>OW121852.1:55862871-57112871 GCA_933228895.1 Platycnemis pennipes
TCTTCTATTTAACTTCAAAGCTCGTTTGTTAATTAAGCTTCCGAGAAATGAATATAATTTTTGGTAGAATATATTTCTTAATTCACACTCCTCAAAAAGAAGACAGCAGAGAAATTCCTGGAAAAATAAAGAAAAAGTCGCTATTTATTAAAGCTCAAAACTTGAATTTACTTATACGGATTGAGAAAAGTCAAAGCCATTTGGAGCATTGTGTGTTATGAATAGAGATGGAGTGATAACTTATTAGAAGCGACGTAGTTGTGGTTATTTGGGGAAGATGACCGACAACTCAGGTCCTTTTTACCATTTGGGCAAGGTTGCAAGGTAGATTTTCGGGGAACGGAATAAGAGGTGAAGGAAACCTGGCACCGTCATTAGCTAACTATAAAAAAACGCCTGGAGGTCCATGGCTTAACGTCCCATTCGACGGAAGGAGTACTGACTTGACGTGCTCTCCGCACAACTCTCAAGTGGAACCGACCGTATGTGTACCTTATACACATACCGGTGGGAATGGGAGGTAACTCTCTTTCCACTAAACCAATACGATCCCATTTAGAAAAGACTTGAACGTGTTGGGGATTCAAAAAAAGGAAATCGTTAATTGTAAGAGCATTAAATGTTGACTTGTGTTCTTTATTCTAATATCAGGAAAATATAAAATATTTGTACTAATAGATTCAGGTTTTTTGCTAGTTGTTTGAGATTTATTTGGTTATTCATTAAGTTCTTGGGGCTGAGGTCAAAGTCCCCGGTTCGCCCCGGGTTGCGGATAGTATGTCGACCTCTAGGTATGGAGGGTTTAGCTGCGAAATAAGCGAGTTTACTCGTCGAATAAGCAGTCGTGGACAAAAAGCGACGGGATTCCGAAGTAGTATTGGTGGTAGAGGTATACTTGGGTAAGAATAGAATAGGTTTATTTCAATGCTTTGCGTACAAAATTCCTAAAAGTGACAGGATAATACGACAATCAATGATGACAACGACAACCAATGACGCACTTGAACTTATACATAATTTCATAGGATAGCAATGGTTACAAAATATAACAATAAATTAAACATTTAAATAAGAAGCCAGTTGACATTTTCAGGATAACTAATTACATAACTTATTGGCATAACAGGATATTGTAACATTATTTCTTGATCGCAATTCACTAGTCATTGCATTCCATGTAACCGTGACCTGACGACGAAGGATTTATTGTGGTTCCATGTGCAATAAATAAAGGTTGGATTAGTTATTTTTGTCAACACAATGAAAAGGTTGGCCGATAGAAGAATTGAGTGGAAACTTCCTCAAACCAATCCTAGGATTGTTGACCAATGATGATGATGATGGTTCTAGTTTGAGGTGGATAGCAAAAATGGTCTAGGAGAGACTTCGATATTTTAATTTTTGAATAAAGGGAATAGAAAGGCACAAAGCAGATGTTTCCGCCTAGAAAATATATCCAGCTAATGGAGCTTTATCTCTGTAAGGGGAAATGTGCGTCCAAGCGGAGGTTATAAATGAATTGAATAGGTACATGAGTTTTGTAGCCTTTGCAATTTATTATTGAATATACCCTACAGGTTTCCGAAGGCTAGAGTGCAATAATCAAATTGTGGAAAAATTAAGGTAGGATACTCAAATGATGCGGAATCTTGTTTAGACAGGCATATTAATTAATATGGAGAAGGGTGGAGGAATGAAAAGCTGAATTTAAGATAGGATACTCAAATGATACCTGTGAAGATGCCGTGTTGCGACGGAAGGCAACCAAAAATTATGCATCCCATCACCCGAAAGTTGGGCAGGACCTCTTTTTCGTAAGAGGTCCTGAAGGTGGAGGCCACAGTGGTCGGTAAAGTGACACTCATTTAACTACAGAGTACACTACACTACCATTTGGCTAAATGCCCGTAAGAGCGATACCTAAGGCTATGAAAAACCACCACATAATTATCCGGAGGAATTGCAGCAATTCCACTCTCCCTTATTCATGATGTGAAGGAACCCTCTCGAGTGCACTATTCCGGAGGTAAAATAGTCCCCCATTTGGATCTCCGGGCGAGGGGAAGATAGGAGAACCTAAAGATGGGAATGAGAAGAATGGATATCCACGAATTAAGAATCAGCGAAATGAAGTAACCCGAAGAAAGAGATTTTTGTGCTGAGAGCTCAAACTCAACATCGGCAGGCCTTTCAGGGGGCAGTGAAAAACAAGATGAGAGAGGAACGAAGTGTGAAATCAGTGGAAGAGAGGTAGGAAAACATAATAAAACGGGCTATAGAAAGCCGCGAAATAAATTCTGGGGGGAAGAAAAGTTGTCAAGAAGAAGCTTTGGATCACATAAGAAGTTGTAGACTTGAATGAAGATAGGAAAGAATACAATATTGCGGAAACTGAAAAAGGACAAATCTTCTGCAAAATAATATGCCATTATCATGAAGAGAGAAAAGCAAAAGAAACATAAATAAAGGATCTATGCAATGATGTACAAAGCAGCCTCGCAAATGGGAAGGTGATAGTTGCATTCAGGATGCTAAGGAACTATTTCAAGGAACGGGCCGCAAGATTCTATATCATGAGGGATAAAAATGGAGATCTGTTAATTGGAAATGCAGAAAAAAGGAATATGGGAGACTTAATTTTGAGAATTTGACGCAGCTTTATGTGGCTAATTAAGTCTTCTGATTTGATGATGTTACTGCCGGGCTAATTAAAAATGCCGAGGAAAGAATTAAACCATCTGTGACATGTACTCAACAGGAGCGATATCCACGGACTTAAAAAATAAACATCGTCATCCCTAATCCCAAAAAGAAGAGTGCTGAGTGCAGTGAAAGTATTAGTGCCATAAGCCTGACGACATATGCCTCGAAGATATTAACAAGGATCATGCCGAGAGAATGATTTCCGATGAATTTAAACTTATACAAGGGTAAACTTTGAAATATACGTTCATGACTTTGTGAGAATGCCATAAAACAAATGGGACGATACAAGTTCTACGAAATTTTAAGGAGTCGTCGGACTTCATTGAAGTCCCACCCCATTACTAAATAAATTTGAAAATTAGATGTCGGTAAGTGGAGATATTTGACTCACTCAGGAACCCTTTACATTTAAGAAGGAACCTCTACCGTCCTGATGGCAATTATATAGTTTTGAGACTTGAATGTTTAAAAAAAAAGGTTTTGTTGATTTGCATGAACGATATTAGCGTCAGAAATTGATACTCTTTAGTTTCATTTTCTATTTACAATGAATATATTCTATTTCAATTCAGTCGTCTCCGGTCGTTTGTCGATCTGTGTCGTGTCCGGATCTTTAATACCATTGATTTATTTTTCCCTTGCTTATTGATGGACAAATTATTAGTGACTATGCACGAAGAACTACGAATTGTTTAGCCTATTCATATAATGTTAAGGGAGCCGAGCGTTTTACTTTGACGAATGTCATGATAGTGTCATGAACAGAGAGGGAATATTTGAAGCAAATCCGTAAATAGTTCGGTAGTAATTTATGAAATAAATTTGTTATCGAAAGATAGATTTGTTTGTAATTGGACTGTATAATCCCAGCTATTATTACGCAAACCGTCACGCATAAGCATTCATTCCAATGAACTGGCAAACTTCATTTAATATCTCTCTCTATTGCGATAGAAAAATAATCCATTGTATTTTGAATCAAATCATGAACTTGCCGCATGAATGGGTGGAAATAATGTTGATCCAATTTATGGAGGATTTATCCAGTCTATACGTTTCAATGAAGAATACCCAAAAACAGATTTTTGGCAAAATTTAAAAGAGTTTTTTCCCGTAATACGTGCATTTTCGGAGTTACGTTGAAATTATAACTTAATTAATCTTTTGATTTAATGCAGTGCATTTTATAACCAGTGTAATTGTATAATTTAATAACAGTATAATTTTTATTTCATAGTAAATAAAGAAACCAGTAACATTCACTATTTTTTCACGTGTGTAGTTCAGATGTAAAGTTAAATCATGTCCGTGTTCGGATTTAAACATTCAAATACATATTTATATGAAAAACTGTTTGGCTAGTGTCCAATTCCTTTGTAATGAACTCATTCTATGCATTCGGGTCATGATATATATGAATAAGTTGATACGCTCTCTGACGTATATGAATAGCTTTATTTTTGTCTATCATCTCACAGCGAATAGGTGTATATTATGCGTTGGGTGTTGGCTGCTGTTTATGTTTTGTTCTTTTATAAATTATCTAAAAATGTTTTGACTCGCTCGTTTTGTGCGATCATGCGACATCATGCTACCGAGAAGCACTGTTACATTTGCTCTTTGCGGGTAAACGATTTTGTAAATAGCACGGATGCGAAAAAGTTTAAATTATTTATCGATTATGGGTAAATGAAATGTTCTTAGTGGACTCCACAGTAATTTTTATTGGGACGACCTAGGTTTGGACACGTAGTGTCATCATCAGGTAACTTATACGATTCGGACATCACTTATATACTCAACACCTAGGAGGGGAGGGGAGGGTGAGTTGGGGAAGAGGGTGAGAAAGGGTTTTGGGCGTTGGTATTTTGGGAAAGACACTGAAGGGGAACACTTAGCTCATATCATTGTTTTAAATTGTATCATTGTGGGAGTGGGTATTTTGGGAAAATCACTGGGGGGGGGGGAACTTAGTTGTTCATATCATTGTATCACTCTTTTACATTGTATCACCGATTATTTATCGATGCTTTGAGTCAGCATGGAATTTAAAAAATAATAACACTGATAATATTGATAATATTTTTAATACTGATAATATTTTTCAAACTCTTCTTCTCAGAAACAAAAAAGTACCTGAACATACAATAAAATTGTGTGACAATACGTCAACTTGCTTACACCGTTAGAGAGGAAACGCTCCCAGTTCGACTGTTTTTTTTCCTCGCGACTGTTTTAATCCTCGCCGATAGGAGACGACGATCCACTTCATCCTACGTGCGAGAGTGTTTCCGCATTTCTCGAGGAACATTTTTGCCCGAGGCCTGCACATCTCACCATGGTATCTTATTAATTCAATTAGGGTAATTAATCTTCCCCGGACGTGAGTGGACTAGAATTCACTATGGTGGCGTGGAAGTTTTGGGGAGGGAACGGGTGAAAAAGGCGCGGGCAGGTTTAACCTAATCGGGAGAGTGGAGAGGGCGGGGGGAGCAAAAATGAACGGGAGGGGGAGGGAGAGTTGTGGGGATTGGAAGTGGGGAGATGGATCTTTCGCATCTCCTCTTCTCTCTCCTCCCTTGATTACCCCCCTACGCTCCCCCCTTCCCCGACCCCCATTTTCATCGTCTCGAATGAGGAATCTTTTGTGGAGGCGACGGAACGAATTTTATTCGGTAATTGGGAACGCCCCCGGAGTTGTCCCATGATTATGCCGTGGGGCGGAAATTCGAGGTAATCGAAAATTTTTCGTTTCATCGCATGGTTTCACCCTCTTTTTCTCTCTCTCCCCCCTTCTCCCTTTCTCTCCCCCCTTCTCTCTCTCTCTTTTTCCTCCCATTGTTGCTCCTTCGCGCGGCCATTTCACTCCCCGCTCTCTTCGTCACGTCAAGTGGGGGGAGAAAACAGTTTAACGCTTCTTTTACCCAGAGTCAAACGTCGAATCCGGCGTTCCCTTCGCAGGCGTAATCAGGAGCAGGATACATTTTTGCTTGCTCCAGCGCCGTTTGCGGAATTTCTAATTTCACGTGTTCCCTTTCTCCTGGACCACGAAGTGGAACATTTTTACCTTGACGAGGAAAGCTGAATGTGAATAATTTATTTGTGAGAGGGGGGGGGGGTAGAATTTGATTTTGATCATTTGCAATGGAGAACTTTTATGAAATGAATACGCTTGTAAGACGTTCTTCTGGCGCTTTGATCTTTTGTAGGAAGTGTTTAATACGGCTCATTCGTGGAAGAACAAATGTTAAGAAGTGTTCATTCTGTCAGTCGTTTTATCATATAAGAGTTTATGAACTTATCTGATATCCATTTGATCTTTCTTAAATTTGTAAATAAAAGTATGAATGCCATTTCCTACATCAAGAAACTAATGGAATACAAATATTATATCTTGGAGAGGCTTAAATAGAAGGTATTTTGACTCAATTATGCCAGATTATAGGGCAAAAACGAAAAATTGCCGCAATGCTTCGTTTTTAAACGAGTAATGATACAGAGTACTTAGGACGATATCTCATAAAACACCTACTTTATCTAGCCTATCCACTATATTCACATATCTACATATCTATTTTCCAATACCTCTTTACGGAATATCAAAACATTAAAGATCATGGTTTATAACAAAATTCGCAAAAGCATGCAAATTGAACGGAAAAAATTACGCTAACATTTTTGATTTTCAACTTTAGGGGATCCTTGTTGTACATTATTGCTGCGGATCCCGAGCATGTATTCGTCCGCGCCCTCGTTTTTCCGGAATAGGGAATTGTCCTACCGCTGACGAAAGTCCGACCTTGCGATGAGCGCGGATTAGAATATCAATTTTGATTAAGGGCTCTGTGCGGTGTATTTTTATATTTACCATTCCCTACGCACGTCCCTTACCTCCTTTGGGAGATCAAATTTTGTGGATCTTTCCTCTGGAAGCTACACTCCGGTGGGGTTGGGCGGGCGGCCCTATTGTTACTCCTCGTCGTGTGCTCCCGAGTAGGTACGTGGCCGGACTCGGAGAAAAGACTTCGGGCGATGAGTGCGTCGGTCATTAAACGGAGTTCCCACCGTCGTGCCGAGGGAATAGGCTGGGCGCGTGGTCGGGAAAGAAGAAAAGGAGAGAGGTGGAACTTTCCGAGGAAATGTTTTCTTTCGGAGCTCGAGCGCATAAGTGTGCGCCAGTCTCGGTGATTTCCAACTTATCCCGAATTAATATTCACGAGTGATTCCCGTGAGTGTTGGATGGCTGATTGGATTAAATTTCATTCCTCGGGATCTCCATGACTTCATGCGTACCTGCATCGCGAGTGCTATACTTCCACTTCAGTCCCTAAGTATGCATTGAGAATTTTCCTGCTCTCAGTTGTTAAGATTCATAATTAGGAGAAAAAATCAAGACAAAATTTTAAGGCTTGAAGATCAAGTATGCCGTACGTTTTGCCCCGTAAGATCGTTACATAGTTTAATCGTGGCTGCTAGCAGCGGTTTTTAGGTCGGTAATGCGTCGGACTGGCATCCCAAAGGTCGCGTGTTCGATTACCTCCTCGAGTGAGGATAATGCATTTGCATTTGTGAAGAACCTAGGATAGACAGTGAAGTGTAATTGTTGCAGCACCTAGAACTAAATCTATTACTTATTGACGTCAGCAAATACGCATTAGCTAGCTCTGAAGAATTGAACCATTTCTTTCTCGAATCTAACAGTAAGACGAGGAAATGTAGTTCATCTTCACTAAGGCGATTTTAACTGAATTAAATCACAAATGATCTATCAAATAGGCTCATTAGATAGGCTGAGCCTCGCAATTCCATAATGTGTGCACATAAAATTATATATTGTGATGTTACATCTGGTTGTCATTCTTGTGCTAGGAATATAATTCAGATTATTGAAATTAAAAATATTGTGGATAGAACATCTGGTAGAATAAAGGAATGTCTTACTTTACTGACCTTTAGTTGAGACCTATTCTCTTTTTTATACAAAAAAACGAATGACGTGCGCTCCTTTGGTCACTGAAAAGTGTTTTACATATAATATAAGAAGAATAATTCCAGTCATCCCGTCTTCCGGGCGATGTATTACTATACTAGCTATATATATCACCTGGGATCATAAACCTATATACACAGTTTTGTTTGGTGTGGTCACTCATGGTGCGCTGGATGATTTTGATGAACTGGAAGGGATTTTGCAGTACAATTTCCTTTACTTGCATACAATACATTTATTCAAATTTGACTTCATCGTCAGTGTTCCACCAATGGTGGTAGGTTCTTGGACGGTTAGTATCTGTTCTACCCTTTCCTGACTACATAGCCTATCCTGTTACTCAACGTTACTAATATCCGATTCTTATGTCCATCTTTAACTTTTTACATCACCTACTCTGTACTGTTAATAAATCTATTTCGTTTCCTCCCTCTTCGCCTTGTACCCATCACTCAAACTCAGGTTTCAGGAATTCATTCCCTCTCAGCACTTCATCCACTTTTTTTGCCTTCTTGAAATTTATTCAAGCAACTAGTCCGCATTTGCCAACGGAAATAAATTAGAAGCCTTGCATAATTATAAGCTCCGCACAAATTGGCGTCAATGTAAGGTGCGTAGTGAAATATGGTAATGCCCAAAAACTAAGTCTTCGTTTTTCTCTCTCCCACTTACGTGAGGCACACCCTAATAAAGCTCTGCGCAAGGGATAGGGAACCTGTAAGCATTGTTTTGCCAGGGAGACCGAAACTCATCCAAAGCCCGCCCCCTCTGAACGCGAGATCTGTTCCGATTTCCAGCTCGCCCACGGAAACGCAGCCCATCTCGCCCCTCCCCACCACCTCGCGAGCGACCTCTGGGGCATCCGAACGGGCCAAAGATCACCCGGGCTCCCTGCTCTCACGTGCACGTCCCGTCTTGCGTGAGGCGGGCAAGGCCAAAGGTAAAAAGCAGTGGGAGGTGGCCCTCCCAGAGAGAGGTCACGCGCCGTGGAGTGGGAGTCGCTTTGCGGGGGCGGGGAAGGGCTTCAAGTCTTCCCATTGCGGTTTGAGTTTGGAACGTGGAGGGGAGTGGGAACAGTAGATGGGGCGGTGGGAGGTGGGTCATTCGAAGTGAAAAGGAAAGAGCGGCGTGGGTAGCGGATGAGAATCGCAAATTCGTTGAAGGTGACTGCGGAGTTAACGAGGTGTGGAAACGGAAGGGATGCCTGGGAAGAAGTACGAGGGTTGGTTAGGGGGGCGTGGAGTACGGGTTGAGGAGGGCTTGAGATGGACAAAGGGAGGAGAGAGAATGAAAAGGATTCAAAGGGTCTGGAAGGGACAGGGCTGGGACTTTGATGCACTATAAATATAAAAGCGCAGGGGCTTCCCTAAAGGAGGTGCTAGGCTATGGTTGGCGAGTTTGTTAATTTATTAACTGCTATTGTTGAGTAAAATATGATTGACTATGAGTCTGTCTTTCTTCCTCTGCAGTACTCATTATTTTTCTATTCCCTTGAGACCGTTAAGGTTTGGAACGTGTGAAATTAATGGAGGAGATTGAATACGAAGTGTATTTAGAGTGACTTTTCTGAGAAATTCAGTGAAAGAGAATAATGAGATAGCCAATTCCATGAAAAAGGTACAGGAAAGTTTTGCTTATTGGAAAAAGCAAATTGAAATATTTTACTGATGAAAGAATCTGTTTGCAACCTTATTAATTTTTACTTCTCACCTGGAGGCTGAATGGAAGGGTGGATTGTTGTAAAACGTGGGAGAGGAAGGAAGAGAAGAGATATTCATGATGATATGAAGACGGCAGAAAACAGGAAGATTTCGGCAGGGATTTAGTGGAGATAACTCAGGTTTTATAAGAAGGAGGGTCAGAAACGACTATTGAGGAATAGCAGCAGAGACTTACTACAAACCTATCAATGCTGGTAGAATAATTTTGATGACTTAGACCTCGAGAAACGGTGGTGATTGATTCGTAATAAGTCATTGGTAATTTGTCAAGGACGAGATAATCTTCATAATGTCCGGGATAATGTATGAATGCCAAAAGTAACTGCTATTAGCACAACTTTAAGATCAAAAACTGCGTTGAAATTTAATAACTTGCGAATCACAAGTTTTATAAGTTGTTTATCCCATTGGACCAGTGTTTCACACCGAGACCTGAGAGGATCAGCGGTGGGATTCCAGAATATAAGTGTTACAAACTGGATTAAAGCAGACATTATTATTTTCTGGTATAAACGTATAAATTAATAAACTCAATGAAGAATAGCGATGTTGTTCTGCACATTCTTTAAAAGTCACTCAAAAAAGTTAATACATTTCAAATCAGTTTGGCTCAGCTCTATTTGACAGAATACTTGTCAATCGAGTAATCTTCTTCGCATTTCTCAAGCCTACGCAAGGAGTATGTCCACAGCAGTTAGGATAGTTTCATATGTTGTCAATAATTTATCTTTAATTTTAAGTGAACTGAAGAATAAATGTTCGGTTAAAAATATATTTATCTATTCCTCGAGGTAAAACGGTCTTAGTTTCCTACATGCCAAATTTAGATCTTTGGTGGCCTATGTAGATCTTCCAAAACCCATACCCTTTGAGTAGTAAAATGTAACTTTTCAGTGCATAAAATGACGGATACTCTCACCTTTGAAGATATTGTTGATGTAGACCGTTGGGGAAAAATGGAAATTAGTGAACTAAAAACATTAAGTTTCCCCCACCTTTTCCAGTACGTGCTATTAGACTGGTTTAAGAAGTAGCCGCATATGAATTTTGGGTATTTTTTTATCAGGAAATATTGTTTAAGATGAATGTAGGAACATTTTGTTAGTTGGGTACATACTTTTGAAGGTACTAAGTTTTTAGCGAGTCTCTGTCATTAGTTTGCTTCTGAAGTGAAAATAAGCTAAATTTCAGAGAAGGCGGCTAGTATTATGGCTCAGTTTCCAGTGAATTTAACACCTGAGTTATTTAACGGATGGTTAACTCTATACATGATTACGCAATCCATTGATAAATACCTAAAATTGAAAATGCATATCAGGAGCATATATTAATCAAATACTTCTAAAATTCCGAAACTTTGGAATATTATTGTAAGTTTAATACCAATTGTCTGGAGTAAGTTTTCGATCGATTTAACATTTTTTTCTTCAAAAAAACAGGCGTATTTTCCTCGGTTCATCTATCTGAAAAACAATTACGTTTTCTCTTCCATCCAAATGCCGTGTTGAAATTATCTGCAATATCTGCCAGTCGTTAGTCACCCTTTAGATCGATACCGATATCGCCTTAAGTCGAAGGTCACCTCGAGTGGACGATACGACGCGAACCACAATGGCGGAAGGAAAATTGCTTTTCCAGACGGCGTTTCACTTCTCGTTGCTCGGGATTTAGTCCTTTCGGACTCGGCGTGGACGTGCTTTAAGGCGAGGGCATCCGAAGGCACGGCGGATTCAAGGGGCGACAATTTCCGTTCGCTCTCACGTGCCGCCGAGATGAAATTGCCGCTCTCACTCCCCACTCTCCTTTTCGGCCAACAGCGTTCGGGGCCCTTATTGGCACCATTGACCTTCAAACAACGTGGGCCATTCACCTTACTCTGGCATCCCGCGACAATTTAACCCCTCTCCCTTACCGACCCCACATGTATATATATAATATAAATATATTTCATCTCAACGGCCTAGAAGACGGGTTGCAAAAAACCCGAAAATTAGCCAAAGTAAGTGTGTTTCGTCTCTTTTTTGTGTGTTCCTGTCATCTCTTCGTCTTTCTCCAAGATATTTATTGTATCGCCGTGCGGCCATCATATTTTTTTTTAATCCACCATATTTTTCCACTTCCCTGCTCTGGGTTTCCCGTTTCAAAAAATGCACCCATAATGTCCTGGTGGTCCTTTGCCCTGGCGCATAATTCGGATGCCTTGTCAGCATTAGCTTCCAGTTCGATATCAACGTTTCTTGGAGGGCAGGGTAAAATTGGCAAATAAAACAAGTACCCATCATTAGCTCCATGCTGAAATAAGGCTAAGGGCTCCAAAGGATTTTTTCACATTTTCATCTGTTCCCCCATAATCCTTCGCGCATGAGCTGGGTCATAGTCGTTTACAATTCTTGCATCCTAAATGCGAAAATTCTGTGGACTCCGGTACACTTTCCGAATACTCGAAACTCGTCTGCTTTGTCTTTCTTTCCGGTAGTAAAATGTTAGTGTTGCCATTTATTACTTTTGATGTTTCAATAATTAAATGAAAGTTGCAATGCAATAAAATAGCTCTTGAAAAGAATAGGTCAATGCCTGTAAAATACTGGTGACAAAATTGGCTTTCATGCATCCAGCATATGCAGTGAATTGAAAATTGACCTAAAAGTAAATTATCATAATGTGGAGGGCTGTAGCCATTTTGCAATTAACATTATGCAGGTTAAATATTTGAGATTGAATATTAATTGAAAATGCATCTAGCACAATGTGAAACAGCACGACTCGGTGAATTCGGTGGGGGAGACCAGATATTTAGCTATTCATAAATTGAGAGTTAGTAACTTCATTTCAAACGTTTCGATAAGTAATTGAAACTTGAATGAAAAATTATTCATGTGATTTTGCTCTTTTCAAACTGTTTCAGTGAATGATTCTCACAAAGGTATTTAATTTATCTAAAAGTAACAAAAGAAGGCTTTTTTTCTGTTAACACCCAATTAGTAAATAAAGCAGACATTATCCAGTGCTACGTATTAACAAGATGTTATCGCATCATCACCATAGATAAACATGGAAACACATACTCAAGCATGACGGAAGTTAGCTTAAATTGAATTGTAAGTCTATAATAACTGAATAAAGTATTAATTAATGCTATGAATTTTTATAAATACCAATGAAGATAGAATTTATAGAAATATAAACGCGGATGCCTGATAAATGACTCTATCAAATTTTATAGGCGGTTAATGGAGAAATTAATATCCATAAAAATTTATATTTCACAATGTTTAGCAATATACGTGGCAAAGAAAAAGTATAATTTTCGTACTAAGAGTAATAGAAGGATCTTAATTGTTCACGTACTCTCTTGGTAAAACACGTGAGATCGGGATCAGCAATCGCGTTTTTCGTCGGATGATTGAAACGAAATTTTCGCACTCTATAAAAAAATCTCAGAATTTCGAATTGAAAACCATATTATAAGACCAAAATTGAATATTCATTCAATTTTTCTTCTCTTGGTTCTACTCTCAATTACATTGGATCAATATTTATAATTTGATTTTGTAAAAGAAATAAAACCTTGAATTAGAGACAAAAAATGTTCATGCATTTCTTATGGATGCCATTTTGAACGACCTGGAGTCAAACTCGATTCTATTAGTGGTATGAAAGCTCAAAACAATTTTTCATTGTGATTTGAAGAACAAGTATGTGAAGTAAGATTTCACGCTTTCCCGGCGAATTGCAGTGATGAACTCTTCTCGGGCTCTACACCGGGTCGCTACCCGAAACGTCGGCAGTATTACACTTACTCACCCGGTGTAGAGCCCGAGAAGAGTTCATCACTCCAAGCACGTGAAATTTGGTCAAAATCAATGCGATGGCATTAGAGGAATGGTTTCAAAAAAATTGCGACAGACATACATACATAGTGCGGTGAAAATGAAAAATAGTTGTAAGATTGATTAAAGTAAAATTATGGGCAAACGTTGGGGACCTAGAGATTATTTCATGTTTGCCCCGTTTATAATGAATCTTGATGCGTTTAATTCTAACAAGGTTGTGGTGGAAGTGATCGAATTGATTTGCCGACGCGTGAGGTTCCTTAGATCAACAGTAGAATCTTGCAATGACGCATGGTACCGGAGATGAAACTGGATCCTGGAGAGGACGTGTTTCGATATCCCTCCGCTCGAATTTTCCTTTGCTTCCAATGCCTCTCAAAAGCACTCGCATGCACTTCAAGACACGCGCGAGTCTGAGGTGTTCCCCTGAATTCATCGAAAAGTAATCCTCCGGTTTGGAGACGCGGTGTTTGCCGGTAGAGGGGACGGAGTTGATCCGTAAGGTGGATATAATATTTTATCCTGGTGGTATAATATTTTGCGATGACCCTTTCGGACCAACAAGCTTTCACGTTTGACGAAAAGAGGCAGGGGGAAGGTGAGAGCTGCTTCCATTTTATAAAGCACCACAAGCGTTGCATGGAGGTTGAAGTTATTGTTTTCTTCTTTCACCTAGTCTTGACTGAATTCTATTACTAATCATGAACGTAGTTTTCGTTTATTCCTAATGTCAATTATAAGTCAATTTCGCCAGTCTTTGTTTAGTTTTAATATTAATTCTATGCAAAGTTTAAGATTTTACTAAGATTCTTTTCAAGAGTAAAGGAAAACTTTTTTTGAGCAGAGTTTAAAAACATTTTTCGTATCTATTTAGTCGGGAGAGTCCATTATCGAATTCATTCACTTTCTCTCAAATATTCTAAAGCTCAGTGCTTGATGTAAATTCATTGCTAAAAATAAAGATTGCTTAATGCCTGTCCACAGAATTAAAAATTTTCATCAATTTACAAGCTGCGTGTACATATTATGATTCTGACACAATGACTATTGTTTAGTTTTCAAGACGTACGCGACGGATACTTTTTAATATCATTAGCCCTTTAAGTAATCTTTTATGACCGTGATATTATAAGGATTTGAATTTATATTCTATAAAATGGGCCATTTAAGGCTACATTAAAGAAATCAGCGATTTTTCCCCAGTTACACACCGCACCCATCCATTCCCCCCATCTCCTGCACCCCCAGTAATCCTGGTATTTCAAAACTTTCCATACCCCTGTTCCCTGCCAAACCACCTGGAAATGACGTGGGTGTAGCTTCGAAACCGGTTAAGGCCCATAAAAAACAATTAGAATTTTACAAAGTGCTGTGTTCTGTTTCAAGCGTGTGAATATTCGAAGGTCTTGTATGGAGCTTTTCAAAGTATGAATGGTTGTGGAAGTGACAATTGTATATCTCAGGGTATGCATACATGTCAACTAAATGCAAATGCCTTAGGAATAATTAGGTTAAGAATCAAAGTGTCGCGAAAAAAATATGGATTTTATTCTACCATTATGATTAATCACGACGGAAGTGTGATTAATTGGTGTTGGGTTATTGAATTAGAGTAGATTAATGAAAGGTACTCTATAAATGTAGATATTCCTTTCTATTGTGAGGGGAAGAGCTATGCTAAGAAAATCGAGGGACAAATATGGTTGGAGATACTCCTAACATGGCGGATGTATAGATTTTCAGGGACAAATTAATCTGCATATCGTCGGTGGGAGAAATATCTCTGTCAAAATAGTCTATTTTGGTAAAAATGAGCAGAACTGCAAATAGGTTATGATATGTCAGGCATAAAGAATTAAAAGGTTAGTTAAATTAGAAGCATAAACTGTAGAAAATACCTTAAATCAGCTTCAGGCAACACTATAGTGATGAAAATAATTTTTAGCAAGAGTATTGACGGCATCTTTACTGCGGTGGTTTCTTGTTGTCCAATTTATATTTTCATTCTTCAATTTTATGAATTTTAAGAAACCTAACAACATTCAACTGACGACATTGAGTGTTGCTTTACGTATCGTCAAGATGAAGATTAAAAAGTAATGACATCTTTTAAAATGGAGGAAGTTGGAAGAGTGCAGTTAGAATAATCGTATTAATTTTTTCTACGAATTCCAGTATAGTTTCGTGAAATAGTGGTCACGTTACTCCCTTTGCTTATAACAACATTAAGCGACAAGACCCGGTGGCAATAAATTATTGCCTATGTGCCTATCATTAATGAAATGGGATTTCCTCCAAAATAACCTCTGTCTTTCAGAGGGAGCTTTTAGTTATTTAATTGGTGGATTCGGACAGGCATTCAATTTTATTTTGCTTTCATTATCTTCAAAGGTCAACAATCTTAGGCTTGGTTTGAAATAGGTCTCCACTTGATTCTCCGATTGGTAACCTCTCCATGTTTACATAATTCTTCTCTTTCTCCATGTATCGTACGCGATGCTTTCCTTTGCCATCCCCGTTCACTTTTTCCGTTGATGATTGTCTTCATCAGGCCATCATGTCTGAAAAAAATGGCAGATTATTATCTTCAGTTTTCTTGTCAATTTTTCGGTACACTTTTCTTTTCAATGTTTCGGTACACTTTTCTTTTCAATGTTTCGGTACACTTTTCTTCCACTCTTCTCAGGACTTCTTCGTTAGTCTCTCTGTCGATCATTTTTACCATCATCATTCTTTTGTAGCACCCCATATAATATACTTCCAGCCTATTCCGCTGTTGTTATCGTCCGTGCCTCTGCCGTAGCGAATCATGTTCCAGATATATGTTCTTATGAAGTTTTTTGCTTTTTTTCCTACCTTTCTTCCTTCCAAACTTGTACTCTATCCGTAAGTATATTCTAATTATGATAGAATGCCGTCTTTGCCTGTCTTGCTTCGTCCATCGCTGGTTGCTCGGATTCCTAAATAACAATACTTTTTCATCTCCGCCAGCTTTTGTTTTCCTAGTTTATCGTTGGTCTTGACATCTCCTCTCCTTTGCGTACCACCAGGAATTGGATTGTTTCATTTCACCAATCTGATTATAAAACAGCTATTAGGCTTAGAAAATGGAATGAAATTTGAAAAAAATATCTGCTAACGTGGACATATTTATTTGAGGAAATAGCAATAGAGCAAACATGGACTCACTCAGACGTCTAGCCCTCCGGCACCATCACCAAAGACTTACTTTCTTGGTACACTGGTGTACCGCGGCACATTGGTCGGGAAGCATTGATTTAATATCCGCGGCGAAAAAACCATTAAATGAGTTTAAATCCTAGAATTCACATCCCCGTGACATTCATTGCCCTTGATCAATTATTTTCGATCAATAATTTACTTTTTTCACGACAGGCATTTGAAATTGGTAGAATATTCCCGTGAGATTTTATTTCTCAACGTCATGTCACTCGCCGGACCACTCGTTGTCGGCTTTTGAGAAAAAATAAGGAAGATTAGGAATGGTGAATATTCAAGGATACCCTTGCATGTCCGCGTACATACATGGCCGCGAATCCTTTTCGGCCAGTTCCTTATTTCCCTGTAACGGTGTTCAGTTCGTCTGTGCGTGGTTTAATGTTAGCTTGACCTCACCGCCGTATTTATTATGCATGGAGAAAAAGCCCTGGTTTACGTCTGAGAAAAACAGATAAAAAATTAAAATGGATTGCAAATTATCTGATTAAGCTATCCGAAAAAAAACTATTTCACATTTTTGAATGAGGGTTGCAGTAGAAAAGAGTAAATTTTCCTTCAATAATTCGCATTTGCTTTAGGCTCACTGGCGTTCCTATTCCAATACGCTCTCACAGAATAAACTTCTCTGCCGAATCATCCGATACTGGATGCATTTTGTGTTTCCAAACTTTAGTTTTTTATTTATATCTCTCCTAAATTTTAAAATAAATCATGGGTTCGCAAAATTGAATATTTCACAACCCAATAAGGGTGGAATGCTCCTCGTTGGGTACTTTCGGATGGAAATGGTTGTTTTAATTCCCCCTCCCTAAAGAATTTCCTAAAGAATGAGACATTGCCTTCTATGCAAATGACCCCACCCAAAATTTATATATGTATGGTAAACTTTCGGGCAGCCGTTTCCCTCGTTGCGTATTATATACGCCATTGATAACACGAACAGAAAATGAAATGGTGGGTTGAGAATATTTCTTTCCGCATGAGAAACGTAAAAATATTGATTATGGTGGACCAATAAATAACGCAGTGATTTCATGACTATAAATTGTTCGACCCCTTTATAGCAGAAGTACCATTATAAATATAAATGTACGACCCCTATTTGATAAATAAAACTTCAATAAACTAACGTTAATTTGTCTGCTATAGAATGCAGAATATAATATGCCCACGAATTTTTAGCTCGTATTTTAGCTCGTTCTGGTAATTCCTACGAAAGCTCATGATATTTTACGTTAAATATTTACCCTTGAGCAACATTGATTGTATTTTGAGGCTCATCGCCCGTTTTCCAGAGTATTATACGAAGTATATTATTAGTTAGCATTTTTTCCTCTATGGGCTTTCCTTTGAAAATATTTGATCGAGATGTTTGCTGTTTCAAAGCTTAATTTGGATGAGTAGGCAAATGCGGCTAGTACATACTTTGTGAAAAGTAGTTGTGTATTTAATTTATTTTTATTTTTGGCAAGCATAATGGCTTAAAGGACGATCTAAAGTCAGCGTCCCTCGAAAATACGGGCTCCTCTGACTGAAGGAGAGTCATGCTAATATTCCTTCTTTCGTTATATTACATAATTCTGTTTATCTTCATGTTCCTCTTTTAGAGGTAACGTATCGTCTTATATGACCACATGACCACGAGTGATTTGACCACAGTGTCATATTAAGTAACCAGTGGTAAATTTAACCATATCCATGTGAAGACTAACCTAAAAAATACGACATCAAGGTTAAAAGGTGATAAAGAATTCTGTTTGCACTGCGTAGCCTTCATGTCTTAAGAAAACTCTCCCTTGAGAATATATATCCTATGAGAATCTCACATCAAGGGTTCGAAACTCAAGGGCAAGGGACGATCGAAATTCCTACGTAAACCTTGGCAAAACGTGTGTGGGGAGAAAAAAAGGAAAGCGAGAAAGGAATTGAAAGCACGGTTTGCGGAAAAAGAGAGAGGGGACGCGCAGAAATTAAGTCCCGAAGGAAAATTTATGTCCACACTCGCACCGCGTGATTGAAATGAAGCGCTGCCGCTTACGTTCCCCGACTCCTCACCAACAAACCCATCGTAAGTTAAAAAAAAAGAAACACGTCGCCCCCTCTGTTTGTTTATTTATTTTCACCGGGGAAAGTTGATCCCGAGTGAGGGAAGGAATCGTTTGTGTACGCGCGTATCAGCGCTCCGCTCTCCTTCGTATGCTCGTTCTGTGAGCACTCACAACTCACCCGTGCACTCGAGTTCATGTCGCGGAATTGAGGAAGGAATGACCTCTCCTCTCGGCGGAGGAATCGAAGCGATGCTTGATGTGTCAAATGGCGGAGGAATCTAAACGGAGTGAGTACGTGGGCTTGAGTGTGGTTACCCTCTTTTCAGAGACCCGAGAAGAAGAGATTCTTGATCAAAAGCGGAGAATGTTCCCTCTGTCGTAAGCCTCAGTAAGGATTCCGAATGCTCCACTCCACTGGTTACGACTCAGCTATCCTGCAATCCGTAGTGCACTTTCAGAATTGAAAACGATTTCCTTCGGATTGAGTTGATGAAGGGTGTCATGTTATGGAATCATTGATTTTCGTGTTAGAAACCTGTGTGCTATTTCTTACTTTTTGTACTCCAGCATCCTATTGCCTTATTTTTTGTTTTGATTTGCATAATACTCGAAACTCAACAATAATTTTTCCTCCATTATCTCATTTGTTTCCCTACAGTTGATAATCATCCCAAAGATTTATCGCACTGGCTATGAAACATGCAATAACGATTGCAATCATTTAGTTGGCCGGGTCGCAATTAGCTACGGCTAAGGTTAATAGGGCAACCTTACCAATAGTAGGACACCTCCATCATATCCCTAAACCTTCATCACAAAATCCGCACGGCGTTGAACATTGCGTCAATAGGTAGCCTTAGCTCATTGTCCTATCGTTGCATACATACATTTTCCATCGGTTGTCTTCATTTTCATTGTGTGTGCCGATTCAAAAGTTTGAGTAAATTGCCATTCCCTCAACCTACTCTTTGTGTTGTTCAGTGTTTTCGAAGTAAATAAAAAGTATCTGCATGGCAATCAGTGACTGAGTCATGAATTTGAGATATTCCGGTAGATAAAGACAAGGCATTAAACTGATTATAATTTCATCCTTTTTTGGTATGAGATATCTTGACCGACAATGATTTTTTTATTTCTGTTCTACAATAATAAGGGCAATTCCACTCGTTATCCAAACAAGATCACCTTAATTGCTAGCAAATCACTCGGTAATTGGAACCACTTCATTTGATCTCTCGAGCGAAGTATTTGATTCGAAATCCTGGAGTTCGTCATGGCTTCACTATCGAGTCCACGTTTGGACTGCTCAAAGGCTTTCTACTTTGCATGTTCCCTTTTTACGCTCTCATTTTTGCCAAGAAGATAATGTGAGCGAGGTATGTCTCTGAGAACTAGGAAGTTAAAGAGAAAGAGAGAAATAGGCTCGGTGGAATAAAGCATATTGTGATAAAAAATTGGTGGAGAGAACGAGAAATTTTGTCAAAGATACAAATAAACGAGCTGTTACCATTTATCAGACCAGAACAAAAGGCATTTCGCCTAGTTAAAATAATAATTAACCTCTTGAATTCACAGAACTGGCAAAACCATTGAAAAAAGCCGACTAATTTCATTATCCTAAAGGGACCTTGTATTTCTATAACTTTCATTTTCACGCGAAGCATTGAATCTTAACTAAATGGTGGAAGGTTGTCAATGATACAATTATCACGAGAAAAACTCTAATTTTATCAGTTTTCTGCGCAATAGGAAAATTATGAGATAGGATAGAAAGGAAGGGGAAATGGGAGGATTTATCGGCAAGCTTTATTACAGGTATATCCCTGGGTTAACTCTGAGTGGTATGAAAAATTAGCGAGGAACAAAATACGATAGTAGAAAAAGTTGGTATGTGACAAAAAAAACAATTCATGATGGTGATGAGTGTGAAATTTTGAAATGGAAGTTACATATTTTAAATGATGATTGCTGTACCCATTGAGAATAAAGATAGAAAGAATTGATCAATTCATTCGATGTAGCTTTTATTTGCAAATTTATTCATGTATCGCGCTAAAGTGAAATGAACGTAGCAGTTCTTGTGAGTAATTTAAGTAGCAGTGAAAACAATGTGTACTTTCTAAAGATTCCTCATCATGGTAAAATATACATTAATACAATTTACTCATTCCGAAATTAACATCAGATCACAGTTATCATTGGAGATTTTAAAGAATTTCAATATGCTATGTATATATAACGTAGTTCCATGTAAGTACAATAAACAGATGGATATTAATCTAGATCATATTACCTTCAGAAATTACAAATGCCTATATTGTATGTTGATTCAAGAAGAAATCAGTTGTTTCGAATCTAAGGCTATAACTATATCATAGCTTAGCATAGAAGAACTATAGAATACTTATGATCTCATCGTTGAAGTAAATTTGCAATGAGATTTGAAAGTGGTAGTCACTAGATTTTTTTTACTTTTTAGTTGACTCGCACAATATTTATTACCCATGAGCAGAAGACTATTCGAAGAATTTTTATTCAGTCACAAACATCGTGCCAGCCATGTTAGTTTTAGAAGAGAATTGAAGTTCAAATGGTGGTGCGAAAAATCCAGCCCTTTTCGCTCGGTAAACTCAAGAATTTTGAGTAGATGTGGACGAAAGATATATGAGCACGGGCAACTCTCTTGGAAGGTGAAACTAGATTGAAAAGTTTCCATTATTTTATTAGTTTTAAATCATTTTTTCCGGTTTTTACTAGTCTTAGCTGAGAAAAATATTAAGCAATCATAAAAAGTCTAAGAAATGGTCACTTTTTTAGTATTCCCAACTTTTTCGGTGAACGCATTCTTCATCGGCGCGTAATCGCAGAGTATAGGGTCAGCTATTTTTTTATAACCTCATCGTATCCCCTTTTTTCCGAGAAGAATACCATTTTAGGTCTGCTGGACTTAGCTCGATATTAAATCCTCTATCCGGAAGAGGATGCGTGGGAGCAGTAGGCGGGATTTTACAGCCTCTTGACAGACACCCATATTGCTACTTCTGAACCCCTCGCATCTCTCAGCTCTCTTTTTTTTCGGTGAGCACGTCCCGAGATGCGCTCGTGTGTGAGCCTGTTTGTGGTTTAGGGGGCGGGGGACTTTATAAAAGTTTTTTACTCTTTCTCCTCTTCGCCACTCCTTGAGGGTCATCTCTCTCTTCAGTTCTTTTCTTCGTTCTTGAACCTGTCTCTCTTTGTTTCCTCACCGCTGTTTCCCGCATCGAGGCTTTATTGTTGCCGGGATTTCTTATTTGACTGGTACCCTGGAGAAACGCAGCATCACCATCAACCTTTTAACTATCTTTCATTTTCATCTCAAAGGAGAAGTTTGCTTCAGCTTTCGACGGGAAGGAACTCAGATCGGAATGAGCATTAGCTTTGTGAGTGTTGCTGTGTTGTATAGTGCAAAGAGTTCCATTTCAGACCCCTAAAAAAATAAGGTGACATAATCAAGAGATCTTCATTAATAATTAAAATTTTGTATGCTTTTTTTTACTAATATATTATAATCTAAAGTCTCTTGTTTCACTTTGTATGCCGTTTTATTTGTAATTATCTCATCAATCATATTTTCCCGGCTTCTACTAACGCGTAAAAATACTTTCATAAGTACGATGACAGGTTAAGTCGTTGTCTGTTATGCGATATTAATTGAGAATTTTATGAAAGAGTAATTATCCGTTTGAAGTCCCACTACGTTGTCACAAATAAAGTAGTAGGTATTTAATCATAACTAATCAAGAGATGCGTTAACGTAAGGAAAGGAATCTTTGGCTTTCACTCAATTACCCTTAAAATATAATTTTACATCAGTTTTGTTGAAATTAGTTTGTGCATCATATCATTGGAATGAAAAACCTTATTATCTGAGCTATTCATGGAAACAGTATCTGTGATCAAAATATACATACTGTCTTTGATTTGTTTGAAAGTTAGAAAGCTGAAAAAAATTGTCAATTTCATGTGCTGTTCATGTCCTACATAAGTAGTCAAGCTGCTATAGTAAATCGTCTTTTATATAGGGATCAGTATCTTAGTCAAGGATAGTGTTTCCATGATATTGGTATTAAAAACCCTTGTCATCGACGCAGGCTGGACAGAGCTCACACATATACTGGGGAGTATATTTTAATTTTTTTCTTTGCGGTTCGAAGGAATTAGGAATTTTTATACATGATTTTTAATTCTAATGAAGATTTAATAATAGTTTTTCCTTGTTGCTGCAGACGTTTTTATTCTTGCATTCCATTAATTCCAATTGGCTAGGATTCATCAGAGGAGAGTGTATTGTTGAGACTTTGCGCTATATTTTTAATGTAATTTCAAGTCTGTCAACCATTCTCTTCTATGCTTTACAGCCATCGAACTAGCGCGTGTATCCAACCCAAGCAAGCTATGTGTTTGCAATCATCTATATTTTAAAAATCACTGTCGGTTCTTCGACACAAGAAACTTTAAATTATCTCCTAATATAGATGAAGATTAACCTTTTATTTTCAGATAAAAGAATGACTTATATCGGAGGGAAATATTAGGAATTGAAACGGTTATGAGGATAGACATCGAGTGAATGTAATATCCTAATCAAATAAAATCAAGATTCAAGAAACATTTCAAGAGTGCCACGTAGTTCACTACATGTTTCTTCAACGATGTCGTTGCTGAGGCATGTCTCTCATGACTATAATTTTATAGTTGTATATGTTCTATGTCAGATTTTGCATGATAGAACAGGGGTAATTTGCTTAAAGCTCTCTGATATTAACTTTTCTGAAGTAATTGTTCCAATAAACTTTGGAGAAATGGATTTATATTAAGGAGTATAGATAATATTGAAAATACCACTTTTTATTTTTTCAGCATTATAATCGTAGATATTTGCTGCATCGTGACTCTTTCTACCAATTTGCGAATGGATAGAGTGGCTTACGGTCTGAAAAACTGTCGGGATCTCCAATTCTTCTGTTGGAAAAAAACCAATTTTCCTCGAGGAATAAAAACAACAAAAATGGATGTGAGTGTAGCATTTGGCAATAAAAAATTAATTAAAACATAAAGTCGATGCATTCTAGTAAGATGAATCCTTGAAATAAAGCGCAAAATTACTTTGTATATCAAAATTCTTTTGCATATCAGCCGCAGGAACTAATCAATAGTTATTGATTTCAATATTTACAAGAGAATTAACGAAAACGTCATGTTCAGTATACTAGAGGATGATAACGCAATGTAATTGGGATAACACTAACACAGGAGTATTAGGAATGCAGGATAATTAGATAAAAATATCATGAAAAACTAAGGCGATCTGGGTGGTCGAAATTGAAAATATCTCTGTATAACTACTTAAAGAGTTATTGATAAATGGGAAAGCGGATATATTTTCCTTTTCAGAAGCATTTATGATGGAGTAGTTAGCCTTGAAGTCATATTCATTTCTAATGTGTATGTTTGCGGGAAAAAGGTGAGGATTATAATAGCTAAATTTCGTACGATAAAACCCTTTGCAGGAAAACACCCACATAAAAATTTGATGTGGAGTGTTTGAAATTGAGGTGTTTGAAAGTTTTTCGAAAACCTACTGGTAGTATAGTTAGTCATTAACTACAGAGAATAAAAGGAACACCCTAGGTAAACATGGGAAGCATAGGAAGACAAACTGATGGTAAACCTTTTCAGGCGTCATGATGGTAGATAAGAATTATTAATGGCTGTTTAATGAAATGATCAAAGGAAATGGGCCATCGTTGACAGAAATACTGATTTTTAAGTCGTTATTATGTTCATTATAACGTCATTAAAACGTTCAAATACCATAAGGGTCATTAATAGCTTTTAGCAGAGTAAATATGCGGTACTGCGCTATTATTTACCCTTATGGAGTACGATTTAATGACAGAATCTCGTTATTGTAATAAAACAAAACGTAGTCATTAGCAAGTAGGTATATCCAAGTGAGCTGTGTTATTGAAGTCATTGAATGGCTATTCATATTCACTGGTTGTGAACGATAACAAAATGCTCTGAATGCCTTCAATGAAACCAATTATTTTCCATTGCACCACATACTAGGCCATACATCTGACTGGCACTGGAAATAGCATCAATTTCTTTATTTAGTCAGAAAATTACATTCGTGTGTTGTTCTTTTTACAAGCATCAGAGTACGACTGAAGCGAAAAATAGAGGCTTCAAGCGGTGTAGAGAGTACACCGTTAGTGAATACAGTCACTCTTTTTTTTCTCTCATTTCATTTTTAGCGTGTTGATTATTTAAGGCAATTACCATATAGTTGGTATTCAATCTATTTCCTTTAAAAAATGTAATGGGGTAGTTAATTAAATTACGGTATTTATGCACTTCAATAATTTAATTTGTCCGCTGATTTTCATCGAATTGAGGAAGCTTTTTTTCTAATTAAAAACTTTTCCAAATACGTAATCAAAACAATGCATTGCTCGAACGGAAAATCATAAAATGCTTTTAATATGTAGTTGGAATCAGCTTCACCACTGCCCTTCTCAGCTACTATCAGAAGTCAGATGCCCCATTATGTATAGCTCTACGCAAATTTTGTCTTTCCAGCTGTCTCAGTTATGTTATATTAACTTCAATGTATACATCAAATGGCGATCCATACCATTTGGTGATTAAATCTACCATTTTACTGGGAGTAACATTTGGCATCCACCCATCCGCATTGAATGTGGATAGGTCTTGAGAAAAAACTATAAAAGGCCATTAACCATTCTAACTATTCTATAGCCTGAGTGGAATATTCGGCCAAACGATTGCTAAAGTGCGTTGGAAAAACATGCTCGCGTAGATAAGTATCTAATTGGCCGTGATGAATTATTGCTCAGTCACATGAGGTCCATTTCGCTGAATCCTGTATGTCCAAACAGTGGGTGGGGGCCTAAACCAGAGGCAGCTTGTAGAGTTGATCCGCTAAGCTCTAATTCCTCTCTAAGTGATGTCCTTCTACTATTTGTCTGTGTACCTATTTCATTCAATTTATTATTCTGTTTCGCGCCACTCGCGGCATTTTAGGACGCATAATTTTTCTTCCTTGTTTTTAACGCCTCAGGCTCAAAAGCTCATTTAGGTTACAATAACACGCCGCTATCCTTCCTCTATTTTACTAGGAGCATGCACTACCGTAAATGCTATGATAGTGCTAGCGCTCTAGGACATAAGAGCGCCGTCTATCATCGCTGAAACAACCCTCTGGGATGAAATATTAGCGGCCCTTTCTCCCTGAACAACGCTCTGTCTGCTCAACGCGTTTACTTGATCTCAATTCTGAATTATGATTCAATTTGAAGTTTAGGCCTGCATAAACATACTTTCTCAGAGGTTAAAAAAAAAGGCTTGATAAACTAATGGAGACGTTAGCTTTAGAAAATTATATAGATTTCCTATACTAATATCGCGTATTCCAGTTGTGTATAATTAATTGCTATCCAGCGAGCCGCCTTAAAGGTTTTGGCGATAAAGATGGATAATAGAACGGAAAGGGTTAGGTTTAGAAAATTTTTCAGATTTACTACATTGCCATCATGAATTGTCGATGGAAAAAATGGATTGTTTATTCTTACAGTTGCTGTTCGTCTCTTTTGATTTGCAGTGACTTTAAATTTTGCTTTGTAATGTATGATAAAATATCTGAGTAATCCTAGCCTAGAAATCCAAGAATTTGAATTACACCAGTAATTTTATTATGGGTTGCAAACTCCATTTTTTTCCTAGCCAAGCCTTCCCAGAGGCCAAGTGATACCTACTTTCTGTACGATCAGAAGTTTTTACGAAACACGCTGCTATACTTTATATTTTATTTAGTTTTCAAATCAGTAGTCTGAGTTGGGTCCCTAAAGCACGATACATTCTGCAGTAAGGCTGTTCCAGTGAGAAATACAAAAATATTTTTTTACTTTTTTGCCTGAGCTCCTTCTTACGGTGAATAAATCCGAGTCGTTGCTCAATGCCTGGAATATTTTGTTGTGATTCCTTCTAGATTGATTTGAGGTAACAGTGATGCCAAGATAATCAATGTCAATGTTGATTAAAATTTTTCATTCAGGTTATTATCATTAATTTACTAATGAACTACTTTTATCGCAAATGTTATGTCATTATAAGGAATCTGAGCAGCCTGCCTCGAGATGGTATTTTTTTTATTTTTCAGGTCAGTGCAGATTTTCAAATATTTTAATATTTTTAGTACTCAAAATCAGCTTTGAGAAGTAACACATGAGTTATCGCTGCAAGGGTATTTAATGATTATGTCGATATATAATGATGATGAAAACTGTGGATTTTGAATTTATTGTTTTTTATATTAGCACTAAATTGCGAGCACCCTCAGTAAAGTATCATAAAATGTGTCAAAAAGAGAAGTTTCAGGTCTGATGTGGTGGAATAAATTGTGAGTTTGAAAAGTTGGTAAACCATGGAGAATTGAAACATGTATAATTCAAAATATCTGTCAATGACAAATGAAATACATTATTTGTGACTCATCGTACATATTTCGAACGCTCTCCATTTCTCGCTCGCATGTCCTTGCTATAATCATCTATGTAATCTACTTATAAATGATCTGCGTGAGGAGATCTTCGATCAGTCAATAAAGGACTCAAATAGAATAATGTAAAAAGTTCCATGAGCATTTGTGAATGTAACAAGGGAACTATGCTCAGATGGCAACTACTTTGACTGCCATATTTCATTTCTTATATCATTGAGTGGAGTTCATAGCAATAGTTATTAGTAGGAAGAGACTACAGATATTTGAGTCTTAAATTAAAGATATTTGGCAATTTTTCACAGTATGAACTTTAAACAAATAAATAAATTTCACAGTATAAACTTTAATGCAAAACTTCAAAGCATTACAGTTTATATTGCGGAAAATTCCCAAGTTAATTATGATATTTCACAATATGAAGCCTGAAACGACCCTTTTTAGTCTTTTGAAACATTAACGATCCTTGTGTGGCGGGGTAGAGATAGAATTTATAGGAAATGGGGAACGTTTATTACCCCATATGCTTAGCACTCAAGTTGGAACAAATTTTTTTCTGGTGAGAAAATCTTGGAAACTGCCAGGAGCCGGAAGGCCGGAATTTCCTCTATTGAGACCCGAAAGGTCAGCCCTTTCTTAAGTACGCCAGGCTACATTTAAAAACTGGGCAAATGGAAATGAAAACTGAGTATGAAATAGAACCGACTCATCCCTGGAAATGCTAGTCGATGGCCATGCATGAAAATGGGAAAAATGTCGCTAAACTAAAGTCGTCGCGAATCCTTTGAGAAATGATGGGACATAAACATGGCCCACTCTTTCATATTATTGGCACATTTATGTGTCATAAAATATTACAGAATACAAATGGCCAATTCATCGATCTGTGGTGGCGGAAAGGCAAGGAAAAAGTAGGAGGCAAGGGCCGTTTTATTACGGTCATTTTGAAATCCGGGACTTGGGGGTGTGTGTGAAACCGTTAGAAATATCTCGAATAGGTAACCAAGGAATCACGTAGTGCAAAGACGAAAGTTTCGAATATTTGGCGTATTTGAATCGCTCGTAAGAGTCCCATTCGTTGTTATCACTAGAGTTTTTCTTAACCTGAGACTCTTTGATCGAGACGGATGAGAAAAAATGAAGTGAAAATGATGAGTGAGGTTGTTGCGAGCGATTCAAACACGCCAAATTTGAGGGCCATTTGTGTTCGTACCGCGTGACTACTTGGATACCATTTAAGATATTCCCATCGATTTCAAACACTCCTTCCAGGGTGTAGTTCGCGATATTGACAGAACTATTTTCTTGACATCGTAACTGGGAAATTTTTTTCCGTCCAACATCGAACCAGTATTCCCTTCCCCTTGATTTAGAAGGAAACAAAAACAATGTATTTCTCATCCATGAAAGTTCACTTAAACGTTTCCGATTGATTAATTGCCTCCAGATTTTTACCTCTTCTCTTTGTCAGGTGTTTCGCCTTGAGGAAAAACAGACTAGACCTCTCAAAATGTAATTTAACTCGCGAGTGGGTAATTGTCGATAGCCACGAAATCGTAATTTTCCATTTTCCTGCAACCTCGGGATCTTATGTTAGTATTTATTCTTAGGAGGCGTCCGACTGCTAAAGTCATTTGCGCCAATTTTTGATAGGTTGGTGGGTAGGATTGGGAAGAGGTGAGATTTTTCAGTGGACGGAGGAAGTGTGGAGAGAAATCCGACGTCGGCATTAGCCTGCTCTTAATGAAAGCGCTTTGGGGCCAACGTTTTTCTCCTCCGTCGCACCGTCCGACGGAAAAAGTGCTGCACTCTAAGTAATCAACAACATTAAAGCTCGGACACGTATACCGCTGTGCCACAGCCGAGATTCTATCCAGAGCCCTCGGAATAGGAAGCTGTTACTGTAACTACATCAGCCTCTTCAACAATCTTATATCATTACGCTGAAAATCACTAACAATTCATTAAGATGCAATTAAGATGCATCAGTCTGTTCAACAATCGTTTTATATTTTTACGCTGAAAATGACTCACAATTCATTAAGATGCAATTTTTTATTAGGATTAACCAAGGTTAATTATTAAAGGATTAAAGAAAAGGATTCAGGAAAAGTAAGGGAAGCAGAGAAGCAATATTGGCCCTTAGGCTGCTCATAGAGAAGAGAATGGAGAGGGAAAAATCGACGTTCATTGCATTCGTGGATTTAGAGAAGACTTTTGACAACTTGGATTGGAATTCAATGCTTGGAATTTTGAAAGGAATTGGAGTGTCCTATAATGACCGAAGAATTATCCACAGTCTATATAAAAACCAAGTAGCCGTGATTAAATCTGGACCCAGCTGTGAAGAAGCAAGAATAAAGAAAGGAGTAAGACAAGGCTGTGCACTGTCTCCTGTAATTTTTAATGTTTACATTGAGAAAGCCATCAATGAAATCAAAGAGAAGTCTTCTGGAGTGACTATCCACGGAGAAAAAATTAGCATGCTTGGATTTGCTGATGACATAGCACTCGTAGCAGGGACAGAGAAGGAGCTGAATAAGACCCTAATAACCATGGAAAGGACAATGGCCAGATATCATCTGAAGATCAATAAGAAGAAAACTAAGATATTGGTGTGCAGCAAGGAAGAAGAGGCCGAAACTAGGAAAACATAAACTTGAAGAGATGAAAGAGTTCTGTTACCTTGGAAGCCGAGTAACCAACGATGGACAAAGCAAGAAAGAAATAGTCAGCAGAATAGCCCAGGCAAAGAGGGCATTCTATCAAAAGAAGAATCTCCTTACAGCTGGAAATACGAGCGTAGAATTAAGGAAACAGTTCATAAGAACATACATCTGGAGCACGTTTCTTTACGGCAGTGAGGCATGGACGATGAAAGCAGCGGAGAAGAAAAGGATGGAAGCATTCGAAATGTGGTGCTACAGTAGAATGCTGAAGATTAAATGGATCGACCGAGTAAGTAACGAGGAAGTCAAAAAGAGTAGGAGAAAAGAGAAGTCTTCTGAATAACCTGAGAACAGCTTAATCGGCCACATCATTAGACATGATGGTCTGATGAAGACAATCGTAGAGGGACAAGTGAACGAGAAGACTGGCAAAGGCAGGCCTCGTGCGAGATACATGGAACAAGCGATGAAGGATGTGAAGGAGAAGAAGTACGTAAATATGAAGAGATTAGCAGATAGAAGGACTCAGTAGAGAGCTGTGTCAAACCAATCTGAGGAGTGATGACCTATGATGATGAACAAAGGTTCAGTATAAATTACCTCCTAGTGCCTCAAAATAAATGCTAGAATGCAGATATATTTAGAAGATGGTTTCTGGCCTCACTTGGTGGAAAACACTTATGTCCGGGATGGAAGAATTAGCTCTGCTATTCCGCATGGTAAAATATTATTTTATTGCACGACCGGTTTCGCCGCAGTGCAGCATCTTCAGATACATTTGTGGGATAAAACATTCTATATATGCATAATTTGGAGGGTGGGGGCGAGTTTAGTGGAAACAGGGAAGGTGATGCTTTGGAAGGAGGGGAGCGAGGGTCTTGGAGATAATTCGGGAAGGGAAAAGGAGGGGGGAACAAGAGGGATACAAAAGTTCGTTGACAATTTGAATTTTTGAATTTACTCTGTATTAAATTTCTAATTCTTCTAGTGCTTCTAATTTTTGTCCTTTTTATTCCACATGTGAAATTTCTGGATTAAAATCACTGGAATGTCCATGTTCCATCAAATGATTAGCAAATTGTGAATTATTTTTATTGTGCATAAAGGCTGACCAATGTTCTTTAACTCTTATTTCAATTCCTCCTACACTTTTCAACTCCTGTCCACAACACCCTTACTCACCCTACAACCACAACGCGTGTACCACCTACAACCCCCCCTCCCCCCCCCCGCCCCCCCCTCCCCGCGGCCATTGACATTACCGCCTCGCACGACGCCCTAGCCAACGTTTCTTTTCCCGTATTATCTCCAAGACCCTCGCTCCTCTCCCCACCCCCTCTTCCAAAGCATCACCTTCCCTGCTTCCACTAAACTCACCCCCACCCTCCAAATTATGTATATATAGAATGTTTTAACTCACAAATGTACTTGATGATGCAGCACTGCGGCGAAACCGTTCGTGCAATAAAATCATATTTTACCATGTGGAATAGCAGAGTTAATTCTTCCATCACGGGCACAAATATTTGTTTAATCCGCATATCTATGGATGCCTTTTTGTATTTTAGATGTCTACTTGGGATTTTAAAGAAAATTCGTGTTTGATTCTAGGTTTGAAAAATTGTACCAAAGTTACATGCGTTTCTGTTTACCAATGAAAGTGTTTCTGAGGTTTTTTCTTGTGCATGAAAACTAGGATATTACTATGTTTTGCTTGCCAGAAGATGCAACGAATCTTCATCGTTAGAGAATCACGGAGTTTTATGCAATATCTCGAGTTTGGTAGTATTTTAATCACCTAATTTACTCGATTTCTTCAGTATTTTCCTCCTTTGCAGCTTCTTCATTCATTTCCAGTCTCTCCAAGTTTCTCTTTTCCTCCAATCTTTTTTATGCTCTGAGTGATAACTTTCCTATCAGCCTTAAGGGCCCAGGGATGCCAGTAATATCTTCAGGGACTCAAGAAATTGGCAGAAAGGCAAAGGGATGAATTCCAGGTCACTCTCAGTGACTTAACCGGAAGTATACTTGGGAAAAATGAAGGGTGGGGGATTGAGTTGAAGATTTTTGATTCGATATTTCTAGCTTCGGATGAACATCCATTTGGCGCTGCTCCGCATGGCGAGGACATTATTTTCCTGTCTTTTGCTGTGCAGAAACGGAAAAGATCGATCTTAAGTAAATAATTAAACCGTTCGATATTAAAATACTGGAGAAAACACTTCAAAACGTTTTGTGAGGGTTAAGGTTGAATTTTTGGTTTCATCTTCTTAGCTTAAAGACAGTAATGTTCATCGGGAACTTTCTAAAAGCTAGCGAGAATATTATTGCCTCTTTTTAATTGCAGAGTTGGAAAAGATGGAGTTTAAGTAAAACATTGGCAGAATATTTAAAGAATTGTTTATCTATGCTTATGTTTCATGTTTGCTACTTTATATTTCAAGGAATGCCATAAAAATAAAAATGTTGTCATTTAAGCGTATGTTTCGTAAGTGTACTTAAACACAAATGATATTTTCTTTTTGCCTGTGCTCTAGGGCTAGGGTCCTCGAACACCCAAGACGGGTAATAACGGATTCACACCACATCAGAGCTACTTTCGGAAAGATGATTGCCTATTGTACAATTTGTGGCAGTAGAAATTTACTTGAAGCATGTTTTTGAGGTCAGTATATTATTGAAAAAAAAACATTGATCTCCGTCAATTTTGACATTAATCTAGTTTCAAGTATACAACCTGAAATGGAAGACATCTGAGTTGAATTTTTGCACTTCTCCAGACGGTTTGGTTGGAGGGTTTTTGGGGTGAAAAAAATTGAATCGGTGGCTAAAAATTTGGGTTGCATAAGAGCATCAGCTGATTGTCCGTAAAATCCCATTTTTATTCTTCTTACGTGCCACTATATCCGGCCCAATTCACCTTTAAACCTTTTGTCACATTCCTCGGGGAACCTCCGTTCCTCCGAACCTTTGTTTTTTTTTGTATGTTTTCATTTTTTTGGCACTAAGGCTTTGTTTCCGTCATGAGAGCAAATCTGTGAGCTGAAATCACGCTGTGGGCTTGACTACATTAGGCAGCATACGTTTAGTCGGAGAAAAAATTTGGCCACCACCCCTTTATTCTTGTCTGTGTGTGGTGGTTTCTTGTGGAGGTTTTCTCTTTTCCAGGGCGTTTAGTTCGCATTTCAGTCAGGGCTCCACTAGGATTTCATTTTTTGTCCCTTTCTCGGCCAGACGCGCCATTGTTCTGGCTTTAAAGAACATGTATCTCAGTTTTATCTGATCTAAAAGGCTACTGAAAAGAGTAGATTTATGAACTGGAGGGCACTCAGCTACCTAATCTACTGATGTTCATATTAGAATACCGTGTGATGAGGTTTTATGCCGGTTGGCACCTCTTGTTTGCGTTAAATTTACTTAAAACTTACTTCCCTTGGGGTCCGTTCATTTGGTTATTTCCCAAAGTATAAGGTTTGGGATTTTATTACCTTTGGCGTATAATGCTGCCAACACGATCCTGCGTAAAAGTATCTCCTTGCATGGGAACACTATCCTATGTCCTTGGTAACAGTCAGAACTGAAACTTCCTAGACCATGAATTCAAAAGCTTAATTAGAAAAAACGAAAGAGACGAGCTTTGGAAAACAACGAGATGTTTATGCAAATGAGCGGTTTGAAACTATGATGGCTAAACTCTATCGAACATATCCCGGTACGCAAACGAATGCATAAATAGTCAAAGAAAAATACAAAACCGCTGGATTGAAATAAATTCGTAAAGCTTAATTGAAATAATCGAATGTTTACGAGGGATTGTAAATGAATTTACTTTAAAAAACAAAAATTGTGGGTCGTCTGTTGAAAGGACATCGTGGAAAAAGATTTGCATCCATGGTTTGTAATAACAGCAGATATCTCTTCCTAGGCTCCAAAATATCTTTCTTGGTAGCCATGAAATGAGCTGTTAATATGCAGAGTTTGTATGAGAGCTTTAAATTTTAGGTCACATTAAGCTGGAGAATTTAGCTTTCGTTTAATCTATACTGTAAATTGGCAGAGTCAAGCATATATACCTCATATCTACATTTGTCGATGATACATGGGTATAATTCACATTAGTGAGTTGTTAATCATCGAATACATTGGAATAATGGTTTTAAAAAATTTTTGAACTTTAAATTTTTAGTGATCGATTTCTGAAATAGTATTTCAATGGTGAAATGGCAACGAAATGGCATATTCTTGGATCGAATGTAGCTTAAACTGTTTATAGATAAGTCCTGCTCTAATTTTATCCCTGTCCCGGTATTTCTTTCCTTCATTGTTTCCCGCTGTATATCCTCAGAGAAGCTATAAGAAGGCCTGAAAAATATTTTGGGACATCCCCTGTCTTTCTTGCGGTCAAGACCTTTAAGTTTTGTTTGACAACCAATTAGGCGCCATAAGTCGATGCTTTGATGCCATTTTCGATAGCGCCATAAAGAATGATATATGCTCGTGTCACGTTTTAAGCTTCCCACGAAACATTTTGTGTTTCGCTTTCCCATACTTATGGACGAGGCGTTTACCTTCGGCGATAAATATAGGATTTTGAGCGTCGTGAGGGGAGATTTACGTGTTTGATCAAAATCCTTCGCTAAAGGAAAGCAATTTGGAAGATCTGATTTGAGTCGCTTCTTTTCCCGCTTCTTTATTTTGATTTTCCCTTTGGGTGCTTATTTTTCAAATGTAGGTTTGAATGGAGTATATAGGTGCAAATTTGATCTTTTAATATTGAAGATTCATGCTTTGTATGAAACGTAATGGTAGTAAAGGAAGTAGAAGAAAGAAGTTTGAAGAAAGTTGTCATCATCATATGTATCCTGCTAACGTTCGTAAGTAAGCGCTTGTATCCTTTTTACTACTCCCCACTTATGGCATTGCGTCTCTTATTTTGCTACTCAACCAATCCACGATTACTTTGTTTAAATCCTCCTAAGTATTTAATTCTCCTATCTATACTGGATAAAATCTAGTGTACAGTAAATTATCATAACATTTGCATTAAACAGTCACTGTTTTGTGCTCATGTTCTTGCCGTAGCTTGGAATCCGGATAATTTTCAATTGAGACCTTAGTGATTAGTAGCCTATCCAAATGATGTACATACATCTGTAAATTGCGTTAGTTCTATAAATATGATATTTTATCCATTATGAAATTCTATGATCGACTGGAATGTTTAAATATTGATGGCTTTACATTGAATAGTTTCTATTCGTTTAGAATTAAATTAATTTTTATCAGTCTGATGAAATATTAGTCGCTGTTGCAGATGAAATTTCAATAAATATTCGAAATGAGTATAGTGATAGGAATGGAATATATTCAATTCCATATATCGCCTTCAAACGCGCATTTATATTTTGGGTCGTAATATTGGTTACATCATTGAATTACCCATCTTTCATATGAAGTTTAAGATATCAAATTAGATCTCTCTAAATGCCACCTGATTTTTACCTCGAGTAATATTTAGCTCCTTATTCAGGAAACGTACATGAAACAGAGTTTATACTTATCAGCTATGTTATTCCAGACGTCGAAGGTGTAGTATTGTTTGGATTATTTAGACATAAGGACACCTTCTTGAGAAAGTAACTTGAAAGAACGGAACTTTGTCGCTGGTTACAAAAAAACAATTCGCAGATTGCACCCATAACTTTTCCTCGGCCAACAGTTCGAGCGCTTCCCTATCCCCATTTTCGGAATTGATTTAGCCCGATAAAAAAATGACTCACATTTACCAACAGATAGTTGTGCACTTTTTTTGACGGCAGATTAGAGAAATACGTCCCAGGTAATCGTAATTCGATGGACACTGATAAATGCATCGGAAATTCATGACAAGGGAATAAAGGAAATAACATCCGGGCCACTTTATGTCTGCGGGGAACCTCAAATATATCTCATCTGCAGCCAGAGTGGCGATTATGAATCATGTCCTCGGGATGCCTAAGCCCTTTGGGAAATAGAAGCATGTGTCAGTTTGCCGGCGTGTTCCGTATCGACGCAGGTGGGATTGGTGAGGACTTGACGAGGGCATTTCATCACTCCAGAATCAATAGCCCATGAAAATCTCAAGGGGGACTTTGAAAACTCAATTGCACGCTCAAAGGTTATGATCCTAAGAAGTTCCTCCAATACCTGGCAGAGTAAAAGCATTTGCGAGACCAATACGGGTCTCGATAAGACCAGATAATGGTATTTTGTGATTTTCCAGAGGTTATGACACAAACTTATTTCTAACATTATGAAGGAAGTAATTGTATTTTTTGTGACAAAAAATCGTGGGAAGCTTTTTTTTATGTGGAAGAGTACGGATCGATGTTACTCACTATTATTTTCACGAGCGGACCGACGTAGAACTAGTTCTTTCCAAGCTGATATATGTTTTTATTGGTGAATATCAGAGGCATTTAAACTTTGTATACACTTTAAGTGATAATTATGTTAAGTGCTCTACGGGTTAAGGTAAGCTTATATTACCATAAAATGCTTCCCACGCAACCTATTTATCATTTAATACTTTTTGCTGAATGAAAAGTCACTGAAAAAACTATTATTGATTATTACTTATAAAAAATACAGCTTTTCGGGCATAACATTGACTTTATGATAATTACAGATTCTTATTATAGTAGAAATGAGGAAACCAATTGAGTCATATTAATATTAGGTCTGTTTTTCTCTTGAGGAGAGAGCATCAAATTGTGTAAACAAGAGTACATAATTTTACAACTGTGGGAATTTCTTGTTATCCAAAATTCGATTGATGGAGGTTAACTTGATTTTACTAAACATGTGCCCTTTGACCCGTTACGTAATTTATCAACGACCACTAAGTGCCCTTATTATAGCGAGCACAATAAGCTCTACTACTACTGGTGTACATGTTTCAAAGATGTGGTAGCATATGGCACAAAAATCTTCCCAATTCCTCTCTTTCTCTCACACATCACGTTCACTTCCAATCTGTCGAGGTAAATCGAAGCGCGAAAATATTTTACCCTGTCATCGTCATGAGACACAAATCAAAGACGTTTCTTCGAAGATTAACGTGTTTGTTTCTCAGACATCGGTTCTGTAACGGCTGAGGAATGGGGCGGACAAAAAGAAATTTTTCCGAGAGGGATCGACCCTCTTCAAAGTCATTTGTTAGCAGCGCAGGAAGGTGAGAAAGATGTTCCCCGATCCCACCGTTGACGTCAAACGCTGCTTGAAATGACGAGGTTGGTGGGCACTCCGTGGAGGCCGCTTTTCATTCATCGGGCAACAGGTTGAGTGTTCCCATCCCGAGCCATACCACATATCCTCACCAACCGCTCCCCGACTCCTCGAATGTTGGCTTTGGCTCAGTAGTGGTGGCAGTTGAGGGGTTGGATCGAAGTTGGTTGGAAGTCATGACTGAAAAGGGAGAGGAAGGGAGAGGGCTTGATGGGTAAGGTTAAGAAGGAATGGGTTGAGTAGATCTTGAAAGTAATTGTTGTGGCCGATGGCCGGTGAATGAAAGCAGAGAGTGGTGTTGCCTAGGGAGATAGAATGCACTAGGAGGCACTGGAATGCTAGGAAATGGGCAACAATGACGCCAAAAAAGGGGTGCTTGGGAACGATCAGGCCCCACCTACTCCGTACGAAGCATTGCGTTTTATACGGCCTCTTGTGGAGTCTGCATAAGTATTAAATCATGTAGAACGATGAAATATAATGCTCATGTTCATAAACACTCTCATAATGCTTTGCAAGAGTTTTAACTCTTCTGTAGCCTCTCCCTTTGCCTCGAAACTGGTTGTCAAATTCTTAAAATCTTCAATTTGAACATTTTATGAGGAATAAATGTGAATTTTTAAAAGTTGCTTACCACGAAAACGCAAGTATTTTTGCTAAGAGAAACTTGGACTTCTTGGAAACTTCTGCCTTTTCTAAAATTAAACAAAGCGAAAACAACCAAAATAAATATTTTCGTAACTTCAATATTTACTTGGCTATTTTTAGTTGGAGAGTTATATTCCCATTTCCAACTTCATATTGCGATTTTCTTCAGGAAGATTCATGGTTAACTGTACCAATTGATTTGATGACCTTAATTTTTTATAATTTTTGGAATAACCTAATAATGAAATTGGAATGGAAAATTGAAGACTCATTTCGCTGACTTCATTACGGCTTCGAATGGATATTAGGTGATGATTACTGTTTTCCAAGCTATCATAATACGGACTCCCTCTCGGTGAATGAAGCCTAAGATATGCAGCGAAATTTGAATACCCCCTTCTCCATATTTGGAAGCACGTCGGGAGATTGCGCCACTACCGCTTTTTATGGAAAAATTTTTTGCGGTGAGTTTTGGTTGAAACCGGGTCATTAATTACGTTCCCGTAATTCGATAACTAGCGTGCGAGTATGTGAGTAGATCTAATCAATTCATCCCTCTACTCCGCAACTTTCGTATGAACAGGATGTTTGATTTCCTTCGTACAGCTTTGCTCGTAAATATTAGAAATGCCGAAAACCTAAGTCTCGATTTTAGTGTTTCCGTAATCGAAATTTACTGTCGGCTGCGAACAGTCCTCTAAGAGAAAACGTTTCTTTTATTAATTTGAATCTACGGCGGTATGTGTGCACCAAAATGAAAACTGCAAGAACAGTAGACTGCTGACAAGTCTTTATTTTTAAGTTTAGTTATTTAGCTCCTTTGGCGTGATCAGCAAGAACATGAAGCTTCCTAACGTTGATATTGTGATATACACGGGAAGAGCTATTTTATTTTATTTTGTTTGACTCACAAAAATGCACGTTGTGCCTTCTGGGCCAAAATGTTTAGCTTCGGTAAAATTTCGTCGCTGAAAATGTAAACGAAGCAACTTCTGATCTTTTATTTTTCATTTTAAAAACATAGGACGTTAGACTGTTGCCCGAAGGCTGAATATCTCCATAAGTTACCGAGATTATATTATATTATCAAATATTTCACGTATAACGTATTGAACGATGGGATGTAACAGGAATTTTTAAGCCAGCGGGTCTGTATACGTTGAATGGTGTAAGGGCATTGAAGAATAAAGCATTAACAGCCGCTTAGCCATGGCAATTTCATATGGTACAGTTAAAATAAGAGCGAAATAAAATGAGCTAAATAGGAGTGAAGATACTAAATTCTACTGCTGCTTTTCACTGGTAATAGTGATTTTTCTTTAAGCTGAGAAGCCTTAGCAAGAGAATAATTTCAGAGAAATTATCTCTCCTTGGCAATTAAAATGGAATAATTTATCTCTGAATTCGCTTGTTTTAATTCGAGTCAGAAGATAAAAATTTATGTAGCCATTGTGTGAGATGTATCTTTGTGTGAGATCATATGTCTTTGTCTTGTACCTGTGAAGCAAAATGCACAGTTCTTACTTTGAATTGCTTTGCTCTTGTGTTTATCTCACATTGTTTTCAATCGATTGCAACAACGGCTTGATGAAACCATACAATTGCATCATAATGCGGTACTTATATCACAAACGCCTTCTGCTGTTGTTTGGTATTCAATCAATATTCCACCAAATTTTCGAACTCGCGGTGATGATAGCATGATTGTATATGCATGAGAATTTTTGCCTCTAGGCTTCGGAAACTTTTTACCTTGAAGTTATCGCAGGGTTGTCGTTTTCTGGAAGATGAAGTTTGATCCAACCACATTCGGTTGTAATATAAAACAAACTTTTTCTATGATGTTGATAATTTCTTGTTGATGATTTCATTTTATTATTCTCGATCCAAAGTCATTGGATGTCAGCCAATGCATGGAACTTCGAAAATTTGTCATTTTATAGAGTTTTGATTACTTCCTACGCATTGTGTATTCATATTGCTCTCTCATGGGTCAACACAACAAAAATATTTGTTGTTGGTAGATCTAGAAAATTGGCTATCCGTCTCTTATTTCTTCCAAACTGCCCTCTACTTTATCATATTTTTGAGTTAAATCCATGTGTTAATTCTTTCACTCTCTCATGTTCCTAAGAATCCTAATATTCTGTCAGCAAATAATAACGTGTCCTACATTACTAACATTTCTACTACATTAATCAGTTGCGTGTGTCAATGGATAGAATAATAGCTTCATGTTGGTATGAGGACCTGAAGCTAACCCTCCTTCACGTCTTGGGAAAAGTGTTTCATGTTCATTACTCCTTCCTTCGTTTGCGTCGATAAATTTAACCCCTTGAGATGGTTTATTAAGGGTATATTTTTGCCGGCATCTCTCTACCCTTCTTCCATACCCTTTTGGTCTCATCTCAGTACTACCATTCATCCCGGATTGAAGTGTTTTAATTGGGGGACAGCTCGTGTATCTTAATTAGCAGCGACGTTATCAAATGATAATGTAAAATAGACGCATTCTCCATTATGTTTCAATTGCACTCTAAAGTTTTATTTTGCCTCAATTAATGTTTTCGAATTTATACCTCAACTAATGTTTACGAAATGCCGTGGAGGTGAAACGGAATCCAATCCGCGAGATCTCTTCGTGTCGTATACATGTTTCAGTGGCTGTTTTGCTTACCATTTTACATAGCTGTTTATCCTCCCTCTTTGATCCGGCGGTCTTTGCATACCTTTGTTATCATAGCCGAATTTTTCATCCACATCACTACTCCATGTTAGTCACCTCCAAGCTCAGGCCATTCGCTATCTATCCGCCCCACGCGTGTACCCTGAGACTCGGCAACATGTTCGGGGTTCATCGTGTTTCCTCCACCCGTAGCCGCTCTCTTTCTCCCTCTCCTCGCCAAGCCATGATGGTACCCCCGATCCCTGGAGCTTCCTCGTCCGATAAAGGCCCGACGAGAAAACTAATATAAAGACGACTCGCCCCCGCTTGGGAGAGGATCCTCGAGTTTCGTGTGCATCAAGTTTCACGGCGGACTCCCCGCTGATATCCTTCGACGGAACCCTACCAACTCACTCCTCGCCGAGATGAAGCTATATTTATTTCACCTGTCCCATCCCCCTGAACTTGCCCACTCCAATTACTCGTCCCGTCGGTATTTTCCGTCGTTCGCCTCCATTCTTTTCCTCGGACACTACCGAACTTCTTTTCGCTTTCGCCCTCTTTGCAGTCATTTTCCGCTTTTGTCGTCCGTTTCTCAAAGGTTGTACGGCATTGATCGGTACTCTCTCGAAGGTCCAAATCGTGGGCATTTTCCTCTCTTTGTAAAGTGGTATAGTTTGTCAGTTCTTCGAGTTTCCTTGCGCTTTTTGCCTTTAGGATTTTATTTTGCAGGTGTTGATAAAAACACGCGTATTTTTTTACTCACGCTCTTAGCAGGAAACAGTGTACCTCAGAAAAATCAAAACAACTGCTTCCAATTGGTATGACTAGGAATTAGAAGAGCTTGATAATGATAATGAATTACACATTAAGAAGTAATCATTTAAATCTAAAAACGACTACTGTGGAATACGATGATATAAGCGATTAATTGTTAATATGCTATTATTATATGAGTACTAGAAATGAAAAGGCTGTGATCGTTGAACTTCATGTGAAGAGTATATGTTTTTAAATTTTCGCCGACATTTAAAAACATTGTTTAGTTATAATGGCAACCCCTTCATTGATCTTGCATGTCAGAAATACCTGTTAAATGCTGCGATTTGGAATCCAGAAGTAATGATACGCATCAACCAACTAATGACTGAACATTGAGAGGCACTGACTTTTTGAGCAATGAAAGGTTTTAGTTTCGATCTTAATAACATTACGCAAAGTCACTATTCGTTCGAGTTTAAATCCTTTAAATAACGTCAGTTGGATACACCATCATGGGGAAAATATTTAGCTTCTATTCTCTGGAGTTAGCGGATGACACTTTTAGTTCTCTCCGCGGAAAAAAGCTACATTATATTCACACACTAGTTCAGCACCGGTTGTTAAAAGAACTTTCTTTATTCCGTCGAATCCTTGCCTTGAAATCTGTCTCTATAATGCACAGTTTTCCACTCATTGTAATCCAACCTTACTTTTTTTTGTGTGAAATTGAGCAGCTTAGAAGAAAATGAAATAATAAAGGAGTGGATGATTAACTATAGTCTTTTTGATGTTAAATACGGATAGGATACAATGAAATTATTTGTTAAAACGTATTTTTTTCTGCTTTTTGCAAAAATTTTATGTCATTTGTGACGCAACTGTAAATTTTTACCTCCTCTTTGATGACTATTTGACTTTTTGAGTATTTCCTTTTTTTTGGATAATTTTTTTACTCGTCTTTGCCTCGGTCCTAGTTTTGTTCTTATACGACCGCTTTTTGTCTCACTAATCTTTTTTACTATTTGTTGGATAGTATCCCGCTTAGAAACTTGACAAAGTCTCTCAAATTGAGGATCTCACCTGCTAGACATTTATTTCTGTCTAGTTTTTCTAGCATTTTTGCGAACGTGAAATTTTCCGGTGATCGAAATAATTAATTAGTTTCCTGTAAACAGTACTTTAAGAGTACTAAAACAGTCGAGGAGAAGTTCATCGCTGTCCCCTTCGGAGTCCCTTTTTGAAAAAAGATCTTGCAGCCTTTGCTTCCTTGCCTCAACAAATTCTCTCGTTTAGCGTTAGCGCCGTAATCTCGTCTTCTTTCCCCTTTCCGTTCCAGTGACCTTTTCTCGGCGTCTTAGTTCCCAAGGTTCCGCTCTCAATCTCCGAAGAATCCATGAATATTCGACCGGTTTAATTACCCCTAGGTGACAAGAGTGTCGTTGGAGATAGCTGCCTTCCTCCAAATCAAATTCTTGTACCCAGGCTTCGCCATCCGATTCCCCAGCGAGTAACAATAAATGTCATTAGAAGTTCTGTTACTACAAGGTCTATTGTACGAGCCAGTATTTAGAAAATCATGGCGCAAGGCCCTAAAGGAGGTGACTGAAGCATTTTACTTGGGACGAGGTCCATCTCGGGGGCAGGGAAGGAGGGGGGGGGTTAGTAATCATGAATCCTACGATACTCTAGTACCGAGCCCTTAAAGTCCTCTGTTTTTGGGAAAATTGCTGATTTACCTGCTTGACTTGATTTAATAAATTTCGTGGACAAAGAGCATGAAGTCACCCTTAAACAGTCATTAACATCGATTCCTGCCTACGAAGGTGAAAGCAGGTTATTTTTTAAGCAATTCTGAAATTGCAATTACTCTCTAATGTGGACTATTTACAAAGTTTAAACAAGAGACCACCGATATTTCCAAAATGAATGTTATTAGAGAGAAAGGAAACATTGAAACATCAAAGTATCCGTTCATATTTATTTTATAATTTTAATTCCTTGCCATTTCATAACTAAGTGCTGAGGCGAATCATAGGCACGTACATTTCAAAAAACCAGCTGTGTTTTTCTATCCATCATCCATTATGACTTTTTTCAGGTATATTAAGCATCTAAGAATGTGTACTCACCTTAGTAGGGAACATCATCTTTTGAGAATATTATTATATGGGAATTTGTTCAAATTTGCTTTTTTCTATCATCGAATTCAGAGAACCTTAGCGGTTTAGTTGACCTATCTATAGTGCTTCGTAGTGTTCCCTGGAAGGAAACGTGAGGCCTTTTGGGAAATGCGCGGCTACAACCAGTGACTGCTATGTGCGGATGTGTGATATTTACGCGCCGGTTGAATAATTATCGTACTGAGTTCTACTCTCAAATGTCAAACCAATATTAAGGCGATTAACTGGAGGAACTAGAGTGAAGTCCATACTAAAGATTGTAATTATAAATCGATGTGATATACATTTATTACCATACCTCATCATATTTTTGGAACCTTTCTATTGTTTCAGCTGGTGCCACTTCCCAATAGCAGGCCTCTGTTATATTTTTTGCGAGGAAACATTTCGTATCCTGTTTCTTATGGTAGAGGAATGTGGCTTATATTTTTGAATGACCTTTATTTCGACGAATCAGGTCTAGCCTCTAACCTCTCTAGATTATTAGCGACTATCCCTGCTTCTACTCTATATGATAGATGGGAACTGTATCAAGGGAATGGGAAATATAAATTCGTCTTGGACATCAAATTACTTCCGGACTGAATTTTTTGTTGCAAGTGAGCTTCTTCTGATAATCCTCGCGTTAAATGAATGTTTCACCAAGTAACACGGTAAAACATTCGGTTTATGTGCACTTTTAAAAAATACTGTAGTTTTGCAATAGTTAACTATCAAAGGGTGGCTTTGCAATCTCTTATAGCTCGGTGAATTGATAGGAACTATGACGGGTCATGCGTGTTGTGGTTTCATTAATAGTGTGCCCATTTTGATTGTGTGTAGTTCAAAAAAATTAAACATAAACCTAACAATCAAGAAATGAGAATATTCAAAGAATACGAAAGCTAAAAATCTTCTTAAACTAAGTGTCTTATTTGGACTGCAAGGTGGTTGGTTAATGTTGGCTCTGCCAATAATAGAACCCAAAAATTGTGGGCAAAGGATGTGATCACAGCTATCACTATGTAAATAAATGTTCCTTCTAATTTGCGGAATGCTAACGTTGGACACCTCAAATTTAAAAATCAGGTCCTTGAATATCCTCTCCTTCCTTAAGCTCATGATTCTTTTATTCAAAACATTTGTGTTTCTCGGAACATCGCGAAACAATTTAGTCCTCAGCAAAGATATCAGCAAGAAAATGAATTGAACTATATTTCCTTAGCACGTTCACAAAAACATGTGAAGAAACTGGTGAGAAACACATAAATTATTCTACAATAAGCCTATTAGTGAAACTGAATACGCATAGTGCTGATGGGATTCACAAATAGTGGTATTATGAAAATTTTTCGCTTTTATTTCGCTGATACCGGGAATGATTCTCCCAGGACGCGAAGCTGAGCTTCTAGCCAAACATGGTCTGTGTACATTAGTGTCAACGGAAGCTACAATTACCCGAGTGAACAAATATTGATTTAACTGTGGTTCATATATGAGAGAAAGGAATAGCGTAGTCAAACACCAGTTCCTACTTTTCTCCGATTTTGGCCTTCAGCGATGCTCGAGGTAGCGATGCCTTTCTACATCGTGCACGTATTATACTCTACGGTTCAACATATCTAAAGTTCATTACCTAAGATCAGTCTCTTCTCCTTTAACTTGGATACGTTTTGCGCAACCCTTGTTTGAATTTTGATCATGCATACAGGAAATTGGCTATTAATAATACCGCTAGAGAGAAAATTTAAGGGTGAAGAATTACTCTCTTACTCTTCCTTCGGAACGGCTTTACATATTTATGCATCTTATCTGCTTAACTGTAATTTATTTAATAGCTATTTTAGTACAGATGTGTGGTCGATAGAAAAAATCGGTCATTATGCTTTCATCAACTTAGCAATGGTACAAATGTGGATAAGGAAATTTTATTTTTAGTCTGATGCTTAAATACAAATTCTTCTTTCTAACTCGCTCGGTTTGTATTTTATCCGTAGTTCATAAGGAGCTACCAGAAAGTAGACGAATCTATGTAAAAACTTAGTTCAACTAAATTAAATTCTTCTGGTTTTTTTAACGATAAAATTTGTGCCAGTTTTTTATGAAAATAATTTATCGGAATGCTTATCAATGATTGATTGACTCGATTGACTTAATGAATACTTATCAATTAGTCCAAGTAACCACAAATCATTAAAGGATGTGTAAAGCTCTCGTATTAGCGTGATAAATTAAAATGATCGATTTGAAATGTTTTCTGTCCTATAATTTCCTCTTATTTCGATAATTTTGCGCTGAAATTTCAAACAGTTATAATAGTTGAATAAACTTGTATGCAAAAGTGCCTTGTTTTAGAGGAAGCTTTTGAAAATTTACTGAAGTAACTAACATTCTATAGTCATTGATTATATAACGAATTCTCTTGGATTCCGATGTTTACACCAACCTCTCCTGCAGATAAAACGAGCGCTTTGTTTGTTTGGAATGAATGCTGCACATGCAAACATAATAATCAAATCAAATCCTTTCTTTGCGTAGCGTATGATGTTTGAACTGATAAACTTTCCTCTATTTGCGATAATCCTGTAATGTCAATACAACGCTTTAATTTGATTTATGAAAATTTATGCTACTATGAAAGTATTCTTCTGCTGGTAAAAATATAATGGGCCAAAATTAGTGATGTGAAGGTTTTCACATTACTAATTCCCTCAGGACTGTTTCACTCAGCACAATTCATACCGTTCAAGATATAAATTTGGGGTTCATCAGCAGTATTACTGATTGAAATCTCTCTGTCTGGAGAAAATACACCCGGAAAATATGCCAGTCCACTATATAGAGATTACAAAAAGAATATTCGGAAAACGCACGAGAATCGTACAGATCGATGTTACTTTTCACTTGTGCCACACCTAGGATATTCTATAAAAAAAGTCGAGGCACCGGAGTTGCAGAAACCATATCTTGCATAAAAGGAGACAAATATAAATGCAGTAAAATATATCTTATGGAGTGTTTATTTTTGTGTTTATTATTGGGCATCAAAATTTTTTTTTTCAGAAAACTTTTATTAAATATTATCCGAAAAACGAGCGATTTTCGGGTCTAAAAATCTGATGACCCAACTTTGCATGGGTACAATATAATTGTAGTGAAAAGTTGCTCATGGGTCTAATTCAGCTCAAGGGCTCTACATTATTGAACCTCGACAATGACGACGTAATGACGTCAGAGTCAAACCCTTGTTACCTCTCGCTTTTGGTGTGTAAAAGATTGGATTTGTCAACGGCTTGACGTCAAAACATCGGCATTGTCAAGTCTTGAGAATTCCGAGATATGACTGAATATGGTCTCGGACTATTAGAGAAGGTTGAAAGGAATGCCCTTTTGAGTTTTATACCCGAATATTTGGTATCAGTTAGTAATTTGTGTCGTTGCGTTTTTGGCGATTTCATTCTTGGAAATTCATTCAATAACCCAAAGGCTGCTTTTACGGAGAAAAAAGGGGATCTCTGTATGATGCACAATAGCGAGGGAATTAATTCATTCAATTTCCTGCGTCAAATGTAGTTTCTGGCCTCGTTAAATCACACATGCTGGTAGATATTAAATCCAATCGTCCGAAGGCAACGTCCGTATTTATTCAAACATTCTACGCCCTACTTTTGGTCTAACATCCCTAGTTCGTTATTAATTTCAGCAAATTTACGGCATTTAACTTAGAAAAAATCTGGAAAATGAGAATGATCAAAATAACGAAACAAATTTTTTCCGTCAGGCATGCGTCATCAGATATTAATGCTAACCTAAATATATCATCAAAAGCAGAATTGCTGAAAATATATCATGTAATTCGTGTTAACCTTTATTAATGGATAAGATTTTAAAACTTAGTATTTTTTCTTGTCAATGAGAACAGAAATTGTCTACCGAAAATGCGTAGTGACTCATGATGATAATTTTTCATGAAAAAAATAGCAAGAAAGATATGAGAAAATGGGAAAGGGAAAAATAGGGAATATAGGGAAAGTGTTGGATTTTATTTTTCAGTTGCGTTAGATTAGGCCCCATCATACACCACTTTTGTAATTTCTCTTGTGCGTGATTATATCTCTCCGTAAGAGCATGTCCAGCTATAACTATTTCTACGCCCTGTACTGATTCAAGATATTTTAACTGCCACAATACGCCGAGTTTTACCTTATTATCTAATTGGGAGCTTCTAAATTTTATTGAAAAGAATAATGCCATCTACTAAGATCCATCTACATTAATTGCCATGTGAAAAAATTCACCTGGACTGGGAATCGGACCACAGACCTTTGACTTTCCGGGCCACTGAGTAGACCACTACGCTACCCAGGATCCGTAATTTACATGGCAATTTACCGAGGTTCAAGGTACTAGATTTTGAGCCCTCTCGGTCCATCAAGGACGCAGAAGGAAGAAGGGACGCATCTAGAACCTTGAACCTCAGTAAAATTTCCATGTGAATTACGGATCATGGGTAGCGTAGTGGTCTGCGCAGTGGCCCGGAAAGCCAAAGGTCCGTGGTCCGAATCCCGGTCCAGGTGAATTTTTTCACATGGCAGTTAATGTGAATTTCACCGGCAGGTTTTAAATATACTATACTAAGGTCCATTATTACGATGTCTTCTTCGGTAGTTACACCTATATGAAAGGGAAATAAAGAGGGGTAGGAGATTAGCCGATCTGAAGAGAGAAATAGCGTAAGGAAGGAGTCGATAGGTGAATGAAATGCGAATGAGAGTAGGAACACCCCATGGAATACCTACCCTAACCGGTAGAAGAATATCAACCTTAATTAATTTTCTGGTAAATTATTTGAAAATAAATCTAAGATGAGGCCGTTAGAAAGTGATACTACTTCAAGGAAAACCCGAGGAAATCATAACATTTTTTGTGAAACATTTCGTATTTCTTTCTTAAATTTCGCCCGAATTCTCATTTTATTCTGCAGCAAATATGCATGTGCCCCTTATACAATTGATTGCTTTTTAAGCGTCCTGTGAGCATAAAATATGGGGACTAGACGTTGCGGGAAAGTAAGGAAAGTGGAAATGTGGCTGAAGAAAGGAGAGGCCTAGGAAAACGGGGAGTGTAGATTTAGAGGACCGACGCGGTAAGTAAGAAAGATTTAGGGATGCTGTGAGTAAAGAAGTGAGGAGGGGAGGGTGGGAGAAGTTGAGAGTACATGAGGAGGGTAGTGACCTCCGAAAGAACAAAAAAATGGGAAGATTTAGAGAGGTGGACGCACTTTTTTTGGTGTCCATGCTGGGAATTGAATGGCGAGAGAGAGAGATAGAGAGGGAAGGTGGGACTTAGGATGGATTTAGGGCGTGCCGAAAATGGTGATGAAGAGAGTGGTGTCGAAGAGGAGATTGAAGCTAGGTGCCTCGTACCGAATGAGGACGACGCCGTCGTCAGAAGAGAGGAAAATCAAAGATTGGGCCTCGTGATGTATGTACCAATTCTTTGGGTGGAGACGACGGAGCTCGATCTTTCATTGTGTGATGCCCTTCAGCTCTTAGCTATTTGGTTTGATGGAGAAAAACAAGTGCTATCTGAGAACTTGCTGACAGCCCAGGGGAGAAACTAGTGTCTCTCTCGTCTACTCTCTAGTGTCGTGAGAAGTTAACATTAGTTTCTTTTTTTTCATAGAATCTTTCTTCGTTATTTCTTAATTATTTATTCTTCTCTCTACCATAGTCCTTCTTCCCAGGATTCGAAAGCCCGTTTTCATCACTCCATCAATTCCACATCCTTTTGCAATGGATTGATGAAGGTCCAAAACTATCGACTGCTGTTGAACCAATCCGCCATTTATTGCCCATATTTCGTCATTATTACAATTTTTTTCCATATCACCGCCACTTAATTTTCAAACCATTGGCAATAAATACGTTTATCTCAATTCTCCCCGCATCCATATCATAAACTTCTTTTGTAAGCAATCTTATAGAGCCCTTGGAGCAGAGAAAATAGCAGATTTATATGTACAACAATTACATCTTCCAAACCAAGAAGTCGTTGCGTTATAAAACACGTTAATTGCTGTCCAGGGTAATTGAAGGTGGAGCTAGTTACTAAGGTCCTGTTTTGATACGTGGCCGTCGGTGCAACATTGCTGACGTTGGTTGGTGCGAATGATACATGATAGGTGTTTGAACTTGCAGGAGCGAACACATCAAAAGTATCCGAATTTATTTCGACTAAAAATAAGTAGCCGTACATGATTGGCCATTGAAAGTCGACAATTACACCATAACTATAAATTCCCTTGTGGTGAAGGCAACATTCAATCCTCATGAAATCGAATAACCACATTTACATCTACTGAGTGCCCTGTAAGCCACATCGAGTGCATGTGGTAGGGGAACTATACTCATCTTTGGTGTATGTACTCATTGTACGAGTTATGTTATCCACTTTCACCGTTTTGTGGCGGGTTTAGCACCTTATGTTTACCTACTGGATATTTAATGAAAACGGAGGAAGAATAAAAGTAGCAATTATTCATGCCACGGATTACAATACGGCATCAGAAATGTCACACTCAGATCTCCCTTTCATACTATGCCTCTCTTCAAAGGGACCATCAAAGGCACCTAGTTGGCGAGTTTGAACACGCTTCTGAATTTTGATTCATTTTTCTCACAAACTACAGGCTATTGGAGACAATTCTTTAATGTGATACCATATTATGCATCAACATTTTGAAACACGCGGGAATCGGATGGTGTGATGGCTGGAGTATTGGTTTTCCACCCCTAGAACCCGGGGTTTGAATCCCGGCTGAGGTAGATTTTTTCATTGGTATTTGGGTCTTCACTTGAGTGCTATGAGAAGAGCACTTCGAGTTCAGTTCACCGCCTGTTGTATGGGACGTTAAACCGTGGTCCCCTTGGTACCCTTCGTAAAAAGTAATAGCTAATATCGACGCCACGTTCCACTCCACACTTCCTCTATTCCTGGAAAAACTTATGTACAATTATCCCATCCTAAACGCGATTTTCTCTCGCGAAATAGCTATTTGGAAGGTAATATATATTTTTATGGGCCTACTGTGACGCAGAAACACAGAAAAAAATGAAACAATGAGGAAATCAAATGTTCGTGATGAGGTTAAATTTAACGTCTATCAGATGTTACTAAGGATCTTCCCAAAAAGTAAAGGCTCTCAGTTTAGTTTAGGCTTTAGTTTAGTTTTATTTCACAGAAATTCGCGGAAAGGAAGCTGCTAACGTGAAACAGGGGGTGAAATAAGTCCGGTCGGGCTCTGATGTTCCCTCTGCCTCACGTTTCTGATGTGTTTGTTGTTTTGCCTTGGTTAAATGTCCTGAGTTTTGCCTTGTTTAAATGTCCAGATGCTCCCCTAATGGGAGGAGAAGGGAGTGATTCATCCCGGATGGTCCTGTGGGAGAAGGCAGGCGAGCAAATAAACGATAGAACTGACTAAAACTTGCAGCGCGAATGAAAATGTCAACCCTCTCCTTAGAGCGACCGTACGCATGTCGGGAGCAGGCCGCGAGACAGCAGAATTACTAATTTCCGCGCGAAGATTTTCATTTATTTTACTTTCTACCCGTCTTGGCAGAGCAGTCCTCATTCTTATATGCAAGGTGGAATTTCCTCTTTTCTATTAAGACGGGAAAAAGAGTCGGAGTAGAATTTGGATGCAAGACCATTTAAATTCGGAATATTCGCCAATTTGCCAAGTGCCTTGATAATTTTACCATGCAAGTATTTTCCTCTCATCTTCCAAGTATTAGAACGGATGGCAAGAAGATAATTATTTTTATTGCATGTGATCTTTCGGACGCATTTAATCCTGCATTAAATTGCGCCGGGACTTCCCAACTGTCCGTACACATCAAAGTCATTTGCTGATAGCATTTTCAGTTATTGAGGAGCAGTCTCTACCACGAATATTACTCATTGGAATGGCTTCTCGGGAGACGAAGTCCTCGAAGACCCCAAACTGCTTGCATATTATGCGACGGACTCCATGATAAACCCGCCTGTTGGTGTGACGGATTTGGATTGAGCTAACCCTGAACCAAGTCAAATGGTGGTTGAGAATAGAAACTCAAGCAATAACTACACTTGAACAATTTAAACCAGCAAGCATACGGTCGTGGCCCAACGCCATACATTTTGTCTACTACGGATCCCCAACGATTGTTCGCAAGGACGATTTTTAGACCGAGATTTAGCAGAAATCCTGAGTAAGCACGGCCAAGCGTGCATTGTTAATTTTCCGTTTTGGAGGAAGGTTCCCTCAGTCTTCGGAAAACCACGTCCTGACTTGGTTGACTGCTGATTGCAGCAATTTTTATATCAGAAAGTTCGAGGAGTATGGTGACTGCCTGTGGTATGAGTATAGTTCGTCTGTGACTATGGACTGTAACTTGCATTACGATGGAAGTAAAAACTGCGAACTTTTTAGCAGAGAGGCTACCAATCAACTGTGACTTGCGGTGACTTTGGAGGTTTGTGGAACGCTATTTTGACACGGCCTAGCAATAATTATACTTTCAGATCCAGACCCACGTTTTCCTTAGTTTTCGCAGGCTTAAAAGCAAAATATGGTTTATCGTCACTCTTCCGTTCCACTATGACAGAGCATCCGAACGGACTATCTACATGGAAATCAAATTTATTTACTGCGTGTGTAGGAATGATCGGTACAGGTATTGGTAGATGCGAGAGCCATGAGTGCAAAGGTACAGCATTTTTTTATCCTTGTTATTTGTAAAAAAATCTTCATTAGGGTCACAATAAAGAGGACGAAAATGTAAAAGAGAGAGCTGCAGTTTTTAAAAATATCCTTTGACACCTATGATACATGCATAAGAAAAATTACAACCCTCAGGATGAGTCTTTGGCTAAGCATTGAATATTCCGGGGTAGTACCTGAGCACATTTTTATTTATTCATAGCATTTCTGCATTACCACGAATAGAGAGTATTGGCGCTCGTATAGCTTAATTATTGGGCTGAGGGGCTAATTATGGAGTTTTTGACATTGAATTTGCAATGGAAAAAAATTAAAAGCGGGTCCGGTGTGTGTTTCCACGCTTTCGTAACTTTAATCCTCCGTTTTCTGCTAGATATTATTAACATGTCGCTGAAAAAATTCTAGTACACATTTTCAATAGCCATGCTATGCGAGGTATACAACAAAAAGACATTAAGGCTTAATTTTGATATTATTTACTAGGAGCCACGCGAGAAATCGTAAGCAATGGACTCCTAGTTATAACTACCCGCCTAGTAAGGATATGCTCACGCTAATTGCATTGTAAATTACGTAAACGTTAAATTTTAGAAATCAAATCAATGAATAATACTTCACCTGTGCTACGAAATGTGTTAGTTATATTTGATTTTGTCATATTCACAGAGGTTTTATCATCTTCTTCAGAGCTTAATATCTCCTGCTCCGCCGAACCCTTCAATATCCTGGTGGAGCAAAAATAGGCTATAATGGCTAGTATAGAAGACCTGTGTCATGGTTAACATTTCTAAAGCTTGACTTGGCGTTTTATTTTGCGGTGTATTCATCGAATTCTCAGTAGTAAGGTGATTGTAGTACAATAAGGCGAATGGAAGCTCTAGCTTTAACCGTGAGGACAAATGTGGGAATCGCTTGGCAGAGGGCGTTCAACTGGGGTGAAACGCGACCGCTCCAAGGGAAGGGATAGTTGGCTGGGTAGAAGTGGTGGGGTTGGTTAATTGGAAAGGTAACTTCTTGCGCAGCTTGAGAATAGTCGCTTGTGCCGACTGGAAATTCACTCCCTTGACGGCTTTGGCAATGAATGTCATTCCAGTGTATCAAGGAACCCAACGATTTATTTTATGTGGATTTTCATTCTGTTTGCTAAAGGAAGCGATGAATTTCACCTCAAATCATGCAGTAAGTAGCTCTTTTCCCTCATTCCCAAATCGAGTGACTCCTGTGCTTGAATAAGAATGACACTTTGATTGATTTTGTCGAATTTACTTTTTCTCTACTGGGAAATTGAACGAATGGGCGACTGTCAATACAATTGGGCTTTGGAGCAAATTCTGTCCCGCCTACTGGAGGAGTTTGTGTTTGCCCTAACGCTGCGCAAGTCTAATGGCAAAGTGAAACATCAACAGAGTTGGAATGCTTGGGAGAAATTGTCGAACTCTCGACTGATATATTTGCTAAATTTATTGCCACTTTGTCTTTCGGTTCATAGTCTTTTACGAGTTTTGTGGTGAACTTCGTAATTAAATTAAGGGCACCACGAATAGAACTAATTCATTTTATCATGCGCGAGGAACTTTAAATTATTTTAATAACATGAAAATAATCGTAATATGCAATGAATTTTAAAATAAATATTTTGATGTTTACAGCTGGTCATACCTCTGGTACATTTTGCATTTTTCCCTGAAGGTTCTTCCCTTCATTGTACGACACGATATTTATCCTATCATGTATTATAATGGTAGGGACTTGTAATATTTTTAATCTATAAGATGCAAATTTTCACTCGCATTGAGTTTTTTATGATTCGTTTAGTTTTTTTTCGTCTTTTTTAGATTTTGAAGTGAAAATGATTAATGCGTACAAAAGAAGTCTAAGGGGTTCAGCTGATGAACTCATGAGCGATGAATGTCAAAGGGCACTAGTAAACGTTATACGCTTGCCATTTCAACGCTGAAAATACAAATTCATATAATAATTTTTTAATGACGCGTAAATTAATACCTTAATGTATAAGTGTTTCTGAGATAATTTAGTTTTCAAGGATATTTGATGAATTTAATCATTTCAGGGTCTTGGATGTTGTATGTACCAATTGTATTGTATTCTTTGAAGATGACGTAAAGGAGGCGCTCAAATCAAAACGGATTCAATTGGATTTTCACCGAATATAAGTGTAATTAATTATTAAAATTGGAAAATACTACCATAAAAACGTTCCCGCCACATTAATATTTTGTTTCAAGTGCCTTGAAAACCTTTTATTTACGATTTATCAATATTTAAAGAATAATAGTAATTATTTAGGCAAAAAATATGTAGTTTTTTTTCGAAAAAAACGTCAAATGGAAGGATTCGAGATAGGCGTATAGTAAGGATTAGAATCGATGTCTTTAAAGATGCCCTTTACCTAAATATTTTGCCTATGAATGGCTCTAGTTCATCAATTGCTAATTTGAATTGAGGACGTAAAGGATGGACAGAAGGGCCCCAATACTTCACTGAAACCCTGACAGTTTGAATGTATTTGTTCCTTTAAGGAACAATCCCGCAATAAATTACAATATTTAATGTGATGATGAAAAGATTTTGACCACAGCACTGATCCGATTCCCATCAGTAGGAAGGAGCATGTAATAAAATGCAAGGGGATACACTTTCGTGTATTGTTGATTTAAAAAAGGATTCATTTTATAGAATAATAGTATATAATGTGATTGATGTCCATTCGTCTCATTATATAATGGGGGCGTTTACTCGGAACCGAAATCGCAATTTTGTACACGAAATCGTTAGATGGAAACAAACAATGAATTTTAGTGAAAAAATTAATCTTATAACCACAATCATTCTCTCATAAATCCAAAATTAAAACAAGCAAAAGGTGATGCCCACCGAAAAATCTGCTTTGATAACATTGACGTCATTTTCCTCCCGTCCTCGACTGCTTTTCGTGGAAGCGAAGGAAGTGGAGTGAGGTTCTCGGAAGGTCTGCTCGCACAGATGCTGTCGCAACTGTCCTATTGGCAGAGTCAGCTATGTCCCCCCCATTGCGATAAGACAAAGTAGCTTCGCGGGCTCAGTTGTGATTGGACGAAGTCGTTATACGTCAGAGGTTGCACCACGCCCACTTTTCCGAAAGGGTTAAAGACATTAGTTTTTCGCCTCTTATAACTCGGCAAATAATTGTCGGATCAAAAAACGGAACAATTCGGGTCTTTTTATTTTACAAACTCTATCGGATTCGGTAATAAAAAAATTGTGGTAAACGACCCCATTGTAAAATCAAGGGAAATTAATATCGCTAACTGGATGCCACACAACCTTATCTCCATTCTAAAGTGCACTTAGTACTGGAGTATCTTATGCCTCCCCATAGTTGACACAGCCCGGCGCGGGTGAGAAAGTTCGCGAATAAAGGCATTTAGGTAGGAATCAAAATCTTATTGTCGGAATGGAGGGACGCCGGGGTACTTCGTCGTCCATCTTCTTTCCTCTGATCGAGATTGGAAGGAAGGGAAGGTAGAGAGATGCATACATGAAAGGATTGGATATTGACGGGGTATATTAGAGGTCGGGGGCGAGCGGAAGGGGCGAAAGTTTCCGAGAATCTTTCACCACGAGCGGAAGAATGAATCTAAGTAAGTGGGTGAAAGTTTGCGGTGCCAGCGTTTTGTGAGCTCGCGAACGTCTGTGTGCGCGGGTTTGAATTAGGAAGGAGGTTCAACCTCGGGAGAGAGCAGTTATTGATGTCGAGAACGGAGTTGGGAGTGTGGTGGGGGAATTTAAGGTGCTCTGGTGTGGGGCATAAGGATGGGGGACGGGATATCATGAAGAATAACGGGGTGGGAGTATGGTTTTTAGGCTTTTAATGAGATGGAGTTTGGGTGAGGAGTGATCTGAGCGGTAGAAAATTTTGCTATTCCCTGCTATCTGTTTAGCTCGCAAAGGGTAAGATGCAGTCTCTTCGCTATTTTCATCGGACAGTATAAGATATACAGCTTTCTGATCCGGAGATGAAAGAGATTCTTTTGCGAGCCTTTATGCCTGACGTGTAATGGTAATATATTCGTGACCTGTCAGAACCGATTTCGATCGCCATCCTCGTTACCGCTGCGGAATCATGCATTTCTATCCGTCTCCTGGTCCCAAATTGATGATCACTTGGGTACATATTCGTGTGTATCAGCCTCTAAGCTCCCATCTACTTATAACTATAATCGATTTAGATTTATAGCATAAGCCCGCTTATATAATGCCAGGTTAACTATTTTCGAGGCTCGAAAACAACTATAGCTTTTCTTTTTAGTGATAGTGCCCATTTAAACTAATTTGTTGTTAGTATAAGTCTTGATCACTACCAAAATATCTTAAAATCTATATAAATTAAGGTTTAGCCAAGTTTAAGTAAGGTTTAGGTTACCCAGACATTGCAGGAGAGGCAGATCAACAGCAGTCCGTCTCCTTTCTATCGATCTGTTTGGAAGGCTAGATTAGCTGTCAGGGGATACCTACGATAGATTGTGTGCTGAGAGTCATGGATCAGAGTCAATATTGCTGACAAGAAGGGTAGGAGCTTAGGTTGCTTAGCTTTCGACAGTTTCGCCTCGAATATCAGTTCAGAAAATCCAAACTTCCCTCTAGACCAGAAATCAAGTGACTTTCCATTCTTCAAATATTATGATGCATAGGTTTTATTTTTATTTAGACCGTCTTACGGTCGGCTACGCTCACGGGAACGAATACATTAATATATTGTTAGTTCGGGATTTTTCAGGGAAGTCTAAAAATTACAATTGGTTACACATTTGTGTTTTTATTGTATTTATTACAAAATTTTATGGTTGGGAGAAGTAAGAGCCTGGAAATTTCGTGAATTTGTGCGTAGTCTACAAGCCGTCATAGCAAACATCCACGAAATTTAGTTCAGTTGAGAGTTAGTTTGTATTTCCCGAAACAATACACGACTATTACGCAAACAAAGCACAATTATTTCAAGCACATTGCACAACAGACTTTATAATTAATTAACAACATTTTTTTTCATCTAAATTCCACTTCACGGCTAGTGACCACCCACCCCCTGCCTGCCACACCCCCTTGCGGTGGATCGCAGGGTCAAATTTATGTGTAGATGAATATCTATTTTTTAAAATGCGAACGCAAATAAATAATTCGAAAACAGTGCGATCAAATATAAGTTACAATGCCACGGATTCTCTTCGTGGTTCAATTTTTACTCCTGGAAAATCGTAAGAAACATATTTCCTCGCAAAGCGTTCGATTTCATGAGGAAAAATTAGTTGCTATGGTAAAATGCGTCCACGGTTCACGACATTTGTATGCGGTATGGAATTTGCGAGACACATGGAATTCTTAATACAAAAATAAATATCACACTCATGTTTAGTTCCGTCTGAACCTGGAGCTAACTTAGCAGATCTCTATTTTAATAACGTGTTTTTACGGAGACACAAACAGATGCTCCTAAATGCATGGGCTCACGAGAGGCAACCCGAAAGGCCGCCTTTGACAGTAAATGATGGAGCCTGCTAGGTGTTGTGCCGTACAGCGTATGAAATTCAATCATGCCGGGTAGAGACACGGGCCCCTCTCCGTGTTACAGCTGCCGCTTCCCACGATGTTTTAGTTTCCAGATAATCCCTCAGATTACGTGTTACCTGGATGTATCCTTAAAGACAATTCCTTCAATACGGATCTCCCAGTTCGCGGTTGAATGTTTTCATTCAGGAGGCTAAATGCACGTAAATATATTGATATACGTTATGGACAGAACTGCTGGCAAATCATTGATGTCTGCTGACAAATATTGCTAATTGCTGATGACAAATAAACATTTATAAGCGATATTAACGTTGAACAGGAGCGTGGGGCTGTACAATTGCGGAACCTGAATTCTGAGATGTAAAGAAGAGAACAGACTCGAACTTTAAACATTTGGGTGTAAAGGAGAATGATGAGTGTGTGTGAATAGAAGGAAAAAAGGAAAATGGATGCAAGGCGTTGTACATTTGTCCGTTTGTATCCAAGAATGGAAACCGTTGTTGATACGAAAAGATGGCACCGGTATAGTAAGTGAAACAACAGCGACCTCCACACCAAGTACCGTGGTATAAGGAAAATGTTGGATAATGGTGAAGAAAGATAACAAAGTTACTCTGTTATATGAAATTAAAAGGACAAAAGCATGCTGATATGTAGAATCTGAATTGGCATGTGTGAGTTAGGAAATACTTTATTGAAGCTACTACTCCTCATTGATAAATAACCCGATTGTTGTTCATTAAAGACTGTCATTTATTAAAACTTATTAAAGACAGGACCCTGCACATGAACTGTAATTAGTAAATATTCTTTTATGTATAATGATGGTAGGAACTCTCTTCTAGGTTATAGCTTAAATTCTAGGCAATGCCATGGGGAATACAATGCGGATTAGTCCTAATTCAAATGGAATTTATACGAATTATTCGGCTGCGTCATTACTTTTGCCATCTCAGGAATTTCCGTTATCTAAATGTCAAAGTAGCATGCCCAGAGGGCCGTGGTTTATGCAGATAGTCTGATTGTTATTATTTGTGGAACGAGGACTTTGAAATAAGCTGTAACAAGACCGCAAACAGGAAAGTCTCCCTGAAGCCTTTATGTTACTGACCACTTGTTAGGTTGTTGGCCTTCCTGGTTATAAAACGTTTTGTTTATGCATTCGCGGAAAAGGATCAGTAGGCTCTTAACGATAAGACTGAAGATAACAGTACAATTTTTTCATCCTCCGCTTCAGATTCAGTTCCCTTCTTATTAATTCTTTACTAGGACTCCATCATGTCAGGAATTTAAAATAGCCATTTTCTTAGTAAGCAGGAGGAAGCATCGAACTTGTGTAATAATTTATATTGCCCTTGTTATCATTAGGGAAAATGATGAACGTTTGAGGCCATTTGTACTATTAATGATAGGTAGATTTCGGAATATTTTGAATATAGGTAGGAGTTTTGGGAGTAGAAGATAAATGGAGATGAACCCGGCTTCGGCAGTAGCCTACGCCATTCTATTTGCCAGTGGGTCCAAAGTAAACTATCACTAAACCTTCCCGATCCCCATTCAGTACCTACTTCTTTCATTTTTCTTTGGCTGTCGGCTTATATTTCATTTAATCTATCGTACTGCCTTCAACAAAATCATTTCGAATTGAACACGCGCCATTTTGATGAGAGGCTAGCTCTCTAGCCGAACAGATCCCCTCCAAACTGCTCTCTAACTTTTAATTCGCGAACAGATCCTCTTTTACTTTTTACTTCAAATTTCAGTCCTATAGGAAAGTGAACTTTGTTATATTTATTTAAATTAAACTCCATTTAATTGAAACTCAGATCACTCATTTTGTAAGGGTAACGTTATTCGTAATATCAAATTTTTCCCCTGTCGCTCTTTACACTTTATTTACATTTCGTGGGGAAATGTTTTACCCCGCGGAATACGGATTCATGTGCAAATTTGAGAAATTTATAATGTAGAAATACAAAGTGTTTCATTTTACCAAATTGGAAAAGATTTTATTGTATTATTCTCTTTCGATCACATTGGAACTCTCTGATCTGTTTTAATTACCTGTATTTTGTTAACCTGCATTGACAAATATGACCTCTAGTTTATTATAATAGGGTTATTAGAATTTTTCTCTGGCAATTTGAATATAAAAGGATGCAATTTATGAAGTTTTTATGGATATTCTCTGGAACAATTTCGATTTCATTGCATTTATTTTGTTAGCGATGTTTCCATTGAATTGCGAGGTAAATTTTAAAACTATAACATCCACCTCAATTATAAGACATATATACCCACATTGCATACCCACAGGGTACAGTGAGATTCCAGCCGTGGCAGGATACTTATCTGGTTACCACAGTACTGGTTAGCTTGCATGATTAATAAGTCGTAAACTTAAGTATATGGCCTCCAAAAAGGGAATTGATTATACATATTAGGCCCTTGATATACTGACAGAAAAACTTAATGTATTTTTACACACTTTATTGAATTACTAAACCCCACCGTTTTCGACACTCTCGTTTCACCCATCAAGGGTACTCTTGATAATGACACGAGAGCGTCGAAACCGGTGGGATACTAAATTCAATAAAGTGTTTAACAATTCATCGTTTAAGTTTTTCTGTCAGTATGTCACTTTTTCACAAAGTCACAACATTGCCTGATTCGATTCAATTAGACCTTGATAGACTCATCTTAACGAGAATGGTGTTGCCGGTGCAGCAAACGAATACATTATTTCCTGCTCAAGTACCAGTGTATGCTAAGCTTTTCCCGCATTATTTGTTGTAAAGAGAGAGTTGAACGAAGGTTTGTATGGATGGACACTGGTTTTCCACACTAATGACATGGTTCGAATCCCAGCAGATTTTTCATTGAAATCACCGGCTGAATGCTATGTGGAGAGTAATCCAAGTTCAGTACACCATCCGTCGGATAGGACGTTAAAACGGTGAACGCCTCGTCGCCTCTAATTGAGAACAAGCTAATGCCGATCCTGGGTTTTACTCTGCCTTACTTTCTTTCGCTTCCATCTCTATCCTTACTCCTTTCCTCTTGATCTTGGCGTATTGGATGGTCTTGATGAATATCATGTGAGCTTTTTATGCTCTATCCCAGTATTTTTCTGGTTCTTAATTAATAAAGCGTTGAATATACATTTAGTAATGTGCCCAAACTATTTATTTGAAGAAGAGTTAACTTGGGTCGTAAATGGATACACGATATCCTTTTCGGAAGTTAGGATTGAATGCCTATTTTTAAGAAGTAAAAGCTGAAGGCTGTAGGGAATTGGGCAATTGAGTATTCCACCTCCTTCCTTCATCCCATTTCATTGCAGGTTATCTCTTGCTTTCTCAAACCTCTCCTGCCAGAGAATTCTTGCCTTCAGGGGAAGGTGAATTATTCAACCCGGTATCGGTGAGATTGTTTTCCGCAAGCAATTTCAGATGCTACAGCCCTGCAGCCACTTTCATGCCTATTTTCCTTATTCTCGCCTCCTGATTCCATTTCTGTATACAGTCTGAAGTGACGCCAGCACCCAAAGCCTTTCCATGAATTCCAAATGTCATTGCAGCTTTTCAAGGGCGCTGCTTCAACCATTCACCCCTTTTGTCGTCCCACGCCATCACATATAGAAATGCAAAGTTTTGCGCGGAATTATTCCGAGATGTTGGCCAAAAAAGCAACAGTTTGTTTGTCGCACCCTAGCCTCAATTGAAAGGAAAACAATAACTTGTTTGTGTTTATGAGAGGAAACTAGACATAAAAACTATCAGAGTCACTAGCAGGAAATTTTATTTGGAATTTAAATTCAAAGCTTTTCCACCAAGCTTGTAATGTTCGACCTCTGGGAGTGAATAGGACTATAGAAGGCTATATAAGATATCATATAATATGCTTACTAGAAATGCATGTGTTTCTTGTAAAACCATTTTTTTTCACGAAAAACGGGTGTCTTTAATAGGGCAGCAAAGTATAGTGTATAGTAGTTTTTTTTTTGTTAAAACACTACTACTATGAAAAGTCAATGCATCTCTGATAATGATCATGCTAGTCGTCTCATGCGTATTTTATTCTATTTCGGGAAGAAATATTCATTCACAAAAGTCACAGCTTCATATTTCCTAAGAGAGAATGGTAAAAATATTTCCCCTTCTTGGGACGAAACATGACTCAAGAAACTGCTAATATGCGTGCAGCTACGCATGTAAAAATGCCACAAAAGGCTCAGTAATATTTGAGAAAACAAGAAGTCTCAGCAAGAAAATCGGGTTTAAAAATGTATAAAATAGATATTATCGTGCGTCTTGTTTTGCTGTGGTTGTCTTTGGCGCTTCTTTGACCGTAAGATAAGAAATAAGAATGCGTGCTAATATGGGCACGTATAATCTGGATGAATAACATCATTTCATCACTTGATTTTACCGGCTGCTTCAGGACATTGCTGTGGTCGATTATGCATTGTTTTTTTTACATAAATGAACTCTGATAAAGGTGCACTTCTAAAGGATTTGGATTCCTGTAGCCTTTTCTTGTATTTTACTGTAAATAATGCAACTAAGAAGCGACAGAATAAATATGTTCTTGAATTATTTGTCTTCAATAACATTATAAGCATGAAATTGATGGAAGTTTTATTATCCTTTTACTCCTTTATTTCTAAATATTTCAGGTCAATAATTTTATATACATATGTTGCCCCTGCCACACACCTTTATGGTGGCTTGCAGGGTATTATGTAGATGAAGATGTTAATAATCACTTATATTTTTAATGCCACCGAGATCTAGTTGTAACTATGAATACAGTCACTTGAACCAGTAATAAAGTTTCATAATTATGTGCCCTCCTGTCTCATCATGAAACACAGTCATTATTGTACAGTAGTAATCAATTTATTTATCATTTAATAGGCGTCTCCTCGTCGAAGCTTACTGTATGACATGCCTTCAGTGTCGACGCCGCCAGATGTCCAGAGGATGTTATAATAAGGAGTTAAACGCCAGGAAACAACAATTCTAGATTAGAAATGGATCTGCACACCTATTGTGCCGTACCCCGTGATAACTGGAATCAGGTGAGCTTTAACGTTTTTTTATTCTCTTTCATGCCGAGGGCTATGTATTAACGGTAGTTAAAGAACCAATATTTATTAACGTATTATATTTTCAATATATGAAAACAAAAAAATGATATTCACTATATTCCTAATGGCCATTCAGTGACACACGTGGCATCAACGATTGAAACGTTTACCCTGTGATAAAACTTATCTCATGGCATTCATCGCGATACCAGAGTAGATTTTCTCGCTACGGACATGTTTTCCTGCGGATTCCAGGGCATTTTATTGAAATTAATTAATTGTGAAAACGAACTACGACGAAGAGAAATGAAACATTTTGCGCTGCGAAAATTCAATGAAAAGGGTCGGTGAATAACTCTTTCCGGAAAAGAAACGTGATACACTCCAACGAACTTAGCTTATGAAAAAAAGAGGTATATATGGCCATAAAACACAAAAAAACTATATTTTATGCAAACTTAAAAGTTTCAGAGTTTTATATGACTTTTTCTGCAGCCGTTAAATATTAACTGGTTCTCTCACATGATTTATAGAATAGATAATTTCTAGAATATTCGGTACCTACGCTTGCATTTCTTGGCTGTTCATACCTCCTTTATGGGATAATCCTAAACCTTTCTTTCGGTAGCCTCAATGATGGCGAGTGCCTTCTGAGTTAGATGTTTTTTATTCAATCTAAAAAATATTTATTCACGATAAAAATGATTGAGCTCGAATGTCAGTTCTAAGAAACCAGAAAGAACCGTAAATCAGGCATTTCCATTAGTTACCATACTTATATACAGTTTCCCATCTAAAATACTTAACTCTAGGAATCTAATCCACTTCATCCGCTGTCATTGATAGCATGGACTTACTTAAAGTGGTAGAGAACTCTTAATGGGATGGATAAAGCAGATTATGACGCGATTACGAGCATATTATGAAGTTAATCAGATTTATGAGATTTTAGGTAGATTCATGTCATTGAGTGCTAAGAATCACTGTTATTAAGTTGGGAGATTTACGGTGAGGGTAGAGTCATGCTCCTTCTTACATCCAAAGAATGAAGGTAGTTTTACTTAGAGAGAGGAAGAAGGCATTGGGTAAGCTAGGATATCCAGAAAAGTATATTCGTAGTATGCAAAAAGAGCCGATAAAAAGTTAAAAGTTTTGCGCCTTGTACAAGGGAATTTGAAGCTACGCAAGGGTCGAATAACACGTGTTGCAGATATTGATGTCACATTTTGTTAGGATAGTTCCACATCAATATAATATTCACTCGAAACTCGTTATTACCATCAGACATCAACCCTACGATTGGTTTTACTCAGCTCTTCTCTCGATTCTCTTATCAGCTAACCTCTTCATATTCACAATAATATTCTATTTCATACCCCTAAGAGCTTGGGCTATGTATTTTATTCGAAGCCTTCCCTTTCAATTCTTCTCAATTATTTTTCCTTTGACAATTTCCTTCATCGGGCCATCATGACTCAAGTTATGGCCGGTTATATTGTCCCGTATTCCTTTTTAAGTTTTCATTGAAATTATCTTTTCTTCCACTCGTTTTAGGACTTTTTCATTTGTCCCTTGGTCGATTCCTTTTATTTTCATCTTCACTCAGAGGTAGAAAAGTTCAAACTAGGGGCTTGGGAGGATGAGAACAAATACCATTGTTCCCATCCGGGGCGAACATACCGGACGATATCTGGAATAGAATATGTATGGAAATATCAACTATATATATGCCTTATACAATATATATATGCCTTCGAGAAGACTTAAATTGTATATAACTGCTCTAAATTAATATTTTAGTATGAATTCCGTCGGACAAAGTAATTAATCTAAAGTAATAATGTGCTCTTAAAAAATCGTTTTTTCTCAATTCATCCCCACAGCGATACCTGCACTCACTGAGTCTTGAACAATGTGCATGGATATCTAAAACACGTAAATGTTCATAATACAACTGAAAATGTTTGTCCCAGTAAGTTTTTTTATTGCTTGAAAATTGGATATTAGTTCTCATGATGACTGAAATTCTTTATTCGTATTGTTGATTAACGTGACTAAAATACTTTTTAGTTTTGGAAAAACCTCTTGCCTTTCTATCAAGCATGTTTAATATACAGGATGGAATATACAAACTTAAGAAAATAAAAATTGAAATAATGTCTAAATTATAGATATTGCTGAGAAAAATTAGAATAATCACCCTTGGATAGAAAAAGGGACACAGGGATTATGCGGAAACCAATACAAACGATGTCTTCTTATGGATGAGGGAGCAGACAGGATGCCCACGTCAGAAAAATGATGGAAGCCAGATTCCTCCACATCGCCGGTGACAAAGCCCCCATGTAAGAACACCGATACTGCCGAAAAACTACCCCACAAATGGAAATAATAGCTGGTTTAGGTGGCGTAGTGAGCGCGGTTACGACTGCTTCGTTGCACAGTGTTCGGCAGTTGTTTTAGCATCTTATTCCTTAGAGCCTCAAAAAATCTACAGGAAGGAATGACGTCTAGGTAGCTTGACAGGTTGAAGCACCTGGTCGGATTATAGGGGTTACCTGTTCTGAATTCTAGACAAGGTGAATACATTTTTTTCGCGGCTAGTTCGCAATTCTTGAATTTGAGAACTTACTAAAAAAATTGGATGGGTAGGTGGGGGCCTTCTGGATCCCCCCTGGCACTTAGACCACTTTAGATCCATTGTGCCAACTCACATTTAACCTGCCCGCCACTTGCAGACAGGGGACAAGAAAACTACGGTAGAGGTATGGAGGGGGCTACACATCCAGCCTCCGTCCGGGCCCAACGTTAAACCAACGTTATCCAACGTGCTTAACTTCGGTGATCTGACGGGAACCGGTGTATCAACGTGGCTAGGCCCTTGTCCCAGTATCTTACTAACTTTATATTGTGTGACAGAAACATAGCCATTGGAGAACACAAAACTCACCTCTACTACCACTACGAAGGAACAAAATTATTATTTATCCATCTTCAGAATGTTATTAACTCGTTCGCAGTTCTTGAATTTAAGATCTTACGTTATAATGTGCGATAGAAGCTTAGCCGTTGGAGCACCCAAAACTCACCACTACTCCTACCTCGAAGGGACAAAATTATTATTTATCCATCTTCAGAATGTTATTAACTCGTTCGCAGTTCTTGAATTTAAGATCTTACGTTTTATTGTGCGATAGAAGCTTAGCCGTTGGAGCACCCAAAACCCACCACTACTTCCACTACGAAGGAACAAAATTATTATTTATCCATCTTCAGAATGTTATTAACTCGTTCGCAGTTCTTGAATTTAAGATCTTACGTTATAATGTGCGATAGAAGCTTAGCCGTTGGAGCACCCAAAACTCACCACTACTCCTACCTCGAAGGGACAAAATTATTATTTATCCATCTTCAGAATGTTATTAACTCGTTCGCAGTCTTGAATTTAAGATCTTACGTTTTATTGTGCGATAGAAGCTTAGCCGTTGGAGCACCCAAAACCCACCACTACTCCTACCACGGGGGGACAAAATTATTATTTACCCATCTTCGGAATGTGAATAGCTCGGACTATTGTTTCAGAAGAGGAGATCTCAGTCATGGTGCCGAGGTATTTTCGAGGTTTCGGCTCGCGGGCGTCTGCGTGAGTGCTTGCGTGTGTCTTCGCGCCGCGGGTGGGAAGGAGGCTAGAGTTCGGTACGGAGGTTTTTGAGAGGAATCCTCCGTGTGGGAACGTGGGCCGAAGGGGCGAGAGGGCGGGGGTACCCTGTCCGTGAGTGAAAATGATATCGCGGAGGGAGGGCAGCGGGCGGGAGGTGAGATTACGGAGCGGGAGATGAAGCGCGCTGCCGCGAAGGGCGCGTGTTGTGAGACGGTCATTTGCGTGATTAGCGCATCCTCCGGCGAGATTGGCGTTGAATGGGGTTATCCTTGATTACGCCCGGAACGGGTGAGGGGCGGGAGAATCCGGGATCGGGTGGGTGGAATTGAAAAGGGGCCGAGGAGAGGGAGGTGCTAATTCGTTAAGGTGTGCTTTGAGGAAGATGATGGAGAGGGGGCTCGGGAGGTGTGGCGTTCCGGGTCATGACTGGGATTCGGGCTCTCACCCGAGCGGAGAAGGGCCGGGAGAAAGGGTGAGAGGAAGGGGAAGAACCCGAGCTTGGCCCGGGAGAGGGTGGCGCGATGCATGTGCGAATTCATTTGCAACAATTTACCTACAGTTCCAATTTTCTCTGTTCGGCCCGTGAAATGCCGATCTTCAAGGATCATAGTGATCTGAACTTCCGCAGAGAAATTGACGCCTGCAGGAGGCTAATAATCTACATTTTTGTATTTATTGACTATTCATCTATTCTATTTATATTGATTGACCACTTCTTTCATTAAATCAGCATAATTCCTACCCCTATTCATGCAATCCATACTGAATACCTTTTATTTTCCATCCTTCACGATAACCCAAAATTATACCCTCGATATCGGCATTCGGCAGTCCATTGTTCGTAAGTAAATGTTTCATCCACCGGCTCTGCATTCTGATTTATGACAACAATGTTCTTTCCTCCTCAGCCATGTCTAGCATCTCGTCATTCGTCATCCTTTCCGTCTATCGTCTTCTTCTTCCTTTGTTCGTAATTACGTTGGCCATTCCATCTTTCTCCATTCTCCTTTGTACCCGCATTTCTTAAGCTTCCGATCCTCTCTCATCATATTCTCCTAGAGTGAGCGTCTCAGAGTCATACAAAACCTTGCTCCAAATAAAACTTTTCACTAATCTTCTCTCTGTATCCCACTTCTAAGGATCTAGTCATAAGTTCTTGTATGTTGGTAAACGCCAGCTTGGTTAAAACAATTATTTTCATATCATCATTTCAATACCCTCGCTTTCATCCAATATTCTACATAAGCAACAAAAATATTTGACCTTTCTAGCTGGTACCGTCCTACTCAAAACAGAACCAGGATATTTGGAATATATTTTGGGTCTTAGAACAGAGGAAATCGGTTTCCATGGATATAACACATATCTTTCTTCTCTACTGCAAACACGACGCGTATTTCTTCCAGTGATTTCTCTTATATGTCTTGGCATAATGTTTCCCTCTCCTTATACCTTACCCGCTTCATTTAATTTACCTTTTTCCATCCCTTATAAAAGAAGCCCAAAAATTTTTTTTCGTTTATACTACCGATGGTTCGCATCAGAACACTCGGCAGCAATCGATAGCTAGAATCGATCGATATGTCGTTACAATACGGATTCGAACACAATTTAAGATGACTCCCTCCTTTCAAAGGAGACCTATGGGTCATCAATTAACTGGTGTATACAGACAGGAATTAATTGAAGCTGCTTGGGGATAAACAATAGTTTGTTCATGCTATACGATTGAAACAGCTGAATGGGATGCAAAATGAAAACAAGATGCCGTATTTGTCCATTTTTTTCATTTAGCATATGATACGCACAGTACGCGTTTCGGCACACTATGCCATTTTCAAGTATATGAAATTGGTCGTCACAATCGGATATAGGTATGTATATACCCTCCGAGGAGGAGGAAAGTAGAAGGGGGAGTTTCATTTACGAGGAGATGGCAGGTGGTGAGGAAGGTTAATGTAAAATTGGGGCGGGTTGTAGGTTATGTGGATTGTTGGGTGGGTGAGGAGGGGGGAAGGGAGAGTCATTGCAAAGGTCAAGAAATTGAAGTTAAGAGTTAAAATTGATGAATGACGCTCATAGATATTGTCGTTCAACAAAATGTCGTTCCTCTTCTTATGACTTATTATTTCCCTCTGCTCCAAGGCATATATCCAACCGAGGTCCTTTTTCTTATTGGTGTAAAATTTTGTAATTAAAGTAAGAGGCGTGGGAGGACTCTTTCAGATGCCTTGAGAGTAGGGATGAGGAATTTCCGTTGATCCTAAATTTAAACTTGACATCCCGGACAAAAGAACTTGGGCCAAACTACCTATTACTGACAAAACGTCATATAGAGTGGCTAGAGTTTTATCCAACGACAGATACAAGACATCATTTTACGCGCCAACGAACCTCCACATATGTTTTCTCAATAAGAAGGAAAAAACTTATCAGGGGAAGAAAAGTGGAGTATACAGAGTGGCATGCGACAGCTATGGGTTGGTGTACATTGGACAAACGGGGAGGATCTTCGACGCCAGGATCGCCAAACACAGAGAGTGTTGGAGAAACGGAAATTCCTCATCCCTACTCGCAAGGTATCTGACTGAGTCCTACCACGTCTCCGACTTTAATTACAAAATGTTGCACCTGCAAGAAAAATGGCCTTGGATGGATGTCTTGGAGCAGTGGGAAATAACAAAGCATAAGAAGAGGAACGGTATTTTATTGAACGACACCTACGAGCGTCATTCACAAATTTTAACTCTTAACCTTCAATTTATTGACCTTTGCAATGTCTCTCCCTTTCCACCCCCCCCCCTCGCCCACTCATCGATCCAATTGACTCCCAACCACGTCCCAATTTTATATCTACCTTCCTCATACATAATTCCGTTCATTTCCATTCACTTTCCTCCCCCTCGGATGATACATATATCCGATTGTGACAACCATATTCATACACTTGAAAATGGCATAGAGTGCCAAAACGCGTAATGTGAGTATCATATGTTAAATAAAGAAAGTTGACAAATACGGCATCTTATTTTCATTTTACATCCTCACTATGTACCACAAAATATCACCGGAAACGGTTGGTTTCATCTAAATGGAAATTTAACGAAGGTTGTTGTAAATGTATCTAAATTTTTCTTAGGTTTTGACCAGAATTACTTCTTTCTTTCTTCATAGCGATATCCATTTTTTATGTCTGGCGCAACGTAACGCTATTATTTCGTTTCTGGAGTATGTGTAGTTTGAAATTCTTCCCATCTTGGCCAACCGAGTGTGTTCTTCATCACTTACTTGTGATAAAATGTTATCATGACCGTTATTTGATTAAAATTGTATCTGGTTCAATCGAATCGATTCTGTTATATAGTGTATTTTGCACTTCCTAAGTCCAATAATAAGAAAAAAAATTGTGTCGTGTCGCCGGGAAATTTTTTAATGGAGATGGAATATAATGAAATGCCATTTGATGTTTTGCAGATGTTGATGTATTTTCTTATTTATACCTTTTTCGTCATTACGAGTTGCCAGTGCCGTGAAAAATGACGGAAAACTTCAAGAGGCAATTTATTTGATTTTTTATCGTTGTAAGCTGTTAAATTAATACCTAATCGTTGTAATGATAAGTAATATTTGATATTATGTTAATAGCATTTTTAGAATAAAATCGGAAGCAGGGAAAGTAACGTAGGTGGCGTAATTTTGAAACAGTTCAGTATTAGGATTCATCTAAATTCAATGTTTGAATGCAATTCCTATCTCCTTAATGGATTACCGGAAACAGTAGTACCTAAACCCATATTTCCCATCCTTTCTTCGGTTAGAATAATTTTGTAGAATTCTTTTTCAATCTATACAGTCGGGACCATTTGACACTACGATGCGTTTTGACCCTACGTCATCATGAAGTTTCAAAACGCCACTCTTCCATGGATTAACCAACTCTTGGATGTCCATGATATCAGTTGGTAGCCACTAGATAACATCGGTCAGTAGTAAAACCCAGCCACAGAGAACCGTAGTGTATCCTGATTACAGTCGCCATTGAAATTGCTTCTCCCAACTATTGCATGCTTAGGTGTAATCGACATCGTGACACATTGATGAGGAACCATTTATATTTAAAAAATATATATGCAAAGGCAGTAAATGTGGAAGTATGGCAGTATGCATGCGGATAGGCGTGATTACTCATATTACCTGTCCCAAAGCACACTCGTAAGTTTATCATTCCCGTGCAAATTCGTGAATTGGAGGGGAAAAGCACATGATGAACAGCATCGAGAATAAAAATTTTGGATTGCGGGGAGCGAAAATGGGTGGAAGTAATTTGCCCACTCTCGGATGGTGAAGTAGTTTCTCCCTCGTAATTATCTCCGAAGCGGAAGAGTGGCGAAATCGCGTACAACGCGAAATCATGCAAAATTCCGCTGACGGGGATTAGGAGGATAGCTCTAAGATGAGTTTCGGAGGGAGTGAGAAAAGGAGGGTTCCGCTGTCATGGTTTGCAGAAATTTCCTCAGCGGGAAGGACCTGGAACTTGAAGTGAAGGAAGTTAAGTGAACTTTTGCGAGCGCATGATTAGCACCTGGACGGTCAACATTGAGCTTTAGGGCAAGAGAAAGCCCTTTCTAAAAAATAACCTAACTTTCACAGTTTCGGTGTCAGAGGCCCCAGGTAAATACTCCCGACAGGCTTGATCATCTTGTATTAGGTGAGGAGCAGGAAATGCTTCCACTCAAGATCACATCTTGTTAGACTAGAAATTTAATCAATGTTTCATAAAACCTATTAGCAATGTTAAATAATTGCGACTTTGATAGGTAAAACATGATTAATTACCTCTGGAAATGATTTGATATAAAAAGGGCTCAATGAGGGTTTTGTCTTTTTTAGAATTAAAAATACCTACTTAAAATCCGAAGTCCTTAGTTCATACAAACCTCTCTTTCAGGCATTTGAAACAACAATTTATATACATGTACTGTCAATACGCTTGCTCGTTCAGTCAAAGAATTAATCTTTTAGTTTTTACTTTTGTTAGTATTTATTGCGTTGGCCATCAAAATCTGCTAATCGAGTGGAAACGAAAAAAGTCCCGCATACTCTGAGACCATTTATCTAGTATTACATTTTTTTTTACTAATGCCGAGTAAAATAGGTCCATCACAAAATTTAATTAATCGTTTAAATGCTATCTTTTGATCGTTTTTTATGTGAAAGTTTTGGATTAAAAGCTATTGTCGGGTTTTCAAATGGTACTAGATTGTCCTGCATCAATGTGGAGGAAATCAGATACTATTTGTAGTATATTTAGAATGATTCGGCAACTTTGAGATGAAACTTTCATTATTTGAAATTTTTAACATCAGAGTGAATTGCGTTCAAGAAATAAATTCCTATCGGCAATTAATAAATATACTTTCGTATCTTTTTTTGTGGGTCTGAATCTGTACAAATCGCTGAGGCAAAAATATGGCTATATATTTCACCCTTTTCTAATTTCGGATGAATGAAAACTCGTTTCGGGCCCGGCTTGAGGCGAGGACGACCAGGGCAATGGCAGGGGGCACCACAAAGGAAGGGGCGCCGTGGGAAAGGAAAAAATCTTTTTTTTATGCAGGAATTGACAGTTTAGTTCGTGTCCAACAAGCCAATTTACTACTTTGTTTTACTACTTAATTTTTACTACTACGTTTAACTGGTAAATATTTAAAAAACAGGGTTCGACGAATAGAGGGGGGATAGGGGGGGGGGTGCCGGAATACGCTCTCGTCCAAGTAAACATTTTGTCTTTCGTTGTGCACTTATATCTTTGCTACTTGAGTTTATTTAATGACCCGTCAATTGTTCCTTCGGTCAAGGAGGGAAAATATCGAAGGCAATCACTTAGGTTGCGCGCGCCTCCGCGGGAATTCGGGAGACGGAAACGTGTTTCGTTCTGGTTTTTCGCTCTTCCGAGGCAAATTCTTACGAAAGTAAGAGGGGGTGGGGGTGGGATAAATAAGAGGGAAAGATCTCGCTCCCTTGTTTTAAGCTCGGGAGCTCAATTTTCGCCTTGACAAGTCCCAAAAGCGAAGATCAGGAGGACTTATTTAGGGGGAACGATGTGGGTGGGAGGGTGTATGCGTGCACGCATACAGGGATTTAACGGAGGGGTGATATTTTTTTCTCTGTGTCTCTACCTCTCGCGTCTCTCCTGCCACGGAGCCCGAAATCCTGCTGAAGTGATTGATGCGTCCGGAACACGTGGGTGGAGGTAAGACGGAGAAGCGGAAAGGCTTCCCCCACCCCACCTAACTCTCCCCCGCATTCCGGGGTAAATGAACGGTTTTGGTCGAAAAATGGTGGCAATTCTCTTAGTGGCTCTATCTTTCTCCGTGAGACGGGAAGATATTGAGCAAGCGGAAGGATGGCGGAAGGGGGAGGGGAGAGGCAGAGGGAAGGGGTTTTACCGGAGAGGAATTGTGATCGTGGACGGGGGAAAAGGAGATGGGGTTTGATCACGTGGGATGAAAAGGCTGGAGCTGAAGAATAGCTCCTGGATAGAAAGGGTGTAGGGACGGGGGATTTTGCGGAGCTTAACGCCTAATATTACCCTGAGGGAGTGGTTCAATTATCGGCCATGATCGAAGTGCTAGTAATGGAGAAAGGAGGAAATCAATAGGAGAAGGCCATAAGGACCAGAAATATCGATCGGTGGCTTTTCTCGTGTCAAATTAAATAGGTGGTGAATAAATAAAACTCCTCTTGTAAATGTAAGTCTGGGCCAGTTTTTAGCATTTTCATCGATGTAAGAAATGGTCCCCTCCTCTCTGTTAAAATAAATAACCGGGAGGTGATCATATTCCTTTCTTAGCACCAATGCTATCAGGAAATTACGAGTCCAATAGTAAGAGTTTTTGCGTATTATTAAATTCCGCAGTTATCTAAATAGAATAGAGTACTCGATAGAAAATAAAATATCAAAATAGAATAAATAGACTTTGTAAGCCATCCTTTCCAACCACAGTGTTCTCTCACCGTGATTGAATGCAATGACGCTAAGACAAAGGTGGTACATACTGATTGGATGGTTAATGAGTGACAATGCTATCAGGGTGCTCTCTATCTGAGAATTCTATCGAATTGGGTTTAGATGGTCATAATTATTCCTAGATACCCATTTTTATACGAAAAATCAACTACGGATTTTCTTATTTAATTCGCCTTTTCAATCTATTTAAATATGTCTAAAATTATTATCATTATTTTCCATCGCCCACCGTCTAACCCGGTCTTTAACATTCCGTCGTATGTTTGAGCAATGAACGAGCATCAGTTCTCTGATCTCACATAATTTCATTCGTGCAGAATATAAACTTATAATATTTAAGGCTTTAATTCTCTGTATGTAGATATTCTCAGTATTATTTGTGGTCATCATCTATTCGTTCTGAAAGCCACATGTTCGTGCCACAAGGACATGTGAACCTTCAAACCGATTTTTTCTTGGCTAGGATACCTCAGCTTTTCGTTCATTCTGCCTCTTTGCCTTTCATGAATATTTATCTAAATTTTTCTTAAAAATCGTGTAGGGACGTCGTATTGTGTTGCGAGCAAATTGCGAGCAAAACTTGCAAGGATGTGATGTTGATCACCGTAGCGTAGTTGATGTATTCTCTTTGAAATCAGTAGTTGGTTTGTCTCGGTTGTGGTGTGTAAACGTACTAATTTGTATTAATTTAATACTGAAATATTATAAAAAGTCAAAAATGATAATTTCGTCTTGCATGCGTTTCTCTTTTCTCGACTGCAACCTTGATTACTTTCATAGTATCAGGCTCAACTAGGTGGAAATTGAATGTCGTAATGAAATATTAACGTTGTTTCCTTCCACAGATTTATTTTAATTAAATTTAATTTTGTACCTTATGATGACACCGATGTGTCGAAACATGTCGGACCAGGAAAATAAATCTGCGGAAGGAAAAGAAGTTAATATTTCATTTACTTCGATTACTCTTCAACGATCTCCTTTTGAACGATTTGATCTTTGCCAGAGCTATCTACGACAATTTCTTCTGTATCTCACTATACGTTTCAGCCATTAGCAGTGATATTTTCATTTGATGTGTATACAGGTTTTACATAATTCCGTCCTCTTGCGTATCAATGTGTAGCTTACTTTTTATTCCAGTGAGAGCACTTAAGACTCATGATTGAAAACAAATACTTCTTGTTTTCAGCTGATGCTTTAAGCCCATTAATTTATACGTGCGACCCAATTATATGCATTTTTAGAGTATTTAATGATATTGAACGATCTAAGTTTTCCCATCGTATTGACTGAAGGAAGAGCTCTCCAATCCCATGAAGACGATGACAGACATACTATAAAGCGTGGCAACGTAGTTTTGCACCAAAGTGTCATCAAAACACTACAGTGCGACTTACTGGAAAACCCGATAACTCTTCCTCCATTTAATGCTATTCCATGACTCGGGAGATTATTGTAAGTTAAGGCTTCCGATACCCTCGTTTTACTAAAAATTCAGCATATTGATTATTATTCTACGACAAACCGCATTTTTGCAGAAATTCTCTTAAACGAGCGCAATGACGACTGTAGGGACAGGATACCGTGGACTTCCGTATTCCCCGAGCGCAATAGCTTTTTAAAGGGCCAAGGTGATCGCTGTAAGAGCGACGAAATTTCGCAAATAATAAGCCTGGAGTTTCCAATCTATCTACCGCAACAGCACTTTCTCCCCTGAGAAATTACCGTTATACGTTAAAATTTGTTATCTGAAAAACACATCTTCATTAGCTCAAATGCTTAGTTTATGTATTTTCCTACTGCGAATAATTTTGGTGGGAGTAACATGAAAAGGCACTAAAGTTCCTCGTTGAGCGCAGAGTAACAAGTAATTTATATCGCTTCAGTTTTCTATGTTGTGTGTTATGATCTCAGTTATATTGTGTATAGGAGAGAACTAGGTACGCAACAATTTAGCAAAATCAGGAAAAATACGCTGGTACCAAGTTTGGCACTATTCACGTGAAAATTATGAGGGAGAAAAGTTAACAAAGCTCTAGAACATGCAGGTATGTTCGTGAATATTCTTGGCTACGTAAAAGGCTCTGTAGGTAAAATAATTTCTTAGTAACATTTCAAAACTTTCGGAGGGGTTCTTTTCAAGTTGAGAAAGGCGATGATAAATTGCGTAAAGAAAGGAATGAAGAGGATAAGGATATTTTGGGGAGTCTCAGCGAAAATGTGCATTACCACGTGATCAGGACACCAATATCAATCACCGAGGGTTACGAGCACTCGGTCGTGCTTTCGACTCGCAAAATCTGTACTTGACGTTTACACACGAAATGTTGTTCAATATGCATTCAGCTCAAGGGACAGTACGGTTAGACTGCGAAAATAAACACTGTGACTTGCGCCCTAACTTCAGCTACAAAGTCTCATATCGCGAAATTATTTAAATATCTCTGCTACAGGATTTTCACAGTTTTTAATTTTCATTTCTTTCCGATACTCTCGTTTTACTAGAATCACGGATTATGCACAAATATTGATACGGTTAAATTTAAAATGGTAATTTTTCAAACTAATAAAGTGAATAATTTTTGTGATTTAAATCCATTGTGGTTCAAATTTTCTCTGAAATATGGTTCTTTTCGGTTTAACACTCATTCACCAACTTAAAAATAACCATTTCTTTTTATTAGCCACCTGTGAGCAGAATATGAATTATTGGTACCCTTTTTAACGCTAAGGAAAAATAATTTCTCCAATAATTCTCTTGAAGGAGAAATTATTGGGCATTAGTTTTTTCCAGTAAATTCCATTCTTACTTCACGAAATGCTCTCCGTTTTGAGTCGATCTTCCGGCACCCCTTAATTCTTTTTTCGTTCTTTCATTATTATCCCAGTTCTGACGATGTGGTGCCCCGCGTTTTATTAACAATGATTCATATTTCAAGTTGACGGGTATTATAAGACGCTTATGAAGGTGAAAAAAGGTAGGGAACTTCCCTTGCGTGTCTTCAGGTGAAAGCGTCTAGTGAAAGTAACTCTCAGGGTATCTACCTGAGGGTACAATTTATCATGTAAATTGAAAAGCTATTGGGAGGGAGCAATGTATCAATGTTTCTTCGCTTTAGAAGCCTCCCTGTGTATCTATCACCGGTGGATCTTTGCCTCCATCGTCCTATTAACCTGTATCATGCAATCTCCCACTAGCGGTTGTTTGTACATTTCCGAATTGCCCTTTGGCGGGGTCATGAATCTTTTCTTTCGTGTTGATGGTATCGTTATCAATAACACAAACTCCTGTGGGACCGCAATGCTTTCAGTAATAGACAACTAATGATCTGATATAAAATCAAAGATTAGAGATTTCTCATATTTGACGAAGAAAATTTGTAGAAAGACGACCACGTTTTCGTTCTTCTAAGCGACATCAAATAAATAACGCAGATTACCAGGTCTGTAACTCACCGGGCTGGGAAATCGAGGATCGAATGTTGGAATCTTACCCGGGGCCTTGCGTGTTTATCCTTGGATTTTATGTTACAATTTGAGTGACAAAATCTAAGTAGTTGGAGAGTATGAGAACCTACTTTGACTTCCACAGAACAAATTCATTCACAGTAATCAGGACTCGAACCTGGAACCCACTTGTTCATGTCAGGTGGTAACTCCGTTAAGGTTTTCGCTGCTAATTTTCAATCCTCGAATACTTTTACTACTGTAGAAATATTATGATCAAGTGAATGTGCACGCAATGAGTTACAGTGCAGGTAATGAAGACTCTGGGCTACTGAGTGCACTTTTAAGCAGTCATCAATGTCTCAGCCATCACGCATGAACTAAAAAACGTGAAGACGAGGCATGACAGAAAATTATGAGGTGTTTATTTTTGTGTTGGAAAAATTGTTAGCGCACAGAATTATTCCTCCCTGGCAGACCATGATCAATACTTTTCCTTTGGATATCTAGGAGACTAATCAATCCAATTAATCATGTGCGAAGAATAACTCCGAGCACTTGGATGTTGAACTGAGACGAAACATTATTCCAGAAGGCCCTTACCTCTGCCTAGTTTGCTAGGCTTTATATAAAACGCCTGATTTCATTATCTGCTGGTTAAAGATTTTGATGCCATGAGGTAATCATATACCTATATGAATTTTTACAGCCCATGCTCCCATCAAATAACTGATGGGCTTCTATAATGTACAAAATCTGACCGTTCGGTGAACGCGACATTGCTGCCGGTTAACATATACGGGAAATCACTAAACCGACCAGGTCCTCACTAGTCATTTTCACTATCTTTGATTCTGAACTTTTTTCGAAATACTAAAATTATCTAAAAGGAAGTGATTTCTGAGTCATCCAAGCATTCTACATGTCAATAGAATATTTAGGCTCCTCATAAAAACTATCCGCGTAAATGTAGTCAAAAACCTACGTTGCTCCCCCAAAGCCGAAGGACTCAATAACACAACATCACACAGATGAAGAAGCCTAAGATATTGGAGGAGAAACGTTTTTATATTATATCTGCACTGAAAGTAACCGAAAACATTCTTTTAGCGGCGACATCGTCCGTGAAAGTTATGTCCATTATTTCACTAACCAATTCAAGGCATAACAGTAGCAATGGAGTTAGTTTTAACGGCCCTTCAACAGCTCAAGTTACATCGAACAGCATACCATTAAGGCAATTAGGGTACTGCTATAGCTGCGGAAGTAACTAGAGAAATGAGGAGAAGAGTATCCACAAGTATTCGGTTTTAGATGGGCATAGCCTTGAATTGTGAATTTATGGAAGTACAACTGTTCTTATTGGAAGCCTCGCGAGCTCAAGTTAGAAGCGAAATATTGATAAAGCTCCAGGCCTGTTGGCTCGTAAATAAATGAAGGCCGCAATAAACTTTGTTTCTGGTATGTTTTCTTGTCTTTTATCTTTCATAAACTTCGAAGGATCTGTAAGCCGGCCATTAACGCATATTCAACAAGAGAGGACTTTTAATTTATGCTAATCACTTTGCCCTGAATATTCTCCGTCCCATTAGCCAGCTGTATTCACAAGTTAACAAGCATTACATCTGAAATCCTGAATTCCTTATTTAAGAACAAGATATGGACCTGAACATGTTCAACGTTGTTATATGCAAAGGCTAATTTTAAGGTTTGCATATTAAAAACATCTCTGCATAAAAATTTGGAGAGTTAAAGTAAAATTGAGAATTGGTTTCATTGATTAATTCTTGCGTACACCTGTGGCTTGAGGAGTCAGATTGCGAAAAAATAATTGAAAATTTATCTGTGGCTTTTCATTTCATATCTTGAAAAATCGTAAGCACACCTTATTTAGCAAACATTTAGAGGCGCCCAATAGGTTTGATTAGGTTTATCTCGTATCAGAATACCAATTTCAAATTGATGTTATCTTCGATGTAAATGTGAAAGAAGAGTACTGACGTTAGTGGGTAACATTTCAAAATGCTAATATTTTAATCGGAATAGATCCTGAGAGCTGGAGGTGTAGTGAAACGGTTTTTCTTTTTTTTCCAAATAAGTGTCTATTGCTTGAATGCATAAAGGATTATGATTTTATGTATTTTCATGACGTAATGGACTAATCGAATAAATTATTGGACAAGTGATGAATTTTGATACTGAAAATCTTTTATTCTTGCAAGATATTTTAAAATGCATTTACGGGGAAGGAATCTGAAATTCCATTCTTCACGAATGCGCCAAAATGCAAAAAAATATTCTTATTACGGCATTTATGTAAACCTTCTACTTTCATTTACAAATTCTGTAGTTCAATCCATATTCTGAGGGTCTTTCAGTTTATCAGATCTTTATGTCATTCTCAAAAATCGCTTAATGTTTCAATTACACAGAAAAATCGCAAGATTGATAAATGAAAGTAAGAAGTATAGTCTGCCACTGACTGTTGGGTGGATAGTTTATTTTTTACGAGTAAAGTCGAAGGCAATTTAAAAATTTCTGTAACGTAAATATGGATAGTATCCTATTCTCGCGGCTTTTAATCTTCTATTTTCGATCTTCCTTAGAAATAGAATTGGCGAAACATGAGCAGAACATCATTAAGTGCTTCGGGTACTTGTCTCCGCGTGGAGCTTCGTTACTGAGTATAACACCAGTAGAAAATACAGAATATACTTTTTTAAATTACTGCTCGATACAAAGGGATTAAAAAATAATTCCTCCAAATGTATTTTCAAAGTTCCTTGCAGTGATCCTCATTTTATCCTCAGAAGAAGTGTAAGAATGCTAACTTCAAAAGGCCACCAAAGGTCATTCATATAAATGTGAATTTGTGAGTCAATGATTTGAGAATAAGTTGAGGTATTTAACCTCCATGTAAGTTTACTTTAACCTCCTGTTTAGCTTATAGAATACTGGGTAACCGATTAAAATGCGAATTGAATGATACTTTATAAAAGTTTGCGAACGATACGGAAAACGGACTTGGCATAGAGCTGTGCCATCCGATAATGAAATTGCCTGTGACTGTGACCGCTTGCGCTCAACACGCTGGGAAATTTTTTAAATCATTTATCCAATCTGCCCCTTACATTTCGGTGCTTAGCTAAGCCTTCCTGGATCTCGAAATTATCCTCGCGTGCCGCGTAGGGAGAGGAATAACATTATAGCCCGACAAACGTTCTCTTCATAACGGTTGTGATACTTGTTCGGAGTCTTCCCAATGACGACCCATCATCTCATACTTCCTTACTTGCTGTCCTCCCCTTTGACATACCCGCATCCCCGCTGCGCTACTCACGGACCTCTCCCCTCTTTTCTCTTCGTCCGCCCACTCCTTATATTGTTCCACAGAAGCCTGCGACGGGGAAGGGGCGGACGCCGGCTTTTTAAAAACAGGCGTTTTCAAGGTTAATTGGTGGAGTCGACTGTAATTGCCCGACTAAAACGTTGCACGGGTCGATGCGGAGGGTAAACGTGGGTCGCCGTCCTCCCTTAAAATTCACTTTGCGGATCGATGTTGTTAGTGTAGCGAGATTGCATTGGAAACGCCAGTTACGCCCTCTTCCTGACGCTGTCACCGCTAGGTTCCTCAGGTGATCGGAAATGCGGTCGTGGGAACTAAGCGCTCACTGCTCAGACACCAGCGTATCCGCTACTTGTGGCAATGTCGTATCAAATAGTGGGGCCCGGGCTTCATTATTTCACAATTGTAAATTCACGGAAGCATGCATCTAGCTCTACGATTTCTCATTATGTTGTACATTGCTCAAGAGCGATTGATGCTCCATTTTCAATCACGAAGCATAGTCGAGGCGCGCATATATGATTTGATTCATTTTCAGCATCTAAGGGAGAGGAATGATGCTGAGTTTACGCATCACTGCCGTGGCAGCAAAATTTGCGGTTACCCAACTGCAAGGTATTTTTTACACGGAAAATTTTATGACACGGTTCATGTTGAAACAAATAGATTCAGGCTTCACTCGGTTGAGCAGCTTCAACTAAAAGAATGAGAACAATGAATATTGTTTTTATTCCAAAGTTAAATTTAAAATGTCAATGTCACTAATACTAAACGTTTTAAAACTCAAGATGGCATATTTTGCAGATTCATTGAACATACGGCCAGCATGCAGTTCTAATAAAATTTTTGTGAGCATGAATTAGCTAAAATAACCTAATGTTTGGCATGCCTTATGTCCAAAATGTACGTACTATAAAAGATGTTGGAACCTTAGTCCGCTAAACGGCAGAAATAGGCCAAACTATTCTTTTTCATCTTGCCCGATTAATCGAAACTATCGCTTTGGGATGCCAAACAAGATTTGGAAAAATCATGCAATTTTTAAGCTTATATAAAGGTAATTATTGAACGACAATGAAGCTAGCGCACGTAATATATTTCGATCATTCCTTACTGGATAATACACATAATGAGGCGAACCGTGCCTTCACTTATCATACCAAGCTTTGTGTTGATCTATTTGATACTACGTTAGACGCTGAGCAATTGTTTTTATGTGAGCGGCTGTGTATGTCACATTTAATTCATATGATCTACCTCATGTAAGGTATGTTGAATTCGAATATACCTGAACAAAAAAGACTTACATAGAATAATATATCACTAAGGGCAAAATTTTGACCTTTTTATTTTATGCCAGTATATTTCGTTTTAAATTTTCTTAAAGATCCATCCAGTTTTTTTATTTTCATGTTAATAAATCTGAATACTGGTGATTTTTTCAAGAAAACCGGCATAAAACTCCTAATTGCAAACAGCAAAATCATTCGGTTAAATTTTACTTCACATTTTGCCGATTTAAGCTGCATGCTACTGTTATTTTGTTTGGTTGGTGTCCCTAGAGGCAAATCAAGGACAACGATTAAATACCTTTGTTATGTTCTCTTTTTTCTCTTGCTTTACCCCTGAATGATAAAATCTCATTTTGAATTTGCCGTAAGCAAGGCTTTGGAGAGTCAGAGATCTTTACCGCATGAGCCGGTGTTTTCATTGTCTAAATAACGCCAAAATTTAAAGCCCAGAATAACACCATCCTTTCATTATTTCAGACCACACCCTAATATAAATGAAAGTTGTATTTTAATTATTGTTTATATAACAGAATAATGATTACACCTGCTCTGCAAAATTTAGATCAGCCTGCTTTAATCAGTGGTACTGAACTTTCTATTAAATTTGTAATTTTGTTCGTGAGAGGAAAATAGCTATTCTTCCACGTGCAAGAGGCAAGAAAAAACGTTTCTTTTGATTATGAGCTACTTTTGATAGGGTTTGGAAGGGGAATTCATCCTTACGCCTCGTTTTCCAAAAGCCTACGCTTCATCGATTTCGAAATAAATGGCCATAACTATTTTTATGTGTCCTTGAGGATACTGAACAACATATAACATATAACATATATAACAACAATATATAGCAACGACATATAACATATATATCATCATATTTCTAGTGCCGTGTGGCCGTACGATATATGTATTTATATAAAAAATTAAAAAAGCGCCATTCGATAAGAGAAATGGGCAAAAGTAAGATTTATTTGGGTAATGTTAATTTCTCTGCATCGGGAAAATAAAAAATGAAAATTTCACGATAAATGAAAATTTCTAAATTTAGCTCACTTTTTACCACATGGCATTTGATCATGTGTTGAGTTTAACATGCTTTGGAACCCAGTTTGATGTCACCATAATACCTTGATCTTTAAAAGCTAATTCGAAATCGTCTTATTTGCATTCCATGGGATGTATTTGTGCCCATTTTATTTGTGTCATACCGATAGAAATAGGACCATGAGCTAAATAAATCATGATGAAATAAACACTTTAACAAATATGCATACAATCAAAACTAAAATTAAATATCATACAGACAGAGCGTGGGGAAAGAGATTTAGAATATAATGGTAAGTTTTTCAACAATTGTGGGATACTGAAACACTTGCAGTTAGTCGTGCAAGGGTTTCCGGACTTTGGTACGGTCATTGATACTTCTTTGTGTGACTCTTATTTGCCTCCTATTCCTGTCGAAATTGAGTAACTCTTTGATACATTTGTGCGCGTGATGTACGATGACTATTCTGTTCGATACATTTAACAGTATCGCCTTCCTTAAGTATCGAATAGTTTGGTAAAATAAACGAAAAAGGCTAATGTCTGTTTGATAAATTTAATCATACCCTCCAGAATACCAAGTTTGGTGAAATTAACCGATAAAGCTAGTTCTTCTTGATAAATTTTATCGTACATTTTGATAACTTTCACAAAATATTTTTACCGAACAGTCTTGATAGAAATAACAGTGTCATTCAATGTTCCATATGGACTAAATTATTTGATAAAGGTTATCAAAATATGATACATGCAATCAATTTTTTTCAGTGTATTCTGTATTTTTGTAATCTTGTAATTTTGTTGTGATATCCAATGCACATTTGACTCGGATGATGTATAATTATTATGTTCCTTGGGGACACATTTTTCTCGGAATAGTAATACATTTAACTTTAACTTAGTAGTTATTACTCGGTGAAATCAACTCTCAGATATGGTCTTTTGAGCCATAGGTGAGTTATCGTGCAGTGGTAGGAATATTTCAGGTGACGGAGGAAGGGTGGATAGACATCCGGCGTGGGTGTTAGCTCGCTCTTAACGAAAGGCGCCTAGGGGCGTATGTTTTAACGTCCCATCCGACGGACGGAGCACGCATTTTGAACATCTCGCCATAGAGAACTAAGTACGAACAAGTTAACTACATAATTTATTTTCCTAGTGCCGGGATTGGAACCCGGGTCCTCAGGGAGAGAGGTCAGTACTGCCACGCCAGCCTGAACCCCGTTTTAATTGCTATTCATATTTAATACACTTGAAATATCCATAGGAGGCCATAAAAAGCAAATCATTGTGCATAAGAAATGGGGCTTAATCCTTTCCCAGTACCTCCTTTCCGTCTTCATTGTTGCCTGTGGGCTAGAATGCAAATGCCCCTTGCTGTACCTTCTAAACTCCTCGGGCCTAGGAGAAATGCAATGGAGAAAAACGTAGACAAACATTCAGAGTAAAATATTTACTTAGCACTGAAAACAAATAGTGAAGCGACCGAAAGAAGAAAAGGCGCCATAGGCGGATGGAATATATATCGTAGTATGAATTGAACCGCGGACCTCCAAATTTCCGGTTCGGCGTGCTAACCATTACACTACCGAGCCAAAGTCAATTTTCTGTGAAATCGGCGGGGGTGTACACACACATAATCTCGTCAGTAACCAAATACTGGCAGTATTTAACTTTTATAAAAGAAATTGGGCTTCTTTGCTTCGGACATTATGCACACAACTCATATTGAATTACTGTCCTACAATTTAAATTGATACAACAGGGATTTGATCGAATATTTTATTTTTCAAGTATTAAACTTCTTGCATAATTTCTTTCCTACTTGGTTATATTTTCTTGGTTTTTGCTACTTGTATGCAATAGCTATTTTGATAAATAAGTTTGCTGCAATCTTATGAACTGATGGTGACAAGGTTTGTACGAATGATAAATAAATATGCGATAGTTGAACTGAATTCTAGATATGGCAGCTGGAAGATGGTTGAAAATCAAATTTTTTCTTCGTGCAAAATGAACAGTATACGCTGAATATATAGAAATCTAGTTGACCACACCTATGAGTCACACTTAATGCCTTCTGTGATTCATACGATGCAAGGTTTCGGTCAACGAATCCATGCATCGTAGACGCACACTCAAGTTAGTCTCGGTAGTAGAAGTTTTTTCGGAAAGTAATCTCACCAATTCTCATTTCTTGATTCAATCGCCACTATCAAAATCTACTAAGTTATCCATTCCTTATTCAAGTTTCGCTTTAGAGGATATTTTCTGTATTCTTCTTGAAGGCATTATTCCATTTTCACTGATCATTGATCGTACGGTTGCGTTTATAATTTTGTAGACGCTCGATAGAAAAATTATTATGGCTCAAAATATATTAATTTGTTTATCAACAGATAATGGGATTACTGGTAGCTAAATAATGCCACGGACGTTCAATCAGCGACCTTGACAACTGGTAGATGTATTCTTTTTTTGGTACCACCACGGAAGTCTTAAATATCATCTTATGATATCTTTACTAGTTAGTAGAATTGATAATTCATCAGTAGGAATGAAGATGCATTATAGATTCCTGCAGTATGAGTTTTAATTGCCATTATCCTTTACGCAAAAACATGTTCAGATAGAGAGAGAAATAGGTCGTACATGAGTAAGAAGTATTAGTGTATTCATAACGTTGATATTTTCTCTTAACCGCGCCCGCAAATACGCACTGTGATAATTACGATAATATCGATGGGTTTTCTAGATAACATCCTTGAACTGGAGTCTGTTCCATCCCTTCATTCCATTCCGAAATAGGATTTGATGATTTTTTCTCGTTTTGCGGGGATCAAGTGACACTCACCGTACACGGAAATGCACTTGACACTTCGAAACACGTGGAACTGACGGAAAAGCCCGCCCGCATGACGACATTCATTTTCAGTTATTTGCCGCGAGGCAAATATGTTAGCGACGAAAACTTCGCGTTTCATCCGTAGTTGCAATCTCGCCGTGGTTTTCCTCGTTGTTAATCATTAATCTCGATATGCGATTGGAAGAGGAAAATTTTTCCATAGAAATCTTGTTATTTACTGTGCACTATGGAGCTGTTAAAACAGGAAGTCATATAGTTGTAAGCTGGCGGCTGTTGCTAGGAAAATTGATGAGTGGTGCAAAATTTGCTAGAGTTAATTGAGGAATTAAATTATTAATCGACAAATTTAGCATACAAGGGCGCTGGACTAAATGCATGTGGGTAAAGGACGATCAGTAAATTTACAATTTTTGATTCTCTTAAAATTCTAAATACTCCCATGTGATCAGGGAAGGATTTAAATTTTGACAATTCCTAAAATTCTTGAGCTCAAAATGTTGAATTTCCACGAAATGCACACATTTTGACCTTATCCCTCGAAGAATGGGGGCTTTGAGGCTGCCAGTACCACAACCCCTATCAGTGGGACTGTATTTTGCAAGTGACAGCTATTGTTTTTTCACATTTTTTGACTGCCATTACGTTTGATAAAAGCGGAAGAGTGACTCTCTAACTGTACCGTAGCAATAATTATCAGACTCAACATTCATTCCCAGCGAATAGCAGATTTAAATATCATACCAGCGAAGTCCTAATTGAGCGCCATCCGTCCTATTAGCATACGTATATCGCTCAAAAATATAAAATTTATTGAAGTAGCAAGTACTATCAAATAGGTGAGGAAAATGCAATTTAATTTCTCGGGTTAGATTTAAAAAAATGCTGACGTTGATTTTCACATATTGTAATCTGTAGTTTAATTTAGATTTAACATATTGGAGCTTGTATGGATGAATGTGAGGAAATATAGGTACGTATTGCGACTATTTTGAGATGGAAGTAGATGGAATTATCACTTCCTGAAAGTCGATATTTATTTTTTTTTTTTTTTTTTTATTTATTTATCGTTGACCCGAAAACAACACACGTGGTCTTTACATCGGGTACTTCAATTAATAACAATGACACAAGCACAGACATCCATGCCCCGGGAAGTGAAAAATCTCCCTGGGCGGGATTCGAACCCGCGACCCTGGGATTGACAGGCGAAGGATTTACCCCGCCGCCACCCGGGCCGGCTCAAGCCGGGCCGGGCGATATCATCAAGATACGAGAGATGTGTAATTGAATTGGAGATTAGTTTAACGGGAGTAAGAGATCATTTCCGGTGAAGGAGGCACATGAAAAATGGAATATTCCAATCATGATTCCTGATTACGCACCAGTCCATTAGGGTAAAGGAAATGCAAAAGCTTTTAACGTGGGAGTATGGAGCCATTTCTCTGAAATTGAATCATTCCTTAACCTTCTAGAGGTTGATTTGTGTGCATAATCCTTGATTGCTTGGCTAGTAGAAATGGAAGGGGAAGCGTTTCGTTAGTTCTACATTAGAAATCCCAAATCCAGTTCCCTTACATTTGGAATATCCTGATGGCGATGCTCAAGAACTTCGCCCTTGGTTAATACTAAACGATGTAATGGGTCCTTATTCGTTGCCGTGACCTCGAAAATTATTTTCTTGGCTCCTGGTTTACTGAGGACTACACCAATAATTATCCTTGGAAATAGAAGTTCCCTGGTCCAAAGGATTGCGAAATTTCGGAGCACATTATGGGATGGATGTTACGCTCTGCAAACCCCTTTATGTTGTTAATGTCCGGTTTCATTCGAGCACGTTTTTCTGGGTCTTCTCCACACCAGAATAGAAGGTTGAGTATATTAAGCCGGAGGAAAAAAATCATTTTGTTCACGCCGAGGGGAGACTTGCGCTTCCATTTCTGTTAAATTGCGATAATTTCACGCTTATACTGAGCCGAGTGAGAGAGATGATGGGTCCAGGGAACGTTCGCATGTTGTTGCATTCAAAGTTATAAAGTACGTAATGAGGAAAAACTCTCCCTTCATATATTTACAAAATTAGACTGAGATAAACCAAATAATTTATACACTTCAAATCTTTTATTTGCACGTACTTGACTGTTAACATTCGCACGGGAAAGGAGATGTTAACCAAGGTTGTCCGTTTGATAACGAGCTCACGCGATAAACAGAAGGGAGGAATTCTCCATGGGTGTGGATTTTGATATTTCAGGTTGATATATTTCTGCGCTCTCGGTACGTGGTAATCTCAGCTCCCGGGGCTTCTTCTAATCCTTGAAAATGCTTAGTTCTCGCTACTCTACTCAGCGTTAAGCAAGAAAGTGGATTTCCATTGTGTTTTTCAGGGAAAGAATCCAAAGAGAGTATCATGAATTACGATTTTTGCATGCTTTTTTTTTAAAGTCCCTTGCTTTCTTCCCTCCTTAACTTGCAATACACACATTGGATGTGTGGATAAGCCTAGAAGACTTCTTAGAAACACCTCATAATGAAACCCAGTGTTTTAAATCTAAGATAATGAAGTTTCAAAGCTTACACTGCTTGAACTTAAAATGTAAAGTCGTGTCGTGTTGAATTGAGTTAAACTCCAAAGTTTACGATGATTCGCATGGACTCGATTTTCAGGAGGAACTAAGATGTAATTGTTCTTTAGAATGCGAAGGCAATTAATTTTCGGTAACTTGGGCGCATCAGATTTTTTTTCCAGTCGATAGTCTCCTCTAGGTATCCAGGCGTTATTTTGATCCCTTAATCACCCTAATTTCCTCTAAGGGTTTAGCGGGATTCAAGCCGTAAACCGATCCCGAAAAAACTGTGCCATAGAAATATGCTCTAAAGCGGGCCGCTACATTCATTAGCTCAAGAAATTTTGCTCCCTTCAACTACCTTCCTGAGCTAATCTATTTATGCGGTGTTAACTGAATTTCATGTGCAGCGAGACACCTTTGAGAGTTGATTGCGTTCATTCGTTGGGAAAGGAGCAGCGTGGTTAGTTATTGAGGTCGCGAGGTCTCTGTTAGTAACGACGTGAACGTGTTCACTCCACTCGCGAAAACAGAGCGTACCCACGGCTGCTTTTTCTGAGGATCAAAGCAAAGGGACACGGAGGTATACGAGAAACGCGAGGAAGAAGGATCGTGGGACTCAAACGTCGGTCAGTGCTTTCTGAGAAATCCTCAGTGATTTGAAGGTAAATTACGAGGTATAATAAGCCAGTTAAACATGCCATGAAAGGTTACACCGTGTGGATAGAACAGCCTCAACGGATTTCCCCTGATTCGCTCGCGTGGAAATGCTAACACTGCAGTATACGTGGCTTGCTCATCCTTAGCTTTCCCCATTTTGCCCTGCTCGCTAGTGTGAACATTCTGCTCCTGTGGAAGACTGTTTGTGATCATTTAGCGTTTATGGAGCTAGATAATCGAGGGTGATGGTTTGCGGATTGACTTTGAGGAACTTTGGCTTAGTGAAGGAAATGCAGTACTTCTTTTATTATTCACTGCCTCTACTAGTTTCAACTTACATGTACGTCATTATTAAGAGACTTCTTGATAGTGAGTATGATGCACGTTGGAACCGGTAGTGAATAATAAAAATGTGAATATTTTGAAGTATTGTGTTTCCCTTGGCAAATACCAAAAGATGACAGTGCAAAAACTTCATAAATATCTTTATATTCATAAATAAACTTCATAAATAATTTTATTATTAATTTCACTCCATAAAATACTACTTTTACTTCAATAAAATATTAATTTTACTTCAACTTCAACAAATCATTGCTTTTACTTCATATATAACTTCTTCCAACATTGGTAGGTTTATGAATAGACTCTACCTGCCATTCTCAACCTATTCCCTTACCTTAGTTAATCATAATCTACGCATAATGTATCAAATCTCTCCTTAAATATTCATATCATGCTCAACTTTTCTTCCACTCACCCAACATTCTTCATTCCTGAGACCCTCTTCCATTACCTGTCAAGAAGTCATTAATTTTTCTATTCAATTTTTAAGGTTCACCTTAGCTTCCTTTTCCTCGGACCAGCTTCCTTTCCTTTCCAGTTATAGCTAATACTTTCTCCCTAATAGTCCTCTCGACTAGCTAATCGTTTAGCTAATCAGCTAATCTTTTCCATTCACCTCCGCAGCTACATCTCTACGGCCTCAAATATCTATTCATTATGTACTCCTTCCACATGGACTATGTCGATGAATAATAAAATGTAATTCCCCATATTAAAGTTTGGACTGATTTTTATCAAATGCTTACTAAGAGACGGCAGTATCAATTTTCTTATTTTCCAGGAATTTATTTGGTTAGCGCAAAACTATGCTTAACTGTTGATTGATACTATGGTCATTGGTAAGCGATTAATTCGGGTATGTTGGTTTAACTATTGAACACAAAGCATTAAAAACCCTTTTTCACTTTTAAATCCAGGGACTGCCCAAAATGTTTTATCTCTCATGTTTAATCTCTTTCATAAACATGTAGTTGTGCTTTCATGGTGGCTCAAAGTCACTTTTTATTGAATGTTACCTATCAATGGTATATGCTAATGAAATTAAATTGATTTATAATGTGAATGCAGGATGATGAGAATATATTTTTTTATTTTAAATTTCACTCCCTCATATCTTATTTGTTACAATTTTTTTGAACTTCCAGCTAAGTAGTTGTATAGGATATTAATATATATTACGGTACCTCCGGCTTTTGGTTCTCTTAAAAAGTAATACCTGAGAAATGGTGGTATTCATTGCCAAGTATGGTACCGGGAGAAAAATATGAATACTTGAAATATTTGGGAAAAGACGTTCTACAGACTGAATAAAAAAATACGCCCAGTTTGCAGTGAGTTGGCTTTTCAATCCTGGATAAGTTCAGGTAAAAGCTAACTCGTCCCTTTGATGAGCAATGGCTGCAGATACGTCTGCTAATTTGGTAGGAAAAATCCTTAAAGCGTGCAAATCCAGCAACCATGCATCTCTTTATCTCTCCCAAACTTATTCGTGCGGAGGACCTCTTGAACTCGTGCCGCTGACTGAATAGAGTGGTTGGAATCTGGGAAATGTGATGTTAAAACGATAGCCTTGGAGAGAAATTTCGGAATGCGTGACGATTAAGCCGGACTCTAGATGGAGAGAGGTGTGGAGTGATGGAGGGACTCTGCCCGAGGTGTATTTGCAGTCTGGAAATGACCCGAGGGTCTAATCTGGAAATGGACACCTTCAGCCAATAGCTAAAAACGTATTTGGAGACATCTTTGGGGAAAGTATATGGTCACCAGACTTCCACATGAGTAGAATCCATGTCCAATTTTCATTTCGTTGTAATCTAGTGCCTAGATATGACTCATGAAAATATCGAAAACAAAAGTAACGTATTTTCATTTTGGAATTTCTACCGGGAGTGCATTTATTTAGGTGATATCTCATTCTTCGGTAGTATAGTTGACTGTTGGAATGAAATTTTTTTCTCTTAACTTTTGGTTAAACTTCTCTATCTTTATTCTTAATATTTAATGGGAAGTGAGTGGAAATATGGACCATAAGATTATTATACCCTAATGTGTGGCAAAATTAGCATACGGATGATTTATAAGTAGAGAAACTAGGAAATAACTACATATATTGTAAGATAACTTCAATATTATACTTAGCATCAACGCTTTGCTACTAATTTACTAGAATACCTAAATATTTCATAATAATATTAGAGAAACACAAGTCAGAGAAGCCTGTGAACGTAATCAAATTTAAAATAATTTCAAATTAAATTTTTTTACGGCTTAAACTTCCTTAACTTCCTTCATCACGACAATTTTAAAGTTACTCCATTGAGCGATTTAATCTAAAGTTATTAAAAAAATCATTGATTTCTTGTATAATTGGATGGAAAATTGCCGAAAATAAAAACCAATATCTGAATTATATTAATCTCCGTTACACATCGAGTGTTCCTTCCCTTTACAACTTTGCCTCCCGAGCATATATGGGGCCCTAATTAGCGCATATCGAAGATTTCATGTAGACCCCGGGATTGAGAGATTTACCTCTACACAATACCTGTAAAGCCGGGTCAGAACGGGCGTTGTAAAGCTGGCTTAGGGAGGGGAAGGGAGGTGAGCGGCTGCGTTCATTCCGGAAGGTGTCGCGGTGCTCTCGTGGGATGAGGCCGAGGGCCGAGAGAGGTTGATGACATCCATCGTCATTTTCAGAGTGCCGTGATGCACGCGCTCTCTCGCGGACCGTTGGCTGAGAGGGAATCCCTTATTAGCTCCCTCTCCCGAGAGTCCAACGAAAACTCTGGGTCTCCGTGTAAGTGTATCATCAATTGGAAGTGAAGGGGAGGAGTTCACGGAAGGTCGATTCCTGACTACTGAAACCAAATCATTGACTTGGAGTTGCGGCTACTGAAAAACTGATAGTACAGTCAAACTCGGATATAACGAGATCCAAAGGACCAAATGCTTTTACTCGTAATATCCGTTACTCGTTATATCCGTTTCGAGTAGAAACATGCACTGTCACGCATTGTCTTTCCCTCCCTCACGCACACACGCGCGCTCGCACACATACAATTCTAAAGCAGAGAGGATAAAATAACAAAGATTAATATAAGATGATTGAAATTACAAAATGAACAATTTATTCAGTAAACTATTCACATACATGCTATATTTACAAGAAAAAGTCCTTGGTACGACAGTACAGCCACTGCTCGTTCATTTGGACTAATGATTTGCTCGTAATAACCGCAAGGCTCTCTAATACAGTCTCGTTTTAACCGTTATATATTGCTCATAAAATGCATTATTTCCAAACAACCCTTCTCTCTTTCATCGCAATAGCCGAGATCTCGTTTTAACCGTGCTTGTTATAAATGAGTTTGACTGTACTTAGTAAAAATATTTAGGTGTGACGAGGAAAGGTTTGTTTCTTGGAAGGAGCCTAATCGGTTTCATCTATTCTAGTTTATTCCTATAAAATCTGTAATAGTCGGGTTTTTCGTGATTCACAACAATATTACCATTATTTAGAGCCAGAAGAATTTTGGAGCCAATCATACCGAGAAAAACCTCCTTCCCGCTTCGCTTTCGTTTCTTTTATGGATCCGGGTGTTGTCTTCGAATCGTCGTCATACTTTTCTGCTCGTTTCTATCACCGACAAATATTCTACCTCACGATCAGTCGATATACAGCAACATTAGAGGAATATGCCAGTATATATAATTTCAAAATTTATCCATCCGAGCTAATTGCTTATTATTAAAATTTAAATGTCTTAATCATCAGAGTTCATGCATTACAAGTAAGGAATTTCTTTCGCTCAGTAACGTGGGAGAAACTCCAAGCCACGTGTAGTCCTCGAATATATTGAAAAAAAGGGGAGGAGTTTAGAGGGGAAGATTAATATTAGCTATGGGAGGACAGATAATCAATTAATAGCCAGATAATCTTTAAATAATTAGATTTTTTTACAATTCGCACTCTTTTTTTCACGCCTTCCCCAAAATAACCTTCTATCAGAGGCGGAGAAGGTTTAAAATATATAATATATTGCAATCTATGCGTAAGGGATTTCGTTAATGATAGAAAATGTAGTTGAGGACTCGTAATCGAGGGATTTCGTTAATGATAGAAAATGTAGAATACGGTCCGCAAAGGGTGATTACTAGCTGCCAAATGGCACCTTAGATGAATTTAACCACAGAGAAAGAATTATGATTTAACGCCGGGAGTCGAATTGGATGTGTTTAAATAAAAATTTATGCCTACGTTATCTCATGTTGTAAATGCTCCATTTGGGACCTGTACTGGCTGGCTTCATGGGAATGAAAAGTATAGGAAAAAACACTACTATTTCGAGTTAGTTATTGAACGTGATTGTGGGGATTTAACATCCGCAGTGTGTGATAAAATACGAAAATATAGCATTTGTATTCCATTGCGTCATGGAAATGGACCATCATTTTAAACGCCAAGGAGTCAGTCACAATGAAATTTCTTTCTCAGTTTCTATCAAAGCACCATACCCGTCTAAGAAATATGATTATCCTTCACCAGTGACACAAATCTTGTTTTGTATGTGGCGCAACGTCATTCCAACGGTTTTCTCGACACTTCCTCACTCGTTCGACTATAATTGGCTTGGATTCCTTAATTTGACCTGATGAGGACTATTCCATTCCTTAAATTGTCACGACAGCGCGTTCCCAGAGGATATGTGAAGCAGAACGCGGTGAAGGTGTTGGGGTTCCGTATTTAAAGAAGCCATAAGGAGAGAGGCCAGAGGTCACATGTCCAAGCAACGCAAAGGGAACGCGCGCTCGCGGGAGTTTGGGGGGGCCTCGCAAGGGATATAATATGTAATTAGCAAGTGTAATAACCAGATTAGTAGATTTGTAATAAGCCTGTGAAAACCTCGAGACTCCGGTTAAGGGTTCGCTTAATGATCCCTCCCGAATCCTTCAGTGGATGTAGGAGCTTACCGTTTCACATTAACTCCGCACATACTTTTGTACGATGACTTTTTCAGCTACATTTAAGTAAAATTCTATAAAAATTGTAATAGACTTGGGAGAGGAGAGAAATGCTCTCTAAAGCAAATGAGCTATATCCTAGTTATGTAACAAATAATCTGGATTGCAAGAGAGAAATTTTCTGGGAAAGAACATGCTACACACTTTAATTTATTCATCCCGTGTCCAAAAAATTGACCCACATTAAAATGTTATGGCTTTTCAATCTACTAAATAATGACATCGGAGATATATACTTGAAATCAAATTTAGCATATCTCATATGACTTTCTTTCCTTTGTATATCCACGAAGACCACAATAAAATATGTAATGTCACGATACAAAAAGAAATTGGCAATAAGGTGGAATAGAATGACTTTGAATGGAACTTTTCGAATACATTAAGGTAACAGACCCGAGGGTTCCCCAAAATTAATCGCGAATGAAATGTGAATTAAAGAACGAGATGCTCATAACTGAAAGTGTTATGTTCATGTTTTTAACGAGTGAAATTTTTATTCAGCAATCATATCCCATTTCATTCAAGAATGTGCTCCATGTTCGCTCTCTCAACTTGGTAGCAGAGAGGCTTCCTTAGAGGGAGAAGTTAATGATATCTCTAAATTAAAATTGTGTTATTCCATTTTATTCTATAAACTCATTTGTGTGGAGATGAATTCGAATGGCATGGAGCAGATACTGAAAAAGTGAACATCTGTCTATATCTGAAAATATCCTTCATTTATTCTCAATGGAGGACCACCTTTGCAAGAATTTTAGTTACAACCTTCTTCGTTCAAAGTTAGGGAGATCGTTTGATAACGTACTCAGCAGAGTAAAGAATGCTAATTATTAAAAACTGGTGAAGGGAAGTCGCCAAAGAACCCTTCCGTACAGATGTATCTGGTAAAAGTAAACCATGCATCAGGGCGGAGATCGTGAAACTAGCTGAAGAGAGAAGGAAAATGTGAGTATTGTCAGAGGGCATTTGTGTCACGGAAATTTGAGAAATAATATTGACCAGAAGGTGACTTAAATGTGGAAGATACAGCTATGTGAGCAGCGAAGCAAGTTGGTTCTTAGAAGGTGGAATCCGCTTAATTTACGCTGAGTCGCACTTCAAGGAATGCGGCTCAAGATGTAATACTTGAATGAACGATTATGTTGAACTTAAAATTGGAGGTGAAGACGATTTCAAGAGATAGAAATAGTATTTAGAGGAACTCCACCAAGGAAGTATTTTCAGTATGGAAAGAAAATAGGAATAGTGATCAATGATGCATGGAAAAAGTATGAATGGAAACATTCTGCGAAGAAAAGAGGTGTAGGAGGGCCGAAGTCCCTCGTGATATTTTTCCTGAGCAGAAAAAAAACAGTTAAAAAAATGAAAGAAAAAACAATAGGCTAGTCAAGGAAAATATTTAACTTATCGCTGTTTGCCAACAATGCAGCTGTCAGGGAAGGAACGGAAAGGTAGATGAAAATAATACTGACTCGTTTCTGTGAGGTATCATCCATATACAAGGGAAGCCAAAATTATTGTGAGCAGGCGAAGAGTACAGGAAAGATGTACAGGGGAAACTTGAGAATATTAACCCAGAATTAATTAACTAACTTACTCAGAATTAATTAACTAACAGAATAACAGGCAATGAATGAATAAAGTAGGAAATGATCAGGAAAATATCGGTAGCCAAGAAGGCAATTAATCAGACGGGAAGTTCTGTATTAGATTGAAACCCAAATCTGAAAACCAGCAGACACTTTTTTTGGAGGCATATGTAGAATATGGCATAGAATTAAGGAAAGACATTGGAATTAGGAAACAGGATGCAATAAGTGTTGCAAAGGAATGATGAAGACCGAATGGATAGTCCTAGAAAGTTAAACATATATACTAAGAAGGATTTAGTAAAAAGAATCCTAATGAAGATTGTAAAAAATTGAGGGAAAACCGCATAGGGCACATTTGGAGGCCTGACAATTTCATGAAGGCTGTCGCTGAGGAGAGAGAGAGAGAGGGGGGAAGATCTGCAGACGAAGACCTCGAATGAGATGCCATATGATGAAGGATATGAAAGAAGGAAACTTAAAAAACGTTAATACGAAGATGCAAGCAGGCATTAGAAACACCTGGGGAGCTTTACCAATTGATTCTTAGATTTAACGAGCGGTGATGACACTTTTATACACCTTTTATGGTTACATAATCCTGAATTTATATCCAGGGCACGAAATATGCTGCTTGATAATCCATGAATATAAAGGGAAATTTCCATTCTAACACAGATTCTGATCGAATAAGATGCTGATAGCTGATAGAATTAAATTAGAGCATAGTTTTAATTGGAATGTATGGGATAAAGCTCATCATATGAATCCATAAAAGAAATTATTGGTTGAAAATTTGATGAAAATACATTCTTAAGGCCGTTGCACACGGTACAATTTCATGTACAAGAACTTGTATCATAAATTGAACGGGGGATTTGACCAATAAATTGTACAAGAAGTTGGTTGACTGTCGTACACTGTCATTGATGAGGTTTAAAGTTTGTCAGTGCGTCCAACTCATCTTTTGTGAAATAGAACACTTCCAACACGACCGACGAATATCAGAATATAGAAGCAACAAAGAATAACATAATATGGAAGCAACAAGGAATATCACGATATGTGCACCAGAATTGTTAGCTGTAGTTTCAGTAGACCGTGACGAAAGCTACATTCATCAGAGGATGAGAGTATGCGTCAGGGCCGAGGCTTTCAAAAATCTCGACTAAACCGCGGTTTACATTTTATTCCTGCAATATGCGTTTAGAGTATCGTTGGCGCACGAATCAATCGTCCGTCTAATTTTCCACATCGTTTTCTCGATGAAAAATTATCGATCCGGGTTCGACCTATCGTGCTATCGCGGGACCGTTTGCGTATCTTCGCCATGTTTTCAACCCCAGAGGGAGGGAAGAGTGGAGGGTAAGGTTACGAGCGAGTCGTCACTGAATTCCTTCCCCTGTATACTACGCCCGAGGGAGGAGACGGGCAAGCCAACCGCACCCCACAGGGTATCGTTTTCCCCCACGTCCCCTTCCCCCCCTACACTCTCCCTCTTCCATGAATTCGTTCCGTGGGCGAGAAGAGCGTTTTGAGTGCGAGGGAGGCAAATTCTAAGGAGGGAGGGAGGCTGGGGGCGGAGGCCAGAGAAGCGGGGGCGGAGGGTCACAGTCGTCCGCCCCACCCTGTGGGAATCGTGGGGCGGGGGCGGGCGTTTCGGGAATAGTCGCCTCTCCACTCACCCCATCCCATCCCGGAGGCTTCGAGAAAGCTCTCTCTTCTCTTCCGCGCGTGGGCTGGAGAAAGGGAACAGGAGGAACGTCCTCTTGGGCGGAGGCAGGGTGACTGGAATGATCAGTTGCGGGAGTTAAGTCCCGAATGATCTCCTCTCAATTTCACCCATAGCACACGAGTCCGCGGAAAAAGTTGGAAAAAAATAATAACTCTAAGGAAAGAGCGAAAATCAACGCCGCCGCCCCCGCGCAACTAAAGATTCCGGCACGCCCACTTAGAGGGGCGTGCAGTTCTTTACGCTGCTTTTTGTATTGGGTAAATATGTGGCCTTTCACATCAGATGGGGACGCGTTAAGATGGGTGAGGATAATTTTAATGGGCGAACATTTTTAATTCCTGAATGGTGGTAATCGTCGCAGTCTTTTATCGCCGACAAAGCCAAACTTCCCGCCTGGCAGAAAATAAGATGGCAAATTGGGGTGATTAAAAGCTGATAATGGAGGATCGTTATAAAAATAAGCCGCTGAATTAGAAATTTTGATTTTTTTTGGTGGAAATTTTCGGGTAATCTGACTCATTATTTTAGAGTTATGGGAGCGATTTATTTAAGTTACCCATCAGGAATAAGAGATACATAAGCTAAAGGAGTTATAGCGGTTTGTTTACTCTATTTACTAATGATTATGATTCGAAAAATACGTCAATATACCTTTCATTATTATTTTTACGCACCAGAGGGCAATTTATTTTGGTGATTGCTCCACTGTGGCACATACCTCTTTTATTAGTACTACTACCTGGTCTTATCTCAGAAAGTTTAGGAAATAATGCATACGTTTAAAATTAGTTATAAACTGCCAATTTCTTTAATAATAATCTTTGTTCCCCTCTTATTGGTTTGACTTCACGAATATCAGAGAGTAAGCTTTATATTTAATGATAGAAACATCAGATGGGGACGCGTTAAGATGGGTGAGGATAATTTTAATGGGCGAACATTTTTAATTCCTGGATGGTGGTAATCGTTGCGGTCTTTTATCGCCGACAAAGCCAAACTTCCCGCCTGGCAGAAAATAAGATGGCAAATTGGGGTGATTAAAAGCTGATAATGGAGGATCCTTATAATCTACCGCTGAATTAGAATTTTTGATTTATTTTGTTTTTTTTTTGGTGGAAATTTTCCGGTAATCTGATGTTCCTCATTACCTCAAAATATCTCACAACATTTGTTTTCTGTTTCCGATCTTTCTCTAATGTTTTTTTTAAGGTATATTATTGGAAGTAGCGATTTGAAATACATTGAGATAGCTAGTGATTTTATATTAAATCAGATTTCTCCTGCTGGTAATCACTCATCTTTCAGGGTTTGAATTAAAAATTTGTTGGTTGTTCTATTAATTATTTCCTTTAATACACAACTTTTTTTTTGAATTTGCGTCTTAGCCTACAAGCCCTTCCTCTGTTTCAATTGGTTGATCATTGAAGGAAAAAATGTAGTCCCTGAAGAAAATTTCAGCTGGGTCATAGGAAACAGTCTTTAATTTTGAACATACACTTACCTATGCTCAGTTTCTTAAATACATCATATTTCCCTGAAATATTAATATTAAAATAAGACAGCATATTACTTTAGTCACTCGTGGTTTTCCGCATACGTTTTAAATTTAACGAAGTCAACAAATTAATTGACCGTGAGTTTGATGCACATTTCCATCAATAAAGCTAAAACCTTTCTTAGTGATTCTTTCTTATTTTCGCGGAAGGTGGCTGATTGTATTCCAATTTTTTGTAAATTTCATGTAGTAAGTACCTACTTTTAAGTTTTTTGTTTGGATAACAACAAACGAAATCAAAGAAATATTTTACACAACAGCATTCCTCTGGCAAAAAGCAGCCAGATATGCCTGATAGTGCTATATGGGAAAAGTTAGGTAGTAGATAGCATAATTGTGTTCTTCAAGTGACGAACTATGAAAATTGTTATAAATGTATACTTAACGCCAAGGTCGATGAGTAGCTGCAAGTATTCCTTGGTTTCCCAATATTTCTAGTGCCATATTCTTAGTGCCTTAAGATTCGATGGTGATTAAATGATAACTCTATTGCACTCTACTCTTATTATTTATTTAAATTCACATTATTTTTACCATATAATTATTTAATTATATTTTCATGTGAAATTTTGTAATAAGAGGTCATAGTTTCAATTTCAATAATAAAATATTTGTTGAAATTATTTGTTAAAAATTGTGCTTTCTGAAAGGGGTTGTAGTTAAGTGAGTAGAAAGTCTAATGACGCTCATACAGTTGTCTCTTTGAACACGCCCAGTTAAGCACAAGCCCTGTGTTTTTCTGGTTAAAAGGTTTACCTGGGAATCATCAGGCAAATGCTTCAAAATACTGAGAACTGGGCGATTTTGCCGAAGACCATGGAAGAATATTTTAGTGTCAAAGTGGATCTATTTTATTTCCATTGAATATTTTAGGCTTAAAATTGTATCAGGTCTCATAGTGGTTGGTCGGCGCTAAACAAAGCCAGCGGCACCTTTTGGGTTTATGAACTTTTGATCAACTGATATTCTGCAATAGGGGAATACGGTATTATATGTTGGCGCGGCGATGGGACTAACAGGCTTCTTCCCTATCTTAACTGAAGGGCTATGGAGATCAAAGGGTAATTTTTTGAAGAGTTGAATTTTACTATTGATTGCCATTGGAGCAGAGATGCACGGTTATGTTGAGATAATGTTGATATTTTTACAAGAAGAGGGGAAAGTTCAATCTCAAAAAATGCAAAAAAAATTCGGTAAGCTATAGGAAGGTATTAAGAGCAGTTGTTAGTTCAATAAGTTTGCATGAAGGTGTCAGCTGATTTTTTTCTTTTCCTTAACATTATTTTTCGTATGGCTGTAAAGGAGAATATTACGTGTCGTAAACATCCATCGTGAATCCTGTTACTGCGAATTATAGCTAGCGTGAGGTCTTGTTGACTCGGAATAAAAAGAGGATAGGTTCGGGTGGAATCTTTCTCTCCTAATTCCCCGCCATTTTCACTGAACTAGAGGGCGAATCAAACGTCCCCCTACCGTCACAGCTTCCTCTTTCATTTAAATAAACTCCCACTCTCTTAATAAACCCTCATTCCACGAAATTCGCCCTGAATGCATTAAACGACTCGATTCAGTTATCACACGGTTCCGTAGCATTCCGCGACCCTCCCGTTTAAAAATTGTCGAAAAAACAATCGCGAGAGAAAACTTTCCTTTTAAATTGATTTGTTTCGCCCTACCCCGCCCCATGTTTAATTTGGATTCGGATGGAATAACTTTTCTGTAGTTTCGCGGGAACATGGGAGCTTGGTATTATCATCCATTTTGGTCTCCCTCGTTAACCTTCTAAGGATTCGGTTCATTTCGAAACACGCCCTTATCCGGATTCACTCAACTCCGCCGTCCGGCGTGGGAGGGGCAGGCTAGGTCACCGAGGCCAGCGGCAACAATGGACTGTACTGCGTTCACTCAGGGGTAGGTCATTAGTTTTGTCGGTAAATGATATTTCTGTTTCCACTACCCATGATGCATGGGCATTCCCTTCATCAATTCAATGTTGTGCGTCCAAAGTCAACGACTGATGAAGCAGACTTGCCATCTTTGTCAGCAAACAAATTCTCCGTCAGCGTGTCATTTTTATATACTCTGGAGTCGTTTCTTCTCGTGGTTCACATTATAAAATACACAAAATTACTCCCCTCTCTGTTGACGAGGATACCATTACCTTGCCCGTAATGAAGTGAATTTTATATGTATATTTCATTTATCGCATTTCAATCATTGATGTAATTGGACCAATGAAAGCGAGAAAATATAGTAACATTTATTGTAGGTATGCTGGGACAATCTATGTGGTGAGTTATACAAGTAAAATGAGCGTGGTTGAAAGTTCTTTTATGCTGATTTTTTCAACCTCTTTAATTCTAGCGTAATTAATTTACTCCATGGTTATTAAATGAGTAATGATTTAAATTATACTCTTGTGTTGGCAGAGTTATGATTTGGATGATGCTTCAGTTGCTATGACTATTTTTGGGAACATATTAGCCGAAGTATTCTGAGGTAAGAAATTTTTACCAAATGAGGTACCTATGTGTGGAAATTTAGTAGGTATTCTAGTTACTTGGGTAGACGAACCACAGCTAACATTATTTGCACCTTTAGGAATAAAATTTCGATTAGTTACACTACTACCTCAACCTGATATGGGTAAGGAGATATGGGTGTTAGGTGGAGCGGAATACAATTTATTTCACCAAATCCTTGGGTTCCAAGACCAATTTTCAGAGAGATTCGATAATTTTCAGATATACTCTCAAATAGAAAAGCGCTACTCCTTGCGCTTACTCTAAGAATGAAATCTCGAACTGGAATTCCGTCCAAGTGGGATTTTCTTATGGGAAGAATATGGACCACCACTTGCGGAGCAAACTCGAGTAGCAGCGGAGAACACGCTCTTCATTGCTGTGTGAAGTACTTAAATCTCGTGCTTTAAAATGAAACCTCAACCCTGTGGAATACCTCGCGAAACGTTTCTACTCTCAAACGAAACCTCATTTCGCTTATTTTTTGGCTTCTCATTTTGCTCTCTTGCGTTTTTTCAGTCGTTCCAACGTTATTAAGCTTCTTACTCGGAATTGTAACATGACCTCTAAAATGAACACGTCACCAGGGGTCAAATTTACGAATAATTAATGAGAAAACCTCGATAATAAAGGCTTATAAAGCCACGCATGCTCATGCTTAATTCCAAATCTGTGGTATTAAGTAAAATATTTCACGACATGCCCACAAAAGGCTTGCTGAAATAATTACCTGGTTGCACAACGTAGTAACCAGAGTCGGTCGTGCAGTTGAGTATTTTGTGTTTTCCAAAAAGTGGAACATTTCCAGCATTATTTATTTTTGACATGTACACTTATGACTGGCCTGATTTTGTGATTTAACTTAGTAACGTATCGCTGCATTGAACAAGTTGGAGTTACTATGTAGGGCCATTTTATTTTATTATCATGAAAAAATTACAAACACGTTATTCCATAAATGAAAATAAATTAAATTTATGCATTACACTAGGAGTGATAACAAGATTTAACTCATTATTTTAGAGTTATGGGAGCGACTTATTTAAGTTACGCATCAGGAATAAGAGATACATAAGCTGAAGGAGTTATAGCGGTTTGTTTACTCTATTTACTAATGATTATGATTCGAAAAATACGTCAATATACCTTTCATTATTATTTTTACGCACCAGAGGGCAATTTATTTTGGTGATTGCTCCACTGTGGCACATACCTCTTTTATTAGTACTACTACCTGGTCTTATCTCAGAAAGTTTAGGAAATAATGCTTACGTTTAAAATTAGTTATAAACTGCCAATTTCTTTAATAATATTCTTTGTTCCCCTCTTATTGGTTTGACTTCACGAATATCAGAGAGTGAACTTTAAATTTAATGATAGAAACGCTAAAAAAATATTACAGACACATGCATGCTTTCTCGTAATCGATTACGTCAACTTGTTTGCCAGAGAGCTCCTTTCACTTTCACTGTTTAACCTTTATTAAGTTCAACACTTGTAAATGAACGTTAAGATCCTTTTCTTAAGAGTTAGCAGTCTTTACTCTTTATAAAATCACTATTTTTTCTTCCTCTCTCATGTATCAAAAGATTGGCGTTTGCATGCTTTTTGCGCTGGTGAAATTGTAGGATTTTTCATAACTGAAATCTGAATAACGTAGCGACGGGTTAGTCATGTTATAATTTAACGGCTTTGCAAGTGACAGCAGGCTCTTATGGACGAGGAGTTTCTTTTTTAACCCCGCTAACTGATAATATGTGATCAGAGAGATATAGATTTTCATTCGCGAGTGATTGTTCGGTGATAAATTACTTGCAGAAAAAATATGTGGCTATTTGTTATGCACGTTATTAATTCCCTTCCATGTCAATAGCCTTGTATACGGTATTTGATGCAATTGCTACCATGCCTTAAATACTTAAGCGATAATTGTCCTCATGTTCCTGAGATAGCATTGATACATGAGGCGGGGTAAGCGGCTTGAGGGGTTTAATGCGGAAGTTAGCGGGAAAGAAATCAGCTGGAAATTTATTTTACACTCTCAAGTTTTTATTATATTTTCCCTGTCAGAAATTTCCAATTTCAACAAGCTACACGTTATGGTAGCAATAACTCAATTATCGTTGAAATATTTAGTAATATTCCCTTGCCGGCGAAGATTTTTTGTCAAAGTTGTTTATTTAATTTACCCATTTTCCTATGTCAGGTTGGTTCACAACGTGCCCTGACTACTTTAACAGTCCGGAATAATGCAACATGATTAGATCTATCGTCATTACTCATTCACGGAATATTATTTCATACGATAGAATGACCAGTACAGCAATATTATTTGAGAGTTTAATATGAAATTAAATTTAACGAGTAATTATTGAGCTTTAATTATTATTTCGCGGGGGAATAATTATTCGCAGTAATGAATCCCACGCTTGGCAGTGGCGCGATATGTAGAATCTCTAGTCATATCTTAACGTTAAAACCACTCAAATCGTATTGTTGCACTGATTGTTTTTTTCTCGAAAAAGCGACAACAGGTTTTCATCATCGAGGCTAGTGAATTACCACACGGTTAAAGGTGCAATGAGCTCTGTTTTGCGAAAAACTTTATGCAAAATGCTTGCTATGGTTTTACATTTTTACTCTCTGATTCTCTCCGCGAATGCATATTTTCAGCATTAAAATACCTATGGGTTAAATTACCTCATGTGGATTTGCTTTGAAATGACTTCACAGGGAATATTTAAATTTCTCCTCTAATTACTATGTTAAGATAAGAATTCATTCAAATGAACGATTAAAATATATATTTGGAAAAAATGAATACCAACGAAAAGATTTGGTTGAAAGTAGCTGAAGCCGATGAATAAAACCTTGAGGGGATACGGTTTTTACCAGTTTGAAATTGGGGAACTTCACCTTCATCAATCAGCTCGTTCTATTGCCGAACTTTCGAGGCTGTAATTAGAGCTTCTTGGTTATCCAGGCACAAGCTGATCGAAAATATCTGCGAGATACTAATGAGGAAATACAATAACCTTGTGTGATACCTCCTTTAGTTTCGTATTTTGTAGGTCTTCATTGTGTGCATGACGTAAAGTTGGCGGTGAACATTAATGTCAAAAATGTTTCGGTTGAGATTTTGGAAATACTGAAAACTTTTGCAAGCGTTTGTTGCCAATTATTTTGCGAATAACTCAGCTCCAGGAAGAAAATGGCTTATTCTCTTAATGGTTTAGTTACACCAATGACATTCTCTTAATAGATGACTCATCGCGCTTTATACTTAATTAATAAAATAAGGTATAATTGATGCCTTTACCGTTTATCTGAGAGTTGATACCGTTGATACGGAGCCGGATTCCGGGCATAAAAACTAACATTGGTGCGAAAACCTCAGATCAAAGGTATAACTGATTGTTACTGGAATCTGCTGTGGCATTTTTTTGGCATATAGTCCTATCAATAGAATGAGGAATATAGTATCTCATTTAAAAGAAAAGAAAATATTCTGTGATGATTTTTCTCTTCCTCATGGAAACAGGTTTTTGGAGCTGGTAGATAGGTAGCTAGGTAGATGGTCTGAAGACGAAAAATATTCACTGATCAATTAGATTAGAAATTTGATGCTGAAATATGTAATCTTTTAAGTAAATTCATCATTTGGATCTGCTTTCAATTATATTCTCGGGGGCTGGGGGGGGGGGGGGGGGGGGCAGGAGAGGGTATGTGAGGGAAAATGACGTGGCCCACCAAGTCTTCTTATTCGGTTCGCTAGATCACTGACGGACGAGGAGTAAAGTGGTCCTTTCAGCGGCAGTGTATGTAGGTAGGGACCAGCCGAGAAAGGGCTAATTAGGGAAGCACAGGTAATTCACGCACAGTCATGAAAGCTCTCGAGTCACTCCGTGATATATATGTTGGAGGCGGATGAAACTGACTTCGTTCGTGCTCCTGGGTCAAGCGCCAACGTCCTTATTTCACGCCACTCCTTGTCCCATATTCCATGTTAGAGCCTTTATAGCGTGGAGCGGACCAAAGTGCCAAAGTAGCGAGGAGAAATGGAGCGATGAACGAGAAGGAATAGTACGGCTTTTCCTAATCATGTCTCGTTCCTTTTTACGCGGAAGATTTCCCATTTGGAAATTAAACTATGAAGCCCATATTGCCTCCGCAAAAAATAATTCATTCCCTTATTCGTGTTTCATAAGAATCGTAGAAACGTTTGTTTCCCTTGAACTTTTTGAACCTGAACGAAGAAAAAACAGACGGTCAGCAGCAGTTGCACACCCACGGGGGGCCTATGCTATGAGTAGCCATATCAGATTTAGAGAAAAAATAGTAATAAACTTTTAGGCCTATGCTAAGTTAGTTATGCGTCACAGCACAGATAAAAGAGCCTTTCTTTTATCTTTGATCTAGTCACACTCAAGTAAAATGAAGCAACGAGTTCTTCCTAATTTTCCAATTGCTGCTACCATGTGACTACGGCTTTTCAATTAAAGATTAATTAGGGTTGTAGAGAGCTTAGTCACATGGTTGCAACAATTGGAAATTTAGGAAGAACTCGTTGCTTCATTTTACTTGAGTATGACTAGATCAAAGATAAAAGAAAGGCTCTTTTATCTGTGCTGTGACGCATAACCAACTTAGCATAGGCCTAAACATTTATGACTATTTTTGTCTCTAAATCTGATATGGCTACTCATAGCATGCATATATGTAATAACTAATATGGCCTACTGTAAGATTCAAAATATTCTGATTAAAATAACATTTTGGTTACACTTTGCAAAAGATCGGAAGGGTGGCGACACCCCCCTCCATAAAAATTTCTGGGTGCGCCACTGAGCAGTGACAGGCAGAGGATAGAAACTCTATTTTAATTTATACAAAGAAATACTAAGTAAGGCGTCAACCTGTCTTCCAGTTTTAGGAGATATGGTGCAACATGGGGAAAATATGGTAAGCTACCGAATTCACTGATAAAAGATACGGTTAATTGCAGTATGCGTGGTTAATAGCGTGGAAAATAAAAATGGAAAAAAATGTATTTATGCATGTAAATGAAGCTCATTAATTCCAGGACTCGATATTCCGTCAGAACTTAGATTAGAAGGAAGCTTTTTTGGTAATTGGGTGATCTATGTCAAAATGAGGCAAGTAAGGCCTTAATTTCTGACCTCTTAGCTTTACGTGGAAAAAGAGAGATTCGATTAACCCGGACCCAGCCAAGTGTCACCGACTGGCCGCGACATCTCCACACTCAGTAGCCGTCTTTCATATCCTTGGCCTTAATTAAAATGGTTCAAGAACTTGACACGCACAACCCACGCAACTTTCATGCCCCTAACCATCTTCCCCACCTCTCACGTGAACCTCAGGTTTTTATTCATCCAACTAGCACTCTCCTACCCTCCTCCCCCGCGCCAATCCCGACAAGGAGCACCCGTCCTCATATACAGGAACCCTGCCGCGCGAGATATCACGCACCGCCCGGGGGAAAACAGAAGCCGCGCTTGACTGACGCTCTTATCTCTCTCAAGTTACGCACTTGATTTGACGTCGGAAGAGGGCGTGGATGAGCAGGCGTGTGCGGTTCGCGGCCCTTCGATTCGACGAGGTCGTTTTCGACCTTCTCCGGCCCTCCACTGCCATGTTGAGACTCTCGGTGGAGCTAACGCTAGGTATATTGCCGCCGGAGGAGGAAGGGAGGGAGTGGGAAGGAAGTGGAGGATGTGTCCCAGCCTCCACAAAGCCGCTCCGCGCGCGGATGGTGGAGTTAATATCGGGGGGAGGCGAGCGAAATTCCTTAACCGCTGGGGCAAAGTCTTCTGAGACGTGATGACGCCCTTGCAACGATGCCCCTTTGTTCTGAGGGATTTCGTGTCCATTGAACAGCCTCGGATCTTTTAAAGTTTACAAATTAGGCGCAAAGTTTGTCGAAGCGGAGGCTTGAATGAAGACTGGGAACGAGCCCCGGTGAGCACATAAGCCTAAGGAGACCACTTAAGGAATGGGTTTCGAGGGAGAAAAAAGCTCTGAAATAAGTTACTCAACATTTTATTTTCATATCTAATTCAAATGCAAACTTAATTAAGGAATGTTATTGACTTTTCCCGGATTTGAGTTTCAGTGTTTTTGTTTATTCACTTTCCCCCCCTGGAAGGAGTGTTTTAACCCAGAATCACCTTATTTATCGCAATATTTATCTTTATTACCTCGGGGACTGTAACATCTCCGAATTCTGTTTCTCTCCGATATAATTGAAAGGTTTATGCTCGAGAAAAAGTCGACGACGAAGCAAAATATACCCATGAGGAAATGCTCATTTTCAGAAGTGTAGGACGCCAGAGAGACGGATGCGGACTCAGCCGGGGAAAATAATGTTTTACGCGGCTTTGTTCAAGTTTCGTATCCCTCCTTTTCCTTCCATCTGAGAAATAAAAAAAAATCACCTCGTTTGCGTGATCTCTCTCACTAAGCGAGTGACTTTTGGAATGGAAACAAGGGAATGGTATCCTGACATCTGAAAGTATTTCCTGCGCTGAAAGGCGGGAAGCATGCTAGCTTTTTACGGTTCTCTCCTTCTTCCAACCTTTTCATTTACGCATTTTAATTTAATTGGCTTTGCTCATTTGGCCTGAAGCAGTTTTGTCTTTAATTTTTAGTTGGTGGCGTCATTTTCATCAGAGCGTGACCTTTTTTTTTTGGAAAATATATATTATCGTATTCGGTCACCTGTATCAATATGGACCTTAAAAATGTCGAGAGTGTAACGCCTTTGAGGAATTCTTACTTCATGGTATTAATTTATAACAATTGGAAAATGTTTTATTTTCCGAGGAGGGCTACATTTTCACTTATTATATTACCAACCCACTATTATTTAAGTTAGCCCCCATTGCATTTCAAGTGTGAAATGATTTCTATGCTGTAAACGCATTAATTTTATACTATGGGATAAACTGCATATATGACTGTAAACTTGTATGCTATTCCGTTTGCTGAGTAACAATTTTCCGTAAGGAAAAGAATGATTTTTACTCAATATATCTTTTGCAATCACAAAATATTGACGAATAGGCATTGAAGGTTCAGTATTGATTAATATGCACGTATATTCGCGTGGAACAATAGGTTGAGACACTTCAAAGCTAGCAGACTTATAAATTGAAATTGTTTTTCTTTTGTCTCGTCAAAAGGGGCAGGGGAGTCATTGATGGCGTGATTTTTCTATTACTTTCCATTCTTTGAAAATATATTTTAACGGTTGCTGTTACCATAATTTGGAAAATACTTAAGCATTTCATTCAAATGAACCCTTAAATTTGAGCTTGAAGCGGGAACCGGCAGCGGGAGGTCAAGTGGAGTGAGTCTTTCTCTCTTCCACCAGCATTTGCGCTGAAATGGGAAACACATTTTTCACCGGAGTTGTTGAGAGTAGTTGAGATTGCGACTAGGGAATTGATCGACCCACGAGCGTCGACGCAACTAATTTAAAAGCTTCCTTTAGGAAGGCGGCCACTTCGGTCATGGGGCTACACTACAGAAAATTAATGCATGTGTTAATTAATGCCATTAACGTAAAAATTATCATCAATAGAACTAGGAAATAGGACTGGATGAAGAGTTAAATCATTATCATTGTATTGATGATACAACGATTATAAATAGGTTTAGATGAACATGAAAGTATTTCTAAAATCATACAAATAATTGCGATTAAAAAAATGTCTCCCCTATAATTAAGCTATTAAAAGATAGAACATGACAATTATACGAGGGAGCAAGTGCTATTAATACTTATACGTGATCTGCTACGCCCATTTTATCTGTTTCTATAGCTTGAGTAAATTCCTTTTTCACCTCACCTTATCCCAAAAGTCTATTGTCTTCCTTCCTTTTTCGTATCCAGCTAATATTGTCGCTTCTGTTAAGAATTTCAAAATTCCTATTTCATTTTATTATGTTTCATTCACTTCTTTTAATTTCTTTCTGTAACTTCTTTTCCTCCCCTAGATGACACATTTCTTCCTTTAATTCATAAAGTATTATTCTTTCTGTAGGTTCCTGCCGGCATTTCATATGACTTCATATAGAGTCACTCTCTCCTCAATTTCCAATTTCTATCTTACCACATAGCATGCCAATCATATTTTTCGCTGGTCTTAGAACTAATATTGTCTCCTATATAAAACAAGTCCATTGAGTTCCTATTTGGTCAATCATATTTTTCGCTGGTCTTAGAACTAATATTGTCTCCTATATAAAACAAGTCCATTGACTTCACTTGGTTACCCTTAATAGTGAAGTTTTTTCGCAAACGATCCTTTCCTTTTAATTTGCCATTGCTGGTGTAAGTTAAGTTGCGTTGCTACAATTGCCGTCGTCTATTAATATCTTCTTCGTCATAATCAAGTGTTGTCGATACTAATATTGGTTTGAAGAAGCTCTCCTTTCGATTTTTCATGATGACAACGTCATATTCACGTAAATCTTCTCTCTAACATCACTCATTACTTGCGCCTATAATATCTCATATGAGGTAACTCTTCCTATTATAATTTACCTTAATGACTGCCTTCATGAGACCAACATGAATACTTAACAGGAAAGAAGAAAAACTTTGCTAGTTCCACAAATATTTATAGCAAACTATAGAACTAGCAAAGTTTTTCTTCTTTCCTGTTAATCATGAAGGAGTTCCATCAAGTTACGCCTCAAACCATTGCAACATGAATACTAAAAAAATGCATGAAAATCTGGGATGAGGACCCCCAGGGACTCAAAACCAATATTGATAGAACAAAATTATAACATGATTCCCCTGCATCTGATTTCAAGTTAATGCCTACTCGCTGCGGTTACATGCTTAGTAATCGGAGCATTCTTTATACCTAATTGGTCCTGCCATTCATATCGTTTATTTTTCTGTTAAACCATCTATCCATAATATTTCCTATTAATGTTAGTGCTCCGTTGACATTTTGAGTGGCGGCATGTATTTCAATTTAAACGTGAAATTATTATTGATGTGTGGAAAATAAAATTAAACGAGTTCTCCTGCCATCTTTAGTGATTGATGTCTCATCGTTTTAATGTGTTGTGGTTGGCACACATGGTGATGATTTCAATTGCTTTCAGTCTTGCAAGGTCCGTACAATTACCACCTACGCCGAATAGCCATCATGGAGGATGCTTCTATTTTCAGTTCTGATGAAATATTTCCTCGCAGTGCTTGTTTTTTGTTGAAATTGTAAATGAGGGCGTTTACTTGGAAACGAAATCGCTATTTTGTACACGAAATTGTAAGATGGAAATGAAAAATGAATTCTAATGAAAAAAATAATCTTCTAACCAGAGCCATTCACTCATAAATCAAAAATTAAAATAAGCAAAAGGTGACGCCCACTGAACGAGCTGCGTTAAGGATTACTACGTCATCCCTCTCCCGTCCTTGACTGTGTTGATGAAGAGCGGGATGGGAGCGGAGGTGGGTAGGGAAGGTCAGCCTGAAGATATCCTGTCGCTTCCACTTCCATTGGCAGAGTCAGCTGTGTCTCCCATTGTGATAAGGCGGAGCTTCGCGTCCTGAGTTGTGATTGGACGAAGTGGATGACGTACGATTCCTTTGCACGCCCACTTTTCCGAAAGGATTAAAAAAATCAGTTTTTCGCCAATTATATCTCAAGAACGACTCGACGGATCGGAGTACGAAAAAATGCGGGTCTTTTTATTTTGAAAAATCTATCAGATTATACAGTAAAAAGTATTGTAAACGACCCAATAGTGACATACCCTTGAAGTTAAAGGAGAAACTGATATCCATGAGCGGAAAAAAATTAATAAGCTCTCCAACCGTTGGGAAACCCTTGTGTTTAATTTCTCTTCATCGTAATGCTCAGTACAGCCGTGGTGATGGCGGCAGCACCAGTTCACAACAGATCCATCGAAGCCCCGAACCCTGTCGCGACGGGAAATGCCGGCGTGCTCGCCCTCGGAGCTCAGAGGGAGGCGAGTTTGAGAACGACTTGTGTCGCCGAGGGTGAGGGGGGTGGACGAAAGGGGTGGCGGAGGAGGAAGAGGGGCTCCAAAGAATGGGGGAGGGGAAGCTCATGACATCAAAGGAAGTGCAACTCGAGACTCCGGAGGGGGGAGGGGGACGAGGAGGTATGGGAATTCCTGAAAATCAAGACGGATCTCGGAGGAGGAGGAATTCCGAAAACAAGGATAGGAGGCGGAGGGGGACGCAGACGCGGGGGTGGGGGGAGAGGAGTGGGAAAGAAATTTGGAAGGAAGGCGTGCGTTAGTCGTGAGTCTTATATCACGAGCGAAGAAGCATAGCCAGGAGCGCCCCCGAGGCAGCGGTTCAGCGTGGAGGTGTAAAGGTTGATTTGTGGGATACAAAGGTTCGGTTCCACTGATAAGAGCCTCATCAACAACATAATCACGCTCCGGAAATGCCTCTGGCATTGGGATACAAATCGATTACAATTTATTTATGAGCTGAACACTATTTGAGGAAAAGCCTCCGCAGTTCTTCAAAAAAATCTAGGAAGACTCATCGTTACGCTTTCGCGTGAAAATGTGGAGTTCCAAGGGGCTCAAAAGTTTCAAGAACTGTTAGAATTACTATTTATGGTGCTCCCTCTGGAACAATTGGAACCCACGACCTTGGGTTACTAGACCGACGCTTTACAACCCTGATTATTGAGGCCGAGCTTCTAAGATAGGCCAATTTTTACTGAAGGAATGTCTCTCGTCTCATTGTACTCGCTTAGACGTTACAATCCTGACACTACATTAGATATGTTGGTGAGACCATTGCAACATACTAAGAGACCGTTATACGCAGCGGGTAGAGAAAATGTTTTTCTCAAGCATAATTTTCTGTCCCAACTCAGGTTTTTCGAGAGCCAGGCATATCGTAATCGCATCTCCCTTTATATTCCTTTTTTTCCTCAATACCTTTTTGTAGTCTTTGTTGTAGAGGAAGAGATCGGCAAGTATTGCTGTTAGGCAGTGCTGTGTGACGCGCGACCTTGTTGAAATTATCGTGTACTTCAAGATGCGGATTATTCTCTAATAACCATTATTAACGCTGTTATATCTTGAGCTGACCTTCGTTTAGTTTCCTTTATAGTAAAGTATGGTCAATATTAAAGCAATGGGTAATTTTTATCGAAGTTGTTGCCTAGTTGTGTACTTATCAGGTCTTTAATCTGTGCATACGCCCTTTACTAATACCAGACGTTATTCTCGTAGGATCATCATGATAATAACGGAATGGAAATTCACTCACTGACGCATACACTTAATATTAATATAGTTATAATAGCATCACGATTCATTAAAAAGTAGAAACCGGTGATCGGGTTAGTGTGGTGGATAGAGAACTGGTTTCCCACTTCGAGGGTCCATGTTCGAACCCCTGCGGTGGCAGATATTTTTCATTGATATACCAATCTCCACTTGAATACTGTATGGAGAGCCAAGTTCAGTAATCCGTATGTTGACAGTAAACCGAGGTACCATTATCGTCTTTCGGTAAGAGCAGACTTATCATCTGGTTTTTCTTCAACCTTCCTCCGTTCCTGTAATATTCCTACTTATTTATTTCTAGGGTATTCGAGAGAGGTCGGAATATAAGGAAGGGGAGGAGGGTGGCAAAGAAGACCCAGTTCTGAACCTGAAGTACTTTGCGCTCAGATCTCAAGTAGACACCGGTATACTGCTAACTAATCTACCACTTCCACGTTCGAACTCAGGCCGTTAGGATAGTATGCTACTTCCGCAGCTGCCTCTGCAACCCAATGCCCACAATCGTGTTGCTATCACAGCGCAGAATTATTCTGAGAAAATACAGTCCCGAATTTTGTACAAGCGTTAGGTTCTATTATCATAATTTTCGTCAGAGTTTCTGGAGAATATTCGTTACACCGTGGTACTGGTGGTTTGATCACTGTTACCCTACGGTGAGGTCGGTCGCTCTAGGTAGATGAAAGGATATTAGAGTATGTGGCCTTGAGCCCGCTTTCGAAATGCTGCCAGGAATGCACTCAATATTCTCTTGCCTTGAGACTCTTGTCGCTCTGAGGGCCTATGATGAGCACATTCAACGTGACGGAGTACCTCAAGAGCATTTATACCGGTTTGAATAGCAGGTATTTTCCGTAACGAAGCACACGTTGTTCCTTCCATTGGACTCTGCAAAGATTGGACAACTTTCGCTTGCAGGACCACGCTTGGAGGTATCCCCTTGCCTCTTTGTTGGTTCAGCTAGCTTTACGCCTCGTGTTTATTATGCTCGCTCTATCTATTTATATAACAATACCTATCGCACGACGTGAGACTGGAGAGCACGGCGTGTTCTTTTAAGTTTAGCCTCATTCATGGTTTGAAGCATATAAAGGCACACCGATAGCTTATGCGTTTAGAAAAAAGCATGCGTCACTGTTTTGTTTTCTATTGAAGTCTCCCATTTGATCTAATTATTTTATTGTCCTTCTGACTAGGTTTTTGGTTTTTTCGATGACCATTCCACCATCGCTCATGAATGGATTAATGGATGAGCTAGTTACCAACATCACATTTTTGGGATAACTCGATTATTTCTCCATTTATTATTTTATTATCTAAATACCTCTGAAAGTCAGAATGTAGAGTGAGAGAATGATTGTCCTAATGTTTGAACCTTCTTCTCCCATCAGGGATGAATTCGAACCCTCACTTTAAATGCTTTTCTTACGCGAACGGTCTTAATGGCTTAACAGAAACAAGTATTGGGATTCTTAAGGTTCTCCGGGACCGTCGATGCATATAGTATCTTAAACCCTGCTGGTATCATCTATATCTATTATTTCTACCCTCATAGAATTTAATTTCCTCCTTCCCATTGTTTGACCACTCTATTTATCAATTCAGTTCTTCCTTCGTCGATTCCTCCAACGAATAGCAATGATTTATGGCGCTGAGACCATGCTTTTTTTCACAAATATTTTTGTAAAAATTGTTCATTTTTTTCCATCTTCACGAATCTCAATACATTTTCTTGAAGTGACTTTCCGCATCATTTCCTATAATGATGAGAAATCTCCTTACGATTCTTCGATTTTGTAGTTTTTTTAATCAGAGGATCGTTTTTATTTTTGTTGAACATTATTGATAGTATGAATTAAGAATAATTGATCAAAAATATCAGCTTAAATGCAGAAGACATTCCTGAAATATTTTTCTGCCATTTTAGGATTCTATCTTATCTTATGCGTGAATGAGTCTCACTGTACATCCTGGCAAAAGGTTGTGCTCTAGTTTTAATGGTATCATGTAGTTACAATTTAGATTATTCTCTTGTTGTTCGACTGTTATGATACGGATAAATTAACTAGTCATTACAATTTACGCCTAGGATGACAGTTCCCCGCCACCGTAGGGCGAAATCTGATGGAACTAGATTAGAATGCGAATATATTATGGCTGTTATTAGAACAAATTTACAATAGCAAATTTTCTACAGAGAAAAAATCATTTGCCTTGACCGGGACTCGAACCCGGACCCTATAATATTCTGAACAGTTCAGGGGAAAAGCGATTTTAAATCTGCCGTTGAGGACTTTTTGCCACCGGCTTTGCTTGCTTATCATTTGTGTATCATTAATAAGAGGAGTGCCAATGAACGAACGGCTTTCCTTACACAGCTATTGAATCTGGAAATTTTACAATAGGTCATGGAAAGGCCAAAGGCCATAGTACTTATCAGGTTGAGGAACTGGGAAATATCAATGCGATTCCTTGGGGAAAGTTTTTTTTAGCACTCCCTAGGGTTCACTGCTATGCAGCATCTGCAGGTGAAAAAGGGATAAGTAGACAATATATATTCAGCAAGTCAAGGTGAGATGGAGGAAGATTATTTAATAATAAATTTTGCGCGTATAATCACTGGGGTTTACCCTTGTGCCTCACAAAGTTAAGCCAGAAAGAGGTACGTACTCAACTTTTGTCGAAGTTCGTTTACTTTTGCCGTATTGTTTTTTAACGGCGAAAGATTGCTACTGTTTCTCTTTCTATATGCAGTATCAAGTCTTCAAATATTTTATTATACACATTTTTCGAAGCAAGTTTGCTCAAAGCGTATCCTTATTTTCAGGATCATGAGCACTTTTTTTCGATTGTCCTAGGTAAAGTACCGAGAGCCTTCTTCGAATAATTAAAACGCACGTAAAACGGAAGGCCACCAAGGAACATTTAGAAGGCATGAACGTTTTCTGTGAACACAAGGAATATTTTTTCAATTAATAACTTTGATAGGTTACTCTTACGCCGTACAATATTTCTATTTTAAAATTATTGATTTAACCTATGTCCTACTTAAGGAATTGTGTGAGGCATAAAGTGATGCAATGTTTTGAGCAGCATGAGTTTGTCGGATTATGGTAATTAATATTGGTTTGTTTTGGTGATTCAATCTCGCTGTTTGGGTAAACGCTTGCGACTTTTGTATCCTCCCTGCATTAGCATCCCGTGGAAGTTTTCCCGTGAAATCTACGGTTGGTTTCTCAGGGGAAGATGGAGGTCGGCGAGGGTGGGCAATTAATGGCAACTCTGCCAACCTCGTGTACCTGACTGAAAACGGACTAGCATGGGAAGCGGGCGCGCGAGACTGCGGACGCACACGTTTCAAAACGCCGACATCGGCGGACGAGGAACGTTGCGTATCTTCCCCCTGAAGCAGCTCGGGCTTCTCCGGGATCATACCCGGCGAAGTTCCCGAGGCGCGGGTGAAAGAGAAGGTCAAGTTTTGCCGGGGCTCGGTAACTCCACCGCCATAATATGTCGCCTAAGAGGCGGGAAAGAGTTTCCTTTTTAACGCAAATGGCTAGCCGTTCCCAGAACGTGGAAGATTGGCCGTAGCAGGAAGGTTGAAGAGGTGACCGGGCAGCAATGGAATGCGCAGATTGGGTGCCGAAAAGGTTTGTGTATTTTTTTTCATCCCTGTAAGAACGGGAAGAGGTGGAAGGTGCGAAGTTAATATGACGGAAGAAAGTTTTTTTCTTCTCTTTTTTTAATGTACGCTTTCGAGCTTCGGGAATGTGATGGATAGGCCGGGAATGTGTGCGCAGGGGACAGCGAAAAGATGAAGACGTGCTTTCGTGGACGAGGTTTGGGGCATGGGTTATCTTGGTAAGGCTAATTTCGCCGAGAGAAGTTTCAGGCTGATGTGAAAACGTGCACCCACGCACACGTGCGTATGTATTAGGCGCAAATTTGGTGCGCAGAAAATGGAAATGTAGTGAAAAGTGTTTGCTCCTGAACTGCTAGAAAAATAGGTTTTTATTGAGGGGAATATAAGATGAGAAAATAGTCGTGAGTACGTTTTGGAACCGAAGGATATTTCTCGGGATATTAATGTCTAAATTTCCCGGTGAAAGATGTATGAATAATGGAGGAAAATTATAACTGATTCATTTTCAAAACTCTGTTACTAGCTCTTCCAGTCTCCACATCTTAAAATCTGCTCAATCTCTTGCCTTACAAAGTATATATTCGCATACAGTGTTCTTGATATATGCTATGGTAGCCGTTTCCCAGAATAACTAATTTCATGGTGAAAGCATTTAAAGTTGAGCTTTTTTTAACAGAAATAATTGATGTTTACTCTGTTACATAAAAATAGATGGAAAATCACGATGGTTAACATAAATCAGTAAACCGGATTTTTCCATGCTAATTACTGGTAAAGGGTGCGCGGATAATCGGGAAACACGGATAATCCGCTGTTTGGTTCTTTCCGGATCTCTACGGTACGCCGCCAAAATAATTAAACTCCATGAGAAAATAACACAATCCGCAAATGAAAAGATTCTCGCTGTGCACAATGGCATTTTACGACTTTAAAGTATCCAGCAGAGCTGTCCCGGCCGCAATTAAACGTTCGCTAGCCTCGGGTGGCGGCACGAAGCCTGGTGTAAGACATCGGACCATTCGGTAGGGCCGTAGTGAAAGTCACGATTGGAGAAAAATAACAAAAGTTTACTAACCTTTGAGACCACTGCCGATAAACTAAATAGATAGGCAATGCACGGATAATCCGCATCCCGGATAACGCGCACACGGATAATCAGAAGTTTACTGTAGCCACTAAGGCTTTGTGATAGTCAGCATTTTAAAATAAATTTGTGGACAGTTTGCGCTGAAAATCTGCCATCGCTCACGGAAACAATGTTCCAGCTTTATTTCTAAGTAGAATGAGCACTGCTTTCGTTAGTAGCTCGACATATGTCTCTTCAAAAGAATTCCTACCACGCGTATTTATTTTTCTGTCATGTTATTCCTCTTAACTATGGCATGGGCGTTTGCTAAAAGCATAAATTCCTTGACATATTTTAATTATATTTTTCACAAAAGCAGGCAACTTCAACTACATTTGGTTTCCTCGATTTTCGTATTTGGCTTGTCATGGAAGGCAAGGGAATCCCTTCCGGTCTCCTGGAACAATTTGGAGAGGAGCCGTTGATTTACGCAGACATCTTACCAAGAAGGCATTTGCGACGATTGCGAGAGCATTATCATGTTTTCAAAGAGAGTTAGAATCCGGGCTCGCGCTTTATGGAGCCATAACTCGTGATGTGTTCACACGGGGGGCATATTAATTTAGGGCGTAAGTTCTACGCTACTTTCTCGGAAATCTGTATCCTGCTTCTCCAAACCATCCTTGGTCTCTATACGCGCGTCTTTTGTATAAACATGGGAAAGGAGAACAAACTAGACATTTGGTGTGTTGCGTCCGGGAATATGTTATCTCTAAATTAAGGCAGTGTGGCTGAAAATGATGGCCAGGAAGGTAGTTTGAAAAGATAACACTCCTACAGGATAGCTGAGGAGTTTGGTGAAAAAGTAAAAGAAAAAAAAATTGTAGACCCCATGTTAGGATAATAGCAATTATTCCACAGAGAATAAATCATTTGCCTTGAGCGGGTCTCGAACCCGGACCCCGTGATTCCGGCCGGGTGCTCTTCCATTTGAGCTACCAAAGCGTCATTTTTCTCGGTGGAAATTATAGAGTTTCAATTAGCTTCGATTAGCTCTATAATTTCCATAGAGAAAAAGGACGCCTTGGTAGCTCAACTGGTAGAGCACCTGGAAAACAGGGGTCCAGGTTCGAGTCCCGGTCAAGGCGAATGATTTTTTTTTCTCTGTGGAATATTTGCTATTGTGCAATTTCAGCGGGTAACGCAGCTAAAGTTTTCACGGATGGTAGGTACGTGACCTTTGAATTCCCATATTAGGATTTATTTGGAAGGCATATGATTCGATAAATAATTGGTGAAAATGGTTTTAGTTCTGAAGTCCAAGGCGCTCAAATCCACAGGAATATACTCATCCAAAGTGAAAATAATTATTGAAGCTGAAGTTCAAATTATGTAGTAGAGGAATTCCATTTAAATATTGCATATAAATTCCATGAAACGTGCCGAAATAGACAACCAGCCAAAATTCGTAATGAAAAAAAATGTTCTAGAAGTTTTAACCTGTGTTCTCTTCTTCAATTTGGTATCTTTATTACCATTTTACATCCCTTATAAAACGCTCGTAATGTATGTAGCAGTTTTTATTGCAGCTGGGAATATTTAGAATGGCTTTAGATTATTTGGATAAATATTGATACAGCGGGGATATCAATTAAATTACAAATGATATTCGTTCAGTACCTTATATCTTGACGTTACTTAAGGGAATTTTCAATAACTTTTCATGAGGAAACAACGTCATTAATTCCGTAAAATTATGGAAATAAAATAGTCTTCAGTTGACCCTTATTTGGAAAATGTTGGTTTCTCTTATCGATATCCACAAAAGCATTTGCTAGGTTTTGGTTCACCCATATCCTGGAATGAAATCCCCTAAAATTGCGGTCATTTTCTTCTCCGAGCCGACAGAGATTCTGTTCTTTGTTCCTCTCGATCAACGTATGCAAGAGTGGACGGAACGCATTAAGCAGGAACCACCGCAGCATATACATACACATCTCTTCTCCCTCCTTCCCTCTCAAATGAATTCGCTGGCGTGGGTCGATTTGCATTCGGAAGCTCGCTCGCATCGGTAACCAAATAAATATCGACCTCCTCCGGGCGGTCGACCATCCGATAACGATTTCGCGCTGCGAGACGTGGACGGTGCTGATTGCGAAAACAGCCTGCGAATGAGACGGGCGGAGGAACGGTAACTAAAAGCTCAGATAGCCGTGTGGGGGACCGCGCTTTTTCCACCGTCTGTCCGCATGAAAACTTCCCGGACTGAATCAACGAGGGGAAAAAAAGGAGCATAGGCAGGGGTAGATTGAAATAGTAATAAATCGTCTTGATTTGGGGCGAGCTTGAGGATAAATACTCCCTTCTTCCACATATTCATTTGTCAATCTTAATTACAATTGTTTAAAGAACAAAATAAAAATAACTGCATAAATGAGTAGACCATTTAAATACAACGATAAAAAACCATTTATGTATTTACAAAATTCAAAAGAAAATAAAAGAAATAACTAGAACCAAATAAAATAACTAGAGAAAATGCCCGAAGACAGGAATATCCGAATGCCAATAAAAGTAGGGAAATTATAACTCCGAAACCGGTTTTTCAGTTGACCAAGGCAACCATCAACCGGTTGCAGAGTAGGTGTTAACCTTTTGAGAGCCATGAAGAAATAGCTTCTCATTTGTAACGGTCATAATCGGTCGACCGAAAAACTGGTTTCGGAGACATAATTTCCCAAATTTAATTGGATATTCCTGTATTCGGACATTTTCACTTAAGCCAATTAAATGCTCACCCTAATTCATCTAAACTAACTATAAGTATGATCATACGAAATAAAAATTGTACTGAAATGCTACACTACAGTAAACATATGCATTAATGAAAAGATATATTCAGAACATACTTCTGGAGCATTGTACTATATGGCAGCGAAGCATGGACAATAACAGCAGTAGAGAAGTCCAGGCTGGAAGCATTTGAAATGTGGTGCTACCGAAGAATGATAAAGATAAAATGAATCGATCGAGTGACAAACGAAGAAGTGTTAAGAAGAGTGGGAGAGAAGAGATGCCTACTAAAAACCTTAAAAAGAAGATGGGACAACTTTATAGGCCACATCTTAAGACACGATGGCCTGATGAAGATAATCAGGGAAAAGTGAGTGGGAAGAATGGAAAAGGCAGGCCTCGTATGAGGTATATGGAGCAAGTTGTGAATGATTTAAAAGAGAGGAGCTACGTCAATATGAAGAGGTTGGCCGATAGAAGAATCGAGTGGAGGGCTGCGTCAAACCAATCTTAGGATTGACAAATAAAATAAAACTCTCCAATGGTCGTAAAATTGGCAACCCTCGTCAAGGACAATTGCTGTGTTGGTTTTCGGGAGGGTCAATTCCACAGCAGTGACCAACTACAGCCTCTCAACCAGAAAACCCTCCTGTGGTGGTTTACGGGGATGTTACTTCCTCGTCAGTGACACAACCACAGACACACACACTAAACCCAATTGGAATCCTTAACAGGGCTGATGGGACCCTGATCTGGATGCCTGGGTTATGAACGCAAACACACTCACAAGCACTCAGAAAAAACACTCACTCACACACTCAAATGGGCACACCTACTGGGAGAATTGAGCTGAAAAGGAGCGTAGTTAATGTGGCAGGACAAAACGAGGATGTCCTCGTTTTGTCCTTCTACATTGACTACGCTCTTTTTGAGCTTTGAATTCGAATCCGAATTGACCCTCCAACAAATCTCCTTAGATTTGAATCTTAGGGATGTTGACCGATGATGATGATATTCAGGTGAGGGAAAAACTTTGGTATAAAAGACTCATATCCCTAACGAAAATACTCAATGTTTGAAGACACCTTCAATAGAGCGGAGGCGAAAAAATCCTGAGAAACCTATGGAGTAAGACGGGAGGGAGCGGGGTATAAGGAGAGGTAAATGGCAGGGGTCACCACGTCAAAATTGCTTTCGAGTAAGGTTTAATTCGATTGCCCCCGGGCGTGTGTGGGGGTCGAAGCGTCGTGTCCCACGTCGTGGCGCATCACGGGAATGGAAGGGAGGGTGGGGAAAAGGAGGAGAAGAACTCTTGGGAGAAGGAAAATTGATCAAAGGCATTGATTACTGCGGGGCGAAGGCGGGGAAGTGGGTGGAGTCTGGCCCGGAAGAGGGCGGACGCGATGGCGGAAGTGTTGAGGTCCGCGACTCGCGCTCTGGGAGGTGAAGGCGGTCTCGTGGAAGCAGGTTGCCTGCGTGGAAATAGTGAGAGGCAGGTGGAGAAGGGTGGGTGATTTCTGCGAAGCAAATGAAATGAACGCTCAACTTAGCCCCGGTCTAATGATAACAAGAGTCCGAGTCGGACGTGTCAATCTTTCCCGGACGGAATCAAAAATTAGGTTATTTTTAAAAAGAGCGTTCTCCCACGGGAGGAATGTGTTGGTCCGAAGCATTCTTTAAGATCCCAAGTTTAAAATATCTCATGCATAAAATACGGAATGGAAAAATTTGGAATATTTCCTGAAGATTAACCTTTGATATTGCATCTATTACTGTCCTATGAATTGAAAACTATCCATCATCAGTATAAAATTCTTTTTGTTATTATAATATGTATTTTAGGTAAACATCATCCAATCCTCATTACACCGCATTTTTGAATCAACCAATAGGAAATACTGACGAGCGGAATAAAAATATGTCTAGGAAATTTACCGCCAGCTAATATTTTTGGGCATTAAAACTAAACATAATTATTGCCGACATCGTTGTATATTATGGAAAAATTCTTCATTGTTTATGCTAGCCTTAGGCATTTTTGAAGCATATAAATCGCATTCCAATGTAAATTTCGGCTCTTTGTTCTTTTATTGTGAGGGCCATTAGCAATATTGGCTCAACATTTAAATTTCACCTATCTGCATTGGAAATTACAATAATAATATTTTAGGGAGACGCTTTGGTTTGAATGTTTACTCAGCCATTATTTATGAAATATAATGAACAGAATAAAAGTTATTTGATATTTGAATTTTTATTTCAAATGATCATTTGGATAATTAATAATGGGGTGGACTGCCTCTTATCCCGGATATTTCACATGAGGCTTGTTATTGCGAATTCTGTTGTGTGAAGAAATATGATGAAAAAGGCAAATATGCATTGGAAACTACCAAATGCATCACTAACATCGAGTAGAATGGCCCTTAATCTCTTTCCATTTATACACCCATGTGCTTCTCAAAATTTTCGTACTTTTTATGGCATATAATTATTGAAAACGAATACTTTAACTTTCATCTGCTACTATTAAACGTACGACAAGGATATCAACGCTGACGATTAGTTATGGAGTTTAATGTGTTATTTTTGCATCAAATTCAAAAGGTTTACACGTCTCTCTCTACTCTGAATCCATTTTCGCCGCCAAATTGATCTCTTTTGAATGCTAATTTCCATTAATTGTACAGCCCATTTGATAACAGCAAGGAGGGCTACGGAAGCTGTGATACCTGTTCCTCGAGAGCATCAATCTCTTTCCTCCGATTCAGACTTTCAGTGGAAGAAGAGTTGCACTCGGGGTCCTTTCGCTTATGGCCGAAGAAAATCTATTTTGCATGTGCTAAATCTGAAATGGGTAAGCTCGAAGAGTTGTCTGCGCACAAGGAACAAGTAAATGTTCCGGAATTCATTCTCGTAGTTTATTATTTCCCTCCCACTTTACACTGCGCAATAAAATGATTCGTTTAAAACGGCTTTTCACCTGCTTGCGATGTCAACTCATCATTCAGACTTCGGTGAATATCTCTTCCCTTGAGTGACTTGGAGCTTTCCTGATAAAAGCCCTATACATTCAAGTTGGGATTCGATAGAGGTTTTCACAGACGTCACGCGAGGAACTCATCCCACTTGGTAAGCAGCCGTCTTAAAAATCGCGAAAGGTTACATGAATATGGATGGAGGAATTTTTTACGGGAGGTTTTGAATGTCATATCCACAACGTGCCCGGGTTGGGTGTCGCGAGACCTGTGACTGCTGTGACAGCGTGGCGATCGAGGTGAAAATGGGACGGGCGGGAAATTGAAAATCTTCGATCCAATCCCTTGGGAACACCTGTTGGAACGGAACATTTGAACCTCGTTTATATATCCACGCTGAGTCGCAACCATTCCCCCACACTAACCGCTGTAGAACCGCTATCTCTCGCAAAACCCGTCGACTGTGGGCGTGATTCCCACCCTGACTCAAGTTCCGCCCACCCACTCCTCCCACTTCTCCCCCATACACACTCCCATTTCTGCCCGACAATCACGCAAAAGCGACTGGATCCAACACTATCTATATATGTATATTCCACGCAGGACTGGAGCCTTCTGCAATTTTCCACGTTGGGAGGCGGGAGCATTTAGGTAAAATCTATGTCCACATTTTTCGCTCTTGAGTATTTGCAGAAAATTGTGACCTCCATATTCAGCAGAATTCTACGTTTCCGCATGATGCTTTCCATAGCCATCCGTTGAAATGACATGGGCGTAATGGATTGAATAGTCACTACGGTCACTACTAAACATTATTTTCGTATCGTAGAAATGTCGAAGTTACTCCCTTGGTACCTGCAGGCGATGCCGAATTTTTCAATTTAACATTTCAACATGCTCTACCTACGTGTCTTTTAAGGTTGATTATGCGTCATAGTTTGTGCTAATTCTGTGATAAACCGAATTTGGCAGCTTATTTTTCAGCGAAAAATTTTAATAACTGGGGTAACACTCTGGTTTCTGTTTCCTAGTTATTAGTGAGCTTCTGTTCTTGGATTCTGTTCCTAGGATTTGGTGGACTCGCTGGTGCGGGCTACTTGGACTAAATATAACCCCTAAAAAATATAATCGACTATTCATCTCTGTCTTTTCGGCCTTTACTTTTACTGTTCATCACCATTAGGACGTTAATACTAAAATAGGCATAACATGAAAATTGTACTATTTCTGTCGATTCTAATCGAATAGGTTCGAGCTAGGCTATTATGCATTTCATTTTGCAATGTGAGTCAATATTTGCATGGGAAATAATGTGCCATCAGATCAAGTTATGTCTGAGTAAATGCAAATGAAATGGCGCTGTGTATGGCCTGTACTCTTTACCCTAGTAGAGATAAATAGTTCGTAAAAATGAGCGGAAATATAAAAATAAATCGTTGCCTTATGCAGTTTGGTAAGCGAACCTTCATCATTTTAGGGTATTTCTTCATTAATGCGGAAATATTTGAGCTCTACCCATTGACTCAGAAGTCTCTTATTCGAATTCATGGGAGGCGCTTGGATACGCCCAGCTTAACCCAAGCTATGCAATGTTCTGAGTAAAAGTTATTTCTTGAAAATCACCGGCATTTATAATATAATAAAATTAATATGTTTATTGCTCCAGCAAGTTATAAACAGTACAAGAATTTCAGGGCAACGTCTCCGTACCCTAATGCTCGTATTCCATGTTTCGTTGCGTTTCGTCCTTTATGAGCTCTACCGTCATCAACCAATGAATTGAACTCTGTAGTAGGTGCAGGACGCCATGCCCTTGATTAATATTAATATTTGGGTGAAAAGAAAACATTTGACGAAAGACTAAATTTACACAAATGGAGTAGAATATTACCTAGGAATCATTGTAAGTATTATTTTGATTTTCTTTAAATATACGCAAAATGTGAATCTAAAGGAAGCCATTTGATTGCTCCGCTAGAGAACGTAGGAAGAGTGTGGTCGAGGTGCGCAGAAGAATGTTTTGTATCCTTGTCGCTCTTTGCCCTGCTATTCTCAATTTGGATATCTGACTATTGACACCGCGAACACCCAAAGAAATGCACCGCGAAAGAAATGCTCTGCATCAAATTTAAATGAATGAGTAGGAAGTCTAAGGGCGTGGTTTCACCGCTGGTAAGTCATTAGCGCTTGGTGATTTTATAACTTGAATGCAGAAGGTGACGCTTTAAGATCAAGGTCCCGTTTCGATTCCGCGTTAATGACTCTTCGCAACTTTATGCACGGCATTAAAATACACACGGTGAAAACGAATAGTTGAAAAGACTGGGAATTCTTGAGCATGATTTGAGCATTGTGCTTCTATATGTGATGCGCGGTACACGCAGCCAAAATGTGAATAAGTGCAAGACGACTTAAGGAATAATTTATAAAATGTTTCTCAAAAGTTTGTTCGAAAGATGAAATATGCCAACATTTTTAACGAATAAGTATCATGCTATGGGAGAGCAAGCATGTGGGGAAGATCAATCGTGATTAAAATCACTAATACGTCTACCGTTTATTGTTAATCCAAACCATTTAAAATTAACTACCAGTATCTCGACTGCTAAGCCATTATCTCGAATTCTACATGCATTTAGTCATTTTAATCTTTATGGCCGCATTTAACAACTACTCAAATCTAACGAGTAAATGTTTTTTGCATTCAGCTGAATGAATATGGTATTAACGAAGCGTCTTACAGGATCAGGTTGAGATATACAGGAGGAGCAAATTTGGGAAAAAAAGATACAAATTTCAAGGCTAGGAAAGTAAATGTTATTTGTAATTGTATTCTTCTTATCAATACATCTATTAAATGTACTATTGATTGAACTTGGAGGGCTTTTGCTTGAGGGGATTGAGCAAGTTAAATAACGAAATAACGCTTTTTATGAAGCTGTCAGTAGTAACAAAGTAATGAAATAAATCTAATTGCAAAATGATCGTTTTTGACGAAAGAAAATTTTATAAACGCAGGGGAAGGCAAGACATTTGTATGTACTGCGACATTGTACGGTGGCATGTCTCACCAATGTGGAAGCAGGATGGGAATATTTTGTAGTTTAACGATATAAAAGTCTGGAGAGAGATGGATATGGTACTCTAGGTTTATAAGAATACGCAGAAGATGTTTGATGGAAGGGAAAAGAAGATTGGCTGAACTAAAGAGTGTAAGAGGAAGAGAGGAAAGAAATTGGGATATTGAATAGCTTAAAAGAAGGTAGAATCAACGGAAAGTTTGGAAAAAGCATTATTTCATGCAAATCTCGATCAAAGTGTCCGTACTCTTCAAACACAGAATTATGCTTAATGATCTCTAAGTTGTATTAAGGAGGTAAGTCAGGCAGGAACTGATCGGGAATGTTCTCTTAATAGAGGACACGCAAATTAACTTTTCTTTTTGTATTCATTGTTATTAGGAAAATATTCTTTGATGAGAAATGATGGAAGGAGAAGCCCAGTTGGAGTTTTCAAATCCAGCAGATTAAAACGCCAGAAAAAGCTTCCTATTTTCAAAATACGCAACGAAATTATTTTATTTTATTTTGTGTGTTTTATATTTGAAACCAGCGACTTTGAACTTGAGTTATTTCGGTCCTAATTTGTTTTTTGTGATTAATTTTTCAGAATTTATTTCGATTCCTCTTCTATTTTTTCGAACATGGAGTGTTATTGATACTTTTTACGAACTTACTGATTACTTATTGATACTTTTTTTTTATTTATGTGACCCGAGAATCAATACAGTTTAACGAAATTAGTTTTTCACTGCGCAACCTACTAGGATATTTTCTGCCATGATTGACTCTAAGAGAAGATTTAATGCTATTCTTGCCTAAGTCTTGCCTGACTCCGTTCGAAAATTAGAATACATTTTATTATTTAGAGACGTATTTCGAGATATAATGATCAGAAAGAATAAAAACATTCCAAAACCTCCAAATTCTTTTATTAGAATTCTTATATTAGTCTGCACATTTTTAATTAATTTAATTTCAAGCATTAAATATTTTTGAAAGGCTGATGCTGTATTTCTCGGACACTTTTTCTTCAATCAAGCCTTTGAAATGGCTGCTATTACCTATTGATTCACTACTGCCCACTCCATAATACATACACCATTGACTTTTCTTCCTATCTTGCGTACATACATTTATGATAGTAAGATCGATATTGAGTTAGTTGCCTTTGAAATACAGCACAACGCTTTTATTTTTTCTCTCTTTACAATTATTCCACCAGCTAAAATATTGAATTCCGCTTTCCTCCCCCTTTACTCGTAATATACATTTCTACTTGCGTCACGTGCCACGCGTAGTTTTTGCGTTTTATTCTCCAGTTCCCTTCGGAAACTGCCGATATTGAAGCTTACTCGAGTGGTTTCATTTCAAAGGCTTTTAATTTTGTTCGCCTCGAGGGCAAATGCAGCCGACTACGCTCTATGGGGCCGCCGAGATTCTATTCATTCGTCACCCGACAACGGTGTAATTTAGGAAAACTAAAATTTCCTATTTTTAATGCATTCTAAATTCAGGTGACAATATTATTTTTATTATGATGGGAAGTTTAATGGAATCACTAGTGTCGTGGCTTTTATTATTTATGTTGCAATACAATTAGGAGTAAAAAACTAAATTTGTTAATAAAATTCATGACGTAAATATCATTAATATTATTCGGTATGGACAATCGCTAAGAGAGATCTATATAGGCCATACGAGGTTGCCATCTAAGCAATGATTTAAAGCATAATTAAGAAAAATGACTTGAGTTACATGAAAATTACCCAAAATAAGCATGTTTTATCCAAGCCAGTGATATCATGCGACTAATTGCCGTCTCAAGCTAAACGACTCAAGAGTCACTTTCTTAATTAAACATATTCTCATTATTCGAGGAACAAGATTTATTTAAACGATGTGCTTCTTTCAGATACAACTTTAGCTTACAATTAGTGATTTGTATATATTTATCTCATTTAAGACTTGATTAAACTGTCTCCTAATTAGTAGGCATAACAGTAGAGTCGTTTACACGACCTGCTGCCTACTGCATTAGTATTAAATCAGTATATTTTTATTATTTCATGGTAATTTATATTTGATGAGCCACCGATGATACGATACTTTCTCTAAGTATTGAAGAGTATATTTCTTTAGAATTTCCTCAGTACTAATATCATTATTGTATGCATGCTTCATAGTTTTATATGTTTAGACGGTCGTAATTAATTGGCCCAAAATATATGACATAATTTTGTGCCAATATTGAAGCGGTGTTTCATTTCTTCTGGTTCTAATTGTGGACACGTTGCCTCTTTCTAGGCAAAGTAACGACCTTTTTTCATTTTACGGAAGTTTCATTCTTTTATTGTTCCCATTTCATTTTCCTATTAAAGCCGTAGATGAAAAAAATATTTCCTGAGGGCCAATTTATCCTTAAAAATACTGAGAGCCAATTTATCCTTTGACTCTCTGCACTGAGGTTAATTCACGTATGAATGATCGTAATTGACAAAATTATGATCACGGAACCAAACGAAGGATCGAAATTGCACCCTGAAAAGGTAATTTACAAACTTTTATCCATACTCGTTGTTGGTGTCGGCTCAAACTCGTTCTTTATATTCCAGTGCGTGAAAGTTGGAAATCTCATTTTTATTGGATGTTTGGATTGAAGTGAAGATTGAAAAATACGAGTTTTGTTGATATTTAGTGCAAAACTCTGGATACACAGTGTGATAATTAACGCTCTATATCTTTTCCACGGTGAGAAAATTCACTTTAACCGTTGTGTTGCAGCAATTTTGATCAACAGCCATTATCATTCGGAAGGAATTGTGTGCAACATAATAATTCACCGCGCTACTGTACGTATGTTTAGCAAGCATCTCTCAATCTTAATGCTATTTCGTCATCACCGTAAAGAATATCTTTGCATGTGAATAAGACATACATTAATTTTCTAGGAATCGCACTGCGTACATTACAATTTCTTAAATTCTACACAAATCTCATAAGCAATATTAAATTTGCTGGATCGTTTTTTCGTCAATTGTAGAAAAGATAAAAATTCACTTCTTTATTACGTTGAATGCGTTTTAGCCCATGCATTAACATTTTCTAGCTAACTTAGCATATTACTTTCAGTATATTCATTTACACGCATACAAAAAATTATATTGGAACTATTTGAGAATCCTTCTTCGAAGAATAATAGAAATAAAACATTGGCATGTCAACAGTAAGTGTTATATCAATGGTGAAACATCGACGATTTATTGAAATTACTAATTTTCCTTCGCCCCTAAATAAAGAGAATTGCTGTTAAATATCATTATAAAATTTAATGGTGATGATCATTTGAAACTGCACATATTTGTTGGCTAAGATAAAATACATTGACTTTCTCAGTGAATATTTTATCTCATTTCATGTAATATGACCATCATAATTCCCGTGCGACGCCAATATTGTTACTAAGAAATTTCCGTAGCCATCTTATAAGATTCTTCTTCTAAAGAAGTGTCGCCGTCAAAATGCTGCGAAATGTCTCCATCGTTTTAATTTTATTTGTAAATAGACCAAGTCATATCCTCTTACCAGTTGTCTTTTTCTATACGTATTTAATTATCAAGATTAGAAACTGAAAGCAATGACAGAAACGTCGTCTGTACTAATTCGATGCGATCAATGGAGTTGGCTGATTTTGGCCTAGAGTTCACTTAGCTTTTGCTGGCTTAAGAATGCCTTCATATATCCGTTCCTCTTCTATGATTCCCTCATTCATTTACCGCGGAGATTTTTTTTTGAAAATGATGGCTTGAAACTTCCGCATTTTTCTTAAATTTTCCTTTCGAGAAAAGCTGTAGTATCGTGCCTATTTAAAATAGGGTTTTGAAAAAAAAACTAGATGACGCCAAAAGTTTTAGATCATTCACAGACATTTAGTGTATTTTACCACTGTTTTACTTAAAATCCCGAATTAAGGAATTGAGCAGTAAGTGAGTTAATGAACCCCGATTTCTGCTTCGCAGTAGATATTTAATCAGTAATAAGAGATCATCTGTAACGAAATTTGCATCTAGAAGTAGTATGTGTGACCGTGAATGTACTGAATATTTTTGTTTGTGTGTTTGCCCATGGTCAAGCTAATTCACCTTTTTATTTCATGATTAAATCCCAGAAGTGGGCGATTGGCTGAGGCTTAACGCCAAAAACGTTGAAATTTTCCGGCATATGATACATATTCGAAAATCATGAGCTAATATCATTTGTACTAGGTAACCCGTGCGAAAATTTCGCACTTTCACGCTATCAGGGAATAAGTATGTTAAGGAAACGGTGTAATTGGGTTTTAAATAGAGAAGAAGATGTATCATAAAGTACTTTCTTTACACTTGTTTTCTTGCAAAAAATATACAAAACATATGAATTATATATCATGAATATGAATACATAAACATATGAATTATCATATACCACAGGCAAGAGAGTTTGGTAACAGTAGGAACAATCATCACGTCTGTTACTGAATAATGGCACGCAATTTACAAAACTTCTTTAAAGACAATATTAGAAGTAACAATGTTGTCGTCTGTAACTTTTTGGTTATGAGTTTCTTTAGCACAGACATAAATATCACGGAAAGTGCGAACCCTAGAAAATGCTACATACAACTGTCCATGCGAAAAAAAACGGGTTCTGGCAAGTACGATCCGGCTCTCTGAAGAGTCTGACCCTGTGCTTTACTAATTGTCATTGCAAAGGCCTCTTAGGTTGGGAATTGTTTTCTTGTCATTTGGAAAGGCATGGTCGGATCCGAAGGGGTGAGTTTAATTCTCGGAATTATGACTGTTCTACCCGAGTCAATTAATTTAGCAGTGTTGTGCATTCGCTTAAATTAGTAATTATTAACCTGGCCTCGTTAATCAACCCTTGCTTGGCGTTGAGGTTGCGGATCAACATTACTATGGCATTTTTCTTTACCAACAACTTATGAGGTGGGAGACCTGAGGATTTAATGAATTCAAGAATTCCATAGGGTATAACTGTGCGGTATCTGTCTCTTGGCACTGTACAGAGTCTGAACTGAGGTATACTTTTTGCTCTTCAGACAAAAGATTAGTTACAATGTATACGTTGATGGTATTGCAATCGTCATTTTTGGGGCAGAGAATGGCTGTTGAGTAAAACTGGGATACATTGTGTTCGTTGATGCCGTCTGCATTGAAAACATTGGTGATGATGTTGCTGTAATCGCAGTAGCAATGTTTTGGAATGTTGATGGCAAGTCGAGTGAAATCAAAAAGTTTTAATTGCATTGGCTTACCAGACGACCAGATCACCCATGTACAATCACTATGTGTATTTCGTACTATTTTCATTTCAAACCTTTTTTTGAAGTTTAGAATAAAAGAAATGTGTGGAGTCGATATACCTCGAGCGAGTAATCGACATGGAAAAATCGAAACTTTTAAGTCAAATTAATAAGTAAATAGTGAAATTTGAGATTGAGATTGTATTTTTCGTCAGAAGCCGGTGATTCACCGTTTAAAATGATACCTCATTTGTCACTGTAGGTGCAGTATTAACGGAACATATACGGAATGACAGAAAAAGACCTTTCTGTAATAATATATATGATTAGTGTTCCTCAATTATGGGCTCTTTCCGACATATATAAAATAACATATTCCTAATTTTTTTCACAGGCACCAGGAAACACCTACCAGTTGCATGATTTTAATCTTAAGCTTCGCATAATTGCCATGGATTATAATTCCATCAAAATTACTTATTTTATTTGACTTCCAGGTCCGCTTACCAAACTTTTCCATCACTGTTTCACACCTCAGAACACAATCGCCCGTAATAAATTTTCCATCTCCTCAATCTCAAAAATTCTTCATTCAACTTTATCAATTTTCCATAACACGGTCTACTGTTTTCGCTTCCTTTCGTTTCATTCCACCCGTCATATCTTCTGCATCGTTCTCCGCTCCCATATTTACTTAACATATTGCAGACCGGACATTTTTTTCGTATCTTTCCTCAGTGGCCGTGCATTTTCTCCAACTTTTTTTGCACACAGCTATTACATTATTCATCTCTCATCAACTTAATAAAACATCTGGCTTGAAGATTCAACATTTGTGAAATAAAGCCAGGAGCTTCATGGTTAATTAATAATTTGGAAGGCATATACAAATTATTTTATTCAAAACTGCATCTGCAATACAATTGATAAGTACATGTAAAAGGTGTAAACACGAGTATACTCGTGACCCATCCTTAACAGATGGCACGCAAATAACGAGTTAACTCGTGGACAATTTTTAGTTAATTATTCCCCATCCACAATTGTGTTCAAAACTTTATTGTGGCATTTTCACTGTTTTTTTACACAAAATGGAATGAAATTCCATGCGTATATCACCAGAAATCTTAAATGTATAGTGAGCTGAATTTTTCATGCTGGTCTGTAAAAGTTGGTTGTTGAAGTCCTTCATAATTCTCTTATTCAATCCTCTAAACCTTCAAATCTCTCATAAATTACTGTTGTGAGCTCTTAGAAGTTAAAGATATAGTTAGATGAAGTTATGACCCATTTACTAAATAGAAAAGGGATACGTAGACAATATATTTAAAATTCAAAGCGACATAACAATTTCCTATTCATGTGAACATAAAACGGCAGGATATATATTTCTTGGAAACAAAACGTTAAAAACCAGTAATTGATTAACATGAATTTGTAGAATCCAGTTAATTGAATTTTGATGGAGACCATTATCATACTGGACATTGAAATTATTGGTAGCTAATTCTCCAGTAAGACAATGGAGAATATAATTATCCATCGTTTATGTTGAATATAGCGGACAACACCCGGTGAATGTTATACTTTAACCTCGTGGTGGTTAAAATGATAAATCTAATTTATTTTTTGGACTCTTTTCGTGATAATAATGGCTATAATTATGATTTCATTTCCATAGATTAATGGAAAAGGAAAGTGATGGACTCCGTTGATTTCAAATGAAAATTGGATTGGAAAGGAACAACAATTTTTCAACCACATCTGTGGCAAATATTTATCTTGATTTTAGATGATAAATAATAATGCTCTTTATAGTTCTTCACTGTTAGTTACAGTTCGTGAAAAATGGATGCATTTGATGCTTTTGATGTCGCCTATAAGCTTATGTTCCGTGATTTTCGTCTCGCAGCCAAAGGCAGATTATGATGACTTGATACTACTATACTATCTCCATCTAACGCTTGATGCTGTACTATTTCTTTCTTTGGCCTAGCTTCCCGTCATTCCATTTAATATTCTTGAGATTTCCTGGCGTCTTTCTGTCTTCAAATTCCTATTTCTAATTTTCTCCGTCAATCTCCCCACTCTTATTCGGTGGATCTAGTATTTCTCTTCATGCCCTATGATTTTTTCCGTATCCTCTATAAAGCTCATGTCTCTGAGGTCCAGATTTTTGGGTACGAGTAAGCTAACTTTAACATTATTGCGACCCATGTAATTTCTTATAAGATCCCTATCTCTCCTGCTGGCACACATCTTTTCGACTCACTCAATGCTTCATGTTCAATCTATGAACGTTTTTGCTCAGAGTATTAAAATGGTTTCATTCGTGATTAAACATTATCGTCTTTTGAATTTTTTGCCTTACCCAAGATGTGGTTCTGATTAATCTTTAATGTATTCGTCGATATTAATCAAATTTGTGTCGCATTATTAATAAAATTCACAGAGTATTGTACAACTGTAAATTGAATTTATCTGTAGTCATTTTATACTTGACACGTGCATTTAAGTTCAAAAAAAGGTCAAATCAATTGTGTTATTTGAAATCACCGCAGATGTACGTGAATTCACCGTGAGAACAGTTACTTCGTTGTCTCACAGCATTCAAAACATGTCAAGGGAATTGGCGCAGACGTGACCGAGGGTTTCGGTCTCGCAGTTTGTACACATTGTTGCCGCGATAAATAAATTGTCTCGCATCCGAGAGCGACCAATTTTGCTCGTGTTCCACCCACGATGTTTTATATTTTCATCTTGATTCTCAATCCATGTTCGTTTTTAATTCATACCCAGTCGACGATTGCCTTTGTTTGACAGGATCCACACCGTGAGACAACGGTTCGACTGTGGGGAGAGAAAAACCTCTTTCATTTGATATCGCCATACGCTTGGAAGAGTGACCTCTTTAACTATCCGCTGGGGTAAAATGCGCGATTCATTGCGGACTTACACAAGTGGGAAATGATGAACGAATGATTGTGCCTCAAATGCCTGTCGTCGTCCATTTTACACTTTTTTTTCATTTTTCCGTGATCTGATATTTTTCATTTTCTTTATTATACCTGCTTTTATTTATTTTTACGCATATTTCCGATCATAAACTCAGCATGTTAACACCAGTTTTGTTAAATCAATCCTTTTCTAAGATTTTCTAGTCTTCGGACATTTTCAATTAAGCCAAGTTAGAAGCTCTCATTAGTTCATCTTTTCTAAGAGTCATTTATGTCATGCAATTTTTCATTAAATGATTGAGATAAATTTTAAGTTCAAAGTTTTACTTGCCCAAAGCATATTTTTATGACCTAATTTCATGATTACTTTTACGTTTTGAGAGTAAATATCGTTAAGTTTGTAATGCAATTACCAAAATAATCTCTTACCCTTTGGATTCTTGTAGCTTTTGGATGTAAGAGAGAAATGTTCTTTCCGTATTTCTGTTGTACTGAAGATAAAATATTTGAAAGATTTTACATATGTCGTTTGTTGCACGGTAGCCCAATTCAAATATCATATTATTACGCTCGTAGACCCATTAAGGACGAAAGAGATTACAATTGGAAGTGTAATGTTTTTAAGGCGTAGTTTCTGTGCATTTTGACAATGATATGCTCTAGTTTATGTGCCACAGAGAGTAATAAGCATGCTAAAAATGGTCGCGTATTGATTTTAATCTCGGAATTCGAATCCATGGGTGCGAGGATTGACTCTTCTGCAAATGGACTTTAAATCTACTTCTGACTTGCACCCTCCCAGCAAACACAAGGGTCTATGACAGTGGGAGACAATACCAGACATGCACTATTAGCGAGTAAACTATAAAATTCCAAGTGATGATACTGTTATTTCGGAAGTGTAATATTTTAAGGATAGAGGTCATCAATCTTTATCATACTTAGTCAAAGACTTGCATGTTTAAATATTTGCAGTGGATATCAACCTCACTTTTCAAAAGACCGACGCATCAAAATATAGGCTAACGGAGCCATAACACTGTACATACTGTATTTACAGGCTGTATCTCATGCTAGAAGAATAATCAACTTCTTCTAAATTGTAGAAAAAGTTTCGATGCTGTATCTAACAAAATGAAATTGTTATATTTATTGAAGTTATGTATTCTGTGATATAACCCCTGTGGCAATACGTTCATTGCTGCAATTGCAAAAGCATAGCCTAATTCGTGATTTAAGTTCCTCAATACATTAACTGGCACTCGACCATTGGCTCATATTTTTTGCCTGACGCAATCTTTGTCACAAGTATTTTGCTGATACTCCATTGCACACACTTCGACAATTCTTGTGCTGTCTATCCTTATCCACGTTATCATCATCCTACCGCCCATCCTCAGTCATTACAGATACTTGAAAGTGTATACAGTCCTACAGTATATTCTTTCCAACTCATAAAATTCCATCTGCGTTACCTACTTAGTATATTTGAAAATTGAATTTCCAAGAGCTGCTTTTAAACAGAATGCTTCGGGCTCTGTTGTCATCCATGTTTGTTTTTTTCCAAATTCTGGAATTTAGTAGGTTGAACAATTGTAAAACAGAAAAGTTTTTCAAGAATTTCTTTGTTGACATGAATTGAAAGAGACTTTGATTGCGCCGCTAATTATGCCAAAGTTATATCAGATGAATGTAGCCCGAATCAAATACACGAGAAATTTATCGAGGTTAACAAACTCTTCCAAATCAGTCATCACCTTTGATTTGGTAAATTTTAAAGAAATTTAAAAAATACTTAGGTTATATGAAAATTACTTTTTGGATCAGTGATGTATATCATTAATTTCTTTACGTTAAGTGGCTAAAATATCGTTACTCTAGAAATTTTATGTCATTCAAAACTCCATTATTATGCGCTGAAAGAGTACTTGTCGAGTTATTTGCGGTCATAGGAACAACAACTCAACAACAACAAAACCAACCTTCACCAAAAATTGCAATCATAAGGGAATGGAAGGAAATTTATAGCCTCTCTAGTGGACTTCGCCGTTCATCATTCTCACTAGAATTTCAACTACACCTGAATGTTTTATTATCAATATCTATATGATCAACTCGTGAAAAGCCCAGACTTCTATTTACCTGTTTCTCCTCGCTTCCTGCCGAGTGCGTTTTATTAAGTCAGTAGCACCCTGGAGGCCATCGCCATAAATGTAGCGCTACATAAAGCACGAGTGAGTTTTAACAGCGCCATTTTAATCGATTTCTAGGACTCCGCAGAGGAACAGACACTAACATTAGCGTATCAAGGGAAGTGTAATCAAGTTAGCCTTTCTTTTTGAGTATATAGCCCTTCTTTTTGAACGTGGACACATATGCATGCTATGTACTGGAGGGAAAGGATCGGAGCATGTTTATTTCGTTTGTGATAACCATTTATTTTAGAATGAATGAAATATTAATGATTTGAATCAAACGACTCCTATAGTATCGAGGCTGACATGAGTACTCCAGATTGTTCTTGGTGTTCCAGTAGTTTCAAAAATCTTAGAAATAGGTGTAAATAAGGAATGTCCTTGGCGATAAAATATATTCACAACGCTGTTTTATTGAGCGGTACTTTTTAAATTCAATTGATCATGGTTGACCTTGACCCTGACCCCAATTGTTTGATTTTTTCACGGACACAGGGTGTGAGCATGTTACGCAGTGATTTCATTCAAACACGATGGATAATGCCACATCCTTCAGAAGCGAAGCTCCCAAAATCATTGCGGACGGTATGAGATAAAATTTCCCCGCAAACCGCTTCGTGAAAGTCGACATTTTAGCGTTTATAACGAGCGAAGTATTTGGAGTGAGCGTTTAAATTCGATATCTGCGACTGGGGAGAGAGAGGGCTGTTTGCATTTTCTGATGGACCCTTTGATCTCTCCTTCCGCTCGCGAAAGAGTTCTGTTTGCGGACCACCCGTCGTTATAATTGACTGCGACGGATTTCGCCACCCCGGGATAAGCGTCGGCTGAATATGAGAGCGGTGGGAAAACGCAACGCGCGTTGGACCACCACCGTCCCGACACCTCTCTTCTTTGAGCCTCCTGCTGGACGATAACGCCTGGCATTAATTTACGGCGATGGCGTAAAATCCACCCGTATACAAAAATCCCCCCTGATTGGTCTGGGTTTATGAGATATAGTTCGGGGATGCCGGACGCTACAAAATGCTCCGGAGGTTCGAAGTCAGCGGAAATGACGTGCGCCCCATCCACCAGACACGCAGGGCATCTAAATTTAAAAAAATCACCCGCTGACAGATGGTTTATTTTCAGAAAACAGAACTACACTTACGACAGGAGCGTAAAACGCTGGAATTGCTTCCTCTGAGGAAAAAATATCGATTGTCCGAACAAATATCGGAATAGAAAGGAGATTTGTAAATACCTCGGAGAGAGTGATGAGACTAGACTCTAGGGTGAATGAGGAAAATGAATTGAAAATTGAAGCCTTTGAAATGCATTGCTGCAGAAGATTAGAAAGGTGGCCATGAGCGCTTAAATTGAGAAGAGGCCAATAGGACAGAGAGTGAAAGAGAGAAAGTAATAGAGTTTGGTGAAAAAGAGAAGAAGGTATGCTCGAAAAATGCTTTCAGAAATAACCACGTTATCGCCGTTTACAATTCAGTCATAACTCTCTATTTGTAAGTAACAAGTGACGAGGAACTGGTGGATAGTCGAAAGAGAAATTAGCGTCAGCAGTTAGTACTAGTTACTTGTAGTACTGCTTAGAGCATTTTAGTCGTGTGGTAAATCGGAAGTGGTAGGAATTTTTCAGGGTACGGAGGAATGGAGGAGAGAAACTCCGCGTCAGCATCAATCTGCTCTTAACGAAAAACACCAAGGATTCCAACGTTTCGCGTCCCACCTGAAGGACAGAGTACTGAACTTGAAGTGCTCTCCATACAGCACTTAGGTAGTGCCTGTTTACTGATGTGAAATATCAGCAACTGCCGGGATTACAACCCGGCACCTCAGGGTGAGAGGCCTAATCACTACACCAACATAATCCCTGGGAAATCAGAGATAGGATATCTGAAACGCCTTTCATAGATCTCGTATGCACTGTATCATTTCCCTTTCATTTCACCTTACTTCCTATTTCCCTTCATGACTTCCAAAATTCCTCTTTTCTGTTACCCTTTTCTTACCCTAAAATCTTCCTCGGATTGTGTCCTTTAGCATTACATCACCCATCGATTCCCCCTCCATCCATTTTCTTGAATTTCCTCCGTCTTTTCCCTCCCTTTCGAATAATAAGAACTTCTCCTCTTGTTTACCGTCAATTAAATTGGGAAGAAACTTAGAGAGAAAAAGGAACATTAGGCGATCGACTATGAGGACACATGAGGAAGGGTTGAGGTAGGATGCCGTAAAAATATGAAAATATTGACAGAAAAAAGAGGTAGATGGAAAATGAAATGGTGGGGAGAATAATCGTGGGTGTGCCGACCAAACGAAAGATTGATGACAAGAAGACGAAGATGTAAATAGCATTTCCGCAAACATATGCCGCATCTTCTTTTATTTGGAAGGAGATTCCTGATCCCCGGTGCCATCGTTCGGGCATGCTCACTGGATGCGTGGGGTTATATTTTATTGCGACGGGCATACGTGTGCGACATTCGCCGTGCCGTTTTAACTTTCAATTGGCATTCTGTTTAACTAACGGATGACGTCGAGCAACGTAGGCGCTTTGCTTCCTCCATCGACAAACGGCTGATGTACAGCGGAAATAAAGTTCCATTTTTTTAAAACTTATCACTGTAGTCCAGTTAAAAATTATCCCTCCGTTACTTTTTCCCCTTGAATATTCATGAATCTGTGCGGAGCTATCGCATTTTTTCGCCTTCATAAAGGCCCTCACCATACCCCCCCCCCCCCGATGAGCAAAAAAAATCGTAATCACTTGCTTAAATGCCGACGTTTGTATTTCTTCCTTTTCTTTTTTCATCCGTTGCCTAAAAGCCGGCGCAGGATATATGAGAAAAATCACGATGTGAAAAATCCTTCAATCGATCCGCGTTTTTTTTACCACGGTCAGATATTTGGGTAGCGTGGGTGAATAACGGTAGCGTGGGTCGGTAGGTTTTGAGAGTTAAGCACCGATAAAAAAAAAGCAGAATATATTCTTATGATAGGGTTTTTTGTCGTGGAAGGGCTCCTTAATACTAACTTTACTAAAATTCTTTTCACCAACATAAAAAACCAGGCCTGCTAAACTTTCTTTCGGCCGTATGAAGTTTTATTCTGCCTTGGTTTTCAAATATTTTTCTTTACAGCTACTGCAATGAACAAAAATATTTTACTTTTTACAATGGTACAATTTACTCTATAAATGGCTAGGACACTATTTCAGTCTTTTTTGTACTAAAGTGTTGTAGGAAGGTCTACTTTATTCTAAGATTTGCAGCCTGAAATTTGTAATGAGTTTACATCATATCTTCCCTTTACTGTTTTTTCCAATGCGGCATAGATAAGATGACATTTGAAAAATTGTTTTCAGCCTAACATGTTTAAAATTACCAAACTTCCCAAAAACATTTATTGAGTTCATCACTTATATTTTTATGTCTTTAATACGGAATGACTAAGGAAAATACCTTCCAAAGAAGGGTATTTATTCGTAAAATGTCGTTTACTTGTTAAATAATCTCGATTTGTATCGTGAAACCCATGCGTGCTATATTTTACTTTGATTTAAATTTTACTATCTAACGACGTACCCCAGGTATACCTGTTGTGGTATACTAAAGTATAAATTGTGATAAAATATTTCGACATATTATCATCACATCGAAGTTTAACCGCGCCTTTGGGGACGGCAAAAAATATGTTATTCAAATTTTAATTGAAAGGAAAGGAATCATTTTTTTTATAGAGAAGGAAACATGCTTCATCAGTAATGGATTTTAGTGTACTCTGGTGGTTTTGTGAAAGTTCAATCAAGCAAAGGTTTAATTCTAGCATGAGTTACAGATTACCAAGGGATCTAACAATTTATAGGTGTTGGAACGTTAGTCCTGTGTATTATCCACTTCGTTTTTAAAGTACTACTGAATCAGCATTTTTAAAGACCTTAGAGATTTATTATCTCGTTTAGTCTTTCGTACTTTAGAGTGTATTCTATTTTCCACTAAGAGATGGTGACATAAAAATGAGTTCAATTTACGAGGATTGCGATTTAATAATTTTTTGGTTTATGCAAAAATTAATCAGTTGTGTAATTAAAAAAGATTTCTTTAAAAAGTGCTTCGGCTAAGTACCTAAGTGAAAGTGGATTTATTAGCTTTTTAAAATCAATTGATCCGAAAGGATACCCCGGAGGTCATCATTAATGTCAATCAGTTGAATTTAAACAATAGAATTTTACTAAGGTAATTTAGCAAGATATTTTCCGTGAAAATATGCGCAGAGAAAAATTCTGTATTGCGGATATCATTTATAAATAATTTATTCCTATTTAATTTTATCGAGTAACTTAATTAATATCCTATTTTTTCCAGTTGATTGCAATGCTCTTTTCCTTATTTAACTTAACAATTTCGATGTCGGGTTCAGATATTTAATCGCGTACATACTCTATAGAATCTGATGAATGCTAATGAAATACATGTAGCGCAAATCTATTCGAAAAATTATGGTATCTGAATACATCAATTTTGCTACTAATAATGTTTTAGATTTGATTCTGTTTGAAATTTGTTGTCAGAGCAACTCTGCTGAATTGGGAACGCGTGAATACATGATCCGTTCAGTCTACCAAATTTAGGTTTTCTTTGCACAAGGAAAAACTTACGATCATTCTATTCCTCGGGGACATAATTTTCGGCTATCAATGGTGATAAAATTAACACACATCAGTTTCAATATGAGCAATTCTGCCCAGGCTAGACTTATGACGTGTAGCTGTGTGAATCTCCGAAATTTATTATCCATTGCGATGTGATATAATCGTTGGTAATATGCTCGTTTGAATGTAGTATTATGATACAAGGAGTTCCACTGGTTAGGATAGACCTGTTAATGGAGGTTTTCAGTGCAGCCGAGTACTTACTCTAGTGCCGAGTAGATTGCACTTTATGTGCATCTTGTAGTGCTATCCTCATGATCCCTTCTAATTCTTCTAATTCCCTTCCCAATTCTCTTGAATGCACCCTTGTTACCCTGATCCTCCCCCCAGATTGGTATACCTTCAAGTTCTCTTCATAACACCTTATCTCCGAATTTAGTTCTTTCTTCATTCACTCAGAAGTCATCCATTTGTAGCCACCGTAGCTTTCTAGCACCTCCAATGTCTTTTCCAATACATCCATCTTTCTGAAAAACGCACATTTTTATCCCTCTTCAAGCCCATATTTCAAAATCCTTTAATCCTCTTCCATTTACTTTCCACAAGGTTTGTATTTAATTTGGAACCGTAAGTATCACAATCCAAGAATCGCACGTCGATAGTATTTTGAATAGATTGGTTATAATGTCTAGAGTGTGAAGACACATGACTGGTGGATTGGATGCAGTCCCGAGCTCTTTTCTGTTGTAATTTTCTTTCCTTCTTTATTTTAAATTTTAGAATATATGCAATTGAGGCTTTGAAAAAGTATAAGGGACTAACCCATGATATTATAGAGAATCTTCTAGTTAAGCACGCATCATCATCATTAATCTCCAATCCTAAAACGTATTTCTCGTCCGTCCACTCGATGTGTCCATCGGCTAACTATCAATTCAGTGCAGATTTTTCTCTTTGCCACTTTCATTTCAACCTTGGATCGCAATGAGGTATCCCATTGTAGTTTTTCAAGTTCACCTTTGCCTAAATGATCGTCTTCATGAGTTCATCTTGTCTCATATTTGCCCGGTAATATCGGTCCGAGATAGAGCATGTCCCGTCTTTGTAAGAATATTTATTAGAATGTAATTATGAAGGAACTGTTTTTGGTCCACTCTCCTTCAATAAGTGCCCTTGGTTTTAGGTAAGTTTGTAATTAGCACCGTTAGTGATAGTGGAATAGTTGTCAGTAGACTTGATTATTTTAGGATAAAGGGAAACCCGGTGTTCTTAACACAAGGTACCGAATGATATCGGTACAACGTTCCATGCCACGGAAGAATTAGAAGGGATCATGAGGATAGCATTATAAGATGCACTTAAAGTGCTATATACTCGGCACCAGAGTAAGTACTCGGCTACACTGAAAATATTCTGCAACAGCCGGGAATCAAAACCGGGCTCTCGGGAAGGGAGACCAGCAATCGAGCCAACACACCAATCCTATCTTCATACAATACTTCGGGCTACGAATGCATTGTTTGAAGGTTTTAATTCAATGACAAATTATTTCATGATGTATTAATTATCTAGTATTAATTATCTAGTCCTTCTGATTTTCATTCCATCGATGTCAATCAAAAATGTTCTCCGCCTTCACCATTGTTGGCTAATTCTTCATTGTATTGATGAGCTCTTCTCGGGCTCTACACCGGGTGAGTGAATGTAATGCTGCCAATGATGCCAATGCAAGGCAGCAATACATTCATTCACCCGGTGTAGAGCCCGAGAAGAGTTCATCTATGCAATTCGCCGGGAAAGCGTAAAATCTTAATTCTTCATTGTATTTTCTATAATTCTGATGATAAAGATCGAGTGCACTGTTTTACTTGTTCGATTTAAAATAACTTCTGGATGAATGAGGCGATTGTTAGCCCTATGTATATGAATTCCAATTCCATCCGAACATTAAGCATGACTAATGATATTTAGTCCCAGTTTTATACTTTATAAAAGTTTTATACTCTCTTTCCCATAGAGCTTTAAATCAATTTTTAATGAAGACAATAAAAGTAATAAATTAATTATTAATGGAAATCTGTATTTGTTTTCATGCAGTTTACTCTTCAATCTCCCATTAAATTTCCTCTTTCATTAAGAAATTATATTCAAAATGCTATGCTTCATTCCATTTCACCGAAAACCATTCATCTTGTTTGTTAATGAGTAATTAGATCTACAATGAGCTTTGTGAAGTTAGCTGTGGTTCATTTTATTATTAAGGCTTAATGGATTGGAGGTAAATGAATTTGCTTCTTGTAGTACCAGCACCATGTTATGTTAAACGAATAGCCTATTTGAAACTACTACCTTACTCTTTATTTCGATTCAAAAATCTGCTATTTTTAGCGTCAAAGTAATTGGGTATTTTTCTCCATCAAACTCATGACTCTAAAGAGATTGATTTGCGAGGCAAAAAGAGAAGGACTTTTTCATTCCTACGTATTCATTGCAAACAGAAACATACATGACTCATTGATTCAGAATAGTGGCTGCTATTGTTCGTGAAAATTGATTTTACGGAGCGATTAAAACATATTATTGGTTCAAATATTCTTCTCGCACGGCCAGCAAGGCATGCCATGCTCCGCTACTCCGTTTTTTTGAAGGTTACTACCGTTATTGTTTTTTTCAGCTTTTCTTAACCTTTGCGGCAAACATTTTCCTCTAGTAAATATGTCGTTGACAGTAAACAGATATAGCGCTTCACAGCAGAGTCCATAGTGTCTAGAATAATATTTTTTCTGTAGCAAATACTTTTAACGTATAAAGTAGCAGTGTTAGCTTATATTTACACGTTATGAATAGTGTAATAATATAATATAATTCGATTTTTAGTCAATCAATGATTATATCCAGTGTCTTAAAGTTGTCCCTTCACTTGATCAACATCCATGCCATTGTCAGAATTGGATCACATAGCTTATTTGCTATGCCGGTACGTCGTGTTGTGCGGCTAGTAAATGAAATCGGTCCTAATTATTGGCACAGTAAATGACCATATTCATCTATTGTATGCTGATCGCGGTCATTATATCAGTAGAGTTCGAATCCCAACTAGGTAATTGTTGTGGTTTTTGTCTAAGAATTACGATCATAGTGCGATATAACTTGAGACGTTGGAGCACATAAATACCAAATCAACTGCTACTCGTAACTGATATACCTATACATCAAATTAGTCCATCAAATCAGTTAAACTAGAGGTTTTCAGGCTACAAGAGCAGACTAAAATTATTGGTTGAGTGTATGACCGGCCGATTATAAATTCATTATGTATCACAATCTATGGCCGAATGTAGCTTAGGAGTTATACTTTCCCTAACTTCTTAACCTAAAGGCTAGTTAAGACTGACACGTCATTCGCGAGAAAGATCGAACGACAAGAGATCTTCAATTACGGTTTGCCAAAGTTGAGATGGAAATCCATGAGGATGTATTCGTTAAATTATGATTTTCCCCAGTTTTAATGCATCACAACCTCAGGAAAAATACAATTTTATTGGTTGGACAAATTTTAATTTGAAATAATAATTAAAAAATAAATATAAATAAACTACTATAAAACGGTCAATATCTGCCAATTCAGCAATTTATTCGAGAAAAAAATGTTTTATGCCGCTACAATCGAATTCCCTACAACGGCCCCAATCTAGAAATGTCGCCATCATCTTTGCTGGGAAAATCTAACGTAGCTATTTATCATTTTATCACGGAATTTTATTATTTTTATTTAATTTCTTTTTAACGGAATATGAGAAAGATAATAATGCATAATTTCATAATTTGAAGCACACCTCCATGCGTCAGGCTGATGAAAATAGATCCATTACACTTAAAAATAGAAGCACTGCTTTATATTTCCTTAGAATTAGGTAATTGGTGCCGAAGGATTCAAAATAACTTGATAGCAACTTGAAACTTTTCCACGGGTAGGAGACCTAAAAGGTATCTTATACCAACTGGAACCCCTAATATGCTTGACCCTGATCACCGAAAGGTCTTATAAGCCATTAAATTCGCCGAAAGAAAACTCAAACGAAAAAATAATACTCTTGCTTCAAACGAATACATAATTTTTATATTTCAATCTTGACCCTCCAAATTCAAGTTCTATCTTGGCTGGAACTAGCTCATGTTGATATCATTCTCTAGTATTTATCGAAGAATTCCCAGCATTAATGCCGACCACAAGCGTAAAATTTCGTAATATTTCTTTCATTTTTCCAAAATTGTTATTCTGCCAATTTATATGGTTGTCAGGTAATGATACCTCACAGGTTACATTCTGAGGAATAAATTTGCAAAACTCAAATGAAAACTCCATCACCAATGTTATTTAGACTCAGCCATTGCTTACCCAAGATTTTTGTTTGAGATCTGCCTAGAATGAGAACGAACAAGTTTTATTCACATGGAAGACCACAACTGTTCGAAGTGTCTTGTTTTTATGAATATTGGACTGCTATCCAATAGGCAACGATAATGGTAAGTATCAGATGAAAAACAATGTGAATTTAAGTGAGAGTAAGTAAATTTTGACGGACGACATAAGACTCCATTAAGGGCCGCTTGTGTTAGTACCTTTATCATTCATATTTTATTTGAAATGTTTAACTGCCCCATAGTATCTCACGAAGTTGTTGATTGTAGTTCGGAAAAAATGATACAATGTCTAAAAAATCTGTTGTATTAGTTGTCCGTTGCTTGAATAACAACGCCTTTTCCACGTTTGTTTAAGTATGTTTAAAAAATGAAATAGCTCAGAAAAGGTTATGAAAGTACTCCTTTCTAGCAATACTCCTAAATTAATGAATTTTTACATGCCTAGAATTTTTGGACACGTTCAACTTCATTTTTATTGCAACTTAAAATCTGAAAAAACTTAAATTTATCTCCACTTTTTCATACTTTCCTCTAAAATCTGAGGCTCTCGAAATCAACCTACTTCCAGCATTTTGTTAATTTCTAGCGAAAAGGGATTTGCTTCTCTATCAAAAAGCAAGTTTTTTTATGATAAATTTCCTAAAAACAGCCCAATATGAGAGACTTGCAGTAACATTCCAACCCAGTTTTCACTTAAATTCATTGAATAATTATTCTATCTAATGGATTACAAATGAAAAGCCCTTGATCATTCCATAACCGTACGAGGTAGTCATCGCACCGTAAATTTGGGAAAGCACCAGATGGATGAACAAGTAACAGACGAAGGGTTCTGAGAAGAATGGAAGAAAAGAGAAATCTAATGAATATATGAAAGAGAACACGGAACTATCTAATTTGAAGCATCTTGAGATACGATGATCGGATGAAGATGAAGAAACCCTTCGAGGTAAACGTGATTGGAAAGAATGGCAAAGGAAGACCTATTGTAAAATTTTTAGAGCAAATAGTGAAGGATGTTAAGGAAAATATTTGTTTAAAAATGAAGAGACTAGCCGGTGGGGGAATGGAGTGGAGAGTTGCATCAAACCAATCATAGGATTGACGCCTTGTGATGATCAGATGGCTTAGATATCTCATTTCCTGGAAAGTTTACGATAGAGAACAATGGAAATATGCATGCATTTTACGGTGATATTCACAACCCTGTCAACGATTGATTCTTGGAATTCATTTGATTCTTGGGACTCGTGCGCGAGTGACGGCAAGGGGAACCTCGCTCTCTCTCTCTCGCTCAAGAACCTGTGTTGGCGTCGGTGCCTGGATCCTTCGAATGAAGGTTTCTCCTTTCAGAACCGCGGTTTAATCCTTATCGCCTCCCTAAGATTGCTCCAGTCTTCTATGTCTTCTTCTCCCACCGTTCTTCACTTTCCGTTATCGTCCCCATCTTTTATTCTTTACCGAGCGTTTTCCTTTGCCGACACTTTAACGACGTATTTTTCCCTTGGGAGGAAAACATTTTGTAGGTTTGGAAAAAAATCAGCAAGAGACTCATCATAAGAAGTCTTCTACGCTAGAACGCGATCTTAAGGCAATGAATTTATCTCCGATTCCTTTGGCACACCGGCAACGGAGGCTGTCTTTGACGAGGTCTTAAAAAAATTTGTTTTCGGGTTTAAGTGATCAACTCCGTCTCTAAACGGTTCGTATCTTCCAGAGATAAATGTAACTAAGGTGCAAAAAACGGATATAATCAACTTTATTCTGGTATTCGCTAATGGAGTTTAACTGCCGACTTGGTTATTACGAAATAGTAATAACCAAGGGAACTAATCCTAATCCCTAACCCATCTTGCTGGAAATTACATTTCTTTACTTGCTGACGAGAGAGGGTGGAGTAATATAAAGCTGCTTCAGCAATGAAAACTAACAGCCAATTTACATTTTTCTGGATAAACCTAGATAAGACTTTCTCATCAGAAGGTTTGCCTGCTAAGAATTGTGCTCAAAGTCCTCTTGCCTCGCAAACAATTTCATGAGACCTCTCAACAGCCATTTCTCCATCTCCATTCCCATAATCACCAATTTGAGCATTTTCTGTGGAAGCTCTTCTCCGCCTATTTTATTTTGCTGAGAAAACTAAGTGATAATTTGTCAGTGCATCATGGATTTTCTCAGTAAAAATTATTTTATTTATCGGAAAACCAGGCGCTTTATTTTTTGGGCTACCCTTCATAGAAGATTTCCCACAGGAGCTTATGAATATAAAAGATTTTGGGATAACACTTCAGGGTTCTACCTGCAATTGACGTCCTCCCATATTGAAGCTTGAAGTGAAGGGAAAAGTGGAGCAGATATTCTCGATACGTATTCATTTCTAGTCTTTTGAAGGAATACAAATCTAGCCGAAACTCTACAAAATGCCTATAGGGATTATAATATTTTGTCTCGGAAATGTCGTAGGAGTAACTGCACGTACACCTTGGGGATGACCACAAACCCCTGGGGTTGCGTTCCCATCGTTTCTCACCCGAGGATTTTCCTTTTAAGTGTCTTACATGAAATCTCATCCCGCAAACATTACCAGGGCCCCTAATATTCAGTCGTCTTGCCTCTCCGCTCATATTTCAACCCGGAGCCCCTGTCCTGTTCTCTCCTTCGTCGATAATTTGACGTTGCTGTCCCTTCACCGCCGTATTTGTTTTCCTCGGATAATCAAATGGTAGACTGAAGTGGAATCAGGGATAAACTCATCACCAAAAGAATCCCTTTTCGGGAGTAACATATCAAACCAATAACTTTGGCACACATTCCTTTCATCTAACGGCATTACAGAATGTCTTTGTTTCACCAAAAATGTACGGAAAAGTTTTTACTTTTCGGGAAAAATGAATCTTATTTATCTCTAATATATTTCCTATTGTTTCAAATGATTGAAAGTGGTTGAAGAATGAGCCAGATGAACTTGATGTACCTATCTTCAATATACTAACGATCATATCTCAATAAAAAAAACTCTCCGGCATTGCTTTATGCTAACTTTTTTCGTAAACCCACGTTGGTAATAAACCTTTCAAATAACATCAGAATATTTGGTTGCAACCCACGGCCATGACACGATGAGAAACCTAAAACTCATTATTCATTGCAACCACAACTTAAATTTTTCTCGTCAGAAATATTTTCCTTTCGAGGGTCACATCTAAAAAAAAATTGAATCGTGTCGCGTATACTTCTTGGGTCTCTCAACAGTCATCTACTATTTTCACTGTTTATCACAACCCATAACTTCCTAGCCGTTTCCGCGATGGCCGTAGCCCCTTGCGGGGAGAATTCCGTCAAGCGCGGCTTGACGGAAGGGAACGTTTTTCCCCCGGCTTCAAAGATGAGGTTACAAACATGGTACTCACCGGCAAGGTCCAACCTCCGCGGTGGGAAACGGCGACGCTCGCTACCGCACCCGAAGTTTATCTCGTCCACCCTTGGGAGAGGCGCCGGGTTTTTGCCGTCGTCCGGACCGCTGGTGGGCGGAGGAAGGCGGCCGACCGTCGCGGGGATGTCCGTGCGGTCCTCTCGCTGCAGCCTCCGGTCCCAATAAGGAAGATGATCGGCAGTGGGTGGAGCGTGGGGTTTGGAGAACCGCGTGGATTTTTCGCCCGAAATAAAGACGTCTCCTCTCTCTCTCTCTCTGTGGGGTGGAGTTCGCAGCGGTGTCGTGGGGGTGCGGTCGGGCCGACGCTGATGTTGGAGTGAGATTCGGTGCCGTGCAAGGCGGTCCTTTTGTACTCGCGGCCCCTCCCCTCCGGGACCGCGCCCCCTCCTCCTCCTCCTTCCCCTCCCTTTCTTCCGCCCACCCCTCTGGAGAACTACTCCCGTCTCTCTCTCTCCCTTCGCCTTTCGTCTCCCTCTCCACTCACCAATCTCCTCCCCCCTTTCGTCCTGTTGCGCTCTCCCCCACCCCGCCCGCACTCCTCCGCCTCCTGCGTCGCGTTACCTATCCCCCGCGACCGTAGGGGCGGTGAGTTGGGGGTGTGGGTGCGTGCGATGTGGAGGTTGTGAGGGTTGAAGGGGTGCGTCTCGCTCCCCGCCACCTCTCAACCTTTCACTCCCCGTCTTGTATCTTCCTCGACCGATGTCTTCTAAATTTTTCCGCTGTCCTCCATTTTTCGTTTACCACCTGCGTGGAATTCTCTTCGTGTCCCATCGTTTTGACGGGGATAGAAGCTGAAATCGCAGATTTTAGCGGGGATTTCGACTCCACACCTCAATCGTGTACGCTTCGGAACCATTCACCATAGAAACAACCTCGGCCTTTACTTAGTAGAAATTTTCCATAGTTGGGAATAAGAGCAAAACTTTGTAATTTTCCACGAAAAATACAGTGTTGTGTGGAAAATTACAAATTTTTGTTCGTATTCTCAAACTGAGTCGTAGTATGTAGCATCGTTCCTTGTGTTCCTTGCCAAGTTTTGTAGTATTTAGCCTCCTGGCGGTGATGAAATTGTTCTGAAAATCATGACCGACATTGATTAAAAATATATGCGGCTCATTGCATTCTCTTCATCGCATGAAATTAACCTTGATTTTTAATTTTCACACCATAAAAACAAAAAAAAGGAATTTATCACATTCTGTGACGATATTTTGTGAGGCAGAATAGCTTTTCTTCTATGCTCATTTAGGTCTCGATTATGACCCCTTTGCTCAAAAAAGGATTTTTTTAAATCTTATGAGAGATATCAATTTGGACGGAGCGGTAGTCACATGTTGGGACGGAGATGAAACTATAACTCTAAGATAAAACTTTGATGTAAAATTATATATTCATTCAAGCAAATTTCTATTTAATGAACTACTATCCGTCACGTATTTTCAGTGTGCAGGAGGCCAAATTTCCACTGCTGGTTTTCCCGTCCCTTCCTATCTGCTGTGTTAATTGACTGAGGTAAATTCGCATGCATTATTCAGGCAAGGGAGCTTGGCTAAGTGGTAATAATGGTCTGGGGGGGAAAAAACGGACATAATTTCGAATAGGAAGCTAATTCGAATTTCACTGATCATTATATCATTCATTTATAACGGACTTATCAATGAGAGCATGGCGTCGCACAAGATATTCGCAACAATTTAGGTTTTGGTACGCAATTGAATCTGCCAGTTAACTGCAACTGCAAGCAATCTCCCCTTCATCTTTAGATCAGACGGATCTGACTTAATATTTAATCTACTCTTTAGAACTCTTGGTTATTTAATGGCAAAATTAAATGCTGGATACTCTTTTACTCCAGGGAGGACACAATGTTCCGCTTATTTCTTCATTTTGATGACTTGTACACCACTTGACAGTACTTAATCCAAATGGGGATTTATAGATAATACCTACGCAAAAAAACAAAGGGAAACAGGTAGGTACTCAACCCCAAAAGAAGGAAAATGAAATGCAAGAAATATTCTTTTCGAAGGGTATATTACTTAACTAAGACAGAAAGATAATCACTCCAAAAATAATCCGACATCGACAAATTTTAAATTATCCAATAAAATGTTATCTAGGGTTTTTCTTTTTATGCAAGGATAAAATGATACCGTTAGGAATTGTAGACGCCCCAGTAGACGAGAAGGTCAAAGAAAAAGCACTCATTTCAAGAAAACTCTATGACATTCTAGGCATTTTCTTTAGACGCCAACAATTAAAGCACACAACAATATTCTGCCACTAGACAAATGGGAAGAAGATAAAAGAAATCATAACATGATAAAATTGTCCCCTATTTTATGAAATTTGAACCACGGACAATTTTTCAGCCACTGGTGAAAGATGTATTCCATTTATGAATTTCCTTCTTTCTTATTCACTCGGAGTTACGGAATACGGAGTTACTCTTTGACTCCAAGGTAAGAGAGCAGTAAAGCGTTGTAAGCAGAGAATTTCTTCTCATACAAGTAGACCAAGAATCATCATGATGCAATATTTGGATTCACAGCCTAAAATGTTGATAGTAATGAAACATCATCATCTTAGAAATGAAAATAATCGTTGAGATTTTATCCAGACGCAGTTAAGGTGAAGAGTGAGTTTTCATAGTGTATAAGCACCCAGACCGTTATGTCAGATATGAAAATTTAAATAAGACTCCCTGAGTGGACAATGGGGTCGTATACAATATTTGGTTACTGCCGAATCTGATAGAGTTTGTAAAATAATAAGACCTGAATTTTTCCTTTCTTCGATCCCTCAATAAGTTCTCGAGTTATAAGCGGCGAAAAACTGATGTTTTTAATTCTTTCGGAGAAGGGAACAAAGGAATCGCACGTCATCCACTTCATCCAATTACAACTGAGACTGCGAAACTCCTTCGCCTTATCACAAGGGGCGGGGCACACAGCTGACTGCCTGACTGCCAATGGAAGTGGTTGCGACAGGAACTGTACAAGAAGACCTTCTCCCCTGCCCTCCACTTCCCTCCCTTTCCCTAAAAACAGTTAAGAACGGGAGATGGATGACTTAGTAATCATTAACGAATTTCGTTCGGTGGGCGTCATCTTTTGCTTATTTTAATTTTTGATTTATGAGTGAATGGCTCTGGTTAACAGATTTTTTCACTAAAACTCATTATTCGTTTCCATAAAACGATTTATTGTACAAAATAGCATTTTGGTTCCGAGTAAATGCCTCCATTGGTGCCTTTTGTAAAAAAAAGTTGCATTGCCCTTGACAGCGGAACACAGCTTCATTCGCGTCCACGTTCCTGGGTTCAGCAAGCTCAGCACTTGACTCTGACCAGTGCAGTTAGGATATTTAATAGCTCCAAACCAACTGTAGAAAATGCTAATGGTGGGTCTGAGCCTAAATGTCCGACTCACTTAGATTGGCAAGTGATCGACGAGCTCTATAAAGGTAGAATAAGAAATTTTCATGGTGCAATGTCAGGATTTCCTTGCGCTAGACTTTACCAAGAGGGAAGTTGATGCGAAAATCAAATAACATTGCCGCAGAGACGCGAAATCTATGCGAACAAGTGTTGTCCAAACAACGAAAGCGATTTTTACCCATAAACTTTGGATGAACCGACAAAGGGCATAAATCACCCTATCTTTCACGTATCGAATTGGGTCCGATGGGTCATATTCTGATAATTTATTTTTCATGGAGCAGGAGATGTGACTCTTCGAAACTTGTTTCATATTCGAACGTAAGTTTGCACAACACAACGTAAACAATTACTTCCCACTTCCTCAGCGTGTAGGAGGAACAGTCGGTCTATGGTGTTCGGTTGAGACAAATATTTGTCTCGGGTTGAATATTTTCCCAAATCGAACGACTGAATAATTTTGTTTGGTTCGTCGGAGATAATGAGAGGGTGAAAAAGATTACTTCCATCTCCTTTATGTTTTCTCCATAGAGTAGCTGTAAATAGTTATTCAGAATCATGATAGCTTAAAATTTCCCAGATAGACTGATCTAGTGGTCAATATAGAAAACAGGAAAAAAGGATGTAAACATTTTTGTGAAATTTAGGGCTTAGGAAATATAGAACATTGAAGGCAAATAGATAAGCTTACAGCTAGTTTAGAGCTTTTGTGCCTCAATTTTCGTAAACAAACCATTACAGCACGTAAAATAAGGTATACCTGGTGGTAAATAATATTGATTTTGGTATTACGACCATCAAGTACAGGTGTTATTAGTAAGGGGAAATTAATTCTTAATGGGGCTTTTAAAATCGACTTCTTGCCATCATAAATAAACGATATGGTTCGGGTAATAATATATTTTAATGAAATATATTATTACCCAAATTTGGGTAATAATCGACGTAATACTGCTCTTATTTATTCCATCGATTACGGAATAGAAGGTACTTAATAAAACGTTAATAACAAGTACTGGAGAATAATTGATTTCCCTCCTGGCAGCGCTTTTAACGAAGTTCCTCAGCCATGAATAATGAAGATTTTTCAATTTACTCCACGGTAAAAGAGCAGTAAAGATGATAAAACAAAGGACGTCTAACCCGATTGAATTAATTTATGCACTACAAACATAGTGAGTAAATAAGCTTTTGAATATTCAGTAAAATCTATCCGATTGAAGAAGTAAGAATTTTTTCCCGCTATCATTAAATTTACCCATTTAAGCAATTTTCTAGCGCAATGTACACATAGAATTGAAAAACGGACGATCAGGAACTGATCGTGTTAGCACAGTTTCAATGTAAACGAGTTGATAAAATTATACCAAGAATCCTTTTTCGATACTATAGAAAATTATATTTTGCGTAACATTTAGATACCCAACAAACAATCTTTATATTCAGTGATATTCGCTTCACTGATACACAATGCCCCGAGTTAAATGAGATAAATTTCAATTAAAAGTTAATTAAATAGCAAGTTATAAGAAATTTAAAAACTCTATCTGGCACAAAAATGCCAAACAAAAAAAAACAAATCAGCCTTATCTTTGTCATTAAATAAATGACTAAACCAAAAAAATAGCCACCACTGAGTATGGACATATTTAGCAGGTCATATTCAATCCTCAGAAAACCCACAAGTTAAGGTCTTACACCTAAGTAACATCATTCACCAAAATTTTAGCTATGATATTTGCATCTAAGGATAGCTACCGACTTGTAATAATTTGCACAATTAAGGATAACTGGATGATTTGGCCGAGGTAGGCGTTGTGTGAAGTGAAGGAAGGGTGGAGATAAAACTGGTGTCGGCATTAGCCTGCTCTAGAATAAACGATAAGCGCCAAAGGGACCACGGTTTTACGTTCCGGTCGACGGGCGGAGTATTGAACGGTTGAAGTTCTCACTACTCAGCACTCAAGCAGGGACTGGTATTCCACTGAAAAAACTACCACTGCCGGGAATTGAAACCGGCCCTTCTGGATGGGAGGCACTCTAGCAATCACACCAACCCTACCCACAAGGAGTATGAGTAAATAAAAAATTGGATAGTGATTATAACCGAGGAACAGATAGGGGGAGAAAAAGAGTCAAATAATTGTAAAGAAAGGAATTGATGATTCACGTTCGGAAATGCTAAGGGTCAAGATTATACGAAATGAAATTCTAAAGAAGTTAGGAAATTAGCAATTTTCAACTATCTCTAGCCATTAATACCATTCTGAATTGACTATCCGTCCTCAAACTGTCAGAGGCAACCAAATTCTCACCTTCTTTTCTTAGGTTTGGTGTTGAAATCTCAGAGAAGACTTTAAATAATCACTGAGGCCATGAAGTCGAACTAAATGTGCGTTTTCCACCTCAAGCATTACTAATAACTTATTTTTGAGTCTTTAGCACCTTGTCTCCCCACTGCTTCAGCTCTCTTTAATCTTTCTTCAAATGATTTAAGTATGATGTAATGTGCATTCATCACCTAGCTTCTCTGTAAGAAAACGTGGATTTAACCCGAGGAGACAAGTTGCTTCAGGCAACTTTGGGCAATTGATATATGTTGCTTTCTTCATTTCTTACAGACTCAATCTTATTTCGAGATGCGCATTCAGGGAGCATTGACGTAAGCGTCAAAGCCGCTCAGTGGTACATCCCGCAAGTCATTTTCAATTCCGGCATAAAATTTCACTTCATGCATTAGAGATTATAATATTTTCAACTGATACTAGGTCGTGCTACTCTACTGAATTTGGTATGAGGACTGAAAACTTGATGACTTTCTTAGTCCAGTTTTGTTTCAAACAATTACGCAAAAAACATTTCAACTCGTCAGGTTGACGAACTGTAAAAGCTACGTAATAAGTTTTGATTCATTTCAAATTTACTTTTTTTTAATTAGCTCCTCAGTATTTTCATTTAAACTCTTTTAGCTCAAAAATTGGGAGAGAACAAAACAAAACGGATACAGAGTGACTGACTGACTGACACGCTACAATATTACGCCCAAATTACACCCACACCGGTGGATGTGATATTTTCTGGGATCATCTGGGTGGTTTAAAAATAGAATTGGTCCTTTTAGCCTTTTCAAATATTTTAGGTGGGTATGAAAGTGAATGTCTTTTTTTTAATTGATGAAAAATGGAATGTTCTAGGAGGTTTTAATATAGTCGATCGAATGGTTTTGACGTAATATTTGGTAAATATTATACCCAAAGCGATATAAAGGTTGGTGTAATATATTTCTGGAATCGTCTCGGTAAATTTATGTTAGAATTGGTTTTTTGAGCTATTGGAAATGTTTTAGGTAAAACACCTGCTTGTCTACTGTGTAAAATATAGGACGGAACGCAAACACCACAAAATATTTGGAGATCTGAGCAAGGGTTTGGGTGACAACTTTAAACGTATCGATTGCGTTCTTAAAATTCTTCATGAAGTGAATTTACTACCCAAAATGAGTCTTAAACTCATTGTAATCTGCCCAACAGCTCTAAATGCAACTATATTGCCATATGACCAATACAGAGTTGAGCCTATCGGGTCCACTCATAGTTTACACTATATCTAAGTAATCTACGTACTTACCAAGTATTGTTTTTCTAACACTTGTTTTTAATCTGGTTTATTAAATGTGCGAAATGACTATGTTTTAAGTGGAGATATAGGCAAATGTTTTATTTTAAATTGATAAAAAACGGAACAGATTGCGTGTAGGACAGCAATTGATAATTTTAAAATGGTGGGTGTATTTTATAACTTTAGCAACGAACATTAATGCATAAAAAATGCTTTATAACCTTCTTTCAACTATTAGAAAAGTACTATAAAATGCCTATATAGAAATTCACATTTCATACACAAGATCGGGGCCGTAAGGCAAAAATTGTTTTATTTCACTCTCTGCTCATCGGAAACGTCAATTACCTAATATTTTCATACGTACAAAATTGATTGATGAAGCTAATTTCACTTTATTCAAATTCTTCAATCCAATTTTTGTCCATAGCTGTAGCTGTTACTTTCGGGAAATGCTGCGTGCGATTCATTTTCGACTCGAAAGCTAGGTACAGCTATAGATAAAAGAAGCTGCGAAAACCTTCAAGCAAAAACCAATTTTTGTCCCTTTGCCAAAAACGTAAACACATTTACTTAGCAACGTAAACAAATATGCATAGAAACTCATTTCCCATGTTAAAAGATTGGGAAACACCATTTTTGTCTTGCATTTTTATCTTCACCACAAAGTGATAAAAATCCAAAACTACTACCAAATCATACATACAGAGAATCCACACTCAACGCACCAAATCTTCCTCTTTTATCTCAAAACTTGGGAGAGAACGAAACAAAACGGATACAGAATGACGGACTGACTGACTGCCTGACACGCTACAAAATTAATGTATATAGACTAGAAATTGCATTTGTTAAATTATTCAGTGGTCAAAGAGACATTAATTACACCTTTGCAAACTCGACATTGAAAAACGGAGTACGAAATAAGGTAGTCGCTGAAGTCATCTTGTCCTTTGTGGCCCATTTATAAAACTTCTACAATAACTTTCAGACACTCAAATAGCTTCGTAATTAGAGCAAATTACTGCCAAGATCGAAGTTTGTAAAAAAAATTTGTAAAGTGTTTCGATACTCCGGAGACTCAAATTTTTCATGTAAATATTAGTCTCAGAGGAGTCAGTTCGCTTCCTCTTCTTCCTTCCTTAAGCTCCCCCAGACCTCAGCCTTGTTTTCTGGGGAAATAGAGCTAATTCCCTTCTATCTCCAATCAATTCCTCGAAAAGATATCAAGTGAAGAAAATTCGCTCAGTTCATTCAGATGGTGTATTATATAAAATATATCCGAATGTGTAGGCGCAAAGGTATAGAACAGCCTTAAGAAATGTGCCCCAGATAGGATATCAGAACGAAATATGGGATTTCAGGCGTGATTAAGTGGAAACGGAACATAATTGCACTTGAAAAATGAGAACATTCAACTATGATAGGGTTTACAGTAATAAACCCTATCACAGTAGTTGTTTTCTAGTGCAGGCTATTAGAACGTGGCATGTGAGATAAGTAAATAAATGGCTAGGATCCTTCTTTAAAAAATTTCAAATGTTGCAAATAGCCAACCTCACTGAAAGTTGTTGTAGCGGTAGTCTTGCCTTTAGATCCTGCAACGGCTAATGGACCGTTCAACCTAAAAACAGCATCCTAACACAAGAACACAATACCTATGCACTAGGCGGGATTCGAACATGCAAACCTTAGTTTGCCAGGCGTTACCGAACTGGATACCGCGGCTGAGCTCAATGACAGCATTACGAAACAAGGGGGGTCGCGTATTGCATTCCAAAAACGAATCACAACTGAAGCCTCTTTCCTTAAGGTGTGAAAATTAAAAAGCAAGCTAAATTTCAGGCGATGAAGACAATGCATTGAGCCATTTTCCGATTTCGAACGGTTATACCGATCTGGAGGGAACGGATTGCCTTAAACAGTCTGAATCTAGGTATTTTAATTTTATGCTGTTCTTACCACCAGAGGTATCACCGTGGTAGCCCAGTGGGTAGCCATTATGGACTGAAGGATTTCGTGTTCGGTCTCGTAAAGTCTTTAAGAACATCTTATTCTAATGCTCCCTTGGCGAGTTTATGAGAAATTACCAAAATATCGTAGGCAGCTGGTAGTGGCCTTGGTGAAGGATTTCACAGTTAAATGATCACACATAGTGCATCTTTTTAATTTCATCTTTAAGGGGGTGAAATGAAAGATTTACCATAGTTTTCATATTTTGGGTTCATATAGAAAAAAAGTGTCCCCCATACATACTAGGCAATGGAAACCCCTCGTGCTGAACTACCCACTACTACTACCCACTACTACTACAACTGCTGATTCAACGCTGCGTTTCACGCAGCGTTGAATCAACGTTGAAATCGTTATTATCAAGCTTAGCATGATGAGCAATCGGTCTCCAAACAATTAAACTAAACATTAAATCATCTATGTGCATAGAACTCTTTATACAGTATTTGAATCGATTTAGCATAAACTAACATAAGTATTAAATTAAAATATTATGGATTTCTCATTCTGAAGGCAGAGGCTCAAATTCAAGGAGTGGCAGAGGTTTTTCAGTGGGACAGCTGTCTCTAACTGAGATAATTCCTGAGAGTTCTTCAAAAAGACGGATAGATAGTCATGATTTAATCCATATCCAAAGATTTACTCCATGATGCCTTTCGTTTGGTTCTACTTTTGGTGACGGCTGGAAATTGGTGCTTTATTTACCATCTATCATAATCCATTAGAACATTTTCACTTATGTATACATAGTTCTTTATGTATATGCTTATTGTCTAGTTAAATTCCGACTGGTGCACAAGTTTAATTTGTATTGTTTTTCTAAGTTGGCATTGCCACAGAAAATATATAAAATGTATTATTATAATCCTTCTTTTTCCTTAAAATATGGCAAGGACCTCAATTGTCAGTCGCCTTTCTCAAACATAACGAATGAAATGATCCATACACATTCCAAAAACTCTTGTTAATTCTATGTCGTCAGAGCACAAATACACCCGTAATAGTTTTTTTTTTGCTTCAAGACATGCATGTCGTACTCATGGATTTGAGGTTAAATTTATGATTTTGAAAAATGGAACTCGCTGGGCAAACAGTTATCAGCGCAAACTCATTCAAAATTCATTGATTGTAAAATATCGATTCTCCGTCGGTTATTAATTTATATGTAACTTGTGAATGAGTTTTAAACTCTGGAATAAGATTCCAAAGATGTTGGAATCTGATTTTGATGCGGATATTATACATTCTAATCCATAATTTCTTGTACCACCGTTTAACTTCTCTCTCATTAGTTTAATGCCGGAAATCGATAAACTCACACGAGTTAAACATTTGGTCTAATTATTTTCACTCTTTATTTGTCATCCTTCAATTCTCCCAGTGATTTAAGCTTTTGAGATAATTTTCAGCATTTGGCTGTCTTCAGGTTGTGTATCGTTAAGGTAAGAGATGAGTCCTGAATAATAGCGACGTTTGGCATTATTTTTTTTTGAGCATGAGTGTATTTCGAAATACATTCAAGCCGCGTAACACGATTATTTTTACAGTTATTCAATTATTTAACACAGGGAAAATGATGCACCCGGAAGTCACAGCAGGCATGATGTTTAAAGTATCCTCTACAGTCTTTCGTCAAATATGAACTGGGACTTGATTGTCAAAAGAAGACGCAAGTCCTTTTGCTGTTAAGGGATGTGCCAGGTTTCATTAAAAACGTAGCTCCTCCTGGTGCGTTTGTTTCATGGATATTTCTACTCCGAACGGTGTCACCACGAGACTCCGTCTTTTGTTTGAGAAGCATCCTAAACGTGATACCGAAGTGGTTCTTATTTCTTGCGTTACCGCCTGGAGTTGCTCTTTATGGTTCTCAAAGTGAATACCTCAGAAAATTGTTGAAAAGCCTCCTGTTGCTCGTATGGGTACGTCCTTCTTCTTTGTAGCAATTAACTCTCACAGGAGTTCCTTAGTTTCATTTCTTCCCCCTCGACTAAAAAATTTCAACCTGACGAACTCCTCCTAGGTTTAAGAGTAAAATAAAAATTTGTGACGCATTTTCGGATATTTATTGGAATATGGTCCTTGTGAATTTTTCTCGAATAAAAAAAACGTAACACACTTACTTTGGCTAACTTTTCAGTTTTAGCAATGGTGTCCTGAATAAGGTCTTCGCCAAATACTTTTTCCGTTTCCCATGATTTAAACAGAACAGCAAATTTAAATAGAGCAACATGACGACAGCTGTATCCCCTTTTGGAATATTATAAAATATCAGCAATATTCGAGGCCTTTGGCAATATTATATAACTTTCAATGTTTCCCAAATAAAAATGCAATTCATATTGAACTTGAAGAAGTTCAGCTACACAGTTACTGCTTTCTTGGTCTTAGTTTAAATTCGGAAATTTAGTTTATAAACTCACAAAAAACGATGCCAAAAAAGGATTTTTTTGTGCATAGGAAAGAATGATGTTTCCAATAAATGCTAGCCTCAATCCTGCTCTCATATTGTTTCCGTTTTACCACCATTAGTGAAATAATTCTAAAATCCTCCTCTCACTGTTTGGATATGAAATTTTATCTCTAAAATAAATAACGTGAGTTATTTGCCCTCTTCATATTTTTCATTGGAAAATGTGCAGTCAAATCTCTGCACTTGGACAGTTTTTAGTTTTTGTTGAGCGCACTCAACGAAAATTACTGCAACTGCATGGCATGGAAAATCAGAATTAGGTATCTCACGATTTAATTTTTTAATTTAGATCCTGTCAAATTATTTCCCAATTATGTTAAATAAAGACTTGAACAGATTAGAAGGTTTTTTCATAAAGATGTACGGAGTGAGAGGATGTTAAATGCAAAGTCACGCAGGGAGTAATATTTTATTATAAGTTGATGATCTTGATTTATAAAAGCATATTGAGTAAGAAAGGGAGAGAGAAGATCGGTATTTATTTGTCCCAAGAGGGATAGAAAGAACTAATATCTAAAAAAATAAGTAAGAATTAATTAACTGTAGGTAAAGTATGATAATTTGAAAAAGTTTGAGGAAAATAGAAAAGACTGTTTCGCTGAATCGCTTTCATACAAATCATCCTGTAATTCTTTGGCTGTAAAGGGAATCGGGTTGGTGTGGTGACTAGAGTACTGGCTTCACATCCCGAGGGTTCGGGTTCGATTCCAGGCAGTGGAAAAATGGTCCCAACTTGAGTGCCTAGTGGAGGGCAATTCAAGTTCAGTACTCCGTCCGTCGGATGGGACGTTAAGCCATGGTCCCCTTGGCTCCTTTCGTTAAGAGTAGGTTAAAGCCGACGCCCGGTTTCTCTTCACCCTTCCTCCGTTTCCTTAAAACTCCTATCATTACCCAATTACCCACCTATTCCAAATGGCGCAAATGACCTCAGATGTCGGTCGCCTCCCCTGAATAACTAACCTTTGGCTCTAAAATAGCCCCCTCCAGCTTTTACTCCTCCTGTGCTTTGTCTTTCCCGGATGAAACTATTTTATTTTCCGTGACCCTCTTTGTTTGCGCAAATATAATTGTCCCTCCCAACTGCAGAATAATATTTCTCCAAAGAACATTCTTCATGCACTTGGAAAGAGAAAAGTTCCATTAAAAAAATCCCACTTAAACATATGCCAGTCTCGAGAAGGGTGAGGCCTATCATTTTTATGTAATAAAACTTAAGGTCTTTGCGATCAACATCAGAACAGCATTCGAAATTTTATTCCTAGTCTTATTCTACTACTCACTTTGTGACTCACTTTGAAACACCTGACCAGTCACTCGCTGTAGGCGCTGGCTGTAAAGTGAGATCCATGTCATGAGCTTCTTCAATTCTGAGAGAAAATACTTGTCCTACCATATTGTTTACCAGTCAACTCCCCCGTCATTTTTCTCCTAGTTTCTACGTGGTGATCATAAAAAAAGTGTCGATGGTCAATAAAATTATTGTCTGCTGGAAAAGGAGTATATTTAAAGAAATTATTTGAGATTATCTGTTCCGTACACGTAAAATAGTTGAATATCTTATGAACCTTTCAAGACTCCATAACTGATAAAATTTCGCAAAGAAATGGCCTAATTGTAGTGTAGCCATTGTCTCAGTTACACTGTCACATATTGTTTATAATATTGAGAAGCGGAAAATGAGCATCTCAGAGATACCACAAGGGGTGCAAATCGCTGATCGCTTACCGCTATTCACATTTCGACAGAGGTGGTAGGAAATAATATACTCGTGGGGAAGTTTGCATAATAATGGAGATCGTTAGTAACAACCAGAGTTGAGAGTCTGTAATTGTTCCCTTTATTTGTTTTGTCTATTGCACATTTTTTATCGTCAGATAAGAGGCTTCTCCTACATTTAATGATGGTGATACATCTTTAGCGCTGTAACACTTAAAAATGTACATAAAGGGTTTTAATTTTGAAACTTTGTATCGATTACTTAGTTTGTTTGCACGCCCCTCAGATCCCTACCCTTATTTAAAATCATATAGAAACAGGCTCTTTTTTGATTTTTCCGTTCTATTTCCTCATAATCTTTTTATGTTTAGATTTTCAATTCCTCGTTTTCTTACGCTTCTTACCCGCAATTAAATGGCTGAAAGGCGACAAGGCTTTTGTATGCCTGCATGGGAGTTCTGATACAAACTTTCCCACTCCACTTACATGAATACATACATAGAATTCAGGTCTAATGGAACACCTTTCAAAAACACAGAAACTCCATTAAAAAATGCTGAGATAGAAATTGTATTGTTCGATCAAGTGCATTTCTTCAGATAAATATTCTCAATCTCGGTAGCCCAGATTTTAAAGACTTTTCACTGTTTCCGTTCTCCCCGATTGCATTGCGTGCCTCGAAATAATTTTCGCATGAACGCCACACTCTTTTTTTCACGCTCTTTAATCGTCCGATTTTCTGGCCCGTTTTTATTCAGCGGACGATCGCTTTAAGTTCTACTGCAATTCAAACCCAGGAGTTCCATACCTGTGGTAACTCTTCCCTTCATGCCCTTACAATTTTTTCGAAGAAAAAAAATATTAATACCGCTCGGCAGAATTAGGTAATATTCTTTTGCTGTTTTTACTATCGTTACCGCCTAATCTGCAGTAGGTATACTAATTGGACTGAAAAGTTGAGGCTGAAAATACACTTACGCACATATTTGAACTATATATTGCCTGAATCGTTTCAATTGATTGCCTGAATCGGCTTTGATGCTAGGTTCATCGAAAGTCATTTGAGTTCAAGTTGTTCTCTTGGTTATAGAAGTTACCGGCATTTATATCATTAAATTAACAGCTAGATTGATAAGTGGTAGGAAGCTATGAAGCTGAGAATCGGAGGGTTGGATAAAAACTCGGCGTAGCAAGAGCCTGTTTTTAACGAAATGCGCCAAATGACCCAATTTTAACATCCCATCCGACAAGCGTTGTACTGACCTTGAATTCCTCTTTACAAAGCACTCTAGTAAGGACCAATATGCCACTGAAAGACATCTGCAATACCGGGATACGAACTCGGGCCCCCGCGATGTGAAGCGAGTCATTCTAGCCTCCACACCAACCTGATAGCCTCGAAGTTCTGTTGAATGGACAATCCGTAACACAGATAGGTATAGAATACAAGATGAACAATTTTCATTTAAGTGCTATCGAATCGATCAGCCATTATGGGCTAAAAATATGGATGGATGCGCTGAAATGAATCTTAATTTTCCTGTCACAGAAAAAGCAATGAAATTTTGTCGCTTTTCAGAGGTAAATCTGTATCTGCATCAGCTGACATAGGCGCACGGGGAAGGTCATACTTAAATAATTACCATATTTGTGGAGACGAAAGCGAATGACTACCAGTGTAGCGCATGAATTTCGATGTATGAATCATTTTAGAATTAGGAGTTAACAGGAGTGTTTAACAGCTTTAGTCAGGTTGTTTGTGCTTATTTAATCACATCTACCCAGCATGTATGTACTTACCTAGTATCCTGCAAGCCGACGCGAGGGTGTTTGGCAGATGGCGAATAATCTCTAAACTTGTGCATACATTCACATGCATTCTCAAAGTAATATTTAATTAATAAACCATACATGCGCTATTAGTTAAATATTAATATGGGAAAAAGTTCAACCACCCATACTCGCGCAATTAAACAATTAGTTTTAACGGAAGAAAATACATGCATCAGTTAATTAGTCATATTTTGTAGCTAATATTACATAATCTTCTAGAAGCCTTATGGTTGGGTTGGTTGACCGAGAAGATTCCATCAATATATTTGGGTGATTAGGATTGCATTTGAACTATAGACGACTCATTTGATTCTGATATATGCTTTGGGCAGCGCAAGTATGAATGGTTGACGGAAAATCCGAGTGGGTAATGATACTGTGGGGAGTAGGCAAGGCTGTCCATGTCCTCCTCTACGCTCAGGAGGAGAGAGGGGGGGTCATTTATGATGTGATCAAGGGAATTAGGTGAACTGAAGAGAGAAATATTGCAAGAAAAGCTTCCTAAACCATGAGAGTATGGCAAAAACGACCCATTCTTGCCCATGCTCACCAGTGGAAAACAAAAATAAATAAGGCAATAAATTTTGTCGAAATTCATATTATTCTCCACCCAGTTATTTTCATCCAGACGTAAAAAACTTAAGGTTTTTATGATGCTCAAATTCTCTATGAGATGGATTTCATGGCGGCTTAATGCGAGCCAAAATAACAAAAATACAAACGCGGTCGAGCCTTTGTGGTTTTACTCCTGCGTTTGTTTCATTCCATGCAGAGGGGATTACTCAAAATGCTGTCATCCTGCACTTTTCGAAATTCGGGACGAATTCGTTTTTTATCACCTGCATTCCGCTCTGTCACATTTTATGCGCGCCGGATCGCCGTCCATGATCCGTCACGAGGGTCGTTCAGCCCTGCGGCGATTGTCTTCTGTTTTCCTTCGGCCACTGCCCTCCATTTCGCTACGCCGATGTTTATTCTCCTTCCCTCACCCCCGCGGGCGACTCTGGGCCTCCTTGTTCGTATCTTTCCTTCTCTCTCTCCCCATTCCGAGGCTTTTATTTTTCGCAGGTTGTTTCGAGTCGTGTCTCTTCCATTCCACACTCCGTGGTACCATATCTTCCCCCGGAGAAAAAAATTCCTCATCCCCTCACCTCCCGTCCCTCACTTCTCTTCCTTCCCCCGTTCGACTCGATAACCTTCGCCAGAATTTTCCGTCACCCCTCCCTCTCCTTAACGTTCCCTCCTCTCCTCGTAGCCCGGCCGTAAAAATCCTTTTCTCTCGACACCCGTCATGGCCCACCACACCGTTTGATGGCACCACCTTCGCGTCCTATCCGGGATTCGCCTCTCCATTTTGCAGTTTCTTATGCGGAGTTCGACCAGGAAAGGCGCAAGCGGGGTTCCCAACGCGTTTTGAGTCGACGTAGTAGACGTTATTCTGTGTGAAGACGACCGACAGCTAAACACGGCGTCGGCATTGGCTTGCTCTTAACGGAAGGCGCAAAGGGGTCCAAGTGTTAACGTCCCTTCTGACGTACGGAGTACTGAACTCTAAGTGCTCTCCACACAACACTCAAGTAGGGAACGGTCTGCCCATAAATTATCTCTGTTGTTGCCGATATTGGAACCCAGGGCTGTAAGAAGGGAGGCCAGTTCTCTGACCGCCAAAGCAATCCGATCGAAGTTTTCCTTTCGACATCGTGTCCTAGCGTCGGCTGTGGTTCGTGGTGCACTGTCCCAGTTGGTGAAGTTTTCCTGTCGGCATTCCTCTGCAATGTCCAAATTGAAAGGAAGGGAATTAGATTTCTTGGACTGCTAGAATTTGAGCCGTCCGAATGCCCGAGAAAAGAAAAAGTACAGAGAAATCATAGCTTTTATTCAATAAGAAGTTATTGTTGCTAGTTGTTTGAAGAATATGCTGATTACTCGTGGCGAGTAATTTAAGATTAGACTTCACAAGGAAACTGTTCTATATATGCTCTCTATGGAGTAAAATTACCCTGATTTTTAAAGCCAAAATATGAACATTATCAAATATTCTTTGTCGTTATCCTGTCGACAAAATATCGTGACTTTGGTTGATTTTTCCTTGTTCTATTGTGCCGAATTGGAATGTGAATGCTGCTATATTTGATTTGGAAAAATATTGACAGTGTTATTGGCATGGAAACGAATTAAGACGGGTATTTGAACGTTCTTCGCAAAACAATTGCACGATTCCGAGAATAAGCACTTCCTCCCTACCTATCATTCGTTTGTACTGAAAGGTTTTTTTTCTTTAGCATATATTTAGTTATAGAATTTCTTCCATCTTCCTTCTCCATAAAATATCCATAATATGTTCTTCCTCCTCTTTAATGCCTACCATCAACCCTTCCAGCTCGAACTTAAGCTTTCGACCATCTTTCAGATACCTCTCCCTCAACTCCGTCTTCTTTTCATCTTTTTTTAATCTCCCCCATCAGTTTTCTCCCTTCTCCCCCTTTTGAATCTTCATTTCCCCATCTTCAGCATTAATCTAACATTATGTATTTCAGTGAATATTTCCGCTAATTAAAAATCCTTTGGTGGGCCTCAACTTCTGCGACAAAAACATAAAATTCACATTGACCACAATAGATAACATCAGCGTCTGCGAAGAATTTAACGTTAAAAATGTCATTTCACCCGATCTGAAGTATATGAGTGATCGATAATTAATTTATCAGAGCTGATTATCGTGGTGAAACATTTCCGCTTCTCATTCACAAACTGTTCGAAAAACCCTCATGAATATGCGTTAAAATGCATTTCACTCCGTGCATGAAATGGTGGCGATTTATAGTATATGCAAAGTGAATAATCGGATACTGAATAACGAATACTGCGAGCTCGATACCGAAAGTCAATGTATGCACCTAAATGCTGTGGGCGATGTTCCTTTTCTCTAAGGCAGGGGATTTAAAACTCCTGTACCATGCCTCTTTGGGAGGGAAGGAGTTTGACTAGCGTAAAATTTGAATTGTAGATTTTAGTGCTGGAGAAAAGAAGAAAAAACGAGTATAATGAACGTTTTAAAATTACTATCTGATTATAATTTTTACATGCATTTGCAGGGATGGTAGTAGTGTAACAAAAGTCTATTTATTCCTGGATAGTACCTCTGAAGCATTACTGCCAACTTTTGTGATTTTCATTTGATTTTCAATTTTCTTTATCATAAGTTAGAGGTTGTACTCTTTCAAAATTTATATGTAGGCATGATTTGTAATATCGTTCAAATTAGAAGAGACTATACGAGACTAGGCACGAGAAATATGAAATTTTAGTGAATATTCCTTGAGATTTCAATTAATGAATTAGAGAATATTTCCACGAATTATATTACAGCAATAATTTTTGCTTGTCCCGTAAAGCATACATGCCCACCGATTTATTATTTGATGGTTTAATTCATACGCTACATGATTATGTGTCATTAATTGTAGTTATGGTTTTATTTACTAATAATAGTAATTTGGTGTATATGGAATATAAGATTTACAGTTTCCTCTCCTCGGAGTCGTATCTACGCAATTCTATTGAACATAACAATGCGTTGAACATTTACATACCCTCAAAATGTGCGTGCATGCAGACGAGGGAAATATTTGCATATGAATGCGTAATTAATTTAATTAACATAAGACTGCACCAATTGTAATTTCCACCATTTAAGTCATTCACATATATCTTGGTGGAATCATCATTAGTGATGTCGACACAGAGCTTTTTATTTTTCCCGGTGAAATTAAAACTATTATTTTTATGGATTGAGTCTGCTTTACAAGTCAAAAAAACACCTGCCATGAATATCTACCTACTCTATTTGCAATTCACAGAGGATCGTGTTAGTTTGGTGACTAGAGAACTTGCCTTCCATTCCGAGGGCCCAGGTTCATTTTTCGTGGACCGTGAACCCCTCGGTGAATTTCGTTGAGAACAGGCTGACGCTTGCGCCGGGCGTCTTTCAACCCTACCTCGACTTCCTAAAAATGTCTTCTATCTAAATTCCCACCCATACTTAGTGGTGTTAGTGACCTTAGTTGTTAGTCACCATCTCTACGAACAACGACAACAACCAATGTAATAGTAATAAAATAGGGTAGGGTGTAATTCAGGGAAAGGCTTCAGTTCCCATATAACCTTTAAGTACATGTAGCGGTCTTGGCTCTCTATTCGTTACAGTCTACTTAATAGCCTTGGAATCCCTAGAATTTGTGAGTTTATTCAATAGTAGATTTCGAAATACTTTGAAAAAACTGTCGCGCTAAGAACAGAATCTTCTTGTCCGTTACGAATAAGATTTCAGTTCGATCCGAACTGAATTTAATATTTTTTCATGTTATCTTCGAAAATGATTTAGCTTTGCAATAAGCTCGGCACCCTGACAGAGTTTACCTGAGGATTTATCTCTCTTTCATTTCGCTTGTCTGGAAGGGTCTTTCAAATTGATATGAAGCGTAAATCCTTAATCTCCATTCATCCCACGGCATTCTGGAATTGCGTGCGCTAAGTTAATTTCTTAACCTGAAGGTTTATCTCGGGCGGAAACGACGTGAGTAGGTTTTTCCGATGAAAATTCCTCCGAATAAAGTAGTCTTAGGTACTTTATAATGCAACTCACAATTGTATTATTAATGCAAGCGATGAAAATAGTAAAAAAAATTATGAAGGTTGTAATCGTTTAACTTGTAGCAGAAGTATTATTTTATCTAATCTTTACTGATGTCTTTTCATCTTGAATAATCAGCGCGTGTGTAGAATTCATTTAACTGTGAAAGCGTATGTGTTAATGCTTCAGAGTGAATAGAGTAATATTAAATGGTTTTTGGCTGAATATGTTGCAACTCGCATTTTTATTTTTTATCTCAGTTTTTCATGAAATATTTTTCAATACAAACGGTACACATAGTGAAAGCAGTTCTAGTTATTGCCATACGAAGAAGCCTTGCCAAATGAAGTTACGGACTGCTCCAATAAATCTTATTGTTAGTGACCATATTGAAATTATAATTGAATAAGTGAGAAGTTGATTAGAACTTTGGAAGAAAGGCAAAAACCCTCCGAGTTATACAGTTGCGCAGTTTAAAACACAAATTTTAAACTCAAATTTGGAGATCTCAGAAATAATATTGTTAATTAGTGCACTTAATGTAAAGGGACGGCATAAAAACTAGCATAAAATGATCAAGAAGTTTGCAATAACGAGTATTATTTACATTTATAGTGTTTAGAATGAAATCATAAAAATGTTCAGGTATGAACATTAAAATTGTATAGGGCGCAGGTAAACTATAGGTTTATATAGTCGATAATTTCAAAGTGTATGATTCATTTGATTTCTGTTAACCTTTTCAGGAATAATGGTATATATCCATGTCTCCAGGCACTTCAACACAATGCATTTCTTACAACAATCCTGGATTTGTGCCCGAGGAAATAGGTAAGATGCTTTCCGATTTGACAACTTTTCTTTGTCTTCATCGTTAAATCATTACTTTCCTTTGATGCATATATTCGTTATATATTTGCTAAATTCGATTTTAGCTGTGAGTTCCTCTTTAATGCATATAGGTATTTGTTATTTTTTGTGCTCATTTCGATTTTGGTTATAAGTTCCTCATTATGGAGATATCTGTCAAACGAAGAATCTGCATCAAATTTAACCATAATTTTTTTCATAATGTGTTTTGTTATATTGTGGGAGAGGATCTCATCCACGCATTGATCTAATCGAGATTGACAGTGTCATACGGACGAGGTGGCAGCTGTCGATTTTTATCATATTTATAATTATTTTTATATTGATGAGATAATAATGTTCCTGGTTTTAAACCAAAGAATTAAGAGCCTCTTCATCGGAATTCCTACTTTAAATCCTCTTACTTAAAAAAAAGAAAAAATGGAAACATTTAGAAATTCGCCTTCCACGATAGGTTGGGGTAAAAGGGGCAAATGCCTCATCCAACATAGAGTGAATAAAGCAATTTTCATGGCTATCTCGATGACGTTATTATGATTTGTTTGAATATAATTTTTCACGTGCACAATTTTGCACTTTATTGCGTAAACTATAGTATTGATATATAATATTAATAATTGCCTTCCACTTGTTGAAGCCAAATTCTTTCCTTCGTTGTAATTCATCGGTGATAATTGTGTAAAAAGATGTTTACACCAAATTTACTTTATAAATTAGATGCCTTGCTTTTGATAAAAAAAATCATTTTAGATCCTAAAAAAATATCATCTTTGAGTGCACTGATGTGACACCGTAAATCGATTTTATGTGGGGAAAAGAAAATTCCTAGACCGGATAGTATTTACGGCTCCTGTTACGCTTTGCAGTAATGACCTTTTTCATTAGCCGACGATAATGTAGCGATAACGGTTGAATTTTGAACGCATTCAGATTTATCTTTCGGTGTGACCTGAAGTATAATTTCTCCCAATTCCTCGCAGTGCTCTTGTCGAACAGAATTTACTCGCTTACTCGAGTTTTCGTCGTGATTGGTCTGGATCCTGCTCAACGATGGATACATCCATGCTCACTGTTATCTTTATACTCTGTTATCACTGTTATTTTTAGAGCTTACGCAAAATATTTTCACTCAAATCCTAAAATCGAGCTGTAATCCTGTTTTATTGGGAGGTTCTGGCTATAGGATGTGGACTTCATAGTTTTTTCAGTCCTCTCTATCATAAAAGTCTACATTCAAGTTTAGTTGAGAGGCGTACGGCGGTGTCCCGTCCCGCTCGCTTCACTCTCCACCCATCCGTCAAATATGACCTTCCGTCTCTAATTCGCTCGCATTTACATCATTATGCGCCCCTCGTGATGCTCCCCAGCCATTTGAAGCCCGCACGCTCTAAGCGTTGGCAAGGCCACTCATCTCCCTCGTGTGGGAAGTCACTCATTGCGGATGCTACGTAGCGGAAGTAATCCCAGAGGGGTTGACGCAGGTGAGAGATGATGAAAATTCGCGGCCAAAGTGAGGAGCGGTCGGAAAGTTTGGCTAATATACGCCTCGCTACCGAATTTTTTTCTGCCCCTCATGCGTCCTCCTCCGCCCTTTTCGTTGGTGCTCTAAGGCAAGTCCAGTCCCCTCTTTCGTGGGTTGGTTTGTTGTTTTTCGTCCTAATTTCGATGGCAGTTTCAAGTTCCTCAGTAGGGGAGTATCTGACCTTAACCACTCTTTCGTGGGGGGTTTCAAAGGAGAATATTACCGGGAGTCACTACAGAATTGAACTATTTATGAGCTGCATAAAACATGTTCATTCACGCTGATAAATTCTACTTATCCAAGTTACTTTATCTAATGTGCATTTAGCTTAAATTCATTAATTTGCTGCCAAGATTATACTTCTTTTAGCTCCCCGGAGAGAAAAAAGAAAGCTTCTTTAATTTTGGTATATGACGACATGAGTCCGGTTTTTTAATTACTAGTCGAACGTTTTTCGGAGTGGAAACATTAACCCCACTTTCACCCGCTCTTGAGACTTATTTGCGCTGTAACTTTCGCAGGGTTCTTAAGAAACTATGTGGAGGGAAATTAGGGAGCACTTAACTTCTAATTCTGGAAAACACGAGAGAACCGGTGGAAATTATCCTAAAATCACGGAATTCCGTGAGTAGTGCCCGATGATTATCGTTTGGTGATATGGAAGGTTAGGTTCCAGCTCTAGCCCATCTAATAATACCCAGGTCAAATTCAATGCTTGACTCTTGAGTTCCTCTAGCTCATTACTGCGGAAAAGTGGCATTTTATTTGGTGTAAAATAGTTGAAGGTACTTGGACGATAAGAAATGAAGACTCTAATGCGAGAAATATTAGTCCTGCGCGTAATAAAGTAAAGGCAAAGAACATATCGGAATCAAGGTAATTTCAGAAGGAAAATATGAGGAATGATAACAAGACCAGAGCTTAAAATATCAATGAAAAAATAATAAAGGTACTCGACGACAAAGCAATGGACATATTATATATGGAATAAACACAAAAGACTTTGATTCAGCAAAACTGCCGAAAGATTTCAAGCGGAGTGCATTAGTTACAATACCAAAGAAATCAATGGCCAAAAGATGTGAAGAGCATATGACCTTGAGTTTAGTCTCATTTGCCCCCAAAATGCCTGCACAGATACCTCAGGAGAATAACAAAAAGGAGAATTGAATAAAATATATGTAACAGCCAGTTTGCATTGAAAAAGAAAAGAGGAATAAGAATGCGGAACAAGAAGCCTGAGAACATTTTGTTCTTAAATAAAACATTTTATATCGTATTCTTGTATTTGGACAAGGCTTTCATACCATAAAGTGGAAAAAGGCATTCGCAGAAATGGTAAACTCTGGGATAGATTACAACGATTGAAGAATGCTACATTGACTCTACACGGACTAAGTTGCAACGTTACGCATGAATGATGATGGAATAGGCATTAATTTACAAAGGAATCAGACAGGGATGCAATCTATGACTCAAACTCTTCAACGTGCATTTGAAGAAAGTGATCAAAGAAGCATGAGAAAAGGAATGCAAAGGAATCAAAGTGAATGGCTACGTAATCGGCATCCTCCGTTTCGTAGATGATATTCCAATCTTAGCAGAGCCCCAAGAAGATCTACAGGACTCTCTGATTGAAATAAAGGAAATATTCCATGAATGTAATCTACATATCAATAGAGGAAAACTAAGATACTAGTCCCCAAAAGAGAAAAAATGAAATATGATGTGCTCCTCGATGGGGAGAAACGAGAACAGTTGAAGACATTCACGTGCCCCGGTAGAAATACTGCATGTGATGTAAGATGCATGACAGACATCAAGCGAAGGATGCCTGAAGCTAAGAAGGCGTCCATTATGAAGAAACAGCTCGAAGAAGATATTAGAGAAGACCAAGAGTCAATGTGTAAGCACTTTTGTTTGGGCAGTGGTACTCTACGGATCCGATGGGTGAAACACTGGAAAAGCGGACAAGAAAAGACTAGATCATTTCGAAAGTAGGAGCTGGGAGGAGGAGTAGGAAGGGTCCTATGGAAAGGTTAATAAATTCGGAAGTATAGGCACAGGATAGCTTAAGAAGAAAGGACTCTATAAAGGAACACAGAAGAGAATGGATTGAGGAAAATAATAATAAAAGATCACTTGGATCTCTTCTGCGATTTCTCCCTCTGGTATGCTTTTTGGCAAAACATCCCTAGGGACAAATACCGTAGACAAACAATGAGGGATTTGATAGAGAGAATTGGAGATAAGTAAAAGAGCTAGCACGGAAGTGAGAAGGATGGAGAGCGGTAGTTCCATGCTCCCAAGTTCCTGTTCTTTGGTTTTAGTTGTCATCTGTTGAGAAACTAATTCCCTTATAATGATGCTTTTTCTTATATCCAAATGGGAAATCATATGTTTATCAGAAGCTGATGTCCCTAATGTTTTATCGTTGGGAACTTAATTTTGTTTCAACCCTGTCAGGAGATATGAAAAGTAGGTTTAACATTCATCTGTTATAATGATGTATTGGTTAAGTAAGTGATTTGATTATTGGATGGTTTACTAGATGAGTTCGCATCGTGCTCAGCTTCGTTATTGAGTTGTATTTGAAATAAATATTGGATCTTCAGCAGCCTTTGAGTACAATACACCACCTGTGCGCGTGACAAACGATGCATTGGTAGCATCTGTTTCTATGCACGGCGATTATTGCAGGATATTGCAAGCCCGCCGCGTGAACGACGCTGAAATTCACATTAATAGTCATGCGAATTTGGGATCCTGAGTAGCGTAGTGGTCTGCGCAGTGGCCCGGAAAGTGGTCCGTCGTTCGATTCCCGGTTCAGGTGAATTTTTTCGCATGGCAATTAATGTGGACGGCGATTATTGTAATTCGTCCTGACATTATAATGTATGCGCTTAGCCTTGAATATACAGTAGTCACGAATAATTGAGGGAAAAGGAGTTTGTGCTTCTATCAGACCGGACATCTTTTTCCGTGATATTATATGTCTAGTTATCTGCAACAAAGTGGTGAAGTATTTCCCTAGGATCCTCTGTATGGAGAAGTATATTTGGATCGAAGTACCACTCTGAAAGTTTTAATCTCTATGTCTCGACTAAGATGCATTAGATATTGCGCCCTTGGGTTCGGTATTTCATGGCAAGGGTTAGGAACAAGTCCATGTTCACAAATAATGGGGAATAATTATATCTCTATCCACGAGTACAACAAAACTTTAACAGTTACATTTATATCATAACCAGAGGAAGGGGGAGACTGGGTGGGTAGCGCAGACAATATCCAAATTTAGATTGGACGAAAAGAAAATTAGTAGAAAGTGTGAGGTTCATTAATAGAAGAAAGTCCTCAATGAATGCAATGATATCGCAAAGAAGGGTCCATCACGTAAGTGAGGAGGAAAATCAGAAAAAATATACCAGGAATTATCGAATATCTATAGGTGTAGAACGTTGTGATACTGACATAATATGCCGGGCTCGAGTGCCCTTTGAACATTCCCTGCTTGATCGAAGATGAGTAGAATTTTTGGTACCACAGACGACATGAAAGGTGCTACCCCAAACCCTCCCAAACTCTTAAAGTGCAATTTCACACACACCGAGTTTATTGAGCGCTCACCATCCGTACCTATCTTTGGGTTTAAAAGTTGTAGATCTATATTCAAATTACTCAGAAACTGAGGATAATGGAGAAATACACTCAACTAGTGTAAGGATTGAAACACGGATAATCATGCCTTTGATAATAAGTTTAAATTCGCTAATTAGGTGCCCATACGATCACTTCGAAGGGTGAAAGCAGTCTTGAAGTTTATCTCGATGCGGTTTTTGCCACAAGTTCAGTTATCTGTTTTTGCTCTCAGCAAAAGGTGAAAGTTGAACAAAATTTTGCGACTCATACTTAGGATTGCAACCATTCTCATTTTCCTTCCATTTCAAGAACAAAATCACAGTAAAAACCATGTACTTTCAGAATATAGCAGAATATTGAAATAAAAAGAAAATGGGAAAAATAATTTGAATGCGCTCTACAAATGTCCAGTATTCGTTCTCATGCAATTTCACTTCAGCCGACACAATTTTCGAACGAGGAATGCATTTTTCAAATTACTGGTGGACTAAGTGTACTGACGATGGATAATGGCTCACGCCTATTGCACTTGGACTCGCCTTCATTGATATCTCTGCGTACATTCATCAGCTTGAATCGGTCTGTATCCCCTCGCGCTCATCCAGATATTAACTCCCTCTCCTATCTCCTCCCCCCTTCGTCCATGGGTCGCAGTTTCTCCATCCACCCCCTTGCGTGCCCAGCCGATTGTGTGCGTATGTGTGGACTCCACTCGCCGCGTAGTCACCCCGTCAGGGAACCCTTCAGCCGACACCTCTCCTCTCTCTCCATCCCGTTTGCCCGGCACTTCATCACGCCCTCCCTACCTGATATCCACCCCTCCCGCCTCCGCACTCCTCCTCCGGCACTGCCTACACATTTCCCTAAAGACTCCCCAGCTCTAATCCCCACCTCTCGGAGGAGAACGGGAAGGTAAAGCCGGCGCCGCCGTCACTTCCTCCTCTTCTACCCTCGAGACGACCTCCTGTTTGCTTCTCCCCCCCGACCAGCACATATCCTGCCCTTCGTTTCTCCATTCTCCTCTCCCATGAGTACTCTCTCCCTCTCCTCCCCTCCCACCGACAGAACTTGCCTCCCGAGTTTCTTCTTCGCCGCTCGTTCGATGGCTTGAAGTTTATAGCGGGGCGTCCCTCTCTCTTACGTGTCGGAAGGAATCCGCGCCGGACTCAACGGCTCCCCAGTCGAGCCGCCGCCGCCAAGGGTGCTGAAGGTTCCGATGGCTCAACCCGCTCCCCCGCTTGGGGTGTCTGTAAAACCGTCGTGATTATCTCGAATAGGTAACCAAGTGTTCATACCATTCGTGTTTATACCACGTGGTATAAACACGAATGGTTCCAGGATTTGTTTTTTTTAATTGCTCATTACTATCTCACTCTTTATTTTTACTCGATTTTTTCTCAACCGTTTTCGTATATAATCCAAGGATGAGATGAAAGTCAAATAAAAACAATGAGTGAGATTGTAATGAATGATTCAAGCAAACCAAATCCGCGTACCATTCGTGTTTATATCACGTGACTCCTTAGTTACCGATTCGAGATAATCCCGACTGTTTCAAACACCCCACAGATGTAATCTCTTGAATTGTCGCGTCGTAGGAATGCTGGGACGTGGGTTGAAAGGTTTTGAATTTGCTCAAAAACGGTACAATGGCTTAATTGTGACCATAGTTTTGAAGAAGACGGTTATGTGAGAGCAAATGGTGCACTCGCTCTGTGCTTCGTTATCGTAACGAATCGTCAACCCTAAGATTAGATGAAGTAATCGTTTTCCATAATTAATTTGGCATTTGGATTTACTATTCTTCGGACATTTTCAACTCTAATTGTAAGATTGGTTTGTAGAAGCTTTCTAAACGGTTCTTCCATCGGCTAACCTCTTTGTATTTACATAATTCTTCTATTTTACACACTTAACTACTTGCTCCAAATATCTCATACGAGGCCTACCATAACTATCATTCCCATTCGCTTTCTCCTGAATGACCATCATGTCTCAAGATTTCTTCTTCCTTCTTCGTCTTCCTTTTTAGTTTTTCAGCAGACTTCTTTTTCCCCCGTTCTTGGCTTCTTCATTAGTCACTCGATCGTTCCATTTATCTTCATTCTTCTGTAGTATTACGATCCGACTGCTTCCAGTCTTGACTTTATTGCAGCTGTTATCGTCCGCACGTCGAAGACATAAAGGAGTGTGCTCCTGAATTACATTCCTATGAAATGTTTCCTCATTTCCTGAATTGTTTTTCCAGCTGTAAATATACATTCTTCTTGTGGTAGAATGCCTTTGTTGCCTGGGTTATCTTACTACTTCCTTTTTGATTCGTCGTTGCTCGACGATTCCGACGACTCGACTTTCCAAATAGCAATGCTCTTTCACCTCCTGAATCTCCTTTGCCTACCATGCTCCTGGCCTCTGCTCTTCTACTATACCACACTGTGGAAGAAATTATGCACTTACTACTTATTCCACAACATTTATTTTTAGCCAAACCGGTTTCAACGTTAGCACGTAATTTTCAAGGGTAAAATCTCCCTTTTGTTGGGTTTAAAATAAATATTTATCCCATTATGCCATCTTTCCACAAAGTAGTGCCTGAAACGTTTGAAGTTATACCAAATTGTTTGCCTTTATTGAGTGCCAAGAGATATCTTGCTACAGCCTTTTCGTTCTTAACTACTGCCCTTCTGAAATCTCTATTCGTCTCTACCACGAACGCTGAATCGTCAGCGAATAGCAGCTTGTCATTTTTCCTAGTGGATATTAACTCCTGAATCCTTCCCTTTGATTAAATTGAAGGCTTCCTCGATGTAGATATTATTACTTCGCAGGTGACAAATCGGAAATTAGGATAATTTTAGCGGAATGTATTGCTTTGGTTGGTAGTTGGTGTTACGATTATAACGTTCGTGATCTTATTATGCTTTGTATTTATGCTTTTTCATTTGAATTTATTTGTGCAATTGTAGCCTAGTCTTCCCTTTAACCCCCATTCCATCATCCTGACACTTTCAGGTCAGTACTCCGTCCTTCAGATAGGACATTAATCCGTGGACGCGGCTGGTAGTGCTTGCTTGTGCAACAGTAAGATTCTCTCCAAACTTTCTCCACCTAAAAAATATTCCCTCCGATATTCCATAATCCACTTGTCCTGGACGTGTAAATTCCATCCATTTTCCGTCAGAATAGTGTGAATCGCAATATGATGCGATGTTTCTTTGAATAGAACATTTAAAAAAATGATTTGATCGAATTCTTTCATTAGATACATGTGGAACGATGTGATGTTGCGCGGGATTTTATTCTGCCGTCAAAGTTGAGAGTTAAGTAGTTCGTCCTTATGGATTCCTAATTAGGCATTACGTAAACTATCGCCGGAGCTCATACACTTGATGTTATGACATTCTGAAGGCCGAGGGTAATTTATGCGTAACCTGAAGACACCAGAATGGAATTATTCTCTGAATGTATTTGCATCAAGCACCAGCTCAGAAGGCGTTTTAAATAGCGGCGGACCCCTTCATTTGAGTTGATTGCGTTAACAGCCCCGTCATTGATTTTAAATTAAAACAGAGGATAACATGGATACCTTTTACGAAAAGTGATTGAGCTAAGACCCAAGTAATGAATTCTGGCGTAAATGAATAAAATTTCCATTGAATTGAAAGTTGTGGTACTTCCATTTAACCCAACGTAAGTTGCCAACTCATGCGTGTAGGAGGGATGAAAGTTCTGTAATGGCTTTTTGAACAGGTTAATACTGGATTCAAAGCCTCAATGCAATACGATGCCTAATCTTTCATATCTCGGTGGCCATGGATTTCCGTCCTGGCTCAAGTCGTGATTTCTCAGACTCAATTTATCTTTTCTGGCTTAAAGGAAACAATTACGTGTATATATTTTTGCCTAAGTTTTGACTTGCATATCCTTTTCTTTATCAAATGAGTTAAGTCTCAGTGAGATTCTCTTTGGTAGGTCGTAGGAGCATATATACCTACGCAGTCGTAGGAGAATCTCGTAACTTAAGATCTCAATAACGTGTGCCCTTTGGCATTTTCTCTTTTGCAGCTGTGGTGAAAGAAACTGGCAATGCGAGTTATTAATTTATCATGAAAGAAGCTATTTTCATGCAAATGCTGCTCACGTTTATACTTTAGGATGCAATCTACAGAGAATGTCAATTCGAAATTGCACCTCAAGTTTGAAACAAAGAGCTAATTAGAATATATTGTTTTCAGCTTCTAAAAGATATTATTTACTTAAGATATATATATGGTTTTGCACAGTTTCCAGATATGTATCAAGTCCTTTTTCTTACCTCTACACGTATTGGCGTTTACTAAACTGATGGAAGATGGGATTACGTTTATTGCATTTGATGGCGTTTTATATGATATAATGAAATGCCATTGTATGCTTCCACTTTAATATTTTATATTACCAATCGTTTTCAACGTCGAAAAATCAAAATGAAATTGTTCAAAGTTATTTCACTTTCATCATTTATTGCTGTTTACGTGCTCCTAATCATGATCCCTACCTCAAAAACTTGAAAACTGTCTCGTGTCAAAAAATAATCGAAGCATGTAATTTGATCTTTCACACATTTTCGTGGCACCCCGCAATATAATAGGTTCACTACTGTCTCAATTATGTCTAATTTTCGCGTTTTAATTGCATAGTATTTTGCAAATTTCACGAAGGCATGGGGATAAAACTAGATGTAAATTACCACGACCCCAAAATTAATACGCCTCCCATTTCGCTGGGTTTGATCTGAGGGTTTTCCAAATAATTCGTCCGTAATTGGAAATCCGTACTGAATAGGGAAGCGGAACGCATAAAGTGGACACATGGAACTGCACGCATAATTCGGATGGAATAAACCTTTCGTCGGATCTCTCCACCCTCTATCTCGGTCACTCACCCTCCTCCAGTGCCGGAGCTCTGCTTTAGAGATCTCTTAATTTCTGTCTCTCTCTGACTTTATTACACGGCAGCCATTCTTAACTCTTTCTTTCTCACGCCCACGCTAATATCCCACGCTTTTACCTTCCCTTTGCCCCGTATGCCCTATCTCGGCTTCTGAAATCATTCTCTCCTCAATTTCGGTTTCTTTCCCTCTTTTGTTTTTATTTTCCTCTTTGCTATCGATGTGCCGAACCATATCAAAAGATTATTTGGCAGCAATAAACTGAAAGACTTAAACCTTCGTGGCGCATTTGTTTTGAGAATTGTGGGCGTTACAGTCACGCACCTAGGTACTCAAGTAATGTAACAGTACTGCTATTTGATAGGTATCTGACTCAAAAAGTTAATTTGAACTCGCAATTGTAGCTTACAATTCAGCGTTAAATTTGACTTGAATGTGAATAAGATCGGAACTATAAAGTCGTTCATTTTCGGAGTTAGCTCGACTATTGAGAACACTCACATGATGGGTTGCTCACGATATTGGAACCCTAACCCTTTGCGAATATTTTCCTTTAATAGAAGGCCAGTACTCTAGCCACCACATGAATCTAGTCTTCTTTTGCCACCTTAATTCTCAATTCCTTTGCGAATATTTTCCTTTAATAGAAGGCCAGTACTCTAGCCACCACATGAATCTAGTCTTCTTTTGCCACCTTAATTCTCTTCCCCCTCTTATACATGATTGTATGAATAAATAATCAAAAGTTTTGCGGGCCGTGACACTAATAAAAACACGATGCTTTTGGTATATTATCAATTTCAAACAAAGAGACAGGTGTCCCTGTCTGGACCAAAATACCTCGAAACATTCTCCTATTGTTGGTAACGCCACCATATTGACACCTACAGGAGAACGAACTCGACCCTTAAAAATAATCTATTTTCATTGCAAGCTCTTGAAGTAGAATCCCTTTTAAAAAATTCCAAAACAAGATTTAGTTCCTTATTACTCCCATTAACTCCATTATTTTGGGCAATAGAGAAATGCTAGGTTAGTGAAAAGGTGTTATGATAGTATGAGTACTTTGATCATATTGTGAGAATGATAAGGTTGGAAAACATTATCAGATCATAGGTTGAAGTCCTTGCTAAATCTACTTCAAAAAATAAGACCTTTAATAAACATGGTTATAATCATCATGGGTCAACAATCTTAAGATTGGATTGACGCAGCTCTACAATCAATTCTCCTATCGTTGTTTATGTTGCGGAATATACATACAGTATATACAGGAGGCATTATAAAGGCACTAAAGAAACTTTTCAGAGTCCGAGAGCAGAGAGTTCACGTCATCACTAAGCATTTATCCTAAGATTAGTTTGAGCAACTCGATTTTACTATCACCTAAGCCGTTCATATTTATAAGATTCTTCTTATTAACATTCTTCACAACTTGCTGTAAATAACTCATACTCACGCCTTCTTTGCAATTATTCTCGTTCATTTTTCCCTCAACAACTGTGTTCATCAAACCATAATGTCTCAAGAAATAGCCATTTAAGTTACCTTAACAGCAATCAACCGCAGTCCCGTCTTCTTTCAAAGTTTTCATCACACTTCTCTTTTCTCACACTCTCCGTAAAACTTCATTTGTCACTAGGTCGATCCATTAGATCATGATCATTCATCTGTAGCACTGAATTTCGAATGCTTCCTGCCTTGACTTCTTTGTTGCTGTTATTGTCCATGTCTCACAGCCATAAAAACATATTCCAGATGTAAGTTCTGATTAGTTGTTTATTAACTTCCACGCTTGTATTCCCAGCTGCAAGTAGATTCTTCTTTTGGTAGAATGCTCTCTTCACCTGGGGTGATCCCATCACTATTAAGTTTTTGCTTCATCCATGGATGGAGGTATATTAAAAACCCAGAATGTTATTGTAGGTTGGACCATTCAGATCAAATTAGTGGGGTAAATATTAAGACAGGGATATTTTAAAATGTTATTTTTTACTCGTATAACAGGGATATTTCTAGATTGAACCGAAGTCACGGAGAAAATAACAGGGTAGGAAATGTAGATTTTAAGCGTTTTGCATATCTGCATGAACCATTAAATGCGCATCGCATCTGTGAGATTTGAATTGCAAATATAAAATCTTGTTCACAATACATGTTCGGTGATTACTCCCTCCTTCCACATGAGTTGACCAGCTGGATACTAAATAGGTTATCTGCTTGGTCTTGGAGCTGAAAAATCAGCTCCAAGCATCAGCAAAAACTTAGCCATCGCACTGTAGATTTTTTGCGTAACGCTTTTTCGCCGGGCGAGGAGGTAATCTACCGAACACGTTTTCAGTAGGGTGGCAACACTGATTTTAACGCTGTTGCTGAGTCCTATTTGACTTACAAGGGTTTCTCTCTGACTTCTTGGCTCTTTATCTGCCGAAAAAGCATGTTCTCAATTTTATTGCTTTTTTATAACTTTTAATGCGAAACATTTTCTCGAAATAAACTTTCAAGGCGATTTCATGTAAAAGACTTCAGCCTGAGGGTACAATGTCCTTTTGACGATTCGGAAACGAATTACGATTGACTCCATTTAATAATGGTATTTAATATAGCTCGGCTGGGTAGCGCGTGGGACGAACTGCATCCTAGTTGAACCCGAAATACGGCTGGGACTGACGTCATCCAGTATATTCGTCCAGAAATATCACGCGTGGGTGGCTCTATGCGTAGTTTAAAGGTATCGCAGAAAGCTTACCGGCGGGAAAAATAGGGTTACCGACCCTCGGGTGATGACCAAAGACTAACCGCAGAGAGAAATAGGGCCTCTGACCTACTCTGACGTTTCCACTAGAGCAGAGGTCGGAAAACAGGGTCTCCTTGGGGGTGCACTCGTTTCTCTTGAACGACATTAAAAATGAAAAAATACCAATTTTATTTAGAGAAGCTTATGATGGCATCAGTAAAAGACAGCGTTTAATTTACTAACACCAGTATGGAATCGTGTCTTAAACTAAAAGCGACTAGTTACAAAACGGGCCTATAGATACGTTCTCAGAAATACAAGCTCACATTTAGTAAAATCAGTGAGAGCGATCTCAATGTGCGATTTGTTCTCAAATCGATAAAGCTGCTATCAATACTGTTACTTGACGTAGTGTTTCTTTAAATTATCCTTATTTGCAATACTATAGGTAAGTAGTAATGGCTCTTGAATATTTACCAAATATCCGTTGGGAGGCAGGCTCGCCAACCTCTTCACTAGACCCTTAAACCTCTCCACCTTCTCTCTATTTTGTTTTTCCTCGGAGGTTTTGAACTTCGTTCATCCAGCAGTACAAACTTCGGTTCAGTCCTAGGAGGACAGTGGCAGCATTATCTTCTCCTTCTTCGGCTCTCCTCGGTACCTACCGGTCCCTTTGGTGAGGAGACAAATCATTTGAGAAAAAAAAAAAGAGCAAGAAAAGTTCAATATATCGTTCAGCTGCTACATCGTCTAGAGGTGCGCCGTTCAATGCGCAAAGAACCCTTTTTTTCTTGTTCACATTTCACAGCTTAAAAAAAATACTAATGAGAGATGGAATGAAAACCAATATTTATCCACGCATGATAACTACGGAAATTTAGATATCAACGTTTACCAAATTCACGATATTTACGGAAACGGGAAGAATTGATCTGTCCCATATTCCCTATTCTACTTGCTTTAATTTCCACTCGAAAGAATTCTTGCACACCATGCGGTTGCACGTCATATTTTAGCGTATACTCATATGTCATATGCAGAATGGAATCACAAAAGGGATATTTTCACGAGGAATCTTCCTCACATCCGGGAGAGAAATGCGAGTTCAACGTTTTTAATCGGCGACATCTTCCATTTTCTCGTGCATTCAGCATTAGTGCTGGCATCCGTATTTTTAGGGCCATTCATATTTGTTTTGCACTCGTCTTCAAAGCATTCCACATCACCAACCGTCTTCATTGCAACAAATCCGAAGTAGTCGGAGTAAAGTATATGTTTTTTTCCCACATTCTTTGGTTCAGCCCCAAGTATAGGACATGGGTCTTGTTTTTGCGTGAGAAATTTGCGATACTAGTGTTCGTTCATGCACTACGTAATTTCAAAGAAAATACGGCGTATATTTTCGACGTGCTGAAAACGAGAAATTCTCAACACCGAAAAAATGTCACGGGTATGTCACTTTGCACTTCTGAGCATCATCTCGAAATATGTTTTGCTATATATACAGGACGAGCGGAATGCTGACCTTCGAGAATAACGTTCATTATGAAAAGTATTGTTTATTCTACAACTGAAACGCTATAATTAGAGAAATATATTCATCATCATCGGTCAACAATCCTAGGATTGGTTAGACGCAGCCCTCCACTCGATGCTTCTATCGGCCAACCTCTTCATATTGACGTAAGAAATATATTAAGCCTTCTTATTATATCATATGAAATGTATCGCGCGTATAATCTTATCTATCAATAAAAATGATTCTTAGGCAGTTCACGATTAATTATACTCTTCGACATTTCAGCACATCGGTGGTCACTTCCACTGTCTGTAACTTGACCATATCCGTCTTCAACTTTGCTTTCCACCTTAGCTCCTACGTTCAAAAATCCCCTTTCATCCATCACTTCCAAATCTTCTTACATCTATTACAGTCTTCAGCCTTAATATTCCTTACAATACTACCTCCTTCCACTATTTTCCAATTGAATTTACGTGTATACCTTTCTTTCCTAACTCTCTTTAGCTAGTAGCTACTAGCAGCCGAGAGCTGGAAAACGTAAGGGTCGCGGGTACCAATCCCAAGCCGCCTGTGGATGCTGTCCCAGGACTAACTACTTACTACTTATTCAACAAGTAAACTCGCTTGTCTCGCAGCTAACCTCTATATCTAGAGGTCGACCCACCATCCGCAATCCAGTGGACGCACCAAGAATCGTGGTTAGCTTATTGGTTTCAGTATTGGCTCGGTTAGCTGAATCTTCTTTTCATCCACATCATCGCGGGGAGTATGAGATTTCCAGGTATGAGTATTACGTTAGAAGGGTATGTATGAAGAGATTAATATTGAAAACTTTAGGGAAACAGCGTTTGATGGGTAGATAATTGACGTCAAGAAATCTTTTCCATTATATTTGTAGATAAGTATGGTTCCCGAAATCTGATAGATTTCCATAATATTAGTTGACACATACCGTTGCTGTCCCTCAGACTTCAAATTTCACTTAAAAGAACCTAGGCATTTTTTTAGGTTCTTAAACAAGATGGGGAAGGTGATGTTTACTTATATACTTTATGTGAATATTCCATACCAATATGACTTAATGTTAAAGATGCTGATCGTTAAGTTTCCACGGAATTCATCGATAAAAATATTTAAAGGAGCTATTATATTCCTGCAGGCCGGGCCTCATAATGCTTGACGATATGTTGCAATCGATCTGATAGCCGCATTGTTTCATGTCACGCATGTTTTACGATTATAAAGAATATCTAGAATGCATGTTCAAATGAAATATACATATGCTGACACTTAATTTTAGCTATATTTCATTCTGGTTGGTTTACGACGCATTTTGATTTTTTATCCGAAGTTTAACCTTAAAAAAATTGAACTTGTGAATCAGGACAAAGACAAGTAATTTTAGACCTTTACTCTTTCCATCCTGCACGTAATTGCCAGAAGAGTGCGCATTAATGTTTTAGTAGATATTGTGTGATGATGGATTCACGTGATGGCGGCGCCCTTTCGCTATTGTATAGCCACGCCCCTGGACTCTTTCGTACCTCTCGGTCCTTTTCAAGGGATGGACTTTTTTAATTTGATCCGTCGTAATTAGTGAGTACTGGTGGCAGAATAACTGGGTTACGTTACTCAAACAGCACTGACCCCTATCCTCTGAAGAGTAAGGATTTTTGGTTTGACACTCAATAAATATCCCAGGAGATGCAAACGAATACCGTTTAGCAAATGCGTGCGGTTTAAATTTCTTTGCGAACGCAAATGCCCTTCCACTCTAGGGCTCAAGGAAACCCGCGCAGGTAATATACAGGGCTTGTCGCAAAAGTATCGAGAAAAAAATTCCTGACTGCGCTAGAAGGGGTAGCGGGATGCGCCGAGTGATGGGGGTGGTAGGGGGGAGTCGCAGCTACCATACGCGCCGCTGCTCTCTCCTCTCGGAGCAACGGTAGAGCTAGCACAGTGATCCGCGCAAAGTGTGTTTTTTCGTCTTGTCCGAAATCAAGATGCAACGTTTGCTGAATACGAGAAGGGGCGTATTTTTAAGAACATTAAGTGTTTGTACGTTTATTGGCAATAAATTGTCTGAAAAAAATAATTTCTCGATACTTTCGCGACAGACCCTGTAATCACTTCGTAAAATAATGACGGCGGTCCTCGGGTTCGATGCGCGGCCGTTATTACCGCGCGGAAAGAGGCGGAAACGACTCGCCCCACCATGCAAATCCCCGATCGCGCGCGGATCGTTTTGCGGTCGGTTGGAGGGCCGCCGCAAATTCCCCACCGGGGCACCGCAAAGGTGGGGAGCGGCATGGGCGTGGGAGGAGGGCTCCCCGGTGGTGGACCCTGTCACCTGGATTCCCCCCCCCCCTGCGTTCACGGGCCATCAGCCACGGCCGCCGCGCGTCGGCGGAGACACCCTCCGGGGGCGGGGGGAGGAGGAGGCGGTGCGATTCCCCAGCGTGGGTCGGCGAGGAATGTTGTTGCGTGGGAGATTGCCGCCTCCTCTCCCCCGCATCCCTCCGCCCCCGGTGGTGCGGAAGTGGGGGCGGGCAGGGCTCCTCTAGGGTGTGCGGGGGCGGAGGCAAACAGGGCGATAGAGCTTCCGCGGGACCCTTTAGGAAAGGGGAAGGATGCTGCGCAACGCGTGGTGAGTGTCGACGGAGCGCCCGTGTTCCGGGATGCAAATGAGCCACGTTTTATCTCGTACTCGGCTTTGCAATTTGTATCCCACCTCAATATCACGTGGCCTTTTTTATGAGAACGGTAGGTTCCGCCAGGAATTTTTCCAAATTCCCTGTTATTCAAATTTTCAATTATTCGAGATATGACGGGTTAGGTGCGTTAGGGAAAGGGGGAAGTAATAGCAGTAGGAATTTTCCACTATTTTGACGTGCGACGAATTAAAACGCTTGTGAATGTGTTTGATTAAAGGGAAAAGATTAATTTCCTACGCGTGCCTTTCATTTCAAGCCTACTCTGCATCTGTTCCTCGATTGTAATTGCCATTAAGAGGATAGAGACAAGAACTGAGGTTCTCTGCGTCATTAAAGATAGGTTAGTGGTGGAAGGTGTGGAGGTTGGACATATTCGGGAGGAATGATTAGTTGAAAGAAACCAAGGTTATTAGAAGCACTGGAGGAGCATCGCAGCAGATTTGAGAACTCAGCGGTCATACTGTTAGGTATGGGCATACAGGCTTGCTACTCACGATAAAGATGAAGTTTTTTTGTGCGCAGTGAAACTTAGAGTGGTAAAGTAATGCATATTATGCATGTAAGGTGATGTGATGGAATGCATTTTTAATAGTCGTCAAAGAAATAGAGAATAGTGCTCAAACACACCAACAAACGCCAAATATGTCATTTCAATGGGTTAAACGCGAACCAGTTTTAAGGAATAGACTTAATTCCCAAGGGAATCAAATGCCTTAACACTTCCCTTAAATAGTGATAGCCTACGTCACTGGGGTGAAATTTGGGTACAGTATTGTGGCTATTTATGTTTTAATAACATATTTTCATATTCATTCATTAACATATTTTCTTCATAAGAGGCCGTAAAAACGCTATATTTTAAAGGAGTACTTAAGTGAAGTGCTCTCCACATAGACCTCAAGTATGGTCCAGTATTCCACTGGTAAAGAAATTGCTACTGTCTAGATTGTAACCTGGGCCTTAATGATGGGAAACCAATAGTCCGGCCATCGCACTAATCCGATCTCTCTCTCATTTATAGCTTCATACTTTCATTATATCGATACTTATGAATTATAGTTTTCATCATTTTCATCCCCGTTTGTCTCCATCTTATCCTTTTTTGACCTTCCCGTCCTTTGCCTATTAATTTTGCGATTTTATCACCTCATTATTTCTATCAACTTGGCCAAAACAGCAATACAAATTCCTTTCATATTTACCCATTACTCGGTTATACAATCCACTTTCTTTTGTATCATGCATTCCTCGGTCTCTCCTATTATATTCACAGTCACCCTTGACATTCACATTTACGGACAATCTCATCATCACCGCATGTTGTGTGCCCCTATGCTTAACCCAGCATACCCTCTTCTAATGCCCAGGAGATATGATCGGAAGATATTCGTTGAATAATCATTTTTCGATATATTGAACACTGAATACGATATTTCTTCCAGTGTTAACTTCTTTCCTTCTTTCCTTTCATTTAACTAATGCATGCTAAGTATGCATGTTGATTTGATAAATGGTATTAGGATATTCTAATTTTGCCTTAGAAGTATTCGCTTGTCTGGAGAACATACCTTAAGTCCTTTATTATATATTTTTAGTATCTCTTCATGACGAAGAATATCACTGACGAGTTCATCACTCCTTAGTTCAATAGTGCTTCTGATGGTTACTCTTTTCTACCATTCTTAGAAGGATGTCTTGAATAGTAACTCTATCTTCCCACAATATTCAAAACATTCCGTCTATCACTACATATCAATTAGCTTTCTCTTTTCCCATACTTCTATAGCCCATGTGTTGCATCTGTGCAGGGCTATGAACCAGACGAAATGGGAGAAAATGTGGAAAGCAAATCGCAATCTCCCAGATCTACGTGATTTGACGTAATTTTTATCATTTCTACGCTGTGATAATTCAACTCCTTCAATTTCTCTAATCCATAAACCCATTCGGTAATTCATAAGTTTGAACTTTTCATCGCATGTTAAAGGTCACGGAGAGTATAATGGCAATGGCCATCATTAGTAACTGTATGTCATAAATGACAAATATACTCCTCGATATCGAATTTTCATTGCATCGTGATGCCGCATAACCCTCGCTCGTAGCATTCTATGTATCACGAGATCACAAATCTCTGCAGGTATGCTGGCTTCCCTCGCAACTCATGTGAGAGCCCCTTGTGCTGTATTTATGACAATCCTCTAATGCTTTCGGCGTAGTTCGTCACCGCGCTAACCTCCTCCGACTGGTATTTTCTCTCCTTTTAACTCACTTCTCCCTGAGGTATCCTTGAACTTTGACCCTCACTGAGCGGAACTCTTACGTTACTATCGCCAATTTTCTTTAATACTAGGGTTATCATAATTTAGGCCTCCACTTTTTCTACTCTCTTCTGTATACTTAAAATCGTCATTCTACTTATGTTATATAGTGCGTGCATATATTTTGCAGTTATCAGGGCTAAAACATTGAAAATTATCATTATCGAGTCGGTCCTTTTACCAAAAAGTGCACAACACATACTCCTTTTTTCATAGTCTTTCATAGCCATCTGTCTTGAATATCCTCTGATAAAGTCGAAAGACGAAGCTTCAATTTTGTGGAATACCATTGCGGCAATAAAATGTCTTAGTGACTTCCACACTTTTATTAAGGATTGTAGACCGGTTTCGGCAGTTACGCCATCATCACGTACAATGCATTCGGACAGAACACAACCAGTATATATACAGATCTTGACCAGGGGGGGGGGAGATGGGAGGGAAAGGTAGGGAGGGGTGGGGGGGTTAGGGAAATTAAGGGAAACCGTCATGGGTTTGAGGTCGAGTCAGGGTATCCTCTGGTATCCGAGGTATCCTCTGATACATAAATTAAATCCAGTTTTAGTTTGATGTCCATTTATACTACTGGTGAATTTTAATTGTACCGGAAATCATAGCTGGTGGGATTATATAGCGGTACACCCATCGTCTTATTCTTTCATTTTCATTCTCTGACATGTCTTAATGCCTCATGTTGCACCTCCTCTATTCCTTATATTTTTTATGCTCAACTGGCAATCGCTTCACACTCAGAACTATCAAGATCCGTTGCTGTGGCTTTGCTACTTATTACCTTTCATATCTAGAAAATATTTTGGACATTAATGTACCCTATAATGAACCCTTGCAACTCCATTTCCATTCTATGCTAGAAACTCAGCTATCTTCATGTATATATACTGAACACTCTCTTCTATCCACTTATAGGGGATGAATTATCACCAAATATGAATTAGCTGCGCTTGCAAAGTTATGCTACTACTTTGCAAGTAATATTATTTTGTATTTCACAAGCATGAACCTGGTACATGCTGCCCATTATCAGAATCAATGGAGTTCAAACTTGGTTACCTGCATTTTTTAATCATCCAATCATTATTACATCAGTTATTATCACCTCATTTTCTTGCGTGAAGGAAGGAGTTTTCAATTTATCTGTTCTGTAGTATTTCTCTATTTTTTTGATGATTAAGTTGGCCACTATAGGTATGAGTTGTAAAAAGTATTATGATGACATCGTAAAAAATATTGACCTCGATTGCCCAATAAAGTTTAAGTTTTAATCCACTCATTGATTGATTCCTAATCTATTTCTTCTGGCAGTTTCGTGTTACTAACATTAATATCATCTTAATTTGTTGACGACACACAAATATCACCATCACCGTCCACACCTTTAACTTCACGTAATGCAATGTCAATTGAGGTGGATCTGCAGGACCTGATAGATCGTTGCTTGACCTGCACGTCTGCCCCACCGTTTTCCAAATCGTTTCATAAAAGCTACTGCTCTATCGTAGATATTATGCGAGCACTTTGCGAACTAAAAATTGATGATGAATTTTGCCAAGGAGGTACCCTCTTCCCGCAAAAATCTGACCATATTGCCCACTTGACGTTTTTTCATGTTTATCCGTGAGTGCAGACATATTGCTACTGATATATATATCGCGAGGGTCTACCTTTCATTATGCTCCATTCTCATAACCGTAGGACTAAGCACTAATCACTTTATCCAGGCTGACGAAAAATAAAAAGTAGTAGTCTTGGGTTTTATGCCCTCCAAAGGCTAAGGTTATATCGTACCGCGTGACTTATGGTATTAATCTTAGGAAAAACGCAACATCCGTGCCCCGAACGATATTCGAACCGGAACCGGAAAATAAAAGAATACGAGTATTACATTCGTACGAAGCCTTGCTGCCTTACTTTTCGAATCATCCTTGGATTCGACATACGCATGCATACGCATTACCAAAACGAGGCACCATAACCAGGATAAATGGCACGGGGTGATACTTCCTCATATACGCACCCGCTAAAAGGTTAGGAATTGGTGTTTTTTTTAGATAAGCTGATGAAATGTCTGACTGGTGGGTGACATTTCACGGCGCCGGAGCATGGATCTTGACGTAGGGCTTTAGAGATGTGGATATGGAGAAGGATGGAGAAAAAGTCAGGATGGGTAGTAAGGAAAACGCTAGAGGCATAAAAGAAATGGTAGTGGAGGAAAAAAGGTGATTTGAGTAATGAGAAGACAGAGAGGCTGCTGGAGCTTGTAATAGGGGCGAGGATGTGTTAAAGGACTCGATAGAGGAAAGAATGTAGTGTAAGAGGGGTCGAAGTTGAAGACTTTGGGGTTTGACGGCTTTGTAAAGCACAACTCGTGTACTGGACATGAAGTAAGAGATGAAGAGTGAAATACGAAGATGCTACGAAACAGATTTTCTAATGCTCTGTCTAATCTTAATGGCAGCTATTCTGATCCCTTATTTGCTGCAGAAAGTGAAGTGATTTTCCTTTTGCACATGATATTTATCTCCCTTGCCTTGCGCTTGTAATACAATAAACAGCATTCTAAATGAGTTTTCAACCTGTGTTTAGCAACAACAGAAAATAAATCTGTTATCAATTTACATATTAAAGAGGTTTTGAATGTATTCAACATACAATTTGATGGTGATTTCCATCCAAGTTCTTGAATTGGTCTTTATAATCCATATTTAAAAAAAATGACATTAAGCTTTTGAGAAATCATGCAAAACATGATCATGTACGAAGGTTAATAAAGTTTGCTCCATTATTCAGTGCCTACTTCCATTGAGAATGTATGCATGTGAAGTGAATACGTACGTTACAATGCTGCTGGAAAATCTCTTTTGAAAAATATGTCTGTGAGTGCGGAGGTCTATTGTTTTGCAGCAAAAGATCATCTTGGAATGTTTGAAGCCCATTCTATGCAGTTTCAGCAGAATTCATATACCTCGGATATTTTTTGGCTCGTACGCAAATTAGCATGACTGACCCCATTTCCTTCATTCGGGAGGCACCAAGAATTAATTATGCATTCTTTTCCTGAAGTGCCTTTTTCATTGTTTACGTTGAGTTAATTTCCACCTCACGTATGACTTCCGCTCAAGTCTTCGTGTCAATCCACCCAGATGTGACAAAGGGATGTAATATAATTTTTGTCCGCATAATTTTCTCCTTCCTTCCGGTACCCGCAATGGCTTAATTTAATCTTCGACCTTTCAATTTCAGGGATCCATTTGCCTTTTCTTGCTCGTATCTCGGTGGTTTATTGCTGGAACAAAAGAGTGCTGAGCTATAAACGTTCGTGTTGCTCGCTCATGAAGCTTAGCTTCCACTGTGGTAATGAAACGAGGATTATCGTTACGTTCCTCTGATACACCTGTTTCACTTTTTCCTCGTCTTCCTTTTGATTCGTTATTTCACTCTTTAATGGAAACGCACCTAAATTAGATGGAGTCCTTGTTGGGTCTGTTTGTAATAAATTTAGCGGTGAGAGCTAGGATGCTCTTATTTTGCTCATAATGGCTCTTTAGGCTTGTGGGTAGCGGTTTGGTTGACTGACCTATGGCCTATTCAAATCTGGCAAAGGCCTTTTTGGGCTCGTAAAGCTAAACCCAAGTTGAGTTATTTTCTTGATACCTGATCTTTGTGACTAGCCAGAGGCAGTGGTGAGAACATAACTGGACCTCTTTCGTGATATCCGAATTTCACTCACCATCGAGCCCAGCACCAAAAATACCTGGATAACCAGTGTGGAGGTGGTTGGCCAGTTGAGGTTTTAATGATCAATGATGGCATATCTATTTAAATATATTTTTAAAATTAGAGAAGTTTAAAAAATATTGCATATTAACCAGTTCAGTGCATGGAGAAGAACGAATAATATAGGTACGATGTGGACGAACGAGGAAGTACTTCGGGTAATGGGGAAAATCAGCGGGAGGAATAAGAGATGGTAATATATGAGAGATGGGATTCTGACGGTCGCTATGGAAGGATATGGAAGGAAGAATACTCTGCAAGTGTGAAGGGCAAGTGAGAATGGAATTTTAGATAAAACGATGTTACATATTTTCCGTTAATTTTTAATATCCTACTTTTTATTTTGTTAACAGTGTCACCAAAACGAAAAATGTAAGTTGTTGCCTCCCTCTTGAGGACGCTTGGATTCTTGGATCCTGAAATGGACCTCCCAATTTCTTCGTCCTGTACTTGAGCCTGGAGGGAAGTTTTGAAGTAGGTAGTTAGGTAGGAGGTTTTCTTACACAGTACGATATGTGCACTCAAGCGTATCTGTAATTAGACCTCACCGCACCCGGGTAGCTCTGATAGTTTCGCTCTGCAAACACAAATGAGATGGGTGATTAAAATGGTAATGCCTCATCAAAAACAACCCCTGAGAGAGGATTGTGCGAACTGTGACCTTCGAAGCGGCCAGCGAACGCACACTTCTCGGACGATTTTTATTTTCGTGCGTAACATTTTGGTGGTAAATCTTCCTATGTAATCATCACACGTTCATTGGGATTACGCCAGTTAATCGAAACATGCCTTTACGACCAGGCGTTCATCATTCTGCCTTTACACGTGTGCCGCACGGAAATTTCTTGTCAAGAGATTCATTTACGTATTTTTTAGTGTTTAGTTTTGTTGTGTAGTGCCTATAAACCAACGCTTTTTGCGCTCACGTTAAAACATCAATGTACCTCTTCCATATAGCAATCGAGGCCGGTGAGTAGTTTATAGCCGTGGCTGATATAGCTCGATGCCAATAAAATAGTCAACGCAGTGCTCGATAGTCATGTTTTATAATTTCATATTGTCACTATCGCATAAATATGATGTTCCAAAGCTCCCACCAGAGTTGTTAATTTTTACACTACAACTATTACCTTCTTTTTCTTTTTATTTACCCTCAAAAGATACCTGGCCATGGTAATTTCCTTGCTGCCTCTTCTTTAGATCTCTTTCTGATCCTGCCATGGCAGATATGTCATCGTTGAAACGCAGCGTACTGATTAATCTTTCCCCCGTGAATATCCACTCCCATATCCCGAGGTAAATAGCAACAGTATTCCTATGGTATTTATCAGTACTCCGTATTCATCTATTTATTAGTATCGCAAAAGTATTTCCACTGAGACGCAGAAATACTACCTAGCAGTATTTATTGATATTCATTATGCATCAATCAGTATTCCACTGGAAGTATTTATAGCTATTGCTTACGTAGTATTCGGTTTTCTTTATGCAGTATTTATATGCATCTCTTTAGTATTTATAGATATTTCTACGTTGATTTGCAGCATGAAAAATTAGGCAATTAAATGTCTGAATTTATACATTACTAATCACATGTTAATGACAAAATTCAAATTCAGGGCGCCAAAGGAAAGATACATACCACCAAAATAACAGGAAGTATCTACTGTAGCCACTCAAAATTACACATTCTCACACGTTTTCACATTTATAGGTCAGATGTGAATAAGATATTTGCTGTGAAACCAGTCAACAAAGTGGAGATTGATGATTAAATATTGATGGGATCCACACAAATGAAATACAAATTTAATAATTTTATTCTCTTGTTAAGACTTATTTATTTCTTAATCATCGAGTTTTGATTACAGTGTATTTTGGGGTATCATATTAAAATTAACGCCAAACATTAAAAAGTTATATGTGAAAGTCCATCACCCCATAACATTATACAATGAAGTACCTCGCAATGCACAATACTTTTACATTTGAATGCAAATACATATGCTCATCAAATTTCTAGTACCTAACATTTACTCAATCATTCCAGCTTATGGTATTATCAATGTTACAGAGGAACTGCTGCAGAGCTGAAGAAAATTTAACTTTTATCACAACACTTTCTGTTTCTAATCATGAATGGCACCTTTCATTGGCACTTTCCACTTCATATGTAATGTTTATTAAAGAATATAAAAAATTCAAATCCTTGGGGGGACACATTTCATCTTAGGGGTAGTAAGTATTAATGGGTTTATTTCAATTTTGCAGAAAATATGTAAAATGACAATGAAAAGGGAAACAAATTTTTCTCCCGCCAAATGAAATATCTTCAAATTTATAGCCTATAGCATCCAACCGAGTTTCAGACATGATGCACATGACGCAATTATATCTCTACAGTTAGCTATCAAAATTTTGAAATTTATACTTCAGGTAGAATAATTTCCTCTTCCATTTAAGATTTTAGAGCCAGTAGTCATTGGTGTTGAAGATATGTGTAAACCATTAGTACCCAGTACTGATAATGAAATACCTGCTCCACAACCTATATGTTATCCATATCCATTTCATTCATCTGTCATACAATTTCCTAGGAAAATGAAGAAAACCGAATTAACTCATAACAAATAATAATTAAGTAATTAACTACAATTGTTTAGAGAGAAATGTATATTTTGCTTTGAATTCCAATTGAAAAACAAGGAAACTTCTTCATAGCAGATATTTATGCCTCAATTTTCTCAATTTCTATTCTTCCAACAGGTAATCATATAAATTTTTGGGAAGTTATTATTCATTTCTATACTTAAATCTTGACACTCCACATTAACCTGCCTGCACCTGATTTAAATAAAGCAAGTGATGCACCAAAACCTACCATAGAATATACTAAAACTTCTTCTTATGTAAGAATCTTATTTATTGCGAGCCATATCACGTAGCTATTTGGTTATATCTACAAAAATCCAACCTAAATCCAGAATCATAATCAAAGGGGAATAGAAATAGACCTGAAGAAGCAAGTAATTTTCTCCCTCCTTCCACAAACTAATTTTGAGGCGGGTTAATTAGGCCTTCTAAGTGAAGGTAAAGAAATCTCAGATACCCCCTTGTGCCCCTTGGGTAGTTGGGAAGCACTGTGTGTGTGGAGTCTGCTGGGTGCACGCCAATACTTTGCCATTTTGGATGTATTGTCTATTTGTTATTGGTTTATTAAGTATGTAATTGGTGTCTGGTGGTATAACATCCTTCAAAACATCAAGGTGTTAAAATATACATGTTGTCTGCCAAGGAATTATGTGGATTTTTTGAATTAATTTTGTTAGGCATTACTCTGACTGACAATAGAGAGACAGTGGCTGAATGTGTATGTGTTGATCCCACTGGAATCCATTCATAAAGGTTGGTTTTCTTGAGGGTTGTCTAAAAAAATACATACATACATGGCAAGGGAATGTGTCACACAACCACAGCACGAGATATGTCCTGCAATTACCATACCCACAACACAGACTTAAACTACGTATATGAAAAATGTCCATATTGGATGGGTATAAAACTGTATAATAAGATACCTACACTGTTAAAATATAACTCAATCAATTTCTCAAAACAAAGATACAAGAAATACTGACCGATAAAGCATACTACTCTATTTAAGAGCATCTTGATGATGAAGGACATTTATGATGTAATAAATGCCTAATTGTATCAATTTACCTCATTTAATGTATATCTCTGAATGGTTTTAATTTATGTACCCATGCACTAATTGCCTAATTGTATCCTAATATTTCAAACTATGTATATCTCTGTAAGGTTATAATGCATATATCCCTAATACTGCATATATATTTCCCCAATTTTATTTTATACCTTGACGAGTCACCAACTTACCCTAGCCATAGTTTAACTTTTGCAAGTGCAACGTGACATTAAATCATATTATTATTATTATGTGCTTTCCTACATTTACAGAATAATTACAGCAACAAAACAACAACATAAAATCACATAACTAAACAAAATATGCTAAATTTATTGCAAAAACAGTTTGTTATTTTATAGGTATTTATTTCTTTCTTTTTTCTGTTTAGTGACTGTATTAATGGCGATAGAAGCAGGTGGTGTTGATTAATTAAGTATATATATATTGTCAGGAAACTTGTATGGGGAGTCCAATTGCCCCATCATAGCTGATCTTCTCATGAACCAATTACTTGAAGAAGTCATATCAAACTACATTTTATGCTCACACATATATGTAAATATGTAGATGATATTGTTGTAGAATTATTCAATATCTTCCACCAAAAATTGCAGAAGTTGAAATGGAAAACCATTTATGCCAACTTCCTTTTCTAGTTCTCCATCATCATGAGCAGCAAAGATGGTACACTTAGCATAGACTGATGGAGGAAACCCATGAAGAGTGACAGATATGTCAATTACGATTTCCACCACCTCTTAAAACATAAAATTAATCCTGCATTAACCCTACAGCATAGAGCCCTACAACATAGCAATCCCACACCACATTAAAATAATATTAAAGTATATTATATACAATAAATATCCTTCCCAAAAATAATTTTCCCAATAAACTCATCAATACCATCCTTTGTAACAACAAGATCCCCATGCAGAATATTTAACATACCCAATATTAAATTTGTTGCCCTAAATATAAAGATAACAGTAGACAAAGGCACAATTTCCCACAGTAATTCCACACATGACAAACCAGACAATGAATCCATACTCACCATATGTAACAAACCCAAGACTCACAGAAGTATACCATACGTCAAAGGCTTGTCATAAATACTACCAAAGCACTCAAGGAAAAAACATTGTCATTGCACATTCTAACAGCAACAATCTGAAATTTTTTCATTATTCTTCAAATTAAAATCCTATCCTATCCCCAAATATTTCAAGAGTAATGTGTTGTATTCAATATGTTTAATGATTGCAATGTAAATTATATACGACTAACGTCACAATACCTAAAAAGCAGGATATCACAACACAAATAAGATGCACCTAAAAAATCAGAAAACTTTCTGTGCACTAGCTGAGCATGCAAGTAACTACAAACACACCTTCAATTTTAAAAACACAAAGGTAATAGACACAAACACCACAAGAAAAGACTAATGAAAGAGACGATACATATAGTCAAGAACTCAAACTTGTAATAAAATTTGTGAGATTGCTCACCTAAGTAGCATATATGTGAATTTGATTTAATCTGTTAAACGAATTCCTTGGTCAACAAATCTTTATTGGGTGATTATTACAAGTTGCCTGACAACATATATAATTAAAACATCACATTTTTCATCTATAGGCATTAAAACAGAACCAAATCAAAAAGAAACAAATTTGTAAACTAGAAAATGACAAATGAGAAAGTTTTTGCAATAAATTTGTATGTATGTATATTTAAACACCTTGATGCTTTGAATAATGTTACACCACCAGACACCAATTACTTACTTCATAAACCAGAACAATTCGGCAAGACATCCAAAATGCATTGACAACGAGACAGCTACCGGTTTGAGAAACAAGTCAAGGGATTTGGTTTTTATATACAATGTAACTAACCACCGTGGGTCCTCTGGGTAGAATTGTAGAAGTGACCTCTAATCTTCTGTAGGTAAAATTATTACTTAACGTTGTTCATCAAATAGTATATTATTCATAATGAATGACCACTCGGTCAGGTTAATGTTTCAACGATAATGTTCTTTTTGATTTGGTCAGGTTAATGTTTCAACGATAACCACAGTCTAGCATCAATACATACCAGTCACACTACATTGTATGTAGGAAATCAAGACAAAACTCTCGATGTCTATTTAAACCAATGCATACGGAAACACTCACCCACATACCCACACAAAATGTTTACTAAACGTAAGTAAGATGCAAGAATACTTCACACAATATCACAAGCCAATACGGTATCACCTCAAATTAACATGCTTAGGCAAAAACATACAAAATGTACGACACTTGTGAATTTCGCTTGTGCTATTTTCGGTAAGGATCAAAATGACCATTTGGCGTGCAACTATTTCAAATATGTTCTTAACAATAGAACAAATATAACTAACATAAAGCAGGAGTGTCAACAAATAACTTGGGCAAACACACACAAACTCTTGGCGTGTATATTAATAAATTGCCTACGTTCACTTCAAACAATCCAATTCAATGTATGTACATGAGTAATAATAGTTCAATAATCATTTAACGTTAACAACTAAAATGTTACACGAATAAAGCCACAAACTATTATCTGCGAACAAAACCTCGCGGTGAACTACTCGCAGCAGCTGTTCGCCGACGGACGACGATTAAGATATTCTATTATTTTCACCGCAATAGCCCGCCAAATTCAAACACATCGTTCATCTATTAAAATGTATCTTACCTTATAATTTCCCGTTTTATGGTATCTAACTTTGTAAGTGGCTGATTTATTGGTGATAGAGGATAAATGCATTTCTTCAGCCTTTGTATCCCATTTCGAACAGAAGCTAAAACGGAATATACACTCCATACAAATGTTCATATTTCCTTCGTACCTTCGTACTCATCTTAAGGATAGTTTTCAAATGGCTTTGAATGACCTGAAGAAAAAATAATAGAGAATTACTACGAGTTATTCGTCAGATGAATACAAGATTTCCGCCATACTGTTTGAATATGGTTGTCAAGGGAAATACGATGCTATTCTCTAGGAATTCTGTGCCTACCCAACTACTGATAAATACGATACTTTTTCCAAGGAATACTGCTAGGCAGCGCTGTTCGTATTCCTTGCATTCCGTGAAATACGGAAGTATAACTAATAAATACTTCACCCTGGATGAGGAATAGGATCGAATAGCGTAGAAATATGGAAGGAAAGGGGATAAATGCCAATAAACACGAGAGGGTTACTAATAAATACTGTTGCCATTTACCTCGGGATCCTTCTTCTCTTTGACTTTTTTATGCATTTCTCAATATAGGCGTATAATATCACAGTTTACAGTGCACAATCATGTCTCACTCCTTTCTTTCCTCTCGGTTTCTTTCTATTGGGTCCAGATTTATTTACAGCTACTTGTTTCTACTTCTTTTTGCCTTACTTTGTGGAAGTGCATTGTAATAAATAAAACGTGTTGTACTTTTCCACCGACAATTATAATAACACGAGGTTTTCAATGCCTGTGCGTCAATTTGCAGGGCTACTGAGGAAGCACCGATAATACAGCCTCAAATATATAATATATTGGGGTTGAGAGCAAGAAAGAGGAAGGGGGGTTGAGTCATTTGCAATTTACTGGCTAGGACAGGAGAATTTTGATTGGGAACCCGTCCCATTTAATCCAATCAATTCTTGGTGTCAAGGCTGGGGACTAGAAATCTAAAAAAAATACACCGTAAGTCACATCTGGTAGAAAAAGTTTAGAAAAAAACTCATATTTATATTATTGGCGGAGTTTTTAAAAGTGTGTCAAGTAAAATTAAATATCTGGAAATCGCCCTGACTTTCAATTTATCCTGAATAATTTGTGTTTGAAATGTTTGCGCCACAGCTGAAGAGACTGGGACTTATGAAACGGTAATAAAGATGTTATTTCAAATATGTAATGCCACGACTGAAGTATTTGGGCATTAGAAAGAGAATTTTACAACAGAAACAAGTTTCAAGCATTTGAAAACCAATTGGTAAAGATGTAATACGGAACCTAAAAAAGATACAGAGGAAAGCAGCGCATTTTGTAAAAAAAAACTCCTACGTACGTAAAGTGTCCTACGCAAAGTGTCACTCTGCCATAAGAAGACCTTGGTTGGGAAACCTTAGAATGTAGAAAGTTGTTCGCTAGGTTAAAGTTACTCGAAAAATTCAAATCTCACGAATCCGGACCTGAAACTGCAGGCATATTTCTACCCCCACAATAATTCAGTGGGACAGGCAAGAGACCAATTAAGAGGAATCAGCTGTCGAACAGAGCGTTTCAAGAATTCGTTTTTCCTACGCACAATGCACGACTGCAACGCAAACAATGTATAATTATTTCAAACACATTACTCTCCATACTACAATATTAATCAACAAAGTATTTCTTTCACCTAACTCCACTTCATGGCTGGGGACCTACCATCCCCTGCTTCAGTCCCTTTCTGGCAGCTCACAGGGTAATATGTACATTTATAAATAATCACCATCCCTTACTCCTTCCTCAACATTGAACTGCAAATGAGTCATCCCTCCTCTTCCTTACCTAACGTTAATGTTGCGTAACGTTATTTCATAGTAATAAGGTTTGTAATCCAGTCGATAGAAAACGATTCTAAAACTAATATAACATTTGGGAAACATTACAAGAGAGCCCAGAGTTGGACGATCGTTAATGCTGGATAAATTCTGCTATATATTTTATAGAGAGAGAATACTTTGTCTCAAAACACTTCCGTTTGGATGGAATATATTACATTTGTGGATTACTCTGTTGGCATGGGCTGAGCCGTGTTTTAATATTAATAAAATTAATTAAGAAATCGGACAATATTAAACTTATTAATTAGAATAAACATGTTATACACACTATGAATGACAGGAGGCACATTTCCCTTCGTTCACAGTAAAAACATATACTTGAATATCGTAGTAGAAGAAAGATTGCTTCAAAAGCGAATATGAAAGAACGGTAATTCAGAAGGGGATGTAAAGAGACTGATATATGCTTGCGCAAAGAGAAGGATAGGATAGGGAAGGAGCCGGGAAGGGAAGAGGAGGCGAAAAAGTTAAGCCTTGTTGAAATATTCCAAAAATCGATGAAATCCAATGAAGTAACAAACAGTGTTGTTATGTCATCGTAATATTTTTAGTTAAAAAAATAAAAATTATGTTAATTTAGAGTTCGTGCTTTTGAAGATGAGGATCATATTCGTAAGTAAAGAAACAAAGCGGCTTATAAAACGTCTTTGAAGCCTGGAATCAGTGATCATAATTCTCAACCTACTTTTGAAATTTATTTGTGGGCACTTGATACTCGTTTTTTTTCGATACAATGAATCATTTTTACCTTACTGAATTTTCCTCTTCTGCTAGGGAAGTAGATATGTCTCGGGAATTTTACAAATCATGTGAATATCATTACTTAAAAGTTTTATAATCCATAATCATACATTACCATTATGGTTTAAGTAGCTGAAAATGTTTGATGAATCGTAATTTTTCAAATATCGTTTCATATAATCTCCTGCAATAAAATTTCGCCGACTCCTCGGATCGTAGCGTAGCACAATTCCAGCGATGCCATCCTCTCATACTCTACAATCAACGATTAAATGCGTTATCCACCTCTATTTAACCTAAGGCTTAATCGATATCGCTACAGGCTAATCATTCAGGAAAATGACTTTTTTTGTCTATCTCGCATAAACCGAATTTCCATGGAATAGGTACAGGCGATTTACGAAATTATGAGAAGCAATTTAGTGGACTGAAACAGGAATGAGAAGAACGCAATTTTGAAGCGGTGATCATTTGGAAGGTTTCCACCCATTTGTGCGTGAAATTGGAGAAAAAATGTTTGTGGTGAAATATCGTTAGCAGGCGCGTGCGAGTTAATTATTTCCCGAGTGTAAAAACGTAACGCTCAAACACACAAAGCTCGTCAATGGCCATCACTTAAGAGTTAATTGTGTTATCGTGATGACCAGTGAACGGAGATCTGATCGCCCCAGTTATGACATTCTTTCGCTGAGAATCAACTCTAGATGGATTTTTTTTTCAGTCAAATTGACCCCAGTAGCCTGGTTTATTACATCCCGACTAGGAAACGCAAGTGCTGCGGTTTCGAATCATTGATATTTATTAAATTAAACGCATAAAAGTTCTCAGTGACCGAGCGTTTATTTCATCCGAATGAAATGAGCTATTTAAACATGCTCCTTTTTACTAATATTCGATATATTTGTAACCGCATTGATGTGTTCGCAAATGATTTTATCCAATATTTCATGGCCATATTTGAAACGAGATTAAAAAACAAAAGGCCGGCTTCAACCGAATGATGAGAACTCCGTCCAGCCCTTACTAACTCCTAGTTTTGAGCACTCCATGAGATACTACCCCAATAGAAGTTTTTAGTGTTACATTACCTTTCCTAGAGGATATTGGAGGTTTTGCCAACTAGGCAAAGAAAAAATAGATTTTGATATGTTGTAGGTTATAATAAGTGAGGTAAATGTAAGGCTTAAAGGTTAGAAAACATGTAAAAACATAAGTCAGGTAATTGTGAATTGTGAGAAAGTAAGGAGGGGGAATGGTGTAGTTTACCATATTTTTTATTGCGAAATATGATAGTTTGCAAAATAAAAAGACATGTATTTTTCCATTTTTTGATCCGTCAATTATTTCTCGAGTTATAAGCGGTGAAAAACTGATGTTTTAACCCTTTCGGAAAAGTGGGTGTGGTGCAACCTCTGACGTATATCGGCTTCGTCCAATCACAACTGAGCCCGCGAAGCTACTTCGCCTTATCGCAAAGGGGGGGGACACAGTTGGCTCTCCCAATGGGAGCGATTGCGACAGGATCTGTGCGACCAGACCTTCCGAGAATCCCCCTCCACTCCCTTCCCTTCCCATGAGAGCAGTCAAGGACGGGAGGAAAATGACGTCAATGTTATCACAGCAGCTTTTTCGGTGGGCGTCACCTTTTTGCTCATTTTCATTTTTGATTTATGGTTGTGGTTAGACGATTAATTATTTCACTAAAATTCTTTTTTCGTTTCCATCTACCGATTTCGTGCAAAAAATTGCGATTTTGGTTCCGAGTAAACGCCTCCATTGGCATGACATTGTGAGTGATGGTCCGTGAGTAATACATATGATCAAGAAGGACTCTGCCACCATACCTAATACTTCTCCAATTGTCCTCCTCTGCCAATTTTTATCTCTTTCTAACCTACTTCTCGGAAACCTTCCTTCTACTAACGATCGTCCTCCTTCCTCGAATACCAAATTTAGCCGGCGTTATATTTTACACTCCGTATCAATGTTATTGTTGAATTTCCCTCTTCACATAACCTTTTCTTTTGCTGATGTAATTCTTTGCCATTGGTCTACCTGTTTCCTCTCAGTGATGAATGCTTTTTCTATGCGCCGTAATGCTGATAGCTGGATTTAAATAATGACAATAAGTGCTTCAAGCATTGAATCTCGTATGTTTTTGCTTGGTGCCGAGATAACGCAAGGGTTGAGGAATATATTTTCTCTGTTTTTTAATGCTCCACATATACCATTCAGTAGATGTTTTTCTTTCGTAATTTGGTACGAGACCTTAGTGAAGAATATTGGATTCCATTTTCCACTCTTTCCTCATTCCTTCCCTGAACTTGACCTTTCCAGCTCTCGATGACCATTTACTTCCAGGGTTTTCGATACCTTATGAGGCCATGGTGGCCTGCTCAAACATGAAATATGCTGAAGTGGGCTGAATCATCCGGGTCACGGTTGCAAGAAGGATAGATGTGTTCACCGCTCGTGGAACCCATTTTTCTCTAATAGAACCGTGTCAACGTCCTTTTGATCATGCGTCCTTATTTGCACCCACGGCAAGGATGATTATTAGCTTTGTTTCAGTGACCTGCGTGGGTCTCAGTGATATTCAGTTACACCCGTTTTGATGAAGCCAATCACTCTCCTTTTCCCTCTCTATTTCCGTAAGAAATTTGCGAGGCTTCCAAGAATCGAATATCATTTCCTGTTGTGTTTGAATAAAATGTAATAGCCTATTGGTAGTACGTAATTAGCCATCCGGGGGAAGCAACCGACAGCTAAGGTAATTTGCGCCATTTATGACAGGTGAGTAATTGGATAGGGGAAGAAAAAACCTAGGGAACGGAAGAAGGATGAAGAGAAACCCGGCGATAGCATAGCCTGCTATTGACACAAAGTATCCATCAAAATCATTGGCCAACCATCCTGTGATTGATTCGATGCAGCTTTCCACTGAATTCTCTTGTTATATAAGCTCTTCACATTTACTTATTTCTTCTCCTTCAGATACTTCATCACTTGTTGCATGAATCTCATGCAAGGCCTCACTTTTCCATTTTCCCAGGGGCCCAAATTTTAGAGTCCCATCCGACGGACGGAGTACTGAACTTGATGTGCTCTCCACGCAATATTCAAATAGGTACCGGTATAGCTATGAAACAGCTCTGCCAATGCTAGAATTAGAATCTAGACCCTCGGGATGGAGGGCCCGTTTAGCCACTACACCATCCCGAGCCTCTCATGGAGAAAGTGTCAAAAAAGACTCTCTTGAGCAGCTTTATGTTTAGGCTGTTTACGAGCATCGTTAAATGCTTTTCATGGATACTTTATTTTAGATGCATATATCTTTTTATGTCCATATTATTAAATTGTATTCATGATCTTGTTAAAAAAAGGTAAACCTGTCTAATATTCTTCAATATAACATGCTCCAAAGTAAGAGGGAAATATATCTATTCTATTTCAGAGAGAAAACCGATAGATTAGCGGGAAAACCTATTTTCGTTCAGTCAATATATTAGGTGGCGATTGCACTCCCATCACCTCTTATGGAGCAAACACAATGTGTGATTCTTTAATCGATTAGTGCCGCCAACGGTTAGCAGAAGGTCTAGAATTAATTGGAACTTAAACGAGGAATGAGTTACCTTTAAACGGCAGTCACGGGTGCGATTCCATGGCCAACAGATGCTGCTGTTTTCCAATTCTCCTCCGATGATCGCCCGCCCATATCCTTGCAGGCCCGATCTTTCCAAACCAAGCGGGAAAAATACGAAGAACGGGGTCGGAGACTTATTCAGAAACGCATTTTCTTTCGCAAAAATATTCAGCGCAAAAACCGTAAATACCGATAAGAATTTTTCACTCTGGAACTAACCCTATTCTTAGAAAACTCTTTCGCGTCACATTCACAAAAGGCATGATCGGAATTGAGCGGAAGTTTTTTGCATTTCCCCGAATTTTATATTATTCAGCGTTATTTTATTCCATTGGTACAATGGCTCTTTGTGTTGAAAGGATTAAACCGTTTTGTAGGCATTAATATCCTCTTCGGGTTCCTGATTTTAAAAGCCTTGCTGTCGATATAGCTTAATTTTTTTATGAAATTCTAAGTACGTGATGAGGACTAAAATATTGAGCGATTCGATACTTGGAACTTTGAATTAATTTGTGTGCTATATTCTTACTTATTGAATGAATTTTCTTAAAGTTGATGAGTTATTAATGATCTTCATATACCATGTTAATTAATAGAGTCCATTTTCATTGACAGGAAGCAATATATGAGAAATTTCCCTTGAGGATAACGCATTAAATAATTTCAGTTTGGATTTGTAACTATTGAAATCTTCTTTTGAGGGCTCTCCGTTATAATAAATTCTTTTAGTGGGACTACGATAGTGTATTGCTAGCTCATTGAATGTAAGCACCGAAGAAATCTTTGCTTTCTTTTAGGGAAACGTGTTTTGAGTCACTTCTTATTTCACTTTCACTTAATCGATAAAATGCATGTAAGTTCCCTAAGAAATTAATGTTTATTATTATTCACGCAAATTGTTTCTTTAAATACTCTCTGTCCACACTCTCATAGACTACACTTTATGACCATCATTTTGTTTCTAGAAATAATTTTGGTATTGTATATATTCCGGTGGAAGTCATCCAAGTATGTGTCAGCCACGGTTGTCAGGTAAGTATTGCATCTGCCTGATAGTCCAAATTTCACCGGTTAAAATCCTACTTCGGGTATGGGTGATGTGTTTTCATTCAGAGTAGGCTGATACGTAATACCGCATGACCTCGGCAGTTGGAGAACCTTAAATCATAATGATAATTATTTATTGACATGTTTCAGGAACGTAGAAGTATTAAGCAATTGAAATTCTATGTTGGTTTTTCTCGCGAGTTTGAAATTAACGTGGATTTTAATAGAAAATTTATATTAGATAAATGGCATTCCTTGCATTTGTGTACATTCTAATGAGAGCGTGTACTCTGGATTAAAGCTACAAAAGACTGGCGGAGAAATGATTTTCATTAAACAATCCATTCGGAGCCGAATCAAACTGGATTATGACCCGATCGCTGAGTGCTTCACATCGTCCTTCCACTCCGCGCTGCCGTTCTGCTCCGTCTGCTTCGCTTCAGCTCCCAGCCTCCTTCGTCTGGAGGTAGTGCCGCGGGGTCGTGCGCAGATCGAGTTTAATTGACCCAAAAGGCAAATCGTTCCGCGCGTTTATTTTCCAATCGCCTCCCCAGATTGAATGAAATGGAGGAGATAATAAAAAAAACCTTTCCTTCGGTCTCATTCCATCGACTCACACCACCTCCGGGCTTCCCACTCTAGCCACGGGTTTAGAATTTTTGAGGAGAAAAAAACACCGGCTCTTCCTTTCCTCAATCCTCCCCTCCCTCACGCACTTTTAACCTCCGTAGAACTAGGATGAAAATCGATGCCAGCTGGTTGAGAACTGTGGACGGTACGGGGGCCTTGAAGGAGGTTTACTCTTTTGGGCCGCGTAATCATCATCCCCAAGGGATTTTGTAACCTCTTCCTCGTTACAACACCCTAAGTATTGTCACTATTCTCTGTCTCCCTCTATCGCCGATGCTTTTCAATAACAGCTTTGTACGCTGTCCATGTTCAAACGGCAACATATTAATTCCTCGCATCAAGATTTATTTTTGCTTTGTGTATCGTGGAAAAGAGACTTTGAATGTGTTTCGGGAAAGCGAATTGTTAATGTCCAGCGAATACAGTGACTATGCTTCTGCAGGTAAGTTAAGGTTAGACGCCTTCAAGTATCGATCCTTTTATCGATGTTGGTACTTTGTGCACGTAGGAAAAAATTGGATCATTACGTCGGCCGTGGTAATTTAGTCGGTAACACACCATCCTGATAAACTAATAGTCGTGGAGTTGAATCCCGCTTCGAGTATGAGCATTATATTTGCCCAAGGAATAGGTCTGGGGAAGTATAACACTCATGAGTTAAATTGGGTTATTGGTTGGGATATAAACTTGGCAGTTGGAGCACCTTACAATTCAATTCTCCCCATGTAAAATCGAGCGGTGGGCGGAGGTCTTCTGGACCGCTCTATACTTGACTATTCTCCCTGCGCTTGAATAATGACCGCACTGAATGGCTACTAACCTCGTCGATAAAAAATTGGTTATATAAGAGTCGTCATAGTATGGTAATAAACAACAAATAAGTAGTTGAAAGAGGATTCGAGGTAAGGAATGTGAAAATTTCGCGCAGCTAATGGACAGAACAGTGACAACTTTGAGCGATTGACTAAATTTTGTCCCAAAGTTAGGTCATTGTGGCGAATCGTAATGTATACATGCGCCTATGATGTCAAAATATTGGTTTTACTGAAACGGAGTTGGTACCTCCGAGTTTCTCCTTATCCCTTCCAACCTCCTTCCCTCACGCTTCCTCGGTGACCCTACCCGCCTATTTGCCTATAATTAACCCTTCGTTTACCATTTCCTCCACTCTCCCCTCAAAAGGACGCTCCAAATGGCTCTCCCTCCGTCCTTAACCCGACAAAACCTTCGCTCTCCCCCCACCCAGGACACTCGAATAACACAGCGCGTCCTCACTCTTTGGCGTCGTAGAGGGGCGGCAGGGCCGACTCCCCCGCGACTCGAAACAGCTCCTCTCCCGACCGGACGTCTGAATCTCCCTCCAGCCCCTTCCCGACTGTCAATCTGCTAATCGGATTCATCGGGTGCGTCCACACGTTCGCTTCCATCGGTGCCGTCTCTCCTCGACGCAAAATAGCCTTTAAGTGGTCTGCGGTTGAAGTTTCCGTGGCGCCTTTGCAATGGCATTGGCTGGGGAAGGATTTTTCATCAGCTGTCCCCTTCCCGATTTACATAGCGCGCCAGGGTGACTCACTGGGAGACGTGGGCCGTCGAAACGGATTACATCGGTTGGTCTTCAATGTTTCCCTCGCATCGCGCCGAGCGTTGTATATATCCTTTTACCTCACGTTCTCAAGGAATTCATCCTAGATTGGAACAGTTTCGTGCTTGTATGGGGGCATCCATATGTAACGCTACGATGATCACCCACATTTTTCACCCCCTCCTTGTACATAACACTCCGTAACACTCTCAAAAATCCCCCTTACTTACGTCACGCCGCCAATGAGCATTTTCCGTCGATAATAAAACATACGTGCTTTATTAATGTTTTATTTATAAATACTACTTTTTATTTTCTACTTATTATTTGCATCAATATTATAGATGGAACAATCAACTTTTAACGTATCTTTCTCCCAAGGAAACGGAAAGCTGCATTCCGGTCAATTATGCATCTTTAGGTTGCAACTCCCCCTCCTTTAACGTCACGCATTATGCGAATGGCCCCTACGGGCAAGGTGTTCCCGGTATGTACTGGTAGGTTAATTGAACGAACAATAACGTTTAACATTTTAGTCTTGGTGAATACGTTGAATTTCAATATGGGTCTAAATTGGCCTCTGCTACACAATTTTATCTTTAACCCCAGAATTCTTAGGGCCGGTTTCACCAACAACGATCAACGCTTGATCGGCGATCAAGTCTTGATTTGATCGGCGATTTTGTTGATTCCGTTTCACCAACAATAATCAGCTGTGATCGGGGATCAAATCTCTTGTCAAGTTGACCGCAGATTTTGGACGATCAAATCGAGAATCAACTGAGATGGCTGATTGCGAAGTGTCTTCAGGCGAATGCGTAGAAATAATTATTGATTATTCCCACTTAAGGAACCACAACAGGCCCCACAGAATATGATGTGTTTGCATGCAGAGGAAGATGATTTCAAATTGTGGTTTAGATTCTCTAAGCCGGCAGTGGAATTTATTTTAGAAAACATTTAAAATGGCATCCGAAACCGAGCAAGATACGCTATGACTTCAATAGATCAATTAGTAATAGTCGCCGATATTTCGCAACGTGAGGTCCTCAGGTACAATTCTAAATATTCATCCATTTATGAATCAATTTAAATTTCCCGCGTCGATACATGAAATGAATAACTAACGTCGTGTGTTGGTGAATCGTACGCCGTAGGCAGACGTGGTAGTGTGTTGTTGTTCTTTCTTTTTATATATTATGAATTTTAACCATTGTTATGCTTTATATGATATGTTGTCGTTGAATATATATATGATTTTACATTCTGAAGATAAAATTGAAGGTTCTGCTTTCTCCAGTCAGGAAAACAAGATGTTTTGCGATGTTGTTTACATGTTTCTGTTCACGGTGATACCATATTCGATGTTGTGTTCACATATTCGGTAGTATTTTCATTAATTCTAAAAGAAATAGCCATGTTGTGTGATATAAGCGGTATGTAATGCGTTTAATATATGTTACTTTCTATTTATTTTTACTGCCCTTTATTCTTTGTCCATTAGTTCGTGTCCACCTTGTAGTGATGGGACTGTTTTAGATTGATTATGTTTGTTCCTGTTCTTCAAATGAATCATATTAATGTAGTTAATCAGTGTGTAAATATTTTAAGTTAATTAGCTAGCGTGAATGAACTTAATAAACTAAATCCAGTTTAGTTGTGGTGAATTCCACTTTGTCAGGCCTATTCCTTTCGGGATGGATATCTAAAATCATGAGATAATATAGTTACTTACAGGTAATACGTAGGGAAATACTGCAATTAAAATGTGCCAACTATTTATTATCTACAATTGAAAGTGTACTTGTTGAGTAAGAATCTTGTTTTCATGTACTACTGCACTTGAAAGTTAGCTCAGGTAAATGTAAGCAAATATTTTTAAACAAATATCTTTTTATATCTTCTAGTTGAAATTAAAATAAGATGTCACCCAATGAAGATTGGTAGCTAATATACTTTACTTCAATCTTGATGTATATTATATCATTATTGTGTTTTCATAACATGATATTGTGGAGGCTTTTTGAATTGTGCTTTCTTTAATGGTGGCTCAGACATAGATAGTGCATACATGCAATATGGTTATGACTCATAAAACAACTTGGTGAAACTATCTGTTTAGCTAGTATTTTGACCTTTCATTATTTGTTGTGTAGATTTTTATGTGATAGTTTCATCATATGCTAGAAGTATCTTATATTTCAGTCAACCTTTATTAGATAATGTAATTATTAACACTGTTTAACAATAAATAGTTTCAATAACCTTGTTGATTAATACTTGTATCAGCATATTTATAAGTAATATCAATCTGACGGTTCGTTATGCTATTACTTACTTTTAAGTATCAAAACCAGGCACTGTTGTCCAACATAGGAGTAGCTGATAAGCCTGTCATTGAAACATATTTTATCCTAGTAGTGTAACGATTCAATAACCAGCTCTTCAATAGAGATATGAGTGAATTTGAAATTAATTTCAAGATAATTGTTAATGCAGACCACAATTGGGGAACTCTACCATGTCTCTAAATCTGGTGTTTGTAGGATTTGGAGCCTTGAGCTCTTGGGAGATTTGTGAAGCACTCAAATTGCAGTCATCTCATCATGGACTGAAAATTATGAGATAAACCGTGACCGAATGCCTTATTTTTCTATTACTGCTCAAGCTCTCTGTACCCCCAGCCTTAGAACAACCAATTTAGTGGCAAGGTGGCTAGGCTTTGTGCACAGGCAGTACTTACCATAGTTAACAATTTCTTTTTATGGGCAAAATTCAAAGTAAAAGAAACCATGAATGGATTTTTGTTAGGTTTTGCAGGGTATCCCTGCTGATCATAGGTATCTACTCATGCCCATTGTAAACCATACCGCCAGAAGTGGTACAATCATACTCATATTAAAACAATGAATCCCATTGCTTCAGTGTCATATGAGGAGGTTTCCTAGTCTATCTATGGAACTTCTAGTCAATATAGATAGGGCTCTTACTATCGTAGCCAGAGGGGTTCTACATTATGTGGCTATAATGTTCACGGGTGAAGGTGGTCCTATGTATTAGAATATTCAATTCCGACCATTTGATAATGTGGAAACTAACATTGGAAAATATACTGGCACTGGAAAGTCTATTTGGGCTGTGATATTTAATGCCTTATTCACAATAGAATGAAAAATATTAAAAAATAAACTTTAATGTTGCAATAACTTATGAATATGTATTATGTATACTCATTCATCATTATCTTCACCTGTTCATTGTTCATACACATATATAACTGTTGAGAAAGGTGATTCAGAACTGGAAAAAAATAAATAAATATAAACTGAATATAATAAAAATCTGAATCCTTTATTCAGTCTCTTTAAAAGATTTTAAGACTTGGATTTTTAAATGTGTTGATCAGTCACTTTTTCAAGTTGTCTGAAGTTATATGCTTTTGTTGTAGGCCATTTGGGAAACTTCTCTACTTTCCATTTCCTTTGTGGTATGAAGATACATGATGTGAGAGGAAGTGGATGAATAGATGCAACTGAGGTTGTCGTGATTTATGATTACTATTGTGTTTTGGTAATAAGTGTAATATTGGGTTGAGTTAAGGAATGATTATTTTGGTATCTAGTTGGGCATCTTCTTATTCTATGATTTTTTTCTGGAATCTAAAGTTATATGAAGTAGTAGGAGCTGAGATGGGTGCGTCAAGAGTGTTGTCAAGTGATTGGTGAAGTACATTCAGAATTAATTAATTGATTCTTAAGAATGATATTTATCATCTCTTTGTTTTTATTGAATCAGAATACTGTTCTTAAAATTTTACATGCCTGTGTTTGCACAAAAAAAGTTTTAAATGCATAGCTTAGGTATGGTGCATGTCATGTAAAATTAATAAAATGTCACAATGTCTCAAATAGAGAAAATTACCTCAAAAATAGTTTCCCTGTTGTTGCTAGCTGAAATAAAGTGATGTAATAACGAAATGCATCTACAAATGGAATGTGCATAAAAGAATGACTAAAAACAGAGCATATCTTTGCAATTGCTCTATATTGCATATTGTCTTTTGAGTTGCTCAGTGGATGAAAGTGATCCTTGCAATTTTCAATGATGCAATGCCCTAGATCATTCATTTTTGGGGAATATGACTTCCAATAGTATTGTATAATGACACCGATGGTGCGGAGGCATTGGCGATAAATGAAATAAATCGGTTGAAAATCGTATCTAAGATTGTTTAAAATTCGAAGCAGTGATACCACAATCCGTGACATTCGCGGCATTATTCTTAGGGCTTTGCTTCATATTTTCGTAGCAGGTTTTAAGCTGTTGTTTCAGCCTTGCAACGTTCATTTCTAGGGTAATAAAAGGCAATGCTGTATCATCCCACGCCTCTTAACTTTTGCTTTATCGTAAATTTCGTCAGGTTTTTTGTTTGTTTATATTCCTTACCGAGATTTTTGTCTTTCCGCAACATTTTCCGATCGATTTTCAGCCATATTTTAAATACTCCGGGTGAATGTCTTTTAATAAGCGTACGCGTATCACGTGATAGCTACAGCCAATAGAACAGCTCCTTTTATTTCTATGATACATTTACGTTCCAAGATTACCCATCATATGATCGGCAATCATGATCTGCGATCAAGTGTTGGTGAAACAGGAGAGGGATTTGATCGTCAATCAACAATTGATTGACGGTCACTTGATCGTCGATCAGCAAATGTTTGGTGAAACCGGGCCTTAGTATATTTAAACAAAATACCGTACCTGGGCGTGTTAAACAGCACATTTATTTCCACATTTCTATATCTTAGAACCATGGTCACTAGATACCAGGTGGGTTGGGAGGGGGTGGGGTTATTTCTCTCGAACATTCTCTGAGAAGAGAAGAACCCCCTCCAACCTTTCACCCCACCTACCCGAATCAGGGTTGCCAGACGTCCCGGATTTTACGGGACAGTCCCGTATTCGTGCTAAATGTCCCGCGTAAGGAAATAAAATGTTATTTTCAGCATATGTAATACTTGTAAAGGTATTTATTAATAAACTGCCCTGTGATGTTGATATAACATCCGTAAAATCATTCTTAAAGGAAGTTCACTAGTTGTCGATTATGTCACACAATGATTTCCTCGACAGCACACCTGTCCCTTATTTTGTTTTCAGAAATCTGGCAACCCTGACCCGAACCCACCTAAATACCCGGGAAATTCGCAGTGAGACCATTCTACCCTGAAATTGCCTCCATCAGCGGAGGTGAAACGTTGGTGGACAACCACGACAACGCGGAGCAACCCAAAAAAAACATATTACCGTAGACATTGACCGCGAAAGTTTTAATCAATCAACTCCATCAAGTCTACACCTTATCTCATTCTACATGAGAATGGTCACCTCGCTACAAATGAAACCTCTATTAGCCCCTTATTGCTTCTATCGCGCCAGATATTTCAATCCCTAGCAAGTTCCCTAACTGATTAGCATCTAGGCATCCTTTAGTTCTATTTCATAATTCCAATTAGATATTTTAGGTCTACTATTGCTGAGAGATTAAATAAACTATGGGTATTAATGCCTTATATTTACTTCACTTAAGTATGAAAATCAAATCTGATTCTTACTAACTTGTCGAACGACATCCCTTTCATCCTAGATATTTTCTGTGAAGCTCAAAAAACCCACTGTTTTCTTCCGTTTTAGTACAATTTTGCTGGTATTATTATTAATTCCTACTGCCTATTTCTATTTTAGTACTTTTTGTATCTCACTGTTCGCTATCTCTTGACCGATTACATAAGTATCAACACCATATTTTCTGTCCTCATATAAGCTTGGAGCGTAATACCTTGTCATCAGCCCATTAAATCGTAATAGCCTCTGGCTTTAGGTGCTCCAACGGCTGAGGTTATATCGCGGCTGACCTTAATCTTATGACAAACGAAAAATCCATGAACGAAATACCCTGGACAGTATTAAAACCCGCAGTCTTTGGGTTGCTAGACTAGAGCGTTACCGACCTGACAACCACGGCCGGCTTTTTATTAATTCTTTAACTAATTTTTTCCTCACATCTCTTTCGGTACTGTTGCTAACTACTGTTTTCTCTTATCGTCATCTTTTTCTACCTTCTATACATTTAGGCAACTCCTTAACTTTCTTTTCTTTGTTTTCAATTTCTGCTTGGAGTTGTCACCTATCCGTCAACTACACTTTTCTTGCCCGTTCAATGTTTTCCGGCATATTTGAAATTTCTAAATATCTTTAAACTTATCTCTACATGTATTTTTCTTGTAATCTCTACCAAAAACAGTGGTTTCATGATTTTAAATGTTTTCGACATTTATTTCCCGTCTACATTTTCCTTGTGGTCGATATGTTTTCAACGGCTTTATTCATTCCCCTTTTTTGATACCTCCTCCTTAACGTCTACTATTCTCATTCTCCCTTCTCATTCAGAATTCCATAAACTGCGTCCTGATATTCTTCCCTCTTCGGTCCACCTGAAACTTCTTAATTTCACTCATGTACCAGGCTTTTTATTTTAATCCTTTGACTTTTACTTAAATATTCGTTGCCACTAAATTCATATCTGAATCTGCATATGCCCCGAGGGAACCATGGGACTTGATAACGCAATGGAAGAATATTTTCATTTAACTTAATTAAAGTTCTGGTTCCCTTGGCCTTTAGGTCAAGGGGATTTAAATCACTAATTTATTTGAATATAGATGTCACCGATATTAAATTTTCTTCAGTGCTCTTCGTGGGTACTCCTTGTTCCTTAGTTATGTTATAATATTTGCCGCCATCCATTATCATGAGAATGGCTGTAGAACACGCATCCTTACTTCTAAAAAGCAACTTAATTAATTTATGTAGTACGTCTCTTTAATTCACGGATTGCAATCGATATTGACTTTCGAGGCTACATTATTGAACTACAATTGCAAACTATTTTGATTTAGGTTGATTGATTGATTTGGATTCACTTTGAGGATTGATAAATTGAGAATGCAAACATTTTCAGGAATAAATTTATCTTATCAAGTAAAAAATTGACACGAAAAATAAACGATGATTTTGAAACCGTCTCTTAAGCTTGGAATATAAAGGATGTACGATATAGGCTTTTAAGTGTCTTTCCTATTAGAATAAAATTATTTCCATTCTAGTCACATTTGTACAACAAAGTGATATCCATTTTTTACGCCACTTCCTCGCAGAATAAGAAGACAGTATTAGAGGAATAAATTGTTCATTATCTTAAAAAAAACCGGAATTCAACTACATCCAGGCACCGATTTCTTACACGCCTAGTAGAAATCAAAGAGCCTTCTGCGCTTCCAATTATGAGCTGATTGGTTAACAAAGACATTTACATGGTCCTTTACCGTACACTGCTTTATTATTGCCATCGACTTATTACATCACCACCCTCCAAATTCCCGAATTCTATATTTCCTCGATCTACTACCTCTTCATTATTTTATGTGATTACCTTCCTTCTGCTACAAAGTTTCATGAACCATTTTTTTCTCTTTGTTATCTCTCAATTCATATGCCTTGGACTCCGACATCAGATTTTTTACCAAGACATTTATATGTAAAGCAGCTCATTCAAAATCTTATGCATATTTATTTATTTATTTATTGTTTTTAATTAGGGATGGGTCGGTTCCACTTTTTTTCGGTTCCGGTTCGGTTCTTAACTTCGGTTCTCGGTTCCGATTTCGGTTCCGGTTCTTAATTTACCACGTACTTTGCATTGCTCAATGGTAAGATAAGGTAATCAATAATCATTTTCAGAGGCTGAATTAAAATAATTCGCGACTTTGAAGCATCTAAGTACACTATTTCACCAGGTTTTAATGTGAAGCCTCCACTTTCGGAGTGTGAGTAGGTTTCAAACTGGTTTTCGCGCCAATTATTTCGGTGCCGATTATTTTTCGCCTCGGTTCCGGTTCCGGTTCTAAGCTCAAGAACCGGTGGAACCGAGAACCGAAGAACCGAACCGACCCATCCCTATTTTTAATGTTTACCCAACATATAAATATAATTACAGGATATACAATTAATTATCGAACAAGATAATACAATATCATTAGCACTGATCAAAACGCTAGACAAAGAAGATAATACAAATGAATAACATTGGACATTTATAAATATCTATCAAATATCAATAACATTAACAACATTAACAAAATTACCTCTGTGTGTTAAGGTTAGAAATAAGTTCTTTTAAAAATTTATTTCTGTCTTGTAATAAATTCAGATCATTGCAGTATTTGTTTTATTGCAAGTTGCATATGAATGAACTTATAATATATATGCATGCCTTGATATTCTGGAACTGCGAATTGTTTTGCAAACAAAATTTCATACGGGTAATATCCTGATACAAGAATGAGGGATAGCGTTTATCCTCTAATTTCCTTATTGGCACTCATACACACGTAATCTCAGGTAACATCAGAAGAATAAACCTCATTGCCGTCTTTTCTCCAACAAATCATGTCCACCCTATCACGTTAAAATAATTGGTCCATCGTTACAACTAATTTACTACCTCAAATCATTCAAAATTGCCAAAATAATGCGCATTAAAGTTTTTAGGGCTATCTACAAGAATCTTTTTGATTCCGTGGAGGCTCTGAATCCTTTACGCAACCCGAAATTAGCGTTATTTTATTTTCACATTTACTTGAAAATTTCAGGGTGTATGGGCAATTAAACTGGCTCTTGTTGATCTGATTTCACACATTGTTAGGCTTTGTACTGGTGAATATTACCCTCAACAATCACATTGACCTTCGGATACCTGCCTAATTAAACTGAGATTTATATTTGAAATGCTGCGTCTCTTGATCTATTAACGGGTGATAATTATTGTAAACATTTTCCATTTTAGGTATTTAGGATGCATAATTTTATTTCTGCCTAATTTTCCTTATAGCTTCAAATATATTACTCCCATTATTTTGCTACACGCAATAGTTTAAGTTAGCAATCATTGCTGACCAAACTCTCCCATCGCTTCAAGCTCCTTGCCGTGTCCTGCACATGGCATCAACTATGCCTTCTCGTTCAGGCTCTTTTTGATTTTACGTGATCGATTATTGGTTCACGCAGACTGATGTTATGGTAAAGGCAGAGATAGGCGTATAGAAAGCTCTATTAAGCATGAAAAAGAGAATATCTTCTCATAGCCAGATATCACCTGAAGATCAATGAAAGAAAAATCATGGTAATGGCATGCAGCATGAGGGATGAGGCCAAGACCAACGTTAAACTAGGAAAAACAAAAGCCTTCCTTCCAAAAGCGAAAGATAAGAGAGTATTGTTATCTAGGAGTTCGAGTGACCAGCGGTGGATGAAGTAAGAAGGCAATGGTCAGTAGAATAGGTCAGGAGAGGAGGGCATTCTTCCAGTGGAAGAATCTACTTACGGCTGGAAATGCAACACTTGAAGATAGGAAAAACTTCATCAGAACCTGCATCTGGAGCATGTTTCTTTTTTGCAGCGAGGCATGTACGACAACAGCATAAGAGAAGTCAGGATTGAAAACATTTGAAATGTTCAACAAAATAATATGAAGGTAAATTGATGGACCGAGTAGCGAACGAAGTCCTGAGAAGTTTGGGAGAGTAGGAAATATGAAAACGATAAAAAGAAATGTGACAGTATAATAGGCGATATCTTGAGACATGATGGCCTGATGAAAGCAATCGTTGTGGGCAAAGTGAACGGGAAGAATGGAAAAGGAATGCGTCGGATGAAATATATGAAGCAATTTGTCAAGGAGAAGGGTTATCCACTTCTACATAAACCCTGAAAGCCACCATAAAGGTGTGTGGAATGGTGTGAATTCTCACCAATCGTGCACTACATATCATGCATAAAAAAGGATTAGTAAAAATATACTAGTCTAAACTTCAATATGTAAAAAAGATAAAAATAGCAAAGCAAGCATGCGAAAACATACTGTTATTTGGGTTAGGTTCAAGTCCTTATACCAACATGCAGCTACCTATGCTATCCATTGATACACTCGTATTGGACATATTTACCTCTATTCATATCCCTATGCACGAGGAAAAAAGGATATTTTGAATCTGTCAGTTAGGCAATCAATTTCTCTAATTGTGTGATTATGGTCCAGTCTACCATAGTAAGTTGAGGTTCGCAAAATATTTTTTAAATGACATCACTGAAAATATTACCTTGGAATGTATTTAAGTGATTAAGTCTAAATTTCAACCTGCGATCTGACAATGATTCCCATTTTAATTCATTTATGTAAATAATAAGAGGTTGGAAGATATGAGAGGTAAGAGACCGGTGAATCGAGAGGAGAGGTTCGTCAAACTTATGCATATTAGCACATTTGACTTAAGATGATGAGATCTCAAAGGAAAATAGTAGTTTTTACGGATCCCAAAAACGGGAAAATTTTACATTCATGTCGGATGGATATTGATATCCTGTTTGCCAAAGAACAGTTCGAAGTTATAAAAAACAGTAAAATGCCTTCACGGTATGGAGAAATCACCACGTTGTAACCAGGCATTCCTTTCATACTTCCTCGCACCACTTGCAGCTTCAGGAATAAAGGCCAAACGCACTTGACCTATAGGTGGCTTTCTGGATATAATGTACGCTTGGTTAAGTTCATTATCATTCCTATGTGAGAGTTTGAAATGGCCCACGCAGCTCCCAGTAATTTCTGTCCCACTTGGTGTAAAAGCAAATTGTGGATCATCATTCCACTTCTCTGCCATCCTAAATCGCCTCTTCCGTGAACGATGGCAGTGCTCTGCCAACAGCGGGGCCAGTAATCGAAATCCTCCCGAATAGGGAGAGGTGGGAACTGTGGGAATTTCGCAATATTTGGTCGCTTAAAGGATTCTAACCACCCGGGTTTAACAAGCCCTTTGAAAGCCAATATCCAATATTCCCATCACATATCACACCCCTTTCACCCCTCCAGCTCTGCGTTTTAATTCTCCCACTGTCATTCGCCCCATTCCTGTTGTAGCCCTGAGGGATAGTTCTCTCCTAAAGCTCAATAAGGCGGCTTGATCGCGGGAACGAAGCATCATAGCTTTGAATGCTACTGAAACGTATGCCCTCATGTTTAAAACTATGCACTTTTACCACACTCCTCCACCCAGTTTTTGTTCTGGATGTATATTTATTCATTCATAGTATCGCGATTGAATAAAATCTAATCCTGTTGCTTCGGTATTTTCATTTCATTGTAGATTTCATTTCATGTAGCATGATTCTGGTTCTCCCGGTACTAAAATTAATAAACCACTCTCCGACAGCTTGCCTGCATGACTATGAGTGGTTAGATGGCTGCCAAATTTTAATGCGAGTTTGAGAATCTTGGGGAGATTATTATGGTAGACTTGCAAAAATAAATTTTTATCTGAAAAAAATAAAATAAAACAAAAACACGTTAGAAAAAGTATTTCTTACCGCCCCTTTCTTTTAAATCGAATTTTACCATCTATAGTAATGAAATCGATAGAATTGGCTTCAACTTGGTGAAAATTCATGCTGAATGAAGAGTATGTAAATTTTCACAGAATGTACTTAACTGGTACAACACGTTTCGACGCTAAGGCGTCATTCTCATGTAAAAGAGAATGTACTTTGAATGTACAAGAGAATTTACTCTATTGAATTGTGCTTGAGAATGATGCCTTGGCGTCGAAACGCGTTGTACCAGTTGCATAAATTCTGTGAAATTTTACATAGGCTATATCTCTTCATTCATCATCAGTAATGTAATCCGGTGAAATGTAATTCATGCTCAAACTGAATCATAAACCTCAGTTTCTAAATCTGGCAGTATAGAGTTTCAGCATTATTTTTGGCATATCATTATCAATATTCATCATCCTTAAGATTGGTTTGACGTAACTCTTTGATCAATTCTATATTGGTTGTTTTTACGTTGGCATAATTCTTCTCTTTCAATCTCACTCGATGGTATTTAACTTAACCCCTAACTCAAACCCCTAACTCTCAAACCTTTCCACCTGGAAGATATAAATTATTGTATATGAAAATATGTTTTATCCATCGATCAGCATTGCACGCCTTTGCTGATACTGATAATTTAGTTTATAGTGCCTGGGAGATGCACATCTAACACGTTTATTCCTAAATATTGTATTATCTTATAGTAGTAGCATTTGTACACATTAGTATGTAGTGCGCAGTGCATGTTTGGTGAACATCACCGTCTCATTCTGCTTAAACCTACGTATAATCCTAACACAAACATAATATTCATGCCCGAGGCAGGATTCGAACCCATCTTCACCGAATCTTCGATTGTCATGTGGACGCGTTACCGACGCGTCCATCATGACTGATCCAAATCGGGTGGTTTAACTCCCTCTCGTAATTTCTCGATACATCCTCAAAAGGACATTTAAAATATATCCAATTTTTCTAATACTCTCTTCTTAAGTTTTTGGGTCCTTATTCCTATATATTAATGCAATTCATTATATGTTTCTAACATTTTTCTGTCACACCTGGTGCTACTGTTTACCTCTATCGCTAAATCTATCCCCTCTAATATACCTCTTCTAGGTTATGAGGAGAAATATTATTTTATGAAATTCAACGCTTAACTATAATTTAACGTCTGATCATTATGAGTTAGCTACCGATTATAGGCATGCATAAGGTCGATTTCTTCTTACTACTAGACTTAGCCAGGTCATCTCCAGAGTTTATCTTGCATTATGTGCCTACAATGTTGTTCATCTTTAATTCTTAACAATTTCTATTGCCCTCCTCGTTGGTAAAACTAAGTCATCTTTTTTTGCTTCTCCCTTATTCCCCCTCAGTGATCCACTGCATACGGTAGACCCACCTGTGGCATTACCAACTACCACTATTGCCAACATCATAGTTGGTCCTACTTCAGCTCTCCTCTCTTCAATTCGTTCCGCCAACCACTTAACTTCGCCCATCGTAACAAATATGAACTGAACTTATGTAGAAGCTGTGGAGTATGATTCATCGAGAATCCCAAGTTGTACGTTTGCAGAATGTGTACACCTTGGTTGCAAGAATTCAGGGATTTATTTTTTTCCATTTTGGTGCATTTTACTTTTGGTCGAAAGCATGAAATATGGTTACTGAATCATCTCATGGTCGTAAATTGGTCTCAAATGTTTTAGCGCTTAGGAGAAAATAAATAAAAGAAAATACGTGTGGAGGTAGCGTCTGGGCCACGAATCAAACCGTTAGATCGTTGAATGTATCACGTGTCCTGAAGGGATGATCTGCTTCGCTATTCCATATTCGCTATACTTTTGCTCACGTTTGGCACCCATAAACGGCAACATTTCATCTAAACGCACAATTTGTAAAACTTTAATTAAGATTATTCAGTCCTTTTAACAGTATTATTGCAAATCTCGAACACTGCATAAATATTACTCGAGACAATTGAAACCACATCTCACTCAGCATTCTATTACATCAGAGTCCAGAGACAAACTAATTAGAGACTAACTAAACAGAGACTAATTAAACAGAGACTAACTAAACTCACCAAGTGTCACAAAACGTGCCTATTTCTCCTCCCACTCGCCCCGTACTGGCTGATGTAATAGTGCGTTTATGTTGTACATAGCCTTCGTTTGCCAAACGGTATATTGCACAACCGTGCCTGATTTGTTGTTTGGTGGATATGATAATTTCATACGTTACCTGAAAACGTAACGCTCCATTTCCTAGTAGAGGGAACCTACTGCTGACGAGAAAGGTGAGGCGTATTCTACACCAAAAGTTACATTCTAGGAATAAAGTATCAACATGTATTACTTCAACACTGAAAAAACGACGTGTAAGTGTAATATTTTGAAACGGAGACTTAGCAACGTAGTGGTTAATTACTATAAGATTTATGCCCATTATTCCAGTTTCAGCCGGGCATTAGGTTATTGGTTTCCAGCGTTGAAGAATTGCAGCCGTTTCTGGCTGTGTGTGAACGGTTCTTTAGCCATGAAGTTTTGACTTACAGGCTAAGAATGTAGGTCTTAGTATGCTGAACATATTGTTAAATTCTATAACACCTAATGGTACCGTTGAGGGTTAACAGATAGTTAAGCAATCTAAAGTTATAAATATTAAGGCTATACAGTTCTAAATTAAAGTGATAATGAATGAAATACCATTACAGCGATTATAATTGAACTTTTATGGTCAATGATTGTGTAAAGCATCAGGTTTGAGATTTATTTGATCATATTCAAGCTCTTTATTTACTGTAACATCTACTGAAGTACGATTGAGAATTGCAGCGTTTAGAATTTGACTTAGATGATTTGAAAGTTATAGCAGCATAACGGAACGGAATTCATTGAGTTCTCGATACATACATGCCATCGTCGTCAGATGACGATGACAGGTAAGTGTCAAAATCAGGGTCGTACGATAAAATATTTCTTTTGGTGTTTACAAAGTGACCGAGTTTCTTTTTATAGAGCCATTATTATTTTCATTGCGTAAAAAAATCGTTCATAACAAAGCTCTTTAGTGAATATAGTGACAAGTTCACTTTAATTTACGAAAATCTATATTTTTCTCGTGATTTAGGCCCTCTATATTTTCAAATATGTAGTTAGTTGTCTCAAAAGTTATGGATAAGTAGCACAATTTTCATTATGTCACTCGTTTAAACCCTTATCGAGGTGGAGACGCGATCAAGACGGAATTACTCCAAAATTGTATGTGCAAGGATTTCGCGAGACCTTGCCTGTCCGGTTTGGTGAGGCTAATCCTACGGCAGATGGGGCGACGCTCGAGGATACGGAATCCCAGAGCCCCTTCATCATCAATGATGATGCGAGTCAAATGGTGGCGTCTTGCCGCCAAACTCAACAATGAATCTCTTTGACTGATCCTCCCAGAGGGATCCTGGTGCACTTCCTCCCGTCCCAGCGGATTGCGGGCATGGGAGTATGTTTTGAGTCAGTCACGAGTCCTATATTGATTTGTCACTGGAGATTGACACCCAGCCTTCACGCCGAAGAGGCAATAGTTAAGCTATTGATACTTAATGGGTACTAGAGGCTTGTATCAACGATAAGCCTATTAGCAGTAATTTACACAGTTCTTTAATTCAAAGTTCGCGTGGCCGCTGATGATTTTGTAGCTTCCTTTCTTTCGCAATCTTCGTTTATTCCCTACTAAGGCTAACTTCCATACTCCTCTCTTTAATATTATTATATATTGACGTTGTTCTAGGAAATTCAATTCACGGCTCTCTTTTTAGTTGAATTTAATTGGCTTAAGCCAATACTTCATAAAATAACTAACTCCACTTCTATTAAGTAAATTTGTATCTGATCTGTTTTCCGATTTCAAGAGCAGTATATTGAGAAAGAATTACGCTTGATTAGATTACAGAAACAAGATTAGGGAAATGGACAGTAGGTCGGAGGAATTTTAATGGTCTTCCCTTCCAAAAATATAATATAATTGCAAATTATCAAAATGATTGGTGGGCAGTCATTATTTTCTCTAAAAAGTTTTAAAGGCTTTACATTCAAGTTCACTCTACTCTCGTGTGCCTAATGCGAGTAATTCAAACAACGATTATGAATCACGGTAGCGGTAGGGATTTTTTATTGAATACCTTTCACTTGAATGCCTTATGAGGAGAATTTCACGTACAGCACTCCGTCCGTCGGATGGGACGTTACAATGAAATCCCTTTGGCGCCCTTCGTTGAGAGACAGCTGATTCGGACGCCGGCTTGCTCTCCACTCTTCCTCTTTTCCCTGAAAAATTCCATACACACATCCAAATACTCACCCATTCTATCAATAAAATAAAATAATAAATGGCGGTAATGACCTTAGCTGTTTTTCCCCTCGGCCAAATAATAAAATTAATAACAGCATTTAATCAAAGGTGTAACTATTTAATAAACATTATATTCCTTCGTAGGCGCTAAAATTTAGCCTCACATTCCTAGCATACGCAGAACTAACACGTTTCTCTATTTAATTAGCATTGTATTTTACGTGAATGATGTGCGTATTTGGTGATCACTACCTCTCCCACACACCCTAGAGGTGGCTTGAGGGTATTTAGTGGATGAAGTGGTGACTGCTTAACCCTTAAACTACTTAAACCTAAAAGATTACCTTCACTTGGAAAGTTGGAAATCGAAGATAATTGCGCAACCCTCTAATGGGTGTGAAAGTATACGCCCATGCATCGCACTAATTGTAACTCTTTAAATATTTAGCCAAAGACCCCAAAACTTTGTGATCTCGCGTCAACCTTCGCGAGGAAATTGGGAGGAATGGCGCTATCACTTTGTCTGCATCATCCCACTGCCTCCATTCACCTGCTCGCACCATAAAATCCAAGTCCTCTCATTCCCCTACCAGCAAAACCACATTTACATCGCTTCAATACCTTGCAAATCTTCGTTTGTCTTCATTTAATTTTTTTTAAATACTCAAGTTTTTCCTCCATACTCCCTCATTTTTTAAAACAAAATTACGAGCTTGCTTTCCGTAAATTTTTTCTTGCAAGCCATAATGATTATTGACGCACGTTATCGTTACGTAAAAAGTAACTTAATAAAAGTAACTCGTTACTTAAAGTAACTTCCAAAAAGATATTATTACAGGCTATGTTAAAAACATGTTGTAAACTCCGACTTAGTGTGGTTGAATTAAAGTAGCTGTGATTATATTTCGTGATATATACAGTATTATCGATAGTAGGCCTAGGAAGTTGAATGCCGGTATAAAGACTTTTAGCTCACTCTACTAAAATCACATTTATGCGTGCTTGCTTTGCTTTTTAAACCTTCCTTAAATTACTATAGATCGAATAAATGTGGCTACAAATCCCCTTTAACAATGATAGGCAGTGTAAGTTTGATGAAGATTTATCCCCTGCCACACACATTTATGGTGGCTTGCAGTATATTATGTAGATTTAAATGATATTTCTCACCTTAATCTAACTATTTATCTTAGGCATTGAAATAGTTTGTCATGTTTTAAACAATTTTCTTGCGCATATTATCTGAATGTCATTCCCTTAAAATATCATGCGAAGATGCTGATTCTCTTTACGCAAAGCATTAGGGTGCAGTCATTTTCATTCTGCGTCATTGCATTCCGATTTTACCTGGTTTGTTGTGGCTGTCCCATTTCAGTTAATTTTAGACGCAGCCGAATATTTTGGAAAATTTATAAGTGGTTATAAATTACGTCCTTAATGGCTCTTGACAGAAGGTAAACCATTGTATTAAATATACTTCGCGAATCTTTTTTCCTTGCTTTGCCACTGAATTTGTTCTCAGGCCTGGTGTTCAAATATTTGGCAATAAAACCATGGAAAGGATAGAAAGGAGTTATTATCAATTTGTGTGGAGAAATGTAAATATGATTTTATATTTAACATTCGTAGATTCATGGCTGCATTGATTCAGGGCTGTAATTGAAAAGTTTACTCGAACGAATATTGAAAAACTTGGGCAGGTTGACATCCAGCTATATAATAATTTCACATTATTTCAAATATATGCAATCATTTTTATTGACAAAAAATAAGGAGATTTTCCACCCTAGGAGCATAGCATGAAATCGTGAAAGTGTGATTTTATTATCAAATATTTTTCCGTAAACATTTTAAGCTAAGAATCCCACGCACGCTATTGGGTCATGGAAATTAAAATCAATGAGAGAGGCTTCAAAAGCGTAATCTGAATGAGTTGTTGCGTTGGCCGGAGGCATAGAAGTTTACTTAGAATATTTTAAATCTATTTTCATTTTATAATTCCCGCTAATCATCAAAATTTCGTAATTTTCCACTTTGAGGGAAAGTGTACGGGAATAATGGTAAAGGATAGCATTGTATGAAATATACGGAGTAAGTAGTAAGGGCTGTGAAAGAGTGGACTTATGTGAAAATGAAGTGGGTAAACAATTGGAAAATCGACTAGAGAGCTGTGTCATACCAATCTTAAGATTGATTATGATGATATACTTTGAACTACCGAAGGATTTTGAGCACTGTCCTAATAAAAATACTTTTAACTTTTAGTTCAATGCAAATGTTGCATTTAAATTTGTAATTTGCATTTGCAAATTGGTAATGACTGTCGAAGTGTGATTTAATTATCGAATATTTTGAAGTGAAATTTTTAAGGATAGAGTTTCCGAGAATCACCGTACTGATTATAAATAATATTTATGAAAATAGGGAAAATAACATGAGGAAACAATACATTTATAGTTAAATATTTAATGTGCTTTTTAGTGATTATTATGGTAAGGTTACTGTTTTGAAATTTAATTCATATCTGCTGAAATATCATATCTCATCAGAATTGTCTCTAAGTTGGTGTTTTCATAAGGTGATTTCCAATTTAAAAATAGAGGAAAAATCGTAGAAAGTAAACCATTGAATTCTTGTCTGAGTTTCAAAGGGATCCCTGTATGTGATGACTTTCATCAACTATAGCATTTTCACACCTAATGGCTGCGTTGCATGAGTTTTGCACACTGAAGATTTTTAAGCAATTCGAGTTGCGAAGATTTTCCAGACCTAAACAATGGGTCGGCAGAATTCTCATAAATAAAGGTCTGATCTTGGCCCCAAAGCTGCGTTTAATTTTTTTCCATCGCAAATAAAATGGGATGCAGTAGGCTATTAAAACTTCGCGCTGATAAAGCGAGAATGGAAAATACACTCGCGGAGACAGAAGAGGAGGTGTGCCCGCTGCGCAATGTGGATCGTATCACGGCGTTCGTCCTCTTGCGCCGAGTCGCCTTTCATTTCTTCCGCCGCCCCTAAGTGCTCCCTTGTCACCCCCGGATCCCTTTCGCAATAACCGCGATGAAATTGCCGCTGGAAAAAAACAAATCCAGAAATCTCTTTCTTTCTAGGCTGTAATATGTTTCGTGGTTTTAGAGTTGTCACGTGGGTGGAGATCCGTGAAAATACAGTCCCCAGTGGAAGCAGAGTTGAAAAGTTTGATGGACTATGTCCTTGACAATTTGATTAGAAAAAAAGAAGAAAACATTTTTCGGAGCCTTTACTACGGGAGGCGATGGATAATTCAATTGGGAACCATGTTATATGAGAGGGAAATAGAGGTAGCGTGCGGGAGTAGGAGCAAAGTAATAGGAATTTCTCTCTTATGTGACAGTCGCATTTCCCATCACTAGTTTGTGATATTGGTTTGCCCTTTTTTTGAGTTTAGTGGAGGATTTTTAAATGATTTTTTCGAATGCCTGTTAACGACATAAATATCACCTTGAAGAATGAAATCAAATTTTCTCTTTTAAAATTGGAAGTATCACTATATGGCTTAACACTGTAATTATACGTGTAAATTTGGGAATCAGGTTACTATGATGACTAGAGTATTTTCTTGCATTCAGAGGGCCTGAGCTCGAATCCTGTCAATGGCAGAGATTTTTTGTAGCCAAACGGTCCCGATCTGATCGCTGTGTGAAGAGCACATCAAGCTAAGTACTTCGTCCATGGGATGAAACCGTGAACTGTGGACCCCTTGTCACATTTCGTTAAAAGCAGGCTAATGTCGACATGGGGTTTCACTCCACCCTTTCCCCGTTCCTTGAACTATGCCTACCTCGACCAAAATTCCCACCTATCCTAATTGACGCAAATAAAATTAACTGTCCTTCAGTAGCCGAAGAATAATGAAGATAAAATGGATCAACCGAGTGGCAAACGAGGAAGTCTTAAGAAGAGTGGGAGAAAAGAGAAGTCTGCTAAAAACTCTAAAAAGAAGACGGGACTACTTAATCGGCTGTATCTTAAGACACAATGACCTAATGAAGACAATATACGAGGGAAAAGTGTTTGGGAAGAACGTCAAAGGAAGTTCTCGTCTGAGATTAATAAGGATCAGGTCGTGAAGGATGTGAAAGAGCGGAATTCCGTTAATATGAAGAGGTTGGCCGATAGAAGAATCGAGTGGAGGGCTGCGTCAAACCAATCCTAGGATTGTTGACCCTTGATGATGATGATGACACTTTTTCCTCTGAGATGTATACTCAATGGAGAATAAAACAAACCAAAACATCCGTTCTCTATACCTTAAGTCTATTTGTCAACGCTATACTATCAGAATTGTTATGCTAGTGCTTAATCATACTTCATTACGAGAATTTATTTCTCTCTTGTTAAAAATGTGAACAGATCAAAGGTATATTCAGATTGTAGAGTATTATTTGACGACGAAAATAATATTAAAACCCATTTTCTTACCTAAAGACTATTTCCATTGTGACTATCTTTTTAAAAATATTTCAGGATTATAGAGGCTGACAAATCTCTCGAATACTCTTCTTCTTGTCTCAGTCAATCTCATACTTCAAGCCTTCCCCTTATATATATGCGAACATTTAAATTATAAAATATGATTATAATTATATTTTTAGTAATCTTTCTCGCAGCCATTTCAAAAACTCTCAATATATCACTCCATTGTCTACATTCAGGCTCACTATTGTTTTGTTCAATCGATTGACCTGGGAAGGATTTTACCCTAATTTACGGTTAGTTTTGCTTTCGCCAACAACATTGAATTTTTTTAATTCTCATTTTACTAGTCGCCTTGATTCTTTATTTTGTTTGTTTATGCGTCTTTCATGTGGGTGGTTGTGGGAAAAAGCAACGTATAAGAGAAAAATCAAACAACAAATCTACTACAAAACTAGAATTAAGAACCAATTATCACATACAGAGGATAACATCCCGATTTTGAAGCGATTACTGTTTATAAACTTAATTGCGCGTGTGCTGAAACATACACTGGGCCCAACTAAGTGACTGTTTCAAGAAAATCAAAGGTAAATCAATCAAATCGTGCTTCGAAAATCTGAGCACAAACTTAAATGTTTCAAAACACTTGACTGAAAATGGACATCTTCGTGATTTCTTTCCTAAAAACTTTCATTTGAAGAGGAAAGGTGGCCACCTTGATTAGTATTTATAAATTATCAAATGCCTCAAGTTAAATTGTAGCATTGGTAACAACTGTAAATTTTTGTTTCCTGGTCGCCTCTCCTTGGTCTTCTATTCCATTCTATAAATTACCTACAAAATACCAAACTAATTCATTCACATCAATTTTCATGCGCTGTCTCTTTGCCATACATACTCTCGAAATTCGCCGTAAATCCTCAGTAGTTATTCTCTTTTGCTTGACTATTTTGCCTGTGTTCAAGGTAGTTTCTTTTTTCTTTCTACGCACGTAAATGTTTTTCAGCTTCAGCCAATGCCTTACTTTTTCGCATATTTTTTTTCAGCCATATCAAGATAGATCGTCTCCCGTCCTTGATTCGCTTACGGTGCTCCTATTTAGTACCTCTACCTTTTTCATTCTAAGAAATTTCCACCCCTTCAATCCGGTAAGTCTCTCTCTCTCGTAATAATAGCCCTTTCCACCTGCCCTTTCAGAATTATAAAAAATCTTTTCTCAACATGCGTTGCAAAAGACATATACCGTTTATGCTACGCTTCATAAAAGTTATTCTCTTGTGGAAAATATCTTTTTAAAATACTCCATTTCTGGAGTTGAGAGTATATATGGTCATTAATATTAAATCGAGATATGTCCTACAATCTTTCTGGGGTTATGCTAGATCGCTGTTGGCGAGCTTTAAATACTACTTCCATGGATTCGAGGCTCTGATTCTCATACATCCTAATTTTCACGTTATAGTTCACCTTGTGTTTTTACTCCTTTAATGCTTTCGCGTCGCGAGACAGTTCGAGGGGTTGAAGAGAGAATTAAGTGGGAGTGTGCGGAAATAAAAGTAGATCTGAAAATGTTTTGAGGAAGGAGGGTATCAACATCACAAAGCTTTAGAATTATTGCGAACGCTCCAGTTGATGGGAGTTGATATAAGGTTCACCATCAGGTAAATGGGAGAAAGATCTGAAAAATCGATCCGTAAAGAGTGGAGCGATGACTTAATGGAAGTGTCGCTTCTCCCTGTCTTCGCCGTTAGCCAATCCATATTGCTGGCGTCACAAGGTAAAACCCTCTTTCCTATCCTTCCTTCGAATTCTCCCCTCTCTTCGTCCTCACCTCGTCCACAAGTTATCTTCCAATCCCAGCCCATCCATATCCTACCCTCTTCCTTACCACCAACGGCGGAGAATATTGCGTGGAACTTGCTAAACCTCGCCCAGCGGCAGTCCGGCGAAATGGCCCGGCGACGCACGTCGTTAGCCCCCCGATAACATGGGGAGGCAGCCACAGATTCTGTTGTTCTTTTCCTCGCGCTTAATTTCCTCTTTTTCCCACGCGTTTATTTCCAAGGTCCGTCGCTGGGAGACGTGGGTCATCCCTCCGCGGGGAGGGATGGGGATGCGGAAGACCCACGAGAGCCAGCTTCTTACGGGAACCTCTCCCGGTGTCCGAGAGAACGCTCAAACTTGTGCCGGTCGGGGCTTGGGGACGACACTGGCGGGCGATCTTTTCGGCGTGGGAGTGAAGGGGGCCTCCTTAATCTTGGAGAAAATATCCCCTCCCAGAGAGAGAGAGAGAGGCGCGTGGTTCGGAGGGGGTGGAGGGAAAGCCCCAGGCTCGTTACTTAGCCCAGCTCGGGATTGACGGGGCGGGAGAAGGTGGTGTCGGGGAGGAGGAGGGAAGTTAAAGAGTTCCCGAAGGTGATGAGGGACAAAAGGGCCGTCGGGTCCCGACCTCGTCGCAAAACGCTCCCGTGTACGAAAGGGCGCCTCAATCGATGCAGGCAGTCGTGTCGTTTTTGCCTCCCTCGGGAAGTGCCTCCGCCCGCTCGCCCGAGGCCCTCTTCGCCGTGAATCGAGGAAGCTGCATCAAAAGGAGCATCGCGTAAAGAAAGGAGTGTGGCAAGGATGCGCACTTTCCCCATTGATTCCCTTGATTTTTTTTTGTATGTCTGCATTGAGAAAGCAGGAATAAAAAAACAGGAAAAAGGTTTAATGAGAGAGTAACCACGCGGAAAAATTTAGCACGTTGTCATTGCCCTTCGACCTGACGGAGACAGGAAGAGATTTAAGAAATATTCTAGCGACCTTGGAAGATACATAGCACCCTGGGTCAATACAAAAATGCTAATTTTATGGTGTGCAGTTAAACAATGGAGGCTGTGACGAACAGCAAGTAAACTCTTGTAGAGTTGGAAGAGTATTGTATTTCGTGTAGTGGAACAAGCATTGATGGGCTCAACTAGAAGAACACAATTCAATAAGCAAGACAAAATGAGCATTCTATGAAAGTAAGAGTTTACTTTTAGCTGGATTACATGGCCTGTATGTTAGTATGTAAGTATTTAATTAGGGCATAAATGCGGAGCACAGTCCTTTGTGGCATAGGCAATTACGGCCGCAGAAAAGGGAAGATTGGTAGAGTTTGGTACGTAGCCTTGTTGAGAAAACAAGGATAAAATGGATGAACCAAGTGATTAATGGAGAAGTTCTGAGACTAGTTAGAGAGAAGATAGATACAAACTTTTGAAACTAAAATGATTACGGGAAACTTTAATTGACTCAGTTTTAGATATGATGTCTAAGTCATAATAATCTTTGCCTAATGAGAGACCCTAGTCTACCGGGTGGATGGGTCTATGGTACGGGGCGTGGTAAAAAAAGGGACGGTATGTTATCTTAGTTGGTAGAAATAGAGCTTCTGAGAGGAGGTACCGAGTTCAGACGCTTGGGACAAGCCCAGGGAAAGCACAGGGAAATGAAATGCCCACTAATCCTGATGTATGAGTTACGATAGTTTTCAACGTAGTATGTAATTTGTAAACTCTAGCCTCACCAACTAGACATCTGGTTATCATTCAAGCGTTTTGCAAAATTGTTATAGTGGCGCAAGGATAATTGAAAGATTCCCAGGGTCAATCCAATTCTATAGTTGTCTCAAGGAGCAGTAAATATAATCCATAAACATTTATTTATTTGAAAAAACGAGAAATTGCTAATGTCATGTCCATGAAGGAACCTTATTATTGTAATCTTTATTATTTTGTCTACTATTTTTGTGCTAGAAATATTCATAAGGATATAGCTATAAAAAACAGATTCTATTTCATGTTGATCAAGTCAAAATATTGATGACGTCATTTAAATGAAAACCCATTGCAAGTCTATTATAATTCATGGTGAAAGAATAATCAAAGCAAAAACATTGATTGATGATCATTGCTCCAATCATTGGGGAGGTATAACATAAAATGTTTACAAATATTATAAATCCCTTGAACCCGATGATATCGACCATTACGAAGCTGAAACGATTCAGCAACCCCTTAGCTTTTTCACCATATTTTTACTTGACATAACCGATTTTGACTTATTAGGTTACCTTCTTCAAACCTGAGGACGATAACCTAAGAAGTTGAAACCTGGGGTGTCAAATGAAAATATTGTTGAAAAACTAAGTATTCCTGAATTTATAAGGTATTCATTGGTTTTTCACGTAAATCTTTTAAAAATTAATGTCTTAAGCAATCTTTTCCGAGGAAGCTATTTATTTCTCGTGCTTTATTAACTTCAGTATATATACCACAATTAGTCCTCGTTGAAATAGATATTGATCTACATGTTTTGTTTTCGTACATCGCCAGATGTAACATGTGCTAATCACAGGCGTGCCTATATGATTTACGTGAATGCAGAAATAGTATAAAAACTTTATTAGCAAAAGTGCGTTCGGAAATTCCGGACAGTTGAAGTAAGCTATTTTTATGCGTCTTTGGCCTTTGTATGAATATCTTTCACGCGTCATGCTCTCTTTAATTTTAATTTTATTAACAATTTATTAGTAATTTATTTTTTGGGATGTTTTTATATTCATCAACATGCCAAAAATAGCCAAATTTAACGGAACCTTTGAGAAATGTTGGAGAAAAACACCAAGCTTGTGATGAAAGCAATTTGGGATGAAAATAAAATAAGAGAACATATTTGGAGTCATAAAATGTTTTTAAATTATAATTTTCATGCGCAGATGAATTGAATTTGTATGGTATATTTTTCGCCTCTTTTACTGTCCTGATATATTCATTATTATTCCTCCATTCATTTATTTATTTATTATTCCTCCATTATTAGTCATTCCACTTAAATTATGTGTGCCACTTTAAAATTTTTTGCCTTTGCATATTCATGTTTTTAATAAATTCACTGGCTAATGCCTATCTGAATAAATAAAAAACCTTATTCTTAGAAGTGCGAAATTACTCACCACAGAGAACATTTCAAGGACCCTCTGAAACGGCAAAGGTTCACCGATGAAAACGTCCTTCGTCGTAAGAAAAGTTGAGTCATTGAAGATGCTGAGTGTGATACTGAGATACACAACGACTCAAAAGACAGTGAGATATACCTCGATGAGCGCTGTAATGAAAAAAAAAACTTTAACAAAGGACGGAGACGTTAGTGACACTGCTGGTTATGACGCAAAAAAGTGCTTTGTGTATGAGATACAAAAAATTGGAATTTTGAATGACCCGAGGGAGGCAAGGGCCTAGAAATCGACGCATTCTCTTGAAGCTACTAACCAAAGAGCCGAGACTATCCTCAATATCTTGAATAGTAGAGAGAGGAAGCTGGTACAAACCATTGAGAAAAATTACATTTATTCTTTACTAGGGCTGGGAAAAACTGCTATTTCCTAGTAGCAGTTGCTAACAGCTACCACAAACCCGGATTATCAGTTGGAAATAGCGGCTAATTTTAGCAACTGCTAATCCTAATGAACTTATGGAATAGCTATTGATTTGTAAGTGCTGATGGATTAGACCTAATTAGCGGACGATATCAAACTTGCCACGAAGCTACTCCGACAGACTCGAAGAAATACTGCAGGGATTTAAAATCGTATTTTTTCGTTTAGTCAGTTTTGCATGATTTACACAATCACTTACAAATCAAATATCTAGTCTGTAGACTGGTTGGCTGGCATGACCACAGGGATAAAATGAGAGCACTGCACCACAGTCAGAATCAAATATTTGTTATTTCCTCAAGCAATTCGTGACCATAACAACATCAAGACTTCTAACACCATGATGTCTTCATGCATTGTACACTTATATCACTTATAATATTGTTGCTCTTGATAGTTTTCAAGAATGTAAATGGCAAAAGTTAAGGAAAGGGGTTTTCAATTATCGTGGCGTATCTTTTGAAAAATGGACGTGAAATGGAAGGAATTTGTAGTCAGACTTATTGCAGCAGTTTCCTTCGCCATATTGTGCCAATAAATTATGATATTTCAGTTAGTGCTTTCTGTGCTTTTGAAAAGAAGCGTATCTCATACTTTTCAGTGGTACTCGGGCTGATTCAAGAAAGAAAACCAAAGACCTAGTTCTTGGGCTACTTCAAGTGTAGATGAGTTATGACGGTGCCAGCGTTATTACGACAGCTCTGTACGGCATAATGCAATTGAAAGTTATACTCTTTTCTTATATTTCACATCATTCACTATTTTCTCCGTATTTTTTCAGTCTTCTCACTTCCTTTTTCTCCAACGTCTGCCTTCATCTTGAGCATCATTCCTGAAGATATGGCGATAATCGAGTGATATCACCTTAGTGTAGCTATCCGCAACTAGGAAGACGTGGAATATTTCGTTGAGGTTAAATACCGTGTTTTTAAAGTTCATCTGGATATGGCGAAGTACCGCAAAATCTGTTCCGAGACCTTTCTCACAAACATAGCGAAAGCGAATCTAGGCTTGGCAATGTTATATTAGCTCTTTTAATGAATGATGTACTTCTACGGCCAAGCCTGGGTTAGGCTTTCCCTACGGTTTTAGCAGTTTTCTTAAGAAGATTCGCATAGAAGTGGTGCAAGTAATGTCGTCCTGTCTGCTATTTGCATCCGCTTTTCACTCATATTCATCATCTTTAAATTATATTTAAGCATCCTACAAGTGAGTATTCACTCGCCTCTCGGTTAAGGGCTATGAAATTCTCATTCCTTTGTTAATTTCTGCCATGTCCCTTTTTAATATTTTCCATGTGCCAATTTTAGTATCTCGTTCAAAGACCTCTCTCCTGAATTTATGATTCCCTCCAATTGGGATGCCATACTTTTCGCATCAAAAGCCTTTTCTCTCTGATAACTTTTTACCTGAATATATCTTCATATATCCTCAATGTCTCTTTTATCGCTCCCTTCAAAACCGTTTTCCCCTCGAACGACTCCATTTAATTCCCCTTCATTGTAAAGGTGCCTCTTTCGACTTGATAAGCTCTCCATGCTGTCATCATCATCAAGTGTTATTTATCCACTCTCATATCCACTTCCAACTCCTTTCGTCCTGTTGATTCTTGCGATTTCATTTTCATATCATTATCTCCCTACTTTGCACATAAATTCGCATTCCTGCTGTCAATTTGTCCATTTTTTTCTTGGAAGTACCATCGGAAGATTGGAGAGAGAGTGAGATATATCGGCTCATCCTTCGTATCCGATTCTCTGGTAAGCAAACAACACGATGGGTTATGATTGGATAAAAAGGAGAAACATATTTTGATTGCAGGAATAAAAATCGAAAAAAGTACATGTTTTACTTTTTGTGTTTATGACAAGTAGGATCCAATCATTTAAACCACCAATCCTTTGCATTCATCAGATCCTGCAGCTCAATTTATTGTGAAATAGATTTCATATATAAAAATTACTTCTTGCATATCTAGATGAAAACTTAATGTCAATTTCAACAATAAAGAGCACGTGAAATAAATTCTACCTTATATATTGTGTCCTACGAACTTAAGCTATACACTTGTAGAATGTAACCTTCACTGTGCCGATTCATTCATATAGTTAAAATTATTTCTTAGATAAATTAAAGGAGTCGTTGTCTTTGTAAATCATAAGTTACTCTTGTGTTTTCCGTAGATTTTACCGTACACGTTGCCTCTGAAACTTGTACTTATAGCAAAATGACATTGCTTCAAAGGATTGTCTCCATTTTCTTCAACTAACATCACACTAATTGAAAAAGACCGAATCCTGATGTAATTTATTCGTAATTTTATACTGGTTTTGATTTAATTTGATCATTTGTTGCTATCATTTTCCGCATGGAAGTTTATGGCATATTTTTTCCGATGATAAATTGATTTTCAGTAAAAATATATATGCTACGGCCATGAATGATTTTTGCTTAAATGACGTAACGGCGGCATAAACTCTTGTCGAGGCACAACGTGAAATGCAGTCACAATTCATTGCAGCATTTATCCGCTCTCAAGCTCTCGCATTCGGAACCCGGAACTGAATAGCACTGAATTTGATCCGTCGGACTGATCAGCTGCCTTGCGCCTTTCTCGTGCCTCGATATACTCCTCGGCCATTGGAAGCTCACCAAGCCCCTTCCTCACCTGGGGTCCGGACGAAAACGCGGATATGTATGTTACACACTCACCCCCTGACCGGCGACTCCACCACCTCCGCCCACACGCGCTCCCTTCTCATTTCAACCCCGCGCTCGCTTTACTTTCACCCCCACATCCGGGACGGAACATTCCCGCACCCACGTCATGTTGTTCCCTCGCGAATGTTTCCCAAGCGCGTCGCCTGTAACGGCGGATCGCTTCAACTTCCGCTTCCTCAGAATGAGCAGAGGCTAGATATTCAATAGATGAATAGCACTGAGTTAAAAGAGGAAGACTAGGGATGGAGAACATGAAAAATCAGCTATCGCCACGGGGTACATTGTTAGAGATACTATGGACGGACCCCTGCATGTGGCAATTCTTGAATTCCTCCCTCTATTACGTTTACTACGGTGCGGTTTACAGCTAAACTCAAGTTTCACGTTCATCTGGGATGGGGAAACGACTGGTGGCACAGGGAAAGAAACTGACTCACTAATCCTGATGTGTGGTTTCCGCTCGTTTTTCAGCTTAGTATGTAATTAGTGAACCTTACCTGGATTGCATCTTAGTTCCCGGATAGACTGTAGAAAATAGTAGTACTCATTAACCCATGGATGGTACCTACTGATGAGCTGCTGCATTTTCATATTATGGATCGGGGCTGAGCTTAAAGCCACCGAGTATGGTCCAATGGGTTGCGGATGATAGGCCGACCTTTAGTTATAGGGGACAGTTGTGAGAAGGCAACACCATTCTAGGTGGTATTTGTCTATCTTTGGATTAGGTAATCATTCAAACGATACAAAAACCTGTGAATATTCCGTTACTTGGCGAGAGGAGGCCGCCAAACAAATTTTGCCCTATCAACTGAAGGACAAGGCAGCAGCTAAACTTTAAATGAGTGTAGATGGAGAGCACCACAACGGTCGGTACAGTGACTATCATTTCGTATTAGGTTAGGCCGGGCTTCTTGTACCTCCTTAGACTAGTTAATTAAATAAGATTGGCAATTTTCCACAGAGAAATATTTACTTCGACCGGTTTCGATGTGATACATCATCATCAGGTGACAAAATCTCAACTAAGTCCAGTATATATACAAATGAGGGGAGGGATCGGGGAAAAACAAGGAGTGAGGGAAGAGGGCCAAAACCAAGGGTGACAACGGAAAAAGGGGGGAGAGGAGGGAGAACTGGTGCTAGGGCTGGGAGTTGGAAAAACCACACATAGAACTGGGAAACCCTGGCCGTTTGAGGAGTACTAAGGCGCAACGTACACCTTCAAGTTCAAGAGAGGTCATATGTGGGGGCGGGGGGGGAGAAGGACTCCATCCTGCGGGATGAGAGGCCGCCGCGGCGCGCCGTCTCGGCAGCCGTCTTTCGGCCTTGCCCGACGAAGGCACAGTGGCAAGGTTGGGGTGGGGGATTATCACAGTAGGCCGCTCCTGGTCTTCGAGCCCACAGATAGGAAGATGGTGGTGAAAACACTGGCCTCTGGCCGCTAAGGGGTATCCCGCGGCGATGCTCCGAACGCCCGGTCCGTGGAAGGGGCTGAGACGCTCGGGGAGTGTGTCCACATAGGCGTGGTGGGGGGGAGGGGGGTGTTTTCACCGCCATATTCCTATCCCCTCATTTGTTGTAAATATACTGGACTTAGTTGAGATTTGATCACCTGATGATGATGTATCACATCGAAACCGGTCGAAGTAAAGATTTCTCTTTGGAAAATTGCCAATCTTATTTAATTATGTTATTCCACCATATAACGCCTGAAACGACTCTTTTCACTCCTTAGACTACTCTGCAAAAACTAAATGACATAAACCGACTCGTAATAGCCATCTGCTTTAGCGTTGTTACAGACTATCATCTTCACTCCATCAAAATAGCTCTGGAAAAGATGTGTCAGTCTCGACTGCGTATATTGAATAACTTTTGAAGTCCCGTTGGATTGATTTTCCCTTAACACTTCATAAAGCGTTCAGTGTCATTAGTGAAATATTAAAGTTGCCTGCTTTCCTTAATCTCTGGCCACTGTTCTTCGTCCTGTTGGTTCTTTCGCTAATGTCCCTGCTTTTATTGTACCGCGCACTCGTACGTTCCAAACTGGACTACGGGTCAGTTGTTTACGCTTCCAGTCGCAACTCTTACTTAAGACCTTTGGCAACAGTACATACTGCAGGGCTTCGTATTTCCACTGGTGCTTTCCGGATCAGTCCGTCCCTAGTATTTATGCTGATTCCGGGGAGCCTCCTTTACCGTACCTTAGGAACATACTGATGTGCTCCAATGTGGCGAAAATTTTAGCTGCCAAGAATCACCCGTGTTTTAATTTGATTTTCAACCCTATATTTATGGAACTTTTTAATCTACGGACAAGAGCTACCAAGCCGCTCAGTATTCGTTTTAATTTATTTATTCAGGGTGTCGGGTTAAGACTCCCAGATGTTTATCCTGTTGGGTACTCGAGTTACCCAACGTGGATTATTCCGCCGCCGGACATCCATATGACATTTAGTAGGTGCCATAAATCCCATACCACTGCTCTAGAATACCAGCGTCTCTTCAATGAATTTCTCTGTCGCCACTCCGACTTCATCCCCGTATACACGAATGGATCAAAGTCGGATGCAGCTTGCTCGTGCGCGGTTACCTCGTCCCATCACGGTGTAGTCCAGTCCAGGCTCAATACGCTGTGTGGCGTATACACAGTGGAGCTGCTGGCCATTAAGATGGCGCTCGATGGAATTGGGGGTTTTCCGGGGTCTTTCGTCATTTGCACGGACTCGATGAGCGCGCTGCAATCCATTTCCGTCTTTTCTTCACCACTCCCTATTATCCAGAGAAAGCATACTACCCTTTTATTCCTTAATAGAAAGGGAATCAAGGTTATTATTCTCTGGGTCCCTGGACATATGGGCATTGCCAGAAATGAGAAGGCGGATGCAGCTGCAAAAGAAGCTCTAAATATCCCTGAGCCGACGACAACGCTAGTACCCTATCAGGATCTGCAAGCTTCTCTCCGTTAAATAGTACTAGAGCAGTGGAGTGAACTTTGGAGGAATGTCCCAAACAATAAGTTTCGGACACTTAAACCGGTAACGTCAGGGTGGCTCGCTTCCGTCAGGGTTAGTCGCAGAGAGGAAGTGGTCATCACACATTTAATAATCGGGCATTGCGCCCTGGCCCACTCGTTTCTCTTCACAGAAGAGAAAATTCCTCCTCGATTTGATGATTGTTGACTGTCCTCTCAGTGTGCGACATATCCTGATGGAGAATCCGGACGGAATCAGCGGCGACCTAGAACACGTTCTAGGCAACGATGCTGATCGCCTACGCCATTTCATTACTCTTTTTAAAGGAAACTAAACTAATAAATAAAATCTAATGTATTTTCATATATTTAGACATTTTATACTGCCATTGTTTTTTTGCTCTATATTTATATTTCTGCATATGTATTGATATAAATTAGATTGTGCGTGGTGCGAATGACCATAGTTGTCGACGCACCCTATAACTCCAAATCTACCTCCCTACCTTGGTTTTTTCGCTGCCAGCTGAATCCACCGTACCCAGCTGGCTGACATTCATTATATATTTTTTTAGGTGGATCTCGCCTCCAATTTTGCTGAAATAATCTTGAATCAATGTAACGTAAACCCACAATGAGATCTGCTCTTTTTAACTGCAGCTGTGTTAACACTCACTCTTATAGCTATAGTACTGCAATGTGGAAGGCAAGGGAAACCACCGCATTGTTATCCTAAGGAGTCACTCTAATCCTTTATCAAGACATAATGGAGCCCTCCTGTTATAAATATTCTGGAAGTAAAGTAGTCCCCCATTTGGAGAGAGTACATTTGTCAATTGTGGTTAACATTTTAGGGTAGGAACATGGAACGTGAGATCGCTTCTGGCCAGTGGAATATTAGAGAAATTGAAGGTGAAAATGCCAAAATAGACCATGTGAAAATGCGGATAATGGGCGTCGACGAATTAGGAATCAGGAAAATGAAGAGTCCCGCAGAAGGAGAATTTTGAATTGAAAGCTACAGGGATATACACACCAGATCTTAAGATGATTACGCTAGATAAGACGTAATGATGAATAAGAGTACAGAAATACATTCAAAGAGCTTCCTGCGTTATAGTGAAATGATAGTATTGGTGAGGATAGAGAACAAGCCCACAGATCCTGCAGATGTAAGTATGGTGATTACCCCACCGTTGTGATGCTTGTCGAATCCGTCAGACATGCGTCGTTATATGAATGCGTTGAGCTGCGAAATTGAAGAAGTGGAAGGCATCTATAATGATAATACGGAAGTAATAGAACAGGTAAGAGGTGTAGAAAACCTAATTATGGTAGGAGATTGCAACACTCTCTTCTGCGAAGTTCAAGATGGAAAATTAATGGTAATACAGATTGGGAAATCAATTGAGAAAGGACATAAACTACTGAAATTCAGCAAGCAACACAACTCAGGGCTGTTAAACATTATGTTTAAAAATAGCAACCGAAGAAGAAATCGAGTTACATATTGAATATCAATACGTGCAGAGTTGTCAAATAAGTATGCCAGTAGTTTTCATAGTGAGAGAAGGCTTATTTTCCATTATCGGTGAAATGCCTTATTAGATAATTGGTATTTTCTTCTGAGGTAATTGGGAAATCATTTTCTGAACTGAGCTCACAGCTGCCTAGCGTCACTCCACTAGCTAAAATTTTAGTACATTCTCCTCCCTGTTTTCATTTGATGCCAAACGATTAAAAGGTGACAAGGAGTCTAACTCAATGAAACTATAAAAAGGAATGATTTGCCGATAATTCGCATGAACAACTCTCATTTCACACCTAATCGAAAACTTCTCCACTATGTGCATATTACCGTAATTATTTTAAATTTGTTTTTCATGACGATTTGAACGTTTTTTTAAGTCCATCAACGCCAACGTTCCATTCGCGGTTTGAGCTTGTTGTGCCTTTTCACTGAGCGTTATTCTAGTGCTAACAAGCTAACGCCAGTTCAAGGGAGAATCATCTCAAGACGCAATTAAATGAAGAAATACGATACGAGTTGTGTTGATGTGGTGGCTAGTAAACTGAGTTTCCATTGCGAGATTCATGGCAAATATTTTTCACTTTTTTACTGGCCCTTACTGGAGTGCAGTGTGGTGAGCACTTTGGAAATTCATTACTCCGTCATTCGAATGTGACGTGGATCCTTTGTGCCTTTCGTTTTAACGACATTCACGACCCATTCACACGAAACGATTAATTGCTCAAGTAATGCAGCTTCAAATTGTGGAAATTGCATGGATGAATGCTTGGAAATAAAACGGGGTCTTTTCCGCAAGATCGCTCGCGTATTTTGAATATACTTCATGCATTTTATTGTTTTACACGATTTAACTTTCAGTGCATCACAGTCCTAAAGATCTATGACAAACCTTGTTTAAAATGATTTTAAAAGCGTACTACTTCCAAAAAACTGATTTTGATCCACCTTATTCATTTCCCTGAAAAATATATTCCTCAATCTAATTAAATACCTATTCTAAAAAAATGCGAAAAAACCATCAGTTGTTGGTCACCTCCCTCGATTATTTGCTGTGACTAGGAACAAGAATAATTCGTATTTCCATATTGTTTTCGGTTTCCCTTACATATTTTTCAAGAAATCACGTACCGTTTGCACATTTGCAAACCTTAGGGGGAAAGTCTAAGAAGGATATTTAAGTTCAACGGATCCTTCAATTAAGCTTCAATTAAAGTTTAATTCAACTCAGCATCCACTATTTTACATATACTTTGAAATTATATCATATTGAGAATACCCTATTATAATTTAATAGTAACTTAACTTTTAAATACGGTCGAGTGTAGAGTTTTCCTAGCAGTAACACCAAGAGACGTACAAAAATAATTCTTCTTTATTGAGAACGGTACTGTGGATGTCTCCGTCTTTCATCAGTGGTTTCAGGTCTGTCACATTCTTAAAATCTCCTCAGACAGGGAGAGAAGGTGTACGTATAGGAATGACAGGGAAAGGGGAAAGGTTGGAAAGAAGCTCGCATCGGAATAAGCCTGCATTTAATGAAAGGTTCCAAGGGGAATATACCTAAATGTCTCATCTAACGGTCGGAGTACTGAACTGAATATTCTCTACATGTCAAACAAGTAGATTGTTCAGTGAAACATCTTATGTGAATAAAACCTTGCCCTAATACGTGGGTAGACAGTACTTAGTCTTACTTGGCAGTAATCTTACTGCCCCAACTCTCCCTCACTCAATTATTATCTGCCTTCTCCGGTCAAAGATACTCGTAATCCGAAAGAATTTCACTGATTTCTTTTATTTTTATCCGGATAATTTTTCCCCACTCATTTTTCCGTTGATACTATGAACACGTCGAAAGGGATTCGTCCTCCGTATGTACTCTAAGAAGTATTGATGAGCGTCGCCCGGAAAGAAAGCGTTATTGCACTAGAGCCATAGAACCTGAAATGATTTGGGATACCGACATTTGTAATTTGCTGTATTACATCGTTATACCAGTTTTACACAAGGTAGAATACGTAATCTAACAGTATCAAGCCCGGCAGGACGCTGCCGAGAAAAGGAACACTGAATGTAATATCCATTTAATGTTTTAGCACTCAGAAAATCTCGTTTCCTGAGAGGAAACTTCCTGCCCGAATGCAAATATTTACTTTATTTCATCGGAAGTGGGCATTCCTGCGTGAAACAAGGTTGGCGGTCAGGTGGAGGGGAACTGGGACCAGGGGAATCACGCGTCGGTGCGCTGAGTAGATAGAATTCTCGTAATTTGGAGCAGCTTGAGCTAGAATATTCGAGAGAGAAATCAATGGTAGGTACGTTCAACTAGTTTATCGACATTTAAAATCTTTTCAATGCTCTCTCCTTGCCGTGAAAAATAGTGAGCATTAAGCACAAAAAGTGTTATTCTATAAGCGCTAATTTCTCTGAGCTCAGCAAATGAAAAATGTACTTACTTCCATTACTATCATTTGCAATATATTTTTGCAACTGTTATTATGAAAGGCGATAAACAGACGAATTAGTGGTGGTCGTAGAGCGTGGAAAGAGAATATATGGCAGTGACAGCCTTCCCTCTCCGGATTGCTGGTCCCATATGCTCCAATTTTCCTCATCTGCTCAGGGTCTTGGTGAAGCTGTCGAACGATATCCCGCCTTATAGTTCCATGGTTTTAACTTTAGTACTTATTGGTATTATATTCCATTTATAAGCGCACTTTTTCTCGGCAACTATACATTATGGCGCCACGAATCTAACACTGTCATCTTCCTCTTTAAATATACAGAGCGAATCAGATATTATTGTTTAGCTGAAGTTAGCACCTTATTTTATATCGAATTTTATGTTTCCTGAAATAACGCGCCAGCAGCAACCGGCAACGCCGCGCAGCGTCCCAGCGGAGTGTCCTGCTCTGTGCTCGCGCGTTATTTCAGGAAACATAAAATTCGATATAAAATAAGGTGCTAACTTCAGCTAAATAATAATATCTGATTCGCACTGGAAATTTTAGAGGGAGATGACAGTTTTAGTCTCGTGGCGCCATGATGCATGGTTACCGAGAAAAAGTGCGGTTATAAGTGGAATATGATGCCAATAAGTACTAAAGTTAAAACCGCGGATTTTCGTAGACGCAATAATAAAGATATAATTCACCATCTATTAAAATTTTGTTTTAGTCAAACGCTTTGCTTGGCAGTTATTAGACGTCAAAGAGACGCATGGCGCCGTAGCGCTAAAAAAATGGGCCCTTTTTTTACTCTAACGTAAGAAACAGGTCCAAAATTTGTTTTTAAAAATTATTCTAAAAATGCGTACAGTCAAAAACAAAATCATTTAAATTTATATGTAAATAACGTGAAAATCTGACCTACGGTTTCGGAGTTATTTAGGTTTAAACTCGAGTCTATAAGATTTTGGCGCGGACAGTAGATCCGATAACGTAACACTAGGTATCTCACTAAGCTGTTTCGCTTTGATCAGTCAGTGCAGGCTGAGGTTACTTTCTCTCTCAACTCGTCCCTCCTCCCTACAAGACCTTTCCACAAACGTACGGTTTGCCTACCAAACCATAATGACGCGACATCTGTTTCTCGGTTGGGCACTCAATTGAAATGGCATTGGGCATTTCAAATCCTCAGTGGCCGTCACAGGGCGTCCTCTCATATTTGCCTTCTCTTCATGCGCAATCGCCGGAATGTGCGTATAAACTTTAGACCCATTAAGTAATCACCAAGCGTAATAATTGTTTGACAACTGTATTCATCTGGCTCAATAAATCTATATATTTAAATTTATGGCTTGAAAATATCGGTACTATAAAAGTTACCGAGTTTTCATTTGTATGTTACATTTATATACTACTGATCTCCCTATCCTCTCTATTTTTGTGCATGTGTATATAATAAATTACCGCATACAATTTTGCAGTCCGAAATTCTGGAAATAGACAGTTAAACGTGTATTATTTATATTTTAATCTTAATTTCGTCTGACAATAGAAGGATGAGTGGCATTATAATATGCCACCGTGAGTGCTAAAAATGTATCGTGACCATAGGGAATACAGATGCTAATATTGTCCAATTGGTTGGATGAGGATTTTAATATTTGTAATTTGATTATTGATATCGTGTCCCGCTTGTAGTGCAATCTCTAGTATCAACGTTTTATTCCATTCTTTACATTTATTCCGTCAGATTACGAACTCTTCCGGATTGAGTGAGTTTAAAGATAATCATCCCATTGATCCTAGTCTTGAGAAACTAAGTTATAATAATAATAATAATTTATTGATCCTGATATTTTACAAGAGTAGAATATGGGACAAGTCATAGAAAAAAAAATAAAAATGGCATAACACAGGAATACAAAAATAATTACATAGAAAGAGATTAAGGTCCAAAAGACTTCATTACTCTTCTTCCAGTAATTTATACTTAATATTATGTGTAAGGATCATTACTGGGCGGTTATAGCTCTCACTCTGACAGTGAGTAATTATCACAATTTATACAAAACATTGGAAATAAATTGATATTAGTTGGACCAGTGAATAAATTTTCACGGAATTCTGTTCAACGGAACGGGAGTATAATTTCTATTGCATAATATTTTCAAATTTTTTTTATCCTTTACCTAAAGTCGGAAGGGAATTATTTCTTTATAAAATACAAAAAGACTGTCGTAAAAAGTGGAGTTAACACAGTTATTTTACCAATTCTGTGTGAGTGCACTCGCCCACGTGGGTGAAATATTAATGAGTTCTTTTGCAGATATGCCTAAATATTCTTAAAACGCCGTCTTCGCTCCCTTGGTCGATGCCTGGATCCGCTCTTTTGGTCCCGCGCCTCTTCTTTCGACCCCGTCCTCTCTCGGTCCCTGCCCTCGCCTTCGCTCCGCTATCCTCAACTGCCGTTCTTCATCTCCTCACTTCTCCATCCTTAGTCTCCTGCATCTCTTCCCTCCCTCTTCCTCCTCATCTTCTCCTTCCCACGCCGCCGAAGAGCCAAACTGAAAACAAGATTTCCGGGGAACCCGTCTCCCGGCGTTAACATTCTTCAGCCACCTCTCCCGCCCACTCTATCCACCCACACTCTGCCCCTCAGCTTTCTCCCCTTTTATGCGCGCAAACCAATCGAGCCTATCTCGCCTTCCCAACTCGTTTTAACTCGCGCGCTGTGCTTCCCCCTCCCTTGTCCGCAGGCCACCTCCTTCCCCCCACCAAACTCAGTAGGCTGAGTGTGTTTAAATAGATTGCAGCGAAGGTGCCAAGCGCTCAGAGGAGTTCGGGTTTCAAGCCGTTTCAGTGTTTTCCTCATGATCTTTTTTCGGAGGAGATACATCAGTGCATCGGTGTAATTACTAGGTTGGGATTCGATGCCTGTCGATTCTTAGACACCACTCGTTTCTTAGCGGTATCTGATTAATTGAGTATCGGTTAAAGTCCACGATATTTTCGATTTGATATCAACGTTAGCATTGAGAGAATAGAGAGACATTTCATTACTTCAGTCAATTATTTCAGTCCCCCACAATCCTATAGTCTCCTTTCTTTTACACTTTTTTACCCCAGAGTGTTTTAAATAGTTTTATTTTCCTCTATTTCAAAATATTAAATGTTAAACTAATTTTTTCGTGGAATTGGCCATCGAAGGCCCTTCAAAGCTGAAATGGAAATGAATATTCAATAATAATCAAGATATTAGATGTTATATTTTTGCAGAGAAAAGAAAAAACAATCTTAAATTAGTAAAGACATAAACAAAATAAAAATACCAAATTCTATTCTATGCGTCATTAAAAAATTGTGGCATTAAAGGATCGAGTAAGAAAAGTAATGGTATCGTGACAACATTAGTATCGGGAATCGAGTGTCGGATTTCGGTATCCCTACCTCTATACCTTTTTGTATCCTAAGTGATCACAAACCAAAAAAAGGCCAGGGGGGTCGTGCTTGAATAGTTCGAGATACGCGTCTGGTACGCATTAATCCCGAACGAAACGGATAATCATACGAGTTTGTCCTTAGTTACGTACCGAAATTATCTCGAACGATTAAAGCACCCCCAAGTAGCACTTTGGAATTACGCACCAGAATCGCTTTCCACTCATAGGATCTTTTGTAAACTTTGAAAAAAATTGGAAATTATAGCTCAAATATATCTTGCAAAACCTAGGATACTATTGGCCAAATGCTTTTTTTGCATGATAATATTTCCAAGTGGTAAGCAATACTTTTTACTGCGAAAAATGTATACCGTATTGTGGAACTGTGGATATTGGGATTTGGAAATAATAAAATTGTTTTAAAATTCATATTAGTCGGGAACAGTCTAATAATAGGTAAAATTCACATTGCCTATCAATGAAAAAATATATCAATAATTTCAATTTTTCCGCAAATTAACGAATTAATTGAATATTTTTTAACATTTTCAGGCATTGTGAACATAGGCACTCCGGGTGAGTGTCCAGTATTTTATGCTACCTCGACAACCCGATCCCCGTTTCAATAATTATTAATATTTAAATACGAGTGATTACCCCATGGGAAGCAATAGAAAATGCAAATCTTTGTACCGAAGAGCTTGTACTTATCTTTCCCAAACCCCTTATTATTATTAATATTTAAATACGAGTGATAACCCCATGGGTATCAATAGAAAATGTAAAACTTTGTATCGAAGAGGTTGTCCTTATATTTCCCAAACCCCCTTATGGTTCAATATCGCCTTTAAGCTAGCATGTATATGTCTTTTACGTATACCTTCTAACCTCCTTGGGCCAATGAAGAATGAATGAGAAAGACATATCGACCAGTAAATAAGAATATTATTTCTTAGCATTGAAAAATAATTGTGAAGCGGGACAAGGGGGTTGGGCCGCCATAGGCGGAGAGGGGGATCGAGCCCCTTAGTATGTCTAAATCATTACAAGGCGGATCTCCTAAGATTCGTTTGATGCAGCTCTCCGCTGGTTTCTTCTATCAGCTAACCTCTTAATTTTTGTTTAATTCTTCTCTTTTACGCCCTCACTTTTCGCTCCATATCTCTCTCTAGTGAATGAGTTGAAATAAATCAAGCCACGAGTTTACAAACTGAGCAGTCATAATGCCTGATAAGTGCTATTATTGATGAATGTTGAACTATGAACATACGAATGTGGTTCAATTGATGGTGAGGAATATGTATATGTGCGTCCTTTACATTACTGAAAATGTATTGCAAGATCATGACCAAAAATTTACCCTGTCCTCCAACTTAATATACAATTCATGGTTCTCTAGATATGCTAACGTAAAAGGCAAGGTGAAAATTTGAAATGTTTAACACCTCATGCTCTCTAACACTGGAATTGCGAAAGAAAAAAAAAGTTTAAAAAGAATTATTCATGTAACACAAGGCCTAAAAATGTTCAAAAACGTTTTGAAAGATGAATAGTTACGAGCTGGAAAAATATGGTGGACATTGAAATGCATGCACCTGATGCTGTCTGTGAATGAAGAGTCATCAAAGTCATCGGATATTGTAAAAATGGATGCCGGTCATTTAGCAGAGATTTTCCTTGGCAGTATATTCCAAATAGACTGTAGTATTTGGTTGGTTTAGGAGATCGAGAGAGATAATACAATATAGCGGTCGATAAAAAGCAGCGAAGGAAAGCTTATTTTCGTTTTGGAGGATGGAGGGAGAATCTACCAAAGAAGCAGTAGGCTTGAGAAATTACGAGGAAAAGATACATTTTTGTATGGATGATACTTGCAGCAAATATTTTTTTAAAGTTAATTATTCTGAAATACATTGAAACTTGTACGATCTTTTGCATTTTTCCACTTTTAACTTGAATAGTAGACCGTGAGCACCAAATTAAATTTTCTTGGCCGAAGTCACATTGGAATAATGGACCTCTCTTTGGTTGTTGGATGCACGCATAAGTCATAATTTCGTTTGAATCTCTGATAATTTCACGAGCAAAATGCGCGAGGCATTTTTATCAACATTAGCCAGACAGGAAGTTTTGAAATAATATAAGACCAATTTTATAATGTTTGTATGAATGCTTTTACAGGATTTTGTCAAGAATCAAACATTGTTCTCCTGTAGAAAAACAAAAATGTTCGCTTATGCTTCCACCAATCGACTGCTAATACAATCGAGTTGTACAGGATTGATTATACACACGTGAATGTAAAATTTCTATAGTATTTAGCTCTCGCGTCAGCTACCTGACATTCTGATTAACTTGCTTCTTCAAATTAGGCGTGTCGGCATTAAACAAATTTACCTACTTATCTTCTGCGATAACCAATGGTTAACGGTCACTCGATTTTTAAAAACAAATCTTTACCTAGATAACTAATCACGTGAAAATTGGTTAATGAAAGTTTTTTTTTCAAGAAGCATACCTAACTTAATCAGATGTTCGGTGATAATAATATACTTTCTAATATATTAAGGCTGCAACTAATGAGCACCAAACCACTATGGAGGATTCTTTAGTATTATTCATATAGTAAACAATATAGTGTTTATATACTCTTATATAATGAATTAATTATATCATGACGTATAATAGATTGTCTTCATGATCTAATGCAATATATTAATGATATAATATCATCAAAATAAAATTTCCTTTATGCAAACCACTTCCTATAAAGTTATTTATGATGGAAATTAATGTACGCCTGCGGTGAGAGCTAAGATACAAGCAATTTCGAGTGTCATCAAGATGGACTTGGACCCCTTTAGTCCCAATCTCTCCTCACGTAAGAAGCTTTAAATCAAATTACACAGATATCCCTCCGCAAAAATATCTGCAAAATTTGGTTAAATTACACCACGCGAAGGATGGAGAATGAGAGCGCCTACGCGGCTCCATGAGCCAATTAAGAAAATTACGTTAGTAGACTCTTGGGAATAGGTCATGTAGCACTCCAAGAGTATTCTTAGCTCAATAACCTATGTGTATAATTCTAAATATTAATTTATGTAGTCGATGTAGTCTAACATTAAAAGCCTAAAGTACTTTCTGTGGCTTTTTTGGCCCATTGTTCACTTATCAATTTTATTCCCGTTCGCGTATTTTAGTAGTAATGCATCGTTTTGTCTTGCTTATAATGTGCATAGTCTCATTTATAGTATGTCAATTTTATAGGCTTTTGTCGATTAACCGTGTAAAACGTATGATCTTTTCGTGTTTTGAAACTTCTGTCATTAATATTGACTAGGAGCTACGCGAAATATGGACTATTCAGTCTCAATGTCACCTCCAAATAACGACGGCTTATTATTATCATTTCCCTTCATTATTTCATCCAAAAGTAGTGGTTTATGTTGTATGTGAGTACCTGGTGGAGTGTGGAGATTATTTCAAGTTCACCACTTTGTCCATTTTACACACGTGGCAGATTCCATGATATATTTGTTACTTCCGGCAGAAACACGAGAAATGTGCATAAAAGTGAGTTGTGGTATAGAACCGCTGGAATATTGCTTAAACACCGTAACTGATTTGTATTATACTGCGAGTGTGTTGGAAGTATCTGGGTAAATAAACCTTCGATCTGGGCTATTATCGATAGAGATACCAGAAAAAACAGTCATCATCATCATCAATGGTCAACAATCCTAGGATTGGTTTGACGTAGCTTTACACTCTATTCTTCTGTCGACCAACCTTTTCATTGTGACGTAATTTTTCTCTTTTTCATCCCTCACAACCTGTTCCATGTATCTCATACGAGGTCTGCCTTTTCCAATCTTCCCGTTCACTTCTCCCTTGACGATTGTCTTCATCAGGCCATCATGTCTCAAGATATGGCCGATTAAGTTGTCCCTTCTTCTTTTTAGAGTTGTCAGCAGACTTCTCTTTTCTCCCACTCTTCTTAGGACTTCATCGTTACTTACTCGGTCGATCTATTTAATCTTCATCATTCTTCTGTCGCACCATATTTCGAATGCTTCTACCCTTTTCTTCTCCGCTGCTCTCATCGTCCATACCTCACTGCCGTAAAATAACATGCTCCAGATGTATGTTCTGATGAATGGTTTCCTTACTTCTACGCTTGTATTTCCAGCGGTAAGTAGATTCTTCTTTTTATAGAAGGCCCTCTTTGCCTGGGATATTCTACTAACTATTTCTTTCTTGCTTCGCCCACCATTGGTTACTTCAAAGGTAACAGAACTCTGTTACATCTTCCAGTTTGTGTTTTCCTAGTTTGGCATTGGTTTTGGCCTCTTCTTTCTTGCTGCACACCAATATCTTAGTCTTCTTCTTATTTATAAAAAAAACAGTCACTGAGGCAATAAAGAATCAACGTTCCCCAAATTCTTCTCCAATTTCTAAAACATTCTTCTAATCTACGTTAGTGTAAACGCTTGCATTAGTATTAGCTGTGTAACTGTATTAACTAACCTTATTATGTATCTCACACAGACCCAAGTAAACCTGGCGTCTACATGGTAAATTGCTAGGCTATACCTATTATCTACTCGTTCATTGTGACTCCAATATATTCGCCATTCTTCCTCATTTTACAACCAAATAACTCAAGTCTTACCGGTCTGAGAGGCCTTCATGGGTGGGCCATACCTAAGCTTAACTTTTACTGTTAAAAGAATGTGATGGGACAGAATCGGCAGAATGTGGTTGCTTCGTCGATTTTGTGCATTGAATACCATGTGACCAAATGCAACATTATTTGTTGGTCAGGGCCCTCGAGTAACGTATTCTACCAATGAATGATCCATTTCTGCATACAAATATAGTGGTCGATAACACACTTCATTATAAGAAAATTAACAATATTGGAATATATCTCAAAATCAAATGCAGTTCTATATTTAGAGTGAGGAGTTTTAATTGTAAGGTCGTATTTGCTGGTAGGATTCATTTAATGGGAAAATTCACGAGAATTTACTTCGTGCTGGGAGTTTGACCTTAGAGTTTGACGTAAGACTCATTAATTTTTGAAAGTTGCCTTCTAGTCATTTAATCTCTGTTGTGACGCGCTTGTTGACGCTTTGCATGTCATTACTTGATTGACGTGTTACGAATTTCAGAATCATTAAAAAAAATGTGGTGCCATGAGGCATAATCCCCCTTTTAATCGACTAATTAGCAAAAGGTTAAATGAAATAACGATTTCGAATGCATATCAATATAAATCAGGTATTGAATCAAAGTTCAGAGGTTATGCTGTCCACTTATATTTGATACACGCAAATACACAACACGTATTTCTACGCCTAGGGCGTCCTACAATTCGTTATAACGTACAATGGCTGTTACATCAAAGTACAAAAAGTGGGGAATTATTGACCAATAAGGGTGGGAAAAGAAAGGAGGGGGGTTTGGTTTATGGTGAATAGCAGGGAGTATTCTGAAAGGTGAACTTCCGGATGATTGGAGGTTCGGGATTGTCCTAAGGAGGGGGAGAGAGGAAGTGAAAATGTTGAGTAAGGCGGAGGAAGGAGGTGTAAGGAGTGGTAGCTTGGGTCCCCGCCTGGATTAAGAATAAAACGGGGGAGTGAGTATCAAATGCCACATAGTTTAAAAACTTGATTTTCCTCTTCTTCCTATTAATAAATCTCCCACTGCTCCAACATATCCAGGCTTTGTCTCTATTTCTCATAATGGAGAATCTTCACATCGAATTCTATGCAATTAGACTCCTCTATTAGGTGTTTTACAAGATGGGATTTTGGATCATTGTTAGTAAAGCACTTCTTATGTCCGTTCATTCCAATTTCAAAATTTCTCCCCGTTTTCCCTATATACTCTGATCCCACGTGTCACAAGTCGCTTCATGCACTTCGGACTTCTCTGGGATCGTATGTGTCTTTGGCTTTATTTAATATGTCTCGCCTCATGTCAGTGGAGTGTAAAATGTGATTTTGTATTTGTTTCTGGGAAACTTTTAGCTGCTTTGTACCACCCTATGACGAGATCAGATAGCGTGGCGTATGTTTGTTTTCTCATTGCATTCCTTGGTGGAAGTAATGCGTTGTATAGCTAACTTCTTTTGACCCTTTCAAAATTTCTTCTGTTAAGGAGGCCTGATAGCCGTTGGCCGATGCAATGTATTTCTTGTTGTTCACTTCGTTGTCAAAATTGTCATTGGGAAGCGGAATACTTAACATTCAGTGGATCATGGAAAGCGGCTATTTTATGGGACATTGTGTGGTAGGAATCATTGTGCGTAACATTGTGCGTGGTCAGTGTATAAGGGTTTACGGTAAATGTCAGAGGTATTCCCTTGATACTCTGTGAAATAAATATGCTCAGATCCAAAATATTTATCTCCTCCTCTGACTCTATCTCAATAGTAAAAACGAAACGTGGTTGTAAAGAACTAAACAAAACTCAGTCGCTTGCCAATGGCTGCTGATCCAACATCACAAAACGTCGTCAACCAATAAAATACATAGTATAAATGCTTAAAATTGGAATTAAAAAGTTTACATTCAAATTCATCAATAAAAATGTCAGCTAGTAACGGAGATAACGGTGATCCCTTGGCAGGATCCTCTTGTTGGAGGCAATAATCCCCATTGAATAAAAAATAGCTTTGTTTCGTGCATATGTCTAAAAGACATACCAACTCATCAACTTTTATAGGGTTACATGCTGAGTTTAGCAAAATATCTTTAGTAACGTTCAATGTTTCTTTTGCGGGAACTGAAGTAAACAAGTTCTTGAAATCGAAGGATAATAGGCATAATAGATTATCTGGGATGGTCAATTTATATAATTGTCAACTGAAGGATGGGAAAATTATCTTTTTGGAGCTTTATGAGGCCATAGAGTCTCGGAAGAAGAAGTTCATTTGGATAACTCAAATATTTTCCCTGCCACTGGATAAGGCCGAACAAGACCTGGTACTGGTTTCCACTTCTAGTCGTGGGGTCGTTTCTTGAGCTAACGAAAGAGTTGTCAGTAATATAATCAGTGCATGTGCCTTTCATGCGTGTTCTCAAGTCTGTTTCCGCACTAATAGGCGCTTCAGGCCGGGAGAAAAGGTATAAGGATGGCAACGGAAGGAGAAAAAGGCTATTGGAAATCCCACACATGCTTACATGGTCACATTTGTGTAATTTATTCCCTGAAATGATGTCCCCACGTAACGCCAGATGCAGTCGAATTTATTCAATAGGACTCGCTAAACTTTTCATGACCTACGAGGTGAAATTTTTCTTTCTTTTACACATTTTTATAAACTTACATTGCTTATGATAATTGTATTTTTATATTTTGACAGTTCGCAAATATATTATTCTCTTACATTATTACCAATACACTCCAACGCGTCACTGTATCCCAGATTTTGCTTTCTGTAAATTCATGTTGAGTTTTTCTCCATTTTATGGGATTAACAATTAGACTCTGGATTTATCTTTTAGCATATCGTAATCCTTTTCCTATTTTTACTTTAGTCCCTTGCTTATCCGCCTTGCTCATATTTGACTTGTAATTAAGATTTTACTGCGCCCCGACTATTCCTCATGCCCATCAATTTCTCTTCATTCACGTGTACTCACATTGAGTGTACTATCATTCTAGTCTTTACGAAGGATTATTAAACCCTTGCGGTCAAGCTAATTTTGGAATCGGAACTTCTTTTACTTCTGGGCGCTTATCGCGTGAAACAAGGCGTATCAGTGCTGTCGAATTTCGTTAACTGTCTAAATATTTTCATATTTACCAAACAATCCCCTCACTATTTCCCCGTGAACAAACACCACGTTCTGTACTGTCTATCTATTTTTGCACCCATGATTCACTTATGGAACCCTTACAGCCTCCCCCGATATTCAAGAGAGATAGTCCGCATTGAAGAGTAGAGAGTTGAAACTCATCAAAATATTCACTTTCACACCTTGCCCACATTTTGTCCTCCCATTTCTGACTCTAAAACGCGATGTAACTTTTGACGTCTCAACTCTGTGCTTAGCAGAATTTTTTTAATATGATCGGTTATTATTTGTAACAATAGTCCTTTAGCCTCTTTAGCTCGGGATTCCTTTCATCGGCGGAAGGATTTCCATAACTCCCCGTCTTGTAATAATGTTCCCGGTATACCTCGGGGCGCAAAGGAAATGACGCACGGTATTATTTGCCGTGTTGGCCCTCTCCCATTTCTCCTCCTCTTATTCACACAATCGACTTTAGCAGAATTTCTGAGATTCATTTTTCCATATTTTTCTTTCGGCCTCAAATACTTACATACTCTTGATTAAGCTAACAAACATTTTAGTTGGATCCCGGGAAATTTTATGGCAAGGAAACTTACTTAGAGGTTTTCTTGACACGACATTCATCAGAAAAAGGATGATTTGGTGAAGTTGTATCTGTATTTCCTGTTCCCGGTCAATTATTGCTGGCACGCAAGGTGAGAAATTTGGAAGTCGAATTTTAATGTACACCGATGTAGTCTTGGGACTCATGTCAATATTTATAAATAAGGAAGTCTGGTTTCAAGCACGTCCTGTAAAGTTCCATCAGCATTGGGAAAGTTAAAGGCTCTTTAGCATATAAATACTATTGAATTATTTGCATACAAATTATTCGTAAAATTTCGTAAAAGGAGGCATTATGAAGTACGTTTTAAGGGATTAGTGAATTTATTATTTGTTGATGTGTATTTATGACTGGTTGTTTACACTTTAAGATTGTTCCTCAGCTCCGATAAAAATTTATTTTGAGGTTTTCACGTTTTTATGGTATGGTAAATACATCACTTATACCACCTCATACTACCTTAGGCAAAAGTGAGAACTCACCGAAAAAAAGCGGAAATTTTCTTTTCATTGTAAATGAAAAATATGTATGTTAGCTTAATCAACAGCGTGAAATAATTCAGAATTTCTTCCATGTTAATCTTTTGCTTACATTCATTCTCTTTTAACCGAGGGAACCAAGTAAATATTCGTCATACTGGTCTTTTATTATTTTTTCAGCTTCACAAATTAAAAAAATTTAAACTAAACTGCCCTTAGCATTTAATGGGAACAAGAAACGAAAATAAATATAAACCTTCTTGTGAATATTGGGAGTGGTCTTTCACAGGAGCTGAGGAATGAGGAAGGGTTAAATACGTATTGAAATTAATATTAGAGCCAAGAAATATTTGCATCTTTTTGTAAGGCCAAGTTTATATGCGCCTTCAAGAAAGGTGGGTTATTAGAAAGATTTTTAAATTTTTTTAGGAGGAGTGCTCGGTCCAAACCATAAATTTGACGAAACACACATCTGATATTCGAGTTGGTGTGTCATTGAGTTTACCAGTACGTACTACTCTGGCTACGTACTACGTACGGCTCTGGTTGGTACGTGCACTTTAAAATATGCTTTTGAATGATAGCTTTTATTCCTTGAGATACTTTATTATTTTTAACCACTGAAAATGAGGATTTAATGAAACATTATTGGATTTTCTAGCGTCCATATGTTTGATAATTACTGTACCAGATTTTTCCTAGTGGACAGGGTTATTGTGAAAATATTAAGATCTGTGTGGGAAAAAGAAATGAGCTGCCTGTGAACGGGAAGTGGAAAACAAACATGAGGTAGGGATAATGGTCCTCTATAAATTCTTTCGGTCGAGTATACCACCACCATTGCTACAGTGTCACTGTGAAATGGATACTCTTTAATCACCTCTTCATAACACCGAATAACATGGAGTTTTGGTCACCTTAATTATCATATAAATCACCTTCGGTAAGATGAGGATAAGCCCTATCATTTATTTTTCCTTTGTAGACATTACCTGCAAAAGTAAAGAATTGAGTTAGGTAAACACAGGACTCGGACTTTTTATTTTCTGCAAGATTTTTCTGGGAGTGTTGTCTGTCTCTTGCGTCAACTTTTGATTATTTTCATTCAGTGTGCGTTTAGTAAGTTTTTAGGGAATATTTAAGAATTGTAGCATTAATTTAGGGACCCGTATTAGGTAATACAGTATTGAAAATAATAAGGAATTTTTTCCACGGCACTTGAGGTAGATGCAAAATACTGTTGAGGAATTTCATTCTTCTACGAGTACAATTGTATCGAATCTGCAACCTTTATTTTCAGCTCAAATTTTTGCAGTCAGTAGTATCCAGCAGATGTATTTTCTCAAAAATTTGGATCCGGATCTTTCCTTAATACCGGGATGTGTCGTGCATTTTTTTCCAAATAGCCATACCAAGACAAAGCTTTTCATAAAACTTGAAATTTAACGTCCTACGTCACGCCTTTAAACATAAGTTGGTGCTCCATTCTATCTATTTTCTATGAATATTTAATTTTAATGGAAAGTTGTTAACCTGCCACAAAAATAGCAAATGAACCATCGTCAAGAACTTAATCTAGCATAAGTCTGCGTAGCCATTTTCTCTTGATCAAGGATATTGAGTGGCGCATCCATTTTACCCCTCACTGATGTAACTACCTACGCGTTTCATCGTTATTCCTGAAAATCACATGAGAATGCAAATGTGTATTGTGCGAAAAATATAAATGCAGCACAAACACCAGTCCACTTATTCGTGGATTTGAAATTAGTGTCAATTAGGTAAAATTAGAAACTGATCTGTGTTTAATGCATGCCATTATGAATACTTTTAATCTAATTACATTAGAATCTTGGCCTTCTGTGAAAAGTACTAAATGCACTAAATCAAAGAGACGTCATAGTTCAATTCATATCATAGGACATCAATAATCTCATGCGAAAAACGTCCATATCCCATTTCATCAGAAGGGTTTCCACACAAATATTTTGATTGTTCTGCGTAAGAGTACCCCTTTATTGTTCAGAGAAGTCGGTGATTATTACAGTAGGTAAAGTGAAATGTGGGAGGTTGAAAAGATTCTCGAGTGAATGAACCCTACCAGTGTTTTCTACGTCAACAGCCGATATGGTAATTTATTTCATTATGGTTTGGGAAGCGGAGGAGAACTGATTGAAGGAAGTTGAGGGCGTTGCTCATCAGCATCAAAGTCAAGTGTGTGTGACAAGGAGTGACTCTACCGTTGTATGCTATGCACTACCGTTGAGTTAACAGTCTAATAATAGTTGCATCATTAACGGCTCTGCTGTACTAAGTACATGTACAAAGAAAAGATGGGGAGTTCCACATGATATACATTTTCTAGTTCGAAATTAGTGTCATGCGGGTAAGATATTACACAAGAAACAATTAAGGAGGGGCATATGAATGGAAATAATGAAAAAGGAAGACCTTTCAAGAAATATATAGCGTAAATTTTTAAGGGTTTTAAAGAGAATAAATGCAAATAAAGAGGATAGCCGGTATAATGACTCAGTAGAGAGCTACGTCAAACCAACTTGATCGATGGCCCATGGTAATAATGATGATTATGAAAATATTTGTGGTTGAATGCTGAGCAGGCGAATGGATGAAAGATTTCGTACTTTCCTGGCGTATGCAACGTAAAGTTTTCTCGAGGTCACCACCAGATTAGGATGCCTGCATCCCGTGTGTATCGGCAGTATCCGGTAAAATAATCGCCTAACAATGGACATTTGTACTCATCAGTGGACAAATCAGTTTGCCTTTCTCTTTTTACTTAGGTATCTAATAGGTACCTAATCTTTATTAGGTACCTTATCTTTTTCTATCCCAATGGGAAATTAATTTCTATTCGTTGATGTTTTTTTTGGTGAATTCCATTTACTTCTTGTGTACACTGAACACATTTGTTTGAAGGGAAGCAAAGAATTACATGGATGCAAATGATTACATTTATTGATAAAAAATGTGTATTTCATCGTGATTCACAATGATATGCGATAGCAGTTCTCGGCATATGGTACGCAATTCAATTGACTTCGGTTAAGGGTTTGGAAAGAAAATATTTAGTCTGATGTACGACAGAGGAAGACTATTTTTACAGTTAGGTCATTACTTTCTTCAACTAGTTCGACAGGATAATATCATTTTATCCATATAGGCTTTTACAATGCAATGAGAGTGGCGAAGTGGAACCAGGCTGGGCCCGTAACCCAGAGGTCCGTGGATCGAAATAACTGTATAATATTATTTTAGTGTTCTCCTAGTATAAACTAGAATGACCTACTGCCAAACATCGCTGTAGTAACTTGAGGGATACAATATAGATGCATATGAAGTGCAATTTCCAGACTTTTATTCCAATACTTTTTTCCTATACTTATTTTCCTAACAGGCATATTTCCTAATAAACACTTATCCCATTCCCAATTTCCTAACCCATTTTTCGTTGGTCAATATTCCTAATTTGCTATTTTTCGCATTATTTTTTTATATTCCCTTGTTTTCCAAAATATTACCATTGTAACCAACAATTGTGCTGACTGGTATTGACAGTTCAAAATTAATTCAAACGAGCCATCTTGAAATTATTCGGTACTAACAATAAGTGATTGATAACGGTTACATCTATTGACGAGTAGGCACCCGATGAATGGGAAACATTCTAAGAATGTCGCAGAATACGGCGGAAAGAATGTAAAGCTCGAATAGTTACCCATCAAAGCTCAAGTTACCCATAATTTCATCACAAAAATACGGAACATTCTCACCTACCGAATCGTGAGGAGGCTACAACAGAAGTTATCATACTTGCCTTAAAGAGCAACAAGGAGATCGTCCTAAAAAGTCCCCTTGTCAAATTCAAAGGTCTGAATCGCGTGGCGCACCATCAGGTATGCTGAGGTAATTTCCGGAAAGATAAAATTTGAAAAAGGGAATTAAATGACGGGGAAGAACATATTTTACACCTAAACCTCAATCCTTAACTGAATTGGGTGATTTACCCGATCAATGCCGAAAAACAACTGATGATGAATATTTCCTAATATTTCTTTGATTTCATTGACAAGGAAGAGTTTCAGGGAAGGGCATTGATATTTTCTCCCGAAATGAAAATGTTTAGACTTCGGAATATTAGTATTGCACAAGTAGGGTTACCAATTTTACTCTTAGGAATGTTGATATCAGGATAATGATTTTTAGTCAAAATACACCGTAATCGTGTATTTGAAATAACTACATAAGTGCGCTTTTGGATTACTCAGGATAAATAAATATTTTGATATAGATTACATTCTTTTACTCAGCGTATTTACATAGCAATTAGTGAGAGATTTCTTAAAATTTTTAGCATCACTGATTTGTTTTATATTTCTCTTCATACTGCTTGAGACATTGTAACTAAGCTTTTGAATTTAGTTTCTCACTCAAACCACAAAAAATAATGTAGTGAGTATATCGATTACCTACAAGAAATATCTGAATAATTTCTATATTGTTTTGAGCGAAATTACTTAATATTTGCAGGGTTACTAGACTAATTAAAGCATGATCTTGAACTTAAGGTTCATACGTGTGACTTGGTGATAAAAATGAAACTTATCAATGCTTGACGATAGAGGTTCCCCTCACTGCTACCTTTTTCATATAGTCGCCCTCGGCCAATCTTCCACGAGACGATGCTGGCAATGAAGCTGTATTTTTCCCAATTTACTTCCCTATATTCACCACCTTCTTCACCGCCAACAAATTTTCTTCCATTTTTTTGCATATGATGATAAATTTCTCCGTAACGATGACAAATCGTTCAGCGAAGATGAAAATGAAATATTTTGTCACTCATGTGGATGAATTGGATGGATTGTCACGCCACTAATGCACGTATTATTATTATCAGCCGAGTTTGTACCCTCAACGCTATTTGGTTACTATCATTGGTGGATGGGATGAGAAATACAAATACCGAGAACACTTGTGAAAATGAGTAACGTAAAAATAATCTAACGGTTTCAAGATTGTATTGTCGTAAATAGAGGGCTTCTTATCCGTCTTCTTGTCCATATATCACGGATTCGAATGCTATGCGTGACAATCATTTCTCACGGTAAACCTTAAACTGTACACCATCCAACAGACTTAACAATGGACTCCATGTTAGCCCCACCCACCCCACCCGTCTCCGAGCTGACTAAATTCGACTACGGGTTTTTCTGTAAAATTGTCTCATTTCCTGAAGGTTTGCACCTCTTTCGATAAAAAATCACCTATCAGGGAGGGTTTAAACCAGAGAGTTCCAAGATTTTCAAGGTAGTAGGCCGTTTTAGTGACAAAGCAATTGCCTTGAGGCGCACTTTTCAAAAAATCAATTTGATTTTGAATTAAAACAATATGCTTGATGGAAAATACCATTATTATTTTAAAAAGAAAGACAACTAAATACATTATGACAAAAACCTCATTAAACAAGCATGCATATCTATTTAGATTAAATGTAAGTAAAAATTTATACTCTTTTTCGTGATCACATACCTCATCGTTCTCGGCCTCGAGTAGGACGCCCCTGGGTATAACTATCATTATACTACGTTTTGTCGAGTGAATACGCATCGTTGATCACGTGACTCACGTCGGGATGTTTTAGTTTACTGCACTGTTCACCTTCGTCCGCGGATGTAGCAATTGTGGTGATGGAAATAAGAGCAGATGGAGGGCTTTAACCGTGCGATGCACAGTCATAGTGTTTGTTGTGTACGCCGGTTCCGGAATCAGCTTTGAGGACCAGCCGGAACTCTTGCCGCTTAAAGTAAACTCCCGGCGTCTATTTGACTTTTTCGCTCCCTGCGTTCCGCCGCCCCCACTGGTTTCTTCTGCCTCTCAGCCGCCGGCTCATCCATCCCTCGGCAAACCCAACCTCTTCCCCCATTTACCCTCCTTCTCTCGCGGTCCGGGAGTGGGTGGAGGAAGGCACGGGAATCTTTCCTCCCTTTCTCTCTCCCTTCTCACCCCCTTCGTGCGCGATCTTTCGGGGTGAAAGTCTCCTGTAAAGGCGGTCGCAAAAAGGAGGCTTGGAGGGAGAGGTGAGATGGAAGATTTTGGATGCTAGGGGTGGGCAGGAAGTATCTCTTCTCTCTCTCTCTCTCTCCCTTTTGGCAGGAAGGGTGAAGGCAAACTTCCCGCGCCGCGGGCCATACGAGCGGCCCGAGTACCCCCTCCTTAAAGTCAATTCCTGCCCGCATCCCCAACCCAACCGTCATCTTAGACGGTCTTCCTCGAATCCGTTCCTCCCCGTGCCTTCTCCGCCTCAACCCCACAATCCCTATGACGTACATTTTTCTGTCCGACACGCGGGTATGAGAGGCACCTTTACGGGCATGATCATCCTCAGTAACGCTTCATATTTTGCGAATCCGGTTACAAGGTTTTGTAATTTAATCCGGACGCCTTCGTTGTAAATCGGAGAAAACGTCATTTCTGCCTTTAATATAGGTTGAGTTAATAAACTACTTTAATTTTTTTAGCCCTAAATGTTGCTATTGTTAATTATTACCAATTTTGCATGAATTCTCTATGACCACATTAATATTTGGTTTTAATTTTGGTTAACACAGTTGTCGATTATGTAACTCTTTCTTTCCCCTTGAAAATGTGCCTAAGTTGTCTGCGAAAATATGCCAGGTACTAAATACAGAATGAAACATTACAACTTCATATTAACGCAAAGAAATCTCTCTGCTAACGTGAGAATTATATGTACCCTTGTAACTAACCGTTGACTCAAATATTTAAATTGTATGAACTCCTTTAATTGAAGAGTTAACCAGGATTATATCATGATTAATTGTGATTTAAGGAGACTCAAACATCATACAAGTGTTTCTGCGTGAAAGTAATAACTTTGACAGCTTATTTAGGCTTTTTTATTGTTAGGTTCATCTTTGTTTTCTTTCCGTTTAATCAATAACCGGAAAGTGTAAGATCTTATGCTGCCCCCATGCACAGCAAGCAGGTTTGTTGAAAATTACCAGAGTTAAAAGGACTGGGAATCGAACCAAGGACTTTTGGCTTTTTTGAGCTGATGCGCGGACAACCACGTTAACTAGAATTCCAGTCCCAAAGGCAGTTTTCGGGGGATATATATAGGAGCTGGGTCTCATTCGCCTTCAATTACGGCCCAAAAGGATGGCACACGTAAAGCGGATTGTGCTTCAAGGAAGCCACTGCTTTCGAGGATAAACTTTTTACTCTGGCAATTTTCAACATAACTGCAGAAAAAAAAAATGAAAACCAGTAAAATTTTGGCTGGAAGAACAACAGATGTATCTTAGTTACATCCAGTTCAACTCAGTTTTTATACTCTATTAGGAGAAGTAACGAATTTTATTCTGGGGCGTAAATTTTTTCCGGCACTTTTTTTTCGATCTGTAGGAATTATTTTAGTATTAATTTAAGAATAATGGTAGTTAATCCTACTTGATGTATTTAATCGTATAGAAGGAGGATTTTGCTGCCATCGACGTTGGCTATAATAGTCATTGATCATATTGTAGTAGAGTGGGATGAAGTATAATTAAGCACTAGCATAACAATTCTGATAGTATAGCGTTGACAAATAGACTTAAGGTATAGAGAACGGATGTTTTGGTTTGTTTTATTCTCGATTGAGTATGCATCTTAGAGGAAAAAGTGTCATCATCATCATCGGTCAACAATCCTAGGATTGGTTTGACGCAGCCCTCCACTCGATTCTTCTATCGGCCAACCTCTTCAAATTGACGTAACTCCTCTCTTACATATCCTTCACAACTTGCTCCATATACCTCATACGAGGCCTGCCTTTTCCATTCTTCCCGTTCTCTTTTCCCTCGACGATTGTCTTCATTAGGCCATCGTGTCTCAAGATGTGGCCCATTAAGTTGTCGCGTCTTCTTTTCAATGTATTCAGTAGACATCTCTTAGTGGTATCTTTCAGAAAAAGAGGTAATTATTGATAAACTATAGATTTCTCTTTTTGGGATTTAATAATTTACCGTTTATATTTTCTTTCATGTCTATTTATTGACAAATGAGCAATAAACAGATATGAAAGAAAATATAAACGGTAAATTATTAAATCCCACGGTGGCTTTAAGCTCAGCTTAATACTCGGTGGCTTTAAGCTCAGCCCCGAGAGGAAAACGTGTATTTTATTTTAATATTTCCTTTTTTATTTTCTCTCGCATGAATACACCAAACACGTATAAAAATTTGTGAGTGGAAGTAAATCACAATGAAAATATAACTCGCAGTATATTTCAGAAAAAGAGTTAATTATTGATAAACTATAGGGATTTAATAATTTACCATTTATATTTTCTTTCATATCTATTTATTCCTCATTTGTCTCTTGTGTTCCCGAAGCCATAAACTCTAAATTATGATCAGTATAAACCTAGTAAATAAATACATATACAAGAGGAGAATTAAGTAAATGTAAAAAGGCTAGCAGATAACTGAAGGCTGAATCGAGCGGAGAGCAACGTGTGGCCAATCTTAATAATCAGTGATGATCATGATGGTGAATACTTGCAAAATTCATCAACTAACTTTCTTCTTCCGGATTTTAGTAGAAATTCAGGTTTTTTGTTATTTTGCTTACGTTTCCAGGTTATCGGTTGTAGAACTAAAATAAGATCGGTCCCTCCAATTTTTTATTACATACAAGTACATTATTTATAACATTCAGTGGCTTAAACGATATACATATACAACCCTTAAGCCACTTATACACAGGTAGGTAAAATACCCATTAGCCATGGCCATCTTTTTTCACAAGGTGTATAAATGTCGCGTATGATAAAATAGAAGTTTCCAATGGCGTATAATTTTTTTTGTTTAATGATCGTGACTTAGGCGAAAGATTTTAGTTTGTGTACTTTATTTGTAATAAACTCAGACTACTCAATGAGAAAGTGTTTTACATCATATTACGTGAATTTCATCCCGTGAGGTTTCATCAATCACTATAACGGCATCGTTCTCCTTTAAAACTACAGATTAACTCCTTAAATATGCACCTCTTTTCTTAAAGCGTTTAAAATAGAACACAAATTTGAAGACAGGACATAAGTGAAGTATCAACAAAAGAGAGGATGAGTGGTAAAAGATAGTGGGTAGCTTTGGGACGGACTCAATTCTTCACAATTACTCACAAACTTTTTCACTCGTAACGGTAACCTTTAAGCAAATCACTCAGGAGAGCCCTCTAAATATACTTCTTTGAAAAGTAGAGGCTTTTAGGAATTTATAGAATTAATTTGGCAGGTTTTTCGTGCACTAGCAGATGCTCATTCTCATCAGTGTATCCATTAATGCCTTTACGAAGAAGGAGGATTGAATTAATGCACTAAGGAAGGAGAAAGGGGATTTCTGGAAGTGATCATGGGTGGCCCCAATTCAAATTCCTTAAACACTAAGACTCATTACGTATGCTTTCTTGGACCGAAATAAATTTCATTCTATCGCAAGAAAGTTCAGCATTTACTATATTTTTGTATCTTTTTGAAATCAGATGGAATTAATTGAAACAACAATCCCAAAAAAACAATTGAGTTTCAGCAAAATGTTATGCACATATTTTGAGTGATTTGATGCTGAAGAAAATATAATAATGGTGTTTAATCAATTCCGAGGATTAAAGCATACCCTTAAACATAAATGATAAAGAATATATGACATCTTATGGTTACATTTTTAGGAATTTGTAGAGCTATAAGACATTTCAGATACTTGTCGAATTAAAGGAGTAGGATATAATTTTACTTCTTGAGTCTTTTAGTCTAAATCTGACGCTCACATAATTTTATGCAACAATACATCACAAAATGCCTCTCAGGATCGGCGCTTGACAGCCTAATGCTCATCTCGTATTTATGGTTTATAAAGATTGTCTCCTTTTAAATACCAAATCGATCGTCACCTGTTCACATATTCTCCGCTCAAACCTAAATTTTGTTGGGGGGAATTTTATATTGTTTGATATGATAGCAAATATTTTTTATGCGCAATAACACACATATTATGAGTTTATTTTCATCTGATTACGTAAAGCAGTCAGCGTTGTGCAAAATATTGAAGAGTTCATGAAAATGATCCAGGAAAATTTTATAATAAACAGATAATTAAATGTGGCATTGATAGTGATGTTAACCAATCTGTTTCATCTCAGCCATTCGCTTGTGTTAGATTTTATCGATTTGTAGATCTGAACTTATATACTGAAGTAAATTAAAAAAGTAGTTATATATCAGAATTTATTTTCTCCAGATTCATCTATTGCACATACTATATGGGAAATCTTTATAGTTCTGCCGCAACCACATAAAAATCTAACTGAAATCTCGGCACCATCTAAAATTATAGTTATACAATCTAATCTAATATATCAATGAACTTATATTTGACGCTAATGAAAGGGACATAACAGGTATCAGATGAACCACAATCATTTCTTTCTCCACTATTGTCAAGATGCTCTGCGGGAAGCATAGTATAAATCCGAGTTATCATCATAAACTCCCAAAGTATTTTATTGCCTGCTCTGTATATTTTTATGAATTCGCTAAGAGAAGAAAGTCAGGCCTAATTACTAGTGAATCAGTATGAAAGGAATGCGAAGCCTAGAGTTTGATTTTAAATGCATTTATAGTTTCATTCCTAAGGTAGATTGTTTATGTAATTAGCTAATATATGTTCAAAACCATCGACAACCTGTGGTAAATGTGTAGTATAATCCATAGCTCAAAAATATTTCTTGTAATATATCATCAATTGCAGTTTATGCTTCGTAAGATAAAAAATTCCAGTCTAATAATTTTTCTGATCCAATAATCAAATTAGTATACATTGCGGAGGATAATTCAAGTGATTAATGACTCTGGCGTTTCATGCGTTTAATTTGAAGTTTTACTTGTTCTTCCTTACGTATTGCATGACCATGAATGAATGTGTTTTTCAATGATATTTTGTTCCGGGAACTAATTTAAGATATGCATATTTTTTTCCCAACACCAGAACACTCTCAATCTCTCTTTTATCTCAAGGGGCAGAGTTTTAAGACCTCATTTCTTTTCCACCGATATTGTAATGAATTGCAGGGCTCAGATATATGTTATTCAGTCGTGAAATGTACTTCATGGTCCAAGTAAAAGTCCTGTCTCACGCACGCATAATCATTATCGAATGATCTACTACCAATTGTGTGAATTTTTGCACCTTCCACGTTTAATATGGGACTTGCTGCACTTTTATCCTTTATCTCTATATTTTGACCTTGGTTTTACGAGACTTCTACGAGCGTTGTCGCTTAAAACATAACTGTTGTAGTCCTCCAGTATTATATTTCCCGCCTTGTTATTAAAACCGTCATCGTCTCGGTGTTATCTCCCTAACTGTCTCATTCTCTCCCCTACTTCTGCTTTCCGTCAGTTATGCCCTTGATAACCTTACGGCCCATTAACTCCGCAGGCCGAAACAGCGGTAGGAGTTATGCCGTGAAGCACCTTTAAGCACCCCTCTTGAGTTCCTCCTCATTACTCTACGTATCCTACAACTTAGCCGGTCCGTTAAACATTTGTGTGTTCCTGTAGCATAAGAGCCCGGGTACTTTTTAGCTAAGTTCTAAAAGTGTCGTAAAGTTATCGTTGCTATGATGGTGTCATACAGCAGCAGTTTTACACCATCACACACCATTACCCTACTCTTTCCATCTCTATTTTTTCGCTCTGTAGTAATTTAATTCAAAAGAATGGCCGTGATTTTGTTTTCTTAGAATACGATGGTGGCCCACGCATAGGGTGACCAACTCTCCCGTATTTTACCCTATTTTTTTACGATCTCCCGGCTCCCGTATTTTCTGTCTCTTTGGGTGAAGTTCCCTCTAATTTTTAGTCAAGTAAAATCATTCAGTTTCAATCATTTAAATTTGGCGCACACGTTCGAAATTCGTTATATTGATTATCTCCTTTAGAAATGACCAACCAATGAGTTTAAATCTCCTTGTCTGTTAAGTCAATGAACCCGTACTTACTTCTTTTCTTTTTTTCGTTCTTTGTATTGCTCAGCTGGTGGTGCTTTGGCGTGATCTGGTTTCAGTGGTTTTACTCTACATCACCTCTACAATTTTTAGAATTTGCAAAAAGTAATGGCAAACTATTGTCCGAAGCAAAATCTCTAACAAAATATATTTCGGTCTTCTTAAAGTATAAAATAAAGTTCTTTTTAATTTTTTACAAACACTGCATTGCTTTTTTCATTTTTTTGTGAAAAATTTCCGTGTTCTAAATCTCCCTTATTTTTGCTCAAGGATATAGAAATCTCCCTTAATATCTTCAAATATAGTTGGCCACGTTGCTTAAAGTGATAATATCTTCTAAATGTTTGTTAAAAAGAGCCTAAGTGTTATTTTTTGTGAATAGTTGCTGGTTTATATTCTCAAATACATGCTCTAGGTAGTGTTGTAATTAAGTTTAAAGATGTTCTAACTGCTGACGTTGAATCGCACGGACTAATAGAAGCTTGTTCCTAAGACAAACTAACTGCCCAAGCTCTGAACGAATTACAAATTTTCTAAGATCTAGAATGGCATTATAAGAATCACAACGGCAGGGCTTGAAGTCGGCTGCGGTATCAAAGATTGGAATGCGCCAGGCTGGAAAACCATCTTCGTCATAGGTCAACAATCAAACCAATCTTAGGATGGTTGACAATGTTGATGATGATGGTTTTCCAGACCGGCGCATTCAGCCCTTTAATACCGCAACTGACTTCATGCCCTGTCGTTGTAATTCTCACAGTGCCATCCCACATATTGTTTAAATTTGAGATTTCATAGAAACAACCTCGGCCTTTATTTTGTGGAATTTTTCCATAGTTGAAAATATGAACAAACTTTGTAATTTTCCACTAACTTTAAATGCCCTACCGGTTTCAACTCATTGGTATTAATGTGAGGTTTATTTTACATAAATTCCCATAAAGAATTATTTCCTATGCGTTGACTGGAAACAAATTTTTATAGTTATACTCAAGGTACTGAATCCTAGGTTAATATCTTAAGTAATCAATGAAAGCTGGGAACCTCCGCTCATCCTTTTCCCTCGTATCTTATCTGTGGCTTATAGGCACTTGTAGGCGCTTCTGACCGGCAGGAAAGGTACAAGAACGGAAGGATAAGGAGGAAGGGTATAGAGAAACGCGTTGGAATTTGTCTGTTTTTAACGAAAGACTGCAAGGGAACCGCGGCTTAACGTCCCATATGACGGACGGAGTACTAAACTAGAATTCTATCGACAAATCACTCAAGTAGGAGCCGGTTTACCGAGTAAATATATCTTCTAATGCCGGGACTTGAACAGGGGCCTGATTGAGAGGCCAGTCTCTAACCACTGCACCCACCGAACCCTATACCTATCTTTTTTGCGATATTTTTCTTTTCCTAGAATGTATATTAGACCTTTAATTCTATTTTTCTGCCGCTCTCTTTAGAGGGATAATTAAATGAGTTAGTGAATCCCTTCTCGATGTTAGTGTTGAAACTGCCACTCAAGAAGTCTTTTATATACTCCTAATGCCTAATCTCTACTACCCACCACTTTGTTTCCCCACGTTTTTTCCCTCAATTCAACCTCACTGCACTAACCGACATTATAAGCATCATGTTACTGCTCCAGCTGAGTGTATCTTTGCAGCCAACCTCGCCCTTATCCACACTTTACCTTTAGAAAGCGAAGACCCACTTGCGTTATTCCATCCCTTTGTGAACTTCCTAACACTTGCCACTTCATTCACTCAATGAAATGCGAACCTCCGTTTTCCTAACTCCCGTTATGGCATTTCATTAAGAGAAAAGTTAAACAACCGCATAGCTATCTCCTTCTTCTAACTGTCTCGCGTCTGCTCCAGCCTTCTGTTGCTAGAAAAGATTCTTTTTGGGGACATTATCTCCTTGGACAATAAATATGCAATTTTCTTCAGATATATTGTCTCAAGTTAGTTATAGTGTCATCAATTGTATGTAGAAAAGGTTCGCTTTTGCTTCTTGCTTCCGTCTAACGAGTATAACCCTTGATGGGCCATAAAAGCGCATGATAATGTGCTCCCTTTACCTTAATATTGCCTTAGTGGGGTAGCGATCATGAGTGGATTGCGTAGTGGTTTATGCTGAAACCCGCCGAGCGAAAGATCTTTAGGTTTTTTCTCGGTCCAGGAGACCTTATTTCCTTTGGTATTTCTCGATATGAAGTAAGAAACAAAATTAGCTATCATTGATCTTCTGGTTGTTATTGCCTTTTTTGAAAAGAACTTTGCTCTATAGAATATCGATTGGTTACTCCGTGTCGTATAATATACTTATGGTGAGCTTGTCAATATTGAATCTAAATATTTTCTTTTCTAATAAACTAATGTGTTTCTTGTAGTTCCCCTGAAAGCACTCCAGATTACCGGGCCGGAAAAAGGGGTCCGGGTTCGAATCCGGTCGAGGTGGATTTTTTCCTAGTGGAATTTCAACTAACGTGCATTTTCAGCGGGTGACTCAGCTGAGATATTCGCGGCTAGGTCGCAATTTTTAAAATGTTTCTTGAGGTTTTCCTGGCTTCTGCAGGCTTCTCTTCTTTCCTGCAGAGTTCTTGCTCGTTTTAGTTATTGAGGTCGTCGACTTACAATTGTATACCTTTGCATGTTTGTCCGCTAAAATGTTAACATAGTTTTTGACGCTGTGCTTCTTACTTGAACTTAAGATCTCCATTAATTAAAAAATTTGCCCATCCAGCAACATTTTTGTCTCGTTCAAATACACATAAAATGATGATGTGCTAGTATAACCTTGAAGAAAGGGTTTATTCGTTTTTTAATATCTAGGTGATTGTTTTCGTTTATTGATGCTACGAAAGAATCTATCATTACACCTTTTGGCCATTTGTGATCAGACTTTTATTTTCAGACTTTATTCACAGACTGACTAAACGTATCAGGCTTTTATTCGTATTAAGGTTTCTATAGATAATAGGATAATTATTAGGATATTAATGTTAAATAAATGTAGTCTAAACTCTTACGTTCTTTAAACAAATTCAACATGAAAAAGTCCATTTTAACTTATGTTGTTGATATATTAGGAACTCTCACACCTGTTTTGGTGACTTAGTCTATTTAAATTATGTACATGAGACTGTCATGATTCTTTCTTTTGACACTAATTGTTTCGCTTCTACGTGTTACTCGCTCCCGAAAGAAAGCTATTACTGTGATAATTATTTTCTTCGCGAGACAAATGATTTTAAGTTTCTAACCATGTTTTGTATCATTCTTAGCAACAGTTTGTCTAAAATGATCGCACAATTTAATTAATAGTTGATAAAATCTATGTTCAACATTGAGGGAATGAAAATAATAAAGTGAGCATCAAGTAATCCATTGATGATTTAATTCTAAATGTATGTGATATAGTCTAAATGAAAATAGAGATATCAGAAATAAACTCCGTCTTTAAATCCAAGCATGCCCTTGGAAGGGGAGACAAAATATTGCGAAGCTCAAAGACAATTTACAGTGACGCCATTATTTTGTTTAAACTTTCAGAATTTCGATCATAAATATAAATATTAATTAAGAGCTCAGAGATATGAAAGGGGTGTATGTAAAGTTATGGACCACAACACAACAAATGAGGGCTTGAACAAACAAAAGAGAAAAAGTGCTATCTAAATAGTTCATCAGCTTATTAGTTCAGTGCTCTAGAGCACTTGCTTAGAGTTCAACTGCCAAAAATGCCTTGTTTCGCTAGCTTTATTCAATGCGTCAATTAAAACGAAACTTACCCATTGACATCAACACAATTTTGAATCCACGAGCTTGATGTGCTATTCAGCGTTAAGGAAATACAGATGCGTTACACCTTAATCGTGTAAACATCTGATCCCGCACGGTATGGCTACAGTATGAGGTTTTGAATTGTAAAGGTAAAGGGATAGTGACTGAATAATAGTACATACCTTTCGTGAAAACAAAGCATCAAATATTTGAAAATTTATATATTAGTCTTACACTAAGTCGATTTTTAACACCATAAGAATCTTTGCGAAAGTTAAGTTTGAGCTTCGAATTCAGCAAAAAATTGTCAGTAAATTTTAGCAAGAAAATATACCACCATTTCATTTCATTAAAGGGGCTTTTATCTTTCTTAGGTCTGCCCAAAAGTTTCTATTTAAGGCATTTAACAATCATTAAATGAAAAAATTAAAACTAATGAGAAGTAAAGATGTGGTCTCATTTACATCCATAAAAGAATGTACTTCAAATAACCCAAACCAAGAAAATAATAAATTAATCTCAGGTTTCTATTCATTTATTAAGACTATAATATCTGTCGGATAAGTTAAATAAAGTTTAAATGACATATTTTTGTGTTGAGTTTTGTAAACTAAAGTTATTTTCATTTTTATTGGGATTTTCTAAATCTCATTAAAATGATTGATTAACATTAAATGAGTTGAATCTGAGTACATATAGTGCCCATAATCAAGGACTTAGTGCCCAAAATTCAAGTATGTATTGGCGTTTCCTCAGGGAACTCAAATTCATAATGTTAGGAGACAGCACGAATCAGACGTTCATTAGTGTTATTCGTGTACTCAAGCACTCACATTAATGATGTAATTATTTCACCTCGTGAGTTCCCCCTTATCAACTGAAAATGGAAATTTTCTCGCGGGTTTTCATGCGTACAATTGTCCCTTAACACTTTGATTGACTCCAGCAAACTCATTCAATTATTCTGAGCACTCAACCACCGCTGAGCATAATATGTAATAAAATTATTAATTAATAATAATAAAATCATATGATGCGTACATCTTGAACACCCATCTTAGGCCTTATGCTGACATACCTGGAACTTGAAAACCAGATTCTGTCTTCGCTATACTTAATCTAAACATATAATTTTTCAACTCAATTAATTTTTATGAGCAACAGAAAAGCTCCCTGCGTCCATCAAGTGTTTTTCCCATTCCATTAATATTGCCTCCAAAAACCAAGCTCTTTCTTCCTGCTAGTACTAGTTTTTATTTTGATGTTAAATATACAGTAAATTCAATTCTACTCGACTTCCAAGTGGTCCCTCACTTAAAATTAATTTTTTACCTAAATTCACATTCCATCTCATTACATATCATTGTGGAACCGTGAGACCTCAAACCGTGAATCCCAATACCGTCGCATTATTTTTTATGTATTTTTTGATACATGGGATAGGGAATGTTCATACTTTTCTGTCACTAAGTGGAATTGATGCCAAGGTTTAGCTTCTTTCGCAAAAATTACGTAAAAATGCTGGCGTCACAAAATATTTAAAAATTGCGAGTACTGCTGATTGCATCTCTATAATTACCGCAAGAAAGTTGCTCTGTCCGTGAAGACAGGGTCAGCAAAAACACGTCCAAAACATGAATTTGGGATTTCTCCTAAATAGTGGGAATTGACATAAGTCTTTTGTTACGAAAGTGGTAAGAAAGCAATGGCACATTGGAAGCTAATATCAGAAAAATTATTCGACATAAAATGTTTAGAGACATTGACATACTGAAGTCTGGTTTCATTCCCAGGAAAGTTGGAAAGGGAAAGAAAGTCATTATAAATGGGATAAATAAAGGAAGGAAATATGACTATTCCTTGAAAGAAATCGTGCTAGTAAAGAGCCGTTTATAAAATGTGAAGTAGAATAGGGATGCACTGTCAAAATCTAGCCGTACAAAATTCAAACCTAAAAATAGTAATAATATCATCTGTATATTATTATGATCGTATTTCTCTGAAAAAACGACTGCCTTTCGCAAAAAAAGCTACATTAACTGCATGAATGCACTTCCCTGTTTTTTCCATTCTATTCAACATTCTATACGTCACCCATATTACCTGAACAATCACTGAATTCCAAAATTAGGCAAGTTGTCTTTGGACGCGTTAATATAAAAAACTCTCTCTTTTAGATGCCAATTATCGATGTGAAACAATAGGCTACAAAGAACGTAACTATACACCCATCCCTGATATGTAGATTTCACTCAATGTTTGCTTTTGTGCTTTATTTAGAATTCCCTTATCTATTAAGCCGAACTTTACATTGAAAAACTTTTAGCTATTGTAACTGATGTCGAGTGTTTCATTCGAATTTCTAGTCCTTCATCATTAATGTTTCCATAATTATTCGTCTCTGATTGTTAAAATGACACGTTAACGAAGGCGTAACACCTCAGCATTCTCCTCAGGTGGATTAATCAGTTAAATAACTGATCCTTTCTGAAAAAAAATGCATTTCATTCCTAAATGATGAGGCGATTTCAGTTCCCCACTATCGCATGGATAAATAGCCAAAATCTCTAATTATAGCTTTCTAAAAGTTTGATGTTTGGGAAAAATAAAGTCGTGCATGAAAACAATAGCATGAAACATTACATCGCAGAGGCTCTTTTGTAGTGCAGAACTGATGGTAGTAGGCATTCCAAATCCTTCCCCTTGCATCTTTTTCCACACAGAATGGATAAAACAATCTCATCCCGTAACTGAAATATTGTTCTTTTGTAACGAATTCAATGTGAGGAGGGTCGGAATGGTGCATGAGACGTTTCGGATCGCAGCGCTTCAAGTAGTCCCGCCCCCTCGTGGTTTCCCACGCACCTCTGCCCTTTCTTCACCTCCCTCGTCTCGTCTCCCCTCTTATTCTCTTCCATCCCGTCTATCTCCATCCCGGAACCCCATCCGCGATCTCCGCTAGAGAATGGAATCGGTCCTTCCCGCACGCAGGCGAGGATTTCCAAAACATTCCCCCACCCCATTCGGCGGGTACAAGATGGGCCCAAACCTCAGTAGCTCCCTTTCCTCTCGCCTGAGAAGAAGGAGATAATTTTTTTTTATATTTGTTCCTCCGCGTTTTCCCCCACTTGTACGTATATCCCCTTCCCCCGCTGGCTTATCCCATTCCGTTTCTCAGTCCCCGGAGAGACCGGATCCTCCCCGCGGGAATCGAGATATGATATCATATCGACCCCGAGCGTCGACGAAGTAATGGAGGAAAACATTTCGCCCGAATGATTCCGTGGGGGGTAATACGCAAATGTTGGGTGCATTGGGGGAGCGCGGGGGATCGGTTAAAGCCGAGTCGATGGCTTTCCCGACTGGGGGTCATGGGCAATGTGAATTTTCCAATCACTACGAGGAAAAGCCGCGATTATAGTAGACCTCAAAGTGCTTTATAGTGCACTTCTCACTCAGGTCAGTGTAGTTTGAGCTTGCTGTTTGTGACTATACTCTGGTGTTTGAATGATAGATTTTCCCATTTTTCTGAAATAACAATTCAATGTTCCATACTACCATTCAATCTTCCATATTACCCATCAGTGGTGATTTTTGGGGAAACGAAAATGTTGGTATTGGTAACTGCCTTAGACCCTGTGCTGCAATTTCTGGTTAACGTTAAGCATCCGATTAAAATCCTAAGCCTCTAAGTCAGCTAGGTGGTTACCGGCATCACAAAAAGGTACATCAAATAACTAACTAACAAGGGAGTTCAAAATAAAACAAACTTACAAAATAATGTTCAACCAAAGTAACATCAAATATACGACCAATAAAACCTTTAACAAACAAGGGGTTAGAAGTAGAACAGAGTATCAATAATACGAGGGTCATCCAGAAAATAAGTTCCGTTTTTTTCTTATTAATCGAGTTTTTATTGAAAAAAATTTAATCTTACAGAAAACGTTCTTGATAATATGTATTATTTTTCCACATAATCTCCGGAAACCTCAATGCACTTCGTATACCAACAAATGAGCTTTGAAATCCCCTCCTCGTAGAAACTTCCCGCCACCACCTTGGTCCATTTGGTGACAGTTTCTTTTACTTCCTCGTCACTTGTGAAACGTTCTCCGCCTAATCCCTCCTTCATTTTGGTGAACAGATGAAAGTCTGAAGGGGCCAAGTCAGGACTGTAAGGTGGATGGGTCAGAGCATCCCAACCGAAATGATCCAAAAGTTCCGTAGTGGAACGAGCGACGTGAGGCCGTGCATTGTCGTGGAGAAGGCACACGCCAGAGGTCAGCATTCCTCTTCTCTTGCTCAGGATCACCCGACGAAGGTTCTTCAGGTTTTCACATACCGGGAGGCGTTAATTGTTTCTCCTTGAGGCAAAACATCACTCGTGGAGTTCATCCACTGTGGAACGGCGATCTTCGCGAATAGCATTGTCGACTTTTGCCACAAGTTCGTCCGTGACAATTAAGGGTCTGTCTCTTCCACTCTCGTCCTCAAGTGAATGTCTTCCCGCCTTAAATTCACGAACCCATCTCCTCACCATCGACTCACTCATTACACCCTCTCCATACACAGAAACAAACTGTTGATGAATTTCAACCGATTTGAAACCTCGGGCATGAAGAAATTGAATCACTCCGCGGACAACGACTCGAGACTAAACAAGCACAGAGGTGGCGGGACGCGACGTCGAGGACTCCATTTCAACGACTTGCTGTGACCGTGTTTTCAAGGTTACTGCGGCCCTTCACCTCTCATTCTATTCAGAAGGTTCCCCTCTTTCGTACAACGTGGCCAAAATTCAATAAACAAAAACCCTAGCAACCTACAGACCAAAACGGAACTTATTTTCTGGATGACCCTCGTACTTTCAGAGAATGAACAATATTTTACATTTTTAATTGAAGGTAATTTCTCTGACTGTTAAGGGTATGCTCAAAAAATTAATAATGTTTTTGTAAACACAATTAGGAGTTTCAAATAATTACTTCAATTGATAATTTAAATATGACCCAAATACCATGAAAATTATAGTATCTAATGGAGAATGTTCCATTTTTTAACTCTAATTGGAAAATTAATTCAAAGATGCATTACGGTAATATTTTTACGAGTTATGAATTTTCTATAAATGCATGGACTTGTGATGGAAATCGTATGCCTAAAGAATATAAAGTTTGTAGCCTCTGAAAACATATCCCATTTTTTTAAATTCTCATACCTGTCTTACTACTTCACGTTGTGTTGGTGTAATTTTAACAAAAAATATTCAAATAAATTTACCGTGATAGTATACCCGTGCTGTTTTTCGTCCATGAAAACTCATTCTTAAGTCTCTTATTTATTCTTTCTTTCTAAATTTTGTAATTGTGCTAAGTTACAGTATTAATAATACATTTCGTTTATTTTTTATCTTTAGTTAATAACAAATACCTTTTAGTAATATGAATAACGACGTCAGACGTTTGATAATTAATAATAGAAAACAATTATCGATATTATTTATTTACATATTTAATTAAGTTATTGTTTTACACTAAATGTCGCCATTTTATAAATTAGGAAAATTGAAAAAACCCACTAATATAGATGATTATAATCAGCTTCCATTGAATCATTTTTGAAATAATCCTCTTTCGCTGGACCTTGCTTGCTTGACTGGCCTGCCAAGCTGTCCATCAGCTCGATATTTTTCGTTTAATAAGCCATAAATCTGCTACCGTATGATCCATAAGCAGCTTTGAACAAACTACGAGTGATTCCAGTTTGAAAGTTGGAAGTTTTTAAGCGCTGAAAACAAATTTCAATTTTTCTAATTGGAAAAAGAGCAATTTTTTCCTTTAGCTTTTTGGAACGTCAGTGCTCTTTGCTTTGATGACCGGCCTTGAGGCAGCTCCGCGTCGGGCCTTAAATAATTCTGAATCTTAAGTTATAGAGATTATCTATACCCGGCAATTGAATGTGTACAAACCTTGTGCTGTGTACGATAGTGCTTTACTCGCCTGCCCAAGCGTCGGCAGAGTGAACCTTTACTCTGCAAAAATATTCTTTAAGGTATTAAAAAAATATGATAATAAAAATTTCGGATCATGCTGAATGGTAGGAAAAGTAAATCAGTCGAATATTTTCGGTCCACCTATTCGTGGATGCTTTGGGTTCATGGAAATGCTATTAAATAAAAATTGGATATGGAGCTGAATACGGAAACGCCTGATCAAATCCATGATGCTGCGTCATGGGCCTTTTCAAGCCACCATTCAACTCCTATTGCTGCTGCCTTGGGCGAGTTCTTGTTTAAGTTATAGGAAGCATATTTGGAGGAATCATAAGAAGGGCTGCCTTTTATTTACCATCCTTTACATCATGTTCCTATAATCCTTTTGTTATTTTTTTTATCCGACCCAGACTTTCATACAATACTACGCCAATCAGGATTGGTATATGTCTAACTTCAACTGATTTTAACTTGAATTGTTTGCCATATGAAGAAATGTATTCAACTTTTTAAAATATGTTTTTTAATGTGACTTCTTGAAAACTTCTTCAAGCACCCAAAGAGTGTGTTCATAAGAACATTAGAATCTATGCCATTGAAAGCTTCCAAATACTGAACAAGCGTTTAACCACAAATATGTGGTGATTTTTTTATAAACCTACTTGGAAAATTAGTTCATTTGAGGATGATGGTTGCAGTTTATTCATAATATTACTTACCAGTATGTGAAAAATTAATAGTTTTTGTCTATCACCATAGCGGCTTTAAGAATACTTTTTTGTCTGACAGCTGAGGTTGTTGAATGAGATTATAGTCTGCTTTACAATCGGTCTATTCAGGAGTGTGAGGAATGCAATGTCAACGATATAATTAGTTTTAATTTTTATTTATATCAAATTCTGTGAGATCTCCGTCTGCTTACTTTTTATATCGCTTGAAAGTTGTATCAAAGTGCTAAATTCCCTTGCAAAAATGTGTTATATGGATTATAGCTTGTAACAGGTAATGTTATAAGTTAAACAACGAGCTTCTAGGCAACAAATAGCGGAATTCTGCAATATTTCAGTTCCATGTATCTTAAAAAGCAATCTAAAAAAGGTAGGATATTGAATTGCCTCTGTTTTCTGAGGAAAATGTTTTATATTTGTTACATTCCTCTTCTTTTAAAGCAGGTCACCGATTTATTCGAAAACCTGGAAATTTTTGGTAAATGTATTTCTACAAGAGTTTCTTATTTTCAAGTTAAAACTTTTGCCTTGATTGGTGACAAAATATCACTTTTTGTGAAAGCTGCCATTGCATTTTTTAAAATATTTTCATAGCCATTCCTAATATATAGCTCATCTTCACGCTGTTCGAAAAAAATCATTTGCGGGGAAACACAGTAAAGTTAGAGCATCGTGTTCAGCCAGAAATTCTTGCCAAGCTCGGTAAATGTTTTGACTGATCAGTGACCATCTACGAGCTCCAAATTTTTTTAGTTATCTACGGTTCTGCATTGAATCACCTTGAATCGTATTCATTGCTATTTTCCGTTGAATCAATGCGAGCGTGAGACAAATGAAGCCTTTCCAAATGATCGGTAGTGGTGAAAATAATTTCCAAATTGCTTAAATGTTCAGGAATGTTATTAAACCCGGATCGAGTAACAAGTAAATTGTAAAAACGCAGTCCTTTCATTTCGTTATTTCATAACTCTCAACATTTTTCTCGTTCTTGTGAGATTATCTCTTCTCCACTCACTTCATTCGGCTGTCATTTGAGGAAATGATTTCCAAATCCGAGATCATGTTTTCCCATTTCACGCCCTCTGGTGAAGATATTCTGGAAATGAGAGGGGCGTCCAGACGTCACGTTGTGTACACGCTATCCTTGGCGTCCAATTTCGGAAATCTCGAGACGAAAATTTCTGTTCGCCCTCTATCTCCACAAACCTAACAGAAAATAGTCCTGACTATGCACACGAGCAGAATTTCCATGATTTTGTCTTCGATGGAATACTTCATGAAAACGGCTATTCAATGATCATATATTCAGATCTGCCACTGGTTGTGACACTTGCATGATTTTACTAAATAAATTTTATTGCATTATAATCACATTTAATGTGAAATCAATATTGTACTGACACCAATACCAATGCAATAGATTTTTTTCTTGGCTTGGTATGTTGGCTAGAGTACCGGCCATCCACTCCGAGGGCACTGTTTTAAATACCGACTGAGCCGGAAATTTTACCGTGGAATTCCGGCCCAATTCATTGTATGGAGAGCACTTGAAATTGAGTGCTCTATCTGTTGGAACGTCTAACCTGGAGCCCCTCTCAAATTGCCGTGTTTCCTATCATCTTTCCTCCATTTTCTATGTAAATCAACTACTCACCTATCCCACCTATTGGTGCAAATGACATTAGTTGACCGGAATCTCCTTTATTTGAGAAACGATGACAACGAGATATTTTGAAGTGAACACAAGGGAAAAAAATACTTTGCTGGTCCACAGGATATGATTTTATTGCGACCGGTTCCGATACAGCGTATCATCATCCAATGATGATGATACGCTGATACGTAGATGATGATACGCTGTATCGAAACCGGTCGCAATAAAATCATATCCTGTGGACCAGCAAAGTATTTTTTTCCCTTGTGTTCACCATGAAGGAGTTCCACAAAGTAACGCCACCCACCATTGCATATTTTGAAGTGTTTTACTCATAGAGGACTCATGTCATTTTATGTATTACCAGAGTCCTTTCCTATATTTCACTCTTTCCATGTATTTTCTTCCATGATCTCTTGATACAATGGATAACAGACATCTGTATGTTGTTTTGTCTCCAGTTTTGCAAAATAAGAAATAACTATATTTAACTTTTCTTCGCATTGTCTGTAGCTAACCATCAGGTTCCCTCCGAACTTCTTTAAGATCAAAGTCAATTATTTCCCTCCTTAATTTACCTCATTCATAATATTTTAGATGAAATTATTACTCGACATAGATACTATATTTAGCCAAATGATATCTATAATATCAAATCAAATAAACTTTAAATAATAAAAGTGTAGATTAATTATTATGTATGGTATTCTGTATACAGTATTTATTTAGGGCTATAATAGGATCCCTTTTAAGCCGCAATGGTATTAGTGATCAGTGTATAACCCCATAAGCATTGAGTAAAATCTATTTTTATAGTCCGTCGTCCATGAATCAAGCTCAATTTTAAGACTGAAATTATAGATGGGTATGTTTATCTACTAGTTAAATTCTATTCTGATATTTAGGCACATTTCTGTATAGAGGAACGTACGTTCTTATTACTAATGTGAGCTCATCATATCTGCAAGCCATGAAAATGTCAGTTTGTTCTGCATGGTGTAAAGCATCATATCATCCTCGTTTAGTTTCGGAAAGTATCACCTCATATCATATGGAATGAAGGCGTATACAAAGTCGTTTAATTGGTGTAGTTTTCCGGGGTTTCTACCACATTGACTTTAGACCTAAAGAAGAGGCCAGCTGGAATGCATTGTGAAAATGTCATCGTAGGATTAGGCCTAGTAGAAGTAGGCCAACGTGGAAAATCTGCACCATTTAATTTAGTTCACCGACACATCTTTGCCTGACGATGCTGCTGACGAGACAGGCTGTTCATGCAAGGTGCAATATGGAAACCGGCGTCTAATACTAAAGTAGAATCTGCACCCTACAAACCAAGCGTTCAATGACGCTTTGGCTGCATCAGAATACATCCGGTTAAGGCGTGGCCATGAAAAAACCCAGAAAATAATTTTTTTAACGCCTTTGATTTTGCGAAAGCCCCTCTGGAATATTTGTTTCATACTGAAAGAGGATTCGCTAATCTTTCTGATCGGCCAAAATTACCTGTAAGTGGGCTCGGGTGCCGGATCTAACCCCATCCATTGGTATAATAATCTCTAGCTATATTTGTGAACCAGGCTTATGCTACGATAGATGCATGAAGACAAAAAGTATAGTGTCTCATGTGGCGTTTAAAATGATCGACTTTGCGATTTAAGGCTTCATCAAAATCCACCTAGTCTTAACCCTTATTTAGACCTCTATATTCGTAAGACTAGGTAACCTTCAACATAATCTCCTCTGGTCCCCGGTTCAACGGTATTTAAGGCTCTCTATCTCTTTTTCCTCTTTTTCGGTGTATCTTTAATGTAATATTATTGCATTTATTTCAATGCTTATCCCTTTATACTTTATTAAGATTCATCGCACACCCCCTTCTTCATTTGAACTGATGTGAATAGCATAGTTACAGATTTTTGAGCTTTCCTCTGAAACGAAGAGAACCAAACACAACATAACCCTCTCTTCATGCGCCGTAATGCCTTCAGATTTATTATCTTTACTCCTCCCCGAGTCCCCATTTGCATCCATCTCCGTTACGTATCCTCTCACGAAGTTTTCTTGGTTTTCTTCGCGCCAAGATTTCTTCCAGCCTTTCCTTTCCAGTCCATTTCTCAAATGTCGTTGGCCGACTTACATTCCTGAACCTGGAAATCTAATTTGATACCTTTTCCGTGGTGTCTTTGCCTTATAAGTAGAAGTTTCAGCTGTTTATAGTGTTTGTGATGGAATTCATGAGAGCAGTAGATTACAGTATTCCTATCTTAGTTCATTTGGGATTCCTCGTATTTGGTGGACGATGCAGTTGAAATAAATCTTAGTGGTAAGCTGAGTAAAAACATGAAACCTATATTTTTAGCTTATACTTGTACTTTTTTCTGACTGGACTGGTGCTTCAAGAGGCTCAATTTTGTAATAAGGTCGTATTTTTTCTTATTAAAAACGACAGTACAACATCAGTTTGATCTTTGAAATTCCTAGTCTTCATGCACTATGAAAACTAACTTCAGAAATACAAAAGTAAGGATATTATCATGAGGTCAAGAAGGCTAACCTAATAATCAAAGTTTGCAGGAATAAGTTAAAGTATGAGGATAACCATAAGTATCTAGGTAGCATTTTGAATAGATCCAGGTTAAGCATCAAGGTCAATAAAAGGAAATGCATTAGTAGGAAAAACTTCTTCGGAAATAGAGGAATGCTTTAATGCTTCGTGTAAATAGTATTGGCAGAGACCCAAGATGAAGGCGTGAGGGAAAAATTGTGAAAGCTTGTTTGAAATGGAGCTTGTTGATGGCTTGGAATATGCATTCTAAACTTAGTCTCAGAAAAAGGAAGGGGACGAAGGCTGGAGAACTTTTAAATGTGGGTTTGGTTGAAAATGGAGGAGACAATGTTAGTTGAAGATGAAAATGAGTGAGAATGAACTAAGAAGTGTTAGGCGAGCTGTATGAGGGAAGGTAATGTTAAAATAAAGTTAAATGAGGTGTAAAAAGTGGATGGAGAGAGTACTTGCAAAGCAATTTCCTCTTGAAAGCTGCCGGTGAAGAGAAGAAAAAAATGGGTGAGAAGGTCGGAAACGAATTACTAAAAACGGTTATGCATAATAATTATTCAAAAGGGCTCATCATTAAATGTATATGGATTAAAACGTTATATCCAGCATTATGTGCGATAAAGAAATAACATAATATTGCCAAGTGTAATTAATGTGGTTCTTGAGTCCCTCTGCATTCAAAAGGCCCATCATATATTACGTAGCAAAAAAGGGGGGAAGGGTCGGGCCAGCTATTACAGTAAACTATCAACAGAGGTGGTTCAGTCATTTTTTTGAGTTGGGAGAAATATCCATTATAAATTAATTTTATTTAGAAATGATAATGATCATATTATAGCTTACACAACAATAATTTTGAGAAAGAAATAAAGATTCTTAAAATTCTAAAGTGATTAAAAATTGCCAGTTTTATCACCCAAAGCTAGAGAGGATTCATTGGCATTGTAACGAAACTTAGGGGCTAGAGATCCTAATGAATATAACTGAGTGCAATGGGGGAAGGTTTGAAAACATTGGCAGCAGCAGATACGTAAGTTAACGTATGGATTATCCTTTAAATTTATTTCTAATACTTTGAAGAAAATATTTTTTAGAACAGCATTAAAGTTATTTCCTTAACCGTCACGATCATCAATAAACTATGCTAAGATTCGACTACTCGACTCTCCTATTGGCTAATCTCTGCATATTTGCATAATTCTGTCCTTTCACATCCTCTATAACTTGCTCCATATATGTTTAACGTGGACTGACTTTTCCATTCTCGCCATTCGTTTTTACCTCAACCACTGTCTTCATCAGACCATCATGTATCAAGATATGGCCTATTAAGTTGCCCTTCATTAAGTTTTCAAAAGACATCTTTATTATCCCACTGTCCTCAGGATTTCTTCGTTAGTAACACAGTCGATCCATTTTATCTTCATAATGATCATCATCATTCTTCTGTAGTAATACAGTTTGAATGCTTCTAGCCTACTCTTCTGCTGCTGTTATCATCCATACCACACTGTATATCAAAGCATGCGTAAGATGCACGTTCTGTCGAAGTGTTTCCTTACATCCTCTCTTGAATTTGAATCCTTTTTAGCAATAACTTTAAAATGTAATAGGAGAATATTGGAGCAAATAATCTATATCATTAGACGTATTCAAAGCTTTTATTTGTGTACATATTTCGTACCTGCAAGAACAATTGAATCAAAGAAATGTGTATTGTTATCTTTTAATGTTATCCGCAAATGGCTCAAGTGCCTTATTTCAATAATTTATGATGAACTGTATGCTTGCCGATGCTTAATTATTAAGATTACAGAATTACCCTATCAGTTGATAAACTTAGTTCCCAGGCTGACAGAAGGTATCATTCTGTATTTTTATTTATATTCTTCAAGTAATTTTACATATGGAGTCCGACTATCAGTGTATGAAAAAATGTGAGAATCAGAAAATTTGGACGTATTTTTCAATACAGACACTCTCCATCTAGGTGAATTTTGTTAAGAATTGAACACTCACAACAGGATTTCTGACGAATATAGTCATTCAACCACCTCCGATGGTGCAAACAATGAAACAAACCTCTCTGATAGAATTTTATCTTTTCGTCATGTTTTTGCTTTTTGCCGAAGTGTTTGATGACTCCGTGCTCATTTTCAACGTTGTATAGTCACTGAGAGTATTAGCTCAAGAGATGTACGAGCACTTACCCAGCCTTTTTTAATAGACGTTTTTTTACCATCCATACTGTCGAATTTTGGAATATCCATTTTTTTATATCCACGTTCGAGTCTTAATTTTGATGAAGTAGCTGTGAATAAACATTAAATCATTGACTCTCAACGGTGAGGAATATTTAGGCTAAAATCGGTTATAGTAGGTTTTAATTGAGTGTGCATACTTTTGATTATCATGCTTCGAACGGTTCCTTCCATTCACTTCTTTTCTTTAGAACCATAATGTTTAAACTGTAAGTTCTCCTATCGCCTGGAATGATATGCAGTGAAAGCTTTTTTAAAGGCTGCGATGCTGATTCTTCTCTTTCTGTGAATCTACTTTAAGATTAACGATAATGCTGGTGTTATTGCCCGCAACATGGTGGAAACGATTTATTGAAATACAAATGAATAAACTTGATTTTTCCACAATTTTATTTCCCCCCACTACCCAGGTTTCGACTGTTGACTCATCATCAGGTGTACTACAGAAATTTTTTTTACAGCAAGTATATATACAAAACAGTGAAGATGGGCGGGTTTGGATTTGTTGGGATCGGGGTTGGGGGTAAGAAATGTGTAAGAGACGGGGTAAAGGGGTTGTAGGTGAGGGAAAAGGTTTAGCGTCGTGTGTCGCAAGAGGTCGTTATGGTGGGTGGGTGTCCCTGAACAGTGGGAGGTCTAGGAGGGGTGATCGGGAGGCATACAACGTGTCATTAAGGATTTCACCCTTCGAACCCATAGTTTTCAGCATATATAGATGTTCTAGAGCATCCAGGCGGAGGCCTTTCCTTTCTACATGCAGAACTTTAGGGGTGAAGTCACTCACGTGTCTTTTTTCCAATAGATGTTTTCGGAATGGGAAGTATCGTTTGAATTTTTTAAACAGATCTTGTGTTCTTCTACCCTCTGTTGGATTTTTTTATCCCCACCCCCGATCCCAAAACACCCAAACCACTATTGTATCTATATACTTGCCGGAAAAAAATTTTCTGTGGTGCACCGGATGATGACTTAACAGTCGAAAACTGGGTAATGGAGGAAAAATAAATTCGTGGAATAATCAAGTTTGTTCATATATATTATAAACAATGATAATATTCATTAATTTCACGATCACGCCTAATCGACCGTGGAACATTCTTTGGGCTATTTCCACCTTTTATTCACTATATATTCCCTCTAAAATTAGTCTTTGGGTGGTCCTTAGTTATCGTCTTCAACTCTTTTGTCCTAGCGAAAGGAAATTACCCTAGAGTTGATTTGAAGAAATACAACCTGTTTTGGCCTTTGTGATGTGATGTACTTTTCATTATTGATGTATCGAAAGCAAGACAGGATTCATGTATGCTATTTAACCCTTAAGTAGGCGCGTGGGGTCTTTTAAGACCTCAAGCGTTGAGAAACGAAATATTTTATCTGATAAATCACTTTCAAGGCTTTGAAAACTCATAGTTCAACTAATAGGCAAAATTAAAGGTACGTATGTTGAATTATCATGCTTTGAATATCTAGTGTAAAAAATGGCAATGTAAAATAAACAAATTTGGCGAAGTTATAAACAATTCCACATGGGGTATTAAAAGACCCCACGCGCCTACTTACGTCACTCAGTGAGGTGCGCCTACTTTTAAAGTCCCATACTTAAGCCATGACTCGACCGCGGTAGCAGGATCGGCACTATAGGGTTGCGGCATCGAAATTGAGTTTCTCTTACGTCTGAGAGTAGTACGAACGGAGCGATATAACCTTGTAGCCGTTGTGGCACCTAAAATCTTACTATCGACCAAAATATCGTCTGTACTCGAGTTTGAAAGGCGTTCATGAAGTAACCAAAAGATCTTCAGAAAAATTCAATCATACCATATTTTTCCATTACATTCTAAATTAATTCATGTACATTTTATATTTTTGCCTAATATTTTAGTAATTTTATTACTGCTGGAATTCAAAAAGTTCCTGTTTTTGAACGTGTTCAAATGTTACGCTGACTGTAAAACTTTACTATAAAACATTCGTGAGCCGATCCAATCCAAATAACACCGTTGAAACACCGTGTAAATAAAAATGTTATGTACATTGTTTATTAATTTCAGAAATATATCTGTCTGAGAAAAAAATACTGTTATTTTTGTCAGGTTTTTATCTGGGCTCTAGGCGGTCGAACATATGCTATCTTATTCGCATGGTACTCCTTAGATATCCAAATGTTATAACACATCGTTGATAGGAACATAACTTAATCAACTTTTCTGTATCAGTTTATATTTGTATGGGTTACAAATGAGGCCGGTTAGTGGCTGTTTGTTGCTGGGAAAGCCGTGCGAAGTTCAACTTGGACGCCGCTCTGCGCCATTTTTCGCTCGCAGGATGATACTGATATTTTTTACGTTCTCGTCCACCAACGCAGTCATTTTCTCATCGTCTGACAAAAAATTTTCAGAAGCAAGGCCAAAAAATTTCGGCCAACTGGAGCTCTCTTGGTATCTTTCTGCTCGCTTTTTTTTTTGCTTTTTCGTAAACATCTCCTTCGCGTAACACCACCACTGAAATTAGATATCGTACTCTCTTCCATCTTCCCATGATATTGTCTGGGGCCGCATAGGAGAATAATCCCTGGATCCCTATAATGGCCTTCCTCCTGTGTCCTAGCCGACACAGTAAATGGTAAAAGAAGGAACATGATTTCCCAACGTGAAATGAACGTCGCATCCATCATTTAGCAACTGAATCCAAAATTATATGATTTATGAAGCAGAAAAATTTCCCAAAGGAGCAATCTCGCGGAGCCGTCACTCGGTAACATTTTGAGAGAAGCTTGCGTCAGATGGACTTAAGTTAATCATAACTTAATAGAAGTACTTAATACAACGAACGAATTAATCTCTGTAAAACTCCGTATCCTTGATGAGCTGGGTCTGATCCGCGAGTACTAAGCTCACTATGATACGATGGTGTTTCTACATTATTTTTGTGGTATGCTTAATACTTTTCCAACGAAAGACTAATTTATCCCAGTTTGCAGTTTGAGCATTCATCATCATCATCGGTCAACAATCCTAGGATTGGTTTGACGCAGCCCTCCACTCGTTTCTTCTATCGACCAACCTCTTCATATGTATGTAACTCCTCTCCTTTACATCCTTCACAACCTCTTCTATATCACTCATACGAGGCCTACCTTCTCCAATCTTCCCGTTCACTTTTCCCTCGACGATTCCCTTCATCCGGCCATCGTGTCTTAAGATATGGCCGATAAAGTTGTCCCGTCTTGTTTTTAGAGTTTTGAGCAGACTTCTCTTGTCTCCCGCTCTTCTTAGGGCTTCTTAGTTTGTCACTGGGTGAATCCATTTAATCTCTATCATTCTTCTGTCGTGTTGGCCTAGTGTGTAGAGCATTGAGCTTCCAACCAGAGGGTCCCAGGTTCAAATCCCGGGCAAGAGCCTTTCTGGACGCCCCCACCTATAATTCTCGCGATTCGATTTTCTGCATGTCAGAACTTGGTAGGAAATCGCAGGTGGCCCAGGGAAAGGAAATGGCCCCCCTACCTGCAGTACGGGGTGAGCTCTACTCTCACGTATCAAAGACCAACCTTCGGCTTGAACACACTTTTTTTATTCTTCCGTAACACCTTATTTCGAATGCTTCCACCCTTTTCTTCTCCGCAGCTGTCATCATCCATGCCTCACTGCCGTTAAGAAACATACTCCAGATGTATGTTCTTCTGAATTGTTTCCTTATTTCTACGCTTGTATTTCCAGCTGAATAGATTTTTTTGATATAATGCCCTCTTCGCCTTTACTCTTCTATTGACTATTTTTTTCTTGCTTCGTCCATCGTTGGTTACTTGGTTTCCAAGGTAACAGTACCTACTGTTTGCAGCATTATGTTTCTAATATGGGTCATTCCACCTCAATTCAACAAACGTTTGTCCCTTAGGGTCTCAGCTTTTGATAAAAATTGGTGTATGGGAACAAAATCAACTCAAACTGAATACCTTCAAACAGTTTTGTGAAAAAAAATGTTTTGAGCGAATTATACATGTTTTAATTTTTTCGCATTTTTAGCAAAAAACCGAGCCTTAAATCATATTATCACTTATATCTCCGCTTGTAATTGTCATACAGCAATGATAAATAGCTCTTTTTAAAGCTAAATCTTTCTTAAATGCAAGTATATCAATAAAAAATTATTTTCTTCTAAACCCTATTGTTGTTCATTACTAATGTTTAAAAAATTGTTAATAAACTTTTCTCAAATACTCCATCTCAGAATCGGCCGAAACTTTTTTTCCGTAATCTAAACATACCCAGCTAACTATTCCAAAAATAAAATTTAGTGGCAATTCATAAATGCGTTTTTTTTAATATTATTTTTTTTTATATTATCACCCCATTTCTCATGAGTTCTCATGAAGTTTGAGTTGATTTTGTTCCCATACACCAATTTTTATCAAAATCTGAGACCCTAAGGGACAAACGTTTGTTGAATTGAGGTGGAATGACCCATATGACTTTCTCTCAATGTAACGAAGCAGTCGGTGAATTGACTCGCTCACAGCTCAAGTGCCGCCATCATAATGTAAATCTCTTTCTTTCTGAAGTCCCTTCTCCGTTGGTTGCAGCATTTTGTTTGGGTTGGTTGAGTTACTAGATTGAACCGCAGTCATCTATTTATTTGGTGTTTAAGTGGTTGACCTACCATTCCTACCTACTCTTTCGAATTTTTACAGACATTCCCATCAGCACCCTACAACTTTTCCAATTTTGAGTGGCAATGGTTGTAAGCACCAGTGGATTGGAGGCCAAAATTTACTGGATGTCCCTCTCGATTATGTCCCCTAGATTCTCCTCGTTCATATTCTATAGGTATGCGCAAAATCTTTCCGTAGCTCTTTTTCTGCGCAGAATGATTTGGTATCACGTAGTTAAAATAGTGTTCCAGTAATTAATGCAATGTGGTATTGAATTAAACTCACCACCTTCAAGCGCGGGCTTCACCTAATACTTTTCTATCGAATAGCTCAAGTTCATTCTTTAGTTAAGTGTATATTCTACATCATTTCATTTCAAATACTAGTCCTATCGCTCCCTCCACCCTCCTTTACTAATTCTGTCTATTCTATCACGGCCTTATTCCCAGCTTATGTCTTATATTTCCTGCTAATCACTAATTTTGCCAATTTTAAATTTCCGCAATGGACTTTTTTCCATCTAGTGCAAAGCTAAACTTTTCAATGTTTGTCTTATTTTTTCGTGAACCTAATTTTCTTCATTCATTTCCAAATCTCTTTTAGAAAGGTGTCCATGGTGTTCTCTTTCTTTCTGCAAAAAAATAGAGGCATTGAAAATGGCCGACCTCACCATACGTACCCATTACGTAGACGCCATTGTTTACTTAAAGCGCATACCGTATTGACCGTGGGCAATAACTTCATTTAGACTGTCACTTGAAGAATACGCTATAGCATCGAAATGGGTCGTTTAAATCTGTTGAAGATTTAATCATTCATAAATTGTTATTTCTTTAGCCCTAAGGGCCCATTTATAAGTTTATTTTTTATTAAACTTCATGCCGTGCATCCCCTCCCACTTTGATGCAAAGTTTAACTTTTTTTTCCATAAATGAGTATTTTGTAATAGTTCCCCCGATTACACTACCCAACATTATTTTTTGTCAGATGGCTGAAGTAGGGTCATAGTAAAAGTCCGATCTCCTCTCTAAAAACGTTTATCCCAGCCTTCAATTTAGACTTACCAAACCATAGGTTGATGTATTTATTGATAATAGCGATGACGCGCATTCACAGTCAATAACTTTTACACTTCCCTAGTATTTTTTTTCGTGTACAGGATGCATTACAAGGTAGCTGAACCTCCATATTCGTTACCAAGAACTTGGGAGTACTGATGGAGAAATCACTCTCTCTTTTTCTCTCTCTGAGTTCTCGCGCTGAGTTGACCCCAGTAGATTGTCACGCCAGGATATCCGTCCATCTCGAGTGGATCCCTAGACATCCGAGGGCAGAAGAACCCCCCAAGTCCCATCGGTACACCCGCTGTCGGATTCGCCTGTCGCTGGCGTCATGACCTATTTGAGAACGCGATCAGTTGATCGGAACTAGGGCGAAAGTGACTTATTCCACTTGGATTAGTAGGGAGCGATGGGATGAGAGAGAAATGACTGACATTCCAAGGGGTACTTCGGATCACGATGGTATCACCGTTTTACTTTTTGCGCTCAGTTTGAACAAAGTTGTTATCAACAACGATGAAGCTCGAATTGGATAAACGTGCTTGAGGTATTTTATTCCTTATTACTCAAGTTTAAGGTCCTTATTGCCATATGCCTTATTGCCTCAAGTTTTTCTTTTAACCCTTAGAGGCTCAAGGTGCCAATATATCGGCTTCCTATGTTTTCCTTTTAATGCAAAGTGTGCCAATACATCGGGTCAAAATAACAGTTGTTTTTCTTAAACATTATTTTATAAAAACCTCAATATTAAAAATTAATCTTCAAAAATTTTTAATTAAACAAAAATTTGCTATAAATATGTGCATACATTTTTAAAATTCTAGGTCAAAGGTTTTAAAAACATTGTTTAAACGAAGGGTTAGTGTTTTTTAAGACTTAACCGTTGCTTTCTGAGAGGGAAAAACGTTAATGCGTATGAGTGAAAGGTTTAAATACAAAAAAAGTGTTGGCTTTTTCTGGAAACAGAATTCCTTTCGATGAATTTATGTGCATTACCACCATATACCACCTTTGATATCTCACTTCCCAGAGATCAGAAATAAAAGTCCCAAAGACTATGACCACACAAATTCAACAATGCAAAAACTCGTTTGATTGTTAAACAGTAACTCAACAATAATCTGAAGCATTGAATGAAATTAGTCATCTACTAAGCCAATCAATTTTAGTCATTTTGAAATTCTAATTAACAAATTTTGCTAATGGGTAGTTTAACCATATCCTTTTGTTTGTATTTTGGAGTACAGAATTAGAGCAACACGGGGAGTAACCATTCCCTTAATGTAAATTTTATCTGCGATACTCAATAGAGGGCAGGTTTGATAAGAAAACTTAGGCATATTAGCCCAGCTTGGCGAGGGAAAATCATTTTGAATTTTGTAATGAAAATGTGATGTGGGCAGCAGGTAAATATTTTCCTATTTCTTTTCCATAATTTGTTGATTCTTGTGAACATTAAGTATTTTTATTTTCATAGGCTTGTTTTTCCCATAAAATTACCTTACCCTCAACGTACGCGTATGTTTAAAAATAAGGTTAGTTATACACTCTGAAAAATAACTGAAAACTAGATGTAAGTCAAATTCATAATTATCACTGAAATACTTTAATTCACAGAAAATACACAGAATTCAATACTTGAATGCTAGTCCCTTGCCTGAAACATGAGTAACGATCCAATTAATACTCCAAAATATATTGGGTGAATCAAAATTCAGCATTTTATAAGTTAAACTTCCTCTCCCTTGAAGGTAAGAGAGAATCGGCTTTAGTAAGTCCAATCGGTTTTGTCAGCCCGGTGGCGGCGTGGTTAGCCTGCTAACCTTAGGGTCCCGGGTTTCGAGTCCCGCCTGAGTAAGTTTTTTCATCACTCAGGACATGTATGTGTGTGCTCGTCTGTTGTTAAATTGTTAATACCCCGATGTAAAGACCACATGTGCTGTTTTCGGTGGTAGTGGAAAATAAAAAGAAAAACTTTGTGTAGGATGATGTGATTATTTTAGTTCATAGTTAGTTACCTACGGAGGAAGCATTGTTTGTCCTACCTTTTACATTGGTGGTCATTGAAAGACGCGAGAATTTCTGCCTGATTTTCCTCTGAACTGATGAAGTCATTCCTAAGTAATCGGAAATAACTTACCAAACCTTTGTCTCCTCTTGCCACATACTAAGAAAAAAATGCTTAATTTAGTAAACGGTATAGTACTGTAAGCCGCAGGATAGTCTAAAGCAGGACCTCCCAACATTTTGCCAATTGCGTCCCAATACCCATCCTCAAGAAAACCAATTCCCATCAAGGAATAAAGAGAATTTGTGTTATATTCGATTTTTTCAACAGTATTTTTACAAGTATTCGGCTAATACGAGCGTTACAGACGCACTTATTAACAATTTCCTAAAAGAAGCTAAGAGTAGGGAGTGTATTGAGCCGGATCAAGTCCCACCCAGAAGGTTTTGAAGTCTCACCGGTCGGAAAACACTGTTCTAGTGGGTTAGTTTGCAGACCGAAAGTTCCAGGTTAAAATTAAAATCCGGAACGTCTCTTTGGACATTTCAACCATAGCGCAAGCTGAATAATGTTCTGAGTACCATATCCTTCTGAGAAACCGCTAGTTTCGCAGGAAAAGCAATATTAAGTGAGGCTCAGTACTCGGCGGTCTTAAACCTTACCAAGCAGACCGACCGTCGGATTGAACGTTGGAGTTGAAGGCTACGGTGTTTTACGCATAGTGCAGAATGTTGGCCTATCCGAATGAAACTTATCAAATGCGCCCTTCCTCATTTCTTTTATGTTATGATGACCAAATTTCCTATCTTTCAGAATTTCTTTTGCTTCGGGAAGGAGCCGTGTCAGGTAATAACGTTTTGACGGCAGACTTTTAATGGTACGGGTCAAGGACAATCAAAAAGAAAAGACCTCCCGGAGGACCTCTTCCACGATCCGGACGCATGCCCTTGTGGGTCTTATTCCCCACATCCGTTGGTCATGGCTCTGATAATTCGACTCCAAGTCTGTGAAAGACAGAGGGATAACGAATTGCGAAGAGTCGCTATTCCTCTGGCGATTCCAACATGAATCCTACGAAGGAAGCGCGCAAGTGACATTTCCCAAACCGCTCATGACTGCGAACACTAGAGAAAAGACTAAAATGAGCGCCGGAATAATAGGACAACCGTTATAAGATTAAAAAAATGCTCTTGCACCTATTTTATCCTAATGCAAGAATCAAGAAGACATAAAATATGGGATATAGGGTAGAATATAGCTTGGTTAGGACATCTACGAGGAGTGAGCAAGGGCAGACGGCCCTTGACAATAAAGAATCGAGAACCCCCGGACTAGAGGAGAAGAGAACGACTAAGAAGAGTGTGGGAAAAATTATTGAAGGAATGCATGCTCTGCAGACAATTGAAATGAGAGAGATTTAAGGGTTGAAGAATGCGGGAACGAAAAACGCTGTATAAGAAAAGCGCAATTACAAAACATTGTAAGAATGTCATTCCTCTGAATTGGCCTCTTATTCAACTACATCTACACGATGCCCTGCAAGCCACTGCGAGGGTGTGTGGCAGGGGGTGAAGATCACCAAGCATGCACTACTAACATGCAATCAAGCAACTATAGTGTCTCATGCAACTAGATTGTTAATATCTATAGTATTTAAGGGGTTAATACATGCATCATGCACTACAACTACTATTCTAAAATATTTCCCCTACCTATCCCTTTGCTATGCTGCCTATTCTGTTCTCTTATAGTACGGGGGAAAAAAATTATTGATGTAGATCAAGGTCTAAAGGTACCAGAGATGGTAGCAAAAGGGTGACCGTCTCCCCTTGAGGAGAGGAAGCTCGCATGGCGCAATTTTCGCGAAAAAACGGCAAACGGAGCATGCAAGCAATTACGGAGGTGAGGGATAAATTCGCTCCCGAAATCTCTCACGGACCGATCAACCCAATCCCACCCAGATATGCGCCCCACATACATGCATACTCACTCCTCTCGCTTGGGAACCGAGCCTCGGGACTCTCGTTGTCTTGGCAACGCTAAGTGGTTCCTCCCCACGGCCAAGATTTTCAGGGAGCCGAAGCGGTGTGGAATGGACGAGTCTATTTTCGTGCTCCTACTTCATGGGACGGGGTATTTCCAGTGAGGAAATATTGCTACTTCGGTAAGTGCACGATGCATTGAATCCCGTTTCTCGAAAGCCGTCAAGGCAGAGTGCATTTTCTTCGAGCGGTGGGTTTCAGTACCTACTGTTATGTTGCCCTATAGACTTTATGCGTTCGCCTGCACATTTGAAACGTAAGCGTTGGTACGTGTAGCGACGCAATTTAGTTTGGAGTAATTTCCAGGCAATTGCTATAAAAACACCTATACAAATCGACATTTTTAGAAAAGGTACTAGTTTAAAATATTTTACCATTTTTGATGCTGTATCCTCGACCAGTTTTCAAACTTAACCGTCGTTTTCAAAGCCGCAAGGAATATGGGAGCAGGCGTCATATTCATACTGTATTGTTTGAATGTAATTAGGATGGATGTTCTAAGGAGGGGTGAGGAGAAGAGAGAGATAAGTTTGAGCATGAGTAAGACGAAGTATCTGGAGAGCCAAGGGCAAGTTCTTCCTAAAGATGATTCAAGTGTGGGACGTAAAATGTAAATGTAGAGAGTAGGTTTGTGAGAACAAAGTTGCTTCCGAATTTTTCACTAAGAATTTTTAGATAAGACAGAATTTAAAATTTTCTCAAAACAAATATTTTTAGCGCTTTTTTATTTCAGTCTGTTCATTCAATGCAAATTCCTTGTTGAAAACGACAATCTTGGTGAATTAATAACTGAAAAAGAACGATACGTCGCCCCACAGGATGACAACGGTAAATTTAATAGGCCAATTACAACAAAATATGACTGAAATATTAAGAAAAAAATTATTATTTCATCAACTGCGAAAAGAAAAACTTAAATCAAATCAATTTTTAATGCTGAACAAACAATTATAAAAATTATGAGTTAATCATTTTATCCGAGATGTGGGTTGCATGGTCTCCTCATGCGTGATTTCAAGATTATAAATCAGGCATAGGAAAGTAATGAGTGAGACTGCACATTGTAAATCTGCCATGATGATTCATTTTCACGTAACTAGTTAGACTTAAAGGCCAATTAATCTTCGCTATCAATTGCTTCTCTTGATCTGCTGACCAAGATATCATGATGAAGTCCGCGAAATGAAGGACGATAGTTACCTACCTGAAAATCGCAGATTCAGAAAATGGATGGGACACTGATATTCTGCAGGGGTGCCTTTGGAAACGGTGTATCCGTAATCGAAGGATTCCCGTCCTTACCTCGGGGCAAGATCGATGCCACCAAATCACCGGCTTTTATGCTTGAGTCACTCTTAAGGCTATCGCTCTCCGTTCCGAGGTAGTTGAAAATGTGTGGCATCAATAAAATTCTTCAAATTGCAGATATTTTGAGCGTTATGATTGTTATAATTTTTTATGCTTACCATACTAATGGACAGATCTAAAAATCATTGATTCAATAACCATCGTATCGTTCATTTCTGTTGTCATTTGTATTTACTGTTATAAAGTATACATTCAGTCCTCCCCACTGTAGATTTAATCCATTTGGTTGGTTGGTTATTCAGGGGAGGCGACCGACAGCTGAGGTCATTTGCACCATTTAGGATAGGTGGTCATTGGGTAATGGTAAGGGTTTTCAGGAAACGGAAGAAGGGTGGAGAGAAACCCGGCGTCGGCATTAGCCTACTCTTAACGAAAGGCGTCAAGGGGACCATGGCTTAACGTCCCATCTGACGGACGGAGTACTGAAACTGAAATGCCCTCCACTAGTCACTCAAGTGGGGACCGGTTTTCCACTGAAAAATCCGCCACTGCCGGGAATCGAACCCGGGCCCTCGGAATGGGAGGCCAGTACTCTAGCCACTACACGAACCCATTCCCCTTAATCCATTTAAATATATGCAAAATTTCCGAGCTATTTATTCTATATTTGGTAGTATATGATGCAATAGCTGTGTGATTTCCACAGAGCATATTCTTTAAAAAGTGTAATGCAAGTGAATGATGATTTAGTAATCGTTTAAAAAGCTAAATACTTTCAAATCCTGCTCCTTCCAAAATAAAGGAAGAGCGATTCACATGAAACTCCTGAAATACTGTCCATAAATGCATGCAGTAAATTTAATTTTACAAACCACAACCTGAGGAATACCAGGTTAAGTCCTTGACACACTCTTTTCCACCATCCACTCCTTTCTATACATATATCTTTCCTGATTTAAGATTCCTTTGCTGTTGGACTTGAAAGTAATTACCGTCATTTATCCTAGTGGAGCCCATCAAACGTAATTAAAATGTAAAAAATTCTTATGAAACTTTTTACCTTGTCTTATAAAATCTGATAAAATACCTACTGAAAGGAAGAAAAGCAGGTAGAAAAATTTTCTAGAAGCAAACCCGATGGATTTTGGCTGTTAGAGATTAAGTAAGAATTGGTGCTTTCCCGGCGAATCTGCTTCAAGAAGTTTTCTCGGGTTGTCCACCGGGTAAGGGAGTCCATTTCGGCCGACGTTTCGATCCTCGACTCGAGGGTCATCTTCAGGGCGAGATGAGTGCCATCCTAAAATTGTCCGCCTTATATAATTATGTAAGGCGGACGCCTAATATATAAGGTGCACAATTTTAGGATGGAATTCATCTTGCCCTGAAGATGACCCTCGAGTCGAGGATCGAAACGTCGGCCGAAATGGACGGCCTTACCCCGTAGACAACCCGAGAAAACTTCTTGAAGATGTTAGAGATTACTTTGAGCATAGTACTAGGCTCAAAGGAGTGTGAATTTTACGCATTGAGAATTAGAGAATGACGAGCTTTTGCTGCGCAGGCGACTAGTTTAAAGCCCGACCTTCTTAGTGATTTTAAGTATCTTTATATTGATTAATTAAACCTTTTAAAGCTATTTATGTCTTTGGAGAACTAAAGAAAATGCAGCGACTTCATTGTACATCCATTCTTGGACATGACTACAGAACAACAACTTGATCTATTATTTTCTTTGCTAGAATCGATAACACGATACAAATGAATCGATACATTCCAATGTTGGTTAGGGGAACACTTAGAATTGCGTATCTTAACACTTTGAATGGAGAAATCACGATTATTTGAACGCAAAATCCCCTTTGTAGTGTTTTGAGATTGCTAGGGGAAATAACTATTGAACTATGGCTGAAATGCCTTTATTTGCTTTATTGACTTGAAGAAGACATTTGATAGAGCATATTCGACAAATAGATGAAGATGTTGCAAAATTTTGCTTAACCTCTTCGTTTTTCCTTTATTTTTTCCTCCACTTTTTCTAACTAAGCAGTAATTGGTGATAATCTCACCATAAGTAACCATGTATGGCCTAATGAGCAGCAGGAGACGCGGACATTTAATTTTCATCGTTGTATATGTAATTAGAGGAGGGGAATTGAAGGAGTGGAGAAAGGCAGAGATACACACAATATCAGCATTAGTCTCATCAAGAGCTCCGGGGTACCAACCCAGGTCCTCTGGATGTGAGGCAAGTTTCCTAGCCATTTCGCCAACCCGACCTCCCTTAAATCTTCAACCCCAAAAATCCTACCATCCACCACTTGGCTACAATCAACGGAGCAAACAACCTGAGCTGTCGTATATCCTCCAATCTTGTAGATTGGCTTCAAAATGGGCAAATCTCTGGGTTGTATCACGGCGGTTAACTGTGTAAATCAATTCCTAGCTTAAAATATAGAGCCATGCGTATAGATGCAGAAATTGTCTGACTTAGTAATTATTCATCGAGTGCACTTTAAACAACTACGGAATAGTCCTGAAACTGATCCTTAGTCACAATAAGGATTAGTGGATGTCTGCTTTTGATGATTTCAGCTCCGAGGAAAAGGGTATTAGGTAATATAATCGGCAACGTAGTTTATGGCGAACGCCAAATATCGCGGTGACATACAATTTTCATTTTATCAGCTTAATGTATATTTCATGCACATTTTCAATATTCATTGCAATGTATTCTCATGTCGTGAAATTTTAAAAATATTTCACTCTTCTCTTAAGTAACAATTCGCACTTTAACCAGTCCACTGGAGTTGCTATAATTATGATTTCGCCAGATTCAAAAGTTGAGGCATTAGTCAAATTTCTTCTTGTAAATAATTAGATGTGTTTTATACCCCGCAGTTGCCGAAGATTTTTATTATTCTCTGGCTTCGTGTTACCTTACCTCTTAAAAATCCCATTTTCCAACCCCCTGGCGATAGTTAATGGATTCAGTCGTCAAATTTAACTTTACATTAGAGCAGAGAGTTAACTTGGTGTCGACATTCCCAGGGGGTACAACTTCAGAAGGAAGTATTCCCATAATTTTATCCCACCACTCCACGTATAGAGTCTGATATCTTAATGGAGGTCTTCATCGCTTTACTTTATTCTATTTCGAGGTGATCCCTCTTAAGGCGTGGAAGTTATTTACCTTAAAACTAGCGTTCATAATTTCGCACCAAACTGCATCTGAAATATTCCATCCCTTCATCTTGAGTTTTATTGTTGTTACTACTCTGGAAAGGATGAAGGCTGAATTTAAACTCCTCCAGATTATTTCCACAAAGTGCGTTAATGCAATTATCGTGTAGTTGCGTAGAATGGGGAAGATTTTCAAAGCATTATTTTTTGCCTCGTATTTTGCTCAGATGGAACAAGTTTTCACATAATAGAAAACCAAGTATCTTAAATATAATAATACCTATGCTATTGAAAGAGCTAACGGTGGTGTAACATGGGGAAAATGGGAAATTAAATCTTGTAAAATATAATTTATTTGACATCTTTGATTTATTCTAATGGTTCTAGTTCCAGTCCCAGGATACGCTCACATAGGTCTATCGAAGAAATTATTTATTGATATTCCTGAGATATTACATGTTAGGTTATGATTGCGCTCCATCGTAAATGTTTGATTACTTTGCTTTTTCAGATGCCACCATCCATTGATCAGTAACTTTTACATATACAAGTTGACAGATCACACCGCTTTCCTTTGATCAGGGTTTTATTTTTTCGAACTTGAGCTCATTGACTCATGTTCCAAAGTTGCAAAAAATATTAGATTTTCCTCGCAAAAGTTTTGAACCTTACGTTGAAAATTATATTTGTAGGTATTTTATTCGCTTCGAAATCCAATTTTCCTTGATTTATACTCTTTGGTTAAACAAACGGGCAGACTCTGATCCATATTTAACCACGCAGGAGCAATTTTCCCGCCTACACAGCGGCCCCTTCGCCTAACTCCAACACCCAGGTTAATGAATTGCTAAGATTGCTGCTATATATTTTTGAATGCCGGTCGATTTAACATCCTCCCACTCAGGATGAAAAAGCATTCCCAGCTTTCACGTCTCATAAGTTTCCCTCGTGGGCGCAAATTCTATTTAGCGTTATTTAAGAGTCAAAATGGGGAACGAGTGACTTCATAAAGATGGAAAGTCTTGTTATCCACATTGAGTGACATTTTTCATTTGCAACACCAGGAATTATTCCTTTCATTTCACCAGAACTAGTCGATTGTCTGCCGTAAGGTAACTAAATTCAACTCTGAGAAGAATTATATTTGGACCGTTGTGTCTGTAGATTTATCAACGGATGATAATTAATGAAAATATATTCCATATAGGGTATTTATAATACGTAATTTAATTATTAATTTATTTATTTAATTATTGCCTTATTTTTACTATACATTAAGCTATATAACTCCCATTGTTTTGGTACACGACAAAGTTGAAGTTATCGAACATGTGTAAACATGGCTGATCAAACTCTGCTACCTCTTAAAGCTCCTCGCTCTCTAACCGCATACGGTATCAAATTCTGTCTTTTCATTCAGGCTCCAGCTGTTTTTTCATGATCGATTATTGGTCCTCGCAGACCTCAGATCATGTCAAAGAAATAATAGGTTTAAAAACTCTAGAAATTAGGGAAATATATTACCCAGATATTACCTGAAGATCAGTATAAAAGGGAAAAAGGAAGTAGTTTGCAGTAGAAGAGAGGAAGCCAAGACCAATGTTGAATTCGGGAAATAAGACGTGAGCGAGTAGGAATATCTAAGAAGCCGAATGCCTAGCGATGGGAGAAGCAAGGAGGAAATAGCCAGTAGAATAGCTCAGAATAAGAGGGCATTATACCAAAAGAAGAATCTACTTACAGTTGGAAAGTATGGAAGTAAGGAAGCAATTCATCATAACATGCATCTTTTATTATGGCATTACACATTTTTTATGGCAGTGACGTATGGACGATGACAGTAGCAGAGATGTCAATGCTGGAAACATTCGAAATGTTATTTTACAGGAGAATGATGAAGACCGCTGAGATTGACCGAGTGACTAAGAAGTCTTAAGAAGAGTTGGAGAAAAGAAGAGCCAGATTAAGACTTTGCAAAGAGGTTGGAACTTCATCGGCCGACATGATGGCTTGATGAAGACAATAATCGAGGGACAAGTGATAGGAAATTATGGAGAAGGAAGGCCCCGAATGAGATATATGAAGTAAGAAGTGAAGGATGTGAAAGGGAATAATTCTGTTAATATGAAGACGTTAGCTGATAGGTTGGAGCTGCGGTGGAGAGCTGCGTCAAACCAATGGTAGGATTGTTGACCCACGATGATGGAGTAAGTGTATCGGATACTGTAAAAGTATAAAAGTAGACACTGTATAAAGTGTAAAGTGGAAATTGCGGACAACACCCTACTAAAAGGAATGACATCCTTCACAGTGGACTCAGTTCGCAATTTTTAAAAATCATCCCTCCATTTTTCGAGTCCATTTTTAAGTCCAGAGGAAATTTAATTGAGTGCTTTCTAGTTGTCTGCGACAGTGGTGTTTTTCATGAGACGCTATCGTGATAATGGCCGCGCCTCTGGAGCCAGAAGCCTTTTTGTGGATCCCTCATTGAGGAGCTGACTTTGCTTGAACTATATTTCGTCTGACTTCTACCCTTTTACTTACCTGGAATGAGTGGTCTTAGCAGAATCAGCTAACACCACTCCGGCCTGTCAAACAATAGAGGTCATCGGTACGTGGAAGCTCGTTGCACGTTGTCGTCCGTGATAAGGGAGAGGCAGAATGCCTAATAATGACCTCTAACCTTTTATACATAAAGAACAGTTCGTGCAATTCTCAAAAAATAACATGTGATTTGATCGAGTCCCTTTCTACTTCCTCGTCCTCTTCAATTACTTATGTTTGTTTTTAACTCAACTATTTCTTTTCAATATGCCCTTATTCCATAGATGAAAAAACCCATGTAAATGGATAGACATTTGGTTATAAAAACATTAAAATAATTTTTAAAACTTAAGGTATCAAAAGCTTTGGTTCTTATTTTCATTCGCTCATTGTGCCGTGAATTTCTTCCAAAACTCAATTTCTATCAACGCATTGCACTCGAAATTTGTTATAAGTACTTGGTAATTTTTCACTCAAATTTTTATGGTTCTTCTTACGGTTTTAATGCTCTAGCGCCATGTTTAATCAAGGGTCATATGTCGTGAAAAAATAAAAATATGAGTGAAAAATTGACGAGGTTTATGGTAAAATGGGTACTTTTCGACAAAGTGCAGCCGAAAGCTGGAGCGGTTAGTGATATACACCTTCTGGCGGCGAACTCATAAAACGGATTTGAAATTTTGACGTGAATATCGTGCTCTCCTTGCGTCACTTGTCCATGAATCCCACCGACCCAATCCCGTATTTGTTACCATTTCCACCCTGCCCCTGATAGGACGACGCGAACGCGGTTGCTCTTGACGAAACGGCCGCATCCTGCTCGGCGATGGCAAGGCGGCGATAAGATCTCGCGCTCCTACTTGGGCGGATGTTCACTGTCATCCGGAACGGCGAAGTGACGTGAAGAAGGGGGTCGGTGCCGTTCGGTGGCGCCTCCACGGGAAGCGGCGGCGTCTTCTCGCACCGACCGAAAGGGGATGGGCCCGGCGACTGAAAGGGGAGGTCGGGGTGGGAATGGGTGAGGTGGGCGGCCTGTGAAAGGCTCGTTCCTCTCTTGGGAGCACCCCAGGGGCCGTAATGGAAGGCCGGGGAAAGGGTTCTAGATTGGAGTGATCTTTGGGAGGGAGGGGAAACTACGTGTGTGTTTCGCGAATGTTTCGTTTCCGCTTCGATTCGTCCCGTGTCTGCTTCAGGATTCCGTCCCCACGAGGGTACGTGGGAGGATTTGTGTCGTTATCGCCGAGGAGTTGTTTTTCCGATGGAAAATCTTGGCCTAGAATGACATCTGCGCTCCAAAAAAAAAAGTGTAGAGTTTACGTTAAAATGGGAAGACATAGGAGGACAGATAAATCATGTTCTTTACATTTTTAATAATAACCCAGTCACAGAAATTTTATAAGCTAAGTATGGTAAAAATAAAACAAGAAGTTGAAAAAGTTTTAAAGCACGACAATTGCCTGGCGATACAAATTTACTTCGGTAAGGCAAGGAGGTCATGAAGAAATGTAGTCTGTTGAATGGAAATGTAAAACAAGAGAGGAAGTTCTCTGTCTATTATTTTAAAATATCATAAGAGAATTCAATACATTTAAGCATGTTTTTTAAGGATTTTAATTTTCAAATATATGGATAATTTTTTCCGTTTTTACTCTTTAAAAACCTTACACTTTCCACTCTATATTTCTTGAACGTTTTTTAGCTTATAAATCCTTTTTTCATGTTCTGCAATTTATGCGGTACGGTATCTTTAGCCGTAACTGGCTTTGGGTTGCTAAGTACTGTCTACACCTTGAGATGTAAGTTTTGGTACAGTTCTAACTAGGGAAAGTAAATGCAGTGGACTAGGAAACCTCTCCTAGTGAGCTATCTCTAAAACTTTTGTAATTAAAATCCTTTCCGCTTCATCGACGATCCCAAAACTTACTCCAATGGAAGATCAACAACAATGCCAATGAATCAAAGTTATTTTGGTGTTTCTGTGTTATCTTTGTCTTAATTTCTGTGTTATGTTTGTGTTAATGCTGGTGTAGTTGTAGATCGACGGCACTGGTTACGGACATTGACAACTTATTTACATCAGTCTCGATAGAAGATATGTATTTTTACAATTTTCGACTGAATAACGTGCCTGTAGAATTTTTTATCATTTAATTTTTTTCCTCGAGCAATTAGAGATTACTCAAGAAAGGCCCTAAAAGCTTTCAATATTGTCATGACTTCTTTCAGAAAAATATTTCTTACTCAAAGAGAATTATTGAAGAGTGTTATAGAATGTAACAGAATTACAAATGCAAATGCATAAAGATTTACTCATCATAAATTCCTCCCTTATCCTTGCGTTAACCATCGACACTTTGCCCTTTATGGCGAATAGCCGACTCCTAATTGAATGGACTAATTCCTCTCCTTCTCAACGGAACCACAACTCTTCTACCTTCTGATCATCCATCCCTGCTCTCATCCGTGCCTCTATCATGAATTTTCTCAATCGGAATTTGAAAAAAGTTGTTATTTGTACTTAATTATGATTTTTCATATCAGCACACATTGTAAATAGTTTAAATAGATAAAAACGAATCTTCATATATCCATGCGTAATGAAATAAATGATAGCCGATCCATCATGAAACCCTACTTTCCGCTTTATATCACTTCGTTCTCCCGTTTGTCCATTTCACCCTTTAATTTTTCTCGGAGCACTATTGAGAAATAATTCTAGGCGTATCTTTGTGTTGATTTGTTACGTTTGCAATTACGTAAGAAACAACTCAGCTATATTTTCATGCTATTTTTTAAAAATTCTGACCACGGTTTCCATAGGTACTTAATTATTATTATCAAAGCATGACATCAAAATCAAGGTAAAGTAAAAATGTTAGTGTGAAAATAGTACTCATTTCTTTTCTCAAATAAATACCTAAATCATTTTTCTGGGATTTAGGTCGTGGGCACCAGAAGGTCTCGGCTATAGTCATTATAAGTGAGCATGTGAGCTCTCAAGACTGTGAAAATAATGCTTGAAACAAGTGTTATTACCATTCAACCGATCAAAAACGGTGCTTAAATCCGTAATATGGACTGGATGATCAAGTTTTAGCTTGTAAAGTACGCACAATACCGGTGAAATTAACACATCAGGGTACGGGGATCAGTTACTTTCCTTGTACATACCTCATGTGGTCCCCAGAAAGATCTGATGCGGGCAAAACATTCAATATGCGCATGGCTGGACGTTACGAAAGAGGCCTGTCCCAGATTTGAACCTAGGACCTCCATTCGGTGGCCAAACGCTCCACCCTAATGGGCTGTCACGCCGTCTGTAAATTTTTATCTTTTTTACAAATCATTCTTAAGATGATCCCTTGAGTAAGAATCATCATGTGTAAAATGTATCATATAATAGTGACCCTTCAACAAGTGTAGCATTTATAACAAGCGCTGTGGTGATGAAGACGTCACTTTTGTTTCGGCTCTGATAAACAAGTATAACTTAAAATTAAATCATAAAAGGTGAATAAATGGTTTTCAGTTAATATTATTTTAGTTCTCCGGATAAGGGTTGTTTTTATACGGTCGCTAAATGCCAGAGAGTAATAATAAATAATTAGGAAGGAACAGAGGAATTAATGAAAAGAGATAAAGAGAGAAGGCGATCAAATATTTGATATTTCTTCCTTGATTTTTTTATTTCAAGTTTTTTTCCCGGCCATACAACATCTTTGTTGTATTTTAAAGTCTAGTTGTTCTTTTCATTACCACGAAATTTATGAGGAATTGAAACACTTGAAAAAAAATACTGGATGGAATTATAGTGTATACATAAATATTAAAATTAAATCTCATCGTTCACTATTACATTACAATATATCATTAACTCTTTGTAGAATTTATTGTTTAATTCAGTATTTTAATAAGGAAGTAACTTCAAATGTAATTTAGCATGCCGGAGGCAGATTTCGAAGGCATTAAAGTAAAAATTGTTGCGTTCCTTTCAGATGATTTAGTTTTGAAGCCCATTGCGAAAAACCATCTTCGGGAATATTCACTATAATCATCGGTCAACAATCCTAGGATTGGTTTGACGCAGCTTTCCACTCGATTCTTCTAATGGCTAACCTCTTCATATTGACGTAGCTTCTCTCTTTTACATCCTTCACAACTTGCTCCATATACCTCATACGAGGCCTGCCTTTTCCATTCTTCCTGTTCACTTTTCCCTCAACGATTGTCTTTATCAGGCCATTATGTCTTAAGATGTGGCCCATTAAGTTGTTCCATCTTCTTTTTAAGGTTTTCAGTAGACATTTCTTCTCTCCCACTCTTCTTAAGACTTCTTCGTTTGTCACTCGATCGGTCCATTTTATCTTCATCATTCTTCGGTAGCACCACATTTCAAATGCTTCCATCCTGGACTTCTCTGCTGCTGATAAACGTCCATTTTTTGCTGCCATATAGTAGAATGCTCCAGATGTATGTTCTAATGAAATGTTTCCTCACTTCCACGCTTGTATTTGCAGCTGTAAGTAGAGTCTTATTCTGATAAAATGCCCTTTTCGTTGCCTACCTAATTTTTTTTTACTCATGACTGGCCCTATTTCCGTTGCTTTGTTTATCTAAACTCGCTGACGTCTGCAGAATTACTAAGGAGCGAGATAAAAATGATATGGGGTCACTCTAGCCCAAAGTTTTCTACACGAGATCAATTTTTCAAATCATAGTGAGAGATTCTAACACAACCATAAGAAATATTAGTAGTAGTGTTGGATTTTAGGTGCTTCAACATCTAAGGTTACATCACACCGCCTAACATTAAGATCTTAATCTTAGGATAAATACAATATCCATGTCTAGCGCAGGATTCGAATTACAGGCCATTTTTCAGACCAGCGGGTTCGTTTGTCAATCGGTGAATCCATCTTCGTCATTATCCTGTAGCACCACATTCCTTCCTCAGCACATGCTTCCAACCTTTGCTACTTTTCTCTGCTACTGTTGTCGTCCATGCCTCACTGCCATAAATAAGTTAGCTCCAGATATGTTCTAATGAAGTTTTTCCTTACGTCTAAGTTTGTATTTGCACCCTGACAAGAATATCTTTGCCTGAGGCATTCTACTATTTCTTTTTTTCTTTTTCCACCATTCGCGAGCAACTCTCATTCACCTCCTCAACCTTCTGTTATCCTAAAACTGAATTTTTAGTGACTTTCATTCTTCATCACCTTTTGCCTCCAAAAAAGGTTACGTTTTCTAGATAACCAACTCCTATTATTGTATCCGGCTCGGTCGATATTACTTCACCACTGAAAGCGAAATGTAATATTTTTAATTAATTAGCTTTTCATGGGTGTTTTCAAGTCTGTTTTCGCACTAACAGGCGCTGTGGACCAGGATGAAAAGTAAGCGTAACTAACTGGAGTTGAACGTACCCTAATTCCATCATCAGCTTGTTAGTGATGTCCTTTCTCTTATTTGTAGTCATTCTTCTTTGCGAATTAATTAACGTAATTAACTTAATTCATTAGCGTAAGGTAATGAAAACAGTTTTGAAATGAATGTGTGTGAAACGAACCTTGAAGAAACGTATTCCTCTGTCGTGCCAAGGCTATGGCTGTTTACGTATCCTATACGATACGGTTGATTGCCATCTAACGGAGGTTATGAAAACTGCTAACTGAAACTAAGGGCCAATATTTGAATTGCAGGTTTTTTTTCTCCCTTGGACTTAACCAAGGATTTGCGACGCTATTTTGCTGCCATTCCATGTAAATAAAACAATTGTTCTAATAGGCTACTTACGCTTCTATATGTTATAGATAGTATGGTAAGTTTCAATTATTGTATGTAGTTATTGACCTCACAAAGTTATCAAATGTAGTAGAAGTGTGAATCTGTTGGTGTAAATTCATCGTCGGGCACAGGTAAGGAGCTTTTTGGAATTCAAGACTTACAATTGGAAATTTTCCGTCCTCGCGGGATATTGCGACGTTTAAAAACAAAATGACTAAAATGAAATCATGATCATTTTTCATTCCTAAAGTGGTAATTTTTGGTATAAAATCCATGAAGATCAGCAATAACCCTCGTAACTTTTACAAAGAATTAGTGTTAACATAATGCTCTCTTGATACGTAGAAACGCATGATTTTAGAAGGCTAAAAATATTTAATTATTGATGACCAATTATTACCGATCAAGTTTTTGGACGTCAGCCAAGGAGTAGTGGAGTCTTTTTATCTCCACCTGCACCATTGGTATAATAACAGTTTTTAAGCTGCGTGAGGACGATCGAGGCAAGAGGAACCCCGTGAGTTCCGGCTTCCCGCAGCACAGTATTCCACAGAGGGTGGTATTTCTTCAATCCAAGGCGCTAACGAAAAAGTGCGTACGCAAGACCGAAATATAATCACGGTACATCTGTATTTCGAACGAGATTTGTGGAATAAGTTATGAAGGGTGTGAAAGAGAAGAATTATGTTGACTTAAAGAGGTTATTCGAGAGGAGAACCGAGTAGAGAGCGTCAAACCAATCTTAGGATTCTAGGCTTGCGGTGATGATGATGATCTCTGTATTGATGGACTAATATTAAAAAGTCAGCTTGTTGCCTTTTGTAATTTGAACCGTTAATATTTGGTAAAAGCTAAATGAATAGCTACATTATGGGTTACCATTTCGAAGTGAGTGAGAGCGGAATTGAAGTCCATTAGAATCCCACGTTGAGATGAAAGGAGATCCGTTCCATCATGGAAGAAGTGAAATGGTAAGGGTGGAAGATGTACTATTCGCTGCTAATGATTGATGGAACACAACCTGTTTTTCTTGCTTCGGCATTTTCTCTCGGAGTAATTCAGTTGAAGCGAATTGGACGCACCGAACGGAATATTTGGAAACTTATTTGTATCTACGGGTAGATAAACAGCTAACCGGTTTTATGAAAAATCCTCAAAGACTTAAAAAGTATCTATAAACTTTTTGAAATGAACATAGCTGGATAAAACAAAACACCTTTGAAAATAGCCTAATGTTTGAAAAGTTATTAAAAAATCAAGATGTCGTAGGAAACTGAAAAGCGTGACGAACCTGAAAGAAGAAAAATAGCAATTTCACATATAAACAGGAAAAAATCTGAAATTTCTCTTATCTAGAGTGCAACATTTTACGGAGTGGAAGTACCATGCAAAAGTGGGCTTATGGCTCCGAGAATAAGAGTAGACACTAGAGAAAAATTGAATGATGTTAGAAGTGGGAGAAGGTTTAATGCTTCGGGGAAGTGTTTAGTGTGAGACTAATGTATTGCGAGAAGGCAACTGAATGATACCAATAATATGTGAACGTTGCAAAGGCGGTTAAAGAGATGCTTCTCTTTTCCTTGTGATATGTTTGTTTATTTTCTATATCAATCATCTCTTGGTAATTAAATTCAGTGTCACAGTAATCTTTGGGCTGATTTCTTCATACTACGAGTTCCGACGGTTTGCTTTGGAAGAGTTTTTTGCTGTTCATTACAAACATTGACTACGTTACCAAAAAATAGCAGTTGTCATTCTCTTCCTCAATCTCTCACACTTCATCATAATCGCATAACTTTCTGTTTTATTTATAATCAGTCATTTTCATAGTGCATTCAGATTCAATTCTAATTAGCATAAAATGCTATTTAATTTCAGTTTTGCATTTAATTTAGCTGGTTTTATTAATCTGTGTATCTATTTATCCTCAGCGAAGGATAAGTTTAACAGTGGCGTATTCCAGAGTAGCTGTTTAATATCATATGTTTTTGAAGTTGTTCAGTTTTACAATCCGGTAAGTATCCATAGTGATATCTGCAGCCTACAAGTCAATGTTAAGGAAATGCCTTTAGGTATATTTTAGAGAAATGTAATAGAGAATATTTTCGATAAGTTTATAGAGATATACATATTTACTAACTTGTCCAAAATATAGTCGAAATGTAGTCAGCTTCCCAAAAAATAATTACTTTGTGAAGATGCGAGATTTTCACGTGGTAGCCAGGTTAATAAGGTACTAGTCTGGCAAAATGTTACGGATTCGAATCTCATCTAAAACTTTGTGATTCGTAATGGTTTTTAGGGTAAGTTTTGAGTTAGAGTTAGCAATCTAACCATAGCAGTCGAAGCACCTAAATAATGGTTTCTTCCGCTCACTGCCTCCATGATCGGCTATTAGACTTGTAATCTAATTCTCAAAGAATTTCGTGCGGCATTTTGATCCTCTCTTTAGCGTAGCATCATTCTGTTGGGTCTCCAACTACTGAAATCCCTTCAGCTGTAGTTCAACACTTTGATGACGCGAGGTAGACTCTAATACGTGGCATGAAGACGACACAAGAATATGGATCTTTAATTTAAAAATTTGAAACCAATGATAGACCTTTTTCTTTTTAGTTATGACCTTACATTGAGAACCACGGTTGTATTATCACGACTCACTCATATATTTACTGGAAAATGCAGTGAAATCCGTTATTTCTCACTAAAAGACCAAACGTTCCAATCTTATAGGTTAATTCCATTTGTGGATGGAATTTCAAAGCTCAGATACTGGTCTCAGTTGAAGAAGTAAGCTGTATGGCCGTACATGTATGTTCATTTTTGCAACTGAACGTGACGTTATCCGATCCCTAACCATAATTGTTCTCATTTTATCCACAAATCTTCTTGTAGCTGTCTCTCTTTTATTGCGTTGCCTATTCCCTCTATCCAGCTTATTCAGGGTGTTCCCAGAGTCCCAGGGTCTTTTCCTTCCACCTTGTGGATTCCATGTTAAAACTTGTTTTGGTAAAATGGGCCATTACGTACATTACACGATAATAGCTTCTTTTTTATAATCCTATCGACCATTGTACATGTGACTCCCATGATATTCCTTATTCTGTCATTTGTAATTCTTAATCTCTTTGCAGAACGTCTCCAGTAATCTATCTCATTTTTTATTGTTTTCTTTTTCATCTCCCAGACCTTATTATCATATGTTGCAATGCTTATTATAATTGTGTTCTACATTTTTTAGTTTGTTTTATATATTCTTCGAGTCCATATTATTCAATTCAGCATCAATATTACTCTTTCCTTGTAGCAAGGATAAAAAATACTTGGTAAATAACACAAAACATTTAATCAGGTACAACCTAGATTTCACCTAATTAAATTTTATGTGGAATTTTACCAAATATTTTTTATCCTTGTGACATTGTTCGGTTCCACAGTTTATTGCCTTCTACAACAAAACTTTCCTTGTAGGTTTATTTTTAAATAGTATCATATAAGGCTTCTTTCTGAGTTATTTCAACTCCGAAATATTTGTACACTTTGCCGAGGGACTATCTTTTCATCATTCATCTTTCAGAGCTCTGTCTCCTTTGACATGTTATTCAACTTCATCCGATGCCTAATATGTTCTGAGAGAGATCTGTAGCACGGTGGCGTAGTTCCCGCCCAAGATCTTCTTTCTCTCTTTGGACACCGTTGGAGCGTTGCCGCGGGTGGTCGACAAAATAATCTGGGACATGCATTCGCGCCTCGGAATTTTTGCACATTTTTTTATCCACCAAGTTCGACGGCAATCCAAGTATTCTCGATACCCTCGCTGTGCTTATTTTTAGGAGCCGAGTGCATTGAATGTCGCAATAAAAGGGGAAGCAATCATTTTATGGGGGAGAGGTCGTCAGAATAGTTTGAGAAGAGAGCGTTCCTTGAGTTTTGTTGGGAAAGAGTTTTGGATATATTTCTGTATTTTTTTCACTTCAAAATGAAGAAATGACACTCGGCGCCTTCCATTCTTCTGCTCTTTAGCGAGAAAAATCCCACTCCCGGACTCAAGGCATAAAGCCTTTCTCATCCTCTCCGGTTTCATTCCTCATCAACGTAAACACTCTTTTTTTTATTCTTGCGGTAGGAAAGAGGGCATTGTTTTTAAAAATCTTTTCCCTCTTGCCTTCTCGTATTAAAGTCCCTACGCCTCCCATGCAAAAATATTCCATTGGGCATTTGGCCCTAATTGATGATTAATCGAACGAGTGAAATGTTTCATGAATGTATGAGGTTACGGTGTGGCTTTTATCGCAATTGTGGGGAAAGGAAACAGTTTGACGGAATATAAATATTCTTTATGAAGCCTCTCAAAGTTTGAGTCGAGCAGAAGAATTACGTCTGGTGGTAAAACAACTTTTTGTGACCATTAAACGCTTTTATAGATTTTTCAATTTCAATCAAGTATGGGAAATGAAAATATTTCGTGTGTGATCGGTACCATGTGAACTTCAATCATCATTTTTTAAAGTAAGAACTTTCATGATGCGCACGTGATAAAAAAGATCATAGTAGCAAACCGTGAAACCGTAACTGTATTTATTTGCTAGAAAGGGAAAATTTTCAAATGACTGATGACTGTGGATTAAAACAAATGTATTTTCGGGAATCTATTCCTTCAATATTTGCATTGCCATGTTTTGCGTTCGTCTTTCTCGAACTTTCATCTCTATAGTTATCACGAGAGATTTATTAAAATCATATCTGACCCAGCGCATTTTTTGATGGCTAATGTTCTGATAGAAGGGTGGAAAAGGATCGTACGTTAGTTGAGAAAATCGGGAATTCGGTTGATAATCTTTTTTGTTGTATTTTATCTCTTCAGTATAGGGAAAACGACACCATTTCTGGTCCTGTTGCATCGCTAGAGGAGAGAACGAGCTTTTCCAGTATAACGGAACTGTACTCAGAGTGAGATGCTTGAGTAACAAATAACAATTATATAAATAACAAATTGATACGTCTCAAGTTTTGAGACTTTACTTTGTGGAATCTCGAGGTCGGAAAATAAAATTCACTCTGTACATTTCACTCTAAAGTTTTATTGACTTCGACCATGGTTTATACACTTTTATGTCATTATCAAGGTGATCAAGGTTTCGATACTTTATCACCTTGATCGCCTTGATAATGACATAAAAGTGTCTAAACAATAGTCGAAGTCAATAAAAATTTAGTGTAGTATGCATAAAGTGACTGACCGGAGGGTCCCGGGTTCAAATCCCGGGCAAGAGCTTTTCTAGACACCCTCATCTAAAATCCTCGCGATTGGATTTTCTGTGCCAGAATTTCGTAGGAAATCGCAGGTGGCCCAGGGAAAGGAACTGGCCCCCCTACCCTGAATGTGTGAATTTCGCACACCATTGGCTTAGTACGGGGTGAGCTCTACTTTCACCTATGAAAGACCAACCTTCGGGTTGAATCACTGAGTGAGTGAGTATAAAGTGAATTTTATTTTCCTAACAAATTGATCTTGTTATCTTCCAGAGCTGAGCTGAGTAGCTGCAATTAACTGATGCGGCAATTTGCTTAACTCTTCAGGTCTATTGGTCTGCAGCTGTAGGTAATCTAAGGGCTGCAGTGGTACGGAAAGTAGCCCTAAAATTCTGTAAGGATCTATGGAAAGACTAGCAAAAGAGTAAACTGCGAGCAATAAATTGTTTGTTATTTGCGTGGCTCACCTCCGTCAGGAACAACTGCAGGGAATAAGTCGTCGTCACTCGGCTTAGAATAGGGCACTGTGCCCTTATTCATATAACTTTGAAGCAAAGTGTGATGAAAACGAGACTTCACGGGAGAATTTTAATATCTGTGGGCAATTAGATCAAGTTCTAGGTGATAATACAGAGGTAGTCCATAAAATTATACATCATCTGTGTTTTTTAAGTCCCCGCACTTAAAGGAGTTTCAGACTCTGAGGAAAGGTACAAGGATGGGAATGGAAGGGCAAGGAGGAAGGTTATAAAGAAACCCGGCGCGTCAAAGGGACCGAGACTTAACGTCCCATCCGACTGACGAATGTTATCCACAAAATATTCAATGAGAGGTTTACAAATAAATAAAATCTTCCACTGCCGGGATTCAAACCCGGGCCCTTGAGGTGAGAGAGACAGTACCCTAATCACAACACTAACCTGATCCCCCGTAAAATCATCATCATCATCTTCATCATAATTGTTATCATGGCTGTATCCGCACTTATAGGTGCTTCAGACCGGGATGTAAGGTACTATGATGGGAATGGTAGGGTAAAGAGGAAGTGTGGAGAGAAATCCGGTGTGGGCATTGCCCTGCTCTTAACGAAAGGCCACAAGGGGAGCATAAATTAACGTCCCATCCGACGGACGGAAAAAAGTCAACTGTCTTTATGTGAATAACGTTTTGTTAATGCACTCTAAGGATTTTATGCTATCGAGTATTTTAGCTTAAATTGTTCATTAATTATGTTTCAAATGTAAGAACCAATGCGTGATGCAAGATGTCCTTTACAGTCCACGCAACCTAAATACAAATCCTACTGACCTACCTTATAAAAATATTTCTCATTCTATTGTAACTTATCTGAGTCTAATCTGACTAGGGGAGGCTACGTACCATGACCACGCGATTCGAATGCCATAAATTTTATTTGATGCAGGAGGTAAACAGAAATGGTAATTTCATAATAGCTCGGGCCAACTTGGAATAGTTTTATTTTTTTAAACTATTTTTTAATCGTGAAATAGGCATTCTAAATCGCTGTTCACAGACGACTGGTCTAGTGGGTAGAGTGCGGGATTACCATACCAAAGTTCGTAGGATCTCGAAACCGCCGACCTCGAAAACCATACTCTTACTGTGAAACACTCAACGATGGAGAGCTTTACTTGCGATATAACGGAGCGTTTGATTTTTAATCCATCTATTCTGTTTCATTCCCCAATCAAACACGGTGATTCCGGTTGTATCAAATACTTACCTACGTTCACACATACTCAGCGTGCCGTTCCTCTTCGGAGCAGCTTTAAAAGGAGCTCAATGAACAGCATTAGACCAAGGGACGCTTTCTTTTTTAGCCTTTACTCGGCAGGATCCTATTATTTCAAACAACACTTGATTTGTCCACATTCATGAATGCATGACACTTGATTTTATTTAATTATGAAAAAATATAGCAAGCGAACTTTTGGTATTCAAAATATCATTCACGAAAATCAGTTACTTATAAAAAGTTACTCCAATGAAATAAACAGACCTTGTAATAGAACTACTTTGGGAGAAATGAAATTACACGGTTAGGTAATGATAACAGACGCAGAGTGTGGGAATTTGTTTTAATATTCACATAAATTTGCTCTTGAAATTAAACGGTTAGGTAATGATAACAGACGCAGAGTGTGGGAATTGTTTTAATATTCACATAAATTTACTCCTATGTATTTTACATAAAGTATGGAATATTCACCTATTAATTTTCTGCCCTAAAAGATATCGGGGTGCAGTTCATTGGGTGATAATCATCGTAAAAGCAACAGTGGCACATTCAAATATTGCAAAATGAGGATTCCAGCACTTGTGGCATCATCTTTGGAGCAATTGAGGTACCACGTTAAATTTTCTTCGATTCCCTTGGGAAAAAGCGCACTGAACATGTTTGCACAACCCGTATTGTAAGAAATGAGATGTGTACCTTTTATCTATCACTTCATATATAGCTACAACGAGTTCAAGCTGTGTCACTTAAAGGCTTCCACGCAGTATCACTTTAGAAAAATACTGTGCTTTTCGGTGAGAGATCAATCCAGTATCAATCACAATCAATTCATTATTGACTTTTGTCTTCGTCAAATGTGATTGTTTAAACAATATTAAGTTTTGTAACAGTGTCCAGTCTATAAATTGATAGTTTTTCAATTATTCAATAGATAATTTTTAAAATTCACGGGCAGAAACTCAACAAAAAGATATTTTACTTTTTTAGGCACTGAGAAAATAGAAAAATCACCAGGATTGGGTTTTGGACGGGAAGGGCAAGGCAATATTAACAAGACCTCTCTCTCCAAATAGTGCACTCCAATCAACAATTGGGCTGCGTTAGGGATCAAAGGGGAAGAGGATTGTCGAAAACATGAATTGTCGTTCATTGGTGACTGTATGTATAGCATTCTCAAGCTCACCAATAATCTTCTAATATGTGAACAATTTATACGCGACGAGGAATGAATATTGAAATTTTAATTTAGCTGAGGGGAATAGCGTTTCCGTCTCTCATAAATCGGTGACTACGTTTACTTCATGTCAATTTTAAATATATTTTCCGCCATTTTCTTTGTTGCCAAACACCTAAATTTCTTTTACCATACCATTAGTCTAATATTAAAAGTAACGGATATACATTCGTGGGTATGTATGCATGTAAGTAAGTATTAGAATTACTCGACTTGTAACGAAACAACCCCTGCCACGCCATTGCGGCGGTACGCACGGTTGTATGTAGATCTGCGACAACAACCGGAATCACTGTGCTTGATTGGGGGATGAAACAGAATAGATGGATTAAAAATCAAGCGCTCCGTTATATCGCAAGTGAAGCTCTCAATCGTTGAGTGTTTCACAGTAAGAGTATAGTTTTCGAGTTCGGCGGCATTAGAACAAAAATGTGAATTGAGTCTAATGCTTGTAACAAAAATAATGTTTACAAAACTTGAAAAAAAATTCATACATTCTGAAGGGAAAAAATTTTATTCCGAAGGGTCTCCATCCTACGAACTCTGGTATGGTAATCCTACACTACCCACTAAACCATGCGTCAGTGAAGGGCGATTAAGAATACCTATTACACGATTAAAAAATAATTTCTTTTAATAAACCTATTCGAAGTTGGCCCGAGCTGCTATGAAATTACCATTTCTGTTTACCTCCTGCACCAAATAAAATGTATGGCAAGTAAATTGCGCGGCCAAGGCACGTAGCCTCCCCTCGTGAGACTATCCCGCAATCCCGCAATGACTAAAGACGGTTCAATCATTCAAGTGCCTCTCTATCAGTCCATCCAAATACCTTTCTTCCCAAATACATTATTTTTTCCAAACATATAAGCTATATTCTTTCAGAGACTGCATTAATTCAGGGGAAAATACTGTTCCAAGTCTGTTGAAATACACTGAATTCTGGCAGAATGCCTGTCGATGGTCACACTGTGGCTCCACAGTGGTTACGTATTGGTCCTCTGTTTATTTACTCTTGTTCTTAATTTAGGACGCTGCGAGGATTCCGTTGAAATATTTTTAAGAAGCTCGTTTAGTGCGGCTGCAAATAGTCACAGCGATCATTCATTCATTTCTATAGGGAAATCAACCCGACATCTCCGCGACCGGAGCCACGCTGCCCTCGTTGACCAAAAAAACCATACGGCCGCTCATTCTTAATGGAGATCGATGTCCTTTATTTTTTAAGAGAAAACTTAAAAATATAAAACAAACCCGGTCTTAAAATCGATACCTTATTAACAGAGTGGCGTTGAGCACTTACGTCATAAAGTTTCATGGGTAAAGAATCTATTTTTTTAAGGGATGGCTCTTTATCTTTTTTACTCGGCGAGAAAACTGCGTCTTCTCGTTTTTTCCCGCGTATAATCTCTCGCCCCCATCCCTTCGTCCCTCCCCTCTTTGACTGGCTTTTTTCCCTGTGGCGTTCATGGGAGATATTCTCTCAACCGACCCCGCCTCCTACTCCTCCACCCGCCATTTTGTCTCGCCGATAACCATGACCTCCGCGTCCCTCACCCCTTCAGAGCCTGCTCCGGCTCGCGACGAGCGAACGCAATTTCCCTTATGGGTGTCTCTTTTTCTTTCCCTACCAGCGCCTCTTTCTCCCGCAGTCCCTCTGCTTCTCTCTCTATTTCCCTCTCTTAGCTCTCTTTCTCTCAGGCAACCGCCTACGCGGTCCCCGCGAGATGGTGCGTCACTTGCTCCGGGAGAGTATTCAGGGTCTGTGTGATGCGCCCTCTTTCACCCTCCCACCCTCACCACCACTCCCCCCCCCCCCCCACCCCTCGAACCCTATTCGTCACTGCTCGTTGTGCATTCCCTCCCACTTCGCAACCCTTCAGGGGCCTTCCTTGGCGTTCAACATTGCCTCGACCTCATTGAGGAGATTTTTAATGCTTGAATTTGTGTATTTTTTACTCATTTTGCGGTGACCTAAAATGAGAATAGTAGCCACCGTATAATAATAGAGCGGAGATCATCTCATCATCATCGGTCAGCAATCCTAGGATTGTTTTGACGCAGCTCTCCACTCGATTCTTCTATCGGCCAACGTCTTCATATTGACGTAGCTCCTCTCTTTTACATTCTTCACAACTTGCTCCAAAAATCTCATACGAGGCCTGCCTTTTCCATTATTCCTGTTTAATTTTCCTCGACTTTTGCCTCCTCGACGATTTCTTCATTAGACCATCGTGTCTCAAGATATGACCGATTAAGTTGTTCCGTCTTCTTGTTAGGGTCTTCAGTCTGTTCTCTCCCACTCTTCTTAAGACTTCTTCGTTTGTCACTCGGTCGATCCATTTCATCTTCAGTCTTCTTCTTCAATCCATTTCTTTATTGTTCCATTTCTTCTTCGGTAGCACCACAATTCAAGCGTTTCCGGCCTTGACTTCTCTGCTTCTTTTATCGTCCATGCTTCGCTGCCATTTAGTAAAATGCTCCGGATGTATGTTCCAATGAAATATTTCCGCAGTTCCATGCTTATATTTGCAGCTCTTGGCAGAAACTTCTTTTGGTAAAATGTCCTTTTCTCCTGAGCAATTCTGCATGAAATCCCTCTTTTACTTCCTCCCGGAAATCGTCTAAATACTCAAATTACCTACTGAATTGTTGGATCTCTGATCGTGTTAATAATTCCAAAGAAAAATTCCAATTTAACTTAAACGTTAACGCATCATACGTAATGGGGAACAGTCAGGCCCATAATTTCACGTGTACTCGCAAACACCTTCTTCGTGGTTGTTAAAGGGAGCCTTTTTCTGCGCCAGAGATAACCACAGACTACACTCATACACCACGCGTTGCTGGTGCTGCGTGTACAGTCCATAAAAGCCTGGTTAAAGTCAAATTATTAATATTAATTAATTAATATATAGTACATTATAACTGATAATTTATTAAATAAATCATTAATAAATTAAGATCGAATACTGGCTCGAATACTCACTTCATATTGAAGCGAGAGGAAGGGTTGTCAGGTCAACTGTGTGTACTACAGTATCGACAGGTGGGGACCAACCTTCCGTTACGTTCGAATAAAGATCCATTCATTCTATGCTCAAATGATAAAAATATTCATACCATTATATCACCCAATTATTTGTGAATAAATATTATTAATGAGAAACAAATAAAGTTTTTATGAAGAATGTTGGTTTTGTCATTCACAAAAGAGAAATTTCAGGGCAGCGTTACGTAATTTGGGGTGGAGGAATTAAACAGTGAAATTACCGAGAGTTATAGGGGGACGATGACAAAAGTACAAATCGGTTTTGTGTATTGGTCTTAATAGATATAATATTGCGTATTGAGTGGAATGATTTGGTTAAAGCAGACTCATATTGGCCTTATGGTATGTTTAAAATGAGTTAATAGAGCTAAAAAGGGGACTTCACTTGATAGTTGGATTATGAGAAAAAACTTTCTAAAAGAACATCATGACTGAAAAGAGACCCAAACTTTAGATCCCGGAAATATGAAACAAATCGTAGAAACTCAATTAATCTATTTAAAAATGCACGAGATGTGTTATAATATGAAGTAATATAAATTGTTAAACAAGTAATTAGTGTTAAATTATCAATCCTTATATGTTTAATTAATAATATGTGAGTATTATCGTTTAAAAGGAATAATTTTATTAAAATTACAATATTTTTTTAGATTTTGGATTCATTTTTGGATGAATGAGTTTCCCCTTATTCGTCACTCTTTCGACGAAAAATTCTGAAATGAATTTTTCCATTTATGGATAACTTTGTGGTGAAGGTGAGGATGACTCGCAAAATCGTCTCGGCCTTATCATTTAACTAAAAATATTAGTTTATTCTCGAGACAAATAGTTATATTAAACATCTGTCTTATTATCTGTTAATTATTAGCCAATGATCAATGTAAAATAATGCTAACAGGTATTGATATTAAATAATACAGCGAATGGAGCACTTTTAGAAATCACATAGAAAGGGAAATTAAGAGTATAGGAGAAGCCTTGAAACACTCATTTAAGTACAATAATTCACGAATATACTATGCAATTCAAGTCTTTGGGAGAGCAATTGGAAAATACTCTTCATTGAAGTTTTTATACCTTGATGTAAATGGAGTTTGACTATCATTCGTTCACCGATAACAATTTTTAGCCATTCTCAATGTTTAAGGTGAACCTATAAATAATTGCATCAGTTTGAAAACAGTTTGAGTCGTCAAGAAAAATGAATTCAGTTTAAATACAGATGGAAATCATTCCAATGTATAGAAATCATTTTGAATGAAGTAATCGATGTGTTTTAAGTCCGATGTAGCCTTTTCATTTAGAGTTGAAATGCAATTGAAGTCAACTCGACAGTAGTTAGAATGCAAATCTTGGAGAAAAAACTTCAGTTTGGACAGTTTGAAGTCTGTTTAACCATAAAAATTTTGATTCGGGAAATATGTTTTATTTGTTTTTATGTAATAATTACTATTCATTATATTATATTTATGATTATTTATTTTTTATTTATATTACCTATTTTATTATTATTCAGTGTAATGAGATGTAATTATCTAGTCAAAAACCGTCCATAATAATTATTGTTGCCTGGGCTGCGGTCCGTTTCACGCTCCAAGCGCTCCGAAGCTCCTCAGCTCGGTCCGTTTCACGCTTCAAATCGCTTCGAAGCTCAGGAAACGGGGCCCCTGAGTGAGCATAAATTTACTATTAAGACCGCTCCAAACGCTCCACGCTGGATGTGGAGCGTTTGGAGCGATAACAATAAATAGTTCGATATATTCGAGAACTAGCGCCAATTTCATGTGTTGCTACGCGAACTTACAAATAAATAAACATAAATAATTTGCGAAGGGAAGAAGAACATTTGTAGCAATGGAAAATAAAATGGAAATTACTGTACACGCCGACTGGTTGAATGAAGATTTTATATTTCTATTGAACCCAGAAGAGTACAACCGGGCCTTAAATGGTGAGTATTCTAAAATATGAAATTAAGATTAGTAAAGAGTCTTTCAAAATACTTTACACTTACCACAATTCCAAAATAATTTCAATTAATTTTCCATTCAGATAACGTAAGAGGTCTTGTAAATGGCCAAATTCATAATAGAAATGAACGAGTTGTGGTTGAAGAAATTCCTGACAACGAAGCGGAAGAAGGTAATCCCCTACCAAAAATTATCTTTACTATTATCACAGGTGAAAATTAGTGATTAGTAAAATATGAAAAGATATTACAGAAATGTGATACGTTTTAAATTAAAATCTTTGGTGAAATAATTAGTGACGGAAGTCTAAGTAACAATTATTAAATATATAATGTAGCATAACGGTTTGAAAACATTTTCTTATATAAACCCGTACTTTCTTTTTCTCTAGCGGTTCCAAAGAAAAGGAGGGTGGAAACCATTTTATAAAACTTTATAGAGGATATTAAGAAAGAAAGGGAAATTGAGAAAGCAGAGCGTGTGAGAGAGAGAAGAAATGAGGAAGGCTAAGGAGGAGAGGGAAAATAGAAGGGATGAGGAGAGGAGAAGAAATAATGAAGAAAAAATGAAATTACAGAGGGAGTCGATAGAATTGTTAAAAAAAATTTGGAGAGAAATAATTGAATATATAGTTTATTTATATTTGTTTAAGTATTGAGTTTTTTAATGTCTTTTCCAATAAAAAAATTAAGCAAGTTTGTTCTTTATTCTCTTTCTCTTGATTTTTCCTCGCTCCCTGATCCGCTGATCGTTGATGTTAATGGGCACTCTTTCCAATTCTGGTCCAGCAACATCCTCCTCTGGCAGTTCATCTCTTTTTTCCATGCATATATTATGGAGTACGCAGCATGCCAGGATGAACTCGGGTATTTTCTCCATGTCCACTAAAGGTAATTTATCCCTAAGACTACGAAATCGTCCTTTGAGTAGTCCAAAAACACGTTCTATAACTTGCCTTGCCGCAGACAACTTTTTATTGTAATTTTTTTGTCTGTTAGGTGGCCGTTGTCTCTGAAGGGTGTCATTAAGTGCTCATGTATGCCGTAGGCAGAATCACCAATGATATGAGAATCATTAGGAAAGTATGCATCCGGATTCCTCAAATAATGGAATATACGTGAGTGTTTTAGCACTCTAGCATCGTGTACGGAGGCAGCATTTCCAGCCACGCAATGCGTGAATATGGCTCGATGATCACAAACAGCCTGGGGAATAATAACACAGCCTCGTTTCCGCTAACATTATTGCAGCATAGATTGTACGGATTTCTGCCTCAATCATTACATCCGTATCCTCTTCACTCTCCGAGGTCTCCGTTGAAACATAACTGTCTTCTGAGTCATTAAAAAAAATATTCTCCACTACGGGTACAATCCCCTCCATTATCAGTTATTTGATTTAACCTCCACGAAATTCTTTTTATTTACAAACACGCCCCCCTAGCAACCATCAATTGAACGCCCGCCACACTTCCAAGCCGGTCCGTTTCACAGTCGCGCTTGAAGCGCTTAAAAGCGAAGGAATGAAACGGACCGGCCTTTGGAGCGGTGGCGCTTCGAAGCGCTTGGAGCGTGAAACGGACCGCAGCCCTAGTATAAGTCTGTCGTTGGATGAAGCAAAGTAAATTTGTTAAATAATAATCGCGGATCAAATTAAAATAAATGTTTTGTTTTTCCATGGTTGTCATGGGGGAAATAGTTTGTTGATAACGAGGATTCGGGGCATAACGATATTGAACACGAAAGAGAATGGTTGTATCATTGATTTGAATAAAAACTTAATCCAACAATTTGGTAGCAGAGCGTGGTTATAAGATACACGAGTGAAATTTCCAGGAGGTCAAGTAAAGTGACAAGGGAAAATGTCAGACTTTGGAGTTTCAAGAATCGAGCCTCTAACAAACAAGAATTATGGACTTTGGAGCATGAGATTGGTTGCAGTTCTTAAGGCGAAAGGATTGTATCAAGATATCATTTTCGGTGATGAACCAGAGAAGAATGGTGCTGATGCAGCGGCTGTGGCGAAGTGGGAAGCCTGGTCAAAGAAGAACGACGAGGTCAACATGCTGATCATTATGACACTTTCGGCGGAGCAGGCGTTAGCATGTCAAGGTATTTCCAATGCAAAAGAGTTGTGGCTTTTGTTAAAGAAACGTCATGACGGTGTTGAGAAACATAGAAAGACTCAGTTAATGATTGAATTGGCTAAATTAGAAAAATTAGAGAAAGAAAGCATTGACGGTTATTTAACTAGAGCTCAAACATTAGAGACTCAACTTAAGGAAATGGGTAATAATATTGAAGATTATGAATTAATTATGTACGTAATCGAGGGTCTACCAAAGAGTTTCAGTGAAGTTGCAACAGCGATTTCTTCCAATCCAACGGTGGATTTCGAATTCATGAGAGGAGCACTTTTGCGATATGAGGAGAAAAACAAGAAATCAACCAATGAAGGAGAGGTCAAGGCTTTTAAGGCGAAGGTGCAGACTAAGAAAAAATGTTTCTGTTGTGGCAAAATTGGACATTTTTCTCGTGATTGCTGGCACAAGGACAAGGAGAATTCAATTGAGACTAAAGAAAATTCAAAGGATTTTTACAAGAATAAGAGCAAATTCAAGGGAATTTTCAAAGGAGGCAAGAATCAACATGCATTTGAAGTGAGGGAGCATCACAAGATAAATGCAGAAAATGGAGTCACTTGGATGCTTGATTCGGCGTGCACATCTCACATGACTCATCAAGAGGAGTTATTGATTAATAAGAGGAAAGACAATGTGGAGATCGTGACGGCTGAAGCAGGCAGAAAGATTCACGCTGAATTTCGAGGAGAAATTGAAGGAACCAGCTATCTTGACGATGGTGAGGTAGCATTAACTATAAAAGACGTACTTTATGTTCCAGATTTAAACAGCAACTTGATGTCAGTTCCAAGTCTGGTCAAGATGGGCAAGAAAATAGTTATTGATGAAGATGGATTTGGAATTTATGACAAGAAAACAGGAGAATTAGTTGCACAGGGGATCTTTGAAGCAGATGCTTTTATGTTTCGAATGAGCACGGACAGCGATGAACGAGAGCTGAAGAAAGAAGTTTGCTTTAGCACAAGCGAAATAAATAGTAATTTATGGCACCAGAGGCTTGGTCACATTAACAATAATTATCTTTCTAGATTGGCGAAAGAGAATCTTGTCAGAGGACTCGAAAATGTGTCGATCAAGGACGACAACTGCGAGGATTGCATTCAAGGGAAACTGACGAGAGCACCATTCAAAGAAGTCGAAATCGAAGGTGCACAGCAGATCTTGGAAAGACTGCACGCGGATTTGTGTGGTCCAATGCAACAAGAATCAATTGGAGGGAGTAGGTACATGCTGACTATTGTGGACGAGTACAGCAGAAGATATTTCGTCGATTTTTTGAAGAGTAAAAGTGAAACTGCCGATAAACTGATCGAGTTTATTGAGAGAAAAGAGAACGAGACAGGACAAAAGGTCAAGAATTTTCGCTCAGACAATGGTACGGAATTTACCAACGACACATTGCAAGAATATTTCAAGAAGAAAGGCATCAAGCACGAGAGAACGACGATCTATTCTCCACAGAGCAACGGAATTGCTGAGAGAGCCAATCGAACGTTGGTGGAAATGGCTCGAACGTTACTCATTGCAGCTGGATTAACACTGATGTTTTGGGCAGAAGCCGTGTGGACTGCGAGCTACTTGCATGATCTTTCACCTACGAAGAAGAGGGATCAAGTTCCACTTGAGATTTGGAAAAACAAGAAACCATCGGTCAGACATCTCAGAGTTTTTGGCTGCAAGGTCTTCTACAGAAATGAAGATGTTCAAAAAAAGAAGCTTGACGTGAGATCAAAGGAAGCTGTGTTCGTGGGATACTCGAAGAACAGGAGAGCCTACCGAGTATTTGACTTGAGTGACAGGAAGATTCACGAGAGTCGAGACGTAAAGTTCATTGAAGAAAAAATGGGTTTTCAGAAGAAGGAAGAAGACGTTGGTTATGACGAGACTAACTACGTTTTTATCCCAATTGAGAGGCAAGAGAATCGAGACGAACGACACGAGGAAGAAAACAATTCAGGAATTATCCATGACGTTGTTGAAGATTTTCAAGGACAATTCGACAGTGATGATGATTCATCTCATAAAAATCCGTTGGTAATTGTTCAAGCTGGAGAGAGAAGAAGAGGGAGAAAAAAAGGTGACACGAACGATGTCCTGAAACAGAGACACCAAGAAGAATTAAAAGGAATAGAAGATGAATTAAGACAACAAGGAGTAAGAAGGTCAACGAGAGAGAAGAAGGAGCCCGATTGCATTGTCAATATGGTGCAAGAAATCAATCCAAGGAACTACAAAGAAGCAATCGAGTCCAAGGACAAGATCAAATGGATTGAAGCAATGAACAAGGAATTGAAAAATATGAAAAATTATCAGACTTGGGAAATTGTTAACAAGCCAAAAGAGGTAAAATTAATTCAAAGCAAATGGGTTTTCAAGAAAAAGGGAACCAAAGATGCAGAAGTATACAAGGCAAGACTGGTAGCTGATGGTTCACGACAGCGAATGGGAGTGGATTACAAAAGCTCTTACAGTCCAGTGATGAAGCAAGAGTCATTGAAGACACTGTTGGCAATTGCAGCGAAGAAAAATTACAAAGTGGAGTTCATTGACGTCGAAGCAGCGTACTTGAACGCAGAATTGGACAGGCATGTGTACATGAATCTACCAAAAGGAGTAAACATTGAAGAAGGGAAGATATTTAGACTAAAGAAGAGTTTATATGGACTTCCAGAAGCAGGAAGATGTTGGTTTAAGAAATTATCTGGAATTTTGAAGGAATTGGGATTGAAACCATGTAAAGCAGATCCATGTGTATTTGTCGAAGAGTCAAAGAAGGGATTTTTGGCAATTGGATGCTACGTGGATGACTGTATAATTGTTGGTGACAGTCAAAAGAAGATTGATCAACTGGTGGAAAAACTGAAAAAGCAATTGAAGATTAAGGTGTCAAAGGAGGATGAAGTGAAGTTCCTAGGAATAAAAATCAAAGAAGAAAAAGAAGGATTTATCATGGAACAATCAAGCTACATCGAAGAAGTTATTGAGAGATTCGGAATGGAGAATTGCAATGGAGTGAAGACACCAGCAGCAAGTGGAGTCAAACTTGACGATTACGAAGATTCGGAGAAAGCAAACAAGGATTTGTACCAAGAAATACTTGGATGTATTGGATATTTGGTGAGAGGGACGAGGCCGGACTTGGCATACACCTACAGCAAACTATCGCAGTACTCAAAAGATCCAAGGATGATTCATTACGAGGCGTTGAAGAGAGTTTTGAGATATTTGAAGGGGACCAAAGGGTATCGTTTGAAGATTGGCAGAGAAGTTGGAAGACTGGAGATTAGTTCAGATGCCAGTTGGTGTACCACTTTGGATTCGAAATCATTTGGCGGATATTCAGTGAAGATTGGAGACGCATTGATCAGTTGGAGAAGCGGAAAGCAGAAGATGGTAGCTTTATCAACTATGGAATCGGAGTTGGTGGCATTATGTGATGGAGTTTGTGAGGGCATCTGGTTGACAGAGTTGTTAGAAGAGCTGGGACAATTTGAAGTTGTTGAACGACCAATAAAAGTTCGAACTGACAGTCAATCAGCATTGAATTGGAATAACAATGAGAAGATCAACAAAGAAAACAAGCACATCAGAAGAATGTATCATTTTGTCAAGGATGAAATCAAAAATGGTGAGGTGGTTCTTCATCACGTGGGTTCAGCAGACTTGGAAACTGATGTTTTGACCAAGGACGTCAGCGAAGCATTAATGAAGAAGCACATTCCAAACTTGAGTTTAATTATTTAAAATTTGTCACGCGAAAGGAGGAATTTGAAGCAAAGTAAATTTGTTAAATAATAATCGCGGATCAAATTAAAATAAATGTTTTGTTTTTCCATGGTTGTCATGGGGGAAATAGTTTGTTGATAACGAGGATTCGGGGCATAACGATATTGAACACGAAAGAGAATGGTTGTATCATTGATTTGAATAAAAACTTAATCCAACATTGGAGAACCTTTAGTTCTAGCTTAGTTTTAGGAAAAATATTCTAAATATTTTTGGAATATGATAAGACTCAAAAGAAAGATCTTGTCTATAAAAAAACTTAGTCTTTGCAAATATTCTTTGATTTTTAGGATTGTTTGTCCAGCAGACTTACATAAAATGTATATTTGCAGAAAATATTGAAAGAACGGATATGAGTGTAAGGTTGTAGAGTGTACTGCACGCCCTAAGTAGATTGGAACACGCGATGACCCTTGGTCTCGTCTCGCGGAGGATCTACTCCACATCAAGATATGTAGTCCAGCGTGGTGGTCGAAATGAATGACATATTTCATTTAACTTTCTGTCCCAGGGTGGTTGATTGCTATCAATACACTCAATAAAATTAATAATATTGAATCGCTACGTTTTTCTACGCTGAAAAGGGGATGCGATTGTTGCTTATCAGGGAAATGATAAATAAGAAGTTTTGAAATGTACGCCAAGTAAGTGGCTCCGCGATATATCGAATCCGGTAAAAAGGTCGATATTAGGTTCCCAAATAGAAATGGCGTAGTTCACTAGTGATATACCATAAAAGTTTGTTTGCATGGATAAGCAAAAAAAATCGTGATAGAAGACATTAATAAGGACTAACTGAAGGTATGATATGTAAATATTTGGTAATTTGTGGCTAATTATTTGTAGGAGCTAAGTTTCTGAACCGCAATCCTGGTAACGAGACAACTAAAATCTCGAACCAGGATTCCGAGGAAAAAATGGTCTTTGTGTGGACGTTGTGTACAGATGAACGTGTATACGACGTTAGAAAAGTTTTTAGGCATGAAATGATTATTACATATCTCATAAATATATAACTGCCTTCTTTCTAAGGCTTCAACTAGGCTCTTATAACGATGTCTTTAGCGCCTGAATATATGAAGAAGGTGGCTGTTCATAAATACTATGTTGGTGGTTGATTCATATTTATAGGGTAGATTACAAACCGAGATCTACCCCTTAGATTGCTCCTAAGCTATTCGTGTGAATGTTATTTTTAGATTGTTTTGTATTTGAAGTGGCAAATTGAGGGCAGCATTTTGTGTACGAGGTTCATGCTATTATTGTGCAGTAGTTCCATTCCAGGGTGATAGCAGGAAGTATTCATGGCTGAAGCTTAACACGGCAGAATACTTGAAAACAAATTACATTTTATAATGTTTCCATGAACGTGTACTACTCTGCTCCTAAGCCAACTACTGTTCTTAACTTTTATGGTCCTCAAAGAGCAAATGGACCAATAACTATAATTTAATCCATCCCTCTTCTTTTGTTTACTTCGTTTTTTATCTCCTTTGATGCTTCGGCAATGCCTTGCTCAAGGGAGTGTTATTGACGTTTATAAATAGTGGTAATTGAAAAGAAATTGTTCAAAAGGAGAATGTGGTGTTGCCTCCAGATTTTCTTATTTAATCAATCATTAACCCACATCTGTGGACTAATGATTACTGCGATGTAAACCTATTTGAACTATATCTTGTTTCAGTTAAGGCATTTTTACTGTTCAGAATTGTTGATGGTTCCCCCATTCCAAATAGTGGTTGAACACAATGAATTTGTTGAATCATGTTCAAAGTCAGTCACTGGACTACCAGTAGTGAGAATTTGACAACATTAGAGTAGGTAAGAATATGAACCATAAATCATCATCATCGTTGGTCAACAATCCTACGATTGGTTTGACGCAGCTTTCCACTCGATTCTTCTGTCAGCCAACCTTTTCATTGTAATTCTTCTCTTTTACATTCTTCACAACCTGTTCCATTTATCTCATACGAGGCCTGCCTTTTCCAATCTTCCCATCCACTTTTCCCTCGACGATAGTCTTCATCAGGCCATCGTGTCTCAAGATATGGCCGATTAAGTTTTCCCTTCTTCTTTTTAGAGTTGTTAGCAGACTTCTCTTTTCTCCTACTCTTCTTAGCACTTCCTCGTTATTTACTCGGTCGATCCATTTAATCTTCAGCATTCTTCTGTAGCACCATATTTCAAATTCTTCTACCCTTTTCTTCTCCGCTGCTGTCATCGTCCATGATTCACTGCTGTAAAGAAAAATGCTCCAGATGTATGTTCTTATGAACTGTTTCCTTACTTTTATGCTTGTATTTCCTGCTGTAAGTAGATTCTTCTTTTGAAAGAATGCCCTCTTTGCCTGGGCTATTCTACTCCCTATTTCTTTCTTGCTTCGTCCATCGTTGGTTACTCGGCTTCCTAGATAACAGAACTCTTTAACCTCTTCAAGTTTTTGTTTTCCTAGTTTGACATTGGTTTTCGCCTCTTCTTTAACAATAAATATTGTTGTGAATTTCAGTTGCCTGTATTATTCATGCAACTGTGAAAGAGAAAAGGGTAATTTATCTAAGTGGATGTATTCACATGACCAAAGCTGAGAAGATTATTATTTGGTGTTCTACCAATTAGAAGAGTTTTCTGTCAAGTTTTCTTACTCAGCTTCTGTATTTTTTCTCTTTTCTTCCAAAACTTACCTGCTCACCCATTCACCTCTACAACTTCCTTGTTTGCTCTCCTTCCTGCTACATTTTTTTCATCCTTTCCCCAAGTTCCACACTTGGAACTATATAGAAGAATATATACGAAAGGGGTTCAAAGAGGAGGCTATTGTTGGGTGAAGGGTGTGGGGGGAGGGTTTGGGGGTTAGTTGGGGACAAATATTACTCATTCAATAGTGAGGTCATTGGATGAGGGAGGTGTGAGTAGTGGTAAAATGTCGTCAGTTAGTTAGTTGCTAAATAACTAAGGATAGAATGGGTGAAGGACATTCAAAATAATTATAAATCAATAATTCAGTCTTCTTCTTTCATTGGATGATCTTACATCATGTGCTGACCCTTGGACTCGCACTGATATTTTTCCAATTGAAGTCGCACCAATGGGAGTGCTCCAAAATGTTTTGCTTAAAAGGATTTTCAATTGTTGTTCAGGAAGCATTTATGATGTTCACTTAGTGAACATTGGGAATGCTTCCTCCTGGAATATGTATATAAAGGCCTGTTGGGGTAACTTGGAAGTTTATCCTGAGGATGACGTTGAGGCATTGAAACGAGTCAGAAATAAAATCAAATTGTGGGTAACAAATTTGACTTTTTTCAAAGATGCTGTACCATTGCATCTCACCTGATTGTAGTGATTTACTTTGGAAGCATTTTACTTTTATTTATTATTATTATACCATTGAATACATCTCCCTCTGGGCTTTTGGTGAATAACACCTAAGGTTAGAATGTACTGGATGAGGCATTGGCATGCTAGCCTATGGTTGATGGTAAAGCCAGTATAGGGGTGCTTGGGAAGCATAAGGCCCCCATTCCTCAAAACAAAACAATGCATTTTGTATGGCCCCATATGGAGACTGCATGTGTCTTGAAACAAAATCGTACCCACGTCAGTTAATGCATCTAAGATTATTCAAGGGGCATTAAATTATTTTTATTTAGAGATGTGTGAATACTAGAAAGTATTCAATATTCGAGACTTTGAATAGTTATGCTAAAAGAATTAGATATTCAAGGTCTCGAATCATCATCACCTTGGGTCAACAATCCTAGGGTTGTTTTGATGCAGCCCTCTACTTGATTTTTTTATTGGCCAACCTCTTCATATTAACGTAATTCCTCTCTTTCACATCACTCACTACCTGTTCTATATAACTCATGCGAGGCCTGCCTTTTCCATTCTTCCCATTGACTTTTCCCTCGACAATTGTCTTTATCGGGCCATCATGTCTTATGATATGGACGATTAGGTAGTCACGTCTTCTTTTTATAGTTTTCATCAGACTTCTCTTTTCTCCAACTCTTCTTAAGACTTCTCCATTTGTCACTGAGTCGATCCATTTTTTCTTCATCATTCTTTGGTCATCATCAAGGGTCAACAATCCTAGGATTGGTTTGACGCAGCCCTCCACTCGATTCTTCTATTGGCCAACCTCTTCATAGAAACGTAGTTCCTCTCTTTCACGTCCTTTACGACCTGCTCCATGTAACTCATACGAGGCCTGCCTCTTCCATTTTTCCCGTTCACTTTTCCCTTGACGATTGTCTTCATCAGGCCATCGTGTCTTAAGATATGGCCGATTAGGTTGTCCCGTCTTCTTTTTATAGTTTTCAGTAGACTTCTCTTTTCTCCCACTCTTCTTAGGACTTCTTCATTTGTCATTCGGTCGATCCATTTTATCTTCATCATTCGTCGGTAGCACCATATTTCGAATGCTTCCACTCTTTTCTTCTCCGCTGCTGTCATCATCCATGCCTCACTGCCATAAAGGAACATGCTCCAGATATACGTTTTAATGAATTGCTTCCTTACTTCCAAACTTGTATTTCCAGCTGTTAGTAGATTCTTCTTTTGATAGAATGCCCTCTTTGCCTGGGCTATTCTACTCCCTATTTCTTTCTTGCTTCGTCCATCGTTGGTTACTCTGCTTCCCAGGTAACAGAACTCTTTCACCTATTCCAGTTTCTGTTTTCCTGGTTTAACGTTGGTTTTGGCCGCTTCTCTTTTGCTGCACACCAATATCTGAGTTTTCTTCTTATTGATCTTCAGCTGATGTCTGGTCATTGTCCTTTCCATGGTTGTTAGCATCTTATTCAGCTCCTTCTCTGTCTCTGCTATGAGAGCTATGTCATCAGCGAAAAGTAGCATGCTGATTTGTTTCTCCGTGGATGTTCACTTCAGAACACTTCTCCTTGACTTCATTGATGGCTCTCTCAATGTAAACATTAAAAATTACAGGAGACAGTGCACAGCCTTGTCTCACTCCTTTCCTTATTCTTGCTTCTTCACAGCTGGGTCCAGATTTAATCACAGCTACTTGGTTTTTATACAAACTGTGGATAATTCTTCGATCATTGTAGGAAACTCCAATTCCTTTCAGAATATCAAGCATTGAATTCCAATCCACGTTGTCGAAAGCCTTCTCTAAATCCACAAATGCAATGAAGGTCGGTTTGTTCTACTCCATTCTCTTCTCTATAAGCAGCCTAAGGGCCAATATTGCTTCTCTTGTACCCTTACTTTTCCTGAATCCGAATTGATCTTCATCCAGGAACTCCTCTGCTTTTCGTTCTATTCTTCTGTAGATGATCCTTGTCAATATCTTCGATGCATGTGTCGTCAGGCTTATAGTCCTAAAATTTTCACATTTCTCTGCTCTCTTCTTTTTGGGAATAGGAATGATGATGTTTTTCTCGAAGTCCCTGGGTATTTCTCCTTTTGAGTACGTGTCACAGATGACATTATAAAGTTGAGCCAATGTCCTCTCTCCCGCATTCCTTATCAGTTCTGCGGGTATATCATCAATTCCAGAAGCCTTATTCTTCCGAAGGTCCCTTACTGCTGCGTCGAATTCCGATCTCAATATTGATGCTCCCATATCATCCTTCTCGACTTCGCTTTCCTCTTCAATCACTTTCGTGCTGAGGTCGTTCCCGTTGTATAACTCTTCGAGATATTCTTTCCATCTCTTCACTTTGTCTTCATTTTCAATCAAAAGTTCTCCATTCTTGTCCCTTATAGTATTGCATCTTGCGCTCCGTTCCTTGAAGTGGTTCCTCACTATCCTATTGGCAGCTTCCACCTTTCCAATGGTAAGGTTGTTTTGTACATCTTCGCACAGATTGTTCATCCACATTTCTCTAGCTTTCCTGGCTTTGCGACTTACTTCGTTCCTTATTCTTTTGTAGCAAAGCTGCCCTTCTTCAGTTTTCGCATTCTTGTACTTTCTTCTTTCTTCAATCAGCACTAAGACTTCTTCCGTGATCCATGGTTTCTTCTTAACAACTTTTCTTCTTCCAAGAATTTCTTTTGCGGCTTTTTGTAGTCCACATTTAATGTTTTCCCTACGCTCTTCTACTGGTTTCTCAGTCAGGTCCTCTCCTATGTTGTTTTCTACTGCTTTTTGAAATTCCAGCTGATTTTGAGTCTCCTTTAGTTTTTCTACATGCCAAATGTTCTTTACTGTTTTCTTCAATCTCTTGAATTTTAGATGGCATTTCATCATCACTAAATTATGGTCGATGTCTGCACCCGGGTAGCTTTTGCAGTCCTTCACCTGATTCCTGAACCTCTGCTTCACTAAAATGTAGTCTATTTGAAATCTTCCTCTGTCTCCTGGCATCTTCCATGTGTATTTTCTTCGGTTGTGATTTTTAAACAATGTGTTAGTAACCACTAACTTATGTTGTGCGCAGAACTCCAGCAGTCTTTCTCCTCTTTCGTTCCAGTTTCCCAATCCATATTTTCCAGTTATTCTTCCATCTTGTCCTTCGCCGACGACAGCGTTCCCGTCTCCTAAAATAATTAGGTTTTCTTCTCCTCTTACCTGTTTTATTATTTCAGTGATATCTTCGTAGACGTCTTCCACTTCTTCATCTTCGTAGTCCGACGTAGGCATGTAAACTTGCACCACAATGGTATCTGTAGGCTTAGTTTCAATTTTAACCATTACTATCCTTTCACTATATTGAAGGAAGCTCTTCACACGCAGTCCCGCACTCTTCCTGAGCATTATGCCTACTCCAGCGTTGCCATTCAGTGATCCGGTATGAATAATTATATAACTTCCACTCCAAAAGTCTCCTTCTTCGGGCCATCTCATTTCACTGATTCCCAATACATCGAGGTCCATTCTCCGCATTTCCACCTTCAGGTTCTCCAGTCTTCTGCAGGTCCGAAGTGATCGCACGTTCCTACCCTAAAATGAATATCACACTTGACTGATGTACTCTCTCGGGTAGTCCCCGCCCGGAGATCCGAATGGGGGACTATTTTACCTCCGGAATATTTTATTCGAGAGGGTGCCATCACGTCTTGATAATAAAGGAAAGAGTGGAGTAGCTGCGACTCCTCGGAATAATAATGTGGTGGTTTCCCCTTGCCTTCCACATCGCAGTACTACAGCCGTTAAAGTAAATGTTACCACGCCTGTAGTGAAATGAGTGTCGCTGTACCGACCACTGTGGTCTCCACCTTCACTCATATGAAGGAGAGCTGCTGCCCTCTCCTCCGGGTGATGGGAAGCGTATTGTTGGCGGCCTCCATCGCCAAGTCACAACATCTTCACAGGTTCTGTATTATTTAAGGCCTACCTTACCCAAGGATAGACCAATACCCCCTCGGAATGCCGTTGCTTTTTGTCCACGACTGCTTATTCGACGAGTAAACTCACTTATCTCGCAGCTAACCTCTATATCTAGAGGTTGACCCACCATCCGCAACCCAGTGGACGCACTCGGTGGCTTTAAGCTCAGCTGCGAGCATTCTTTGGTAGCACCACATTTCGAATGCTTCCACCCTTTTATTCTCCACTGCTGTCATTTTCCATGCCTCATTGCTGTGAGGAAACTTGCTCCTGATGTAGGTTCTGATGAATTGCTTCCTTACTTCTAAGCTTGTATTTCCAGCTGTAAGTAGATTCTTCTTTTGATAGAATGCCATCTCTGCCTGGACTATTCTACTGACTATTTCTTTCTTGCTTCTTCCATCGTTGGTAATTCGGCTTCTCAGGTAACAGAACTCCTTCACTTCTTCCAGTTTTGTTTTTCCTAGTTTATCGTTGGTTTTGGCCTCTTCTCTCTTGCTGCATATTAATATCTTAGTCTTCTTCTTATTGATCTTCAGTTGATATCTGGCCATTGTCCTTTCCATGGTTGTTAGCATCTTATTCAGATCCTTCTTTGTCTCTGATATGAGTGCTATGTCATCAGTGAATTGTAGCCTACCAATTGTTTCTCCGTGGATGTTCACTCCAGAAGACTTCTCTTTGATTTCATTGATGGCTGTCTCGATGTAAACAAAAATTATAGGAGACAGTGTACAGCCTTGTCTCACTTCTTTCCTTATTCTAGCTTCTTCACAGCTGGGTCCAGATTTTATCACCGCTACTAGGTTTTTATACAAACTGTGGATAATTCTTCGGTCATTGTGCGACACTCCAATTCCTTTCAGAATTCCAAGCATTAAATTACAATCCACGTTGTCAAAAGCCTTCTCTAAAGTTACAAATGCATTTTTTTCTTCTCCATTCTCTTCTCTATAAGCAGCCTAAGGGGCAATATTGCTTCTCTTGTAACCTTACTTTTCCTGAATCCGAATTGATCTTCATCCAGGAACTCCTATGCTTTTTGTTCTATTATTCCGTAGATGATCTTTTTCGATATCTTTGATACATGTATCATCAGGCTTGTAGTCCTAAAATTTGCATTTTTCCACTCTCTTCTTTTTGGGAAGATGAATTATGATGTTTTTCTCGAAGTCCCTGGACATTTCTCCTGTTGAGTACATGTCGCAGATGGTTTTGTAGAGATGGGTTAATGTCTTCTCTCCTGCATTTTTTATTAATTCTGCGAGGAGATAATCAATTCCAGAGGCCTTATTCATCTGAAGGTCCCTTATTGCCACGTCGAATTCCGATCTTAATATTGATGCTCCCATATCATCCATTTCGACTTTGCTTTCCTCTTCAATCACTTTCATGCATATATTGTTCCCGTTATATTACTCTTCCAGATATTCTTTCCATCTCTTCACTTTTTCTTCATTTTCAATCAAAAGTTCTACATTCTTGCCCCTTATGGCATTGCATCATGCCTTGAAGTTCCATGAAGTGATTCCTCACTATCCTATAGGCAGCTTCCACCTTTCCAAGTGCAAGGTTATTTTGTACATCCCTGCATAGATTCTTCAACCACATTTCTCTAGCCTTCCTGGCTTTGTGACATACTTCATTCCTTATTCTTTTGTAGCAAAGCTGCCCTTCTTCAGTTTTCGCATTATTCTACTTTCTTCTTTCTTCAATCAGCACTAAAGGATGCTTTACATGATACAATTTTTTGTACAATTTCTTTTACAAATGCTTCTATAAATTGAACAAAATTGTATGTCTGTCTGAATGGAATTAGAACAGGTTCTATTTCCTGTTCTGTCATTCAGACAATCGCACAAGCGTTCGTACAATTTGCTGCTTTACACAGTACAATTTCCTCATATAAGCATTTATACAAAAAAATTTATTGTGTAAAGCAGCCTTAAGACTTCTTCCATGGTCCATGGCTTCTTCTTGACAACTTTTCTTCTTCCAAGAACTTCTTCTGCGGCTTATTGTAGTCCACATTTAATGTTTTCCCAATGCTCTTCCACTGACTTCTCAGTCAGTTCCTCTCCTATGTTGCTTCCTACTGCTTTTGAAATGCCAGCTGATGTTGAGTCTCCTTCAGTTTTTTTACTTGCCAAATGTTCTTCACTATTTTCTTCAATTTCTTGAATTTTAGATGGCAGTTCATCGTCACTAAATTATGTTTGCTATCGTTGCCTGCACCCGGGTAACTTTTGCAGTCCTTCACCTGATTCCTGAACCTCTGCTTCACTAAAATATGGTCTATTTGAAATCTTCCTCTGTCTCCTGGCATTTTTCATGTGTATCCTCTTCTATTGTGATTGTTACACAAGGTGTTAGTAACCACTAACTTATGTTGTGTGCAGAACTCCAGCAGTCTTTCTCCTCTTTCCTTTTGGTTTCCCAGTCCATATTTTCTAGTTATTCTTCCATCTTGGCTATCGCTGATGACAGCATTCCAGTCTCCTAAAATAATTAGGTATTCTTCTCCTCTTACCTGTTTTAGAACTTGCATGATATCTTAAGGAACATCTTCCACTTCTTCATCTTCATAGTTCGACGTAGGCATGTATACCTGTACCACAGTTGTATCTGTAGGCTTGGTCTCTATCTTTGCCATTATAATCCTCTCACTTTACTGCAGGATGCTCTTCACACGCAGTCCTGCACTCTTCCTGAGCATTATGTTTAACTCCAGCATTACCATTCAGTGATCCATTGTGAATAATTCTATAACTTCCACTCCAAAAGTCTCCTTCTTCAGGCCATCTCATTTCACTGATTCCTAATACATCAAGGTCCATTCTTTGCATTTCCACCTTCAGGTTCTCCAGCCTTGTGCAGGTTCTAAGAGATTGCACGTTCCTACCCTAAAATGTCTATCACTCTTGACTGATGTACTCTCTTGGGCAGTCCCTGCCCAGAGATCCGAATGGGGGACTATTTTACCTCCGGAATATTTTACTCAAGAGGGTTCCATCACATCTTGATAAAAAGAAAGGAGTGGAGTAGCTGCGACTCCTTGGGATAATATTGTGGTGGTTTCCCCTTGCCTTCCGCTTCCACTATATTTTTTTCTACAATGATGTAGTTATTAACATGCCAAATATAGCATAATTATTCGAGACCTCCTTCCAGAGGTATGAGACTAATGACGTATCAGAAATAGTGTTGATATCAAAAATAATATTAATAATGGAACTGAAGGCTTAACTCCATGCGTTAGAAAATTCTAAACTTAGAGCGTTATTACTTGAGTGAGGGAATACATCTACGGCTATTGCATAAGATGAAGGAAAATGGTTGGTTATCTATATGGCATTGGTATGCAGATTTTATAAGAAGAAAGGTGAAAGGCAGCCCTAATGGTTGAGTAATATTTGGCAAAGGACTATCCACAAACCTACTGATGTTAATCAAATACTTATGGTGATGATTGTTGGCTTTGATAACCATGCTCAAAGTAATGAGAGGAAGGTGGAAAATTGTATTAAACTATAACCCAAAGCAATGCAGTACCCCACCATAGCCCTTAAATTGCATTAGTGAACAAGGTCAAAATTTTATGAGTGGATTGTTTGTTAGGTGAATTAGTTATAGAATCTAAAGCATTTTATGATCTCAGAAAATCCTAGCTCCAAACTATTTGGAGAATTTGGAAGGATAGGCATCTTCTTTTAATTGCTGCTAAATGTGCAGCTACAGAAAGAAGGGATGGGAGAATAAATGGCTGTTGTCTCCCACTACATGAATGTTTGTTAAGAGCCCAAGGCGAACGCAGTTGAATTTCGAGAGCAACATTTTCTGGATCTGTGCCCGCTCATTTCCCATTGGCCATTCCCATGTCATGTGCCAATGAACTTCTCCTCCTTGACTTCAGAGAGACAAACTATATGGGAGTAAAGTAAAAGAAACAAAAAATTCTGACCTTAAATATCAATGGCAAAAGACTTATTTAGAGAAGAAATGAAAGCAGCAATAATCTCAGTTACTGAAAGCATCTGCAACTTTGTGAATACTATTAAGATCATCCATTAAAATTGATTTGGTAGTTATTCTTTTATTGGTCTTTCCATTCATGAAGCAGTTGACACCCGAAAATAATTCATGGGTAATAATGAATTCATGAATCTCATCCAAACATCATGAATATGTTTTCATTTTGATGAAGAAGTCAATACCCTATATAGTGTGCTACGAACATGAACTTTCACAAGAGTCTTGGTTAAGCATTTGGTTTCCAAAAACTTGACATAACAGATTTATGAACAGATAAGCATGGCTTTCCATGGTACATACATTATGATAACTGATGCTATTTTAACCAGTCCTGCTTGTGAACTGTTGTCAACTCTCATTTTATCAAAATTCTTTCATCATCAAAATTGAGCATTGTGTGTTTGTCCCTATCAAAGAGTCTCAATCTCATGGTTGGGATGAATTCCTATTAAATTCAACCTAATGAGTGGAGTGATAAATTAGGAATACCTTTACACGTTGCTGATGATCAGGTTGGTGTGGTGGCTAGAGAACTGGCTTACTGTCCTGAAGGTCCAGAGTCAAATATTGGCAGTAGAATATTTTTCATTGATGCACTGGTCTCCACTTTCATGTTGTCTACCGATGACTTCAACTTCTGTACATGCATTGTCCTTTGAATGGGATATCAAACCATGGAGCTCTTGGTGTCTTCCTTCCTTAAGATGTTGATATTGTGTTTCTCTCCACTCTTCCTCCATTCCCTTGACTTCTTACCTCTGCCCTATTACCCTATCCTTAATGGCTTGAATGACTAGAGTTTTTAGTCCCCTCCCTGAAGCATAGAGACTTATGGTAAGACAATATATCATCATTGCCTTGCAGGTAGTACATTGTTGTAAAAAATTGGGGAGAAGGAATTAGGGAAAACGAAGATATTTGGCAGAGCCTTGCAATTATTTCATTGTATACTTATCCAATTCACTCTATCAAATGGCTTCAAAAATTCTGCATGGCAAGCGTATATCCCAGTCACATTCAGTGTTTATTTTGATTAGAATTCTCATTATCTTTCATCAGCATCACATGTTCATGTCTCTCTCATGAGCCTAAACTGGCCATCAATCAGGTATTGCCATATTGTTGAATCTTCTATTGATATCTTATGGGATCACCTCTGCTCCATGAGAAATTAAATAAGGTTCCAAACATATGTGACAATGCAATACTTATGACCATTTTCTAGAGATGGTCAATGTGTGATAGTGATGAAATATTACTCTCAGCAAACCTCCATATTCTAAATTTTCTGTTCTTCCCTACTGCAAGGTTTTGGCCTTTCTTCTCCCAAATAGCAGAGATGTCCTTAGGCGAGTAAATGTATAACTTTTGATTCAGTTAAAGGATAAATATGCACTAGTTTTGTTATTTCACCTCCTAAAGTGTGTTTTTCCTTCAAGTTGGCAATAGTAATGAATATTACTTATTTTGACCTAGTTTTTTACCATATTTTAATATGATAAAACTTATAGCACTTCTAATAAAAAAAATATCTATTCCAGAGACACTAAAATGAGTGAGGTGCTACCAGATTCCAAAGTTACTTGGGTTGGTGATGATGGCCAAGTATTTGCTTACAAACTTTGCAATGGAACCCATGTACTTGTTCATCGGCCCCTGTTGGAAATGAATTCACTGACTGTAAAAGAAGACGTTGATATGCCCCTATTATTTTTGGAAGATTCTCCAATTACCTTGTCCAGTGGTGATATAAATGGTTGGTTGGGTTTGCAACCACATGGTTGTGCATTAAACTATATTTTTATAATTATGGCATAATAAATTTTATTGCAGTATTGTTGAAAATATTGGTGTCATATTTCTGTTCTAGTTTCAAGTTAAATGCTTTAAATATTAAAATATTGCTTTATATCTTCCAGTATCCAGTATTCAACTTAGCCAGGTGATAGGAGACCAGGCAGGAGTGTTTATTCCATCAGATGTCTCAATCTCTACGGAAAATATTCTACCTGATGTTCCTGTTCAAGTGCCGCTTGCAGAAAACCCTTCAACTTCCTCTGGGGAGCCGCCGCCTTCTTATTCTGCTATAGCAGCTGATTTTATTGGTTCTGGGGAAACAACTGATCAGAATGCTATTGAAGACATTCCTGGGGAGATTTATGTAACTGGTGTGAAAGGAATAATAGTTCATAATGAAGAGGGTGGTGGTGATAGTGAATCTATTGAAATTGAGCAGCTAGCTGGACTGGAGGATTTTGTGGATGTTGTCACCAAGTATAGATGCAGGATATGCCCTTTGGAAGCCACAGATCGAGCAAGTCTTTTGGAACATTTCAAGGAGAGTCATTTAGGGGTAAGAGTGTATTTTTTATGAGAGTTGTTACCTTTCTGAAGCAGCGCTGTAATTGCATTATGTGTATAACCCCTTCTAGGTGTATTGACAGATATATGAATAATCAGCTTTTGCCATTCCACCATGTCAAAAGCCTAGTAAAAAGAAACAACTATGGAAACCATTCTCCTTATGCTGTATATTATTTTCTATTTTTTTTTCTCTTCAATACAGCTGTATGAGTGGATCTTCCTTTGTAAACCAAAACAATCGCTACATAACAGATCACTTCTAGGCTAATCATCTGTTTTCATACTGTTGATAATAATTGTCATCAATGCTTAATAATTATTCCCGATGTAACCCGATAATAATAACCCGATTTCCAGCTTATTAGATGCACCCTAGTTCATGGGTCATATATTTGGCATGGTCATGGTGCCATATAAGTCACAGGTTGATTTATCCTGGATGTGTGGATTAATAATGCTCTGGTTTTGCAATGTGATTGCTACTTTTCAATTGTGAAGGAAGTGATTTGATGCATTTGGTGATTTCATGGAGTTACTTGCATGACATTAATCAATTTCTTCTGCAGTAGTGCCATAAACTTCTGAATAGAAATTGTGATAGTCATGATTTTTGGGTGGATTATAATTTGGCTATAGCTATAATTATCTTTTAAATGTCCCTTTAGTTTTTTCATCCATGAAATTGTTTATGACTTGTTCATGGAAATGAATTTCACTGTTGGTGATAGCATGTTGACTTAAATTTATTTTCATTCCAGGTGAAGACGGGAAGGACCATTGAAGGTACAAAACCTGTGGGTGAGTGAATGTATTTCTTGTGCTGATAAAAGTGATGAATTTTATTAGCTTAGCTTCAACAGTGCCATTCTCTTGAAATAAATTTTTTATTGGATCAATTGTAGCTCTATTGCACATATGAGAAGAAATATTAATTATGTGAAAGAAAGATATTACCTACCAGTGTTTGAAAATTCCTTAAGTCAAGGAAATTGCTCACAATATAATGATTCAATTCTTACTCCATAATGAGATTATGGGTCTAAATCTCTCTAGGCACAATTAACGGAGTTCAGCTGTTGTAGGTGTATCTATATGCCTGACATAATACGTATTTTACATGTGAAAAAATTCCTTACTCTGTCCAACCACCCACCTATTATAAATGGCACAAATGATCTCAGCTGTCAGTCTTGATCCCCTAATAAGTATTTACTACTACTGATACTATTCTGCATGTCAGACTCTTGCATGTGAAGCCAAAATAATCATTCCTGGCTTTCAGGAAATCATTAACATCATCATGTAAGGTTAGTCTGGTGTGGACGTTTTATGTACCTATTATATAAACTTAACTTAAAGAAATGGTGGTACATTATAAATGGCACAAATATTATTTGAATCTCGGGTCAAGAAATTTATGTTCTTGCTTATGTCTTCAAACATTTATAGTCAAAGAATGTAATGCTTTTACTAAATAGACATTTTTGTGTTGTTTAACTGGCATTTGAAGTTATAATTATTGCTTGATTATGACTAATTTCGGTTAAATGGCCACACTGAACTGATTGTCATCCAACACCATATTATCTCAGTAAAAATTGATATATGCTTTAAATAATTTGTGTTTGATGGTGAAATTTAAAAAATTAATATTTGCTTTTAATTTCTTTTCTCTGTCGCTTGTCAAGTATTTCTAAGACTTTTATGAGTATTTGAAATGTTTTACAGATGAAAATTCAACTGAAAATAATAATGATACTGAATTAACTGAAGATACAGTTCCAGAGAAGTATGTGTACGTGTGCTGCCATTGCCAATTTGGATTTTCTTCGTTAGCAGATTGCAAACTACACATGATTAATGTAAGTAATGAATGTTGTATCTCTGATTCTTAATAAGTATTGTGTTTCTTGTTTAATTTTTTTAATTATTGCCATCTGTGTGGGTATAAATATGTATATAAAACCAATATAGTATCAGTGTTCAACCCGAAGGTTGTTTTTTGATAGATGAGGGTAGAGTTAACCCCATACTAAGCCATTGGCATGTGAAATTCACATTTCAGGGTTCCTTTCCCTGAGCATTGTGCTATTTCCTACGAAGTTCTGACACATAGAAAATAGAATAAGATTTTTAGGTGGGGGTGTCTAGAAAACTTCTGTCCGGGATTTGAACTCAGGACCTTCCGGTCTGTAGCCCAGCACTCTACCCACTAGGTCACCACAAACCCCAAAACCAGTAAAGCAGGATAACAAATAATGCCTTTAACCACGTGGTGGGATATTTATTTTTAAAAGGCTGAGGGTAATTACTTTGATAACTATCATTCATTAATACTTTTTATTTTAGGATCATCAGTTGGTTGTTACAAAAGGTGAAAAGAAAGATGATAAAACAGTATCAGGCAGCCAGAGTGAAGAGAGCTCAGATTTGCAAAACTCTCAAAAGTTATCATCCAAACTACCTCGTCTCCTGCGTCCGCCACAGTCAAAGTTAAAAAATGTTGTGGATGAAAGCCCCTTAAACAGTGAAGGCAGTCCAAAGGTTGCCAATTCAGAGTCATCTGAGGAGCCAGCGAATAGAAGAATTAAATGTTTAAGAGAAGTTCTTCTGCAGGAAAGGAAAATCTGGTATGGGTGCTTCTGATTATTCAATTTCTCATTTGATTTATGCATATTTAGAGACATTCACTTGTTGTTATTCTTCCTGATTGTTTCGTTTCATATAAATAATGGTGGGAATGAGTGGTGGGAAAACCCTACTAACCTAAAAATTTCTTAAATGACATGGCAATGTTATAAAGTGATAAATAATTTCATTGCAATTGAGAGGTAGAAGAAAAAACAGTAGATTATGTGTCTTTCTCTAGTACTTTTCACCAGCATTCCAGTCAGCTTCCTCAGTTGGCTAAAGTTCTGATGCCTCATTTTTGCCAGTCTTATGTTGTTCTGAATTTTTGCCTGATTTTCAAATTGGAAAATCCACTTCCAATACTTGCAGAGACTATAAATATCTTCTCAATTGATATTTATTGGTATTTAGCTATTTACATAGCCACCTCATTATTCCTGGGAAATAGCAAACCTCTTATAAAATTTTTTTCATCTTTTACCAATTTGATATTGTGTGATAGATTGGTCCAGAACTGATCTGCTACTGTAGACAGGTAACAATTTTTATTTTTAATGGCCCTTTGATGCTCCTGCCAGCATACATTTAGAGCTCTGGAGGTCTAGGTCTATGACGGAGTGACCATAGTTGCTCTTCAACTCATAAACTTCCATAAACCTTTTTTGGAAGTGGATTCTTGAATTTAGGGAGAATATCTGCTGTCTTGGGGGCACATGTGTGTCGGTACACAACTTTATTCTTGGAAAGAATTCTGGTTATCTTCTCCATAGTGTCAGAAGTGTATTTGAGGATAGGGTATAGCTTTTTGGTTTCTCTCTAATTTCCATAGGGTCCATAGAGTTTCTCTTTAGGACCATTAGAGACACATCCTCCTTTTTGTGCTGTTCTTAGAGAGTAGTCATACTGATGTAAACATGCTGATTAAAAAAAGTGTTCAAAATAAATGCTTCTCTTCTTCTCCCCAAACCAAATAATGGTCATAATGTTTTTGTGTTGATTAGGATGGCCTGGTTTGCTGATGATTTTTTTTTATTGTTGCAGTTGCTCTGTGAGAGGTTGTGTACACAAGTTTGTCACAAAAGAAGGTCTTGCCAAGCATCTGGAGTGTCATGAAGTTCTTTCAAAAACATCGGCTGGGGTTTCCAAAATGCGGTCCCAAAGCTTTCAGTGTTGCTATTGTCAAGAAAAATTTGGTGGTTGGCGGCCATGTGCTTCACACCTTTGGAAGGTACATATCCTTTTATTGTTGGGATTTACATTGAAGGTTATCCATTGATGTCTATTGCATCATTCATGATCATTGTTTTTTGGGAGCTCAGTTTTCCGATGGAGCACAATTATCTCATCTTAAACATATAAATTGTGCATGAATAAACTATGTTCTCTTTTGCCTGAAATACCTCTTATTACAGACCCATCAAATTGATGCAGACCTCTTCACATGTCCTGACTGTCAAGTGTATAAGTCAGCTACTTTCATCAGACTTGAGAACCACCGAAGGATTCATGGTGAAGTGCGTGCGTTCCGATGTCCAACGTGTGGCAAAGGCTTCAAACAGATGTCTCAGTTAAGAAACCATCAAGTTGTCCACCTTGATCGAAGAAAAGGGGAGGAGGATGGCTTGCCAACCCGATGGTACACCTCTAAAAAGTGCAGCATCTGCCACAAAAGTTACTCTGATTCCAAGTGCCTCAAGAAACATATTCAGGTGAATTAGAATGGCTGTGAGGCATATTTTATGCATATATTTGCTCTATTGCCAGGTTTTGTGCAGAGGAAATATCTATTTCTGATTAAACTCTTGAAAATTTACCTTTTTGCAAGGGATATAACTTCTTTATGTACATTGTGAATGAAGGTTGAGGGTAATGTTCAGATTATAAGTATTTGAAAATTTCAAACTTACTGAATCAAATCAAAATCCAGACTTTACTCTAATTCTTTCTTGCTCAGCCACCTTGTATTTGGATTATGCATTTTACAAAAAAGTGATTAATATTGCTGTGGCAATACAGATAATGTAATTTATACATTTGCAGATTAGGAAACATTGCTAGAAGTGTTTGTCATTTGAACTAGACTTAATTTTTCAGTTACATTTTGCACTGATAGCCAAAAAGGCTTTATGTTAGAGTCCCAGGCTTGTATCTTTGATGATATCGGAACTACCCAAGCCAATTACATGTACTTGTAGTTGTAATTATAGATAGACAAATTGTAACAGTGATGGAGTTCCTCACAATGGAGGCCCTGAGGCACTTAGACCTCTTGGTCTATTGTGCCAACCACCCTTCTTTAATTAACCGTGAATATGACCTATCCGAAATTCTTCATGAAACCATGCAAGTACTTACTATTGGTGTAATAAAAAAAGTAGTAGCAACTGTGATCATTGGTGCAATTATAGATAGGAGGGTCATCATCGTTGGTCAACAATCCAGGGATTGGTTTGACACAGTCCTTCACTCCATTCTTCTATCGGTCAACCTCATCATATCAACGTAATTCCTCCCTTTTACATCCTTCACAACTTGCACCATACATCTCATACGAGGTCTGCCTTTTCCATTCTTTCCGTTCACTTTTCCCTCGACGATTGTCTTCATTATGCCATTGTGTCTTAAGAGAGCGCCGATTAAGTTGTCCTGTCTTATTTTTATGGTTTTCAGTAGACATCTCTTTTCTCCCACTCTTCTTAAGACTTCTTTGTTAGTCATTCAGTTGATGCATTTTATCTTCATCATTCTTCGGTAGCACCATATTTCGAATACTTCCACCTTTTTCTTCTCTGCTGCTGTCATCGTCCATGCTTCCCTACCATATAGTAAAATGCATCCAGTTGTATGTTCTACTGAAATATTTTCTCACATCCATGCTTGTATTTGCGGCTGTAAGCAGTCTTCTTCTGGTAAAATGCCCTTTTCGCCTGGGCAATTCTACTGGCAATTTATCTTTTACTTTGTCCTTCGCTACTCAGCATCCCAAGTAACAGAACTCTTCCACCTCCTTGTTTTTTTGTTTTCTTAGTTTAACATTTGTCCTGGCTTCTTTTCTCCTACTGCATACCAATACCTTAGTCTTCTTTTTATTATCTTTTATAATCTTCAGGTGATATCTGGCAATATCCTTTCAATATCTCCTAGTGTCTTCTTTAAATCTCCTTCTGTTTCTGTCATGACTGCTATGTCGTCGGCGAATCGCAGCATGCTGATTTTCTCCCCGTGGGTATTCACTGCCAAAGACTTTTCTTTTACTTCTTGGGTTGGCTTTCTCGATGTAGACACTGAATAATATGGGAGACAGTGCACTGCCTTGTCTCACTCCTTTCTTTATGCTTGCTTCTCTACTGCTGGGTCCTGATTTGAATACAGCCACCTGGTTTTTGTAGATAGGAGGGTAGTGGGGTATAAATAAGATAAATGAGGAATTGAAGTAGGGTGGTAAGAAACCTGGCATATGCATTAGTCTACTGTTGATGGAAGATGCTGAGTCCTCAGTGTGACGTTGCACCTGATGGATGATGAGCTGAATCTGCTTCTCCATAACTAATTTTTGTAAGGGCAGGTATTTCTCTGAAAAATCTCTGTTATAGGGCCAGAAATAAACCTTTTAGCCACCAAATTAGCCTGACCTTGCCAAAAAAAAATACTGTCATTTCCTGGGCCTTAACTTCTTCCGAGGAATCACTCAAATGGTTTTGGTATGGAACTGCCCTAATACTCTAATCTAGATTTGACATGTTATTACTTGAGTAAAGAATAAATCATGCTGTACCTGTAAATTGAATCGAGGTTTTGAAGGTCAATATTTTTTGTTGTTTCTTTCTCAGGCTGTTCACAGCAAGCTCCGTCCATATGTTTGCCATGTATGTGGGCATATGTCTGCAAGGAAGGCAATGCTGCAGATGCACCTTCGGCAGCATACGGGGGAAAAACCATTCGCGTGTGGCACATGTGAGTTCCGTACTGGCGATCACAACTCTCTCCGCCGTCACCGCATGAGGCACACAGGAGAAAGGCCGTACCGCTGTCCATATTGCTGTTATGCAGCAATTCAAAGCAGTGCATACAGGTGAAAATCTCAGGATAAAATTATCCCTAAACATCGAATAATTTGCATCCCACTTACCTGTTAGGGGGACTTGTAAAAATTATAGTGAAAGTAGACCTTTCATAAAAGAAAGAGGTTCTAAAAGTAAGAAAGTGAAAAGAAGTGGCTGTGAAATGACTAATTCCAAATGGGTGCTGTCTGATAACCTTTGCCTTATTGTGTAAAAGTGCAAAGTATGTTTTTTTAATTGCTTTTAAGCACATTTTTTTATATTGCCATTATATAATCATTTTTCACAGGAGATTAAGCTTCACAATGGTTCTTATGGTGAGGAGGCTTCTTAGGAGGGAAATATTATAGCGTGCTACAATACTTCTCCCAAGCCAAAACCAGTTTCTTATTAATTCTTATTAATTCTTGATCAGTGGTTCATGAACTATGTCTTGTGTTATTAATGTAATTAATATGATGTAATTATGATTTTTTGTAATCAGTGACCTATTGTAATAACTTTCATTGTCTTGTATAATGTTATGGGCATATTTTTTTTCCTTGTATTTTTACAATGCCCCTAATTGTATAAGGCAATAATAATATAATTTTTGTGATAATTGTATAATACCAAAATAAAATTATTATTATTAATAATGAAAATTGTCAACTTTTAGGAACCATATTCGCACTAAGCATTCAGGAGCAAAGGAAGCAGTAATAAATGACCGAGATGCCACAGACAGCAGTGAAATAGAGGTGAAGGAAGAAGAAGAGGTATCATATATTGAGGGAGGAGTTACTGAAGCACAGGCACTGTATCAGTCACTGGAAGGAGAGTTGGATAAGAGGGGCCACAATCAAATTGTTTTTACTGTAAGTTCCTAATCATTACATGTCCAACCATAGGATCTGTCAAGGAGAATCCTCTCATGTCATCTCCAATTGCTTGATTCATTCATGTTCATTGATATTTAAAATTTAATGTGCATGCTTTATGCTATGAAATTATGAATTATTCTCCATAACCTTAATGTTTAATGCATGATTAATTATTATTCAGTACACATTTAAAAGATATTGTCACTAAAATCACAAAGAGGGAAAGTTTTCCTTATTTGCAGATCAATTTCGTTGAATATTTGATTGGGATATGTGTGCACAAGACTGTAAGTTTCAATTGAGCACTTAAGGTACTCAGTATCAGGCGTGTTCAATAGTCATCCATTTAACGATGGCAGCTGAAGGATTAGCAAAACTCTAGCACTTACCCTCTCACTCAGGCAGAGTAACATGAATAGACATGCACTTGCAAAAGTCATCTGTCAATCCAACTAGCACCTTCCCTTACCTGACAGACTATAATGGGAGAAAGCAGTGATAACAATGAAACAATTGGATTTTTTCAAATGTGAATAGGTTCATTGTTGCATGTCAACTCTTGTTCATGATGATAACTTGTGAGTTTACGGGCATATTTTGAAGGAAACCTTGTATGCACATGATAGTGGTGATTACTTTAATCTCGATTCATTATGCATTGATATACAGTAAAACCCCTTATTTACACTTTTCTAGGGTTCACTAGAAAAAAGTGTAAAATGCAGGAAAATGCAAATAGCGGGAAAAGATCAATTTTCAGTTTCACGTGCATACTTTAACAATATTATTAATCATTTCTAAAAGTATACAGTTGTCCTGATTCATTAATTTAGGTAGATTAATTTTAATTATTTTTGTACAATATATTTCTGCCAATGTTTCAACGACCATTTGATGTCAAATCCATAATTCCCAAACTTATGCATTATGCAATTCCTTTTCCCTGATGACAAAGCCATTCACAGCGATATTAGATGAACTAGAGCTTAAAAACCACTTTTTAAGTTGGTATACCTTCATACCATGATTTCTTGACTTTTCTCTTTTTCAAGAGGCTCTGTTTCAGAATCACATCACGATTTTCCATAATTGCATCAATTATTGAATCAATCACACGATTTCAAATGCAGAATTCCATTTCAAGGTCATGGCATGCAAATTCCTAGTTTCAGCACCAAGTACCGGTTTCGGCAAAATTAGAGATCAAAATCACATTTTATCAAAAATTGTTTCTTGCAAAAGTTGCATATTTCTCAGCGTAGAATCCGAATCTGTGAAAAATATTTGCATGTTCTCTTTGAAAAAATGAACTTCTGGTATGAAAAGCCCACTTCTGGTGTAAATCGGAAGTTGATTTTATGACCATTCGATAGAGCATACCCCATTAACTTATGAATGAGCCAACAGTATCTGAAAAATAATCTTTCCTGGCAACTTTTAGGGGGTGGGCAGGTGGTTTTGGACACCCTGTATTTGATTAAGTTATTTATTTATTTATTTATTTCCCACTACCGCCAAAAACAGCACATGTGGCCTTTACATCGGGGTATTTAACTATGTAACAACAGACGAGCACAAACAGCCATGTCCTGAGTGGTGAAAAAACCCACTCAGGCGGGACTCGAACCCGCGACCCTCAGGTTAGCAGGCGAGGACTTAACCACGCCGCCACCAGGGCCGACAAGTCTTTTCTAGTCAATTTACTAAAAGTATTCTAGTCGATTTACTAAAATGGGTTTTCTCCATAAGTATGCAATATTGGAGGCACATAACCAACACCTTAGTCTTCATTAAAAAATCTAATGCAAATCCATTAACGTCAAAACACTTGACCATGCCATGATATTTTAATTTTATATTTTTAGAAAATAAGCTTGGAATGTAGGCGGAAATGCTGAACAACGTATGCATTGAGCAGAACAAACTTGAGTTGATGGCAAAACTAATTTTTGCCGCTATTTCAGCAAACTTTCTTCGCATGTGGATTTTTGTCGACTTTTTGGAGGAGGTTGAGCTTCTCGCCTCAGGCTAATCCATAGCCAATTCTAAGCACTTGTCTCACTTTTACTGTCACGAAGATCACAGCTAAGAAAACAAGTACGCGACACATTGGTATGTCAGTTGAAGAAGGTGGAATTTCAAAATTATATGTTTTTAGATGATTTTCACCAAACGAATACTTTTGAATAAAAGTATCGGAAAAAAGAGTACTCGAAAGTATCGAAGTATCGGAAAAATGGCCGATACCCAATACTCACTATCGGTATTGGCCCAAGTCTAATCAATACCCTAAAATATGAATTTTTCAGTAATAGGTACTACATTGGATAATCGTAAATTGTTACATTACCAACAATAGTGTAGTTTCCTTCATAAAAAAAACAGAATTCATTCGTTGCGACTCATGTCTCACCATAAATTAGGCAAAAAATATGGATTGAGAAATCCCAGTTTACTATAGAATCAAATGTTAATTTTAATTTCATTTCTAAAAGCTCAGAAATGGTGGGATGCGCTGCCTTGTTGCTGACATAAGAGGTATATAGTTTACATTGCGAGGCATAGGAGTTATTTGTCTCCTGAAGTTACCATTGTATTTCAGAGCCCCTCAGTTCTAGTCAATATGTATTAATAATAGCCTATGAAAGTTTGAAAAGTCTCCTCCGTTAAGCACGGTATTATTAGTCATTTCATTGACTCCAGGGTATCCTGCTTGTGGAGTCCTTTGTCACCGCAAAGCATGGCATGAAGTCTGCACGACTCTGGGCCAACTTCACGGTGCACTTAGTAAAATGAATACTAACTGTTTTAAATGAATACATAATTTTTAATAAATAATTTTAAGTTAAGCCCGAATCACACGATCATTTTTATCGTCCCTTTAAAGGGATCATTTAAGCTATAGCTTTCAGGGACCGCCAAAATGAGAGCTCAAGCTATCATTTCACCGCTCACACGATCATTTTTACCGTTCCTTCTCGTATCATTTCTGTTCGCGAGATACGGTAAACAACTTCGTAACTATGGATGATTTACTCCGTCGTCGACTGCTTTTGGCTGCAGCCAAACGTTTCTTTGAGAACGTGCACTCTGATTGGCTAAATGACAGGCCCGAGGGATGGAAAAAAGGACGTGCTCAAATGACGAAAAAAGGGATAGCATTCCCTATCATTGCCGCTATCTGTGAAGTGATCAAGTCAGACGATCATTTTTAAGCTATCATTTGAGCTATCCCTGAAAAGGGACGTAAAAAATGATTGTGTGATTCAGGCTTTAGTCATAATAAATCAACTGCATAAATATACCTCAGATACTAGGTAATTAGCTTTAATGGAGTGCACCATCTGCTTGGAAGCATCCACAGCACCATTAGTTGCAGGTAGAGGAAAGAGTGTGACGTCGGGCATATAATTTACTGGCATGCAATAGTTTTTGCACCGCTGGATTTTTCCCCTTTTTAATTAATGAGGAAAAATACTTAACATCGCTTCAAAATCGAAGGGCTTAAAATGCTCTCCAGTATAAAAATTTTGATCAAGACAATAAAAACATCATACAAAATTACGAAATAATTGTTGTCTTTGGTCAAATCAGCTTGCATTGATGAAATTGCACTATTTGATGAAAATTATTTTGATGTGTCATAAAAATGATAACAAATAGGGGAAAAGCAGTGTCAACAAGAAATGTTATATTCTGTGTAGTGGTTTTAAAATAAATTTTATTTTTTTAATGAAAAAAGCAAAAATTTTTCTTTTTAATGGAAAAATATTGTATTTTTACCTCTCAGTTTATTTTCTTGTGTCTCACAAAACATAAAAATGCACTTATTTCCCAGTTTTTTATCTGAAAATTGCATTTCAGTATACAAACCGTTCGTAAGTGGTGTCAACAAAAAAATCATGTTTTTGAATTGTTTTAGGGGTTGTTTTCCCCCATAAATAGCTGTGAATAAAAATTGTAAAAAAATATGGCAGACTCTGCTAGTTGTTTGCCATCTTGGAATTAAGTAGTACCAAATTGATAATGAAGTGCTTCAAGAATGGATACCCCTTTGACGAGAGCTTACAATTATTAACCGAAACCTATGTAGGTAGCTATGATATATGTATATCAACTAGTATTTGCATCATACAGATTTGATTTTAAAACAGAGTCTAGTGATTTAACACACATTATTGTGAATATTATTCTGAGTCAGGATATAAGCTCTTGTAAAAGCCACATTCTCATTTTTACAATACAGTGATTTAAGAGTGCTAACATATTTTTTTATGATTCCTTTTGTTTTCTCCAGTCAAATCTTACCACCTGAAAATGAAAATGTGATGTTCCTGTCATGGAAGCCAGTAGAGGCCTGTTGATTATAGTAGTCAACGGTGTGGTCCTCAGCCTTGTGTCCAATGCCTTTCCTCGATGTGTTGACGGCACTGTGATGTGTAGGAGCCAGTTTTATGGTGAAAAGCTAAATTTCAGCATTGCAAGTTGATGGAAGATAGTGGACTGCCTTGTACATACTGAGAGTGCTTACATTAAGTTTGTGATGCCCCTCTGTGAAATGGGTCCACCTTGAATTTCTGGAGATGCTATACATATGATTGGTTTGGTATTGTACAGTCTGTTATATACAAGATATTTCAATGCATGGCATGGTGTTAAAAGTGACATCTGGGACTGGTAAGTGGAAATAGGTTTTTTATATGCAATGGTATAAAGCATAACTGGGAAGAAAGGGAAATGAGACTGACCAGCATCTCAAGTCACTTGCAAATATTATTTTTTACACTGTGATACATTGTGTATGCCATATATCATGGAGGAAATAACCCAGTGCTTACTTTTACTTGTTTAGTTTACCTCCATGTATCTTTCATTATTAGAAAGTAATTGAAATGAATAGGACTTCATCACAAACTCTCCTCCACTTTGGTATATGGTGTGGTGGATTTGAATCATCATTATGGTATAATAAATTGTATCACAGGTGAGCCCAGAACTTTGTTTTGATTTTCATCTAAATCCTTTGACAGAACACATATCTTACCAAGGCTATATGAACAAAAATACAACAGACATATGTTTTCCCAGTGTAGTGAACAACTCGCCCTAGCGGGAATTAAATCATCATAAGAGTTGAATCATTGTGAATAGGACCACCATTGAAGCCAGCTTGAATGTTAATGTACTTAAAGAGAAAATATTGAATTAATTACAATGGTATGATTGCATGTTTATTTTTATTCTATGAAATAGCCAGTGGTGTACAGAAGGACTGGGTTTTAGGGTTTAAACCCTCCCAAAAAACATTCCCCTAATTTACTAATACTGTAATATTTTGTATAATTTGCACTAGCATTTAGAATTTTGCTTATTGGGCTGAAAAATATAGTTGAACTGTCTTCAAGAAAGAAGAAAGTTTATTTAATTATTGTATTAGTGAATAATAATCAAAATATCATTTTATGATGATGCACATAAATATTAATGAAACCCCCTAGAACGAAATCCCGTGTACGCCACTGGAAATAGCTTCTTGCATTGATGCATTTATAGTGAAATAAACTGTTTGATAAGATTTAATAAGTTCAATTCATTATACAAAAAAGTGATTATGTATGACTCATCAATACAGAAACAGACAAACTCTCAACATAGTGAATAGTGATGCCTAATGCAATTAATTAAAAATATTTTACAATATCTTTTTAATTTTACTTCCTTTGATGCAAATACATACATATTTTTGAAACATGAAAGTGTCATTGTAAAGAGTTCTATGTGTAGTGTGGGTAAATAATGCTCTATTCATAAAATGACTCTTTTCAGGCTCGTATATGTTCTGATAACATTGGCAACCCTTCTAGTTGACATTAAGCAGAGTTACCCACAGTATGTTATGCACAATAGCAAGATTTCAAGGAGAAAAAAAAACATCCACTTTGGCCGGCATCACAGTCTAGGTGAATGATTTTTTTCTCTGCTGAAATCTTGCTGTTATCTGAACCATATAAAGCGGAAGGTAGATAAGGTGAGTTAAAGGTAAAATCTGGTCATTTATCTGTGAGAAGTTCTTGGGATCGCCACCGGGTCAGGGATTGCAGGGTTGCCGACGTTTCGATGTCCGACTCGGCCATCGTCCTCAGGGCAGAGAGTGTCGAGGAGGAAATTTTGGCCAGCTTATATAGGGTTCCTCCGGGGTCAGGTAACTCCTGATTGGTCCATGTTGAAGCTCGTCACTGATTGGCTGGCGTGCGGCTGGTGTTTACGCTTGCTCTCCTGGATTGTTTTGAGCACGGGTTTCCAGGTGTTGCTCAAGGAGTAACCATTATCTTTATTGAAATTGTTCGTTGCCAGTCTAATTTCAATGGATTCCTTGATAAGTCGATCCCAAATACCGTTGGACCGGCAGAGCTGCTTGGCTTCGTCAAATCGCACCGTGTTGTTGCATTCAGTCTAGTGTTCTGCAATGGCTGATTTCTCGGGCTGTCCGGGGCGGAGGTGGCACTTATGTTCCTTCAGCCGCGTTTCTATGGTGCGTCTCTCCCATGTAGACCTTCCCGCACCCACAGGGAACCTGGTAGACACCAGGTGTTTTTAATCTCACCGGATCCTTTGCCCTCACGAGTAGATCCCTGATCTTTTGTGGAGGTTTGTGGATGGCCTGGATGTTGTATTTCTTAAGTATTCTTGCCACTTTCCCGACACTGAAGAGATGTAAGGCAGGCATGCCTTGGCAATTGGTTCTTCCCTGCTGTCCTGCGTCCCAGGGTCGTGGTGTGAGATGGACCTTTTTAGGGCCAAGGAAATTTGTCTCTCCTCATACCCGTTCTGTAGGAAGGTTTTCTTCAGACACCGTAACTCCGGTGTCAGGCTCTCTTTGTCTGAAATGGACACAGCTCAGTGAATCAGACTAGTCATGACTGCCATTCGCTGCGAAGGGTCATGGGAATGGAATGAATGAAGGGATTGTGCTGCCTCACGCCAGCCAATCAGAGACGAGCTTCAACATGGACCAATCAAGAGTCACCTGACCCCGGAGGAACCCTATATAAGCTGGCCAAAATTTCCTCCTCGACACTCTCTGCCCTGAGGACGATGGCCGAGTCGGACATCGAAACGTCGGCAACCCTGCAATCCCTGACCCGGTGGCGATCCCAAGAACTTCTCACAGATAAGATAAGATGGGCTAACAGAAGTTGTTAGTTGCCTTCACTATTTTGATGGCCTCTCTTATCATTAGGACGTCTCATCTTTATGTTATTGTTATTTCCCAAGATTGAAAAGGGAGGCCATCGAAATAGTGAAGGCACCTAACAACTTGAATCAAGAGAACGGATATCCATTGCACAGTGTGTGGAAAAGGTCTCTCCGCCATCGACCAATCGAGGAGTAGCTACAAGACCAGACCTCCTATATATAGGTGGCGAAACTGTTGTCAAGCAAAGTCAACATACGCGGAGCAATCCCGAAAGAAATGCAGAGCCATTGTCTGGTGTTAATCAGAAAATCACCTATAACTTTGCTATGAACATAAATAAAGCAAAGTATTACTTTTGCCAAATAAATTGTATATTTTTAATCTAAAAAGAATTGAATTTATAATTAAAAAAGAATGATTCTTAAAATAATTCCACAGATTATTTCTGTTAGCCCAAATGCTACAGCCTGAGTGCTATCAGGCTTGGGTCCCAGAGTAAAAGGATGCAGCCTGAGGCATTCCTGGGCTTGGGCTTCAAATTGTTTAAGATTTGTTTTCCTAATATTGACCATGATTTGCTTCTAATTGGTAACATTCTGTTAATAAAGAGCATCAAGGACTTGATCAAGGAAATGGCAATAGAGGGAATTAGAAGGCAGGAGGAGTGGCTGCAGCAGGCAGTAAGGGGCAGGGTGTTTGAGGGATGTGATGGAGGAAAGAAAACTGCCGGGCAGAGGGAGGAGAAGAATTGGTAGTTTATACAGAATGATGGGAGGTAAGAAGGTATGAACAACTAAAGGAGGGTATCCTCAAAAAGGTGGGCAACACAGAGTTTTGTGTCCATTTAAACCTATATGAAATAGCATATCATTAATAATAATAATATAGAAGTGATCACTTGAGCCGTGAGTGACAAAGTAAATGATAGGTATCCTGAAGCCCGATTAATGAAATTATGAGCTAACACTTGGGCCTGATGCCCCAATAAAAATCATAACAGGGCAATTTTGCTTTGAACTATTAGTCCTCTGCAAAGTAAATTAGAAACCCCTTCAGCTTACCAAGCCCAAACATTGGCCTGAACTGATAATCCCTGGGATCATACTGTTAAACTCTAGATTTTTTTCTTCTGGGGAGGGTCTGCTTGCTTGCATGTAATTGGTTTCCATGTCAATTGCTCAAAATATGTACTTTAAATTAACAACGGTGATGCTATTTCTAGGTAGATTACCTTTTTCATTACACTTGATTGACCTCCATACCTCTACCGTGGTGCTCTTCTCCCCTGTCTGCAAGTGGTGGGCAGGTTAAATGTGAGTTGGCATAATGTATCTAAAGAGGTCTTAGTGCCAGGGGGCTCCAGAAGGCCTCTGCCCCATCCATGACTCTGTGATGCACACACAGCATATAAGGTTGGTCACCAGTTTTTCCAAAAAAATCTCAATCTTTTCTTTGTTAAAAACCCTGCGTATAACATCCCGGCTTATAAAGTTTTTCCGCTTATAAGGTCTGTTCTCCATAATTTCAAGTTTCATTTATAACGTTTTCAGCAAAAATATCTAAGATTTTTGGCAGTTTCGTAGTTTTTTCTACCATATTCTCTAGAGTTTTTATGCTAAAATGAGGGTACCCACAAGGTAAGGGATAACCAGATTGAGGATACTGGGTAGACAAGAACTAACCCTTTCGAGCCGAGCATCTGGTATATACTGCATATAAGTACTTACTATGGTAGCCGGAGATTTTCATACTCAAAATGCTTTCAAGTTTGCAACAAATGATAGTTTAAAAATGTCAACTCTGACTACAATTAATTGACCGCAACCACATGCTTTGAAATGATCAGTTTATGACTCAAAAGGTTGAGATCCTTTGCCCAGGAAAGGGACAAAAGGGTGGCATTGCCTCTCCAGAAGGGTTTTCCCTTTGTAAGGTCCTCCCATAGGGTGGCACACACTCTGAAGGAGCTCCGTACACTGAGAAAATTTTCATGAGAAGTGTGGTGGTACGAAAGGGTTAACACTTGCAGCCAAAGTTTCGTCGGATTTATCCTTTCATGCTTGTCTGCGCAAACAAAAAATGCAGTTTGCTAATGGAAGTGTAAAATGAAACAAAGTATTTCATCCCCTCATCGTTGATGTGAAGTACAAAATGGATTTTGAAGATAGCAAATATGGTGAATATGTAAAAATAAAGATTTTTCCCACATACAAAGTGACTACTTTAAAACTTATTCTTCTATCATCAGATGAAACGTTTATCTGTAGTCATGAGCTTATGGTTTTAAAGTACTTAAAATAAATTTTTTGTGCAAAAAAACCTATTCTAGCCCATATAACCCAAAAGTACTCCACTTCTGTTCATACCCACATATATAGTTTCCTGCTTATAATGTTGGTCCAGGGCAACAACCAAGGCTGGTGCTATATTGAGGTTATACTGTATTATTTTCAGGGTTGAAATTCTCTTTTAAAAGGAAATCAGTGAATTATTTTAACCTATAACTGTATAAAATACAGTAATAAATAACCTCTGATTGTGGAGGTTCGAGGAAAATGGTGTTTGAGAATATAAAGTTGTATTCTATGTGGGTTAACTGATGTGATCTTTGTTTAAGAAGAAATTTCTGATTTTGACAAATTAAGCCTACTTTTTGGCTTTTTCTGGTACTCAGTCCATTTAAGAGATGGGATAGAGGTTTTTTCGGCTCATGGTACATACCCTAATGTTTACAAAACTGTAGATAATTACTGTTTTAGGAAAATCCTGTACATGTTCATGATACACACATCTGCAACAGCAAGATAAATATTATTCTTTTTTTAAGGGAAGAATATTTTGTAATAAATTCATTATGTACTTCTTCTTAATCTTAGCTTGATCAAGGAAAGTTCTGTTCTTCTGTACACCACTCAGTTGTGGTTGTAAAGAGGTTCTGGAGATTGAGGTCAGTGTAACCTTATGTGTGCCCAACTGTAATTCAAATTGCATATTAGTTCACAAATAGGTACATTTTATGCACAGTGGTATAGAAAATAATAAATAGGCGCAGTAAGAATGGCCATTAAATACAACTCCTATTACTATGAAAAAAGACGTCCTCATTTGGTAATGATATTTAGGTCACCTAAAACACCCACCCAACCCACCTAAAGTGTTTTTCCTCTATCCATTGTTTTTAAGTTTATTTCAAGGCATGTAAAATAATATTTAATATCTTTTAGAGATTACGTATTTCCAAAATCCAATTGACTCTTATAAAAACCTTGGTTTGTGGTTTTTGGATCATCAGTGTGATCTAGCCTCTTTAAAACCATTTAAGACTGCCTCTTTAAACCTGTCAGCACTATCTTGCGGCGAATGTTGTAACTATTCCTTGGCCGGCGAATGTGTATCTCCAAATGTATGTGCCCGTGTATCTGTGAAAATTAACAGTTGAGGCCACGAAAGCACACCTTTGCCGAAATTTTTGGTGTTCGTTCGTCAGTATTCGTTACGGACTGTATCAGACGTTCGTTGAGGTGAGAGAATTTTGTAATTATGATTGTACGCAGTTGTTGTTTTTTTATCGTTTTATAATTGCGTAAGTTGTATGGCTACTTCTTTAGAATCTCGAGAGGTTTGTGATAATAATGATTGTGTAACCTCAGACACGTATGGCCATGTTTCACGAGTGAGTGAAACATTTATTCAGTGCTGTAAGCTAATCAGCCTTGAAGTAAAAAAAAGAATCTGAGAGGTGGATGGGTATTAAAGTAATGTTATTTACGTCTTTCAGGCGTGGCGATTTTTGAAGACAACGCTTCGCCATGGAGAATTGGAATAATTCCTATTATTTTGATGGGGATCCCATGGATTTTTTTGGAATGTATGGCCATCAGCAGCAAGAAGCAGTGCAGTGTGGCTCAATGACTGATTATAATCAGATTCCAATGTTAAGTCCACTACCTATACCACCTGCCATCCAGCCGACACCATTGGAGTATGTGGAAAGACATTTAATGTCTCAAAATCATCCTTCCCCTGGAGTTCATCATGACAACTCTAATATCCCCCTGTATGTCCCCCACGTTGGTGGGAGGGAAAACAATATGATCGATCATTACAGTGGGATATCTTATGCCCCACTACCTTCCGTTCCATGTGAACCGCCACAGTGTGAATGGTTCGCACCTCCTGTTTCAGCGCCATATGATCATTCAATTTCTGGATCCACGAGAGGTGGTCGCTCTATAAACTGCGGCAGAATACGCTCCAATAATCGTGCGAGTGGAGGACGAATATTCAGTAGTAGAGGCAACCATCGGGTGAGGTCAGCCGAATTCGCCAAACCGGACTCAGAAGACTACTCAAAAAGAAATGACATGGAAAACACGAGAACCTCAGAAACACAATCTTATTCTTATGACAGTATAAGAGGTTTCAAAGGGAACGGGCGGAAAAGGATCGGTGGGAATACTCGGAGTCGCGGAGGTATTCGTGGAGGATCTCGTGGTATGACATCGTCTCGTAATGACACAGGACCGTCTGGTAGCTTTGATAATTCGAACGTTCGCGAAGAAAGACATTGGGAGCGTCGTAGAGCCCTTGGTGAAGCTTCTGCTTTGGTCTACCCTCAATCTAGCGAAAGGAACAGCCAACGTCAGCATGGAAACGGACCGAAAGAAAATTTCAGGAATCCTAATGAGAATGTTAGAGGTGGCTCAGAAAATGAAAGAAACCGGCCCATGAATGGAAGAAAGTCGGCGGTTGATGGCAGCGGCAATCTGGATAGTGATCCCAGCCAGATGGATGGCGAGAAGTATGAAAACGAAAACTGCCTGCCTCACTATGACGGCGGAAGGACAAGGACGGGTGGTCGTAGGAACTTAGGAGAAAATATGAGGGGTACGAATGACTACGGAAGAAATCAAAGGGAAGGACGGAGGAACCAGACAGATAACGCAAGAAGTAAATCTGAGACATGGAGAGGTTCTGGTCGTGATTGGCGATCTGGTGGCGATGGTTTCCGGCACCCAGACAGTGGCAGGCCAGGGTTTATTTCAAATGATCGAAAGAATCAAGCCGATTCCTGGAGGTTTCGTAAGGAACGTGATCAGGAACGTGAGGATGAATCGAAAGATAGGAGGAAAAATTTTGGAACTGATTCGCCCAGAAAGGTAGTCGAGGGTACTACCTACAAGGTCAAGGAAACTGAAGCCAGCAGACGAGAAAAGCTAGAAGAAAACTTACGAAGAGGAAACTATGAGTGCATGGTATGCTGCGAGTCTGTGAGGCAGAGAGATACCATATGGAGCTGTGGCAATTGTTTCCATGTCTTCCATCTACGGTGCATAAAGCAATGGGCTCGTACTTCACGTGATGGTAAGTTATCACATCATGTAAGCCAAGTAGGAATTGTGCTCCTCGAATAGAATTACACTACTGTTTCTTAATTTCATGTCCGGTAACCTCACGGGTTTGAAATCGTTCAATGTCAATGTTAGTTCACATCTTGGAAATATAAATTGTTCAATAGAATTGGGAAAATGAATTTCTTGTTACGAATTCAATGATTTAGCTTAAGTGTTACTGAACAGTAATTCTGTAGTTTCAATGGGATGTTCTTTTCTTAGTTATCATTGTTCGGTATCCTACCGTTTTGGAAGGGTTTTCATTTGGTGCTAATACATACACATGGTGCATATTCACTTCTCTTTTCAATATTTGATTGCTCCATTATTCAGGTCCTTTTCTCAGATTACCATACCTTCTACTTCTCTTCATCGAAGTTTCCCATTCCATTCCTCTCTCTCAATCACTTATCTAGCATTCTTCAATATATTATCAGCGTCAATCTTTTCTTACAAAATTACTTTTTCCATTGATCTATGTTACCACCTTATTTCTACCTACTACATCCTTTTGTTCCCCATCATCAATTACTTCCTTTCATTTTCCTCCCCATATCCACATTTCAAAATATTTTCTCATCATTTCTCCCAAGGTTCAGGTTACAGAACTATGTGATTCAATATCATATCAAGTGCTTTACTTACCTTTACTTAACATCTTTTCTAGCACAATTCTACCTACCTTTATCCTTGATGCAGCATAGGATGCCAAATTATCAATCTGTTCAATTCTTTGCCCCCCTAGTTTTTGTTCGGCTTTGATTTCGGTTTCTGGTAAAATCCTACATATTACATAATTTTCATTCCATATCTCGTACACTTAACACATAAAGAGGTGGCAAATTATATCGGGACAGGGGAGGTCATGCACGGCCTAAAAGACGGCCTGTATATCAAGGTGACAGTGTTCTTTCTTTTAATCCAAATTAAAGATATTGCTAAATGTAATTGTATTTAATTTTCTATTAACTTACATTTTATTGTTCAAAAAAATAATTGTACATATTTTTAATTTATTTTCAATTACAATGTATAGGAAATTGAAAATACCAAAAACGTAGGAAGCAATGCATGTGTAACTAATATGAAATATATGTTTAAAATAACCTTAATTTTAAAAATTTGTGCTGATTTTTACTGACACCACTTTGTGACAATTTGAAAAGTAGTAATCCATCTGCGAAAGATTACCAGTATGACATCATGCCTAGAGAAATTTAACAGTACAGTACATTTAATATCTCCCTGCCAGAGCTCAAAAGTAGGGACCTGCAGTAGTGAAATAAATGACTAGACTACATTTTCTATGTAATTAGTGTTAATATTTTTGGCTAGTTGGTAATAAAATGTAAAAAAAATAAGGTACTGAAAGGAAGAAGAGGCAAACAATGATGACTAAAGTTGAATTATTGCAGTTTAACCATTTGACCTGATCTTTTAGACCATGCATGACCTCTTAAGGGTTAATCTGCAAAATGGCCATCAACAATTTGAGTTCCTACCACCCAAGATTCTCCTCTGGCCATCTTTTCATATCCTCTCTGGTTAATATAAAAGTTTTGCATTTGTTTTCTATCACTGCTATCATTGGCATGACATGCCCATTAACTGCTACCAGCTAACCTTGTCAAATACCCTCTCAAAGTTCATGAAGTGAGAAAAAAATGTGCACATTATACTTAACCCTTTCGCTACGAACGCCGTTTATAAACGCCGCTGATTTTTCACTCCTGTGAACGAAGGCCGTTTATAAACGCCGCAGATTTTTCTACGCAAGCGAATGAAGGGCGTCTTAAAACGTCGCTAGGGCCAGGTAGGCAGAAAAGGCCCAAGGTGTCATAAAGGACCCTTCCTCGCGGCTCTGAAGACCCTTCCTCGGCTTAGAGGCGGGGATTATCTCGACCCTTCTTCGCAGCGCGAGCCTCACACTCGGCAGTTGTTCGCGGTCACTTGTTTGTTTATGCAGTGGGAAAACCAAAATAATATTTGTTTCTAAATCGCATTATTTAGTTCCAGAAGTTAATTCCTTATGTTTTTTTGAATCTCTAGAAATTTTAAACGGAACTCTAACGTTATTATTAACAGAGTTCACCTGTCAATGAGATTCAAACCGATTTGGGAGAATTTTTCATTGCAGTGAGGAACTAAGACGTATGTTTTTTTATGATTTGACGATAAGGTAGTACCGATATTTTTCTCTCCGTTTTACTTGTTTATGAACATATATTGTAAAACAACTGTAACGGTAATACCACGCAACATACCGCGAAATCTAATACATCTACATTATAGGTTGAAAATCCCGCTGAAGGGTGTGGTTTACGTTAATTCATTAGCAGTCAATAAACTTTACTTTCTTGTAACTGAATCTTTTTGGTGTAACTGCCATTCAGCTATAAAAAGTATCTTTCAAGCTGAAAAGCATTCAAATTTGTTCTGTGTAATGCGGCTAAGAGTGATCATTATGTTGTAATCATTTATGTCAAAACTAGAAGAAAACCGCATGCGCGCGTGATGGAATATTTGGAGGTACAATATATAATTTCTAGGCAGAAAAATCTATCTCGCGCTACCATTGCGAATATATTTACATAAAAATGTTTCCTGATGAAGGTATAGCACCAAAAAAAGTGCATGTGCTTTTATATAAAACACGGGTATGGTTGGATTATGCGCGGACGTCTTCTATTGCGAAACAACAGAAATAATTATTATTGTAACCATTGATTTTATGTCTATTGTGCTAAATATCTTAATATTAACATTAGAATTTCGTTTAAAATCTCTAAATGGTATTTACAACAACAGGAATTTATTTGTGTATTAACCCCCACTTAAAGTCTTACTATTATTTATTTAACAAAAATCACTGTATTAAAAATAGTTGACCGCGGACACAGTCCGAGGTGGGTTCTCATTTGGAAAAGGGCGAAGATAATCTCTGGTCAGTGTCCGAGGAAAGGGTCGGGAACCCCGCTGGGTCCGGTCCCAAAGCGGGGGAAAGAAATACCTGCCCGATGCCTCGCTTCAAGAGAGCTCCGTACACGGAGTGGAAAAATATTCTAGAGGAACCCGTGAGAAGGAAAGCATTTTCCTGCGTAGGACTCCGGCGCGAAAGGGTTAAGACTCCCCTTTACTGTGGTTCTCACAAGTGTATTACCATCACTAGTTATCATTCCCTTCCTAAACCCAAATTGTTCATTACCAAGGAACTTGTTAGCCCTTTATTTCTACCTTCTGTTTGTAATCCCACACAGGATTTCCCAACAAATTGGGCCTGTTACACTTGTTAGGAAGTACTGCTTTTGGCTATCCTTTTGCTTACCATCACTTGAGACGATACCAGCTAGCCCTGGAAATTTCTTGCTTTTAACTCCAGTTAAGACTCCTATAGTCCATTTTCTGACTTTCTTCCTCTTTGTACTATTTTAATCTAGCAACACGTAGATACTTCTATGTTACAGTAGGAGCCAGTAGCAGCACCTGGGAATCTATTTGAACTGATGCATTTTGAACTCTTTACCCTATCATCATGCAATATAATCAATATGTTCCCATTTTACTTGGCATTTACCATGAGTGTGTACACCTCTATCTGTGATTTGTTTTAATCATTTTGCTGTTCCACCAAGTGATTCCCTCAACAATCAACCTCTTTGGTGACATTTAAACCTTGTCTTATAGGTAAATATTTTCTTCCTAAAAATTTTCCAATTATTTTCTTCCAACTTTTTTCCCTATGCCATTTCTATCTCATATCCCTTACTCAATGTAATTTTCTAACTTTTGTTTACTGACCATGAGATTCAAATCACACAGTACTATAAAACATTTTCTTATTTAGGTATTCCCCAGTAGTTTTTTTTCTAGTTTTGTGTATAGTGACGTTTAATTCTATCATTGTACCTACCTTGGCAAATAAAAACTTGTGGTGGTTTGCTTGCATTTTTTGCATGTTGTGTTGTTAAGGTGACACATCACTTGATAGTCGCTTCATGAATGCCCTTTTGTCTCATCTTACTGAGCCACAGTTGCTGAAAGGACTGCCTTTTTTCCTATCTCCTACCCCTTGAACTGTTTGACATGCTTGGCCCTCTAAGAAAAACTTTTATTACTATTGCTAGCCCAGCTCTATGTATTGTGGAAACAAAGGTGCCCTTCCTACCATGTCAAGGTTGTGTCAACGTAGGAACTGTCCATAGTACTATTGTTATTGAACTCCCTTTTAAGTACCTACTTCAAATAAGCAAAGCTGTGTGCAGCCCTAAGGTTGGTCTGGTCAGTGAGGGTAGAGCTCACTAAAAGCTTAGTCCAATGGCAAGTGAAATCCACACATCATGGTATTAGGGCCAGTTTCTTTTCCCTGTACTGCCTGCTGGTTCCCATAAAAGAACCCCAGCTGGGTTTTTCCTCTCTTGGAATTGGAACCCAGGTCTCTGGTTTTCAGCCCAATGCTGTACCCACTGGGCTAACATGCTCTTATCAAATACTGTTATGAAATATCTGCTAAGTTTGCTCAGGTTCATAATGAGATAAATAGACCACACACATTCTCTACATTACTCACCTGATCTCCTGCCATCGTGATCCATGTACACTCCCTTATTTCACCATTGGCCATTGTGCATCTAATTATGATACTGTATTCCCTTAAATCCAAGTACCCGATAGAGGGTTTTTCATTTTGCATTGATGAATGTCATGTGATCTAATATCAGTCATGTAATTTTGATGTGAGCATTTTTTTACTTCTTCAGAAGGAGGGGGTTGGCGATGTCCAGCATGCCAGACTGTCAGAGAATCAGTGCCATATGATTACTATTGCTTTTGTGGGAAAATGAAGGATCCAGAGTGGAACCGTCGTGATACTCCTCATTCTTGTGGAGAAGTGTGTGGGAAGGGTCATGAAACTCCGGCCCACTGCACTCATACATGTATTTTGCTGTGCCATCCAGGGCCCTGCCCTCCTTGCTCCGTGATGGCATCGAGGTAATATTTATTTCTTCCTGGATGTATCTGCTTGTTAATCTTTCAGCTGGCTTTAGATCACTATGAGACCTATGCATTTAGTTTTTTTCCATTCCAAGTGAGTAGCATCGTGGCCTTTCCCCTGCATATTTGAAGACTTAATTAGTTAAATTTGAATGTTTATATTTGGGGTGTTCAAATGAAATGGTATTAAATGTCATAGCAACCAAACTGGTTGAAATTTGAATATGCCGCATTGGGATAACATAGTAAGCCATCTAGGGACATAAATGTAGTGTCCGGCATGGTTGTGTGAGTACATGGTGCAGGAGAGATGCAGGCAGTTGTGTTCCAACCAATTGACGCAGCAGCTTGTACGACGAACTGAAGGACACAGTGGAGGACTGGCTCCTGTCACAACCACAGGAATTCTGGGAACAGGGTATCCTTTGGCTCATGAAATAGTAGGATAGTTGCGCTCAGACCTCTGGTGATTACTTGTGAATGAAGATTTAGTTATACCCACATTGTCATTTCGTACCATTTCATTTGAACACACCTAATACATACAGGCAGATTCACAACTATGACCAAGATGATACTATTATTAGGTGCCTAACCCACTCACCTCACCAGCATTACTCAGTGCCAGTATGCTTCTTTATTGATTAAAATCTTGTAAAATATTATGGATGTGCTTGAACTGGAATAGTATATAACTTAAATGCTTAAGATAATAGGTAGTGTGTGAATGCTTAAGGGCAAGTGATATATGAACTTCATTCTTGTCATAATAATCAGTATTATTGTGATATTATGAAGCATTGTATTGGATTGTTTGGTTAATTAAATGAAGGATAATAATTGAAGTTCAGGTGAAATGAGCAAAAGATAAATTGTGTGAATAACCTTAAGCAGTAGCAATATTTTTTATTTCTCAATATCAATGTTACAAAGATAGAATAACTGCAAAAGCTTCATTGTAAATGAAGCATAGAATCATGCTTGTGTAGTTATCTTAATCCTCAACTTACTCCACCTGTTGAATGGAATGTTAAACCTTGGACCCCTTGGCACCTGTCTTTAGGAGCAGGCTTATGCCGATTCCAGGTTTCTCACTGTCCTCCCTCACAACCCTGGTAAATTCCTACCACTGCCCAATCAAGCACCAATCCTAATGGCACAAATGCTGCCATAGCTGTTGGTTGCCACCCCCGAACTACGTCTACTTTCATTCACTATTGTTTCTTCTCCTCTACAGGAACTGTGAATGTGGTAAAACATCCCAAGTTATAATTTGTGGAAGAAGCCAGGCTCTCTTGTGTGGAGCTGAGTGTGGAAAGGTTCTCAACTGTGGTGCTCACAACTGCTCCAAGTTGTGCCATGAAGGGCCTTGTTCTGATTGTGAGGTCATGGTAAAACAAGGCAAGTCATTCTCATGCTTTATATTATTCGTTTATTTAGAAATTTTAATGATGAGGCAAATTCCACTTTTGATTTCCATTTTGGTGAATGTGAGGAAATGTTTGCTCTTAACGTAACTTATAATTCTCATCAGTAGGGAAGAGTTTGTTCTTTAAGCAAAGTGTATTAAGCATTGTTATAGATTTTTTAAGTATGTAATGTGATGACAAGTCAGTTTTGAATTCTCTTTTCAAACTTACTTTTTCCTTTTCACTTCAGTAGCTTTGGTGGTTTTACGTAGCATATGACTCTTGAATGCATGTTATGATGTACTATGTCAACTGTGAATATTTATTTATTTTGTCATTGTATTGTGATTTTTTAATCACTTAGTTGTGCTATAATAATCTGATTTTCCCATTCTACTAGTTTGCTACTGTGGGAAGAATGAAAGGAGTGTTCAATGTATTCCAAGTGTGGCTGGGATTGAATTTTATGAGTGTGGGATGAAGTGTGAGCGCACGTTGGACTGCAATAATCATAAGTGTCAGGCGTTGTGTCATCCCTTGGAATGCAGCCCTTGTGCTTTGGTGCCCAAGAGTGTCACCAAATGCCCTTGTGGGAAGGTTGCCTTGGCAGAAATTGAGGGAGCTGTTGAGCGTCAGTCTTGTACGGACCCTGTACCTACTTGCGGGAAGGTTTGCGGAAAAGTTATGAGTTGCGGCCAACCAGGTTTGTCCATTTCATCATTTTTCTTTCAAAATGAAAAGTCTGTGTCTTTCTTAATTATGGTTACTCAGTAGTGTCATTTATTTTTTATGCATCGATTGGCTCAAATTATTTTTTCCCTTACCCTTCCTGAAAATTGGATCATCCTTGTAACAGATTAATTGTGCTTATAGACTTAGTTAGGGCTGTGCGAACAGGGATTTTTTTAAGTTGAGTGAGATCAAGCGAGAATTTGAAAAAATCTTGAATTTCGAGCGAGATTCATGCGCACTGAAATTGCAGTACAGACTTTAATCTATGTGGGTACTAATTTTCTACTGACACAAATATAAGTTTACACTTTGGCATTATTAACCAAATTCTATTGAGCGTAACTTTAGCATTTACTTTTAGAGATCAACATCTACGTGGAATCATTAGGATGAAGGTATCCTGTATTTATCCGATGATAGGCCTCCATCAAATTATGAATACACCCCTAATTTTACCACTAAAATTTAAAAACCTTTTTTGAGTATAAATACCATCAACCAATACCTAAGCATAATGGTCTCACCCCATGTTTTAACTTGGTATCTTTTTATATCCCTGGCCTATATTCACATAAATACATTTAAAATAAAATAACATAACAAGATTTCAAACTTGAGAATGGTCTTTATTAAATTATTACTTTTTATTACTTAAATTATTTACGAACTCGCTAGATCAGATTGTCGGTCATGGAAATCGTGACAGGCTAGGCCTAAATTAGGTAGAGTAAAATCTGGTTATAACGCACCCCACTGCACTGTGGGTCTCACCATGTCCCCCAAAATGATTCCATTGACTTTTTGTAACAGAAGTAGGTAACTTTTTCGTGAATTTTATCCCGATGTCCCAGCCGATGCGTCTCAACAGTGCAACTTCAAGAGATCTACGCAGTCGGCGACATGTCTAATACAGTAACACTCGTCTCACCATGTCCCCCTAAATGATTCCATTGGCTGTTTTCATTGTAAGTGGAAGGTTACTCTTTAGCAGAATTTATGCCAAAGCATTGCAACGCCGTTAGTGCTCATACCACGGTAAGCTATCATCAAGATCACACCAACGCGATCAGCGACATCTAATATGTAGTTTGATACGAAAGAAAGACAACCATGAGAATGTAAGCACATTGTTTCATAACAAAATTAACAACCCAGCAAATCGAAATTGTTCATTATATCTTGTGAACTAGAGCTGACAATCAGTGGAGTGAATTATATATGCATTACTCCTGAGCTGGTAGATTTCCACGTTCCTGCGACGGCACTAAAACCAAGGTACAGTAGAACCTCTTTTTTACGAACCTCTAATTTACGAAATGTCACCAATTTACGAACCATTCCACCGGTCCCGATCTTTGTATATAGGAAAACCATGTAAAATGACCTCTATTTTACGAAACCTCGATTTTACTGATTTACGAAGTGAGAGGCCGGTCCCTAGGAGTGATTGACCTCTGTTTTACGAAGTTTTTGAAATGATTTTGTAGCACTGAACTGAGTACAATGGAATAACGATCGCTGTATACCGCGACAGGAGCAGTTGAAGCCAGATCCGTCATGTTGAGAGGGCCCTCGGCCCAAGTATTTTATATGGGAAAATGTGGAAAAATTGAATGTGAGAATAGTGCTTTTTGACATGCTTTAACTGTAGCAAAAATCCCAGAGACTGATCATCCAAATCGCAATTCAATGCTGATTATATGATCCAAGGAAAAATGTTAAAAGACACGTAGCACAAAGTCTACTTCTCGTAAACAATGCCCCAGTTCATAAAATAAGCGGACTAGTGCTTGGTAATTTCTACTCCTTTTCTATCATTTTGTGCATTGCAAATACCTAACTCGTCGTCACAAAGGATCCATATTTTCTCTGGAATTATTTAAAATTAACTTTAAGATAGCCGCCGAAACTGCAATTCAGAACTTTGTACAGCCTTTCACTTGAAAATAGCATTCCCGTAGGAAGTTCTTTGCTGCAGCTGTCGTGGAGCATAGTTTCATTAAAAAATACCAATTTTGCAAAAATAAATTACTTTTATTCAAATCTTGATGCAATTTGATTATTTAATTTTTCATTAGAAGTGTTTTACGTCGTTAGGTAAAAATTTACGATCGTGACTTTGAGAACTCGATCGCTTTCTGTAGCCGCTAGTAAATAGTTCTCGTAAATCACCGCTAAATGTCAGCACTGTAGAACGCATCTTAAAAAAAGAGGGAATTTCAAATTAACTGAGTGAATTTCTAAGATTGATTTTCATCAGCTGCGAAATATTATTAAATGTATTTCAAACGATACGCTTTCTTCAAAAAAGGCATCTTCTGGTCTTTTCACTGAAATATGCTAGGTCAGTTGGAACTTTGTTTTGAAATTTCCTAGTTAAAATGCATTCCTGGCTTTCCCATGTTAAAATGGCTTCTTTAAACACAAATCGAATTGCACTAAATATACCCCTTTTGTTAATTAATGCGTAAAATGCTTATGCTTATGCATATGCTTAAAATAGTCTGTGGGATGAGTTAATTCTCTTATGAGTTATTATTTTGAGATCTACCAACTGAACAGCTACAAGAACTTAATTCAGTTGCAGCAGCCAAGTTCATACCATTATAAATTTGTAGAAAAATATTCACCTGTTTTTTTTTAATTCATGGCTGTTTCATTCTCTTTTACTAAAGTGAGTCTCCTAGCCTTAGGAATAACGCCTATGCTATACAGCGAATCAATACAATTGAGGTATAATTTTTAAATCCTTTCAATTTGATGTAGATACACTGCACACAGAGAATTTCACGTAATATCTGTTGTTTTTTCCCAGAATGAGCAGATGACTATTATTTGTTATAGTAATTAGTTGGATTTCAACCCTAACATAACTATTTGACAAGTTAAGTACAGCATAGTGTGTAATTGCATTGAAAGTATACTCGCAATCTTTTCAGCAGAGTTTTAGTCGTTTTAGCAGATCAAGCCTCTTATGTGCATGATGTTCCTCCATGGACATTGCTCCATGCTGTGCGAGGTGTTGCCAGAGCATTGGAGTGTCACCACAATAACTATTTCCTACTGTTGGAGATCAGTTGGTTTTGGTGACACATCAGTTCCGGAGACAGAGGAGTTAGTGGAAGAAAACCTCCAATTTACAAACCCTCTGATTTACAAAGCTCAAATTTTTGGGTCCCTTCAACTTCGTAAAATAGAGGTTCTACTGTAATTACATTTCTACAGTCTTAGAGCATGTGATGAATGTGCTGTTTCACCTCTACCTTCGGCATAATTCGTATGAATATGTAAATTATATATTCTTTGCTTTTAGCATAAACGATATCTACCAAAAGGAAATTAACATATACAAGTAAAGGAAAAGTTGGGCTTACTCGACTGAGTGAAACGTGGTGATATAAAATGAAGTTTATTCTGGGAGTTGGGTGAGAGGCCTAAAAAAGAAAAAGTACTCAATCAATCGGTGAACTGATGAATTGGCTAGAAAGACAGAGTGGTTGTGATCATCTTCATCTGTCACACTTGCAAAACATTAAGACTTATGATATCTCCAGGGGCGTAAGGCAGCACCGGATTTGCGTTTATGCCTTAATGGTGTCTTAGGTGGTAATGCAATACCCGCGGAGCCGAGTTGTGCCAGTTTATATATGCGTTCTTTGCATAAAGCTGCAGCCAGAGAGTAGATGACCTAAAGTCACCGGCTGCCTTTGGCACGCTCTGCATCTCGTGTCCGTCACGTTTGCCCCAAAGATGAGGCGACGGTACACGAGGGTGTTGATGACAACATCTTGGCACGCAAGCACAAATCCCTTGGTTTAGGACTTCAGACCTGCGGAGCGCAGGAAGGCAAATGTGAGCTCCTTCGATAGCCCATGCGTTTCCAAGTTTCAATAGAAATCTCCATGCATGGGCTTCTTGGTATTCTTGCGGAGCAGGGTCTTTTGCTCTACTTTCTTTATTTCGAGCCTTAACATGTCCGCCTTTAGCGACAAGATTGATTTGTCGCACGCTTCTCCACTGAAAGTAAGGTCCAGGTCCAACCATCCAGGAAATCAAAAGTGGAATTTGCCTCATCATTAAAATTTCTAAATAAACGAATAATATAAAGCATGAGAATGACTTGCCTTGTTTTACCATGACCTCACAATCAGAACAAGGCCCTTCATGGCACAACTGGAGCAGTTGTGAGCACCACAGTTGAGAACCTAGTAAAGAAAGAAGTAGAAATCTGCTTAAGTCTAAACACCTACCTATCCATTTTTGAACCATTAGTGGTGCCACTTTCACGGTGGCAATCAGCGAAGATTACAGAAAACATCATCTTTTGAGAGTCCGTTTTAAATTAACATAATATGACAGCTGAGAGTAACACAAATCCAATCTTTCTTTCACTGGATATTTAAATCTAAAGTAAGTATAATAATCCATAACTTTTTTTTCCTGTGATGGACAACAGGCGTCATTTATGCTGTTGATAATTAACTACATGTCGACTTACGCAGGAAGGTCAAACTACGCCGAAAGACATTGATGCCTCATCACATCAGACTTTTTCACGATCACGATGATCAAATATCACCTATTGAATTATGTAATGTCTTAAACCAGAGTTGGCGTTCCTAACACCCGTAGTTTGGAATCAACTCTTTTCGCTAGGCAATCAGTCGCGGGTTGTCATGCGGTTAAATCTGTCACAGAAACAGAAACGTGGAGAAAAGCAAACATGTCACCGGCCTAAATGAACATCCGCATAACTCCGGATCCATGTAACTCGGATCCGCGTAAGTCAAGGACCTACTGTGGTTCTCCGCCACTGGTACATAGAATCCGCACGACTGGTATTCAAATCTTCAATCCATCGATTCAATGAAAGCCATGGATTTGATAGGATTCGACAAAATCTTTGAATCCCTGCCCCAACCATAAATATTACCAAAAAAGAAGAGAAAACAATGAAATGCAATGATGATAGGACTCTTAGGTTTATTCACGCATATGACAATAGTATTTTGTAGAAGCTGATCATGGTGGCCAGGTCGATAACCCAATGGTATGGCATCCCAAAGGTTGTGGGTTCAATTCCTGCCTAAGGTATGGATGTTGTGTTTATCTCAGGATTAAGATCTTTGGTTAGACAGTGTGGTGTAACTTAGTTGTCAAGCAGTTAAAGTCAAAGACTAGTAAGTTGAATCATCAGCAGAACAATAGAGTATATGCCAAATGAATTTTTAGGGGAAAATAAGTTTGGGTTTTGTGAGGTGAAGGAAACTCTGATTGTTATTGTTGTTATGGACATTTAATCCCTTTAAGTATTTGACCGCGATATTATGTGCAAAATTTTTCTCCCGAAAAACATTTGTTTTGTGTTTATGTTGAAAAAGCTCTAACAATGAAGAAACTGTATAATTTTTCCGCAAAATATAAAAAAATGTGGCTTTTATGGGGTTAATGGAAACATAGAATCTAATAAAGAAATTTTTTCCCTGTTTTGTTGCAAGGAAATGTTTTGCTTTTCCTAAGAATTCATAGGATAGTTGGTCGTCTTGTCTTTAGTTCATGAATTTTAATGTTTGCTCATATCTTCTGCATATTTTTTTCCTTGAGGTAAGAGCAAACCTTATATAAATCTGCTGACATTTTCCTTGTAGCAATCAAAGCTAGTTCAGGGTGTCATTCAAAATGAGTCAAGAATTTAGATTTGTGTTCTAAAGCCCACAGCAAAAAGAAACATGGTATAATGGCAAATTTTATATTTTTTATATAAAATATAAATTTTAAATTTTTTAAATATGTATGTGATACAGATTTTTTTATTTTGTGATTGCAATACCTATTTTTCTCCAGGGAAAAATCACCTGTGCAAGGAATTGTGTCATGAAGGTCCTTGTCCACCATGCACCCTGACCACTGCTGTTAAGTGTCGCTGTGGAAACATGAATAAGGAAATACCTTGCATTGAGCTCACTACCAAAGCTGATGATGCTAGGTGCAATAGGAAGTGCACAAAGGTAATTGCAAATAGCTGTGATTTTTCTACGCCAAAAATTACTTTGATGCTTGACCATACTCTTAGGGAAACACCAGCACAAAATTGTTTTTAAGGATAAGTTGGACAATAAGTACCATCATAAAGATTTACCTACTACCAAATGTATATCAATTAGTCTCTACATTTTATCCTTGGTTCCGAATTTGTTCTTGTATTTGTTTTTATATTGGAAGAAAAATTGATTTTTTGGGGCCCTGTTGAATCCTAATGATTTTGAAGGATTTAGGCTGTTACCATTATATTTTAACCTGTTTTGTCTCAAAAAATGATCTCAGTGTGTTATATGTGAAGGTTTGGCCTTTGGATTAACATGTAAAATGTTACAGTTTTAATTTCCATTAATGTGTCTCTTCTCTATGGTCAGCGCTAGGGTATATGCAGTAAAACCTCGCTTTTACATTTTCCCCCGTACACATCTTTTTCAAGTCTCAATGATTTCCATATCTCAGCAATGTAACATCTTCCCCTTACTTACACTAACAAAATTTTGAATGGTCAGCCATAATGCAATTTACATTTTACAATATGATTTTTCCATGTATGTTGTCCCAATTGTATAACTCAGGAGACTTAACGCCATGTGAAAGACCAAGTTACAACTCAATGCGGTAAGTTGCCACTATGAAAGAGAAATAAAATTAGCTCAGATGCACTACCAGTTAACATGCCGGGTTCATCCATGACATTTTAATTCCTGGAGGTATCACACTATGTCAATTTTGCCATGATTATTGTCCAGGTTGCACAATTCGTGGACTGGCTGATGATGTCACATAGATGATGAAATTTTATTATTCCTTATGAAGTGTATTATTTTTAGCATTTACTGCCTTGTCTTTCTTTTTTGGTGTAGCTATTATTGCAGCTTTTAAAAATCCTCCAGTTTAACTCCATCCTTATACATCCTACGAACAAACCCATAAAATCTCTCTTATACTTCTCTTCCTTGGTTGTTGAGTAGCTTTGGTAGGATATTATCAATCCCTACTGCTTTCCCCACCTTAATTTATCATAATGTCTGCTCTATCTTACTGTCCAGTATTTCTGCTCCCATATCATCCCTATTCCTGTATTTCAATTGTTTTACAATTGTCATTGAAGAAGACTAGACATTGGGTTGGCAAAAATCAAGTAGCATTGAGATATTAATTCATGCATAACTTCTATAAAATTATGCGTACCCTCAATTCCCACAATTAACACTTTTTCTGTTGTTCCCTGCAAAAATGTAAAAGAAGGGTTTTACTGTTTATGATTTGGCTTGTACTTGCAGTATCAAAGGAGGTGCAAGTGAGATATTGAGTTAAATTGATTGGAACATTGGTATGGTTATATAAAACCACATGTGTCTTACAAAATGTTTCCTCAGAAACATGCCCTGCTAAAATTTAAGTGCATCTTATATCTTGTCAACTATGGTAATTTGTAACATTCTTGGAAAATGTTGCTATACATCCTGTGGCAAGGATTAGTTTATGTCATTATGTGAAAACAATGAGTCTTAGTAATTCCCAATGACTTTTGTTAGAATTGATTCAATATTAACCAGGCCAGAATTCTTGTCTGTGGCCTAGCACTTAAGCTACCAGTATAAATTTCATCTCAATAAATCTAAGGTTTATCACTTGTCTATGTTCATTTTAATTTTGTTATGGATTTACTTGACTTTTGATAAATTTACTCTGATTTTATGCATTCATCACTAAATTTTATTATTTTACGAAAATATTGGTATCTTTCATGTATATATTGTCATATTGCAGATAAATTTATGCAATATCCCAGACAGCACAGATTTGGTATTATTACAGTTTTACAATTTTATTACAATCATATTACAAAAGAGGGCTATTTGTATTACAATTGTATTACAGTTGTAATACTGTGTCAAATGTCCTCTAATACCATTGTAATACGGTTGTATTACAGAGGCAAAATACAAGGGATTTACAAATTGTATTACGTTTGTAACTTAGATCCAACAATCATTTTATAAATTGTATAATGATTGTATATTAGTGACAAAACACAATCGTTTTACGAATTGTATTATAGTTGTAATTTGGATATCAATTACAATTGTTTTACGAAAACAATATTTCGTATTACCCCTGTAAATTTGTAGGAAATACAGGACTTTCAAGTAAAAATAAAAGTATTTGCTCTGTAACATTAAATTTCTTTTATTCAAAAGAGAACTGTGGTCAAACATAGTTATGGTACGTACAGCAAAACGGGTATCTCCTCAATGCCTCTCGTTATCGTGAACTTCCACCAAATGACATACAGAGCAACCGTATACAAAACTATCAATTTCAAAAATATCTACGATATTCTCAACGAAATAATCAATTTCATTAACGAGCTGGTAAATGTACAAGTGTTACACATAACATTTATCTTTATAACTCAGGCATTTTTTAAAGATACGTGAATTCAGCTATCCCGTGGGGGAATGAAGGCATGAAAAGTAAACACTATGTGAAACGCTCATGCACATTTACCGCATTCGCAGTTAAAGGGTGCACAATTTGTAGGTCTGGTCACACATTGCATAAACTGTGCAAGTTCATGTACTAAAGCATGCCTCATCCGCCCCATTAAAATATCATCGTGAAACCATGCGTAACAACTTCTATGAATGAATGGGTGCTCGTCAATGCAATAGAACCGGTTATAATTTCGTCCATCCACACGAACATAGAATCACACGGGTTCATGCATTGTGTAACCAGGCCCTATAAACCATGGCTGAACTTGTAGCTAACTACGCTCCACGTAAATAGAGGCAATTAAAATTATTATGCTCAGAGGCATTAAGGAAAAATACATAATACTCTTACCAAGATCTAAATCGTAACAATTACATTCAAAAGCATTTACACTTGCCATTACGTCTCACAAACAGTATAACTCGTAAAGGACTTAAGTACGCACACAATTAAAAGGAGTAAAAGTTTACTAACGTTGCTGTAGATCGGCGGATTCATAATAAACAAACATAAATTGGCGATACTAGCGGTGTCCTGCGCTAAAGAAACACACCAAGCTTTTGCAAGCGCGCGAACAATACTTTTGTACTATTTTCATAAATACAAATGTAATACATTGGCTTTACGAATTGTATATTCTTGGTATTTTAATGCTGTTTTACAATCATATTACCATTGGCCACATAAGCCACCTTCGTATGCGCGCGCACAAGACGTTTGTATTATTTTTCGTGTTACAATTGTAATACAATGGTTATACAAATTTGTATATTCTTGGTATTTTAATGATGTTTTACAATCATTTTACCATTGGCCACATAGGCAACTTTGTATGTGCGCGCACAAGACGTTTGTATTATTTTTCGTGTTACAATTGTAATACAATGGTTATACAAATTTGTATATTCTTGATATTTTAATGATGTTTTACAATCATTTTACCATTGGCCACATAGGCAACTTCGTATGCGCACGCGCATGACGTTTGTATTATTTTTCGTGTTACAATTGTAATACGATGGTTATACAAATTTGTATATGCCTTGTATTTTTGATGCTGTAATACAATAGTATTACGATTGCTTTGTATGAAATGTCCTGTAATACAATTGTATTACAAATTTTTTTACGAAAACTATACAATTTGTAACTGTACAAGGGAATTACAATTTGTATACCAGTGGCTGTGCTGTCTGGGATTATTCATCGCAAAAATGTATTATCCTTTTACAAAATCCCTATATCATTCAATGTATGTGGTATAGTTTTTGCTCTTAAGTGCATGTACCCAGAGCAATTAAATAATTGTTATATTTTTATTATTAACCCTCTTAGTGCCACCGAATTTTGGTGGCACTAGCGAAAAGTGCCAGCATGAATTTGAGTTTTGTAACTCCTTGTGAAAAAATAAACTATATGAATTTATTTTTTAGATATGAATGTAATGTTTTTTTATTTAACTAAAAATGGATTAACTGTTGTTTATGGTATTCTGATACATTGCATAAAGGATATGTGTAATTATTACAACAAAAATAGTTTAAACATTAATTTGCTCATCGGGCTCGTGGCACTTGTCGCTCATAGGGCAAAAGCCCATGTATTGGCCCTTGGCACTAAGAGGGTTAAACTTGATGAATGACTGATTCCTGTGTCTCTTTCTAATGCATATTTCATGCTAAGAAATCTTTTCTTTCACAGAAAAGAAGCTGTTGGAGACACAAATGCCTTCAGTTGTGTTGCATTGATTTGGATCATGTCTGTCCCTTGATCTGCAACCACAACCTCAGCTGTGGTCTGCACAAGTGTGAGGAACCATGCCACAGAGGAAACTGCCCCCCATGCTGGCGAGCTAGTAAGAACTAAATAAATTAACTTAGGTGTTTTTCGAATTAACATTTCTTTTCTTTAAGTAAACTCCCTCTTGATGCTAGATCTATCATATTACCGTATTTACTCGTGTTAGCCGCGCCCTCGTGTATCCCGCACACCCCTAATTTCGGCAATGCTCGTGAGGAAAAAAATTATTTCTGTCAGAAAATTATTTTTTTTCCCTTGAGTCTGCATCATTTTGTCATAACATGAATGCACGTTCTTTAAGAGAAATTCTGTGCCTATATTACGTGTACGTCTTTCTCATTAATGGATTTAATTACGTGTTAATATCGTCACGATCGTCATCGTGTCATGCATCGATGCACGGCCTCTTTTACTGTGCATCTTTATCTCGTAGCATGTCACAGTAATCACAGTTACATACGGCCACGTCATCCAACTATAAAAATGGCATCTTTTCAAAATAACATTCAACTGGAATAATTGCGGAAATATATACAATTTCAACCTGTGATTACTTTATTATTGCGGAAATCCATTGGCATATCAACAAATAAAAGCAGAACGCCATCCGGACCATAGCGGTGGTCTCGTCTGCTCACTGCGCAGTAGTTGTGGACTGGGACGATTTAACAACACCGGAAAGTCTTGGGAACACACGGAAACAACTAAGCTCAATTTAATAACAATTATAATTCTTATAAAACTAAAGAAAAACACATTCGCGAAAATAGAATCGTAAATCACCAATGAGTATTCATATCATAATAGTTCTCATTTTTAGTTTTCGTAACTGCTAGATTCAGATACACCATATTTCCTTCCTGCAGCTCAATTTTCTACTTTTTCAGCATGGCTTATAATATGTAGTTTTGTACTCACGGGAAATGATCGAAATTTCACATCAGAATTCATTTTTAGGGTGATAATTGCAAATTATTTTAAAATGCTAAATGATCGATTTGAACTTGTTTACTACACTTACGCATGGATAGTAAGAAGTTATAATCTCCGAGCATACGACTCTTGCCACTATGTAACAAATTCTTTGTCGTGTCTTTGCAATGTAGCTTTAATGTGTACACAAAAGGAGCTATCTATTGCGTAAAAATGTTGATACAGATACGTGATACTGAAACAAACTCCGCTTACGACTTTGAAAAGACATAAAGATGCCGCCCCCCTTGTGGCAGCTTACAGGATACAATGTAGATTTAAATACATATCAGTGCTACAAAGTGCTGTCCTAAGTACGATCTATACACTATAAATCTATTGATTTGTCAAGTGATGTTTCGGATCTAGCATTTCTTCGGATCTAGCGTTTTCAAGTACCGTCGTACGCTCAGACTTTGTTAACCGGATTTTTATTACTAATTACTTCGAAATTTCAGAATACTTTACATTGTACAATTTACTACTAGACCATACTTACAATTAACGTCGATATGTTCTCAAAATGCGAAACTTAGGAGAAAAAGCCAACAGGAATTTGAGGAAAAATAGTGCGCGGCTTACACAATTATCTGGAGGATTCGTGTATGCCATGCACCCCTATTTTTTCACCGGCGTTTCGGTAAAAAAGGTGTGCGGCTTACACGGGTAAATATGGTAAAATTATCTTGCACTTTTAACTGACCACTTCATTCTTCAAACCAAATTTGCATGCACTGGCCATCTTCCTCTCTGATATTATATTTTTATTGTTCTGATATTACTATATGATCATTAGTAGTGTTCTACCTGTAAGGGTAGGTTTTTCTTGGCATAGTTTTTCATCTTTTTGGATATCAGTCTAGGTCAGTGTTTATCCCACTAGTTTTCATTCCATCTAAATTTATTATCCTTTCCTTCTTCCTCTTCTTTTACTCAGTTTCGTAAATCCTATTATGAAGTTCAGTTTTTTTTGGGATTAGTGTTGAAGTATACATGCCTTTTAGGGCAAACATTTATGAATACTGATATTTTTCTGATATTTTAATTTATATTGTGTTATGAATCATAGAAAGACACAAATATCTGGTATTTATTCGACATTACGCTTCATGCTAAAACTCACGTGAAGGCATTATATCATCTAAAGAATGGGAGGGATGTGCAACAATTTCACCATTGTTCCTAATTTACCCAATGTTGTTGTATTTTTTCCTGTCTAGGCCTCTAGTTTCTTGGTGAAAATTGAATTTTTTCAATGGTGTCAGGTTGAAGCCAAGTTTTTTGTAAAATTATTTTTTTTTGTGGAAATCAGGGTCAAACAGTACCTAAGTATTTGGTGAAAACTTGATTTTACTAAGTCCACGGGACCAAATAAATCAGCATTTCATAATATCAAATTTCTTAAGAATAGAACTTTATTATCTTTAGGCAAATGCATTTGCACAGAGTCATCACAGAAACTAAATCGTCACCATCCATTTAAGCGTAAAATCAACTCACTCTCAGGAAACACAACCCGATAATAAATTTGTAATTAAACTAAATACGCATTCTCCCACATCGCCCAGGCTCGGAAACAGGATGTAGACGCCTGAATGAAACCACCCGGCCGCGTCATCCAGCCACGACGTCCAGACGCGACAGTTGTACGTGGCCGCTGGACGCCTCATTGAGCGTTTTGATGCAGTCATCGAGCAAGGCTCTTCATACGCATTTCCCTTCCCTTCTTCTACCGCCAACAGCAAAGAAAATCAGAGAAAGTATGAGTTCGCATGGTTCATAGGGCCACTTAGTTTAACGCACATTAATTCTAAAGGAAGACTAGTTCTGGGCGCATGCATGATCAATGGGAAAAAATGTTCAAGCACCCATTATATATTTATATCGGAAAATGGTGTACCCTCCTCCCCTTTCACTCCAACATAGCGATCGAAGAAATATCCTAAAAGAGAGATGCGTCCCTGCAGATCGATAAAGAAACTTTTAAGTGTTTTGTAGCTTAATCCTTATTAGAGATATAATCAAGAAGAGGAAAAGTAGAACCATCCTATGAGATGCCGAAAGTCACACCGTCGGAGGAGCAGAAAGCCTCGTCAGCATCCTAGCCCAATTGGAGGCGCTTTCATCTCTTCCTTGTGCTATCGGACGACACCCCCCCGGAGGACATCGGGGGTGGGAGTTAGTTGGTACCTAGCCAGTGCGGAAGCAAGAAACGAATTGGCCAGGATCATTAGGTAGGGGCGTTGAGGAAAGGAGTTCCGAGTGTTTTAACGGTCATGGACATGGAACCATCACAACCAAAGAGAAAGAGAAGGGGAATATCGTTGGAGGAGAAGGTGAAAATAATTCAACAATGACAGAGAAAATGACAACGTATATTCCACTAGTAGATTTGTTTACGGTACAACTAGTTTCAGCGCTCTGCGAATAAATCTACTAGTTGAATATACGTTGTCATTTTCTCTGTCATTATGGATTTCCACATTGTTAAGCCTGAATCTTTTGAACTTATAATTCAACAAGTTGAATCAAATAAGTTAAGTAAAAGTGCTTTTTCTCTCTCACTTGCGGCTAACCTATCCCTCCCACACTGGCTATATTTCCCCTTCAAGTGACCCTCCGTGTCCCCCCTTCCCGCTCTATGAGTGGGCACGAGCCATCCCCCTCACACCCAAACCCCCCGTGCCCGCCCTCCAGGATATCAGGCCCCTTCGAGTGCCCCTCCGTCCCACCCCCTCAACGCTAGGCTAGCATGAGATGCCCTACGCTGACTTTGCAGGCACCCCATACCAGCTCTTGGGCCCTTTAAGAAGTTCCCTCCCCAATCTCAAGGAATCTGTGCACGCCGTTGGGTCTAACTCAGCGTAAATATTGTTTTGCGGGCATATCTTGATTCATGGTAAAAGCTCCACTCGCCAGAGTCATGTCTTCGCTCGCCGCCGATGCAGCAAATTGAGGTAAGGGAGGAGGAAGATAAGATGCGACTATTCGGCGTAAAGCTGATGATTCATTCGAGGTTTATTCTTCGCGCGCAGCCCTTGGCCTTGAATCCCAGGTGGATCACCCTCACAACAGACGTAAGATACTACGAGACCATGGGCCTCGCAGCTGTTTTTGTGAGCGGGCGAATAGAGTAACCCCCACCCAAAGCGAGGGGGAAAGGAGGGAAAGAAGGCAGCTTCCAGCTTGATGCGTGGCCTGACCTGGAGCTGCAATGCTTGGACGCAAGTCTCCTTGCTTGATCGTAAGCAAAGGAAAAACGATTAGCAAAATATCCCACATTTCAATTCAATAGCGAATTTTTAAAAGAATTCTGAGATATAATGAATGAAGAGCAGGCAGGCAGACCTAATCTGAATAGAACCACAACTGAAGCTTTCGTGTAGTAGAGTGAAAAACGAAAATTATCGATTTGTAATGTTAGCATCGTTAGTTGCCGATGAAGTGTAAAAGTAACTATCTCACCTTCACCGTTGAAGTGCGTGGTTTGTACACCCTAGTTCTGAAAGGAGGTACACAGCTGGACTCTTCTATAAGCTCTTCGTTCAGCTCTATCATCTCGGAAATAACCACGCACAAATAAGCAGAATCCAAGGGAGAAAAACGATTGTTATTTCGGGAAATTAATGGGCTTATTATTTACAAAAAATACAGAACGTGTATCCATCGCATAGCATCCGCGAGGGAATCTTATTTCCACTGTCGTAGCTGAACGTAGGTAGATACATATATTATGCCTGACGCGGAGAAAGGACCATCTTCTAACGAAATTTTATTCCTCTAATTTCAATATCCGGTGCCAATGATCGCGCGAGTCGCACACTTCCTTATTGTATGCATCAATCAGTATTACTGATGAGTAAACATTGCTCACGCTTCAGTTAAAGAGTTCTCCAGTTAGGAAATAATATAGAAAAATGCGCTATGAAGCGTCATAGGCTTATTCCAAACTGCACAAAAATTTTGCAAAGACTCTTCATTGCCTAATCATTCATTGGAAAAAAAGAACGGCAAGTTAGTTGTCGCGATGTAAATTTCCGCGGGGCTTAGATGGGAGTTTAATTCTTCTGAGTTTCGGGATTTCCGCCGTGAAAAGATGGAACGATGTGGTGGAAATCCCGAAAATGGGAAGAATCAACCTCCGACAAATAAGTTGCGTTAAACTGTTTGCACCTTGTGGGCATGAACACACATTTAAGTATAATTTTATGAATTATAACTTCGTAAATCATGCAAGTACGTCGCGAGAGTTCATCTTAATTTAAGGAAATGAAAAAGAGCTTCATCGCGGTGATTTTGAAAGATACTCGTTGATACGAAATTTGATATTACAAAGTGCCGGTTTTTCCGGTCCCGTCGACTTCGTAATTTCAAGTTTCTACTGTATATGTTAAAAATGACCTTTTCCAAATCCATAGTTTCATACTATTTCCATTAAAAATGGCACCAAGCATAAAAAATGGGGAATTTTACATCATTATAGGCTACCAGGGGGCTAATCATGTGTCAATCTATTGCACTTTCTTCATTCTTCTCTCAAGTCAAATACACCCAGTCCGAGGGGTACGCAACTTAAAAAACAAGTGTACACCACATTTCCATTTCATCCATTTTCTCCATTTCTATCCATAGCTGCCCATTTCTGTCCATTTCTATCCATTTCTATCCATTTCTATCAATTTCTGCCCATTTCTATCCATTTCTATCCATTTCTTCTATTTCCATGTTTTTTTTGTGTGTAGTTTCCGTCACTTCGCCACTAATATAGTGCATTGCCAACTGTTTTCACGCATTTCATACTATTTCCTCCATTTCTGCTCTTGAACAGCCTCTTTTAATTCTGAAAAATGGGCTACGTCACTGGAAAACATCCACCTTTGACCTATGTCAATGACTAGAATAGAGCAGCCGGCGGTATTACTCACTCCAGCTGCTAGGAGACTCACTTCCGTTTGTTGTGAAGAGCATTCGAGTTCTCAAATCCTCATACCTGGCTTCAAGCTGTGAAGGAAATACCCTTACGCTGCACGGCCCACCGGACGGTTCGCTTCAAACTAGGCCAAGCCTGGCTTATCCCATAACCAAATACAGTGAACTCTCGTTAGCACGTTCTTGAAGGGACCCGAAATTCTGAACGTACTAACCAGGAAAACGTGCTAAAGAGGTTTGACCTTCCAGGGAACGTTAAAGATGTAATAATGAGTTGCATAACGTCCAGGGGAATGCTACGTTCGTTTAGTCTATTCTGGTAGATAGCTGCCGTTCATTTATTGTAAAATACGTTTCACTTCCACTTATTACGCCTTCCAAGAAAATACCTATTAGGTTGACGCGTTATCCATAGTTAATTATGACGATAATAACCAAACAGCACGTTTTGTATGTAATTTTGTATGTAAGTTCAGCATCATAGTTAGCGGAGCCGCCCGGCGATTTTTCTCGTACTTTCCACGTAATTAACATGTCTCAGGATAGATGAATCCGCAGCGCGAATGCCCCACACCGCACTCTTTCGCACTTTTATTAGTTTTTTTCCTATTTTTCACAATAGAGTTTAATGTTGACGGTGGAATTTTCATTTTGGCTGCTATTTCTACACGCTTCATACGTAGATTTTCGTCCACTTCTCGGAGGAGTTTGAGCTTTTCGATCGTCAATATTTGTCGTTTCAACACACGCTTCTCCATGACTAATTCTTATCACTTGTCACACTTTAATTACTTGTCACACTGTTAATTTCTCGAAGTGTTTTCACAGTTTGGCTGCCCAGCGAACATTTATAAAACAAACGAACATCGCAATAAAATCGTCTGCTTGTGGGTGCCAAACGCTGCAAAACGCTGAATGGCCTATTCAAATGTTTGTGAATGCTGCATTTTTACTTCTTCATAAACAATTTTTAACCATAATGTATTTAACAAATTTTATTGTAAACAATAACGATCTTTTTTAATGCGAGAATCAAATCTCTTGAGTGATATTCATCGTCATGTTAACCTATAGGGCGGTTATTTTGCCGGAACGAATTTCGTTTGGTCCTCCTACGAACGTACTAAAGAGGTAACCAAAACGTGCTAACCAGGATTATTTACATGCACTGCGACCCGGACCTGAGGAAATGAACGTGCTAACGAGGAAAACGTGCTATCAAGGAACGTACTAACGAGAGTTCACTGTATGCAAATATCACTTTTTATTTTCAATATTTTGCATTACCTTACTGGTCTCACGAGACGACTCCTCACAAATATGTAGACATTGGCCACGTGCGGTGCTAGTTCTCCCCGTGCACAGGACCTATATCAGGCAGATTTAAATCCCAGTATTTGGCCGCACTGTCAGATTTAAATCTGTATTATTTACAAGATGTTTCTGAAACACAATATTTTCTGAAATAATCATGGAATTAAAAAATTGAAAATTATTTTGTTTATAAGTCATTAAAAGTCTATATATCTTATTAAGGTTAATTGAAAAACAACCCCCATGGTTCCCAGTTTTGACCCTCACGAAAAGCAAACTTAACTACAAAGTACCTGATTAAAATGAGATCTCAGACACATTAAAGTTAAGTTTACGGAGGAATCTTTCAAGCAAGCTGCAAACAGGCTGATACTTTGGCAAACTGACTTGTATTTTACCAGTAAATTTTTATGTTCTGATGATTTCCATCTTGGAGCTGAGCTTAAAGCCACCGAGTGCATCCACCGGGTTGTGGATGGTGAATCAATCTCTACATCTTAGAGGTTTGCTGCAAAATAAGCGAGTTTACTCGGCGAATAAGCAGTCGTGGATAAAAAGCGATGGCATTCTGAGGTGGTATAGGTCTATCATTGGATAAGATAGGCCTTTAAATGATACAGAAACCTGTGAAGATGCCGTGACTTGGCAACAGGAGGCCGCCAACAGTTATGCTTCCAGTCACCCATAGGAGAGGGCAGCAGCTCTTCTCAGAGTGAAGGTGGAGACCACAATGGTCTGTACAGTGACACTCATTTCACTACAGATGTGGTAATATTTACTTTAATGGCTGCAGTACTGCGAGGTGGAAGGCAAGGGGAGACCACCACAGTATTATCCCGAGGAGTCGCAGCTACTCCACTCTTTTCTTCTTATCAAGACGTGATGGTACCCTCTCGAGTAAAATATTCCGGTGGTAAAATAGTAGCCCATTTGGGTGGGGACTACCTGAGAGAGTACTTCAGTCAAGTGTGATAGACATTTTAGAATAGGAACGTGAGATCACTACGGACCTGCGGAAGACTGAAGAACCTGAAGTTGGAATAACGAAGAATGGACCTCAACATTAGGAATCAGTGAAATGAGACTTTTGGAGTGGAAGTTGTAGAATTATTCACATCGGATCACTGAAAGGTAATGTTGGAGTAGGCATAATGCTCAGAAAGAGTGCAGGAATGTGTGAGAAGAGCTTCCTGCTGTACAGTAAGAGGATTTTCATGGTGAAAATTGTTACCAAGCCTACAGATACCATCACTGTGCAAGTTTACATGCCAATGTTGGACCACGAAGGTGAAGAACTGGAAGACGTCTATGAGGATATCACGAAAGTAATAAAGCATGTAAAAGGAGGAGAAAACCAAATTTTTTAATGAGATTGGAACGCTGTCGCTGGGAAAGATCAAGATGGAAGAATAACTGGAAAGTATGGCTTCGTAAATAGAAATGAGAGAGGAGAAAGACTAATAGAATTCTGCAACAACAAAATTAGAGTTGGTAAACGTAATTGGTAAGTATGATCTAGTAGTAAATTGTACATTGTGTAGTAGTCTGAAATTTCGAAGTAATTAGCAATAAAAATCCACGTTTATCAAAGTCTGAGTGTACAATGGTACTAGAAGAAACGATAGATCAGAAACACTACTTGACAAAGCAATAGATTTATCATGTATAGATCGTACGTAGGACAACACATTGTAGCTCTGATATGTATTTAAATCTACATTGTATCCTGTAAGCTGCCACAAGGGGGGCGGCATCTTTATGTCTTTTCAAAGTCGTAAGCGGAGTTTGTTTCAGTATCACGTATCTGTATCAATATTTTTACGCAATAGATAGCTCCTTTTGTGTACACATTAAAGCTACATTGCAAAGACACGACAAAGAATTTGTTATATAGTGGCAAGAGTCGTATGCTCGGAGATTATACCTTCTTACTATCCATGCGTGAGTGTAGTAAACAAGTTCGAATCGATCATTTAGCATTTTAAAATAATTTGCAATTATCACCCTAAAAATGAATTCTGATGTTAAATTTCGATCATTTCCCGTGAGTACAAAACTACATATTATAAGCGATGCCGAAAAAGTAGAAAATTGAGCTGCAGGAAGGAAATATGGTGTATCTGAATCTAGCAGTGACGAAAACTAAAAATGAGAACTATTATGATATGAATACTCATTGGTGATTTATGATTCTATTTCCGGGAATGTGTTTTTCTTTAGTTTTATAAGAATTATAATTGTTATTATATATTGAGCTTAGTTTTTCCGTGTGTTCCCATAACTTAACGATGTTGTTAAATCGTCCCAGTCCACAACTACTACGCAGTGAGCAGACGAGACCACCGCTATCAGGTACGGATGGCATTATGCTTTTATTTGTTGATATGCCAACGGATTTCCGTAATAATAGAGTAATCACAGGTTGAAATTGTATATATTTCTGCAATTATTTCAGTTGGATTTATTTTGAACAGATGCCATTTTTATAGCTGGATGATGCGATCGTATGTAACTGTGATATGCTACGAGAAACAGATGCACAGTAAAAGAGGCTGTGCATCGAAGCACGACGCGATGATGATTTTAACACGTAATTCAATCATTTAATGATAAAGATGTACACATAATTTAGGCACAGCATTTCTGTTAAAGAACGTGCATTCATGTTATGACAAAATGATGCAGACTCGGGGAAAAAAAATTTTTTTTGGTAGAAATAATTTTTTTCCTCATAAGCCTGCCAAAAATGGGGGTGCGCGGGTTACACGAGGGTGCGGATTACACGAGTAAATACGGTAGTTGCCAGTTGTATAGTTGTAGGGTGAAAATGTTATCCTCCTCTGTCATTCCAGAAGCATTATATCATCTACTGATAAGAATTTAGTTTGGTAATTCCATAATCTCGCGGCTGAGCTTAAAGCCACCGAGTGCGTCCACTGGGTTGCGGATGGTGGGTCGACCTCTAGATATAGAGGTTAGCTGCGAGATAAGTGAGTTTACTCGTCGAATAAGCAGTCGTGGACAAAAAGCAACGGCATTCCGAGGGGGTATTGGTCTATCCTTGGGTAAGGTAGGCCTTAAATAATACAGAACCTGTGAAGATGTTGTGACTTGGCGATGGAGGCCGCCAACAATACGCTTCCCATCACCCGGAGGAGAGGGCAGCAGCTCTCCTTCATATGAGTGAAGGTGGAGACCACAGTGGTCGGTACAGCGACACTCATTTCACTACAGGCGTGGTAACATTTACTTTAACGGCCGTAGTACTGCGAAGTGGAAGGCAAGGGGAAACCACCACATTATTATCCCGAGGAGTCGCAGCTACTCCACTCTTTCCTTTATTATCAAGACGTGATGGCACCCTCTCGAGTAAAATATTCCGGAGGTAAAATAGTCCCCCATTCGGATCTCCGGGCGGGGACTACCCGAGAGAGTACATCAGTCAAGTGTGATACTCATTTTAGGGTAGGAACGTGGAACGTGCGATCACTTCGGACCTGCGGAAGACTGGAGAACCTGAAGGTGGAAATGCGGAGAATGGACCTCGATGTATTGGGAATCAGTGAAATGAGATGGCCCGAAGAAGGAGACTTTTGGAGTGGAAGTTATAGAATTATTCACACCGGATCACTGAATGGTAACGCTGGAGTAGGCGTAAAGCTCAGGAAGAGTGCGGGACTGCGTGTGAAGAGCTTCCTGCAATACAGTGAAAGGATTGTAATGGTTAAAATACAAACTAAGCCTACAGATACCATTGTGGTGCAAGTTTACATGCCTACGTCGGACTACGAAGATGAAGAAGTGGAAGACGTCTACGAAGATATAACTGAAGTAATAAAACAGGTAAGAGGAGAAGAAAACCTAATTATTTTAGGAGACTGGAACGCTGTCGTCGGCGAAGGACAAGATGGAAGAATAACTGGAAAATATGGATTGGGAAACCGAAACGAAAGAGGAGAAAGACTGCTGGAGTTCTGCGCACAACATAAGTTAGTGGTTACTAACACATTGTTTAAAAATCACAACCGAAGAAAATACACATGGAAGATGCCAGGAGACAGAGGAAGATTTCAAATAGACTACATTTTAGTGAAGCAGAGGTTCAGGAATCAGGTGAAGGACTGCAAAAGCTACCCGGGTGCAGACATCGACAGCGACCATAATTTAGTGATGATGAAATGCCATCTAAAATTCAAGAGATTGAAGAAAACAGTAAAGAACATTTGGCAAGTAGAAAAACTAAAGGAGACTCAAAATCAGCTGGAATTTCAAAAAGCAGTAGAAAACAACATAGGAGAGGACCTGACTGAGAAACCAGTAGAAGAGCGTTGGGAAAACATTAAATGTGGACTACAGGAAGCCGCAAAAGAAGTTCTTGGAAGAAGAAAAGTTGCCAAGAAGAAGCCATGGATCACTGAGGAAGTCTTAGAATTGATTGAAGAAAGAAGAAAGTACAAGAATGCGAAAACTGAAGAAGGGCAGCTTTGCTACAAAAGAATAAGGAACGAAGTAAGTCGCAAAGCCAGGAAAGCTAGAGAAATGTGGATGAACAATCTGTGCGAAGATGTACAAAACAACCTTACCATTGGAAAGGTGGAAGCTGCCTATAGGATAGTGAGGAACCACTTCAAGGAACGGAGCGCAAGATGCAATGCTATAAGAGACAAGAATGGAGAACTTTTGATTGAAAATGAAGACAAAGTGAAGAGATGGAAAGAATATCTCGAAGAGTTATACAACGGGAACGACCTCACAACGAAAGTAAATGAAGAGGAAAGCGAAGTCGAGAAGGATGATATGGGAGCATCAATATTGAGATTGGAATTCGACGCAGCAGTAAGGGACCTTCGGATGAATAAGGCTTCTGGAATTGATGATATACCCGCAGAACTGATAAGGAATGCAGGAGAGAGGACATTGACCCAACTTTATAATGCCATCTGCGACATGTACTCAACAGGAGAAATACCCAGGGACTTCGAGAAAAACATCATCATTCCTATTCCCAAAAAGAAGAGAGCAGAGAAATGCGAAAATTTTAGGACTATAAGCCTGACGACACACGCATCGAAGATATTGACAAGGATCATCTACAGAAGAATAGAACGAAAAGCAGAGGAGTTCCTGGATGAAGATCAATTCGGATTCAGGAAAAGTAAGGGTACAAGAGAAGCAATATTGGCCCTTAGGCTGCTTATAGAGAAGAGAATGGAGAAGAACAAACCGACCTTCATTGCATTTGTGGATTTAGAGAAGGCTTTCGACAACGTGGATTGGAATTCAATGCTTGATATTCTGAAAGGAATTGGAGTTTCCTACAATGATCGAAGAATTATCCACAGTTTGTATAAAAACCAAGTAGCTGTGATTAAATCTGGACCCAGCTGTGAAGAAGCAAGAATAAGGAAAGGAGTGAGACAAGGCTGTGCACTGTCTCCCGTAATTTTTAACGTCTACATTGAGAGAGCCATCAATGAAGTCAAGGAGAAGTGTTCTGGAGTGAACATCCATGGAGAAACAATCAGCATGCTACGATTCGCTGATGACATAGCTCTCATAGCAGAGACAGAGAAGGAGCTGAATAAGATGCTAACAACCATGGAAAGGACAATGACCAGACATCAGCTGAAGATCAATAAGAAAAAAACTAAGATATTGGTGTGCAGCAAAAGAGAAGAGGCCAAAACCAACGTTAAACTAGGAAAACAGAAACTGGAAGAGGTGAAAGAGTTCTGTTACCTGGGAAGCAGAGTAACCAACGATGGACGAAGCAAGAAAGAAATAGTGAGTAGAATAGCCCAGGCAAAGAGGGCATTCTATCAAAAGAAGAATCTACTAACAGCTGGAAATACAAGCTTGGAAGTAAGGAAGCAATTCATTAAAACGTATATCTGGAGCATATGCCTTTATGGCAGTGAGGCATGGACGATGACAGCAGCGGAGAAGAAAAGGGTGGAAGCATTCGAAATATGGTGCTATCGACGAATGATGAAGATTAAATGGATCGACCGAGTGACAAATGAAGAAGTCCTAAGAAGAGTGGGAGAAAAGAGAAGTCTACCGAAAACTATAAATAGAAGACGGGACAACCTAATCGGCCATATCTTAAGACACGATGGCCTGATGAAGACAATCGTCGAGGGAAAAGTGAACGGGAAAAATGGAAGAGGCAGGCCTCGTATGAGTTACATGGAGCAGGTCGTAAAGGACGTGAAAGAGAGGAACTACGTTGGTATGAAGAGGTTGGCAGATAGAAGAATCGAGTGGAGGGCTGCGTCAAACCAATCCTAGGATTGTTGACCCTTGATGATGATGATGATGATGATGAATTCCATAATGCTGAATGTTGATTACTCAGTCAGTGTTTTCATAATAATTTAACTCTCATATTAAGTCCATTACGTTCAACACAGATTCCTCTACAAAAACCTAACATTTTCATCATGGTATCTCTGGATGAAGTGAACAACATCAGAGATTGAAAAAATGGAAATTTTTCCTGAATAATAGGGATTAAATTAGACACAAGGTCAGCTATAGGCTAGTATATTTAGAGGTTCCATTGTATGGATGTAATTAATGTTTATGTAATCATCACATTTTCATGAAAGCAATCTTTGGCCCTCATCGAAGCCATACTGATCATCCTAGAGGTCAGCTTGGTCAAAATTGGGCCTATATTAAATTGTTGCTGTTAAAGGTCGCCAACTGTGCTTACATAGCCAGATTGGCATTACCCAAACAGCAGACACAATGTGTGGAAGAATTGCTACCTACTAATTAATGAAAAGCTGGCAACAAAACCAGTAAATCAGGGATATGTAACTAACATTTTAAATATGTAGTTAAAAAATTCTGAGATATGGATATTCCAAAGAAAGTCAAAAGGCTTATTTCATCAGCCTAATTTAATTGCCTAATCCACCTAAATCATCATCATCCTAAGTGTAACTCACTTTCAATTACAAGTACTTATTTATTAGTAAGTCAACATGTAAGTTGCCGTTCATTTTTTAGTATCTGGAAAACTGTTGCTTTATTCAGGGTGTCTGACAAGCAGGAAAAGTTAGAAGTCAGTTTTAGTTTTTAGGATTGGCAAATGTATGGGAAATTTCTATGACACTCGGGATTTTTTTTTAGCAGGAAAGAGAATATGTATTCACTTGTGTGAAAATTCTGTAAATGGCAAAAGCTTCATTTCAAGACCTTGCTAGATAGATGTTGATACATGTCTCAAATCTGTTATGTTTTGCATTGCATGTCAGCTGGATGTAAACCTAGGCAGTGAATTGAAAATTAATGTTTATTGCAGATTGGCCCGCTGCACAAAGTAGGGAAAAAAGAATTGCAATGAGAAAAATTTTCATAGAGCATTTGAAGGATTTAAAGCCTCAAAAGTCCATTACAACTACTTTCAACCCTACTCCCCTCATATGCTGGTGCAACCCCTGGTATTTTCATTTTTCCTCTTCCATTTGAGTGGTAGGTGAGCCCCGGCAGTTTCTTTTTCAAAGTAAATTGAGCTTTGTTAGGTGTCACTTGTTGGAACTCTTGCATATTGGATCAAGTATAACACCAGGTAAATTTTTAAGTCCCACAATTTATTTTTTTTTAATAAAAGTAAGGAACTTAACAAAGTAACTGGTGTTTTATTTTGCCTAATAGCTTCTTTGTCGTATTTTGTTTTCACTCCGTCAGATGACATGATTTATGACTGCATTATGCTAATAATAAGAGTGTAATGGAATATAATTAATGAATAGATAATTACATAATATACTTAATCTCTGAACATTGGTATGTTTTTTTATTTTATGTGCCTTGTGGGGAGGTCATGTAGAAACCACTACCTCTCCAGCATTAATACCAATGGTAGAATCTCAATTGAAAAAATACTACCATTATAATTCATACCTTTGTCATGTCTTGCCAGTTTTTAAAAATACAACATCAAAATGTAGGTAACCTTAGGATACTACCTATTTATGCCGTAAACATGCCAGTACAGCAGAAGCCCGTTATAGTGAGTACGGCATATAGCAAGAATCTCACAATAATGAGTGATTAGCAATGAAAGGCCCATGATTAACATGTAAAAGAAAACGGATATAGTGAGGCCAAGAAGCTCCTGCCACGGTATTACGAGCAATAATTCTTGAGCGTGATGCACTGCAAAGTACAAATTAACGCATTGTATTTATCTTTAGTAGGATTTTTTGTCAACTACAACTATTTGTGCCATCTCTACATTATTTAAAGTCCAACAAAGTCCACGCATTGACGATTTACGGCCGCCCCTAGCGTACCTTACGCACATGCATTTTTTAGTTCTTTTGTTTAGCCAAGTTCACATAGGAGCGGAATGGATGGAAGATGGACAAAAGCGGAAAAGCATCTAGCCAATCGCATGACAGCGGAGAACGGTGGTGTGGATAAGGGGCGGAGTTCAGCCCGCCTGTCTTTGTCTGTCAGTGCGGGAGTAGTTGACGGATGAGGAGTTGATTAACCCAGTGAGAAACGAAGTTGACGACGAAATTAGTTCTCTTTCGGAAGAAAAAAACAGTGCCTATGCTGACTAGAGCTAAAGCATGGCAGGCTATTAGAATAATTAGTGCCATTTACCGGGCCAGTGATGCTTCCCCCGACGACTTTAGCAATTTTAGTGAATTGGAAGGGTTTGTGCTTTCGGCAACTGCTAGTAGACTGAAGCAGACATTGCTTGAATGATGTTTCACCTGGGAATAGAAATTGTAAGTACTGTGCTGTCAATGTGTAGTTTGTGTATGTGTGATGCTAAAGGTCCAACACTTGCTTTGTTATGCTTTTTATCCTTGCGTTGAAGTCATCAAAGTTTTCTGTTGCCAAATAATTATTTACATCCTTATAATTTTACTATTCATCCTGGTTTCGATTATTTTTCCTGTTAGCAGAAGTAATGGGAATACTTATGTTTTCTGGTAAATTTGTTAATTTGTGCAAATTTTCAATGTTTTCGTAAATATTGCCAGGGCTGATGTTATGGGAATAATTAAAATTTATCCCGTTCAACAAGTTTATATTTTATGATTCCTGAGTTCATGGATACATACAAGTTTTAGGGAAAAATTAATCAAAGTGTAAATTATTAATTTGGAAGATTTAATTCGCAAATAATTGATAAATATGCAATTGTTCATGAAAATGGCCCTCCTGCTTGTTCCTAATAGCATGATAACGACAGAAAAACGGAAAGTAAGAACTACTGTGGGAATTGAGAGGCTTAATCCGCTCGCTATAGCAGAAGTAGTACATGATTGGTGATAACTCACCCACTGCTACGAATGTTGGAGAATATTTGCTGAGTAGTGTAGTTTATAGGTATTGTGTATGTTTGATGATCTTCACCCCCTGCCACACACCCTCCCAGTGGCTCACAGGATATTATTTAGATATAGATGAAGGTATACCTTTAAAAGAAGTTTTGTGTGCTGTATTTAGTGAAATTTTAACTTTAAAAATTTGGTAAATGGTCTGGAAAATCTTAAAAGGATCTTGAATTATTTTTTCTAGTTTGGTAGACACCCTGTCATATGTAAATGAAGTTATGAATTTGGATTGCTCTGCAGATGGCAAAAAACTGAAAATTTGTAGTTTTTAGCCTTTTTAGCTGCGAATCAACATTTGATCTGAAATCATTGATTTCACAGGTGCCCAGTATAAATACCATGCAATAATATTCATAATACTGCTGTCCTATTTTGTGTCTCTGAAATTCTCTATTTTTCTCACGAGTTTTCTTGTTTGATGTAAGGTATCAGTGATCAATTTTGTACACGCAAAATGATTGTATCCTTTTTTCTAGGCTTTGACGAGCTTCACTGTGAGTGTGGTGCCAGTGTAATGTTCCCACCCATTCCATGTGGCGCCCGTCCCCCTGAGTGTCAGCAAATTTGCTCTCGTCCACATCCATGCACCCATGTCCCAAACCACACCTGTCACAGTCAGCCAGAATGCCCTCCTTGTACAGCACTCACTGAACGCTACTGCCATGGAAAACATGAGGCAAGTTGGAACAGGATTGTCTAATCCATTAAAGATAAAGATATAATTATATTGTGTGTGTGATTACTGCCACATGGGCAGTCTGCTTTTATGTGTCCTAAACCTTATGCTTCCCCACCTCTCAGAAGTATATCATCAATGGCTACATCATTTCCCTTTCCTGGCTATAGTTGGGATATTAATCTTCATCTGTTTACCTAATGGAGATAGCCGCTGTAAGCTGACATACACCTGTTGGACGTAGTCCATTTCTAACCTACATTGAGTATGTCACAGAAGAAAATAATGTATTTTATGGGAAAAAGTCAGTTTTAGTTACCTTTGTCAGATCACGGACTAAAATCTCAATCTGGCTCATATATCCTGCATGAGATGCCACAGTATATTAAAAAAGAACATAGCAAGATGCTGGTTTATTGAATATGAGGTAAAAGATGGTGATGAAAGTATCGTTTAATATTGTAAGCATTACAAGTGTCTGTGAAAGAAATTTTAAGCCTATAACTGCCTTGAAATTAATGCCGAAGAAGCAGCATTGACATGTGTTGTTTTGTTCACTAGGATACAGCAAAGCTAACCTCTGATTGGAGATTGGCAAGCAGAAAATAGAACTTGCTATAAAATGTAGTATTGGTTCAGAAATTATCAAATAGATTGTCAGATTGGGATTGGGCAGAAAATTGGTGAGTCAAGTCCAATTTCCAATGGATTGGCTAATGCATTTGATCATGTCAAACTGACTAAATTAGTTTCCGTTAAGTGACATTAGTCTGGAAAGAGACACCAGAGAAAAGTCACCAATGAAGTAATCATAAGGATGAAACTATAATGTGTCCCAGTTTTCCCTTCTCTTCATATCTTCAGCATTGGCTGAATTCTATAAAACTTAGCAAAATGGTCATTTAATTGTGTTTAGTGTAAACGCTAGTGTTGTCCTTGAACTAACATTATTAATCCCACATGAGTGATAGAGACACCTGGTGTCTAGTTAGTAAAGCCCTAAGCCACGGCACAGTTAACTGTCCATTTCTAGTTGACATTGTTGATTTGCATTCTTTCATTTTTTATGTGGTTTTGTTATGCTTATGTGGATCATTTTGATTGCAGCTCAGGAAAAATGTGCCTTGCCATCAGACTGAAATCTCATGTGGTCGACCCTGTGGCAAGGATCTGCCATGTGGCCGTCACAAATGCATCATGTTGTGCCACAAAGGACCGTGCACTGCTCCACCATCCACGCAGCAACCAGGTGCCTCCGCTCAGTGGGTGTGCAAGCAGCCATGCAATACTCCTCGCTCACTGTGTGGTCATCCTTGTGGAGTTGTGTGCCACGATGGCCCTTGCCCAGACTCGCCTTGCAGAGAAATGGCAAGTATTTGGTTTTTGTCTTTTTGTGTCTAATTTTATGTCCTGGGATTAATTTAGTAGTGTACTTGCTAGCTTCTCATGGACCATTTCTACTCTCCATTGACCCCTCTAAATGCTTCTTTTCCTCATTAATTCCCTTTTTAGTTCTGCATGTGTTGTTTCTTCCTTTATGCTACCCTTAGAAGTTTATTCTCTTCTTCCCTCCTCTCCTTCCCAGAATATAATATAATTTTCTGTAATGGATTTCAAGAAACCCTTGCCTTTCAGTGCTGGGTACTTACCCCCACTCCTATTTCAGAGGCTACTTCCCTCCCCAACCATGTCTAGTACTGCATTATTAGTCTTCCTCTCTATTCATCATACCTTATCCATTCTTCTCCAAATCCACGTCTTAAATGCCTCAATCTCTTCGTCTCATCTTCTCAGGACACGTAAAGTGGCTGTTAAATGTAGTGTTGATAGTGAAAAGCAGAATATCATCTTATACTAAGTATTATGGGTAGTTTCCAATGTTTTCATGTGAAATGATTTGCCGTTGTTCTTTTATCCTTTCCAAAATTTGTGATCATAATGCCTCTACTTTATCATTTGAAAGTTTCTAGCTTCTCATCTTATATTTATGTATGCAATACTATGGAAATGTATGGTTAAATCCTCCTCTACAGAATTCTGCAAGCCACTAGTATCACCCCAATATTGGATTACTTAGTTGTTAATCACTGTTTCTCAAAGAACTTCTGAAATGACTGAGAAGTAAGTACCATATTTTCTGGCTTATAAGATTTTTTTGCCGGAGAAAACAATGGACAATCATCCTGCATCATGTATGGTCTTATAAGCCAAAATATAAGGTACCTCAAAAGCCTCTGTCCTATTCCTTCCCTAGGCATATCTCCCAAATGTTGTGAAAACTATTATAGATGCCCTTGAGTGATTTATTGACATCATCATTGGTCAACAATCCTAGGATTGGTTTGACGCAGCTTTCCACTCGTTTCTTCTATCGGCCAACCTTTTCATTGTGACGTAATTCTTCTCTTTTACATTCTTCACGACCTGTTCCATGTATCTCATACGAGGCCTGCCTTTTCCAATCTTCCCGTTCACTTTTCCCTCGACGATAGTCTTCATCAGGCCATCGTGTCTCAAGATATGACCGATTAAGTTTTCCCTTCTTCTTTTTAGAGTTGTCAGCAGACTTCTCTTTTCTCCTACTCTTCTTAGCACTTCCTCGTTACTTACTCGGTCGATCCATTTAATCTTCAGCATTCTTCTGTAACACCACATTTCAAATGCTTCTACCCTTTTCTTCTCCGCTGCTGTCATCGTCCATGATTCACTGCCGTAAAGAAAAATGCTCCAGATGTATGTTCTGATGAACTGTTTTCTTACTTCTATGCTTGTATTTCCTGCTGTAAGTAGATTCTTCTTCTGAAAGAATGCCCGCTTTGCCTGGGCTATTCTACTCACTATTTCTTTCTTGCTTCGTCCATCGTTGGTTACTCTGCTTCCCAGGTAACAGAACTCTTTCACCTCTTCCAGTTTCTGTTTTCCTAGTTTAACGTTGGTTTTCGCCTCTTCTCTTTTGCTGCACACCAATATCTTAGTCTTCTTCTTATTGATCTCCAGCTGATATCTCGCCATAGTCCTTTCCAGGGTCGTTAGCATCTTATTCAGCTCCTTCTCTGTCTCTGCTATGAGAGCTATGTCATCAGCGAATCGTAGCATACTGATTGTTTCTCCGTGGATTTTCACTCCAGAACACTTCTCCTTGACTTCATTTATGGCTCTCTCGATGTAAACATTAAAAATTACGGGAGACAGTGCGCAGCCTTGTCTCACTCCTTTCCTTATTCTTGCCTCTTCACAGCTGGGTCCAGATTTAATCACAGCAACTTGGTTTTTGTACAGACTGTGTATAATTCTTCGGTCATTGTAGGACACTCCAATTCCCTTCAGAATTCCAAGCATTGAATCCCAATCCACGTTGTCAAAGGCCTTCTCTAAATCCACAAATGCAATGAAGGTCGGTTTGTTCTTCTCCATTCTCTTCTCTATGAGTAGCCTAAGGGCCAATATTGCTTCCCTTGTACCCTTACTTTTCCTGAATCCGAATTGATCTTCATCCAGGAACTCCTCTGCTCTTCGTTCTATTCTTCTGTAGATGATCCTGGTCAGTATCTTTGATGCATGTGTCGTCAGGCTTATAGTCCTAAAATTTTCGCATTTCTCCGCTCTCTTCTTCTTGGGAATAGGAATGATGATGTTTTTCTCGAAGTCCCTTGGAATTTCCCCTGTTGAATACATGTCGCAGATGGTTTTGTAGAGATGAATTAATGTCTTCTCTCCTGCATTTTTAATTAGTTCTGCAGGGACATCATCAATACCTGAGGCCTTATTCATCCGAAGATCCCTTACTGCAGCGTCGAATTCCGATCTTAATATTGATGCCCCCATATCATCTATTTCCACTTCGCTTTCCTCTTCAATAGCTTTTGTGCTGAGATTTTTTCCATTGTATAGCTCTTCCAGATATTCTTTCCACCTCTTCACTTTGTCCTCGTTTTCAATCAAAATTCCTCCATTCTTGTCCCTTATGGCATTGCATCTTGCGCTCCGTTCCTTGAAGTGGTTCCTCACTATGCTGTAGGCCGCTTCCACCTTTCCAAGTGCAAGGTTGCTTTGTACATCTTCGCAAAGATTTTTCAACCACAGCTCTCTAGCTTTCCTTGCTTTGCGACTTATTTCGTTCCTTATTCTTTTGTAGCAGAGCTGCCCTTCTTCAGTTTTCGCATTCTTGTACTTTCTTCTTTCTTCAATCAATTCTAAGACTTCCTCCGTGATCCATGGCTTCTTCTTGGAAACTTTTCTTCTTCCAAGAACTTCTTTTGCGGCTTCCTGTAGTCCACATTTAATGTTTTCCCAATGCTCTTTCACTGATTTCTCATTCAGGTTCTCTCCTATGTTGTTTCCCACTGCTTTTTGAAATGCCAGCTGATGTTGAGCCTCCTTTAGTTTTTCTACTTGCCATATATTCTTCTTTGTTTTCTTCAATTTCTTGAATTTTAGATGGCATTTCATCATCACTAAATTATGGTCACTGTCGATGTCTGCCCCAGGGTAGCTTTTGCAGTCCTTCACTTGGTTTCTAAATCTCTGCTTCACTAAAATGTAGTCTATTTGGCATCTTCTTCTGTCTCCTGGCATTTTCCATGTGTATCTTCTGCGGTTGTGATTTTTAAACAATGTGTTGGCAACCACTAACTTATGTTGAGTGCAGAACTCTAGCAGCCTTTCTCCTCTTTCGTTTCGGTTTCCCAATCCGTATTTTCCAGTTATTCTTCCATCTTGACCTTCGCCGACGATAGCGTTCCAGTCCCCTAAAATAATTAGGTTTTCTTCTCCTCTTACCTGTTTTATAACTTCCGTGATATCTTCGTATACGTATTCCACTTCTTCATCTTCATAGTCAGTCGTAGGCATGTAAACCTGCACAACCACGGTATCTACAGGTTTGGTCTCGATCTTCACCATTATTATCCTTTCATTGTACTGCAGGAAGCTCTTCACACGCATTCCGGCGCTCTTTCTGAGCATGATCCCTACTCCCGCATTACCATTTAATGATCCTGTATGTATAATCCTGTAGCTTCCACTCCAAAAGTCTCCTTCTTCGGGCCACTTCATTTCGCTGATTCCTAATACGTCGAGGTCCATTCTTCGCATTTCTACCTTCAGGTTCTCCAGTCTTCCACAGGTCCGAAGCGATCTCACGTTCCATGTTCCTACCCTAAAATTTATTGACAAATGTGTATAAATGCTGTTCAAGAATTCAAGCACTTAGTTTCAACTATACCAATGAGAGTGCCTAGACCCTCAAAAAGAAATGTGATTGGGAAAATAATTACAATTAACTCAACATACTTGGCTTTAAAGGAGTGTGTCTGCAGAAGTACATCTCATAATTTTGATACTTCTTTTGTAGGTGAAGGTGACTTGTGAGTGTGGTCACCGTTCCACTACCCGTGCCTGTTCTGAAAATGCTACCGAGTACCAGCAAATGGCAGTCGCCTTGCTTGCTTCCAAAATGGTTGATATGCAAATGGGACATTCTGTTGACTTAAGGGATTTGGCTGGAAGTGCTTCCAGCCGTAAGGAAAGTCTTAAAACGTAAGAATATGTACAACTTTTTCCTCTTTAACCCATGCAATCAGATTTCACTCTTAACATTCTAACGTTACTGATGGGATACTCTGTCTATTTTTCTGTTCAGTGGAAATTAGATTTTTTACTAAATGTCATTTAAGGAAAAATATTGATGAAAAATCTGTCATGTTTACTTTTTCTACAAAATTTTACTCTCCTGCTCCGTTTAAGAAATTTTGTGCCATCTACAGAGATTCATCTCTCTTTCATTTCCATTGCAAACCTATAAACCTAAAGTAAATTTATAATTATAATTTATATTCTTCTAGTTGATAGTACCTTGATTTCTCTATTTTATTTGCTCACGTGGCCTGACTAGAGGGACATTTTTGTTTGTTGAAGAATCTATAATTATTAATAGAATGCAATATGTGCTTGAATCCTAGGCAAACCTAATTCTAAGGAAATGTCCCTTTTTTGCAACTCCACCGGGGAAAAAATTAATTTGTAAGCTTTTACTGTAATAGAATAACTCCAATGTGATTTCAAAATTTTCAACACATGTCCAATATCTTCTTGAACTCACATCAAAGCATGTGTGCACATGTGTGAGTTGGGATTAGCAGTTGACTGTCACAATAGTGGACTGCTAGATGTAAACACATCTTTACAGATGTGATTGTGACTGAATTTATCTATCCGATCAGTTGGAAACAAGATGTGTCCATAATATTGCTCATAGTTAATACAAGTTAGATACTTTTTACATTCCAATTCGGGTAAATTGTAACCGGTCACATGAATATTTTGTGAGTTGAGATAATCTTGATGAAACATTAACTCTTTTAACAGAATTTTATTATGCATGAACATATGTATACTGGCAGACATAAATATCTACATTGTGCAATTAAATTGGAGTCAAGGATTTTGCTTCCAAGTGTGAGATGAAGCTCCTTTTTTTTGAATTTGGGAAGAAAAAAAACATGTGCAGCTAAGGTACTTATGATGATGATTAGTTAAGTCAGGGGTTAGCATCACAACCCTACTAATAGTAGTTTTTAGAATGTTTTTAGGATGATGGAACTTAAGTTTGGAAGGCCTCTAAACATAATATTTTAGCTTTTGATCTTGGAAATGGATATTTGATGTCCAGAAAGAAATACTGCTCCTAGTTTTCCACTCATGGGTAAGCGTAATTTGGAGGTTAAAATTTAGGGCCAAAAGTTTGCGAGTACCAAGCTAAAATATTTATTGAGTGTGGTATAAAATATAACCTCTCGATAGATCTTTGGAATCTGGAAAATGCTATTTCCTCCTCCAAAAGTGTTTACTTGGGCAAGGAAATTTAATGATATCAAGAACATGTAAGTTTTGTTGATAAAAGAATTTGACATTTTATGAAACAACTTGAGGCTGTTTATCTCCTCCCTACTGTGCATGTCCAGGTTCTTCCTTAAAATTGCATGTGAGAAATCTTGCTGATCCCTATTTAGTCAGTGATTTCCCAAACTGTCAAGCGGTGATCGTTGATTATAACATTTCACATCCACTTGACAACAGCTGCCCTGCCCTACCCTGTTTGTGGACATCAAGGTTCCAATACTGGTAACTCTACACGAATGTACAGCTATTCTGGAATTGGTGGAACCCATTTCTGTTTCAGGTTTCTTCCCTGGCATTTTCTCCTAACACCTACTGAGTCATATGTTGCAGCTTGGGAATCACAAAGCTTCTAGATTTTTCCCTCTGTGCATTCTATCATCTCAAGCAAACTATAAATCTTTGCCCAGCTACTTAAACAATGGTCACCAAGCAATAACTGACTCACAAGTACTGACTATTTTGATGTCAAACTAATGCTTTATAATAAGTGTCCTTTTCAGTAAGTGACATGTATCATTTAAGAGATGTGCATTAGTTAGAAGCTACTTTCAAAATTACTAATGAAGGTGCTTTTTGTCATGCAGTAAAGAAATTAAGTAATGTCAATTCATTTGCCCGTCAAAACTGAAACCCTTTCTTGCATCTTTGTTTGGAAACATTAACATCTTCTCATCATAACATAAGGCTTTTCTGTATGTTTTTATTAGGTTGGAATGCAATGATGAATGCAAGTTAATTGAAAGGAACAGGAGACTTGCGTTGTGCCTACAGATTCGTAATCCCGATCTAACTGGAAAAATTATACCTCGCTATTCGGATTTCATGAAACAGTGGGGTAAAAAGGACCCTGCCTTTGTTCAAATGGTCCATGACCGCCTTACTGAGCTTGTGCAGCTAGCTAAACAGGTATGTGCTTGAATTATTGTAAACAGCATGAGTAAATCAGTGATCATAACTTTGGAAGTTAATTTTGCTATGTGGAGTCTTCGTATCTGTTGCTTTTGTGATCAGTAAAAAAAATTGCTAAAAACATGTTTTCTAAATGCATGATTCATGCAAATGTGTGTGTCTAAAATTTAATATTATCATCATCCAAACCCTTAATAGTTTTTAACACTCTCAATGCTGGCCTATTTCATGAAAACTTATTCATATGGGAAAGTTTTTTTTTTCTTTTATATGAATAAATACATTATTATAAATGCTTTAAACAAAATTTTTAATGTATAATAATAATTTTTTACTTAGCAACGAACATAACGGGACCTCATGCCTTGACGTCAAGGCATCCGCCTCCCAAGGTAACGAGGCATGCCCTGAATTCAAGGCATCCGCGTTGAGTGTGTTAAGAGGGTTATGATCAATTTTTGGGGCAAAGGCCCCTTTATTTAATCCTTTTAGAAGTTCCATGCTAGTTAAATTAATGCTGTTATATCACTTGTAGCAATTTCTAAGTCGAATCAACTAACCTATGCTTCTCAGTAATGATTTCAGAGGAAGACCATATGTATATGATTAAAATAAATTCTTAAAGCAGTGTTTGCCAAATTTTGCAGTCATAGTGGCTGGTTATAGCAAATTTTGCAGGCCTAATAATAGCCAGCATGAGTCAAACATTCTTACTAACATGATTCTAGCATTGTCTTTTACCCCATGCAAAACTATGAATACTTACGGACTAGCTCACAAAACACCCAAACAATCCCATTCTCCATGCAAAGTTTATATATCAAGAAGTAATAGGTTAGCACTATTTTAACATATCCAGAGGACAGACACTTGTTTCACGAGCACTGGGCTGAAGGTTAGAGAAATTATGCATTAAAGATCAACATTGATGAAGAAACAACCTTCATAAAATTCATTTTCCACCTTAGAATAAATTTCAAGAAGTTTTATTTGGGGGAGCTCTAAAAATAATGGAAGCAACTGTGATATCTTGCCAAATTATTCAAGATCTTCCTGTATTATTGAAATAAGACCTACATATTTATTTACATGCTCTGATCTTTTATCCTTAACTCAGTTTCATGTGTCTTCTCATAATACTACCGTATTTACTCGTTAATCCTGCGCACCCCTATTTTTGGCAGCCTCTTGAGGAAAAAATTATTTCTATCAAAAAAATTTTTTTTGGCCTTGAGTCTGCATCATTTTGTCATAACATGAATGCACATTCTTTGATAGAAATGCTGTGCCTACATTACACATACGTGCATCGATGCACGGCCTCTATTACTGTGCATCTTTTTCTCGTAGAATCTCACAGTAATCACAGTTGCATACTATCACATCATCCAGCTATAAAAATGGGATCTGTTTAAAATAAAACCCAACTGAAATAATTGCAGAAATCTGTAACAATTTCAACCCGTGTTTACTATGTTATTACGAAAATTCATTGTCATATCAACAAATAAAAGCAGAATGCCATCCGTACCTGGGGCGGAATTCTGTACACAACTAACGATACCTATCGGTATCGGTGGCTACCGACGGTCGTCGCTTGTACCGACGGTCGAGCTATTCTGCACCCGCCAGCTACCGACAGTTGTCGGTGCAAGCGACCTAACTCTGACGTCAAGCATTTATCGGTAAGGAAGCAGCACCTGCGCGCGAGGCTATACGTTTTGACCAATGATATAACTTGACACAAACAGGAAAAAGTGCACCATCGATATGCGAAATATTTCATCAGAACTTAGCGTAGTAATGTTATTTGAAATCAACAGTGGACTGGACGTGGATCATTTGTGATTCACATTCATTCAAGGATCATGCATAAAGTCGAAGAGAAGTTAATACCAAAGGCAGGATGAAAGGTGGGATTAGTTGAAACTGAGGGGATTGCATGTACATAGGTAATTCGAATGGAATCTTTATTCATACTTTGTTATTGATTACGTACTGCGAAATTGGGTACGATTTTACGATCGAGAAATAACACACGTCTATATGGTTCTGATGGACTGTATTCAAGTGCCATTAACTAAGCCAACAATTACATATTCAAGTTACTATACGTACACAAACAAGATTAAATTAAAAATTAAAACCTACGATGGTCCAAACAATAGTCGAGAAGCTCAAGTCAGATTGAGAGGGAATTGCTACATGGAGGATGAATGTAATAATAATATATTTATTAGATTACTTGGTAGAAGTGTGTACATATCTTCGTCGAAATTACAAATTATAGAGACATCACAGTAAGTAGTAGGCAGCATTCGGCTAACGTGTAAGTTTGTTTGTAAGTAACGTTTGTTTTTTTGGGAGGCAATCTTAAGAATTAGAACACTAATTGGTACGGAAGTAAAAGTGATCCTGACAAAGAAACAGTGAAGTGAATAATGACTTGCGTTCGTTTGAAAATGCATTGGAATGAACTGAACACACTGCTCACTCGCAATGAGGATCGACCGCTCCCGCTGCAATATCGGCCGAAATGTTTCAATGAGAACCAAATCAACATGTGGGTAGAGGCGAAATAAATTGATTAACTCCTCGTTGTCCAGCTCAAACGGGTCGTGGGCTTCCCTTTTACTCTCGTATCCCCCGGCACGATCGTCGACGTTCGAGTCTACTTTCTACGTATTACATAAACATTTGATCTAAAGCAAGATATCCCTCTGCCATTCTTTGGGCTGATAATTAAAAAACACCAACCACTCTGATGTAAAATGCATTACTAGTCTAGCGATAAAGTTTCTACCGTCAAACATTTAAATACATCAAACTGCAATTGCATATAAATAGTATAGTAATTGAAGTAAAAATTTAGGTACTTAGTAAATAGAAAATTATAAATAAAACTGTATTTTTATTTAATAAAGGTTAGAAGAACTTAAATCACCTCTCACTCTCCGCACTTTGGACACTTTAAAGCAAACTTGTTTTGGATGCGCTAATTTTGCAAATTAAGGACGAATATAACTAGCGCGAATATTACCGTTAAGATTGTAACTTAATAATAATATGGAAATGCAAATAAAGGACGATCTCAGTTCTCAGAAAACCTACCAATTTGCACAAGTCAATTCATCAAAACCAAGCTCGTAGGTAATCAAAACATACGTCAGTCGCTATGCGTAGACCGATCTATCACTGTTTTTACCCAGCATGCAGTTGGCGAAGAGACGAAATACATGTCGGTAAGGCCTAGCGTGGGTTTAGAAATCGTCGGTAGGCTCAGTCGTCGTTACCGACAAGTATCGGTAAAATTAACGACAAGTGTCGGTAGAATGCGTCACCGGAATCGCTCTTACCGATATTTGTTGGTCGGGGGAGTTAGCGACACCGATAGGTGTCGGTAGGATGTACAGAATTCCGCCCCTGATAGCAGTGGTCTCGTCTGCTCTCTGCACAGTAGCTGTGGACTGGGACAATTTAACAACACCGGAAAGTCTTGGGAACACATGGAAAAACTAAGCTCAATGTCATAACAATTATTATTCTTATAAAACTAAAGAAAAACACATTCGTGGAAATAGAATCTTAAATCACTAATGAATATTCATATCATAACAGTTCTTATTTTTAGTGTTTGTCACTGCTAGATTCAGATATACCATATTCCTTCCTGCAGCTCGATTTCCTATTTTTCGGCTTCGCTTATAATATTTAGTTGTGTACTCACAGGAAGCGATCATAATTTCACATCACAATTCATTTTTAATGTGATAATAGCATATTATTTTAAAATGCTAAATCATCGATTCGAACTCGTTTACTACTCTCATGCACTGAGCGTATAGCACGGATCGTACGAAGGTATAATCTCTGAGCCATATGGCTCTTGCCACTATATAGCAAATTCTTTGTTTTGTCTTTGCAATGTAGCTTTAATATGTATGTAAAAGGAGCATAAAAATGTTGCTACAGATACGTGATACCGAAACAAACTCCGCTTACGATTTTGAAAAAACGTAAATACACCGCCCCCCTTGTGGCAGCTTACAGGATACAATGTAGATTTAAATACATATCGGTGCTACAGTGTGTTGTCCTACATACAATCTATACACGATAAATCTATTGCTTTGTCCGATGGTGTTTCTGATAAGCGTTTCTTCAAGTACCATTGTATGCTCAGACTTCGTTAAACGTGGATTTTTATTACTAATTACTTTGAAATTTCAGAAAACTTTACAATGTACAATTTACTACTAGACCGTACTTTCCAATTAATGTCCATATGTTCACAAAATGCGAAAATTAGGAGAGAACAACAACAGGAATTTGAGTAAAAATGGTGCGTGGCTTACACGAAAATCTGGAGGATTCGTGTAAGCCACGCACCCCCATTTTTTCACTGGCGTTTCGGGGAAAAAAGGTACTTTTGTGAATTCGTGTGAATTTTGTGTAGTAATGCATACTATATGTAAGATTCTCCACTCTTATATCCACACATACTTGGGAATTTATATTTCAAGTTTAATTATTTAGATTTATTTCATAACACTACCAATCATATTAAACATTTTCAAACTGATGATTGACATATTTTCATATTATAGTTTCAGGCATGACTTTAAGAAAGTTCTTTATGGTATTCATTTTGGAGTAAAATGAAAAGAAAATTTTGAGATCTTGAAATGGAAACCATATGTTCATTTTTCATTAAAAGTAGGAAGTATAACCAGTGTCTTGATTTCATTCCTAAATAATTATAGCATTTAATTTATTTTTAATCTATGTGGTAAGTGACTTGCACATATAATAATAATATTTATTTTTCTGTGGCAAGGCCACCTAAGAAAAAATGCAAAGTATAACATATAATTACATCAATTAGATCATTAAATAAAATATTACTAGAAATTAAGGATGTGACTTAATATTTTATTGTTTTTTGTGTTTGATTACAGCTCAATCCATTGTGATTGCAAGTTTAAAAAATATGATGTTTATGAGTTCTTAATCAAATGAATGCCTCCATCAGCATAATGCTTTTCTCTTGTATTTTCCAGTCCAAACAAAAGAGCCGAAGTTACATGTTTAAAGTAATGGGGCTTCCAAAACGGCAATTAGTGCACGAGTATTGTGAACACTTTGGCTGTGAAGCTCAGTCATATGATGAGGAGCCGAATCGTAACGTGGTGGCCACTGCCCTCAGGGATAAGGTGAAGTGGACTATTTTTCTTCTTTTAATGGCTATTTGAGTACATAAGCACTGATTTCCCTAATGTTTAAATAATTATGTTGGATCGATCAATATTGGGTGTGAAAGAATCACATGCGTAAATCATTTACTTCGTAACTTAATCCCGTTCTAATATTTGATTCTGGTGGTAATGCAGTGCTGTTCATTTGTAGCCAATTGATTAATTACCTTGGTAAACCTCTGCTCTATCACATGTACATATTTGTCTTATCCCTTTTTTAAGGTGCCACCTTTACTTGTGCACACCAAAAGCTGGTGTACCAGCATGTTTTGTGTATATGGACTAAAATGCTTATATATATACATGGAACACCTCTCCTTCATAACCCCATCACAGTGATCTTGTGATACAAGCTTCCATTTACCCTTCATGCTCCTTCCAGGTGTCATGAATTGCCTAAACTGCCCTTGGAAGCCTGTCCCTAATCCCTTATACTGCCAGAAATCATCTAAGCAGCATCCTAAATGACTTTTCCCCTACAATTTTAGTAACATTTTACCCAAAAGCATGTGGCAATATGATGGCCAAGTGAATTCAACAATCAGGCTAGATATGGTAGAACTGCATCATGTACTTACTAAAGGACGATATTGTACTGTGAGGTAAGGTGTTTGCAGACATCCCATATGGTTAATAGAGAATATAGAATGTCAATATTTTTGTTCATGGTCTATATTGGTCGATGTTTCGAATTTTGGTCCAAATCGGTCTATTTTTGCGGCAGGGTCTATATTTTGGCCTAAGGTAAACTACAATTAACACTGAAGCAGCCAGGACAGCACTGCGAAGTGTGCTTTATGTGCGCCATGGCCAGGCACTGCTGCTTTGTTCATCTGCTTTATCTGGCTCCAGCGGCGTAGCTGAGGTGCTCAGTACTCGACTCTGCTAGAGTACCATATTACCCTATATAGTACCTCTAGTCTCTGCCCGTCAGAGCGCTTGCCTTGCTGTTTCTTCCCCCCTCCCTTGCCACCTCACCTCACCCTTCCACCCACCGGCTCACCTGCCTCAACAGGCATCGACAGGATTGTTGTTTGTTTACATTGACGGACAAGCTGCACGTCGTATGTAGCGCTGTGCTGGTGCCAGCAGGCCAGTTTTTTCTACAACCACTGTTTTCTTCATTGCCTAGTCTACTGTATTCTCCACACAGCCTATGAGAAAGGGCTAGATCATCTTGGGGAGTGTGCTGCGGACATTATAGTTCTGGTGCATACGTTCTTAGATGGCAGGTCTTCCTGCTGGGGAGAATTCAAAGCGATCCAGAAGAAGTTGAGGCTGCCTTCTCATCACTTTCTGAAGCATGTTTCTTCACACGTGCTGTCTTTAGAATCAGTGGCTGAACGCCTGCTAGAACAGCTTCCTGCGCAGGAGGAATATTTTCTCAGGCACTTGAAGTGTCAGAATAAGGACCTTGCATCCAAAACAGTAGCCATCAGTTTTCACTCACCCTACTTTCAGCAGAGCACGTCCTACTCCTTCGTCGACATTTACGAAGTCATCAAATGAAATGTCTCAAATGCTTAGCTTGCCCATCAGTTCCACCCAATCTCCATCCCCTTGGCTTGCATTCAATTCACAATTAGACTCAGTTTCATTAAACCCTATTTTCTAGCAAAGTAATGTCTTATTGTCTAGGGCGAAATGGCAGCCCAACAAAGATATATGCTGCATAGCCTGGAGAATCCATCTTAAAAGAGTTGGGTTACTGGTACCCTACACCCTTCCAAGTATATACTGCACGAATTGTTGTCGGTATGCCCTCTTTACGTGGGATATGACTCCCTGGTCCATTGGCTGTAGCCGACTTGTGCAGTTAGGTGCTCAATAACAACAGAATTTTTCTATTTTTTCCCTCCCATTCAAGCTTCAACCTCAACGACTCATTCCCAAAATATCTCAGTGGTCATCCAAGAATTTCTATGTTCATAGGGACATGGTAGTTGTCGTACATTTTTTAAATGATTTTTGTGGGATTTTCCAATTACAAGCAGAGGTAATTTTACTGAACCATCGCTGTTGGCACAAAATAATACAATAAATCTCTATTGTAGAATAATCCTGCGTCATCTGTGTTAAAAATGTCTTTCGGTTCGTATTGCCCGATCAACTTTGGCAACCCTTGCCTCCAATTTTTCTCAAAATCGGGATCTACTGATGCCTCAACCCCAGAAAGTTTTGTGGTGGCCAAGTTCCACCTTCTTTCTTCTGCTATAAGTTCAATGAATCGCAATTTACGCTTGCAGAGATGCTAGAAACATAATTTTTCCCTGTGACACTCTTACATCTACAAGAGCCAATTTAGGCGTGCTTTTAAGTCACCTTTATGAACTCGTAAGTTGTCAATTGAAGCAGAGCATACGATATTTAGCTCAACACATCTATGTCCGGCTTGTACGCAGCATATCCATTTCCCGTACGTCTACTTAAAAATATTGCACATTACATTTTTTCGATAGCTGACGTTCCATGTGTAGCAAACGCATGCAATACGTTCAACCTCCCGCGACTACGCTAATCCAGTCTTTGTGACTACGCTATTTGCAGCAAACCTATAAAAAAGCAACAATATATCACGACAAAAATGAAAAGAAACAATAATAATGACATGCGTACTGGTTCAAGGCTTATTTGCTTGCCACGAAAATTTGCAAAAAACGATCATGTTGATTAATAAAATGTCACGAAAGACTCGTAGCCGACTTTTAATGGACATTTAGGAAAACAAGAAACACGGGTTTCAAGAGTAAATAAATACCAGCTCACGTACTTCTGAAAAAAATGGCGTTCAGCGAGAAAAAATTCATCCAAAAGAGGTCAACAAGTGCTCACGTGACTGACTTTCCACCTTGTTGTCGGTAGGTTCTTGTTTTATGGTAGTTCGTTGTAAGGGAGTCGAAATGTGTGCTTTTTAATGGCAGCTTGGCGGGGCCAACTCCATTTGCTCATTAATCGGAGGTGCTCGTTGTAAGGGAGTTCGCTAACGGGAGGTTTTGCTGTAATTTATTTTTACTTCTGTTTATGAGGTATAGCTTGTCTACAATCTAAGTTGAACACATATGTACAATGGAAATTTCATACATAAAGGTAAATAGTAATTAATTACACTTATTAGCTATTATGCGTTCATATGAAGCTTAAAATTGGACAAGTTATAGTGTTGTGATGTATTCCGAGTTTGATTGTGTGCTTGAATGGTAATAATGAATAATGATTTTGTCATAAAGTTTAAATTTTTTTCTTCCTTTCAGTCATGGCTGCCAAGCTTGAGCTTGCTGGAGGTGATGAAGCGTGAGGCTGGTTCCAGGAAACCACCCATGCAGTCAACTCGCCCCTCCTCACTTGGTTCAACTTTAAAGCCATCACTAAACTCCTCTACCTTTTCTACTCTTTGCTCTGGTGGTACTTCCACTGCATCAACCAGGTCAGAATAAATATAATTTTAAATGATCCATATAACAAATAAAACTATCTTCTGTAACTTGGTGGTATTCCATAGTCAAGAATTTTAATAAAAGCAAACTTTTACAAAAATACCACAAAAAATTTTTTATACACTTTCTCGCCCTGGCCCTTCCTGATGCTGGCAAGAATGCACTCCTTAGGTCTTAGCTCTGCAAATTTTGAAAATGAAACGGTAACTTCTGGCTATATTTCCTTAAAATTACAAAATATCTCTTTCAAATTTCTTTCTGTTTATGTGTCCGTTTTCCGTTGTCATTAACACTGACATAATCTTTAGCTCCAAGCATATCTCTGCTTACACCAGGGTCATAGAAAAATGATATCACTCTGTTTACTGTCTCTTGAGGTAGTGGTTTTCCTCGCTTAGGATTACCAGTGCATAAAATACATCATTCCTTTACTAATTCTTTCATTTTTCGAGCTAAATATTGAGTTGATCCAAATTCCTCTCGAATTTTTGCCACACTCCAGCTTTTAGGCAGTGTAGACAGGACTAAAATTTTTTCACTGTAGGAATTAGCTTCAGCAAATTTTTCCTTGGGTTGATTTAGCATTTCACACCCTACTAACTCTAATGGGCCGAGGGAAGTTTTTGCTTTTCCTCCTACTTTCCTGATTGCTCTTCGATAAACAGAGTAATTTTATGAATTTTTTCTTCAGAGTACTTTCTACTTCTCAAATTTTTTCTAATAACTGGTGATGTACCGATTTCGGATAAACTCAGGTTGATTTTTTCTAGCACAGCTTGACGAGGTGAATAAGGTGCACCATTGCTCTCTCTTTGTGAGTCACTGTCCTTGCTGGAGCTGTTTGAAGGTAGGGATACATGAGCCTCCGCAAATTGCAAACCAGAAGGCCCCGGTTGTGACAGTACTAATTCTACAGCCACAAGCTGCTCAGGAACATCTTCTTGATGACTGATGGGAGACCTTGGTGTGTCACCTTTCATGACTCCCGTATTCAGAAACACTGACGATACAATTTTCTGCCCTCGACCAAAGACATCACTCTGGTGCTCAAAATTTTCGATTTGTAATTGGCAGTAATTGTATAATAAATTGGCACTATGGATATTGCAATGCAGTTTCAGTGGATTACAACACTGTTTTTGACGCTTTGAATAGAAAGCAAGAAATGATTTCTCATGGTTAACGCACACAGTTTCCATTTTGACACCACTTCTATCCTCGATGGGCTGCAGATCTCTCGCAGAGTACTCTTCGATACATTTAAAGACACTGTCTCGCGAACTCTTTCCTCCTCTCACTGCGCCGATGGAGCAGATTTTGACACACAACATTTTCATATGCAGGTATCGATGAGATATCCGAAATTAGTTTTAAAAACTACGTATGAGAAAAAAGAGAAGGCTGACAGATCTCGAATAAGGAAATGCACACGCGGTGACAGACCAAAACAAACTGAGACTTCTTCGGTGAATAAACGTGGCTGTCAACTAACACATGTGCAGCTAGATGGTCTTCCTACAAGCTTTTAGGTACATACCACAATGGGCAGAATTGGCCACCAAGGGGGTCATAAAAATAGGGTTCTGAAAGGAAGTGGAAGGTTTTTACCCTCTTGCCCTAATCTGTAGGTGCCATAAAACATTTCTTTTTAGAGAGCTCCAGTTAGGGAAAACGTCTCAGTGCACGAAAAGCCACAGCTGCAGGCTCTCGACTCGAATTGAAAATGAAATGTTTTTGCATTGATAAAAATTTTTTGACACTAAAATTGGAGTTTGCAAGTTAATTTTCCATAGAGATAAAAAGAGTGAGGCAGTAAAAACGAAGAAATTTTTCTGCCAGAGCAAATGATGCAAAATTTCCATAATTGTAGTTTATTTTTATTTCATTTCATCAATGAATTATACTCGAAGATTCTTAAAAAGTATTTTCATATTAATTGTCACAGATTTTTAGCTCAAATAAAAGTTAATCCACCTGGAAACTTAAGTAGGGCCTAATGGTAAATTTCTCTGCAAGCATCCATTTAACAGAACAAATAACACTGGTTGTTAACATTTATAGTTTATAATATATTTTTATCTCGTATAGCCGTAACCTTGAGGAATTAGGAATTTTTTTAGACTTGCATCGCATGTCTGCTGCATGTATTCCAAATGGGGGAGCCGACGGGCCACGAGAGAGAAAATTGTAAATGTTTAAATATTTATAAAAACGCATTTATGAATTGCCACTAAATTTTATTTTTGGAATGTAGCTGGGTATGTTTAGATTATTGAAAAAAGTTTCGGCCAATTCTGAGATGGGAGTATTTGAGAAAAGTTTATTTACAGTTTTTTAAACATTAGTAATTAGCAACATTAGGTTATAGAAGAAAATAATATTTTATTGATATATTTGCATTAAATAAAGATTTAGCTTTAATAAGAGCTATTAATCATTGCTTTATGTTAAGTACAAGTGGAGATACAAGTGATAATATGATTTAAGGCTTGGATTTTTGCTAAAAATGTGAAAAAATTAAAATATGCATAATTCGCTCAAAAAATTTTTTTTCACAAAACTGTTTGAGGGTATTCAGTTTGAGTTGATTTTGTACCCATACACCAATTTTTATCAAAATTTGAGACCCTAAGGGACAAACGTTTGTTGAATTGAGGTGGAATGATCCATAGTTTTGCAAGTGTTCCAGCTTGCTTCCTCAGATCCTTAGTCAAGTGAGCAAGGAGAAATGTTTGTGAACTGTCACTGATTGAAATGGACAAAGGCAGGAAAAAAATGTCAACTATTTGAACTCTAAGGAAGCCTTTATTTTATCAGTGACTGCTGGTCTGCAAATGAAGTGCAAAATGCAATTATCTTTCAAAACTGTGATGTGAAAAATTGCTAATTTCCTTAGATTTTTATTGAAGTTTGAAGTCATTGATAATATTATAGTTGAAAAAGTTATTCAAGGTAGCTTAATGATGTGTGTAATATTTTTCAGGGTTGAAAAAGAAAAGGTGGCTGCTTCCTTGAGTGAATCATCTAATACTGCTGGAGTTCCTACTGCATCATCAACCTCTCAGGTAGCTGGTAATAAAGATTCATCCTCAGCCGCTTCAAAACCTCCTGTCATTGACTATTTTGATTACACTGGTGATTAAGTGATCAGACTCTGAAATCAAATTGGTTGTGTTGAGAGGGATAAGTTTGCTACGAGCCTAAATTATCTTGGTAATGTGTGTTTATCTCATTCCTGCTATCAGGTTTATTAATTTTTAGTTTTGGTTGCAGTATCTTTCTTTTTGTGGCATTTTCTCAGAAGTGCGTGGGGGTTTGGAATTGTATTAGTTTATATCACGATTAATTATTTTTCAAGGTATCTGTAAATATTTCCTTTCTTTGGGAGCCATCTCTGCACAGGTAATATTTAAAATTAAAAAGGTGATAAATACTCATGGAAAGTTGGTTGTTTATGTTTTATTTACTTCCTTCTTGCTGTAAGTTCAATCCTCTCCCCAGTGAATCTACTAATTAATATTACGTAATTGTAACTTTTCAATTTTTGGTAATAAGTATTCTTATGGATTAATTGGGTCTTCTGCTAAGGTTTAATTTCAATTGAAGCTAAAGTGATTTGTTGCTTACCCTTGCAGAAGATCAGAGTAAGTTGATATTTTGTAGGGTGGATAGGTATGTCACCGTGCTTGATGGGAATCATTGACAACTCAGCTACATTTGTCCTTATTATCTCTGTGATATAATGAATGAAAATGCTGAATAGTGATTGGTACCATTTGATGAAGGTGTTTATCATGTGTTTTTAGGGTATCACATAAGGTGTTGCTGCTTCTGAGGCCAAAAGGCTTGATATGTGGCATTTCTATGCTGAAAATTTCCATTGTTACATTATGCTCAGTTAGATAAAATGTAGCTTGATTGAAGGTTGCTGTAAAATGTTGTCATTTTTGTATTATTTAAAAATATTTACATTAAAATATTTATATTTTGATGAAGTTTGTCTTTATCATTATTATTGTAAATTTTTTCCATCGTCATCAGTTAGCAATCTTGAGATTAATTTGATGCAGTTCTTCACTCAATTTTCCTATCAGCTAATTTATTTATATTTAGGTATTACTTCTCTTTCACATCCTTCATCACTAGTTCCCATATATCTCATAAGTAGCCATTAACCAAGGGCATTAAAATTCCCTGGTGAGCTATGAAATTTACATGAAACTTGCTTGAGCCCTGTTTTTTCTCAATTATTAAAATAGATTTTTTTTCAATAGCCAAGCAGTTACATAAATTCTCCCCCTAAGCAACAACTTTGACATATGTAGTGGTAAGGCTTGCATCTTTTTAGGATCACTTTGAATGATGTTAAGTTTTATGATGATTTGAATCTGGTTTTCTACCTAGATCCTAGAGGCATCCATATGTATCTATGTTGTCCAGAATTAGGATAAATACATCCACAGCACAGGAATCATTAACTAAAATAGAAAAATTAAAGTGAAGCTTACCAAATAAGTATGTTTAACGTAAATAAATTCAAAAACTTCAAATATATGGGTGGTGAGGAAGAGTTAACAGAAGTGTTGAAAGATTTATGAAAGTGAAGTTGCTTTTTGTTAGATGAATGCTAGACATTAGAAAGTTATAATTTAAGTTTTGCTTATAAGAGTGTCTTGTTGTTATTTTCACTTTCAAGGTAGCTTGTGTGAATTTTGCTGTTGAATGACCAGAGCACAGGGATCTTATCTCCTATCCTGGCCTTGGGGCCCTAATGTCTCCCCATCGTCGCCCCAATTTGGAAATGCCACGTAAAGGATTGCATAATGCCCAGGATCGAGGTGGTCATTATCCACCGTCAGTGAATATAGCTGTGAAAACTTAATTGAAATGAAGAATGAGGATCTTCATAGTTGCACTTTAACTTCACCAAAGGTGAAACTGTCATTAGGGCAAGGTATATTTCCATCTACAGAAACCCAGGATTCACACGAGTCCGACATATCTTTCGAATGCATTTAAACCAATACTTACTAATGATAAATAATTAACTACCAATGAGTAGTATTTGAAGTTTCTGACACCCGGAAACACTTAACAGCCACCCATCCTATAATGAACATCAAAATTGCACTTTTATATTATAATAATATATAATTTAATTATAGCACTATTATATATTATAATAGCACAAAGCTACATCAACTACCGAAGGTCACAAAATGCACCCTTTCGTATTCCCAAGAGCGATTCGAACTCTGCCTTATTGTCTGAGAAATACCTTGAACATGGTATCACACAGGGTAACATTTTTATCCCCAGCCCTTGGGTCACAGTGGGCCCCGACTTGTGGCCTTCACTAGACCATCCACCCTATGCATAGTACATACTAGAGCTCCTGTAGGGTTCACAACCTGCTCGCAGTTTTTTCCAGTATGGCGCGACAAATTGACACGTTTTCAGTGCCAGATCAGCATATGTCTGTGCTCTGGTCTTTATAAATGTGCTCTTCATCATTATCAAAATTCAGCAATCCTAATTTTCATTTGACACAGCTCTCCACTCAAGTTTTCTATCAGCTAACCACTTCATATCAATCTGATTCCTAATATATCGAGGTCCATTAATCGCATTTTCACATTTAAGTTCTGCTATCTGCCGCAGGTCTGAGTGATCTCTGCCTCAAAATGTTTATCACATTTGGCTGATGAACTCTCTAGGGTAGTCCCTGCATGGAGATCTGCATGGGGGACTACTTAACCTCTGGAATATTTTATTGTGGAGAGTTCCATTATGTCTTGATAAAAAGGAAGTGAGAGGATTTACTGCGACTTCCTGGGATAATAATCTGGTGGTTTCCCCTTACCTTTCACATCAGAGTATTATGGCTATTTAAGTAATTGTTACCATGACTTTAGTGAAATGAGTGTTGCTGTACTAACCACTGTGGACTCTACCTTCACTCATATGACGTTGCATAAGAGCTGCTGCCGTCTCCTTCGGCTGATAGAATGTATAATTGTTGGCAGCTTCCTGTCACCAATTGACGGCATCTTCACATTCAGTGTTCAGCGTTTGGGGGAGTAGATTTGTATGTATGCAGATGGAAGTTCGGTAATCTTAAAAGGTAAAACATATTTTCCTAAGCATTCTAGTGTCGTCCCGCATTACAAAGTGCTGTTTTCTTGTTTTCCATCTATATTCAGGATTTTGTATTTTTAATTTAGGAAGTGTCCACATACACATCTCGCAAGGTGGAAGGGGAATAGAGGACCATACTGAACCTTTTTAAACCTATCCAAAATGCATAACACCACAGTAGTCAAAGTCGAGAGTTGGGAGAGAGTTCTCCTCGTTACTCTTGCCAGTTGGCAAAGCGAATAACATGCGATTGCGGAGTTGTAAGCTTAGACTGTCGAGTCTGCTGGGTTCTTCTCCATACGCTTCACCTCTCCATAATTTCCACTGAATGGTTACTTTGCCCTTCAGGCTATTCCTGCTAATACTTCAAGCCACAATCTCTAAGAAACTCCATTAATTCCTATCCGCATGGTCCACGGCCGGTGGGGCTGAATGGCAAAAATTTGGTCAAACTTATTCAATCAATACAAAATTTAACTATCATAGGCTTTTGAAGTTGCTAATTACAAATTTGGGATTTTATAAAATGATGGAACTCATATTATGAGCACAAATATGGAAAAGTGCTGGAAAAGAAGAAAAAAGCATATGAAATTTAGCGAAAATTAGTTTTATTCAGATTTTAGGTCATTATTACAAACTAAATATTCTAGACTCTCAGTTTCTATAAATTGAAGAAATACACAGCCATTAAACATAAATTAAATTGATATCTCTAATATACGGTTAGAAGGCAATGACTTAAAAATTTTTAAAATGCTTTTCTTTGTATATGAATGCCTAATTACCTATTGAATAAATATCATAGAAATTTGAATGAAATTCAGAATAGCAACAATTATAAAAATTATTCTAACTCATCACTTGATTGTTCAGACATATGTTTCTAATCACTCTTCACTGTCAGTCAAAATCGATTGCAGATTTCATGACTTTCTCGACATTATGCTTTTATTTCACAGAATCATCACAGACACATTTCATCAACACAGAATCATCGTCACTATCTAAATTATCTCCTTCAGCAGTTGGTGCCTCCAGCAAAGCAATAACTTCGCTTCGCAACTGTCCATCTTTTTTAGGCGAAGATGTCCTGATGGATGAAATCAGAGGAGGTTAGCATGATGTGGAGTAGATCTACGTTGGTCAATTTCCTTGAGGTTTTCCTGCACCTTCTTTCTCGGAATCTGTGTAAATCTTTATTTCTCACCTCCTGCTCCCCTTCACTCAACATTCCAATAGGCAGAAGAGCAACAGCAATGGCGTCAGCTTCATGAATAAGTAGGTATTTTTTTGGGCATTGGGTACCACTAATAATGCTGTATGTACAATTTAGCAGTGTCAGTGGCATATTCTTTAAAGGCTAAGCAATTTATTGCCAAACCACAGGAAAGGATCCTCAGAATCATATCACATCTCGTTATTAGGTCATCTTTAATTCTTGTGATGGATGATGACTGTGCAGGGTTAGCAAAAAAATGACGGGCGGTGTATCCATTTTGTTTTGTCGTACCCCCTTTTAACAACATCCACAAGAAAATTTCCCCTGAATTTCTCTTTCTCTATCCGAAATCTTCACTTTATTTTCCTTTGTCTTTCTCCATGATTGAGTATCGAGTATGTAGCTGACGTGCCAAATACATTTTAAGAATCGTATATAGGCATGCAGGGTGGAAAGACCATGCTCTCTTGCACCCTTGTTTACTTCCCTCTTCAGAACCAAATTAATGTCATTAAATTACATTGATAGTGCTCCACAGAGGTAACACCTTTGAGAAGAAAACGTTCCTGTAAAAGCGTTAAACTCTTTTCCATCTATCATTGAAAAAAACCATGTGATGATGGACTTGAACAAAAACATTGTTTGGTCGCGAAATTTTTGATGAAGTGTTGTGACCAGAAAACTCGGTGCATGCAAAGATCAAAGAAAGAGTGCAAACCTCGAGTGACAAAGGTAGGCACTCTTGGGTGTTGAGCACCAAAGAGATTGAAACTCAAGCGGTAAGCAGAGTAAAAAGACTTAATTTCTAATCTCAGCTATCTCAAGAGCGTCTCCTGCTGCTCTGTTTACAGATTCCCCCCGTTTGAGGGGTTTACCAGACCTTATATACTATCCCAAGAGCCATAATCAAAGGGGTAGGGGTGACACTTCGATTTTTATGAGGTTATAGGGTGACATTTTTATTAGTTCTCTCACTCAGAGGAATAGCTAAAAGCTTTTATTGCAATTCTAATTTATTTATTCTGGGACCTCTGTGAACCCAAGAGGTCAGAGGGTGGCGTTTTTATTAGTTCGCTCCCGCAGAGGAAGAGCTAAGCTTTTATGCATTCCTAATGTTATTTGGTCTAAGACCTCTGAGAACCAATATCCCAAATGAAGAAAGAACTCAGGGTACATCGCCCTTGCATTCTTCATGCTTTTAGTATCCCCCCCTCCTTTTATTATCCCTGTGACTTCCACACTGTCACCAAGGGCATTTATGGTATGTGGCTGCATCGCACGATTCCAGGGTGTGAGGGGGAGCATGTGCTGGCTCTCTTACGAGGAGGTCTTACCCGCAATGGACACGACACCTCCCACCTTTAGGGGAGAACCAATCCCCCCATACATTGTTTTCACCTAATACAAATTTTTACCTTTTAGCAACCGCCTCTCTGGAGGTGGTCAGTCTCACCATTCTTTTTGGTGCAGCTTGTATAAAATTCAAACTGACCATTTCGTCATCATCATTTATGCCTTCATTAGAAGTATGTACCTTATTAACTATTTTAGGTTTGAATACAATTTGAGTAAAATAGTCCCTTTCTTTGCAATTTATTATCACTTTTGGTACGTAGACCTTGCAACATCTACAACAATAGCAAAACATTATTAGGAAGAATAATACAAGTGCTATATAAGACAAAACAGACGTGCCCTATACTGAGTAAGAGTGTCTGTTTCCATTCTCCTCCTAGCATAGTCCAAATCTTCGGTGGAATTCACTACACTTTTAAGAGGTGCACTGATTTTCAATTCACTTTGGTTGATTTCTGGTCCAGACCCATCACAACAATCGTATAGTAGACTTAATTCAGGAATCACGTCCTTATTGCTTACATTAGATTTAATTGTAACCTGAGATTGAATGAGTATTTTGGGGCCACACCCCTTAATTTCTTTAGGAATTTCAATTTACCCGAACCTTTAAGAATAACATCCACTGCTTCTTGAACCTGGCACAGGATTATCATACTCTCTGGCTTAGGAGCTATGTATAGCCATTCATTATCATCCAATAGTTCCCACAAAATCTGAGTAAGCTCTATTATTCTTTGAGAACAATATTGCAGAATATTCCTAACTGGTTGAAGCATTTTGGCTTCACAATCCTCATTATAATGGGTTAGTTTAACAGGATATACCTGTTTACATATCCTCCAATAATCTTTGATCATAATATATTCATTAAATTCACTTTTTTCTACTTTACAATAATATTTTTCGGCCATATCCATGAATACAAATGGTTTCTCGGGCTGAATAAATACAAATTTCGAATTTATCCCAATTGGGAAGGGTACGAATATGGTATGCATAGTACCTTACATGGTTAGTTAAGGGTATTCTTATAGCTTGTGCAAATAGTCCATTATTGATAAACACATCGAATCTCATTAATTTTATCAAAGCACTACCATAAGCCACACTCAGGGGTATAGGAAAGGAAAGGTCTTTTGGAATTGTTTCCTGGCTCATTTTTATGGTCTCTATGAATTTCTTGAGCGTGACAATATGCGGTTGCAACACGCCCTTTTCGGCATTTAAAATGGCAACATTTTTACTTCTCTATTCTCTTCGTTCACATGCCTTTCTATTTCCTTTAAATTATTTAGCAATGAGTTCTCATAAGATATAATATCTCTTACCATGGAATTAATTATTAGCAGTGTGGATTTGACCACTGTCATTTGTTCTTTAGTGAGCTTCAGTAGCCCCTGCTGCTCATCCTCTAGGCAATTAATCTTTTCTGTGTAATATTTGGCATTGTCTTTGTCCAAAGTGCCAAACAAGATCTTGCTAACTTCACCTATGAAATTAAATGCACCCCTTTTTAAGTACAGTGGGTCTCCTTTTTCCCTTGTTTTTTCCCCAATTAATTCCCATCTGTCCCTCATTGCTTTCATTTCGTGTGGTATATATTCTAACAATGAAGCACACTCCATAAAATTAGCCCATGTGGTGTTGCTATACTTCTCGCAAAATTCATTTGTGACTACCGCATATTTAGTTACCGTAAAGTGGACCATTTTTATAATTTTTTTGTAGAAAATTACTAGTTAATATTTAAGTACCCCTTTGGTATTTCAAATATAATACCTTTAAGACCTTCCAGATGTATTTCCCATGAGAGAGTACCAACTTTCAAACAATTGGTATTTTTTTTTATTTAAAATAATGGTCCGTTTTACCCCAAAAGGTGGGGTAAAGTGGACCACTGTTCTATTTGCTGCTTAGAATCAGTTTCTACTGGGTGTAAGGTACACTGGACCACCAATATTTGTTTTCAAAAAGGTCTTAATTCACGAAAAATTTAGCATTTTTCACTTTCAGAGAGTTTGTCTGCCATGTTTCAGAGGATTTAAATTTTATGCCCTACGACGAATTGTTGTGCGACCAGCACCAAACACCTCCGCATCCTATCTAATTAACATTCTTCCACTCTTGACCTGTTGTACTGCACATTTCATATCTTCGGTCTTCTTCATGTAGGTACGGACCAAGGTGGTCCACTTTACCCTACAAAAATAAGCATTTCTATTTATTGCCAGACTTAAACCCACTGAAGTTGATACTGCATAAACAAAGAGTCAGCACAACATTAAATGTGTGCTATTTCGATTTCTGTAGTCGACAAATGATGAAATCTCTCAGCTTGTTAGATAAAAGATAAGTTTTCCACGTATTCTTCAATTAGGTGGAATATGGTGTTCCAAATTAACGTAAATTTCAGCTTAAATGTACCTCAATTGACGATACAATGCTTGTTGGAACACACACCACAGCCCAGCGCCTGCTCAAACACTTCTACAAGTAGTTCCAGAGCCATCAGTTAGGTGTCATGAGCAAATATGCACGGGTATGCTTGAATGGTCCACTTTACCACCCATGGTCCACTTTACCCCACTCTACGGTACCTGTTCATGTTGATAATCTAATTCTTCTAAATTACATAAGTCACTAACCTCCATTCCGAATTATACAATCGGACTTCTCCTTCATATTCATAGCATAAACCTGGTGAACCTCTAATAGTAGTTATCCTAAAATCTAATCCTACAGCTATGCTGTATAAAATCCTATCCTTTATAGTAACGTTTACTCCGTCCATATTACCATGTTAATTCCAAATCTCCTTCCCTGATCCTTTAACCTTACCCTGCCTCGGATTCATTCCCCTGATCTCGACCTGGCCTCCATGGACAATGCTCATCGGAGGAACGAAAGGAGCTGCTGTATTTCCTGACAGCCTCCTGCCCTCATTGGAATTCCTACCCACCTGCATTCCACGTACCTGCCTGCTAGCACGGGAGCTTCTGAATGCCGTATCCGGATCTTCACCTTTTCCTTATTCCTATCCTAATTCCCTGCCCAAAATTCCTAAATTCCTGCCCTAAATCTTTTCCTTTTCCAACCACTTTGTACTCCGTCAGTATGGATATTCCCATCAGTACGGAGCCCCTTTTCCTAAAATCCTTCCCTAAATCAATTTCCAATTCTCCAACCACTTTGCACTCCGACAGAATGGATTAACCCATCAGTTCGGAACCCCTTTCCTAAATTCCTGACCTTTATCATTTTCCTAATTCAACATCCTTCATTTCCTACCACCTCGTTATCTTCCTTTATCCTTCTCCTACCACGACCGGCAAGATCTCACGATCGGAACGGTGATATAGGTTTACTTTCCTCGACTCGGACTCGGACTTTACCACTTCATATGGCCCTACCCATGGTGGAGAGAGTTTTTTGACCTCCCTTTCCTTGCGCTCTCGTCGAAGAGAAGCACTTTGTCTCCCACCTTGAAGATTTCTACATGAACCTTTTGATCATAGTGCCTTTTACTTTACGCCTTAGCATCCAGGAGGCAACCCTTCGATACCGTACGATATGTGGTTCGCATACGTGCTTTAAATTCCGCCAGATAATAGACGAAGTTTTACACAGGCGTCGCGTCGGCTCCACCTGCAGGCATCCTGGGAAGTTAGGCTTCCTTCCAAACATAAGCTCATGAGGCGTAATTTTCGTCGCGCTGTGCGGCGTGGTGTTGTACACGAAAATAGCGTACTTCACCCATTTGCCCCAATTCAGCTGGTCCTCTGCGATGTAATGTCGCATGTACTCTACTAGCGTACGGTGGCTTCTCACCAGGTCGCCATTGCTCTGTGGTCTGAAGGCCTGTATTTTCTTGATCTTAAGCAGCTTGCATTTCTCTTTAAACTCGTCGCTGAGGAAATTTGCACCTTCGTCGGTGAGGATCACCTGCGGTATCCCGTATCGCAATACCATCTCCTCTACAAAGGTCTTCGCCACTGTGGCGGCATCTTGCCTCTCCATTGGCGCAGCCAGCGACATCTTGAAAAGTTAGCAAATATCGGCTCCATTCATAGTGGTAGGCATCGGGGACCCGTAATATCCATGGGACATTTCCCACATACTACGTCTGGTGTCGTGGTGATCTCCATCGGCATTCTCACTTTCTTCTTCGCTATCTTGTCTTTCTGGTATATCTCGCATTTTCTTATATAATCTTCCACATCTGCCTTCATTCCAGGCCACGAGAAAAACATTTTTATTCTCTCTAACGTTCTCTTCATTCCCTGATGTCCTCCTACGGGAGAATCGTGGAACTCTTGGAAGATTCTCCGTTTTTATTCTTCGGACAGTTCTTCTTCTCCGGCCTTTCCTCCCACCTTAACGTGTGGTGTCTCTTCTTCTCCCTCCATTTCTTCCTCATCTTCTTCTTCTTCGCCTAGGGACGTGACTTGGCTGATGCGACTCAGGACATCCGCGTTGGTGTTTAAACTCCCTTTTTTGTAAAGGATTTGATATTCGTATTCTTCCAGTTTTAGTCTCCATTTCATTAGTATCGAGGAAACGTCCTTGACATTGAATATTCACACCAATGGCTTGTGGTCGGTGAAGGTAAGGGCGAAAGTACTTTGTGCCCCATACTATGCTAATAATTCCTTTTCTGATGTGGAGTAGGACTTCTCGGCCTTATTCAATGCCCTACTCGCGAACGCAATCGGCTTACATTTGCCGATCACCCGATCTGCCCTGTGACAACACGGCTACCGGCGCCTCATTGCTAGCGTCGGTCGTGAGTATGAATTCTCTAGAAAAGTCGGGGTATTGCAGGACTAGTTCAGTGGTCAGCAACTCTTTTTTTCTTAAAACTCTCCTCTTGCTTGGGTCCCCGACACCTTTCTTGAGAAGCGCGTGCAGTGGTCGGGCTATCTTGATAAATTCTGGGATGAATATTCTATAGTAGCCGGCGAATCCCGAGAATCCCTTTAGCTGTTTGGTCTTTCCCGGTTGCGGAAACTCTTGCACCATGCGTACCTTTTCGGGGTCCGGCTTAACCCCATCTCCGGTTATCACGTGCCCCAGATAATTTACTTCCTTCCGCAAAAATTCGCATTTGTCTGGGTGCAGCTTCAACCCGTGCTCTCGAAGTCTCTCCAAAACTTCGCCCAATCTCCTGTTGTGATTTACCAATGAATCTGCGTAAACCACTACATCATCTAAGTACACATGGCGCTATATTCATTGTAATCCTGTGAGTGCTGTATTTATTAAATGCTGAAAAGTTTCTGATGCCCTTTTGATCCAGAGGGGTTCTGAAGGAAATGATAGTGATTGTAAATGGCGCTGAAAGCAGATTTCTCCCTATCTTCCTTGCGTAGCGGGATCTGGAGATATCCGCTAGCAAGATCGAGCGTTGAGAAATATCGGGCCTTTCACAATTGGTCTACTATTTCTGTGATGTTTGGTAGGGGAAAAGCATCCCCCACAGTCACGTCATTCAGCTTTCCTAAGTCCACCACTATCCTCCATTTCTTTTGCTTTTAATCATCCATGTTCTTGGGAATCACCAAGATACGTGAATTCCACGCACTATAGCTCTTCTCTATGATGCCCTCCTTGATCATCTTATCTATTTGGTTGCGCACCTCGTCCTGGTGCGCCTCCGGGATGCGGTACGGCTTGCTCCTTATAGTCTGCGTCGAATCTAGCGTCGGCGTCGGGATCGCATGCTCTACCGCACTCGTGTGCGAAAGAGAATCTCCCGGCAAGTAGAATACGTCTCTGTATTCCTCAATGAGGGACGTCAATTCCCTCTTTTCCTCCTTATTGAGATGCTCCAATCGGAGTTGGGAGAAAAGTAATTCTCTTCTACCTGTCTCGTTCTCGCATTGACCATGGTTCATGCTAGACTCTACTTGCGTATTTAAAATTTCCTTTAACTCAACTTTTGGTGCTTCAATTTCTAACTCTCTTTCAGTTATGTTCACCACACTGGTGAGACACTCTCCGTTCTTTCCTACGGTGAGGGACGACGCGGGATAGACTCCTGGGAGAACTTCCTTCTTTTCAATAAGACCCTCACCATTACTCTCTGTGAAGCATCGAATAATTACCTCGCTTCGTGCAGGCAACTTCAAAAATTCGACGCTTCTTTCCGGCGCCTTCGGTCTCACCTTTTCGTCAAAAGGGAGTACCACATCTCCCACTACAATTTCCTTTTTCGTGTAGTCTTATCTGTACTCCCGTCTCTCCCCAGAAATCTCTTCCTAGTATTCCGTCCATACCTACGGACAATTTTTCGTCTACCAAATGGAATATGTGAGACTTTGTTTCTCTCGGTCACTAGATTTAATTTCAACTTTTCCAGAGTACTAAACTCCTTCCGTTACCCCTTTAATTTTAATCGCTCCATCTGTGGAGTATCTCGTTCCCTCCCTAAAGGCGGTTTCTTTCACCAAACTTACGTCCGCCCCTGTGTCTATAAGAAAGGTCAGTGCCATTTCTCTCCCTTCTTCAACCCTTACTGTGACCGTGTTCAAGCTCCTTATTTCGGCGGTCACAGAATTTATGGGCGTCCCCCTTTTTTCCCAATATCCTTTTCCTTGGGCCTCCGTGGGCCCACTCCTGTGACCCACTACGGGTCCCTCGTCGACCTTCAGTCTCAGGCTAAATGGCCCATCTTTCCACAGGCAAAACATTTCACTCCGTTGAGTGCTTTTACGGTACGGGTCTCTTCCCGTCCCTTCTTCAAATAACATTTAACAACATTATGCCCTCTTTTCCCGCTATTAGTACATCTCAATTCCTGCGAATATTGGGGGTTTCTAGTCCCTGCTCTCTCTTTAACCGGCATCATCGCGCTTTCCTCCTCCAATGCGATATCTATCGCAGTGAAAAGTAAAATATCTTCCCCCCTGCTCGTAACGATAGTTTGAATCCTATTGTTCGCCAATCCCTGCACAAAGCAAGCCTTGGCCAAATGATTTATTAGCACAATTGCTCCGTGAAGTCCTCCGACTTCCAGGATTCTCCTTGCGGCTTTCCTCAAGTCGGATTGCATCGCGTCAATCCGGCTTCCCTAGGATACAGGCGTTTCCGATTTCTCCTGTTTGGCATTAAACATCTTACAGGCGTAAATATCTAGCGTTCTCTTTGTCGCATAGTTTTCTTTCAATATCCCTTTCACTAGCTCCCTCGTATCAGTAAGATCCCTTACCATTCATATGGCTCTAGCTTCGCCTGTTATTTTAGCCTTTACAAATTTCAACAACATATCATGATTCACTTGGTGTACTAATTTGAATGCGACATCGACATTATCTACGAACTCTCTCAATTTTCGTTTGTCCCCATCAAAAGGATCGAATATCAATTTCATGACCTCCACGATGCCGCAATAACTCGCCGAACTCTGGCTTTCCTCGCCTTGAGCCATTTTATCTTATTGCTATGAGAGGTTTTCATTGAGGGTAGGAGAGGATATCTGAGTGTGACTTACCGCACTAGAAACTTTTCCCTTTCTGCGGATGCTTTCTGCCTGGTCCGCCTCCGGTCGTATCTCTCTCTCTCCGACGAAGCTCGCCTTGGCTGCCTTTCGTTCTCGAACAGCGCTGACCTCTTCTTCTTGGGACATCTGCTTAGTGGTGACGGATCTCTCTGTCGGTGGTTCTCGGTCTTTCTCGGCTGCAATTCTTTCAATACCGCGTCGGTCTGCCGGTCGCGGGATTCTCCTCTGCCTATCGCTGTGCCCACCCCACACCTGACACCAAATTTATCTTATGTTGTGTCCCGAAAACTCAGTGCACGCATAGATCGAAGAAGGAGTGCAAACCTCCAGTAGCAAAGGTAGGCACTCGTGGTTGTTGGGCGCCGAAGAGATTGAAACTCAAGCGGTAAGCAGAGTACAAAGACTTTATTTCTAATCCCTGTGACTTCCACACTGTCACCAAGGGTATTTATGAGATGCGGCTGCGTCGAACGAGTCCGGGGTGTGAGGGAGGGAGGTTCAGTGTCTCTTAGAAGAGGTCCTACCCGCAATGGACACGACAGAAGTAAGAAGTTCTATTTTTTCGTCCATTCTCGTTTTCTATGCGACTCTTTTTTGGCGACTATTGGACTCTTTTTTTAATTATAAATTTATAGGTCAACAAAATCTTGTGGAAGAAGGGCGGGGATTTTGCCATGCAATAACTCTTTTCAAACGATTAATGCAGTAAAGTTGCAAGGGAACTAAACATGTCATTATCACTGTCCTTCAAATTATGGTCGTCACTTCCTTGCTTATACATGGATTGACCACTAAACTCATCAAAACTCCAAAAAAATTGAATTTTATATACATATCTCCCAGTAAATCAGGTTCTAAATGCGCATTAACTCCCTCTTGGAGCTGCACAATACTTTTAGTGGTATAATCTAATAATGCCTGCAATTGTATTTCACTCTTTACCTCAGTGATTGTAATGCTGTCTTTGGGTGGATAGCAATCAACTTTAGAAGCAGCCACTTTCTTGTAAGAAAGATATAAATTGAATCTTGAAAGAAGGATATTGCTCCTCTCTCTTTCGCCGGAATCCTAATCAATTTATAGTAGTCTCTAGAGAGATCGGTTTCTAGCATGAGGGCAAGAGCCTCCTCGGGCGAATACGACCGAAGACGTGCAAAGTTGTTGTGTAATGTCCACGCCTCAGACACCCTCGCCGCTCGTGTTGGTGTTGTATGGAGTATTTCATCCAACAATTTGGCTTCCGTATCCTCGCCTTTAGATCGGAGACTTGTTTCTGCGGCGAATGTTAACGTGGACGTGGAAACGGTCTCCCAAAGTGTGTCCTCTCCGTGTGTCTTCCTCCTCTTGCCGCGGGAAATGCTATCCTCGAAGTTTTTCATGGAGCGACCTGCTGAAAAGAATAATGTCATATGACGTTGACTCGTAATGAGGCCATATGCATTAAATTCGTTACTCTAACAAACAAAGGGCAAACTTAGTGCATTTAATTACGTTCAGATGTACTTGTACATCTACATCTACATAATACCCTGCAAGCCACCACAAAGGTGTGTGGCAGGGGGTGATTTCTCACCAAACATTCACTACATATCATGCAGAAAAAAGGAATAGTATTAATTTACTTGTCAGAATTTCACTATTTAAAAAAGATAGAAATTGCAAAGCAAACATGCAAAAACATTCTGTTAGTAGGGTTAGCTTTAAGTACTCATACCAACATGCAGCTACCAATGCTATCATTTGCTACTCTCCGATTGGACATAAAGCAGTCGAGTGCAGAAAAGATTTCTTCTCTCAAGTGAAGATTGGCTTAACAAGACAATCACTATCACCTTATCACTGTCCGTTATTCGTATCTCTAATTGTACGAGGGAAAAAGGAGTTCGGAATCTATCAGTTCGGCAATCAATTTCTCTAATTTTATGATTATGGTCCAGTCTGCCATAGTAAGTTGGGGTTCGCAAAATATTTTTAACATCATCACTGAAAATATTGTCTTGGAATTTATTTAAGAGATTTAGTCAAAATTTCAACCTGCGATCTGACAATGATTCCCATTTTAATTCATTTAATAGACTGGTTACGCTAATATAATTATGGTATCGTCCCTTTACAAATCTTGCCGATCTTCGCTGCACACGTTCAAGTTCATTATTTAGACCGATTTCATAAGGATCCCATACACTGGCAGCATATTCCAAATGAGGTCTAACAAGGGAAAAGTAGCTGATTTCTCGTACACAAAAAAATGTCATCCGACGGAATCGATCCCATACCTGGCACTATCTTAACGACCTACCGTACCTAACTATCACGGCCGTGGTTCTACTCATGGCCTGGCTCATGGTTGTAAGTCGCGGTGATGGTGATTGTCTTGTTAAGCCAATCTTCACTTGAGTGAAGAAATATTTTCTGCACTCTGCACTGCTCATGTCCTCAGGACATCCCCACATTGTCTACGAACCGTCCTACGTACTGAGTCTTTAGTCCTCTTGTAGGCGAATGGTAAATGTAGCTGTTCCTCAACATGAGAATACACATGATCATAGCGTTCTGAACAACCACCCTTAGATTGATCGTTGAGGAGGGTATAATGCATTCTCCTAGTTATTATAAAAGACATAGCTCTTGTAGAGAGAACATCCGCCACTAGTCTTAGGCAGGCGCTTATTCACCCCTCTCACCCCACCCAAAATTTACAATAGCGTGGAAACTCCCTCCCCCAATCGAAGTTTATGCCTCAATGGGGGCGTTTACTCGGAACTGAAATCGTAATTTTGTACACGAAATCGTTAGATGGAAACGAAAAAAGAATTTTAGTGAAAAAATTAATCTTCTAACCACAACCATTCACTCAAAATCAAAAATTAAAATAAGCAAAAGGTGACGCCCACCGAAAATGCCGCTGTGATAACATTGACGTCATTTTCCTCCCGTCCTTGACTGCTTTCAGGGGAGGGGGAAGGGAGTGGAGGGGGGTTCTCGGAAGGTCTGCTCGCACAGATGCTGTCGAAATCGCTCCCATTGGCCGAGTCAGCTGTGTCCCCCCCTTTGCGATAAGGCGAAGTAGCTTCGCGGGCTCAGTTGTCATTGGACGAAGTAGATATACGTCAGAGGTTGCATCACACCCACTTTTCCGAAAGGGTTAAAAACATCAGTTTTTCGCCGCTTATAACTCGGGAAATAATTGTCGGATCAGAAAACGGAAAAATACGGGTCCTTTTATTTTACAAACTCTATCAGATTCGGCAATAAAAAAATATGGTAAACGACCCCATTCGCTCTCCCTTCTGGCCGTCTTGCTCTGTTATACTGAGGGCAATCTTTTGAGCCTTATATGATTCTGTTTCAGCTTGAAAGTGTTTATCGTCGCCAAGGCACGCATATCTCGTATCCTTAACTTCTCTGAGATGAAACAGAACCTCATAATATCTGTCACAGCTCCCACAAAATCCCGAAGACCTAATGAGTCTTTGGGATAGCATATTATTACCAGCGAAGTGCTGAAAGAAAATTCTCGAGTAAATTAAGAAGAGGACTAGTTCACAGGGAGGTGATGAGCCCTAGTTTCTTGAATGAATGAATGGTACACTTTGAGGTACGAGAATAGAAGATGGAAACACCGCGCCTGCTATGGCTTGTTTAGGCGGCCAAGGCGTCCTTTCTCTCTCCCGCAAGATAATCGAAAATGGGTGACCAGCATTGGCTTGCGAAGAGCCTTCTTTCGGTCCTTCCACGTTTCTACCTCCTCAAGGGGGCATTTGTTTTTCTAAGAAAACACCGATCTCCATCTCACGCTCAAAGAGACATGTGGCGCAAAAAAGAAAAAATCTTTTGGTCCGCCCGACCCTTCCTCATGCCCCTTTGGAGTGAGGCGCTGAGTGATGACTCCTTTGGTCATAAGACCGACCTCCATTCCTCTTGACCTGAGAGGTCATAAGTGACAGGTGATAATGCACTCCGCTCTAAATGGGATTCATTGTATTACGAAGTTCCACGCGCCTTTGTTGGAGGAAGGGGGCTAAAGCACGACTTGCCCGTAGGATCGAATGAATTAGATTATTTGAAACGTATGTTAGGAGGTAAGGATTTTATTCACAGAATAGCAGGAAATGTTAATAATTACGCTAGCCATAAACCATAGGCTATGTATTTGGAGGTATGTCTATTGGTTTTAAAAATCTATCTATATATATATATATATATAAATGAATATGTGTGTGTGTGTGTGTCTGTATGTCCTTTATGCATTACTACACCATTCATCAGATCGCCATGAAACTTTGGGAAGTTGTTGAGTACATTCTCGAAAAGAGGACTACGAAATCGATATTTCAATACCGATACTTTATCGATATAATATCGCTAAGGTATCGATAAATCGATACATTATTGATACAAAATTGAGGTGAAATTATTTAGTTTTTTAAAAGGAATGTATCGTGCAATATCGATACTGTATCGAATGTATATAATGTGTTTGTCCTTTATGCATTACTACACCATTCATCGAATCGCCATGAAACTTTGGAAAGTTATTGAGTACGCTCCGCGAAGGTTTCTACAAAATCGATAGTTCAATGTCGATACTGTATCGATATAATATCGATAAAATGTGGATACATCGATACATTGTTGATACAAAATTGAGGTGAAAATATTTAGGTGTTTTTTATCAAAGTTTTATAAAGTATCATTACAATATCGATACTGTATCGATACAATATTGATAACTTCATGCATTACCACAACATTCATCCAATTTCCATGAAGCTTTGGTTAGTTGTTTTGTTCACTCCATGAAGGTTTGTACAATATCGAGAATACAATATCGACACTGGAGACGGGATGTGCATCCCATTGAACTTGCAATTCATTGAAACACTCACGTGCAACATATTCAAATCATCCGGCATGGGACAAATATTTCAGAAATGCCAACTTATTTCTTGGGATGAATGCACAATGGTGCACAAAGCATCGCTCGAGGCTCTGGATCGATCATTGCAAGATTTCCGTTGAATCCTGAGACCATTTGAGAACGCATTAATATTGCTTGCACGACATTTCAGGCAAACATTACCTGTAATTCCTCGATTGACACTAGCGGATGAAATAAATGCTTGCCTGAAATATTCTACTTTGTGACGACATGTAAAGACGTTAAAATTATATACAAATATGTGTGTCCAGCTGCAAAACAATCGATCAGCTGAGATATATTGTATGCCCATAAGAATTGTGAAATTAAACATACTATAAACGTGCGCTTTCCATTTAACCAGATTGAGCCACAGCAACGCGTGGCCGGGTCAGCTTGTTTTTAATAAAAATCTGTTATAAACTTCACGAAAGGGTTTCTGAATTTGAGGGTTATATTTGGGAGACGTAAACTTAGGAGCACTGCTGGGCCGCTTGGGAATAAATAGGCCAAAAGCTTGGGATATTGGGTATTTAAATTCGGCGAGAAAGCATAGAACCCCATAAGGCTGGTTTCGGCCTGCTTAGGAGGTAGGGTGTTAAATTGTCACTACTAACAATTTAGCACATTGTAGCAGATGATTTGGAAATATATAACAGAAGACACAAAAAGGAATACATATACATACATACAGGGCCGGCGACAAGGGGGGGCAAATGCCCAGGGGCCCGGGCCATCAGGGGGCCCGGGGCAAAATAATTAATTGAAAATAAAAATTTAAAGTATGAATAAATTTAAATGCCATATAGAATACAAAATTTTGTTGTTTAAAAAGTGAAAAAAAACAAATCATGGTGGAGATGTGTCAGTGTGCAATAGAGAAGTATGACATTAGCATTGTTGTTGTGGTCATCGAGGGTTTTGGGGTGATGGGGACGATAGAGCGAGAAGCGCGGGCCCTGTGTCGACACTCATCTCCCCTCCCTTTGCCGCGAACATTCGCCACTCAGTGACATATTGTAACCTGAACGACAAGAAACCCCATCCCCCGCCTAAATCATGTTTACTAAGATGACGGTTTACTTGTTATTGGACTGTAAATAATCGTTCATTCTGCAGTCAAAGTTACAGATTAGCAGTAGCAAGCTACAAATTCTAGTGTTGTGTCATTGGTTTTGTATACATGAGCGCCCATACACAGGGGTAGGGAGTGACTGCGGCCCCCCAACCTAGCCTCCCAGTAAGGATTGCAATCCCAGAGAGATTTTTCAATCCCGGGATTACGGGATCATCATCAAAAGTTAGACAACATTTTCTGATATTTGGTCCATCTTGTTTAATGCTGGCGATCAATATGTCTTTAACACGCGCACCGTAAGCTCATTTCCGTTTTTCTTATGTATTACAAATGATGACAAATTACTTATTCCAATAAATGTATTAGTAAATGGACTCATACGTCAAACGTGTTGCATTTCATGTCCAAGAAAACTTACTTATTAGCGCTGCCTGTTAGCGGAAAGGTGTACGTCAATCCCGGAATCCCGGGATTCGTTTATACTAAATCCTTAACTCCCGGGAAAAATAAAAAAGGGAAGCAAAAAAATATTTTATATTTAAAATTTTGTGAATTTATACATATTTCAGAAAGTTATTAATTCTTAAACATGATGTATAATTTATCCTTCTGAAATTTTTCTACATTTGTTTCCTTGTTTTACTTGAATAAGTTCAAGGCCCATGCACGCACTGTCATGATTTTGTGTGGTTTTTGTTAATAGAAAGGAGAGGAAGGAATTTTTGAAACGATGCACAGTAGGCCGAAATCGAAAAAAGGGACAAAATTCCAATATGGCTTTTTTGGAGATAAATCATGAAACTTGGTACAAATACTCATAATTGATTGGCAACCATGGAATGGCATGTCATTGGTCATGTTCTGTCGCCGTTACCGAGATACAGGGGCTCAAACATATCCAAAATTCCAAAATTACACCCGACTTCAGTTTTCTACGAAAATCTTCCTATTTAAGTTGAGGGTGACGCTGTGGGAGGAATTTGGTCGGATAAAAAACTAGTAGGTCTGTTAAAACCACACTTTCACTTTCCTAAATGTAGGTGATATTACGTAACAAAATGACAAACGCTATTTTCACGCAAAAATTCATTTTAAGTAGTAAATATCTGGCATGTCAAGTGCCTGTCAAGTGACTCATATTATCAATTGTTGATGCTTTTTAAAGGTAGATCTGAAAAAAAATTGAAAATTCGTTTGAACGCCAAAAATTACATATGATTTTTCGTACGCGCGTCCGGAGCTTGAGACACACGCCGGGAGCTGGAAATGACGTGGCGCGAGTAAGTTTTTTCCATCCATAAGGAACATAACTCTTCTTATTCGCCTTTTTTAATATGTGTGCATTGCTATCGATCTCCACCGGCTCTACACGTGTGAAATCATGGGGATATAGAAATAATAAGGTATGTAAGTGTACGCGAAATCGCATTCGAGGTTTCTCCCCTCAAAAGTAAACTTTTCATTCACACCCTGTAATTCCTGTATTTTTCACATGAATATTATTTTACGTTCCAGAGGGACACTATTAAGGACTTCTTTCCGTTTCTTTGCCCCTTCGCCCCAACAGTCCAAGCCCCTGTCCCTACCAGTAGGTTCATGCAGAAAGGTACATTTTGGACACCGCGGAGCTTTTGGTTGTTCAACGAGAAAATGTACTGAAATATTTCGTTTTTTCGGTGTTACAATATGCATATCCCTGATTTATACGTCACATTAGACTTTATTCATCTAGGAAAACTTGAGTTTCTACTTTACTTGAATTATGCACACAGAAATGAAACAAATTATCGAAAATAGCTTAATATTGAGGCACTACAAAATATATTCTGTTCGTCAAAACCGTTAAATTAAATTATTTTTACCCATTCCCTGTTGTTATGCTTGATTGAGAGAGTTGTAGTGAAAGCAAAGCTTAGTAGAAATGAATAATCTGCATTCATTTTAATTTGGTGGTGATATAATTATCTCCGTATCTTCGAAAAGATGGGAGTAATTGTGGATATGCCAATTGTGAAAAAAAAAGGAAAGTACGTTTCATTATGACTTTTTATAAAATGTTCAACTTCAAGTAAGTCCTAGTTTTGATTACTGTAAAATGAAAGCGTAAAGTGTGTTACATCGTCAAAAAGTTATCATTTTGAAATTGTTTCTCCATCCCATTCCACTGACATGTGTTTAATTTAAAAAGAGGACAATTTATAGTAAATCAAAAGATAATGTATGACAGTGTGCAACTTTCCTCTGAAGAAAAAGCTGATAATCAGGTAAGTCCTGGTTATAAAATAACCTGAAAGTTCGCAGTTCTGGTCTAAATTGAGTAAGGGGGTTTGCCGGGATTTAGGGGGCCCGGACCACTCAGTTGTTTAAATGTTTAAATAAATAATAAAATAAATTTAAATTTAAAAATTTTTCATTTTGAAATTGTTTCCCCATGCAGACCATGCAGAAAGGTACATTTTGGACACCGCGGAGCTTTTGGTTGTTCATCGAGAAAATCTACTCAAATCTTTCATTTTCCCTGCGTTACAATATGCATATCCGTACATTTTGGACACCGCGGAGCTTTTGGTTGTCCATCGAGAAAACCTACTCAATTCTTTCATTTTCCCTGCGTTACAATATGCATATACCTGATTTATGCGTCACATTAGACTTTATTCATCTAGAAAAACTTTAACTTCCACTGTACTTGAATTATGCACACAGGAAGGAAACAAATTATCGAAAATTGCTTAATATTGGAGCACAACAAAATATATTCTGTTCGTCAAAACCCGTAACTTACATTATTTTAACCCATTCCCTGCTGTTATGTTTGATTGAGAGAGTTGTAGTGAAAGCAAAGCTTAGTAGAAGTGAATACTATGTATTCAATTTAATTTAGTGGTGATCTCCGTGTCTCAGAAAAGATGGGAGAAATTGTGGATATGCTAATTTTGAAAAAAAATAGTACGTTTTATTATGACTTTTTATAAAATTTTCAAGTTCAAGTAAGTCCTAGTTTTGATTACTGTAAAATGAAAGTGTAAATTGTGTTACACCGTCAAAAATTTTTCATTTTGAAATTGTTTCCCCATCCCATTCCATTGACACGAGTTTAATTTAAAACAAGGACAATGTATAGTAAATCAAAAGATTATGTATGAGAGTGTGCAATTTCTTCAGCAGAAAAAGCTGATAATCAGGTAAGTCTTGGTTATAAAATAACCTGAAAGTTCGCAGTTCTGGTCTAAATTGAGAGAGGGGGTTTACCGGGATTTAGGGGGCCCGTACCACTCAGTTGCCCAGGGGCCCGAAAATCCCTGGTTACCTATGTGGCATGTAAAATTGGTAGGTAGTTTTAAAAAGACAGGATTGGAAAATTGATTGCGGGGCTAAGGAATGAGGTGGTGGTGAAGTTGATGAAGTGAAGGGGACTTAATGCATGAGATGATGACGATGAGGAAGTTATACTTAATTTTTGCAACATGTTGGAAGACGAAGGGAGAATAAGGTGGGAAAAGAGAAGAGAAAGTCTGAAGTTTCAATTAATGTCAGGCAAGTAGGAACTCACGTGAGGTAAAATGAATATGCTCAGTAGAGAGATAAATGTAACAAGCCTTTTTTTCGTATGCCTTGTGAGAAAGGCACATCTGTGTTGCTTGTATCACTGTCATAGAATTAAGTGGCTTGGTACTCAGTAATACTATCAGTAAGTTCAAATCAACCATAAGACACGTATTTGGAAATGTTCTGAGCCATCAAAAAATAAATGATAGAGGGGATGAATACTTATCCTCCTATCCTCAACATTCTTTAAATCTGGATATATAAAATCTATGTATAGGTACCACAGCCTGTTGGTTAGAAATTAGGGAAGAAAAATGTACCAATTCATAAGGGAGTAGCATTTCATTTATCCGGTGGATCACATGTGTAAGTATTATGATATTAATGCCTTCAACTTTCTCCGTCTGTGAGTCATAATTTTCCTTTTGCGTAGTAGCTATAGCCGATACCTATATTTTATTATTAAGGATATCAAATTTTTATTTCCTTGGGTTTTTGAAAACCGCCATGCCTTTTTATCTCTGCATCCCAGTTACCATCCCTGATTTATAAACATCCATCTTTCCACCCGTTCTTCTATTGAAACTTCGTTAGTAGGTGTCGAGGACTTCTCTAGTTTCAGTTAGTCTCTGCCGTATGGCCATGAATAAAGCATGTGCATTTTTCGACATGGAGGTAAGTTCACACAACTTATGGTTTTTTGAGGAACAACTGTCTTTTTGCTTTCTTCAGTCCTAAGTATTTGCTGACGTTTCTTGACGTTAATCGGGAACCTACCCGAGAGTTATTCCTCTTCCAACCCTCAGTCCGGTTAAAAAAAGACAGGTAAACCAGAAAGAGCGCTCTTTCAGAATAGTACCTAGCGCTAGGTACTATTTTACGAATGAAACCCGAAACGTCAAATAATATGGCTAATTACACAATTTTTATTTCCTATTGTCATTGTACCTAAGCCAGCTGATGATGACTTAAGATGGAAGGAAGCGTCAGTACACCAACTTGGTTTCATAGGTGTTTTGATCACCTCTGACGTACTCTTACGAAGTCTTCCTTCCTCTTCAGTGGTTTCCGCTCTCGCGGTGGGCGAGCGGAACTGCTTTTATGAAGGGACACAATCGTCGTCATTCCTATAACCACTAGGTAGATGGTCGTATTTTTCCGCAAGAGAGAGTATTAACTTACCTACATAACTTGGATGCTTTGTACGTCGATCATAACCGGGAATTATGGACTACGGGAAGCATTTACTTCTATTTCTTCTACTGATTGTGTATCTACAGTCATCTTTATGTCGGATGGAAGGTATGGCTTATTTATTTGCTCTTATATAGCGTTTATCAGTCATTTCTTGGAGCATGTTTCATTATTCTTTGACTTTACATTTTAAATTACCCCCAATACCCATTACTTTAAAAATATTTGACAAATTCGACGTAATATTCGTCAATTTCTAATTACACCGAGTTCACGTCAGTTTTTATTTACCTCCATGTGATTTAGCTAAGTACATATATAGCTGGTGATTTTCCTCAAGACAATTCTAGTAGCGTGCTGACTTTTAATACTGACGTAGTAGTTTAGACTGACTAGCGTAATGACTTTTAGTACTGACTATGTAGTAGCGTACTGGTTTTAGGTTTTAAACCCCCCCAAAACATTCCCGTAATTTACTATATTTTGTACTAGTGTTTAAAATTTTGCTTATTGGACTGAGAAATATGGTTGAATTGTCTTTACGAAAAGAATATGTTAACTGAATTTTTTTAGTGTATAATAATCTAAATATCATATGATGATGATGCACATAAATATTATAATGAACCCCTCCCCACCCCCCAGAAGGAAATGCTGCGTACGCCACTGAAAAATTCATATACTTTTTTCTCGACCTGTGCAATGAACTCCGTGGAAAATCTATTAACGATACAGTACGTGGCTCGACAAAATGAAATATATATTTTATAATTGCAATCAGTTGCAATGTTTGACGCGCGCATGCGCGCGTCGGACATTTTCGTCTTCCTATGTAGCGTATAGCGTTAAAAGCCATAACTATATATATAATATTATACTAGGAGGAACGTGACGGCTGAAAATGTTGATTTAAGTGATTTTTAACGCAATGTTTACTGTTGAAGCGATACTATATATAGAAAATTTTATAACCTGAATTTCTTTGTGAAGCGAATATACAATCTTTTGGTTTTTAAATTTTCCAGTCAGTGAAATGTTTTCATAAATATATAAGTAGTAGCATTAGTCTAAGTATGAGCATATTATCCTGTAACAAAATATTCGGAGATTGCTGGATGCATTAAAAGTAATACTTTTCCATCGTTGTAGAATATTCATGAAGAAAACATATACTCTCGTTAGTACCTCGGTGATTCATCATCATTGGTCAACAATCCTGATTGGTTTGGCGTAGACCTCCAATAGATTCCTCCACGAACATGTTCATGGATTCCTCTATCGGCCAGCCTCTTCAAATTAACGTAATTCTTCTCTTTTACATCCTTCACAACTTGTTCCATATACCTCATATGAGGTCTGCCTTTTCCATTCTTCCCGTTCACTTTTCTCTCGACGATTGTCTTCATCAGGCCCGTGTATTAAGATATGACCGATTAAGTTGTCCGGTCTTCTTTTTAGTGTTTTCAGTAGATAAATTATGATTTTCTCGATGATTGTCTATGAAATTTAAGCTACCCAAATTACCATTTCATGACGAATGGCAGTCTTTAATTTATTTTTTTTTAATTATTAAGTATTAATAATGGTAAAAAAAAGGAAACTGATTATGTGCCTAAGGAAAAATATATCGGACAGTTTGAATTAAGGCTTTAATTATCTAAGGCAATACTTTTACATGGCCAATTGTCAGAGTTTTAGCGAATTTAAGTAATAAATTTACCGCTGTTGAGTTGCTGGCCGATCGTGTAATCCTATTGGATATTTGTGAGAGACTTCTGGCGCCAATGGTGGATGAGCTTAATCGTCAACGGAGGAAACCTCTCCTCGGAATTAGTAGATACGTCTTTATCTAGATAATTATATCATTATATATTTATTAAGTTAATTAATTAATATTTATGACTTAAGTGCTCTATCTACCATACGATGTCATTTAGTCTAACGGGGGCCTGTGTACCATACTATTGGTCAATTCCATGAATGGTAGTCCATGCTTACCTTTGAAAGTAACTTAACATCATTTTTTCATGAAGAGTAGCGGTATATTTTCTATTTTTACTCATTATACAATGCTGATAATGGAAAACGAGTGGTTTAATGGAATAAACAAATTGCTATTCTCAACATTTTCATCAATAACTCCAACGATTTAGTTGACTTTCGTGTAAATACTACTTACTTACCTCTTTCAGAAATTGATCTAACGACAAGAATCCAAGATATGACTTACGAGGATATTATGGAAAGTGTAAATTCTATGACAGAAGATGAAATCGAGGTTTATGCTATGGATCATACAGAAATGTTTATGAATGGTCGTGTTAATTGTCTAGGCCTTTCAAAGAAGTTTTTCAAAGTCTTTCGATGGTTGTTCTCACCTCATTCCAAGGAAGAAGTTAATGTGCACTTTTACTTGAAGACAAGGTACATTTTTAAATTATAACTAAACACCTGTTAAATATTTTTATGAAGTTAGTGGTCCTCCTGAATGAAAATGTGGTTTCATTCAGGAGGTCAACTTTAACTATTAGGAAATACCATAGTCTGTATAATAACTATAGCTGTATGTATACAAACGAATTTGTATGCATGAAGACTATTGTTAGCAGATGTATTAATTAACGATGGTGTTCAATTAGCATTTTTATGTGAAACAACTATCCACATCATAATTATTATCTTATATAAGCTTAAGCTCACCAGTGAGGGTGCCGGAGCCCTGGCAAAAATAAATTGGAGGTGGAGGGTAAGAGAATCACGATGGGCTGTTGCTGGATGGTAGTGGTACCCATGACTTACTGGCGAGAGGCAGAAGTGGAATGGTAATTTAGAACATCTGAGTGTAGGGGACTATAGAGCAGCTCGGGAAACTCCTCACTATAGTGAGGGTGTAGTGGGCCATATGGTCCATCCACATCTCCCTGGGCTGTATGGCGTGGGGGATGGAAGGTAGCACTAATTCCCATGAAGCATAGGGGAACAGCAGGGTGAAGGTATGCCTAGCAATGTTTCCACTCTATTACACATACTTGATTTTCAGCGTATTTATATGAAATTCTCAGTTATGTCAGAAATAAAATGGAGACAATTTTAATGAAACATGCGAGCCCTTTATAAAAGTGTTATTAAAATACATTTTTGGTAGCTCATTAAAAGAAGCTGAAGTTCCTTCCTCTTGAAAAGTAGGAGGTGGATCCTCATCTCTAGGGAAAGGATGAAGAGTGGTGAAATATTGTGGATAATTATTTTCCATATAACTGAAAAAAATTCTGGCACAGCCTTTGCATAACGAATTCAATAATGCATTATACTTTGATCGGGGAATTCCTCATCAGATAGTAAGACATGCAAAAAAAGTACAAAATATTATTTCTTTCATAAAAATCTATGCTGTTGCTCAGCTATTAGCCAAGCAGTGAACCTAAAAAAAATGGTACAGATAATTGTGAAATAATGATGCAGTCGAATCTCCCATGTAGGAAAAGTAACACTTTTCCTCATCATCATGGTTGAATATGTTGATTTGATTTTTACTGCTCCTGAATGTTGATATCTTGCAGCAAAACTAGCTTAAAATATTTGTTCTGGCTAGTTTCAATTTTTTTTACAAAGATGCCGATCACTATCTGCTCTGAAAATGTAACCTTAAAATTAGCAGTGTCAGGCTTAACTTTATGGAAATTCAACAGGGGCATCCCTGCTAGGGTATCATCAGGTACATCGTACCTGATGATGCCCTAGCGGGTGAAACCGGTCATGCCATTGTAATAAGTTTGTGTGGAAATACAAAGTTATTCTTCTTTGAAATGTAACCTTCGCAAACCACTTTTGTATTCTCTGGTACACTCGTTTTCTATTCTATCTTCCCACAGTGTCCTGTATATCACTTTAGGAAAAACCGAAGCTATGCAAACTACAACCACACATGCTCGCTTGGAGGACAGTTGAATCCCTACAGGGTTTTCACAGGGTGGGGGCACATACTCCTCCTAATTATGGCATCCACTGCTGTTTCAGTCATGCACTACCTCTTCATTGCATCCAATAAATGGTTGGTGATAGGTAGCCCAACATATCTCCTACACCTCACACAATGACCCTCAATGAGTGATTGGTACGAGTAGCTTACCACTCTCATACTCTTCCTTGGGATTTGAGCAATGTTAGGTTGGGGCACACTAAAGGTTAAAGGTAGGCAGTGAAAATGTAGAGATAGGTGGTTCAGCGTTTCCTGAATGAAATAAAGATTTTATATCATGGGTTTTGCTCATCCAGGGGACAAAATTCTTTCCATGCTTGGGTTATGCAAGATGATGTCAAATAGAACAAGAAACAAAATTATGAGTCTAACACTACCAGAAAATGTATTTCGACAACAAACAGAGCAGGTACAAACCAACAACTGAATGAATATTCTTCCCTTCAGGGAATCTCTAATAATTTTGGAATACTAGCGAATAGCCACTAGGACACCCTCTAGAAAATAGCAATGTCTCCGAATCTGACTTGAAGCGGCCACATGACTCGCACGAAGTGAACTCCTTGCCGTCTCAACGTGAACAGGGACATGAGAGGGGGGTTTCTCGATGTCAGTAGGGGGTGTTTTCAATAAGGTCAAGGTGGAGTGGGGGTGAATGTGGAATTAGCTGATAGGTAGCTTTTGAGGGGAGGGAAAATGGTATGGGAATAGCGGGCGAGGTGTAAGTATATGATTGGAGCTTTAGGAACTCTTTTCTGACTCTGGCAGGAGGACACCAGCTCCTGGACTGTGTGCTTGGCAAAAGAATTTACGGGATTTCCTATGTTTAACTAATTCTATGTCCCAATGCCAAATTCTCTCTACTGGATTATCATGTCCCTGCATACTTTTCTTTGTTGAGACCTGTTCTTAACATATCTATGTAGTGCTTAATTTTCTAATCAGACAATATGCAGGCAGTGAAAAATAGTTTTAGATACCACGTAAATTTATTTTGGAGGGATTTTATGTGTGGTTGAATTGCTTACATTGTGCGTAGAAGGTAAAATTTTCCATCAGCATCAACTTGCTTTATTGATGCCTTGTCATGTATCAATCAATTTGCTTTTTAGAATGTTATTAAGATCATCAGGATCAAGTTGTCATTTAATTTTTTCTTCTATGAGTTTGATGGATAGTTTATCTGTGCTACTTTTTCTCCGTAGGAAAGTGCGTAAGTGGATGGAAATACCACAGAAGCCTAGTATAAATTTGAAAGGACTTGATTTTGATTCCAATCGCTACCGAACGATTTTCATTGTTCATGGTTTTCTTAGCAGAGCTTTGACATCAGGCTGGGTGGATGACATGGCTGAAGCCCTCTTGGATTGGGTAAGTTACTTTTAATATTCATGCATTTCATCCATTGTAACTGGTATAATACTTGGACATGTAAAATTGGAAAAGAGGTCAGGGATCAAATTGGTTTGCTGCCTAGATTACTGGCCATGCATCCTCCGATTCAGAGTTCGAAACCTGGAAGTGGAATAGATTTTTCATTGGTAATAGTCCCCATTTGGGTGTTGTGTGGAGAGCACTTAAAGTACTGTGTTCATCAGATGGAGTTTTAAATCGGGTTGGGGTAGGGATTCGAAGATTCGGTCGAATCCTATCGAATCCATGGATTCGAGATTTGATCGAAACCAAGGTTAAAAGATTCGATCAAATCCAAATATTTGATCGAAGCCAAAGATTTGATCGAATCAGTGGATTAAAGATTTGAATACCAGTCGTGCGGATTCTATGTACCAGTGGCGGAGAACTCCAGTAAGACCTCGACTTACGCAGATCCGAGTTACATGGATCCGGAGATACGTGGATGTTCAGTTAGGCCCGTGACATTTTTGCGTTTCTCCGCATTTCTGTTGCCGCGATAAATTCAACTGTGCAATGACCTGCGACTCATTGTCAAGCACGCAAGAGTTGATGCCAAACTACGGGTGTTCGGAATGCCAACTCTAGTTTAAGGCATTACAGAGTTTGATAGGTGATATTTGATCATGCTGATGGTGAAAAAGTCTGATGTGATCAGGCATCAACATTTTTTTCGGCGTAGTTTGACCTTCCGTCGACACGTAGTTAATTATCTGCTCCATAGATGACGCCTGTTGTCCATTACAGCAAATATCTATCTAATGTCGTAAACTAGAGTTGGCATTCTGAACACCCGTAGTTTGGCATCAACTCTTGCATTCTTGGCAATGAGTCGCAGGTTGTCACGTGGTTGAATCTGTCGTGGCAAAGGAAACACAGAGAAACGCAAGAATGTCACCGGCCTAACTGAACATCCGCACAACTCCAGATCCATATAACTCTGATCTACGTAAGTCGAGGACTTACTGTAATTGCTCGTTTTTAGCATTTAAACTGTAAATACAATGGTAGGAAATTAAATTAATGGATGAAGGATACTTTGTGGAAATTACGAATGTTAAACATGGTAAATGTAACAGACTTTGTACTTTCCACTCAGCTTTATATGTTCCCCAATCGATTTCAAAGACTAAGCATCATTTTCAGTTGGTCCCCATTGAAAATGACGCTTAGTCGTTGAAATCGATCGGGGAACATATAAAGCTGTGTGGAAAGTACAAAGTCTGTTTCATTTACCATGTTTAATGGTAGGAAATGTTTATGCAGCATATTGTAAACTAATGATTCTTGTCCACATATGAATTCTTTGAAATTCCCCAATTTGAAAATTCTAACAAAAACGTTCCTCTGCATTCTTCCAGCAAGAGTATTTTAAGAAAGAGCCTTCAGTACTGCTGGAAATTTGGTTGATAAAAAAAGAAATGGATTAGATCCTGAAGGAGTGAAAATGCTGAATTTTCTAAACAAAAACTTATTTTCTGTTTTCATTGAATTTTCAATTTTATTAAAAAAAAATTAAACTTTGATTTAATAATAATAATAATTTCTATAATGATCACAGGTGACCCCAATTACGATCATTTTAATATATATATGGACAACACATTTAAAAACACCCATGCCCTGGACAGTTGACTTTTACCCAGGCAGGACTCGAACCCGCGAACTTCGTAATGGCAGACGAGGACTTAACCCCGCCGCCACCGAGGCCGGATTTACTTTTGAAATTACCCATTCTTTATATTTGCCCTCAAACAAGTCCTTAAATTCAGTGAGTGGGGACTATCTGACCATTATTCATTTATTATTTACTTTAATAAATAAGATCAGCTTCAATCGGATTTAATTAGAGAATTCACAAGAAAGGAAGCATTATTTAACAATTTACAGATAAAAGAAAGATTTGAATTTGATGAAATTGAGGAGGATTAGATTTGGGATTAGGATTCGAGGTTTGGATTCAAGACTTGGATTGGAAGAAAAAACAGTATTCGGATTTGGGATTTGATCAAATTTTGGATTCACCCCTTCACTAGTTTTAAACCATGAACTCCTTGGCACCTTTCATTAAGAACAGGTTAATATCGATAGTAGGTATCTTTCTACCCTTTCTCCATTCTTTAAATTGTCACACTCCTACCAATTACCCACCCTTCCTAAATGACTCAAATTATGTGTCGTTGAGTTTTCAATACATTTTTTCTGTGAAATTGCTTAATATCCTTTACTCTCATCATGACGTAAGCCATTACATTAGCCATCCATGACCTCTCCTAAATAACTACTTGAAATAGAGATAAGTGACTATAATGGATAATTGGGATATAATAAGGATGGAGAAAAAACGAAAAGAGATTTTGAACAGCATGAGGGAAGGTGGAAGATGTAAAGAATTTTGGAGGAAAATAATGCAGGACATTAATAATTTGACAAATTCATGACTTATTGCAGAATAAGGTGAAACATCTACCTCGGTCAGGGTTTTCTAAACAATCTTCTTCAACTTTCTTCCATGTCCTTGGTCTCCGCTTTTCTTCTATTTCTCTCCTCTGTCCATGTACGTCTTCTCCCTTTTGCCTTTTTTCTTTTCATTCTCCTGCAACTATTTACTTTTTTTTCACGTCCCTGGCAACTCATTGTCATGATGTTGATTGGTTACATCAGCCCCATTAAAAGAAATAGTTGTAAGGTACTTTAAACGATTTCTTTTAAAGCCTTCAATGACAAACACCAGATCGTTCCCTTCTTATTCCCAAATGCCCCTACGCCTTCAATTTTGACCTTCCCTCTTATGCTAAATTCATTTATAGGTCTTATAAACTAATATATATGTCTCATCGATCAATTGATCGGATACAAAAATCGGCATTTGTAAACAACCTGCTGAGTAACTGATAACATTCAGGAAAACATAAGAAAAAATGTGAAACCACGACTTTGACAATACATTCATGCCTCTTCTGACACACCTGATAACATTTCACTCCTTCCCTCTACACACAAACACTGTCAGTATCCAATCGTTCACCCGAAACCAGCATCTTCTGTTTATCTGCGCACTTCACTTATCACTTCTTTCGTTCACTCCTATCATTCAATCTCACTGTTATTATTCATACCAAACTTGTTTATAAACACCGATTGCTTAATAACTATCAAACAAATCATTTACGTAATTGTTCGTTAAAAGAAAAACTTTACACACCTATGTGTGTGTACAATTTTACATAGTCACACCACCCCTGTGTCTCTTCTCCCGGACATAATTACCTTCGCTATCAATCAAGTAGCCTCTCGGACTGATCATAATAGCTGCATTTCAGCATTGTGCAGCTGACCTTCACATTACAAATTAGGAAAGTATCCCTGTGTCTCATATGGTCACCTCCCCTCTTGTCTCCCCAGGAACCGATGTTGTTCATAATGTTGGTATTGTGGTTGCTCCCATCTCCGCTGTCCAACTGCCTCGGGCTGACCCTCCTCCAGTCTCCTTGGTCCAGCTCGCTCTTCATGTTAATGCATATCTTGGTTTTCCCACCTTTGTAGTCCCGTTTTGGGCGACCTTTCATCTTTCTTGATCCTGTCATATCGTCCCAGCAGTGTTAGGAGTTGCGGGATATCATTCCCGTGCTAACTTCTGTTTCAAAATGTCATCTCAGGAGGTATACTAAGGTCTGGTCTGCTATGGGTGGCGTCAATTCCTTCGCCCAGCTTATCCTTGTGGTCGCATAATCCACCCTTGTTTGGTTTCCTATGTCTCGATAACTCCCAGTGTCCAGGGCCATCCTGGTCTCCATTTGCTTCTCGTTGTCCCAATATTGTTCTCGGAAGAGCTCCTTGAATGTTTCATAATCATGATGGAGGTATGAGGTGGCTGCGAATCAGTCATCAGCTCCGCCGGTCATTCCCTGTCTCGTGATATGTAGCATCTCCTTCTCCGACAGGTGGTACATGTCTTGATATATCTTCAGTTCGAAGTTGTATCTCATCGGCCTTGATCCATCTCTCCTGTTGAAACTTGGTCTTCTTAAATTTGTCATTCCCATCATCTGAGATTCGCTGGGTGCCCGGATACTGTCTTCCCTCACCCTTTTCGCTATTTCCTTTAGCGTTTCCTCATCTACCCCTGCTGCCCTATTATCTAATTGCTGATCAAGTTTTGTTGTGAGCGTTTCTCTTTAGCCTTTGTTTCGTTTATTGGCTCCTTCAGGGTCCATTTTGCTTCCCTGGTGACGCCACTTAGGTCATCATATTTAACGTTCAACTGTTCTATTTCTTGGTGGTTTTCTCCTACCTTATCTTCTAGATCCACTACGCTCCTTCAGCATTCTAGCTTGAAATCTGCGATTCCCTCTTGTATTTGCCCCTTCATCTCTTCCATTTTCTTCCCTGCCTCATTGAGCTTCTTTTGTATCAACTCTGCCAGCTCGTGTTGGTTTATTCGTCTATTCTTCTCTCATTCCTCATATCTCTTTTCTAATCTTTCATCCCTCTTCCTCTGTTCTTCTCTCATTTCTTTCAGCATTGCCTACAAGCTGCTTCCCGCAAGTCCTTCCCTCTTGACTTTGAACCAATGTGCGTGAACATCTATGCCTTCCTTTTCTAATTATCCCTTCAAACGTTCCTGTAGTTCAAATTTTGAGCCTTGAACCACTTCTTCTCGGTCCCTTAATATGTTTTGTAATTCTCTCTTCTTAAGATCATTAAATCCCTTGATCGCTTTCTCCATTTTTTTTATAATCGCGTTTGAGATTACTCTAACCCAGGTTTTCTGTGGTCTCAAATTCTTTGAGTCGTCGAGCTCCAAACGTTGCAGTGCCAATAATGTAACATCTACCTAGGTCACGGTTTTCAAAACAATCTTCTTCCTCCTTTCTTCCTTCAACTTTCTTCCACGTCCTTGGTCTTCACTTTTCTTCTATTGCTCTCCTCCATCCACGTATGTCTTCTCCCTTTTGCCTTTTTTCTTTTCATTCTCCCGCACCTATTTACTTTTTTTTCATGTCCCTGGCAACTCATTGTCATGATGTTGATTGGTTACATAGGAGAAAATAGATTAGTCATAAACCATCCAAGAAGTTACCATATAATGGTAGAACACTGATGATGATCTCTTATAGAGTAGCCATTCTTTTCTTACTTTAGCATTTACACAGTGTTATCACTCCTATCACAGCCTGAATTCTATCTTTACTTTTTGTAGCTTATTTCTTACTTTGTCGATAGGCCAGGTTTGAATGTTAACTGAGACAGATTGGTACACCGGTCCCAAATTGAGTGCTGTGTGGGGAGCACTTTAAGTTCAGTAGTCCATCTGTTGGATTAGACATTCAACCGTTGACCTCTAAGCATCTTTCGCTAAGAGGAGGCTAATGCCATCTTTGGGTTATGCTCCACCCTTTCTGTGTTCTTTGAAAGATTCCTACCCCAGACCACTTCTACACATCTATCACTGTCTACTCATCCTAAATGGCAAAGTTGAGCTAAGCTTTCAGACACTCCTCCGGAATAACTAACTTCTCTATCTCACTTAAGTGTTTCTTTCTTTATGAGTGTAATATTGAGGGTAAGTTGGATGGAGAGGAAGGCAAACAAATAAGTATTAGAAGTTAGAAGATGGAGTTAAGAAGGAGATCTATGGTAGTACTAGGTAAGAGAATGAAAGACTGTGTAGGAATTTTAGTTTGAGTGAAGGTAGGCCGAAGGTATAATGAATAACAGAAATGGGAGGATGTGTTGAGTGTTGGGGGCTTTTCAAAATTGCTCAACATTGGGAGAATACTAAGGTGATGATGGTTGCCATTAGTAATTGATCTTAAGAGGAGAATGTTAGGTTAGCTTAGAAGAGAATAGAACACATCAGGCTATTTTTTGTGAGCATGAAGGGAGTAGGAATAATCACTAGTCCCTCCAGTAATATTTTACTGGTATTCGATATGATAATTGTGAGTAAGCATTCATACTGACATTCTATGAACTGCGTAGAATAAAATCTGTTGATCTGATTGAGTATGGTCAATTTGGTGTTGGTGTTGAGACAAATCATAAAGACTAGACTTAGTTTCTTCCACACATGTTAATTAATAAAACAACTTGGTACAACTAGTTTCACCCCCTAAGGCATCATCAGTCACAAGATATTTGTGCATTGCGCAACACTCATGCACTTTGAGGGCTACTCTAAGAATAGCTAGAAAGAGAGTATGCCCTAGGAGGCTATTTCACTTCTGTCCTATTACGGTCATCTAGATTTTTTTAATGCTCATTTTGACTTTCTGATTAAGTTGCAAACACAGTGATTACTTGGGGTCATCTATGATAGATTATTTGTTATTAGTTTTTTTTTAATCCTAGTCTTTCACTTTTGATGTGAGAGGGAGATGGATTGAAGTATCATGCAGCAGTGGCATGGCAGCACCATCATCCTTTGCTTTTCTACTTCTCAAGAGAGGTTATTAACTACTTTACCATTTTACATGCATATAATGCACATTTAAAGAAAATAAACTCTTCTGCTCAAACTTCTTCATGGTTATCTGTTCCTGACAGAGCGTGCATGCATTCTCACTTCTTTTCCTGCTTAAAAGGTGAAAGTATGAATGCCAGTCAATACAGGGAAAATCACTATATTTTTGTGGAGGAATCCATTACCCAGTGTTACTCCAGCAAACTTTGTTATTTAAGGTAGGGTGAAACTAATATTTGTCATATGGAAGGGGAAAAAATGGAAGTATGAGGTGAAATATAGCCTGACCCTGAATCAGCCATAGCTAATCAATCTGTTTAGCTAATAACTCAACCATTTTGTCTGGGTCAGTATTGGAATTATTCCCTATCATGAAGGTATATTGCCTTAGTAGCCTTTCTAATTTGGAAGATTTTTGTTGACCTTCCCTCAGTTATGATTAATTTTTATTAGTAAGCTCCTTAAACCATCATTTCTACTTCTACTACTGAAATATCAACACAAAATTTTGATCACTGAGCTGCTTGATGGCATGTTTTTTGTTGATTAATCTGAACTACCAGTTAACACAAAGCTATGCTCAAGAGAAGTGTCTTTCCACCTATTCCTCTGTTCCTTGAAAAATTCCTGCCCATGCCCAATTACCCACCTGTTATAAATGGTGAAAATGACCTTAGTTGCCAGTCACCTCCCCAGAATAACTACTGCTACTATTATGAAAAACTGGGCAAGGGCCTAGCCACGTTGTATCACCATTTCCCGTCAGATCACCAAAGTTAAGCAACATAGTTCCGGGACATGGAGGTTGGATGGGTGACCCTCCTCCACACCTCTACCGCGGTGCTCTTGTCCCCTGTCTGCGAGTGGCGGGCAGGTTAAATGTGGGTTGGCACAATGGATCTAAAGAGGTCTAAGTGCCAGGGGGGCTCCAGAAGGCCCCTGTCCACCCCTCCAATTTATTTTTATTTTATTATGACTAACTGCTTCTCATCTATTATTCTTAATGGAAGAAAAAGCTTTCTATCCCTTGTAATTGTGACTTATTGGTTAAACAGCTTTTTTTCATGAAAAACTATACATTTATTATTTCCAGAGTGATGTCAATGTGATAGCTGTGGATTGGACCTCAAGTTGGCAGTACTGGAAGGCTGTGGCCAACACAAGAGTTGTTGGTGCAGAATTAACCAAGTGAGTTCCGGTTACAAGTTCAGTAAAAATATATGAATTTTAAAAATACCATGGGTGGTAACTGTATTTCCTTTAGTTGTATCATCTGAAATGCTCCATGAGTGGCTTTTCACATGGTATGTACACAAATCCGAATTTCTCATTGCAAACATAATTGATCTTGGCATTAGACTTGGTAGAATTAAACTCTAATTATTAGAATTGTTGCAAATTATCTAAATTAATTTATAACAAGTCTTTCAAGGAATAAATTTGTGCTGCCTCTGTGGCCACCTTCTGGGTTCTAAGTTATCTCAACTCCCTAGTTCCTCTAAAAAGTAGGAAAATAGGTACAGTGAAGAAGATCCAATATAGGCTGGCTTTCCAAAAATCATTATGTGAGGAAATTAATGTAAGCACAGTGGAAGAGATTGAAAATTTAAAGATGTATTTATGGTTGCTGCCAAGATAGAGCTATCAGTAGAAGAAAACTTAATAGATGAAGCCCCAAATCACAGAGAAAGAAATACGTTCTAATGCATGATGAATGATGGTGGGTAACTGTATGCAACAGGATTCCTAATCCCAAAGCAAGCCTAAGGTCCATGGATGGGGATCTGGTTGGTGTGGTGGCTAGAGTACTGGCCTCCCAAGCCTGGGTTCGATTTCCAGTTGTAATGGATTTTTCAGTGGCATACCGGTCCCTAATTGAGTGCCTATTGGAGGGCATTTCAGGTTCAGTACTCCATCCGTCAGATGGGATGTTAAGCCGTGGTCCCCTTCGCACCTGTCATTAAGAGTAGGCTAATGCCGATGCCAGGTTTCCCTCTACCCTTCCCCCATTACCTGAAATGTTCCTACCATTATCCAATTACCCACCTATCCTAAATGGCGAAAATGACGTCAGCTGTCAGTTCCCTGATTAACTAACTAACTAAGGTCCATGGTTTGATTCCTGAGCCAAGAAAACTTTTTCCTTTGGCAATTTTCAATTCAAGTTAAATAAATGTCAGAAATATTTTTTCATTGAAATAAAACAACTTGGCTCATGGGAAAATTGGATTGACACATCTATTAGATGGAGATAAACCACTGTAAGGAATACTGTGTAAGAAGTAATGCTGTAATTAGGACAGTTATGGGGAACTTTTTATTGAAGGTTAACCCTTTCACTGTGAGTGACGATAATGTCTCGTCATGAGAGCCTATTGCTACTATGCACATGATGAGTATGTCTCATCTTGATTTTAATTTGGGGTTTGTCTTCTCCACATATTTCATTTTAACTCTACCATGTGTGGAAATGCAGAGGATGATAAAACACTTGTATTTTATTCACTAGATGGGGTCACAGTCACTCAAATTTTTATTTATATATATTTCATTCAAATAACATGAGTCAAAATTTTAGTTGAGAGCACCCATGAAACTTATCACGTACATACCATCACAGCGAAAGGGTTTAGGTAAAGTCAAGAGATGGAAAAAAATATTTGGAACACCTCTGCCGTGGAAGAAATCTCAATGAAAAAGTGATGTTTTGACTGCAGGGAAAAAGGCATTGATAGAATATTTGGTAAATGGAATATCAAGATTGTAATCTGATATGGCAGTTGCAGATATGGACGTAACTCTTGGAATCTAGAGTTTTTGTTGCTCAGTCTATTATATATGCCGTTGGAAAGACATTGATGACATTGTATGTGATAAGAAATTAAGGAGAGAAGATAGGAATTAGCATGCCAAAGAGCATGAATATTCTTGGCATAGATGGGATGAAGGCCAGTTTGATCTAGGAAAGGAAATGGCCATTTACATAAATGTCTGCTTCCTGCCAGAGCACCTCAACCTACATATGGTGGCAATACCCTTAGCTGATATAGCAGTTGGTCCTTATTTCTGTGAGACAAAGAATGTTTGTTTATTTTTGGTTATGATGGATGAAAAGTTGATTGAAAAAGATCCAAGATGCTTATCCTCATCTTCCAGGCTTGGAATGTATTTGATGGGTGTGATGAAAGCTGACCCAATGAAGTTTCATTTAATCGGACACAGCCTTGGTGCTCACATCGTTTCATACATGGCTACATGCCTTGGTGGTGTTGCAAGGATCACAGGTTGGTCACTACATTTCCTTCATAGAAATGCCTTCTAAACTTATAACCTTCTGCCTTCTAACCTATATTTTACTTATTTCTCAAACTTATAAGATGATCGTGATAATGTGTTTAAAAAGAATGCTCATAGATTTTTTCCTTATCTTGCATGCATTGATGAAATAAGTTCATTCTCTACTTGATTCATTAATTGACAAAATAAAATGCGCTTATTTTTTAACTCATCATTTTTTATCCGATTTCCTTTGAGTTTAGCGGTATATGTACTTAAAATTTATGTAGTGCATGGCTGTCTTAACCCTCTTAGTGTGGCGGGCCAAAATATCGGCCCAATATCAATATATTGTTCACCTTTATGCCACTAAAATAATAACATTTATTTTTCAGTCAATGTAAAAAAAATGGTGTCATTATTAGTTAGTTCAACTTAAGTTATGTAAAACAACGGCATATGATATTTATAACAATAGCTTCATAATATTTTTTTTCCTAAGGTGCTACATTTTATTAAATTACCCTCCGCATTTCTCGCTAGTACCCCGGGAGAAAGGTTAGCACTAAGAGGGTTAATCATTTCAATTGGAGCAGAATTAAGTTTTAAGATGATCCCAGTTGCGGAAGTTATATTTTTCCATAAAAATGAAGGTTAATCCAAACAAAGGTAATTAAGACATAATTGTCTGTCTTAATTATCTTTGTTTGTGCTAATTAACTTGTCCACTATGTATGCCCACTGGTAACTTTGGCATTAGCCTGTATTTTGTGACACCACTTTTTTGCAGTAAGGCTTTTCATGTGTGTCTTCTCTATCCCAAAGTTGGTTACCTCCTGGCACTACTTTATGATTTCCGGAGTGGGTGTTTCGGTAACATAAAGGTCTCCGGGGAGATATTAATTTCTCCATAAACATATCTTCTGAGACCTAACAGCACATATCCTTTTCTTGGTTCTTGAAGAACTCATAAGGTATTACTAAAAAGTGGTGTGGCTGTTTCTGGTGTGGAATCCTATTCCCATAATCAATCACAGAGTGAGTACTTGGGTGTTCTTGAGTCTTAGTACCGTAATTGGGCCAAAAAAAACTCTATAAAGGAATTGCTGCACTGAGTGAATGTTCTCAATGGTTAGGAATTAATTTTCCCATAAATTACTCCTGATGGTCTAAAAAAAATGTTAATTGGAGGGGTGGGCAATGGCCTTCTAGAGCTCCCCTGGCACTTAGACCTCTTTGGATCATTTGTGCCAACCCACATTTTACTTGCCCACCGCATGCAGACAGGACAAGAGTTCCATGGTAGAGATGGAGGAGGGTCACCCCAATTTCTGTCCAGGCCCAAAATTGCTTAACGTCAGTTATCTGTCGGGAACTGGTGTTTCAATGTGGCTAGGCACTTGCCAGAGTAATGAAAGTTTAAATGTTTGTTCATTTGACTTGTGTGCATAATTTTCTAGTGTGTAATCTTTAGTGACCCAGTTCCTCTGCTAATTCTTTGCTTATATCCTTTTCATGTGTGGTTTGTATGAGGTTGCAGGAACTGGTTGAAATGTGTGAATGTAGAAGTTAATTTTTGAGATTGAATTTGAATAACTGAATTTAAATAAAATATTTTTACCATGAGTCTATTTTATGGGTTCATCATCTGGGTTTTCCAATGAAATTGAGATTTTTCATTCATGAGAGTTATTTTGGTACAGTGGTGCCTCACAAATTGACACTAATTCATTACCACGTAAAATTGCAAAACTGTTGAAATTAAAGACACAATATCCTACCAAAGTCTATGGAAAATAGATTTTTTCCATGTTAGGCCTATCATAATCACCATAAAGGTGGTGAGTCCAATAAAACAGGAAGAAAAATAACATGCACTAAATGGAATCATACAATGCCACACACAGACACATGCAGTTTTGTGCCCAAAGTTTTACTGTTGACTTATGGGACTATTGAATTGTGGGAAGTCAAATGCAAGGCACCACTGTAACCCTACATATTCTGGTCTCTTTAACAAGATATTCCACAGAGAAAAAATCATTCCCCTTGACCGGGACTCGAACCCGGACCCCCTGATTTCCAGCCAGGTGCTCTACCAGTTGAGCTAGTACGTGATCTTTGAATTCGTTATAAGTAAGCACCTTAGTGTTTCAACGTCAGCTTTAACCTTGTGGACGGTGGCGTAATGCGCATGACTTCGGCTGCTTTGTGACATTGATGTGTATAGCAGTCCATGAACATCTTGTTCCTTTAGAGCTCTAAAATTTCCACAGAGAAAGAGAACGCCTTGGTAGCTCAACTGGTAGAGCACCTGGCCGGAAATCAGGGGGTCTGGGTTCGAGTCCCGATCAAGGCGAATGATTTTTTCTCCGTGGAATATTTGCTATAGTGTAATTTCAGCTGGTAACGCCACTAAAGTTTTCACAGCTAGTGCGTGATCTTTGAATCCTGGTCTATTGTTTCCAAATACATTTAATTAAAGAAAATGAGATGTATGTGCTTACACTTTATCTGATAATGGTTGCAAATTTCTTTTATTTCTTTACTGCCAAGGTTTGGATCCAGCTAGTCCATGCTTTGGTTCAGATGATCCTGAAAGCAAGTTGGATCCATCTGATGCTGTGTTTGTAGATGTCATTCACACCAATGGCCAATTACTAAAAAAGCTAGGTTTAGGGCAACCAAACCCAGTTGGTAATTCATTATCATATTTCTATTTGCCTTGTCATGCACTTATGGTGATGAAAGTACATATTTCTGTTTCCATGTAATTTACTATGGCTTGTATTCATCAAAGGATTGATTTTGTTTCCAGGCCATGTAGACTTCTATCCTAATGGTGGGATGATTCAACCTGGCTGCAAAGAAAAAAATTCTGTTTTGAGTCTACTGAAGATTGACAGTAAGGGCCAACTTCCTCTTATAAATGCATGATGTGTTATAAGGCATGTTTACCGAGATCTTTTCTGTCAGTAAATTCTGATACACATTTCAATGAATTTGGCGAGCTTTACTGTATGTATGCATACAATTTTTACGTAATAGAATAGAAAACAGTAGTGTGCTAATCCAGTTGGTTGAGCATTGGGCTATTGGCTGGGGGTCCCAGGTTCAAATAGAAAAAATTGCTTTTCCTTACGGCAATTGAGGGCTAGATAAAAACCTTTTGTAGGTGAACTCTAGATCAATAATGTACAATAATATGGTTTTGGATCCTTGGTGGAAGGCATCTGTTTTACCTCTGGAGAAATAGTATCCTTTGGAATATCTGCTCTATCATTTCCATTACCTCTCTTTTGAATTGGATGCAACCACAAGTAGCCTATTGGTGCTAAATCAATGCCACTTTCGATAGCTAATAATAATGACATGTACTGAATTACAGAAATTAACAAGAGAATTTCATTGTGGGTTCGCCACTGTCTTCGTCATTCATTGGCAATCACCTATTAGTGTAAATGCAGCACCTGCCTTAAAAATGTAATGGAGGAGGATCAGTCTTTAGTACGATAGGCAGTACACTCCTTCTCCATTATTACTAACCCTGATTCACCATGGAATTAATTTGATCTCTGCCATTTATCTAGTTATTTTTCTTACTTGTTAGAAGAAATACTGTTATTGAATCAAAGTGGATAGATCCCACTGTCAATCTCTGGGAGTGAATATTACTTGTATTAATTCAGGAGCCAAAAATGAGTTAAGATGCTCCTATTTCTTGGTGAACTGGGTGCATCTTGTTTGCAAACAGTGCTTCATTCTGCCTCTCGTTCTTCAATTTTCAGAGCTACAGCGAGCGGTTTGTAGTCATGGGCGCTCACATCAGTTCTTCATTGAAGCTATAAGGCATAACTGTACATTTTGGGGTCATCGCTGGACCAAGAATGAAAGGGGGTCAGTAGAGCTCAACAGTATTATTTGCTCAATTTGCATTTGTCTCACCAACTACGCACTCCTTTCTTGAAATGATTAACATATTTCAGGGTTGCAAATATTGACTACAAATCATGTACTCTGGAGGACTGCACAGAAATGGGAATGCTTGCTGAAGATTTTCCTGCCAGAGGGATATTTTATGTGAATACCAGGGAGCAGATGCCATTCTGTAGTGAGTACCTTTATTAAAGGATCATCTTTCGTTTGCTTTATGTTTTAACAGAAATCTTATGGTCAAATCTTCCGAGCCTCTGTTGTGTGCACTGTTATGGCAAGTCCCTTAGTGAGGTTGGAAAGCAATGAGGATGGAAAACACCAGCAGAATATATTGCATTTCTGTGTCGCACAAGTCAGAGTTCATGTTTATGTGGTCTGGAAGTTTGAATGTGACTGATGTCACCTTGGCATGAGCACCTAAGAGCAAATTCAAAATAAAAGACACCTGAAATACTCTAGCTGCACACCGCAAAAACAAATGGACTGCATGCATAACATCCTCTAAAAGTAGCATTAGATCATCGCTTACCACTGCTGCTAAGGCACTTGGATCTCTTCCCATAACAGCTATGGGCAAACAAAGTACTTACTCCGTTTTCCCTTCTCCCTATCATATACATATTTGTCCTATTTCTTTATCATTCAGTGCACTAAGTTGCCAGCATTTTAACATTTGCCAGGCTCACCTAAGCGCGTGAGCAATGGTCTAAAGGAATCTAAGGTTCCGCAGGGTAAACGTCTGACTTCAGGATGGTTGGAGAGACAGTTTTCACCCAGAGTCACACCAACATGGAGGAACACCCAGAAGCCCTTATCATCTATGGTCTAATAGGTTTCTCTTATGCTTATCTCTGCCCGTCATGATGTGCACATTGCCATCCTGCTGTAGGGGTTTTAGGTTGTTTACTGTAAAAGGCTTTCTCTTTACTGTAAAAGGGTTGCCTACCTCGTGTTTGCCTTTTAGTATCCAGGAAGAAATTTATGATGTTCGTCCAAACTTTGTCTCCAGTTGTGCTAGCCTGAATTGTTCCAACATCAGTTGATGTCAGCTAGACAAGAAATTACTCCGAATTGTGATATTTTGGACTAAATTTGACACTACCTCATACTAAATTGAATCTTTGACCTTCGTTGGCTTTAATGAGCTGAGACTAACATCATTGAGCAGTTGAGCTGACAAAATTGCAGACCCTGGAATTAGTTTTGCATCTTCTCAAAACGTTCTATCAGATTGATTCCACATCATATGGGTAATAGTGTAGGTAGTGAGTTTGTTCTGTGTTTTAGAAGTAACAGGAGGGGATGGGATTTTGAAGGTCACAATGAAAGGGATCTTAAGTATCAAGGATCAAATAGGTATTTCAGATGCAATGAAGGGGGTAAGGGAAGTAAGCTGGGCCGAGGAAGAAAACAGTGAGAAGAGTTGACGTTTGCAGGTGAAACTTGACGGATAGGTTCCATTTAATCCATCCAAACCTACCTTAACCAGGATAATACTCTTGATCTGCCCTTTAAATGCCTAAAATGATGGTGGCTTCCTTTTTTTTTTTGCAGAACCTCGCAACATGATTGACCAGAGAATGGCAAGACTTTTGGGAGCCCGGCAAAGGATGATGATTGAAGCTGAATCATAATTAAAGATATTTAAATCCAAGTGTATTTTGGATGGATATGTGTGTATGTAGGCAATTTGGACTTTTTAAGGTATTTACATCAGATGTACTGAATACTTTGGCTAATAAATTAACTATGGATGAGGAAATCATTCTACAGAAGCATGTATGTACTGACTGTATAGTAGAGATACTTTGTGCATGATGCCAGTTATGGTTAACAAAAGTAATGATATTAATAACCGTAGTTTTGTAATCTTTTTTTCTGTTTTACTTTAGTTTAAACCCTGTGTGAGATTTTTTATTTGTTTAATGACTCAAAATCCATTGAACTTGAAGAGAGGAAATTTACTTCCATAGTTTAGAAAACTTTTACCACTCTGTAGCTTAACCCTTCAAGCCCAGAGGAGGTTTAAATGGATTTTAACCCAGTCGCCAGAGGAGATTTAAATGTTTTGATGCTTTATGAAGACCTGTGATCAATGAGTTATATTTCAAGAACTAATAGTTCTATAATTTGGGGATTTTTATTGATGGTTACTAAATCTTATTCATTTTATACACAGCTTAAAAACATTAAAAAACTTAATTAATTTAGGAGTTAGACACTTATAAATTTGTTTAAATTAAAATGATAATTAGGACCAAATAGAAAACATTCTCGTAAGAAATTATATGCCAGAATTACATTTTTGAAGAATACGGACTAACGTCAACACAGGTACTTCATTATAAATACATAAAAACTTACATAATGGAATGATTCGATAGATGCAAAAAGTCAATGTAAACATCTCCGTGCCAGATGTTAGTTTGAGCCATTTCCAAGGCCACCGCTGGGTGGCTGAGCTCGTATAGCGGTCGTCGTCTTATGTAAAATACTGATCAGAATTCGAAATCTTTCGAAAGAGTCTTTTTTATAATATGCCCATTCTAAAAGTTATTCAGAACGAAAAATTAGTGCTGAAAATCTTTTGAGTGGTAAAAAATACAGTAAAAGTACTTCACCTTACAAATTCTCCTTGGTGTGGTAATCCTCAAAGCAATCGATGCATAGTCCGGTGTCACAAGGCTTGCACCAGCAAACAGTCTCTTTCCTATTCCCGTGTTTAGTACAGGCTGCACAGTGTCTTTGAGGTCTGGCCTTATTACGTTTAGGAGGTATTCTTTTTATAAAATGCCTTTCAGTTAGTATTGGAAGCTTATTGTCTGGTTTATGGAGGCATGGCACTTATTGTTGTACAGCAGAAAATGTTCTATTGTTTGTTTTACTAATTTGATCTGCATAACAATTAGTTTCCTCTACAATCATTCCTACTAACTCATTATCAAAGAAAATTTCAAAAATATCTTGAATGCTTTCCAAATTATTTGCTTTGTCCTGTGGACTGGTATTACCAATGAAAATTTCTCTTTTTCCTATATAATTGGTAATGTCCTTCCAATTATAATACGAAGTTTCAACCTCTACCTCATCCAAATCACAATATGACAACGGGTCAACTTCGGAATGATTGTTTATGTCATTCTCACTGTCACCATCAGAACTCAAAGCACTTTCATCACTTGCCTTTCAAGCAAGACGTCCTCAGCCTGTTCATCACTCAACTCCTCCAACCTTTTCTCTCCTGCACACACCAAAATTGATGGTAGATGAGTAACAACCCTGATAAACACAAACACACAAATATTCCACAATTTGAACCGTACAGCTTGTGGGACAAAGCACTTACGGAGGAAGTAATATTAAGTGAAAGACTAAAATGTTCGTAAGAACAAAATAACACTCCTAATATATTCCTTCCAGAAAAGCGACTTAGGTTCGACTGACTCTGACTTTGGTAGGTTTACTGAGCTGCACATCTTGAAAGAGATCTTGAGTCTCTTCTCTACAATTTGCTCTCCCACACTCCCTTTCCACGCCGACACTTCGACACCCTAATCTTTCGTCATGAGCGCTTGGGTCCTAATGAGTTCCCCTGTCCCGTGGTCATCTCTAAGCTATGAAAATGGTGCACATGGCCCCCCTAGATACTATGCTGGGCTAAAGGGAAGAGAATGAAAACATCGTCACTCTCACTGCCCTTATCCATATCGCTTGTTGTCTTTCCAAGCTGAAATGAAGCTCATCCCAAAGGGGTCTTGGAGAAACCAGGTGTCAGTGACCGGATATGTTTACATTGACAGTAAGGTCATCAAATTTTTATCTATGTGCTGAATATACTCTCCCTTATCCTCCCAAGTGGATGGAAAATTTCTCTCCTTATAATTTCAAGAGTCTGAGATGAAAGTCAATTGCTTATTCCGCGAAAAAGTGTAGAATAGATGCATCAAATGAACACGCAATATCTTTTCAATAAATTATCTAAAGCATTAGTAGATATGCTAAAAATAAACATTATTGTTTATTATATCAGTACGCAAAATATAAATGTGCTAGAAAAATTTTCAATTCCTTGAAAAGCATAGTGTGACACAACCGTGCATAGCACGTAGGACTCCAATACATGGGTACTTTAAAGGGGTCGGTGCCCTGCACATAGGACGGTGTTGAAGGGTTAATGAAATGGAGATCCTGTTTCCAATTGTATGATTTATAGTGGGTGCATTAAGGATTTAATAGATAAACATCTAGAAAAATTAATGTGTGAGCTTATGGACATAATAATAAACCTGTAGATACTGCAGTAGTGCAGGTTTACACACCTATGTTGGACTCCGAAGATGAAGAAATGGAAGACGTGTATGAAGATATCACGAGAGTAATGAAAAAGGTGAGAGGAGAATCATTTTAGGAGACTGGAACACTGTCACATTTGAATACACACCTACAACCTACCATCCTAGTTCTTTGTGTTGATCCCTTGCCCTCCAATTCTCCGATAACACCTTTCACTACCTTTGCCAATCCTCCATCCAAACCAATGCTCACTTCACTTCCATTCCCTCAGTCATCAGCTGAAACCCAACCCTAATCAGTCAAAGAATCAGCTCATTAGTTTTTAAGGAGCCAGACAAAGTACTTGAAGAGTAAGTATGATTAGGATATGTGCTTAGTAGAAACTGGTTATTTAATCTATTTTATTCTTGAAACAGAACTTTGATATTCATGAGGATATTTAAACCTAATTGCCATGTTTTTGGGTTTGTCAATGAATTTTTCTAAACTTATCTGAAAGTTTTAATTTTTTTGCATGATAATAATGCCAGTAAGCTAAGGCTAACTGAGCTATATAAACTTACTTCAAATGCAAAATCTCACAACAGTTTTTATTTGTTAAGTTTGGCCAGTAAAGTTGTGTTCAAGTTCGAGGCATGGGGCAAAAAAAATATGCTGTGGATGATAAATATTGGCACATACACTTACTTCCACTATATAAAATTGTTCCCATCCTCACCTCTCTTTTGTCTTTCCACAGCACAAGTAACTCTTCACCTTTGCGAGAAAATGTGCCCTGTCCTATTTTCAATATTTTTGCCTCGCTCTTCAAATTGGCAGGTAGCCCTCTTATTTGGTCTGATGGTTCCACAACCTGTAATTTTATTATCAAAGAGCAGTTCTGCTATTTTTACGCGGTTGTAATGATTATCTTGATATATGTGTTGCCAAAGATTGATAAAGGGCTTCAAAAGAGAAAGGATGGTTTGTTCTATTTTTTTCCCTCAGCTGAATATATTTCTAAATTACTAATTTAGCCAGAATCATTTTCACAAACCTTACGAACTAGTAAGCCATATTTTATGATTTTTTTCTGGATTATAGGTCTTCATTTTTAATCTTTCTCTCCATGGAATCATTGCTTCATCAAGAGATAGCTCCTGCTTTGGTTTATATACATTTTGAAATTTTTCAATGAAGCATTCCAAGAGGGGTCTTATTTTGTATAGTCTGTTCATCCTGTCCAAAATGTTCTCATTATTACTGAAGTGCCACGCTTTCCAAATCTGTTCAAATCTCTTTCTCGTCAGTAATTTTCTAAATATGTTCGTTGCAATTAAAGGATCAGTGCTCCGATACTCCTTCAGTGAATCTTTCTTCACCGGTCCCATGACAATCAAAATAGAAAAGAATTTTTTCATTTCAGTAATGGTTATGTCAGACCACTTTCCTGTTTTTGGTGATTCTTTGTATATATGTTAGTTTTGACGGTAATACAGATTTGACTGAATGCACATCATTGTGAACAAGTCATTGGCAGCAAACAGTGAGACTACATCAAGTACACTGGTATAATTTTCTGGTACACCTTTTACTCCAGGTTGGCCCAAAAATTGCTCTACATCTCTCTCAGAACCTATTTTTTCCCATGTAGTAGAGATTCCTGGTGAAGTCTTGTCTTCATTATCATTCTTATCGGCATCACCTTCACTTATCAAGAGAAGAGCGGATTTTTTATTTCTGATCTTCACTACAATATCGGGATCACTTCTGCTCTCGTAACTATCTTCATCATACTATAATGGCAAATCTGATAAATTACCGGCACTCAGATCTAACAAAATTTCTTCCTCTTGCAAAGCACTCTTTCCTATGCAATGCCATTGCATTGAATATTTCAAAATACGGCTTGAGCAAACCCTCTCGCAAGACAATCCCAACACAAAAATCACAATTCACTGGGACTCAAGGAAACGAACTGCTCAAGAAACACAAGAGAAGGAACTAACCACAGCCGTAAAAGAACAATGAGCGATTTATGATTGTCCCCCTCATCCTTTTCATACTGAATGTTTACGCTGATGGAGCAGAGCTGAGAGTGCATTTCATCTGCTGTGAGAGGTGTGAAAGCTCGGCCCTGCATGCTATTGCGGGGACTCGAACCTGTACACAAACTGTGGGTTCTTGCCCTTGGTGTCAGGAGTCAAATGATGTCACACAAATCGCATCTTCGGTATAAAAGGGAAAAGAGCACTTTACCTCTTATCACCGGTGTCAACGTCAGGTGGAAGGAGGGAAGGCGGAGGCAGGGGCTGCTCTCTCGGCTGGTGGAGATGGCTGGAAGGAGGGCTCTCAACGGCGCACAACTTCGAACTGACGGAAAACGCGCACCCGCGATTTAGCAAAACAAGAATGCAAACGGCCGGCTAATGACGGGGAGGTCCCGTGTGGAACGTTGCCTGAAGGGCTACAAAGGTGCTTAGGTCCCCTCCGTTCGGTCACGACTTGGACTATCGTCTTAGGATAGCGATTCGGCTTATGGCACTCGGTTCGGGCAGCGTGACGCACGGCACTTCACATGTACAACCAACTTACAATCATCTACTCAAGCCCTTTTTATACCGTGTGTCGCGCCGCCCCCTCAGTGCCTCGTTTCCCATGGGAAACCTTGATGCCCGCAGTTATGGCTTGATTTAGATTGGAAAGTTCGACTGTGAAGTTGAACTTTCCAGGCCGTGATGTTGTTATTTCTGAATTTTGGGGAAATTTACTGGTGCGCGTTTCCATCCGTCTCCGTCCTTCCTCCGCCTGCCTCCGCCTTAGTGGCGCAAACAACCCAAATTCCATACCTCCAAAACATCCCTGTTTGCGACCACTACAGAGGAACTTGAAGGCGAGGCAATACAGATATGGTCCTCGCGGCTAAGAGAACGGTTCCTCCCTGCTGGCTAAGCTAGGGCCATGTGGAGAAGCATTTCGTAAACAATGAGGCAAGGAGGTGGGGTGACCGAGGAAGCCGTGAAAGAAATATACCCTCCGAAAAGAAGAAGGAAGACGAATAAGATTCAAGTTGATGAAATTGAAGTCATTACCGAACACCGGACTGAGATTTAAATAGAGTTAAAATTGCTAAAATTAACGACATTACTAAAGGTTATGGAAAATTACGTATGCTATGATTGTTCTTAATAAATAACAGAAGGCTAATAAAAAACATTCACCACATACATAAATAACACAATTAAAAACTTTACCATGATCGGCCTAAATGGCGAGAATGCTCATCATCCCTCAGCAATGGATGGGATTTAAATGACGATAATTCTCACCATCCTTACACAATGTGTTAATAAGCCATTACATTGCTTCACTATGCTTTTTGCCCTGCATAAAGGGGAATTGTATATCTCCTTTGGATAGTTAGATGCAACATTCCCAGTAATTGGGGTGAGTAGTCACAGCTACAACAGGTACCCACTGTCACTTGAGAAGAGTATTTTGTTTAAGTTAGTAGGAAATTTTCAGCACAGCGTTGGGAAGTTTTTCAACTAACCAGTTACCCCTAAAACACTTCATAATCAGCGTAAGTGTACTTACCAATCAACCATGAGCTTGAATGGTGGTTCGCATGAATTTGTGGCAATGCTCTTTTGATTGCAGAATGAGTGAATATAAATGCGACATGCATTGCATTTGGACATGGAGCATTAACATTTAAAATCCACATGTCAGCATCACAAATCTGCAAATACAACAAAATTTTTAGGGGATGTATGAGCAATGGCAAAGCTTGATTTTTAGCAAGTGATTAAAGCTTATCATACCAGCTGCACATTAATTGAGTGGTATTGTTTGTGGTTGGAGTAATCCTGCTCCCTATACATTGGATGGTCCACGGGTGGAGTGACAAAGACTGAATGAGTGCAATCTATGGCATCAATAGATCTTGGAAAACCATACTTATAAAAAAACCTGAAATTTTAAAGGAGATTACTTGATACAATGGTTCTGAGAAACTAAAAAGTGTTTAATAATTACACAACAATCAAACTGAATGAACCCTTGGGGAAGAAGTTTGAACCATATTTATTTTGAAGCTATGCCACAAATAACAACATATCATTATTGATAAAAGATAAATAGATACTAGTGCCTTAAAGTGTGGTGAACATTTAAATACTGCAATGAAATTTTTGTAATTGTATCTAACCATAACAAACAATTTTCAGGGAAAAACATGCAATGGAACACAGTTCAATTGCTATTAATCATTGGTTTACCATGCATTGATATTTTTAAGGCGTTGATTCTAGTTATTTTCAGAGGAATGGGGCTCCCAATGAGAATTAGGCAGTAATTAAATGAACTATTTTAATTCATTGCTCACCGTATAGATGCAATTGACTGTGGACTCAAATTTAAGATAACCCATCTATCAAATAAATGCTCAATAATAGCATTTGTTACCTCCTCAATGCATCTACTAACAGTTGATGCGTCCATTGTCGTGTATTCATCTTGTCCAGTACAACTCTGATAGGGTTCATCTGCATAAAAGCGCGATGCAGCGAACACCTATACAAGGCATTAAACATATGAAAAAGTATGCTGTAAGTGATTCAGTACGATCGATGAATTGCTTAAGATATGGTATATTATTGTAATAGTAAGTTTTTAAAAACATTTTGTGTGTACCTATAATTAGATTATATCAATGCATACCTTTTTTTCTAGGGACAGCGCCGATTCTGGTGAAGACCCCAGTATTATTCCCGCCAAGCTGGTGATTAAATCAGCCACTAACCGCGTATTCAACCGGTACAGCTTCACAAATCTAATTTCATCCAACTCAAATGGACTTTTCCGATGTCGGACAAAACTCGGAATTCCTACTTCTTCATTCTCCTCTCCATTCAGCCGCTCAGTCGTCAGAAAATGCAATAAAGCATCCGCCATTACGCTCACTCGAAGCGTTAGTAAGTTGTATACGAATTTTGAAGGCCTTCTGAGTGGTTCGAGCGTGGTAAATCTGCCGAGCGTTCGGCTTTGTACCACGTGACTCTCGGCGAAGTCTCATGCGGCGAAAAATTCCAGCACGCCCCATGCTCATACGCTGCTCCAAGAGGTATTCTGACGTTTCTACTTCGAGGATACCATCTTTCCCCGAAATCCCGGCAGGGAAGTGCCTCAGACGAAAGGGCACTTTAGTGGGAAACCTCTTCGAGGCTACCCACGGGAGAGGGGAGGCGTGTTAATGAGGTCGATGGTCACAGACCCTCCGTCACTCTCCCGAAATGAGTTTTAAAACCTCACGACAAGGGCGCGGGGGACTCCGGGCTTCCAAAATCCCGAGCGCTGCCGAGAAGGGAGCCTCGGGATTTTTCAAAGGGAAGGGGAGGAGCCTCGACTCGTCGGTCAAGAGCGTCACCCGAGCTCTCCACGCATTTATGACGCCTCACCATGGGAGGAAGGGATGAAATGCTGTCGGACGCCACCGCCGACCAGAACACTTGTCGGAGTTCACTCTCATTTTGTCGTACACGCATAAACGCGAATCGAATGCGGAATGAAACGAAGAACGTATCACTCCCCCAGTTTCCTGCTAATAGGGGCGTTTAATCGGAACCGAAATCGCAATTTTGTACACGAAATCGTTAGATGGAAACGAAAAAAGAATTTTAGTGAAAAAATTAATCTTCTAATCACAACCATTCACTCATAAATAAAAAACTAAAATAAGCAAAAGGTGACGCCCATTGAAAAATCTGCTTTGATAACATTGACGTCATTTTCCGCCCGTCCTTGTTGCTTTTCGAGGAAGGGAAGGGAGTGGAGGGGGGTTCTCGGAAGGTCTGCTCTCACAGATACTGTCGCAACTGCTCCGATTGGCAGAGTCAGCTGTGCCCCCCCCCCCCCCCCCCCCCCCCCCCCCCCATAGCGTTGAGGCGAAGTAGCTTCGCGGGCTCAGATGTGATTGGACGAAGTCGATACACGTCAGAGGGGACACCACGCCCACTTTTCCGAAAGGGGTAAAAACATCAGTTTTTCGCCGCTCTCGAGAAATAATTGACAGATCTTTTTATTTTACAAACTCTATCAAATTCGGCGATAAAAAATATGGTAAACGACCCCATTCTCGGGCGAATCCCTTTTCGTAGGCCCGTGAGGAAGTCAGGAAATAACGATGAATTCTTTTCTTATGCTGGGAATTTATTCTGCTGACTGAATTCGAAGGGAATCTCTACCTTTTGGACGAATTTCGAAATTTTTATTTGATTTCCGAAAGTGTCCTCCTGTTTCCTACCTCAGTAGCGTTTTTTTAGATTATAGGGAGTCCCCGCTTTTCTCTCACGTTAGTTCCGCCAAACGGCACAGAAAAGCGGAACGACGGAAAGCAAGGCGGCGTTAAGTATGGTCCTCCTGTACTTGAAAGGTCGCGATGTGGTGTTTTGAATGATTTGTGTAGTGCTGGGAGAGAGGGGAACCGGACAGGGGCGCAACATTGGGGGGGGGGGGAGGAGAGCAGGGGGGCCTTCCCCCCTCCCCCCCCGAGCACGATTGTGGGGGGGGGGGAATAGCCCCCCAGAAATCAGAGGTTGTGGCTCCCTTTTTATGGACAATGCCCGATTGTAAAATTATTTGTGCCTTCATCCCTAGCGACTCCGCTGTGATTTTGAACGCTTCGAAAAATTGTTACTGTCTACAGTGGCCTCTCGTTAGATAATTCCATGATAGAACGTTTTCGTTGTTAGTTAGATCGATTTCTCAGGTCCGCGTCACAGTGCATGTAAATATTACTGGTTAGCACGTACGCACTGGTGATTTCTGCCCTTGTAACGTTTCCCCCATATCCTATTCAAGGATAAAAATGAGTATAACCGATATACATATACATAATTGATAAGTCTTTTCATGCTAGGCGAGATAAATTAGGTAGACTTTCATTGCTTCAGTAGCTATCACTTAGAACCTAGTTACAGCATACAGGGGACAGATTGATTGAAGCGGTATTACTGCTACACACGAAATCAACTCGGCGACAAAATTTAATGAATAACGTACCTACATTACCAAAGTCATGTTTTTATAGGTCTGTTGTTATGATCGTATATTTTTAACGAAATGAATTTTTAAACGAGTTAAACGTTCCATGGAGTTAACGAGAGCATCAATCAGTCCCTGCCACTGTTTATTAAAAAAACATGCGTGCATAGTGCCACGAAGTTTCTTACGTTTATTTATAACTTATTTTATTGACAGACTACGTCAATTTAAACGTTACTACTGTCTTCATAAGAAATTATCCCCATTCGTAGACCATGCAAATGCGACCAGATTATTTTTTAACAGGACAATTTCATTGAAAACTTCGAATTTCTTATTTATATAGAAAATACAGATGTAATCCAGCAAAAATACCTCAAATATCCATGTAATTTCTGATATGCATACATCTATCATACATATGAAAATTAGATGTATTTTGGAAGAAATTTAAATGACCGCCATTTTCTCGATTCGCTCACTTCAATTCTTAATTGACATTCTACGTAAATTTAAACGATATTCATGTTTTCACAAGAAAGCAACTTCGTAGGCCATACAAATGCATTCATTGTCAGATTAATTTTTAACGGGATAATTTCATTGAAAATATCGAATTTCTCATTTGCATAAAAGATACAGAATTATTCCAGCAAAAAAATTAACCAAATTTCCATATGTATTTTTGATGCACTACAGCTGTAATGCAGTAAATTATACATATGTATATATGCAGTGGCGGATCTAGCTTTGGACCAAGGGTAGGCAAACCTAAGTTTGGGTCAGAAGGATGGTTCGAGTCTGAAAATTTTGGATTTTCAACACTCAAAAACGGCGATTATAGGCTAATTCTTTGATAAAAAAGACAGAATTTGAAGATTAATATGAAAATGTAGTATATGGTTCTATTAGTAAAAGGTGTATGGAGGTCATTATGGGCCTAGATTGAAATTCCGACCCAATGGGGGAAGGAGGAGGGGGTATAGCCCCCTTCCATAGATGTACACTGTATGTATGCATGGAAAATATAGGATTTTTCCATATGTATATCCAAATGCGTACTGTAGGGGGAAGTTAATGTTCTCATTAGAAATATTAAATTGAAGACGAAGGTGTTCGCGTGCTTCTAATGTTGTATACTTACGGAGAAAATCCGGTGTCGTAAATTTGCTATAATAACTTTAACGAATATAAGTAAATCATTTGAAACTCAACGGACATCATGACAAAAGTTCAATTCATATGCTATCTAAATTCCCTTTTATTTTTGCATTTCAAATTGTTATGACAACCACCAAAGTGACGCTACCCTCTGCGACCTGAAAAAATATGTTCAGTTTTTCATCCTCACTGCAAAGAGATGCCACAAAAGTAATTATTAAAAAAAGTCTGCCACCGGCTTTAAAGGAAATACTTAATTATCTGCGCGCTGATATGCTCTATGAATATCGCTTCTTCCGTTTTTGAGATATGCAGCCTTCAACTTGAGTCTTTTGCAAAAGACTCAAATGCACGCCATGGCGTGGATTATATATACAAAACCTGCTTTTTGGTCATTATCTATTGAAACCACTCCAACTCTCTCTCTCTCCCTCTCTCCTTCTCTCTCCCTCCCTCTTCCTCCATCTCTCCCTCCCTCTTCCTCCATCTCTCCCTCCCTCTCTCTCTCTCCCCCCTCTCTCCCTCCCTCTCCCCCTACTATTGGCTACTGATGGAAGGGTCCCGGGATCATATCCGGGTGAAGCCTTTGGACACCCCCCGAACGAAAAATCCTCGGAGTGCGAGGTGGCCCAGGGAAAGGAACTGGCCCCCCTACCCTGAATCTGTGCAATCACTAGCCTGTGGCTTAGTCCAGGGTGAGCTCTACCCTCACCTATCAAAACCAACCTACGGGTTGAATCACTGAGTGAGTGAGAAGCAATACATGAACATTCTCAAAATACGCTTAAAAATTTGAAAACAAATAGCTGAAGACTTCACGAGCGAATGTAAAAACTCAATTTTTTTCGGAAAATGCCGAGTTAAAGTTTTTGATTCTCAATTTTAACTAATTCTGCTGGCTCTACGAATGCGCCAAAAATTAAAATAGCTATAGTTTCCTACACTATACATAGTTTACTATCAGGTCGTACCATTTTTGTATTAAAAATATGTCAAAATTTAGGATTTTGGCCAGATTTTTTATTTCCACCCACTATTTAGTGTCTCGGTGCTTAGCAAGGGCCTTACGTTTTTTCCCACTCCCAAGGTCAATCTTTTACGATTGATCATTGACGGGATACGTTTCTGCCGCATTCTTAAATGAAAAGTCTTCTGGCATAACAAAAAAGACCCCCCACCGGTAATAGACAAATTCCGTCGGAAATCAGACAAAGAATTCAAATCACTGCCTCAAAATCACCCAGTAGAAATAACCTCAAACCTACTTCTAAACAAGGTATCCGGACCTAGCTTTCTATCGCCACTAAAAACTCTCCAGTCTCAACCCTCAGGAAATCACATCTCTTATCTGCCTTCACCGTAACCAAAATATCATCATCACCAGGGCGGAAATAAGCCCCTTCTGAAGCCTCATGGGGACCAGAATGGCCCCATCCTACGCGAAACTATTCATGGAAAAACTGGATCGGGAGTTTCTCGCCTCTCAGCCAATATCACCCGATATGGATACGGTTCATAGACACATCTTCGTTATTTGGACGCACGGCAAATATTCATTTAAATCTTCCTCATTTCCTCCTCCATCAGCTTACCACGCATCATTTATGAATCGCACATCACCTTCCTCGACATAGACGTCATCACTAAACAGCAGTAATACAACAGATACCTCCGTCCATATAAAACTTTCCAAAAATAACTACATACACTTCTACTGAAGCTGCCACACGACCCAGCCCAGTGTCCAATCCCCTACGCTTTCAATTCGTGTTCACCGAATCTGCAGCACTAAAGAGAAACTAGATAGTGACCTATCTAATCAATATTCATCTCTCTCTCTCTCCGAGAGAGACTATCCGGATCATCACTCACTCAGTGATTCAACCCAAAGGTTGGTTTTTATAGGTGAGAGTAGAGCTCACCCCGAGTAGAGCTAAACCATTGGCGTGTATAATTCACACATTCAGGGTAGGGGGGCCAGTCCCTTTCCCTGGACCACCTGCGATTTCCTACGAAATTCTGACTCGCAGAAAATTGAATCGCGTGGGTTTTAGATGGGGGTGTCCAGAAAGGTTCTTGCCCGCGATTTGAACCCGGGACCCTCCGGTAGCTCAGGGATCTACCCACTAGGCCACCACGACCCCTACTATCCGGATGCGCTCCTCAAAAAACGCACTCTTCCCTCAATCAAACTTTCAACCCGAAAAATAGTAAAATCCGAAACACAGTGAACCTATCCCTTTGAGTGCCAACCAATATCCTAGGAGCTACGCTAAAAGTGCCGGAGCATTTGGCCGATTTTGTAGGGCTTCAGGGAAAAATATTATTTCACGTAGTTCATGTAAAAACGTAGGCAAATGAACGCTAGTTGTCAATTTTGGAATTACTAAGGTTCGGTATCTAAAGTTCTCTGCATAAAAATGCCATCAGTCAACAGTCAGTGAACAATCAACAATTAATAATGACAATACAGAAGGAGCGCGATAACGCTCGTCGGGGACACTACATTTTTCCCGGGTATTGTAAAACTGAAAGTATCCTTAAGAAGTCTCCCCAATCCTCATCACCAATACCATCGCAGATTTCCTCCAGAAAGGCCTCACCCTTTGCTATCGACGCCCGTTTAAGCATCCTCAGAAGCATCCTAAACCACAACCCTTCCGTCAATAACAGTCATCACGCGGATCCCCAACCATCACCCGAGAAATTCGGGAGGACAAAATGTGAAACGTATAACATCTTTCTCCCGATCACCAGTTTCTGCAGCCCCAACGCTTAAATCGCCTACCCAATAGAAGCACATGCACGTCTACAAACGTTGTTATACCTCTTGCAATGGAAACACTGAACTGTCTTTTACATAGAAGAGTAACGCTCCCTATCCATCCGCATAATTAACAACAGAGCATCATGCAAATAAAAGTCGGGTATCTCAAAATTTCCCGTTCCAACTACCGCACAAACACATTGCAAAAATTTCAACGACTGCTTCTTAGACTGCATAATCCATAGAATACTACTCACAGCACCAAGTATCGAAGTCCGTACCATAAAGATGGCATCCATAAGGATCCTGAGAGTCTTCACCCCTCCCTCCCTCCGGCCTTAAGATAGTGGTGATAGAAGAATCAGATTACCCTAGCATCTCCAGACCTTTCTCCCACTTCTCCACCCCCAACACTGCCCGTGCAAACGTACCTCCAAGGTGTGCTAGGCCTTTTCATCTAAGCCAGGGGTTCCCAAATTTTTTTACACTACGCCCCCTCCTGTTAAAATGGAAATCCTCCACGCCCCCCTTCACAGTAAATTTTGTGGGCATGTGAAAAAAAACTATTATTACATTGAAAACAAAACATGTATTTTTACTATCACAAAATGCAACATTATGTTTCAATTTAAAGAAATACTGTTAAGAGAAAAACATCGACAAAAAGCTATATATTTTTGCTATAAAAGAGTTTTATGCAAGTGTATTGTTAAGTTTTCTAAACATCTAGGTTGATTTTAAAAATCTACAACATAAAATTAGTTAAATGTATGGATTTTATTTACTTAGAGATTTTTATTTTTAACTGGTCTCGCGCTCACGCCCCCCTGGGGGGGCGCGCCCCCCAGTTTGGGAAACCCTGATCTAAGCGGTTTAGAAGACGGGTTGAAAAAACCCGAAAATTAGCCTAAGTCAGTGTGACTCGTCTCTTTTTGTGTGTTCCTCTCGTTCTATTGTCTCGCGTCCTGGTCAGCACCTCGGCAAGCAGTCTTGCCACCGCATTTTGATTTCGTCGCAATCCGTACCATAGAGTTAGTAATACAATTACAATAAAAACCTTATATACTAACTCTATGATACGTACCTTATGGCAGGAGGGGAGGGTGCCGGCATAAACGGTGGCGAAACTGGCGAATGTAGGTAACAATCCTCCTCCGCCAAGTGACAACATCGGTCGCCGTCATTTCTCCTTCCAAATCGCTTTCTTTCTTGTAACTACCCTCTCCCCTTCCATACCCCTCCTCTTCTATACGCCTTTGTGACCCCCATCGCTTCTGTTGTTCCTACCCTTTGCCCCACTCAACCCAGCTCTCTTCAATACCCCCTCCAATTTTCCCTTTCAATGCGACGCGCGTGCGCAAGTCTCTTTGCTTCTGTCCGAGCGGTCCGAGCCGTAGAGATGGTAGAGACGCACTACTGAGCCTACTGAGCTGTGCGTGTCTTGAGACACTGCGATGATTCCGACAAAGGAGTGATTTTGCTCGGATTTCCGTTGTTGATGGATCCTCGAAGAGGTTGACCCAGGTTTTCCTCCAGGTTAGTAGACAGTGGCGAAAATTTTCCTTGTTGTCCGGACTTTCCTATTAGCCTTCCTTGAAGCGTGAATGTGTGGTCAGGGGTTATTATTCATGTGGATTTTTATCCGTTGAATTCATTAAGGCTTATGATCTAAGTTCCTTCTCTCTCGTTTTGTAACTATCCTGTCATCCTGGGACCAATTAGGAGTTGATAACGAAGTGGGATACATTCCTTCAACGCGATAGCCGTGGTAATTCTTATTTCATATATACGCGTAACTTTGCATCTCTTTTCGATTACCATCTACTCATGATATGATCAGATGTATAATATTTTCCCCAATTTCCTTCTGCATTACAGAACACCGAGGTGAAATCCTGCGGGTGAACACCGAGCAACAATTCCTGAACGTGTGCGAGGTGTGAGATGAGAATTCAGACAAGTGAGTCTAATGACACTCGGGCACAAGATTTTTTTCATGTGGTATAATGCTATAGATATATTTGAGATTATTTGTCTTTCGTAGTTATTCTTCATCCGTAATGTTCTGCTCAAAAAGCAAACGAAGTACCTTTCTGCACTCTCACCTGGATGGCCGTTTTGTAATATCCCTTTAAACCTGGCGGCAATTTTCAATTAGGAGACCTTTTTTCTGCGGTAGTCATAACCTCCGTTATTCGTGCTTATAATGTATCTTATTATGTATTTAAATTCGTAGTTTAACAGTAGCACCATATTTTCGTAGCGATTCGGATTTAAAAGTTTCTTCTTTCAATTTAATTACAGGCAAATGCAGAGCCGCTTTTCCTCTTCATTGCCGACTGACCGGGGTCTAAATGCTCTCTTTAATTGATGCGTGGGTCAATTCAGTCAATACGCGAGGGAGGCCGTGATGTTACGCTCGCCCTCGTGATAGGGAGTAACTTATCTGCGATTGTGAAACATATTCTGCATTGTTGAATTATGCTGTGAACATCTTGCTTTGCAGTGATGAAAAAGCATATGAGGTGAACGCCGATCAGCTGTTGATCCCGTTTGATGGAAGCCGAGGCCGTTTAGACGCGAGGACATTGGCGGTAGGAAGGCCGAGAGTTGAGGAATTCTTTCGTCGTCGTGTCCGTGAGTACCTTTTGTCTATTCGCGTACTTTTTCGAAACTATTTTACAGCATGGAAGATGTATTTGACATAAGGAATACCTACGGTGCCTTAGGAGTTGTCACATTCATTGGGAAAGTGAACTTGGGAATGTGCGTTTTCGGTTGTGGTGTAGTGGTATAGATCGCGGTAAATGTGAGCGAGAGGGTTACGCCCCGGGCGTGGGGGGGCGGGGCGAGGGGGGCGGCGGGCCGCGGGCGGGGCGGGGGGCGGATTGTTTAGAAACCCTTTCTTGGTTGTTGAGAAAAGCGATCATACCTGAAATCAGAACATCACTTTAACTCTTAACCAGTGACGTGCAATTTTTGTTACACAACCGGTGACGTGCGGTCTGGGAGACCTCAATAAATCAAATATTCATAAAATGTTGCAACGCCATTTTTATTGCTAAGTTTAATGTTTTTTTGTCTGCTTAACTATTCTAAAACTTATATTTAATTTTATACATTACCAATACGAACCAATTTTTCGGTAAAAATAGTTATTTGAAACAGTATCAAAAAACTGATGTCAAAAAGACTTGAGTTATTATTATCGTTTTTAAGTATCAATATTTCGCCAGATTTAAAAATAAGGCCTTAAATGTTAAAGTAGGAAGGCTAAATAAGAAACAATTGAATTTATCTCGTTTATTCCTTTTCTTTATGCATTCTGCAGGCGATTAAAATTACATTTTTTCACAATAGCTCTCATATCTACGTTTCCACAGTCTTTACAAATTTGCTTTGTGCATTCCAAGCTCACAGGCTTTTTGCATCGGAAACATAAGAAAAAGGTTTTCAGTTTTTTGTATGGCGGGCACAGTCTACATGTTGTCCGCTTCTCGAGCCTTACAACTTTTTCAGCCTCTTCCAACGGTAGATGGAGAATTTGCGCAATACTTTATCGTACCTGTCTCGGGAGTCTAAGATTTGACATTCTCCTTCTCATATGGGGTCTAACAAGATCTGCACCTATCGATTCAATGAAATTAAATCGTGTCATATCTTTCTTATCTTTCACAGACTGCTGAAGCACAAAGTTGACAAAGGAAATATCTAATATTCTGATAAATACTGCCATTGGCCACCTCCTTGTCCTTCGGATGTGTAGCTACAGCACATTTTGTCTAAAGTATCTACGCCACCCTTAGTCGCGTTGTAAAATGCAATGACCTCTGGTTTCCCTGACTATATCGTCACTCACCCTGTACTGCATTGATGAAAGTAAGCAAACAGCCTTATTTCTTTTGGGGACATGGGATACTAGAGTCATGTTGGCCCAGAATCCGTAAAGTGAGGAGCCCATGCTATGCGCCCTTTACATGACGAAAAATCATTGGGCATTTCCCTTTTATTTTTCTGATTGTACCAATGTACGTTAGCCCTTTTTCTTTTAATTTTACTACAAAGCAAATAGATGTGAACCAATTATCCGCTATGATATTCCTGTGGGACCCCGTGATTGGCTCAGAAAGGCGAAGAACTGACTGGGTTGGTTTTGATAGCTTTTTGTCTTTCTCTGACAAACCATTATTAATTAATCTTATACTTGATAAATTACTAATAATTATTTTTAACAACTTTTTGAATCATGTCCACCAGCATTACATTTATTGATTTTTCCAATTTAGTGACGTGAGGTCTCTCAGACCGCTAATCGAATTCGGTTGCAAATTTACAGAAATAAAAAATAGAAGCGTTAAATTTTAAGTGTGTTATATCCTTATTATACAAAAATATGAAGCTAACGAGAAATATATACATTTTAAGAAAGTCATTTTGAAAATATTCATAATTTTAAAAACGCAGGGGTCTCTCAGACCGCACGTCACCGGTTAAGGGTTAAAGCTGTGATCACACGTCTCGTAACAGGTGTGGGTGAAAAAGGTGTGGGTATAATAAGACTCAGTGAAAGCTCTCTCAGTAGTACACACTCCTGATAAAATGCGGGCCCTGACAAGGGCCCTGGATGAGATGCCTAGGAGGCAAACCGAAACATTAAGAGACAATGGGGTAGAATTGATAGGAAAGGGGAGTCAGGAAGATTGTGGGGGTGGGTATAATCAGGCAACGGCTGCAAAGAAATCATGCAGCCGTTCCCCGCGGTTGGGATGTGATCTCTTCCAAAGATAGGCCGCAAGGTAGCCATGGATATGACCAGCCCGGCGACCATTCTTCGGAATCGAGGCTTTCAATTCCCTCCACTCCCTCTTGAGGTTCTGGGTGTGGGTACCAGTATCAGGGTCAACGAAGTTGAGAGAGTGATTCACGCACAGGTGCTGAAACTCAGGTCTACGTCGAAGAGATGAGTAACCCTTCCAACAATCAGTAATAATTGTTGATCCAGGCACCATGAACTCCTCGATCTTTGCAACCAAAGTAACAGCACTCCTGTCCGGAACCGGAGTGAGGAAAACCTTTCGGCTACCTCGCTCTATCCCCCCTAATATCCACTTCCCCATCAATGGGCACCCGACGTTGAACTTCCTCCGCCCCAGCTGGGTCTCGTCAATCTCCACTACCTTGCCCGGACCGCCGATTCGAGCCGATGTTGCAACCACATCTGCGAAGCAGACTTAACGAATGTACGAACACCAGTCCGCGTAGGAGTGTCCGATCAACCCGAGATTATCCATGGCGAACTTGTGTGACAGAATGTCCTGCAGGAATGCCTGTGCAAATAGTATGGTCTTCTCAGGAGGGATCTTGGTTCTAGCTAACCAAGTTCCTGAAAAAGGATGCACAATTACAACAGGAAATCGAGATAAAAGGGTCAAATAGTACGTCATTAAAGCACAATTACAGCAGGAAATCGAGATAAAAGGGTCAAATAGTACGTCATTAAAGCACAATGACAGTAGAAAATCGAGATGAAAAGGTCAAATGGTTCGTCATTATGACGCCTTATCCTTGTAGCGGGAGAAAGTGAACGTACATCTCAGTCCAACCCTCCCCCGGTGACTGGGGTTCACCCTCAGACACCACCACCTGTGCCTCGCCACGTCGAACTGTAGATCATTACCACAACGAGGGCATTTCTGCCCATCGCATGGTAATAAACACCCATGCTTTCCTTGTTAGGAGAGTGGAAGAGATAGTTAATTTGATTTTTGGTCAATCGCGAAGTTTGGAATGGAACGAAAAGGTTAAATTCGCATTGCTTCGTGTGCGATTGTCCAGTGCAGATCATTCTTCCACTGTTCTCGTCATTTCATTTCAACCAAGGCATGTTTTTCTATTGGCAATGAATTTACTTGATAGGTATTTAAACATTTGCACACCTAACGGGTAATTCCAGGGTGTCGATGGACTGTCATTTCGGCAAAATTTATTCGTAAGGAATTAGGTGTCCTATTTATTGCGTGCGACTTGCCTCGGTAGTTGTTACAAGAGTTACTCACCGCATTCAAATAACTCGCGACTAAACTACACACTACACAATTGGTGACATAACTTTTTCTGTGGTCTGGAAGAAGTATTTAATTTCTTTTGGATCGTTAAAGAGTTCGCAACATTTTTTCCGTTTGGTCTTCAGTGATCTTAATGTATATCTGAATATTCACCTACCTTGAAATGTTGCGATTTTAGTACTTTTCTGTGTACATCGTACTATGGGAATTTCCCTGTCTTTATTGCAACCACCCTCTCATACAACAGCGTTCACTGTTGCTCCTACCCATTGTCCCCATCCTCTCGCACCAATTCCCCCTCCAACTTCCTCTCCTGTAAGTGAGTGCTTTCTCATTGCGACGCACGTGAGCAAGTCTCTTTCGTTCTGTCCATGGTACTAATACATGTATTAGTACCATGGTTCTGTCCAAGCCCTTATAGAGACGCACTGGTGGGGAGCTGTGCGTGTCGTCGGCAGCCACTATGCGAATTCAGACGAGTGATTTTGCTCGGATTTCTGTTGTTGGTGGATCCTCGGAAGAGGTTGAGCCAGGTTTTCCTGCAGGCTAGAAGACACTCGATCACAAGATTTTTCCATGTAACGATTTTCCTATTCTAACTTGACTGTATTTGAAATGTGAACGTACGGTCTGGGGTTATTTTTCATGTGGATTTTTCTCCGTTGAATTCTCAAGATGAATGATTTAACCCTTTCACTGCCAGCCCCTTTAAGGTAGACTGTGCTAAAACTGCCACGCCATTTCCATGAAAATCAGAAGATTATTAATTTAAGACATATTTGAAGCACTTAATTTTAATGCATGTTTTTTTATTTTTCTAGATGTTGATGATATATTTCACGTTTTATGAGGACGAAAAAACTATTCATGCTGTCACTGTTTAGAAGGAAATATAATCAATACATATATGTAATGATATCATGTAAGTGGGCCAATATATTGGCCCACTGGCAGTAAAAGGGTTAAGTTTCTCCTCTCTTCGGGAGATGGTTGTTTTGTTCGAGAGATGACCTTTTGTGACTATCCTTTCAACCTGGGACCAATTACAAGTTAAAGCCAAGATGGGACTCATTTGTTCAATGCGATAACAATTAGATAATTTTATTCTCTACATCATGTGTATCCTAGAGGCACAAGTAGATTACACCTTCTAGTTATATGAACGTATCGGAAATGTTAAAAAAAATACATTTTGTTCGGTCCTCTAGATAAATCTGATGTTATTATGTAACGAAAACCAGGTCATTCTCCATAAATTTCTGTCGACCGACCAAAGTGTTCTTTTTTTACAACATTTCCTTTATGGAGAGGTTCCACATAGGTAGTTAAGCCTGAAACCATTAGTCACAGTATGAACATATGTATAATTGCTTTTCCTATATCCTTCTGCATTACAGGTGAATGGCTAGCAGTCACTTGTTGAACAGGTGCGAGTGGTTAGTAAAGAATCAATTGCGAGATAATTACCTGTGGCATTATATTTAGTCTATCTCAGTGTCTGACAATTATGTGATTTGTTCTTCATAGTTTTCTTTTAACAAATTTTTTTCTTAGTGGCAAACAAAGTACCTTTCCACACTTACCATTACCACCGCTTTTAAAATACCCATTTAAATCTGGAAACAATTTTCATTTGGAAGACCTTTTATCGTGATAATTGTAACTACCATTATTTGTACTTCTACTGTATTTTAGTATGTACCTTCATAGTGTAATAGGAGTATCTGCAATAGTTTTATAGAAACTGCTGATGCAAAATTTCCTCTTTCTCTTATTACAGGCGAATGCTGAGCAGCTGTTCTTTGTCATTGCCGAGTGGCGGGTGTGAGTGACAGCTTCCAATTGGGGCTTAGGTCATCATAGTCAACACGCGAGGGCACTCTCATCCCAGTGGTAGTAACTATGTGGGATTGTATCATTTACTATATCTTTGAATTATGCTGTGAATTTCAAATTATGAATTGGAAGTAATTTTGCGTTGGCCTCCTTGGAAGTATTCGCGTGGCGGTATTCATAGGCCTTAGTGTTAAGGCTGTCTGATGGGAAAAATGTTACTCTAAGGTGAATATTTTTTCTTTTTGGTCACTCAGGTGAATGCCGATTAGCTGTTGATACTGTTTCATGGAAGTTAGCTATGGAGCTTGTTTCGGCACGCGAACTTTTGCACCAGCAGACTGATGTATGAGGGAGGGCACTAGTAGGGGACTTCGTCAGTCATAGCATCCGTGAGTACCTTTCCTCTATTCTCGAACATGAAACCATTTTACTGCATGAAAGGTATATTTGAATGAAGGAATAATGTGGGATAACCATTAAGGTGTCACATTCATCAGGAATGTGAACTTTTGAATGTGGTTATTCAAGGTGGTGCAGTGGCTAAAATCGAGATAAACAGGAAAAGTTTTTCTGTAACTTTAGCTGTTCCCTGGTGTACATTTATATTCCATGAAAGAATATGGATGAAGCTCTTCCATTTTGATAGGTAGAAATGGTTACTTCCGTCAATCTATATGAAACAATTACGACGATATTGAGTTGACCAGAAAGGTGGAATTTTTTTATTCCTTCACTTACGATCCTTGTCCAATTTAGCTGGTCATTTGTGCACTGCTATCTTATTTTCATTTCATCCACTTCAGGTTTTTCCTAAGGGGATGAATTTTCCTACTAGATATCTGATCACGTTTCCAAATGTGCAAACTTAGGGCATCTTTTTACTGATATCATTTTGGGGAAGTACATTGGGTATAGCAGTGATCATGGAGTGCTGTCATCATGCTATATTTCATCAACTGTGGGTGGTAGTTCTTTCCTCAGGACTAGGTGGCTATGGGCAGTACCATGCAATTTAGATCAAAGAATGTTGTGATTCATTAGTTAGGCAGTGGATACTGAGGATTTTACGGGAGCCAAAAGAAATACACCATAGTGAACATTTGGCAGCAGAACGTGCTAAGTTTTAAAACTCATTGACCTCTCAATTACACACAACAAAATAACAACACCCTCACTTAATCGAGATTTAAATTCAACAAGTTCATGCCCTCAATACATTTAAGATGTTTGACCTTAACCTGTCCTTTGGTCATTACATCGCCCAGTATCTCACTTGTAGGACAGTATTTCACAGTCACACTCAAAACATTTTTGTACACAATTCCATAAGCAATTGTTCCATTCAGATAATGCAGAACCCTTTTGGCGTACTTCCAATGTTCCATGGTGTAGCAATTGTTATATCTGCAGAGTTTACCAACTGTGAATGCAATATCGTGTCTAGTACAAACCGTTGCATACATTAAACTTCCAATAACATTTTATATGGTACAGTCGGAAGTTTTCCGGATTACCTTTATGCAAACTATTTAAATTAACTTCTACAGGTGTTAAAATGGGATCGCATTCAGACATTTTGAAACAAGTCAACATACCCTTAATATATTCCTTTTAATCAATGGATATTTCACTTTTGTTTCTCTTGATTCTCATGCCAAGTACATATTTTGCTTCACCAAGGTCTCTAATCTCAAAATGCTTTTTCAGTGCATTGTACAAGTTAGTTGCAACATTACTTTGACCAAAAACCAAAAAAATCATCAACACATACAGCAAGAATACACAGAGAATCATCATTACCCTTAACATTAATACATGGTTCAGTCAAAAAAATTTTAAATCCCATATCAGTTAATACCCCTTTGCATTTATCATACCATGACTTTGAGGTTTGTTTCAGCCCATAGATTGCTCTTTTTAGAAGACACTCTTTGTTCTCAGCCCGTGGTTTTACAAAGCCCTCGGGCTGTTTCATATGTGTAGTTTTCTTTAGTTCACCCTTTAGAAATGCAGCTGTCACGTCAAAATGGTGTATCTTTCAATCAAGCTCTACCCCTAATGCTATCAAAAGCCTGATAGTTTCGTAGCTCACCACAGGAGAAAATGTCTCATTGTAATCTTCCCCATACTTATGGCTACAACCCTTTGCAACTAGTCTAACCCTGTATCTCACAGTTTCCCAATGTTCATCCCTCTTCTACCTGAACACCCACTTACAATTTACTGCAGATTTCCCCCTGGGGAGGTCAACTAATTCCAAGACTTCCTTCTGAATCATTGAATCCCATTCAGCTTCCATGGCCTCTGACCACTAATCTTTATTTCTAGATAGTGCCTCTCCAACAGTTTAGGGGTCCATACAGCTATTAATCGGGTCACTCAATTCTCCACCCGTGGTTGACAGATGGAGAACAAACATGGATACTGTTTGGGTTTGATAACTCTTTGAGATTTGTGCTGTTCACCTTCACTTCTGACTCCTACAAATTCTGACTTACCCTCACTAGACTCAATGCCTGTGTTTGTTGTTTGAGACTTACCTTAACCCTCACTGGAGGTGCTGAGGTCTTTACCGTCAGATGCACTGGACTGTGGTGAAACAACCTTATCACTACTTTCACCTCGATGCTCCACCATTGAAGTACTTAAGGGCATAACTATGGCATTACCAGACACTCGAGTTCCTGTTTCCTTAGGGGACCTGAAAACATTTTCAAAAACATACAACAGTTCAAGCTTTGGTTATCTTGTATATAACCAAAGCCTTGTATATCGGGGCCTGCCAAAAGGTAACCCTTAGACTCCTCACAATACCCTATAAAGTAATGCCTTTTTGACATGCGATCAAATTTCTTTCTTAACTGTTGTGGGTCATGTTCGTACACTGCATATCCAAAAACCCCCAGGTGACTCAAGTCAACCCACTTTTCCGAGCCTTTCTCTTTGGGTAGAAAATTAACCAAAACCTTAGTGGAGGACCTAATTTTTAGATAAACTGATGTTCTACATGCCTCTACCCAGTGACCCTTAGGCAAGTCAGCCCCTTGAAGCATACAACAAGCCTTCTTAACAATTGCCCTCTTTGCCCGCTCTGCCAGACCATTCTGTTCAGGTGAATATGGAATGGTGGTTTCATGCCTGATTCCCCAGTTTCTTATCATTCAGCATCACATGATTCACACATTCGGAGTCATTGTCAGTACGTAAACATTTGATTTTTTCATTGGTCTCGTTTTCAACTCTCATTTTGAAAATTTTAAAGGCTTCACATACGGAATCTTTACTCTGTAAAAAACATATGAAAGTTTTTCTAGTAAAATCATCAATAAAGGTTAAAAAAATACCTATAACCATGAATTGATGGGGGAGGGGGGGGTCTATTGGTCCAAACAAATCAGAATGAATTAATTCCAATACTTAAGACATCTTTTTCAGACAAGGACTGCTAACAGGAAAAGGTTTCCTACACCGTTTACCCTCTACGTAGGCCACACATGGTTGAAATTGATTATCTTTGCCTAATTTCATACCATCAGCTAATTGCTCCAAGAGAGATATATTCTTGTTCCCTAAATGGCCTAGCCTTTTATGCCACCACATAAGGGGGTTTTCACTTAGCAATGACATAGCAAAAATTTTTCATCAGCTTCATTTCCAGTTAACTCCCTCCCTTCATTTACATCCAAGGTGTACACACTCTCTTCAACAGAACCAGTGGCAATCAAATTTCCCTTCACATCTAAAGACACTCATAAATCTCACATCCCTTTTCAGTGAATAACACAAGAGGCCCCATTTCCCGTCACGCAACTCACAACAAATTAGCAGAAATATCTGGTACTTGATCTGATACATTGGAAATTGTTTGCACTCCACCTAGTGTAGCCCCTTTACCCTGCTACATTAATTTTTTGATTAATATCTACAGTAATTTTAAAAATTTTACCAGCATTACAATCAAAATCTGATGACCAATCTTTGCATCTCGTCATATGAGCTGATTAGCATGAGTCTATGTACCACTTTTCAGGTTGAACTTCACATGACATGGCTGTGACGCAAGCTACATTGTTCTCTCTACCTTAGAAATTTGGACATTTAGAAGAACCATTTGCATTTCCACTCCTACCATTTGCATTTTTGTCAGGGCAATCACGAGTTATATGCCCATATTCATGACATTTATGACACCTAACCTTACTAATATCAAATACTGTTTTCTTCCGACAGCCATTGGTCCAGGAAAGGAACTCCTGTAGTCCTCTTGGAGCAGCTTCTGCTTGTCCTTGAGCTTGTCCATAATGGTGTTTTCCACAGCCATCCGGAATGGTCAGTAGTCCTCCGTTAGTCCTCTCAGCATAAGAAGAGCTAGCAGCTCGTCGTCGATCTGCTTTCCCATGCTCTTTAGCTTGGTATCTATCTCCGTGAGCCTACTCATGTACTCCTCCATATCACTAAAATTTACCAACTTAATATCACATTACTGTTGGATAAGTGCTATGTGGCGGTTCACGCTTTTGTTCTCGTATGTGGCGGTTCACGCTTTTGTTCTCGTATGTGGCCTTCAGGTACATCCACATATCATAGGCCGTCTGCTTTCCCATCACTTCCATCTTAGGGCCCGACTCGAGAAGCTTATGAATTATAGCTCTTGCCTTTTGAGCTGGTTTCTTCTCTATTTCTGAGGCACCTTTGGATAAGGGTTCACTAACAAAGTCCCACATGTCCTCATGGATGAGATACATTTCCATATCCATGGCCCAAGTCTCATAATTCACAGCACCTTGCAACTTTTCCATCTGTGACAACAAACTCTCACCATAGTGAATGTTCATGATGAATGTTGCACTTTCATCGCCCATTTTTGACGCACAAACTAACAAATTTCAGTTCGCCACAGTGTGGTCTCACGACGTAGGCTGAAAGAAGGTTACTAATACAAAAGCGCACACAATTTACTGGGTATAAACACACCCACAGACTTAAGTCCAATTTTTGCGACTGCCTGGGCCCATAACCTGTTGTGATTATTTAGTTAGGCAGTGGATACTGCGGATTTTACGGGAACCAAAAGAAATACACCATTGTGAACAATCGTGACCGGAAGACGACACTCATTTATTCCTTGTAACTAAGTATACATAGGTGGCAGCAGAATGCACCAAGTTTTAAAACTCATTGACCTCTCGATTACACGCAACAAAAATAACAACAAAGAAGCTACGGATCTGTGTAACTATAGCAAAACTAGCTCTTACCAGTACTTAAATAGGGTAGTTAAAACCCTAGGGCTCCTTACTTGACAATGAAGAGGTCAAAGGAGAACATTGGATTTTGACAACTTGTAGGGGTTGGAAAATAGTTACTCTTGAAATGTAGCTATGTAGTGAGTGCAATCACAAGGGGGTTGGGTTAGTGTAGTGGTTAGAGTGCTGGTCTCTCACCAACAGGGCCCGGTTCAAATCCCAGCAGTGATAGGTATTTTTCATTTGTAAACTCGCACCTACTTGCATATTTTGTGGAGAGGGCTTAAGAGTACAGTACTTGGGTCTGTCTGATGGGACACTAAGCAATGGTCTCCTTGGCAGCTTTTGTGAAGGCTAATGCTGACACCTGTCATCCTTTCCCTTCCATTCTCATCCTTATACCTGTCCTCCCGGTCTGAAGTACCCATTAGTGTAGATACAGACTTGAAAACACAGGTAAAATTACAATGGGTGATAACAATGAATACTACTGTATTTACACATGAAAAACCAACTTTATTTGTTGCTGTTATACTGAAATATGAGCATGCAAACAAAATTATAAGGATAGAAAAATTGCATAAAATTAATCACAATGGTCGTTCATGTAAAAACTGTGTAATGTGTTTCAGCCTCTCAGCTTTGAAAAAGGGAAAAAATTGTGGTAAAGTGAACAAAATTAGCTACTTTACATTACAGGAGTCACAGGTACATAAATTGTGAAAGAATTTTCTCAAGAGTGACAATAGGATAAATGTCATGTAAAAAAAAATATTGACAGATATAATGAAACCACTCCACTTTCCAGCATGTGAACTTCTCTCCACAAATTAAGTAATATTTTAATCTTAAGCACACAAGAATTAAGCACGTGAGTCAAAAACTTGAGATATTAAAAAAGCACTTTATTTTCTTTAAAACAATAGGTTTTCGGCCTGTGACATGAATAAATATCATTTTTCATTCAAAGGGTGACAGTTAAATGCTAATGATAAGGAAGAGCAAACAATTCATGCACGGGATAAGCATAAAATGAAAACACAAACAGAAAATGTAAACACCATGATTTTAAAATAGGATACCTGCTCATAGGGATAGAACATAGTTGGGAAAGTTAAAAAAAAAATTAACTGATTACAGTTAAAGTTAATCTCTGTGAAAAGTAACTAGTTTATGTTAAAAGTTACTTTCATGAAAAAGTAACTGATTAAAGTTAAAGCACGGATATATCATAAAGAGACCTTGAGTTAAAGTTAAAAAAAAGTTACTTTTACTTTAAAAGTTACTTTTTCAATTACTTTGGAAAATTAGATGCTGTAGTAATAAATGGCTTGATGGTTTTTTGTTTTGACAAACATAGCAAACACTGAAAATTCTCCTTGTGGTTTCTTCCATCCGTATTCATTTTGTAAAATATATTTGAATTTGAGATTTTCGTTGTAATTCCATTTAGTGTCCAGAGTGTTGTTGGTCAGGTTTACAGGTGTCTGCTGATAGGATTTGGTGATTTTTCTGAGGTGGCTCTCTTGATTCCTGGATTTTTAAGTTGTTGTGAATGTAAGACTTTCTGACGAACCATGGTGCATCTGTAAGTTGCCGCAAAAGATTGTTCTGAGGGGTAGAAAGTGATTTAAGATTAGTTTTTGATATTGAACCCCACATTGAAATGTGAAGTATCCCTTCACAATCGTAAAATTGCGATGGTAACGGCTTAGTTATATAGAGTTACAATAGATGCTGGGGGTGTGCCTGCACACCTTTTCTTGTGATTCCACTGGGGACTGATGTATTGATGATGCAATGTCGCCGAGTAAGGCATGAGTAGACTGGCGCATGGTAACAGATAAGTTAGTTTGAATGAAATCCTCCCCCTTGTTGTCCATCATAGGTTTTTAGGCAACCCTTCTTTCTCGGCTTCAACTATGTAGCATTGACGACATGATGTCACTGACAAAGGCATAAAAGCCCTCCAGGACATTGTCTTCGTGAGGTTTCGTGTTTTCTCCTCTGAGTGTGCGTTCTTAAACTTTGACAGTCACTCCCCTCAGCCTCTTACTTGTTTGGATGTATTTGTCCCTGCCTATTCATTGCATTCTTGCACAAACACCCTTGTGTTCTTAGATACCATTTTATTTTCCCATTTGTCTGTTTTGCAACCTTTGCACCCAAATTCGGACAGGTCGACATTCGCCAAAAATTAACAAAAAAATTAACCCGAGTTAATATTGTATCAGTTAATGCATAACTTTAATGATTAAAAGTTAACTCTTCTAAGAAGTGATGATTAAATTAAATAGTTAACCACATTTTTAATGATTAATTTTAATTGTTAATCCCAACTATGGAATAGAATCAATTTTCCTCAATACTGTTATTGGCTCTAATACTTCTATTCAACATTAGGCAATGCTGCAAAGAGGAATATTTACATGAATTTCAAGGAAAAGATAGAAAATAAGTGATTTTTAGGCAGTGCTATAATATAATTTAGCCCTAACACTTGTTTACTTATACCTTGAATACTCAATGCAATGACACTCGCCAAATTGTATTCATCAGACAACTAGCCAGTACATGCATTCAGTAAGAAATATCTGAGGCATTAGATATCACAGGCTAAATAAAATGTAAATTAGAAACATGAGAAAACTCACAGGAAGAAAGAAATGACAAGGGAAAGATAAAAAGAGGAAAATGATGAGAGATGAAAATAGGACACTGGCATTACACTACTCTTAAAAATGCCAAGGGTAGACATAGTTTTACATTTCATCCGAAAATCTCATTAATTTTGTTGTCTTGTGGTTCTTTGCTCTGTATATTCTACAGTCTTGGTGATGCATTAGTACTTAAACCCTTTCGCGCAGGAGTCCTACGCAGGAAAATGCTTTCCTTCTCACGGGTTCCTCTAGAATATTTTTCCACTCCCTGTACGAAGCTCTCTTGAAGCAAGGCTTCGAGCAAGTATGTCTTTACCCCGCTTTGGGACCGGACCCAGCGGGGTTCACGACCCTTTCCTCGGCCTCTGACCAGAGATTATCTTCGCTCTTTTCCAAATGAGAACCCACCGCGGCCTGTGTCCGCGGTCAACTATTTTTGATTCAGTGATTTTTGTTAAATAAATAATAGCAAGACTTTTAAGTGAGGGTTACTACAGAAATAAATTCCTGTTGTTATAAATACCATTTAGAGATTTTAAACTAAATTCTAATGTTAATATTAAGATATTTAGCACAATAGACATATCAATGGTTACAATAATAATTATTTGTGTTGTTTCGCAATAGAAAACGTCCGCGCATAATCCAACCATACCAGTGTTTTATATAAAAGCACATGCACTTTTTTTGGTGCTATACCTTCATCAGGAAATATTTTATGTAAATATATTCGCAATGGAAGCTCGAGTAGATTTTTCCACCTAGCAATTATTTATTGAACCTCCCAATATTCCATCAAGCACGCATGCGGTTTTCTTCTAGTTTTAACATAAATGATTACAACATAATGATCACTCTTTGCCACATCACACAGAACAAATTTGAATGCTTTTCAGCTTTAAAGATACTTTTTATAGCTAAATGGCAGTTGCACCAAAAAGATTCAGTTACAAGAAAGTAAAGTTTATTGACTGCTAATGTTAGCGTAAACCACACCTTCAGCGATATTTTCAGCCTATCATGTGGATATAATAGATTTCGCGGTATGTCACGTGGTATTATCATTACAGTTGTTTTCCAATGCATGTTCATCAACAAGTAAAATGGAGAGAAAAATATCGGTACTACCTTATCATCAAATCATTAAAAAAATTACGTCTTAGTTCTTCACATGCAATGAAAAATTCTCCCAACTCGGTTTGAAGTCTCTTTGACAGGTGAACTCAATTAATAATAACGTTAGAGTTCCATTTAAAATTTCTAGAGATTCAAAAAAACATAAGGAATTGACTTCTGGAACTCAATAATGCGAATTAGAAACAAATATTATTTTGGTTTTTCCACTGCATAAACAAAAAAGTGACCCAGAGCAACTGCCGAGAGTGAGGCTCGCACTGTGAAGACGGGTCGAGATAATCCCTGCCTCTAAGCCAAGGAAGGGTCTTCAGATCTGTGAGGAAGGGTCATTTATGACACCTTGGACCTTTTCTGCCTACCTGGCCCTAGCGACGTTTTAAGACGTTTGTTCTCTTGCGTAGAAAAATCTGTGGCGTTTATATACGGCGTTCGTTCACAGGGGTGAAAATTCTGCAGCGTTTATAAACTGCATTCGTAGCGAAAGGGTTAAGTAAGACTATGGCTGCATGAGAAATCAAACTCATCATTCTGTAGTCTTTGTATACCTCTTTTTTGGTACAGGTATCAGTATGGTTTTTACAAAATCCCCCAGCCAAACTACCTCTTGTCTCCCTCTCGGTGAAACAAACGCCGGGATTTTCGAAGCCCTCGCTACATTCCCGAAATTCAAAATTGAGTAAATACATCCCTTCATGCGAACTTATATCGATGATTGAGGTACCTACCATTTTAAGGATTAAGTTCTCCGCTTCTGACCAATCATTAATTTTCAGTTGCACTATCCATCGTGAAAATCAAAGTTGAAAGCTAATGTCTCAGGCCTCTGCTCAGTAATTTCCTAATTTAACATTTTAATTGAGTAATTGAAAAAGTAAAAATGACTTTGTATATTCCACACTTTTATTAACAATACCGACCGTGGTTTCGATGGCTATAGCATCATTGTCAAGGCAACATATAGTGTACAACAAGTGCCGAAGGAATGGCCTTAAATACAAAACAGCAGGGGGTGGGGTAACATATTGAGGCATGGGGTGGGGAGGGGGTGGATCACTTGCGGTTGACTTGGGCAAGGAGTTCATTTGGTAGGAAAATGGAGGGGGTGTAGGGTAGGTGTAAACGCTTTCCCTTGGTTGAAGGTTATTGGAGGGGGGGGGGAGGGGGCTGCAGAGGGGTTGGGGACTGGTGTGGGTTGGGAAATGTTATAAAGGGTGATACTTTAAACTCTGCCATGTCATTTAAAATAGTAACATTATGAGATTTGGAGTGTTTTACAATTTCATATCGTTCTAAAAAATCCAGTTTAAAACTTTTGCCACATACATGTAAAACATTAAAATTAAAATCTGCACTATGTCCAGTGTCTGTCAAATGTTTGGCAAAGGTGGATTTTTCATCTCTGTTCTTTGCACTCCTCTTGTGTTCATTCACACGAGTGGAAAACTTCCGTCCAGTTTGTCCTATGTATGCACAATTACAGTCCAAACACTTTAACATATAGACACCACTCTTTATTGAAGGTTCCAGTGTATCTTTAGAATTAAACAATAACTTATCTAAAGTGGAGGGGTTATAGTAGCAGACTCTGTAGTTATTCCGAGGCAGTCTTTTAACGATATTGTTCATCATGTTCCCTAGGAATGGAAGTTTGCACCAATGTTTGGGTTTCTCAGGCGGTATCTTAGTGAGGTTTGTTATGGAATTAATGGCCTTGTGATATAATTTTTGGTTGAGTAGCTTATGAACTACGTTGATGTTGTATCCATTTCTTTTTGCACATTGGATGGTTTTTAATTCCTTACTGAAACAATCGTCACTCAAGGGGATAGAAACAAGTCTATGCAGCATAGCATGGAGGGCCGACAGTTTGTGGGAATAGTGGTGGTGAGAATCATTGCAAATGATTACATCGGGGAAAGTGTCTTTGCGGTAAATGGAGAATTGGTGCCTTTTCTGAGCTATGGAGATGGTTAGATCCATGTAGTTCAAGTGGTCTGTACCAATCTCCATCGTGAAAATGATTGAGTCATGGAGGGAATTTAAAAATGTCAGAAAGGTGTTTAACTGTCTCAGACTACCAGTCCAAAGGCAGATGATGTCGTCCACGTATCTGTAATAGTAAAATACGTTTTTTAAAAGGACATCATTTGATTTTAAAAGTTTTTCTTCTAACTTGTCCATGAAAAATTCTGCCAGTAACAGTGCGAGGGGGGAACCCATGAACAGACCATTGTCTGTATTTCTTCGATTAATTGAGTAATTGTTTTTTACTCTATATGTTGCGTTGAATGAGTGCAATTCTCTAATAAACCTCTCTTTTTTTATTTTCATGTCTGTAGGAGATTGCTGTTCCCTGCCATACTTGAAATCTGATAGAAGAGTGGCTGGTTGAGAGAGTTCAGTGGCAACTATCCAACCATTTGGCACTTCCTGAATCTGTTATCTACATGAGCTATTTTTAAATACTTATTCTGTTAATATTATTTTAAATGTTTTATGATTAATTCTAAAGTTTACGGTTTTAGAAGACTCATTTTGATTCAGGCCATGTTCAGAATTACAGTACATAAGTATGTTGCTAATTATACTCGGATTGGAAAAAGTCCATTGTATATTTTAGTGAATTTTTCAATTTCGCAAAATCTCAAGAATAAAGTCATTATACGGTAACTTCTCTTATTTTTTGATCTGCTGCTACAACTAGTGTGTGTGAACCTTGTATAAAAATTTATTTCAGTAAGGGATTTAAAAACTTGAAGTAAAAAAAATTGTGGTATCAATAGGAACTGAGTAATCTTAACCAAATGATAAAGAAAATATTGAAGATCATTCCCGTATTTTTCTTTGCTGTTATATTATGGAAACTTAGGCCCCTACATGGTAATATTTTCCTTATGTTATGTTAAAATTTCACTTAAAACAACTATAGAACCTGGAAGCAGATGACTTCACTAGTCACCCTTTGGGAAATGAATTTACCTCTTCAAGGAAACAAAGCAGAGGTATCTAAACGACAAGTGTGCAGGAACCTTAAAGAAATCACTGTAAACATATTTGGTTACTTTTCAGGAGTAATGATCTATTAGTCAAGTTACATGCACCAATCCAATTCGTAGATTGAATTCAATAACATTTCATGCATGAGGTGGAGCAGTAAATTAATGTCTATATCCTTGCTTTCATCTTGGTTAAGCACCACTCTGTATTATTGATCATCCAGGTTGAAACAATGTGAGCAAATACAGTATTAGGTGGTAGTTATATTCAAAAATTCATATGAGTGAAGAGCAGAGTAGCTTTAATTAGGTGATTATTTCAGTTAGTAATGGACTGATTACTATTTTAATTGAGTGTAAGTGGTAGAGAGAGATATATATGTGCAGAATGCCATTGCTTCATTTTAAATTATCTATTTGGGGGATGTGTTTTTTCCCAAGCAGGTTTGGTTCCCCATTGTTTAAGATACCTAACTCATTATTTCAGATAATGATTTCTTGGATGTTGATAGATGTGAGTGAAATGCATGAAGGCTGGCATAAAAATGACTTTCTGGATGCAGATCATGTTCGTGGGTGAGACTGACAGAATGTTTCCATTTCAGGTGCTGCTGAGCATAGGCTATGGGACACAAGAGGCAAATTCGAGTCCTGATATGGTGCAGAAAGCAGCAGCAGATTCTGTTTAGTTTTTGATGTAATGAAAGCAATTATGAAACTGATATTGTCCATGGCGAATGTGAAAGATGTGGTATCTATAATAGTTGATAGGAACTGTAATATTTGAAAATGAAAATAAACTCTGAATTGAACTCATATAGTGTCAACATTGAATGCTCTTCCTTCGCTGTGCAACAGTGTGTAACAGTCAGAGGTAAAGGTGAAAATGAAGGCTGTATTGTATTGGTTAATGATGGAAGTCTTTCAAAAATATGTCGTTCATTTCTTAGCCCTGAAAAATGAAATGATTCATGATAATTACATGACTAAGGTCTGTATCGTAATGTGTGGGAAAATAATTGAAGGGTGGGGGAGGAGGGGGGCTACCGATGCATATAGAAGTCAGTGGCAGGCGTGGATCAATGGATGGGCAGGATCGAAGGGAGGGGTAAGGATAATGATAAATCATGATTTTTTGAGATAAGTATAAATGTTAATGTAAATTAATTGTAATGGTTAGGTGGGGTAAAATAAGAGAATTGTAACGTAGCAAACTACGCTTGAATATAGCCATAATTAAGTGAGTAAATGAGGAAAAATAATAAGTAATAATCAATATGTAGAAAACGGAAGACCTGAAACAGAGGGAACTTGCTCCCGGGGGATTGAGGGTGGGGTTTTCAGGTGGACACTTTCATAACCCAAGTTTCCTACCTTACATTCTTAAATTCATTTCGAAGAAATGGTATAAGAAGATAGTGTTTTTTGGATATTGAGACAGTATTAGAGAGTGATGAAATAATCGACATAGCCCCCCCCCTTTGATAAATTTTCCACCCCAGGGCAGACGGGGAGCCTCCCCTCCGGGAAACTCCCCCCGCCCTCGAGGTACCAGCCATCAACCACGACTGGTCCCTCTGCAATGGAGCCGTCATCACCACGACGGACTCCCCCTCCCTTTAATCCCCTCTCTCAAGCTAACCCACAGAGCGGAGAACCGCATACACCTACTCTGCCGAGTGAGCCACGCCACCTCAAGAGGATCGGCTTCATGGATGCAAAGCCCCGCGGCGTCAATTACGACCAGCTACAAGGGTGGGCCATAGTGGCGGCGTCACCGGGCCAGTAAAGGACATTGCAAAGGCAGAGAACCAATCATGCTCTGTCGGCGATCGAAGGTACTAAGCCTGGGCTACTCCATAACTATTTGCGGAACACCTGATCGTGAGAGTTCACTTTAAATATTCATAGCACCCGCTCCTTATGAGAATAAGAATTTTAAAATATTTTTTTCGTTAGCTGACTCATTGTTCTTTCGCGTAAAAACTTTTTCAACCACAAAATCATCATAAATAATCTCTATGAATACAATAAACTGTACAGGAATTTACTTTCTTGCAGTGGCCATCTATTGCTGAACGTTGAAATTACTTTCCTACATACATGCTCCCTCTCGGTGAAATAAGCGCCGGGATTTTCGAAGCCCTCGCTACATTCCCGAAATTCAAAATTGAGTAAATACATCCCTTCATACGAACTTATATCGATGATTGAGGGACCGTTTCAAGGATTAAGTTCTCCGCTTCTGACCAATCGTTAATTTTTAGTTGCATTATCCATTGTGAAAATCAAAGTTGAAAGCTAAATTATTAGATTTTTTTCGCAGGAGCTTTGTTGATTGCCTATAGACAAGGATACTTTTATGGGATACTTCGTAGTTATCAGTAATTTCTTTGCTTTTAATAATTATTAATACGTTGTCGTAAATATTAATAAACAATAGAATTGAGGAATTTTGTCATGACTTATGTTTGATATAAACAATGCGATAGTAAACGTAGATGTGAATTTATACTGATAGTCGAGGTAAATACAGTGTCAGGAGTCTAGGAGATACTTTCCTCTAAATTCCCTAAAATGCGTACCAATTTATTCCTGTGCTTCATAGTGCCAGGAGTCTAGCGTTAACGTTTACTGGTACCCCTAAACAACAGAAATGGTGAATGTTAAATGTACATATAACACTATAATGCTACCTATGCTGTTTTAATAGTGCTATGCTATTGGAATGCGTAAGTACCAATTACTTAGGTGTAAACTTGGAAGAAAGGTGTAAAGTTGGGAGTGGAAGAATGGAATGGAACCCGAGAAAATAACTTTTAACGAAAAACGCCAAGGGATCCAAAGTTATGTGTCCAGTGTGACGGACAAAGATCTGAACTTGGTGTGCTTTCCAAACGGTATCCAAGTAAGGATTCCATTGGAATATTTGTGTGCCCGGTTTCAAAACAGAGCCATAAGTTGAAGAGCCAATTCTCTTACTACCCACCCACCCCTGTGATACCGTTCGTTTATTGCAGTCATTGCCGACGCTGGGGTTTTCTACACCCTCCCTCCGTTCCCTAAGACACCTACACATATTCTGGAATCCATTCTTTACGGATAAAATAGCGAGAACCCAAATCCCATTTGTATGCCACCTGAATAATTTACCATTATTCGGGCGGCGTATTTACAAGCGAGACATATATTTACAATATACGTCTCGCAAACCTACCCCTGGAGAATAGAACACAGATCAAATACGTGGAGAGCTCAGATGACGCTTTGAGTCTATTAGTCCCCTAATAGTCCCCTCCCCTTCGCCACTCTTTGACCTTCCCTTCAAAAAATCCCGAGGCTCCCTTCTCTGCAGTGCTACGGAAGCCAGGAGACTCCCGTGCCCTTTTTCGCATGGTTTTAAAATTCATTTCGGGGGAGTGACGGAGGGACCGTGACCGAGGACCTCATTAAAACGCCTTCCCTCTCGCTCTCTCTTTCCCTCTCCCCTTCTCTCATAGGGGCAGCCCTCCCCGACGAAGGGTTCCTCCAAAATTGTTCTTTACGCAGAAGGGAACCAGGAGGGTTGTGTGTACTCTCTTACCAGGGGTTTGGAGAAGAATATATCCTCAAAGCAGTGAATTCGGCTTCCCGCAAAGAGTCGCATACAGGGGTTGTCTTAGAAGTGGGGTGTGGACGAATAATACGCTTTGCTGTGAATATGAATCAAGTATCGTTGGGTAGTGATGAGTATTGTTGAGAGTGAGGAGTTAAATGCCATAATTTCCCCTTAAGCTTCCCTCACCCTTCTATTTTAGAGGACCACCGTATTCACTCATTTTACACCATCATTCACACCACCGTAGCACCAATTTTAATGCAACCTTCGTAAAAAATAATATGGTTAGTGTGGTACGGGTACAACAATGTAGAGTCTCGGCCAGCAGCGAGACAAGTGGCACTGAACACATTCATACTATTAACGTGGAATTCCCAATTGACTAAACTTAATGTTTATGACACTATGGAGAATGAGATTACATTTCTAAGACACTTATTGCTATAACTGATGCAATTAATTCCTTTTTTTGTATTTTTAAAAGTATTAGTAAAGTTCCTTCACGGGTGCTCCTACGCCCTAGTTGTATCGTACCGTCCAACATTAGGCATTAACCCCTAAACAGGTACTACGTCCATTCCTGTAGCGAGATTCTCACCCAAAACCTTTGGGTGGCTAGGTCGGCGCGAAACAAAACTATTGCCGGCATAAATTTTCAATAAAATACTAATGGACTCTTGACTGACCTCGCAGAAAACCTATCAGCATACACAGGGCCCGACGCTTTTGTGACGATATAACAAGTTCGGACAATTGCAACCCAGTTTCCTTTGGTTCCCACCTGGCTTTGGCCCTGAATGTAACTGATTTTAGTAGGTCTGATGATGCATTGACTGAATAAGTTGGGTCCATATCTTAAATCTAAATGGACAGCGTATGGAGGTGACGTTCCGGTTCTGGTAGATCCTTTTTGGATTTTGTCTAATCCTCTGAAGGGATGCATGGCTTATTCCAACGAGAGAAGTACATGTACATTGCAACAAACGATTTCGCAGGTATTCTGCTGAATAACAGTAGTTTGTTAGATACTTCACTCGAATTATGACATACCGTAATGGATTACAATACAGCACCTCCCCTACCCCTTACTTTAATTTCGTCAACATCTCAATTTATTCTATATCGTACGGTACGATTCGTACCACACATCTTACCCCTTTCAAACTAATAAAATGTATGTCCATCAATTTTTTCATCTTCTACTTCCCAGCTACGGTATCATCTCCCTTTATCGTAAATGTCAATATTAGGTTGTTTCACGGAATACTATCCCCCATTACATTTTTCCGACTTTTTATGTATTCCCCTGCCAATTTCTCCCGTCATCTACCCTACTTCATCTGCTGTATTTCCTATGGTCTCTTTCCCTTCCCGCACATGCAACTACCTTTCCCGTCTAATCTCTTACTCAAGTGTCGGGACGAATTTTCGTGTGATTCAGAGCTAATTAATGAATTACTCGCAGAAACAATCCGATAAAATAGTGCGACAACGCCTTCAGAAAACGCGACGAATCTATATGATAATGTGAGGGATTTCGTTAACATTTGGCCAATATTGGTCTGGTATAGACACTATGAGACTATGCCGATTAAGCTGTTCAGGAAACGTAATTGATATGAAATTGACTGAAAATGACACTTAAACCTGATTTCAATCTTCTAAATATTGACTTTATTTTTACCATTTTTCCTATGTGGACCGTGACATTTTCTGTAGAGGGTAGGGATGCTTCAAGGCATGAAAATTTACAAATATCATGCCAGTATGTACGTATATTTTATTTTAGATAATCATAACTGCCTGGAGAAACACGATGGAAAGTAATTATATCTCCTCTCAGCGCAACTAAGAACAAGGGTCTTACACAATACTCTCGTGTATTTATCATCATATCCTTAATTCATCTTTGATGAAAACTTCGTAAACTTTCAAACAGTTTAAGTACTTTTATAAAGTATAAAGTTCTCTGTCTTTGCTAGAAGCAGGAAGTCCCCTGGTACATTCAAGTGGGTCGTAGAAATTCACTTATATCAGAGAGGGAACTAGTTAACTTTTTTCTTCTTCCATGGAATGAATTGGATTCATGTTCCGAAAAATCATGTTCCTGGAGTCCATAGGAGCATTATTTATGATTTACATTTGTGAATGTGTGCCATCTCATCAATCACTGCGTTATAAAACATCATCAAACACTGCGTTATCTAATGAGAAAAATGTCTCCATATCTCCACTCACAACAAATATCATTAGTTAATACTATTCTCTCAGCCCAATTATTCCAATTCCCCAGCTTGAAACTGCAGTGTGACGGCATAAATCGAAGTTAGTCAGACACTTTTTACAACTTTTCTACTTTTAAATATCCTCGACGTATGCACCTAATTTCTTCCGACTCTACATGCCGGATGCGCGCCAATGCTACACATTTTATTATACTCGAGATCGAGTAAAGCGAGGAAGTAAGCAGGAAATAATACTGCCGTGAGACAGTTTCGAATCCTTCGACGTCGAACTCAAGGCTTTCGTATTGGAAATAGTGAGAGATTAGAAACTGTTCCTGTACCCAGATCCTAATTCTCTTTGCATCCCCCCTCAACCCCGTTAACCTTCATTGTTCCTTCCGAAAGTTGTCCGAATGTCTTTTGGAGACTGGAGGCAGTCGTGGTAACGGCGCCGCCCAGACTAAACCCGCAAGTCCCACCCGGAGGGCGCGGCCATGCAGGTGCCCCGTCAGAAGCGGCGGCGCCGCCGGGCGGATGGGCAAAAGGGAGGGGCGAGTGCCCGGGGCGGGATGAGAGGTCGCAAGTGGAGTGGCGGGGGGGGGGGTGGGGGGGGGGGGGTAGGGCGGCGTGGGACGCACTCGCTTATATGACGGGGCCCCACATGGTCCCCACGTGTTCGCAACACGTGTGCGGGGTAGGGTTTTAGGGGCGGGAGAGGAGGAGTGGTGGAAATAATAATGACTCGGGAGTCAGCAAAGGGTCTGGGGATGGGCAAGGGTACGGAAAATCAGCATGAGACTGTTGGGGGAGGGAGGGCGGTTGAGGGTGTCGGAGTCTTAAGTTTAAAAGAACGGTTCCTTGGGCAAAAATTCGTACCGTGGATGTGATGAAACCACTCACTCCCCGTAAAAGTCGCCTCACTTCAAAAACAGCCTTCGGTGCCGAGTTGTATGGCTTAGTTTTCCATTGAAACTCGAGTGCCCGCGCGATATGGAAATATTTTCGCTTAAAAACATTTTGATTACTCCTCAGTTATATTATTTAGTATATACTTCACAGGTTAGGGTAGGTTTTAAATCAGACATTTAATTATAATTTACTTTTCAACCACCTCTTTTAAGCAGCCCCACCCTGCGTAGTACATTACCCATATTAGCGTACTATTTATCTTTTTTCATCCCATCTAAAATGTCAACCGTCTTCCCCTCTTTCCTAGCATTCTTCTTTCTATAACCACCGACGACAGAATCCCATTATTGTCACACAATTAAGTTTTTTTTTAAATAAATAACTATGCTGGAATCACAATTAAAATGTCATTTGAAATGAACGTCGTTTAAAGTGGCCGATAGTAAATTAAATCACCATTAATTGAATGTTGATTATGAATTATGTTTTGAAGGTTATCAGTAGGTAGTTATTGATGTATGCGACTTTCGTAGTATCAATGTTTTGTTTAAGAAACTGTTTCCGGTCTAACTTTTTTGTGGAATTGCAGTGTTCGTTTTCCTCTTCTCCAAAATGTTTTGTTTAGTAAAATCCCCAATGTGACCATAGTTTATATAGGAAATACACGTTATTGAAAATCTTATTTCTTGCCCTTCCCTTGATACTATTTTCACGAAGTCCTTAAGAATAAATTTTTGTTTTATTTTAATTGCTAAATTTGCTGTTTTTTTTACCTGCTCTAGAGTATGCTAAAGGCTTTTATCACGGTCTATTTATAACTATGTATTTACAATCGTTCAGTATGAAATATGGGATCGTAAAGATCTCTGAGGACGCGGTAGAAATCAGTTAATGGATACTCTTGGAAGATTTATGAGGAATAAATACATCCAGTAGAGCGATTATTTTATCAAATAATCACAAAATTTACATAAGACTTGACAAGCCTGAAAATATTTTTAGTGTGTTCCCTCAACGTGCGTCCCTCGAGAACTTCACGTTACTGTAAAATAGCCATGATAAATCAATCGCCTTTATGGGCAACATGGACATTATTTACGTTTTGGAGCGTATTTCGAGTTGATTAAAAAAAATTCAAAAGAAATTTTCCGCTGAGGGTGTCCTTTGTGGATCGCAATGAATCATGCACAATCGAAAAGCCCTAAATATAGACATTTGTTCTGAGGGTTATATGTACATTTATAAGTTCAATGGCATGGAGACCGAACTTTGTGCAAGAATAGATTTTTCCCCGTTTAATTTCGTAATCATTTTTGCATTAACATTTTCTGTCGATTCTAACATCCTACTTGCAATGCTATTATTCCTGAGAGGAGGCATTTCACAGTGTCAGAAACCCTTTCTTATACAGCATTAAATCCCTCTTCGATATCCTTGTCTTTTCTGGCAGTGAATTAATCATATTTCGCGAACATAATTATCACAGGACAGCTAAAAACGTTTTACAAATAGCATGCATTCAAAAAATTTTCCTAACTTTCCTCATTTGTCCTTTCTTTCCTTGCTGTAGCTCACTCTTTGCTTGTGAGTAAATAATGCCAAAAAGTACTTGTTGGCATGATTATGTGATGATGCAACGATTGATGATATTTCACCGTGTATAGGTACATTGTTCTTTTTAGTCAACTACTATCTATATGTGTAAAATAACTCATAAACTAGTACCTGTATGGAAAAAAATCGTAAATAACCATTTTTATAATTAGATTTCTTTTTCTTCTCTTCAGTGCCGTATGTACTTCGTTCTTCGACAGTTCTTCTGAGAACTTACGCAGTGTATTTTGTATGTCCATTTTATTTAAGCGTTTCTTTTGCAGTCTTCAGTTTTTACGAATTTTTATAGTAACTGTGTTTTGTGCTGTGAGAACATGTACATTGCACCCAAATAATCTTGGAGAGTATAACTATTCATCAAAATGGTGGATGAAATTGATGAATTTAGATAATATTTACATAAAATGCAGTCTTTTTAGGTTTACTGAACAAAGTGATTAATTAAGGGGAGATTTTTATGTGCATCCAGGAGCTATTTGGTGGAATCGCTTTGCTTTGGAGTTCGACGAAAGAAAATATCAGTTGTAAATGTGGAGTTTGTGGCATTCTTTTTATTTTTGAGCTTGTATCAGTTTCAAGGGACTACACAAAACATTCTCAGCATTCTGCTAATAGACATTCTGACCATTATATGAACATCGTGAATGCCCGAATTGTATTCGCGACGTTCATGTAAAAATAGTGTTCAATCCAAAGGTTGATTTTTTGGTAGGTGAGGGTAGAGCTAACCCCGTAATAAGCCACTGGCGTGTGAAATTCACATATTCAGGGTAGGGGAGCCAGTGACTTTCCCCGGGCCACCTGAGATTTCCTACTAAGTTCTGACACGCAGTAAAATCGATTCACGAGGATTTTTAGATGGCGGTGTTCAGAAAGGCTTCTGCCCTGGATTTAAACCCAGGAACCTTCGGTCGGTAGCTCAGCGCTCTACCCACTAGGCTTCCACGACCCCAACACGATGTTTATGCAGGAATATGTACATACTAAAAATGCTTGAATATGTATTTAAAAAACAAGCTATGAATTGTTGGTGATGCTGCGCCGCGGCGACGTCCGGGTATTTAATAAATATTTTATGTGGAATTACAGTGTATTTCCTATTATGGAAATTATATTATTTATTTACTAGAATGGAAAAATTTCACCAAGTGAAGCCGGAAACAGTCTACTAAATTATGAATTAATAGAAATGTTGTGTTGTTGTTAGTTTATGAAAAACATAATCAACAGAGCTGCATCGTTTATCGTGTCTTCATATTACGTCTTCTATTTACGAAGGTCCGTAAACTTTGACTTTCAAGTCGCTCGCTTCGTCCCTTACCAACGAACTGCTTCGGTCTGATCTTTCCGTGATCCGACCTCGAGTCACGGCAGTCTAGGAGTTGAAAATGATTCCGATTTGATTTTCGCCTCACTGATTCCCAACCCCTTGTCCCGCAATGCCCAACTGCCCGCTGTGACCGACACGAAGTGACCCTTTCTGCCCGTGACCACCCTTTTATGCGAGAGGAATTAGATGTAGCTCGTCGACGAGAAGTGAGCTGGGAGAAAAGTGACCACGCAGGGTTTCGAAAACGGAAGAAAGTCCTCCACGGTTTGCGACGCGCGGGTGGGAAATGTTTCGGAAGGGGCTCAATGGTTCGGGGTGCACGTGATGGGCTCGCTGTTGAGAGCGTGGGCCAGAGGGCCCCTGGTCCTTGAAGGGTGTGGAGAGGAGTCATAATCCTTGGATTAGGGACGCCTAAATACAAAACGCCAAGCTTTTAAGCAAGTTAAGTCGCGGCCGTTTTCTTTCGAATCCCGACCCGCTTAATAAAATCTACGCTGAGGAAATTTTGTCAAACATCCAGAAAATAAAATGCTAGTGTCAGATATTTACGGGAATTCCTGCTCCCATATTCCCAGAACTTCATCAACATTGGTGGTCCGTCCGGCCGTTAAGAAAAATTTAGATGGACATAAAAGTTTTTACAAGACGTGATGGAACCCTCTAGAGTAAAATATTCCGGAGGTAAAATAGCCCCCCATTCGGATCTCTGGGCGGGGACTACCCGAGAGAGTACATCAGTCAAATGTGATAAATATTTTAGGGTAGGAACATGGAACGTGAGATCGCTAGGGACCTGCGAAAGACTGGAAAACCTAAAAGTGGAAATGCGAAGAATGGACCTCGACGTATTAGGAATCAGCGAAATGAAGTGGCCCGAAGAAGGAGACTGGAGAGGAAGCTACAGGATTATACACACGGGATCTCTAAATGTTAACGCTGGAATAGGCATAATGCGAAGGAAGAGCGCCGGAATGCGTGTGAAGAGCTTCCTGCAGTACAAGGAAATAATAATAATGGCGAAGATCGAGACCAAACCTGTAGATACTGTAGTAGTGCAGGTTTATATGCCTACGACAGACTGCGAAGATGAAGAAGTGGAAGCCGTCTAAGAAGATATCACGGAAGTTATAAAGCAAGTCAAAGGAGAAGAAAACCTAATTATTTTAGGAGACTGGAACGCCATCGTCGGCGAAGGTCAAGGTGGAAGAATAACTGGAAAATACCGATTGGGATACGAAACGAAATAGGAGAAAGACTGCTGGAGTTCTGCACACAACATAAATTAGTGGTCGCCAACACATTGTTTAAAAATCACAACCGAAGAAGATGAACGAGGAAAATGCCAGGAGACAGAGGAAGATTTCAAATAGACTACATTTTAGTGAAGCAGAGATATAGGAACCAAGTGAATGACTGCAAAAGGGCAGGGGCAGATATTGACAGTGACCATAATTTAGTGATGATGAAATGCCATCTAAAATTCAAGCAATTGAAGAAAGCAAAGAAGAATATATGGAAAGTAGAATAACTGAAGGAGGTTCAACATCAGCTGGCATTTCAAAAAGCAGTGGGAAATAACGTAGGAGAGGACCTAAATGAGAAATTGGTGGAAGAGCGTTGGGAAAATATTAAATGTGGACTACAGGAAGCCGCAAAATAAGTTCTTGGAAGAAGAAAAGCTGCCAAGAAGAAGTCATGGATCACGGAGGATGTCTTAGATCTGATTTAGTAAAGAAGAAAGTACAAGAATGCGAAAACTGAAGAAGGGCACCTCTGCCACAAAAGAATAAGGAACGAAATAAGTCGCAAAGCCAGGAAAGCAAGAAAAGTGTGGATGAAGAATCTATACGAAGATGTACAAAACAACCTTGACTTGGAAAGGTGAAAGCGGCCTATAGGATAGTGAGGAACCACTTCAAGGAACGGAGCGCAAGTTCCAATGCCATAAGGGACAAGAATGGGGAACTTTTGATTGAAAATGAAGACAAAGTGGAGAGATGGAAAGAATATCTGGAAGAGTTATACAACGGGAACATTTTCAGCACAATAGTGATCGAAGAGGAAAGAGGAGTCCAAGAGGATATGGGAGCATCAATATTAAGTTCGGAATTCGACGCCGCAGTACGGGACCTTCGGACGAATAAGGCTTATGGCATTGATGATATTCCTGCAGAACTAATAAAAAATGCAGGAGAGAAGATATTGACCCATCTTTACAAAACCATCCGCGACATGTCAACGGGAGGAATACCTAGGGACTTCTAGGAAAACATCATTATTTCTATTCCCTAAATGAGGACAGCGGAGAAATGCGAACATTTTATGACTATTAGCCTTACGACACATGCATCGAAGATATTGACAAGGATCATCTACAGAAGAATCGAAAGAAAAGCAGAGGAGTACCTAGATGAGGATCAATTTAGATTCAGGAAAAGTAAGGGCGCAAAAGAAGCAATATTGGCTCTTAGGCTTCTTATAGAGAAGAGAATGGAGAAGAACAAGCCTACGTTCATGGCATTTGTGGATTTAGAGAAGGCTTTTGATAACGTGGATTGGAATTCAACGCTTGGAATACTGGAGGGAATTGGAGTGTCCTACAATGACCGAAGAATTATTCACAGTTTGTATAAAAACCAAGTTGCTGTGATTAAATCTGGGCCCAGCTGTGAAGAAGCAAGAATAAGAAAAGGAGTGAGACAAGGATGTGCACTGTCTCCCGTGATTTTTAATGTTAACATCGAGAGAGCCATCAATGAAACCAAAGAGAGTTCTGGATCTTCTGGAGTGACTATCTACGGAGAAAAAATAAGCATGCTGCGATTCGCTGATGACATAGCAGTCACAGCAGAGACAGAGAGATCTGAATAAGATTCTAGTAACCATGGAAGGGACAATGGCCAGATATCAGCTGAAAATAAATAAGAAGAAGACTAAGATATTAGTGTGCAGCAAGAAAGAAGAGTCCAAAACCAACGTCAAACTAGGAAAACAAAGACTGGAAGAGGTGAAAGAGTTCTGTTACCTAGGAAGCCGAGTAACCAACGATGGATGAAGCAAGAAAGAAATAGTCAGCAGAATAGCCCAGGCAAAGAGGGCATTCTATCAAGAGAAGAATCTACTTACAGCTGGAAATAAAAGCGTAGAAGTAAGGAAACAATTCATCAGAACGTACATCTGGAGCGTGTTTCTTTAAGGCAGTGAGGCGTGGACGATGACAGCAGGGGATTAGAAAAGGGTGGAAGCATTTGAAATGAGGTGCTACAGAAGAATGATGAAGATTAAATGGATCGACCGAGTAAGTAACGAGGAAGTTCTAAGAAGAGTGGGAGAAAAGAGAAGTCTTCTGAATACCCTAAGAAGAAGACGGGACAACTTAAACGGCCATATTTTGAGACAGGATGGCCTGATAAAGTCAATCGCTGAGGGAAAAGTGAACGGGAAGATAGGAAAAGGCAGGGAGAGATACATGGAACAGGTTGTGAGGGATGTAAAAGAGAAGAATTACGTCAGTGTGAAGAGGTTGGCCGATAGAAGAGTGGAGGGCTGCGTCAAACCAATCCTAGGATTGTCGACCGATGATGATGATAAAAATTTTTTAGACCCCGATACCGCGGTAAACACTCATGATTTACACGACGTCCCTTCTTTATCTCTAAGCTTCATATCTCTCTTCGTCCCATTCAGAGGTCCTTTTCCTTTCTTAGTTCCTTAAGAGTATCGCGAACATAAGAAATTGTTTTCGGCTTCACCCCTTGGAAAAAAAAGATAATTTTTAAAACTCATCATTCAAACATGAATAACCTTCAGGGGCGTCGGAACTATTTTCGCTGGGAGGGGTCAACCTTGATAAAGGCGCGGCTGTTAAGAAAAGGGCCCGGCTCCTATGAAAAGGGCCCGCATTTTTTTGCGGATAGGAGGGGGTAGAGACTATAATTCCGCTAAAAGTGCATATGAAGGTGGTAGAATATGCGTCAGAAGGGAAAAAGCAAGCTGGAAACAAGTGAAATTTAATTTTTATTAATGAAGACGCATTTCTCAAGGGCCCGGGGCAAATTCTGGGGGGAGGGGGGGGGGGGCGAATGCCCACCCTGCCCCTCACTTCCGACGCCGCTGATAACCTTAGATGAAGATAAAGTGAGGTAACGCCAAACATTGCCATGAACTTGAATTGTTTCGAAAGAGTAGCCACTTCTGTTCTCCGCTAAACAAAATTGTTTTGTGAATCATGTTGTAGACACTTCTTCTTCTATACATGAGTATGTATTATATTTGATAGTAAATAAATGTGCTAATGTTTACACCATAATTTTTTGTTGAGCGAACTTGAAGCATAACAAATAACAAATTTTGAATACAGCAAAATATCCAATCAACGTTAGAATCAGGCCTTGTAAATGAATAATTCTTCGTTAGTTTCACCTTCACCCTGGCTCATTCCGACGCTCGGGTCTCATATACCGAACTAATTTCACGATGTGTGGATGTGGAGATGTGCCTTTTTAGATCAATGATAGCAGAAAGCGTTAATTGATGAGCCTTTTTTTAATCTTTGGTTACAAGTCTGTACTCACCCTTAAATTCACTTCAGACCGGGAGGAAAGATACAAGGATGGCAATCGAAAGGTAAGGGGGGAAGGATGTAGAGAAACCCGCCGTCGGCATAGACTACTCTTAACGAAAGGCGCCAGGGGGACTGCACAGCTCGACGTCCCGTCCGATGGACGGGGCACTGAACTCGAAGTGATTTGTTTCCACACAGAACCCACGCAGGGGCAGAGTTATCAATGAGTAATATCTTCCACTGCCGGGACTCAAACCCAGACCATCGAAATGGAAGGCCAGTACTCTAACCATCCCACCAACCCGACCACAGTTCCTAGTTCCTAACTCTTCCTTGCATACTTAACATACCTCCATCAATCGCCATTGACAAAACACCATCCTCTCCACCCCCATCCTTCTTCACACCCACATGAAAGACGCCGCCAGTCAATTTCCATCCACCCTTCTTCATGTACACGTTTCGGCAGCATGCAAGGCTACGCAACGCTGCAAACGAACAGTAAACACCACGGATCGTAAATGCTCGACTGGCTCCACGGATTCAGTGACGAACGATCGGCTTTTGTTCCATTTGTATATTTGTGATCGCCACATTCCCTTTCTGCCCACTTTCCCCTTTCTAGGTATTATGGGAAGAGTGAAGTGGAATTGGCCTTAATTCTGTAATTATTTGGGACTTCCTTTCGCAACATTTTCCCTCCTTGGGGAGGTTCTCCATCCATTGTTTTTCTCTCGGAATGGTGAAAAGGAAGCCGCGAAGTCTCTGTTTGTTTGCGGAATGTTTACGAAGAGCAAACCCTTAAACGGGAGCACGTCGTGGTGTACTTTACGACTGTTCGGCCGAAATGTTTGGATTGGGCTGGTGTTTCGTGTTTTCAAGCCAAAAGGGAGTTTGAAATTGGCCACTGCATCATCACGAATCATCAATGGCCCCAATTCAGAGGTCGAAGGGCATCAAATGAGCTGTAAATTCAGTACTTTTAGGAGTGTTTGAAACTACGCGACCGATTCTAAGGGACGTTAGTTTTTGATACCACTTTAGTGTTACAGGCATGTTAGTTGAAAACAACGAAGTTTCCCTCAAAATATGTTGCTACCCAGATTCCCTCGAAATTTGTTGGTACTGGAGGAAGAAAACAATGACATAGATAGAATCACTAACGAGTAACTTTTATGTACTAAAAGTTGAATAAAGAACAATCCCGTGAGCATTTTCAAACGTGGACTAAACCACTTATGAAGCACATCACAGGACATAAGAGACTCGTCGAAGTGAATAGTTATAATAGCAAAGAAAGATCGCTGATGAGATATCTATGGATAAAATAGTAATAAACTACATATGTAAAAGATAATATATTTTATGTGAAATTTTATTGCTATGCGACCAAAGATTATGATAAATTTAACAAAGATAGTCTCCATACGATTTCAAAGTGATATAGAAATCGTAGTAGTGGTTAATAAGAGAGTTGCACCCACTGTATTACTACCATATTATAGAAATATTTTGTGTGTGCTAAAATGAAGTGCTAACCATTGCAACTCAGCTTCTCAGAAAAACACCCACATCCATATTTTTATATCTTATGATAACAAAAGAAAGTATGGTATCAGTGAGTAGGTGCGCTATTTGCACAAGGCGAAAGTATCGATGCTGACACTAGGTACTCCGTGCAATTTCATTTTCCCTAGCTTAAGCTGTTTTTCCCTCTTGTGCGGTTATTATTTCATGTTTGGAGAAAAAACATTATAGAGTGGGAATATGTAAGTGAAAATAACTCAATATGAAGCAGCCCAAACAACCGTTAAGGCATTTAGATGTAAACTGACAGTGTTCATGCGAATTCATTTGGGCGTAAGACTTTTGACTGCATGGCCAAGAATCAAAGCTGGAACAGATTTACATGTATTCGGCTGTGCTCGTGCTACAAATGTCTCTGGGTACTAGAGATTGTGGAGAAACTACGGGCAGGGTAGAGAAGGGAACAGCTCGCCTACAAATAGTGATAATCATCACTTTAGGTATACTATTCAATAAGTTCTACCATCTACCCCAATAAAATTCACTTCCAAATTGGAAACTGGGATAAAATTGTTCAAGATACAAATAACGTAGTATGAGGTTTTCAGGAGCTCATTTTATACTGCATCGGATTTATATAGACAAAATGTGAGCCCAATTTGAACCCTCGAGGTATTAGTAGTCAGATCGGCGCTTTACGCAACTGACTACCGCGACCGGTTAACATAACGATGTTCGTCCTTAGTATCCGCGGGTGTTAAAAAAATTGCGTACTTTTCATCCACTCTTTTCCACTTGATTTATGCTCTCTCTAAATTATGTGTCTAAGTTCAAACACATAGTTCCTAAAGAAGTGAGTGATACTGTAAAAATTTTACATTATTTACTAACACTTTGCCGGATAACATTAACCCAAGTGCTATCTATAGCTATTTACTATGATTTACACTCATAAAGGAGAAAATATTGAGCAACTTTATGCGACTGGGTGTTTTTCAACACATCCGTCGTTAAAATCAATAAGTCGTCTGTTTAGGTTTTTAGTGCTCCAACTGCTAGGGTATGTCGTAGGTACCGACTAGCGTAGATAATATTTTATTTACATTTACTGAATACCCTGCGAGGCACCACGAGGGTGCGCTGCAGGGTGAACATTCAATGTGCACATGCACTAATTACATAATATCTTAATTTTAAGACAAACTCAGCATCCATGATATGGGATGAATTTGAACTCGCGACCTCAGGACCTGGCCGGCGAGTCACCGTCCCAGCTACCAAGGCTATAAAACCAAGGAAAATATTTATATCTGTTATCATTATCATTGTAATATTTGATAGACGAAGATTTGAGTTAATAAATTTAATCCATTCGCTCGCTCACATCGTCGGATAATGTTTTTCATCGAGGATAGACATGGCAGAATGAAGCAAACATCTTCATCGTAATTCACGCAAAGCTTCTTCCTTTGAAGAATTCGTGTAATTTCTCCACTCCAGAAATGTTCATATAAAATAAAATAATCATTTAATATCAATATATTAATGGGAGCGTTTACTCGGAACCGAAATCGCTATTTTGTACACGAAATTTTTAGATGGAAACGAAAAATGAATTTTAGTGAAAAAAATAATCTTCTAACCAGAGCCATTTACTCATAAATCAAAAATTAAAATAAGCTAAAGGTGACGCCCACCGAATGAGCTGCACCAAAGACTTCTACGTCGTCCACCTCCCGTCCTTGACTGTTTTTAGGGCAAGGGAGGGGAGTGGAGATGGGGTGGAAGGTCTGCTTGCACAGATCCTGTCGCAACCACTTCCATTGGCAGAGTCATTGCGTGTCCCCCATTGTGATAAGGCCAAGGAGGTTCGCGGTCTCAGTTGTAATTAAACGAAGTGGATAACGTACTAGTCCTTTGCACGCCCACTTTTGAGTTAAAAACATCAGTTCTCGCTGCTTATAACTCAAGAACTAATTGACGGATCGAAGAACGGAAAAATATGGGTCTTTTTATTTTTCAAACTAACAAATTCGGCATTAAAAATATGGTAAACGACCCCATTATATGTTAATATTTAACATTCATTAAATATACGGATGATTTTTCGGGAGTTTAGGTCCTTTTTTTGGACTCTTTTCGGCTGCGCATGCGCTCCAGTGAACACTTTACGCGTTCTTTATCTAATTTACGCATGCTGATGTTCACTGCCTTAAGACCGCAAGCATTAATGTGAATGCACCCATATGATATCGTTGTGTTCCTTGGTGATTAGGAAGTTGATCACTGATGTAAAGACCTATATGTTGTTTTCGGATTACTGATAAATAAATTTTAAAATAAAATTTTCCATTTCCAAATAAATTAGAAGGTGTAGCCTAACATAAAAAGGTTCGGAGCTGCTTTAGAGATATTTAAATGACGCACTTAGTAAACGCTAAGCGCTCAAAGAAAATGCCCTAAACTCCCGAAAAATCATCGGTATATTTAATAAAAAAGATGTCTGGAATTCAACTTACCAATTAATATTAAATATTCATAATTTTGGAGTAAGGGAGAGGCGGCAAAACGTAGGTCTGGTGCGGTGTTGGTTTACCTACAACGGTCACTTATTAGCGGCCCCTTGGGAAATAATGGCGCGGGAGATGCTTTTCAAGGAAGCCGACGGGGTGTCTCATGGGGGCGGGGGTTGCGTAAAGGGTCCAAGAGGGAGGAGTTTTGGAGAGGGGAGGGGTTGGAAGCAGCTTGGCAGCTTCAGAGAGAGAGAAGGATCGCACAGCCAGTCGCCGTTCTTCTCCCCGCCTCCAACCGTTCCGGCGGCCAACCCCGTTCACCGCTCTCCCGTCCCCTAGTGGGAAATCTCTACTACGCATGCGCGTCGTGTACCCGGGGGTGGGATATCTCTCGTCGAGATGTTCACACGGATATCCCGCCTTCCCTTGGATGAGGAGAAGAGCTCCAGAGAGCGTGAGGAGTTGCGGATGTTATATTGACGGCCGGCGACTTCCTAAGGGGTCTGCCTCGAGTGTTTCGTCTTCTTCTGGAGAAGCTAACTTATGGATTCAAAGCTCCCTCCACGAAGACTACGGTGAAGACAGCCAGTGTCTGCCTACCTCGCGTGTTTCGTGTCCTCAGGAGGAGTTACTGGAAGTTCCTTAGCCCCACTCTGGCGAGACTTCCTCGAGGGTCTTCCTCACGCGTTTTAATTTCTAGGAAGGGCCAACACCATTCTTTTTTTGTTCTTAGTGCGTGGGAACCACAGACTTTCAGTGACTTTGTCGCGTGTGTTGTCTTTCTGGGGAGGAGTACACGTTGGACTGCATACCTGTTGCGAGGAGAGGACTTAAGACTTTGTCTCTTGTGTTTTTTCTTCTTGGGAGTACTGCAATCAGCAATAACCTTCAACGTCCCCGCTCCAAGGAAAGCAATTTCCTTCTGGGGACTTCCTCAGGGGTATACGTTGCATTATTTGCCCCCTGTAGAGAGGTATACGGAGACATCCCTATCAAGAGAAGAGAATTCAGGCCTACCGGCTACTTCCTCGGAGGTCAGAGGCTCTTGCCTGGCTCGTGTCCTGGTCGGGGACGACCAGAGGCATTTCGCGTCTCGGTTCGCGAGGAGGGGCCCCGCTCCGATGCTCCTGAGGGCGGTCCACCCCCAGGCCCGCGAGGCCCTGCTTCTCGACTGTCCCGAGCCGCTCTACCTCCACCGCCACAATCAGTACCCGCCGCCCCCGCACCCCATCTACCTCCCGCACCGCTCGGACATCAAGGAGGAGGGCTTGTCCGAGTGCGACCAGCGGGAGGGGCAGCCCGAGGCGTCCGGTGCGTCCCTGCCCGGCGGCTCGGGGTCCACTTCCCCGTGCTCCTTGGGGCCGGCGTCCCCAGCGTCCAGCCGCGGGAAGCGCAGGGCGGGCGGCGGGGAGCGCGGCTCGGACCGCCACCGGCGCCGGGCGTTGCAGTCTCCCGAGGAGGCCCACGCTCAGAGGGCGATGGCCAACGTGCGCGAGCGGCAGAGGACGCAGTCGCTGAACGAGGCCTTCGCCTCCCTCCGCAAGATCATCCCCACGCTGCCCTCGGACAAGCTGTCCAAGATCCAGACGCTGAAGCTGGCCGCGAGGTACATCGACTTCCTGTGCAGGGTGCTGGAGGAGGAGGGGGAGGAAGGCGGGGCGGGGGGCATGGGGGCCGCGCCTCCACCCTGCTCGTACGTGGCCCACGAGAGGCTGAGCTACGCCTTTGGCGTGTGGCGGATGGAAGGGGACTGGAACGGGAGGCCGTGACGGATGCTGGACACGCCGGCATGGTGAGTGAAATCCGATCCTACTAGAATTAAGCAATTTGAGGTGCTGCATACAATATCAGTATAAAATGAAGGTAGGTAATGTTGAACCAATGATCGGATCTTTATCTGATTGTGATGTTTTTGTGATTGTGATATTTTGGTTTGAAATAGATTGGTTAAACAAATATTTCTGGGCGCAAGTCATATGTTATGGTTGGTTAATATGCGACCGAGGTTCGTTACGACTTAATTTATTCACCCATTCCCCATCACCCATTGTAAAGTTACTTACTTGAAACAATCTTTCGGAAGGCCACTCACCCATTGGCGCAACATTGGCCGTCTAAAACTCGAAAAAATGTGTTAGGTAGCCTCTGGGTCAGTATATTATAAATATCAGTATTCTATTAGGGAGCTTTATCCCATACTCCTCCCATATACGTAAATTTCTTCGTCTGTTCTGTATTTTTCCCTCTCAGCTTAAATGTTATCCCAGCCTTTCTTCATTTTCAGAACCTTGTAGTTTACAATCACCCTATGTCCCTCATACTGTGTAGGCTGCGGTAGCCAAGTTTGTAAAGACTGCCAACCTGACAAACCAAAGGTCGTGGGTTCGAATTCCACCCAGGGTATGGATGTTATGATCATCTTAGCAAAAATATCTTAGATGGTGCAATGTAACCCTAGCCGTTACTCCTAGAATCCGATATGTCCTACTGTGGATTTTGTAAAGTACTGAGCAAATACTGTAGGGCCTCCCCTTGCTAACCGATGAAATATTACCTATGTATTATGGTAAGTAATCTAAGCACAGAGCACCTGAAAACCGATTTCAACTGAAATACGTAGTCATTAGTAGATGTCATTAAGTTTAGAAACTTCAGACCTTTAGTCACATTTTCTGCACTTCAATGCACTTCTCACAAGTTTTTCTTAAGTGAGAAGGAAGTTCTCAGTGATGAGTGTTTCACTTATTCCTCTTCCTAACCAAACCTATTATGTTCCTCCATGCACTTCTTTGAATTGCTCCCTTTGACCCACGTGTAAATTTACAGTGATAGGATCTTTGACAATAGCTGATTTATGAAAAATTGTAATGGACTTGGCCCAGTCTACCTAGAACGCAAGCACGTCCATAAAATAAATAAATGAATTTCAGTTTTATTCCAATAGTGTTCACCTTCGCTCCCTCGCTAGCATTCCTAACTCATGACAACCTACCTATTAACCTCCTCCTTTGTCGCGTGCGAAATTATTGTCCCATTACGTTGGCGTACTGTTGCTTACCTCTTCTTTGGGATGAGTATGAAGACCGTCTTCAAGAAATCTCCTGACCATGCTCCGTCACCCCTCAGTGTCCTTCCACTTCGTATCATTTGCCCAATCTACTACTTACCTGTTATTTATATTCAATTCTCATCACATTTAATTCATAAATTATGCTCGTACGGTCTTTCTTATTTCTTCCCTCTCTCTACTTTGTAATCACCTCCGTAGCAATCCGAGCTTCATAACCTCTTATCACATCTTATTCTATTGCCCTTTCCGTATATAATTTGGTTGTCCTCTCTAACCTCCTCTATCCCCATAGATTTTGATTTTCTCTCATAATTCATTGCCCTTTATCTTATCTTCATCCAAAATATTATTTTTTGATCGTACGTTTTGTTCGTATATACTAAATACTGGACCTTTTAATCCTCTTGATTGGTGAGTTGCCACTGAATCGTGGCTAGAAGCTAATATTTAAGGATGCTGTTCGTAATCTCTAGCCATAATTTAAGAGCATTCAATTTCCTCCTGTACTTCTCGAAACTTTCCAAGCATACTTGCAAAAAAGATGTTGTTCCCATTAGGTGGTAGTTATTTCAAAGTCATTCCTATGGAAGAACTCCATTTTTTACTTGCTCTTTTCACTTCGTACTTTCAATCCGCACTACAATGCATCCATATCCCTCTCCCTTCACCAACTATCGCATTCCACCCTTCGATAAAAATGTATTATACACTGCCTGCAATGGTAATATTTTTTTCAATCGAAAACGTATATCATCGTAAACATGTCCTTTTTCCAGGGGGTACTATTCAACGCGTATACTTAAACCGAACTTGTCAATGCAATGTAGCCGTAGTAACAAGATTAACATACATTTTGTTAATGAAATTATTCAACTGAGTAGGAATTACATAGGATTCTACTTCTTTGGTACTGTTAAAATAATTACAATTTTCAACTCAATCAGGGCATTGAACAAAACATATAGAAAATTTTGGTACGAGCATCATTACATCGTTAATATGATCTGTATTCACTATCGTCCTCGCAAACTTTGATTCATCTCGGTTGTCAAAAAAGGCGTGAAGTACACTCCCCTGTAGCGTACTGTACTCAGCCCATATTCTTGCGGTTCGTTGTGAAATGTGGATAAGTAATGTAATAGCAACATAAATTTGAGTTAGTAGCAGCGGTATATTTTCGTCGTCATCGCTAGTCATATATCCCAAGATTGGTTTTACGGAGCTCTCCCCTCGTGGTGGTTAACCTGTAAATAAACGTGATCTTACCCTCTAAAATCCTCTCTATCTGTTTCACGAATTCACGAAGATGTGTGGCAGTGGGAACGTTCAAAGAAATATCTACCTGGCTGTTTACACATGTGTTTTTATTTCCGACCATGGCTTCGATACAGATTATCATATTTTCATCGATCAGAGTATCATTATCAGAGTCACCTTGATAATGACACTATGTATCGAAACCATGGTCGGAAATAAAAACACAAGTGGAAACAGCCAAGTAGATAGTTCTTTGAACGTTCCGACAATGAAGGATTTCCACCAAGTTACGCCCGCTACCAATACTTACTTATGGGTGGTAGTGGTATTGATGGTAACGTACACATCTTCACGTCACCTGATGGTACTGAGTCCTCTAGGACCAGAACGTATTTTACTCTGATAAGCATGGTTGTAAACGTTTGGTGCATTAAATTGAAAAAAAAAATTATGGCTTTCGTTCTCTCCCTGAATTCCCGTTTTCCTCCTCTGCTTGTTCACTTTCTTGTGTACTGAAAATCAAATCACCGAAAGAATAGAGCGTGAAAATAGAATATACAAGGCAGAGTGGTTAGCTGACGTGGGTTTTTACAGACTGAATTATCCATGAAGGTTCTGGTGCAGTGTAAACGTTTGATACACTGAAATACCGATCCTTACATTAGATGCTCACTTTGTAATCCCCATCAATAATCAGCTAAGTGAGACTGAATCAAGAAGTCCTTAATTTATGTTGTCGATTTTAGAATGGATAATGTGATTGGGAAGGTTATGAGGGTGGACATGATGAGTCGGGGTCAGAACGGAAGGGTAATAATGTAAAGGGAGGAACGAAGGAAACATGTGTCATAAGGATAGAAATAACCTGGGGGAAAGAGAAATAGTGGTCGACCACCCAAGAGGTGGTCAAATAACTTCAAGTGGTAGGGGTGAGGGAGTTGTTATCAGAGATAGAGAGAATCAGCAGATCTGTTTTCGATGAAGAAGAAAATGACACTATGTTGTTATAATAGCAATGTGCAGATGGAATTTTCTGGTACCCGTAAACATTTCGTTGCTGCTGGACTGAGGGATATGAGGCCTTAATTGCCCGATAATTTTTAAAGAATTATTCAATATAAAAACGAGCATTTGTGTTTGTTTTTAATGAGAAACGATGAATTCGCTTATTCACCTTTTCTACCCCATCTGTGCATGAGCGATAAGCATACGAAATTAATTTGATTGAAGGTGTATTCGTCGGGTCTTAGATTTCAGAAACGAAGCGATTTTCATCCTCGGGGCACCTCAAAAATGTACCCATTCCATTGGGAAAAGGCCACGTTTTCGAATTTTTGTCTCGGTTTCGAAAGAATGCGATCAGTGGTACCATAAAAAAATGACACATGTCTTAATTAGGCGTAGTGATTCAATCCTCTGTCCATGTCCATCACTCACGGTGCCCATCGCATACGCAGATGATTTCGACAGCGCGCCAGATCAGTTCCGGGCCGTAGCTGGGGCCTGTGATCCTCGTTTAGACATTTTTGTTTTTTTTTCTATGCGTTCGCGGTCAGCTGAAAGGAAAGCATCGAAAGTTTAGTTCCACAAAAAATGACCTTGATTGACCAAAAATGGTGCTCGATATTAAAGTTTTATGCATTGACATGGCCCGCAGAGTTTCGATGTGTCACTGGAAAATTAACCCTTTCGCTGCGAATGCTGTACGCGGAGCCGGTTCATGGGTGTTCTCAAGTAAAAATTTTCACTCGTGACATTTGAATGCAATATATATAAATTAAAATTCGAAAGTGACCGTGACTCCATCTAGTGAATAAAATACAAGTGCTTTATCATCCTGTGCATTTATATACGCGGTAGAGTTAGAATGAAAAAGCAGAGAAGACAAAAACCCAAATGAAAATCAAGACGAGGCATACTCGTCATGCGCATACTAGCAATATGCTCTCATGACTAGTCCAAATCCACAGTAGATCTCGTTGCGGGCACTTTGTTATCCAGGGAGTGGGACAGAAGAGGTACTCTTACCCTGCCTAAAAACTCCCGGATAGTCGCTCCAATTTGTTCGAGCAGTTTTCCGTACCCAGGTAAAGTGAAAATTGCGGCATAAAATTTTTTTGAACGAGATACCAACGAGATACTTCCTAAATATGCTACGTTCCTTAGTACTTACGCGTGGATTCCGTGATGAATGAACCGAATCGCAACAGAACCGGGAAGTAGGGAATGCCTATAATTTAATTGAATAGACATTTTAGTTTTGAAATTTAGGAAAAGCTTTGAGAAATACAATGACAGTTGACCATAAATCAGGGAGTTCCATTTTTAATGGACTCTATCACTCTTCAAGGCTCCAGCGTGGTCATCATTCTACTGCACTTTTATAGTTTATCTATTCATTAAAAATTTATTGCTAGTATATGGATTGATATCCGAAGAAGCAATTGGCTTCGAGGAGCAGTTATATTTTTGAAGGGAATGTGAGAGGAGAGAAGAGTAAATATTAAAAGTAGCATTTTCAGACTAAGTAATTCGAAGGATTTAATTTACCGAAAAACGCTCAGGAAATAACAGAAATCCGTGAAAATTTTAATTTTCAATATATTTTACCACTGCCAAAAGATAACCGTTACCTTGGCCCATTGAATTTGGATGGACAAACTAAGTTGATTACTTAACAATAATAGGGAAAGAAGTTTCCGTATTTCACCTGGAGTACTTTGTTTCGACTAGTTACGGCATGTTGAATGAAGCGTATCGTAAATAAAAATTTCCTTATTCATAAAAACAATGGAATTAGACAAAATTAAATAACTTTCCGATGTAAAACTGCCAATTCTGTGTAAAAATTTGGGAACAATTCAGGCATACCCGCAATGAGCCGTTGACACAAACGACATTCGTTCGTCCTGGCTTCTTGAAAGAAAATTTCTAAGTCTATTTCCCGAAGTAGGTTTCATATAGTTTGGCATTCACGAGTGAGCTGTGCGTTCTTTGGAAAGAAATCGATATAGATTCTGTGTTTCCCTTTGTGCTTCCCGACTTCTGGCCGCTGCACTTTGTGATCTAATCTTTTTTTTGGTGAGGTTGACAATGGGCCCTTTCATCTTCCTCGTCTGCGGCAGTACGGTTACAAGGCGCCTCGAGCGTCAGAATTATTTACTCCGTCTCAGACTGTCCAAATATTCGGATCGTGGGTCGAAGCCACACTCCTCTAGAGGTGCATAAGCTATTCCTCTCCTTTGTGTGTTTCCTGCGTTGAATGCACGCACTGTGGAATCGCTTTCCGATCATCTCTGGACCTGCGATGACTTCGTAGGTAAGGCAGTCGTTACTTTTTCGGGGAGTTTCGGGGTCAAACTAACTTTCAAATGTGCCCTTTGAAAGTATATATGCCCGCTATAAATTCCTCATCTATTAATGTACTGGCTCAAAGGATTTAAAAATATGGAAGCGTAGCAGCGGGACATGGTATTATTTGCGTGTATCTACGACCTATAGCTCTAGACTCAAGAAGAGATTTCTGCATAAAAACGCGTCAAGAAGCAATTTGTTAAAACTGTTGTTTAAACGAATGAAAGGCATGGTAGTTTGGTGAAAACAGGAGTGGGAATCCATGTTTGTAGGATGCGTTGATTTCAAAGTTAAACGAAAATTGGTTGAAATTAAAGATAATATTTTTCGTAGTTTTATTCCCCTCAAATAGCAATGTGATTAATAAGCTCCCTGCTCCATGTATGAATAATAATTATCTGCCGTTAGTTATTCCATACTATGCTGTGTGAACTTGAATGAACATGATTTACTACCGATAGAAGAACCAATATCCGTACTGCATCTGTTATTTTTTTTTATTCTGCTCATGGTTTCGGAACTTAGCTACGTCATCTTGAGCTGTGGAATTGGTTCACTTGCGTTGTAACAAATCTTTATCAAAAGTAGTGTCGACGACATTTCATCTACGGTCATTAGGCGTAGCGAATACTTTGACTGCCTTAGAAAATAAGGAAAAAACCCTAGCCACGAAAACAATGCTAATCTTTGTGTAAAGCGGGACCGAGTCATGGCAACCGTAGCTACGTTGTTGTGTGAGCTAGACTCACATCATTCAAACTTCCTTCTAGTGATTCTTTCGAGAAGAAGAATAGCAGTAGGAAGGAGAATATTACAGCAAAAATTTTCAGATGATAATATAAAAGAATATTTGGATGGTCATCCCGGCTTTTGGGCAGAGTTTAGAGAACACGAGGCAAATTATAAACGGTACAAAGGTGAGAAAATCAAATAAGTGCATTTTATTACTAAGTTGGTCTTCTTCGAGCTTAATGAAATCACTAGGTTGAACGAATTATGCAATTGCAACTTACTGTTCCTAACCTCCTCGTTTTCTCTCGCCTTTTGTTACTGGTAATGCTAGTCTAAACAGTATCCCTGTGGACCAAAGATGTCATCATTTGTGAGATTCACATCACATGGAATAACATAGGTTATACGCATAGGGAATATATTTCTAACGTTCTCCTGTCTTGATCTTATAACTCATCAAATGTCCTTCTTTGCCGTAGCTAGGAGATAAGCTCTGGTGTGGACGATACATAATATGTGCCAACGCCTGAATTTAGAATAAATATCCTTACTTTCTGCGCGAACATTTCTCGTGATTTAGGGTTATTGGTTATGTGCACACACACTATTGAATCCGTATTGAAATCAATCTCTGACTTCGATTTATCGTTGTGGCTCTTGGATATGATTTCTTCTTCAATCATTACGAATTGATGTAAGATGGTTTGCAGGTCCAGTGTGATACGTTTGGAATGAGGATTGATCACTATATTACAGAATTTATGAAATTCTCGAGGATAAAGGAAGAAGAATTTAATATTCGATTTGGTGGGCTTCGGCTAGAACAGGTGGAACAGTTTCGTTTCTTGGGAAGCGTATTACGCGGAGGTGGGCGTAGTAGTAATGTAGTATCAAGAGAAGAATTGATTTAGCTGAGCAGTCGATTATCAACAGGAAGGAACTGTCACGTGCTTTTTGAAAAGAAAGTGAAATGAGATCAATGGTTGAAGGGTGTACTCTTTGGAAGTATATCTTAATATGAAAGAGAACGTAATGTTTTCCAAACTATTTATCGCTATCTCGGCCAGTTTCTACGTCTTCACGTCACTGTCCCTCTTGAAAATGACGGGAAAACGTCGAAACCGGTCGAGGTAGCGATAAAAAGTGTGGAAAACAGTAAAGTCTGTTTCTTATTATGATAACTAAAAGGTTGTTACAGAAAGAGGAAGTAGATGCGTACTTGTGTTGAATTAACACCAGCTTTTGTTTATCATGTAAAAATTTCATGGTTTTGTTGCCTCATATTGCGAGGCATAATTTGGTTTTCATTGTTTGAAACTTAATTAATTTGTACCCTTAAATGTAAAAATGAATAGCATATGTAACATGTGCCAGTAAAACGTTTCCGTTAAATCATACTGGTATCCATCGTGGACCGTTAAAAGAACTACATCATGTATTAACTAAATGCATATAATATTTTTAGTAACAAAATAGTACTTCTAGAGCAATAAATTGCAAAGTTTCAACTTATGACCAAAACCATGGGTATGTACGTAAAGATACATCTACATCTACATCTACATCTACGCGATACCCTACAAGCCACCGCGAGGGTGTGTGGCAAGGGGTGAAGATCACAGGTAGGGGGTCAAGATAAGGTTAATGACGAGCTTGATATGGAGCCTAACGTGGTATAGATCTGATTCATTAAACTCCAGGGAAAATAAACGAGAAAAGATTGAGATTGGGACCGGTAGATGTGTGTGGAGGAGAATGGAGAAAGTGCAATAAGGATAAAAAAAGACAAGCAGATGAAGTTTTGGCCATTTTTGTGGAGGGAAAAAGGCTGCGGGCAGAAATTAGAAAAAGGCGGTGAGTAGGTGGGAAAATTTTCGGGATATATTACGCTCCTTAGGATTTCTGAGAAGTGGTTATTGCTTCTCTCTTGGACATGATTTTGCATTTCGTCGGTGCAATAATAATGTATGTTCCAACGAACGCACACAAGTTTTGTGCGCTCTATGAATGCGTGCCTACTTTTTAAATCATTTATTCGGAATTAATCAACGCTTGAGTCGTTATTAATCATTATATCACTTTCGGGGTGCTTTTACACTTGCATTTAAATTTTAAAGCCGGGAATTGGGAGTGTTCTGTTAGCCCTCGATCTTCATCAACTTCGTCTTCACTGGTTGTCAAGGCTACGGATTTGCGTTACGTAGCCTTCTACTATATTACTCTTTCAGTTAGGTTCTTCAAAATAATTTCTATTCTTTAAAATGTCAATTCTCCTCTTTTGAATTATTCAACTGAAAATTTGCGGAGAGTAAAGTTGACTTGTGTTGAAAACTACGTCGTTGAAAGAATATTTCCATGGAGACCAATACTGACATAATTTAGCGGTGGTCTTAAGTTTAGTCTTAGTTACGTTTCTTATTTCCATTTTACTACGATACATATTGTGTATGGCATTAATATATTATTTTCATATAATTATTGTTATCTTATTTAGAATTGATATTTCTTATTATTATTATATTTTTTACTTAGTTATTCATGATGAAGAAACCAAAGGTTTGTGGCTTGACTAATTATTGTTAGAGCAATTTGAAATTGTTTATCACCCTGTTGTAAACAAATTGTGTAGTGACCATGTATTTTAGTTTCATTCATCACTTCTGAGAATTTTAAGTATTTGACGATAGCATTTGATGTATTTATTGCGATCGGTTGGATTGGTGGCCGAAAATAAAATGGGACGGGGATATATGGGAATCATTAAGGGTGGCCGATTTCACGGTCCGTCATTCTTTTAACTACCGCAGCTTCGAAGTTTTCTCCCTCCCTCCTGTTACGCACTCCTACCTTGGATCCGACTGTCTTCGGGGACCCCACGCTTCCTTCTTCGCACGCCACGCGAGGAAGAGGGCCAGGCACTCGTCCAACAGCCAAAGCTGTGGAAATTCGGTCGTTTCTCATTTAAAATTGAATCTCTCTCGCCTGGGGGCCGTTAAAATTAATTGTCCTTCCTTCCGCGACTCAAATCAGGAGCGGGGAAACAGAAACGGGAGCCCGTCTGATGAATGAACGTCTTTATCGTTAATTATATCGTGAGTTCTAGACAGTTTATTTCATTGACAATGCATTTATTTTCATATTACGAGGGCTACGAAATGCCAAGGGTATGTTTGGAGGTAACATTCCGGTCTAGGAAGAAATATTTTACAATACATTCACGTACCTTCAAGCGAACATACTTTAGGGGTAATTATTCGTAGTTTTTCCTCTGTAGCATGTACTTGAGGGTCTGTATTTGAAGTTTTTTCATTAGTGCGCATCATTTTCCGCGATAATCTCGTCTATAATACACCTCTATGAATGTGGATAGAAATTTTGGGGCGTATGTGATAGTATTCAGAACGTTGCCATGCTTAATTGCTTGAAATGCGCACGCCAACTTTACGTCCGAATTCGTAGTCGAACAGCCGTTTTTGAAGGATTTAGCACATCTGGTGATAAACTTCCAGGAGAGGTCTTATTTCACTGTCAAAAGTAGTTGCTTGGCTATTTTAAAATTATGGCTCAGACCGGAGCTTTCTGTGAATTTATTTAATTGTTGGTTCGTCCTGCTCCTGACGTTTTTCATAGTTTGTTTATTTATTGAGTTGAAAGGTTGACTATTTTTTCCTTTTTTTTTCTTTTTCTTCATTAAAATTGTTTTGCCCGTTTAGCATGTCGTAGGGTTTTGCGAATCGTGGATTTGGATTCAGGATCTTCATAGGTCATGTGAGTCATGGAAAATATTAGTTGGACTGTGAGCCGTGGTAAGCTAAATAAAATGTGTAAAAGTCATGGACAATATACTTGAGGAAACCTAAAGAAAGGATTTGAAAGGAATGGAAATATACCTACGTGAAATCGTTCATGCTATATTTTATTGAGTATGGTTGACCCAAGCTCTCCGGTAGCGGAGGTGGGAAAGATGTTATTAGATCTTTCTCGCATTTCAATTTTCTTACATTCTATTTGCTGTGTACGTCGGAAGAACGCTGTGAGAATCAATTTTCTTTATTAAATTATAGACGCAAGGAATGGGATACAAATACCAATTTCATCTTTAAACTCAATTTTTTGTAATGCAAATTGGTCACTGGACACGTGAGAGTCATGGAATTCTTAGAGCATCCTGTAATGCCGCAAAGCGGTGTTGCAAGTGTCGGCATGTGGATTTCGCGATGGCAACTAGCATTATCATCCAGTATTGCGTGCCGTAGGACATTGAATATTTTTACACTGATATATCTCTTAGGCTGCTGTCTCCATATCGTACTGAGACGTTATATTAATGCTACAGCAGACCAGTGGCGTACAGACGGTGAGGGGGGTTTGGATTTAAACATATTTACCCCAAAAACATATTTACCTGAATCCGTAAATTATCTCTTCTATCGCTTTTTACATATGTTTAACACTCTACCCACACTTTACCCCAAAGCACTTTTAAAATATGATCACGTTCAAGATTCAGTTACTCTCTCCTGCTATGTACTATATTTTGTATATTTTGTGTAGTTTTGCACTAGCGTTTAGAATTTTTCTTATGGTGCTGAAAAATATAGTTGAATTGTCCTCACGAAAAGAGAATTTTAATTTAATAGGATAACGTTTACCATATTTTTATTGCCGAATCTCATGGAGTTTGTAAGATAAAAAGACCCGTATGAATCCGTTTTTCGATCCGTCAATTAGTTCTCGAGTTATATGCGGCGAAAAACTGATGTTTTTAACGCTTTCGGAAAAGTAGGCGTGCATGCGACCTCTTACGTCATCCACTTCGTCCAATCACAGCTTAGCCAGCGAAGCTACTTCGCCTTATCGCCATGGGGGACACACGGCTGACTCTACTAATAGGAGCGGTTGCGACATAATTTGTGCGAGCAGACTTTCCGACGCCTCCATCCACTCCCTTCCCTAAAAGTAGTCAAGGACTTAGTAGATGACGTAGTAAGTTTCAAATCAGCTTGTTCGGTGGGCGTCACCTTTTGCTTACTTTAATTTTTATTTATGAGTGAATGGCTCTGGTTAGAAGATTAATTTTTTCACTAAAATTCACTTTTCGTTTCCATCTAACGATTTCGTGTGCAAAATTGCGATTTTGGTCCCCATTATTGTTTTGGTGAATAATAATCTAAATATCATTTTATGATGATAACATAAATATTAATGAAATCCCCCTGAAGGAAATCCTGCGTACGCCACTGTAGCAGACATATCTTTATATTACACGGCCTTAAATTCAAGGGAGAGGGATTATTTCTTGGAAAATTGTTGAGCAAAATACCAAAGTGTTTATTTTCATTATTTATTTCGAAAAAATATTCATCTATGCCCTAGATCAGTCCAGGATGCATCATGGGATTCGCGGAATAATTTGTCCTCTATCAGGATGGCTCTATTTATCTGTGAACAAATTACACTGTGTTCCGCAAGTAACCTGAGAATTTGTTTTGATTTCATGATTTATTCTGTTGAAGAATGCAGCAGGCCGCGACGGAAATTTCTGATAAGGATGACTTTAGTTGAAAGCATGTATCTATACTTTCTATGACTAAATGCCTACCTCGATACTGTATTTTTTAAAGAATATATGAATGATACATACTTAAAGAGCTACAATCTGATAGATTTGATGCCGCACTTCCGTCCCGACTCCTCAACCAGCGATTTGGCACGATGAAGGTTACCTCCTACGCCGCGCCGCCTCGCAGTTTTACGGCTTATAGGTAGTTGATAGTAATTATACCCTCAACGCATTAGAAATACTTCGTAAATGTTCACGAAAAAAGTTATTTTATGACGACTAACATGAAAAGAGGTTGCCTTAGCAATGAACATTTTCGTCCAAAAATAAATTAGTTTCTAAGGATGAACGAGGAATTTCTTAGTCATGGATGTTCGTCAGATTTCGGAAAAAATAGGATTCAACTATAACAACAACAACCAGACTGAATTTCTGGTCGAACTCTTGTTTTAACGTAATTCACCCGTATCAGGCCACGAATCTGAATTTTCTTTAATCTGTAATGATTGCACATACGTTAACTCCACGATTGGAGGTCAACATGCTGGAATAGAAGTATAAATCAACTAATGAGATCCCATAGATTATTTATTGGCATATGTTTGTGAAGGTCATGAGGAAATGGGGAATTATTATAATGCCATAGTCTCAGCCTTGCGTGGAAATTGATTCGGAGCGTACAATTTCATCATTAGATGTTTCCTCGAAGTTGGAATGAAGAGTATCATCGTATGTTGCTATTGGAAGGGAGAATATTTGGGAGTTGTATAATTTTCCAAGCGTCGTACACCCAGTACTCAACAGGCTGTGAGCGTGTTTATGAACGGGAAGTCTCGTTATTAGCTGTCACCACCTCGCAACCAGCGTCCCCTCGTGAAAAAATGCACTCCGCCAACATAAATATTAACGCGTTAGACGACTTTCTGGACACTTGACTCATATCTTTACAGCAGCGCTCAGAAGTAATTCACACTTTTTTCGTCAGTATGACAGGTTTACTGCCGTTTTCAAAAATATTGCTTTATTTACGCTTTCCGTTTTTTTTCTGTTTTCTATGGGCATACGTGGGAAAATCGAATGTAGAATAGTATTTTCCGCACCTCATATCACGGCGCTCCTCGGCACTAGAAGAATTTGAGCATCGGTCAGTTATACTAGGGAATCTCATCACCCTCCATGTAGTTCGCCCCGTACGAGCGTAATACAGTCTCGATTATTGTGTGCCCCGAGGGGTCTTGTCTGTACACGTCGTACTGAGGGCTATGCTCCTTGGGCCGAAACGTAAACATCCAAGTATGAGTGCACGCGTCATGCTCTCGGAAAACTGTTACCAAGAGTGAGTAAATACTGTGAAACTAAGCCATCCCCGCGTATAAACCCACTAATTACCTTCTAGAATGAAGTGATTGTGTAATTTCACGATAAAAGTAGTTTTTAAATATCTTTTATCAGTCTTCGAAAGACTGTTGTGACCGGTCACTATGGTTTAGATCATTTGCAACATGTTCGCAATGAAACCATTTCGTTTACTATGATATTTTCTCTTGCATTTAAACGTCAAGTAGTGTTTTTGGAGTTAATAGCCCTCATTGCTGCCTTCATAAGCCTTAATTGCTGATATTTTCCCTCCGAATCGAAAGCAAAGTAAGTTTCCGTTAGATTTTTTGTACAACGCATGCTTAATGACAAAATCATACGCACATGACTTGAAATTTTACCGTGTTTTGTTTTTTTCTGTCTCTCTCTCTCTCTCTCTCTCTCTCTCTCTCTCTCTCTCTCTCTCTCTCTCTCTCTCTCTCTCTCTCTCTCCTGTCTCTCTCATGTCCGTTCCCTTGATGTCCGGCGAAGTTTAGCTACTTTCGATAGGCAAGCGTCGAGGGAACGTTGAATCGTTCTTCAGCATTTTCCCTTATATTAAATATTTCCTTTTCATCAATGCAATTTCAAGAGGGATGGTTTTCGTGTTCTACACTTTTATTTCCCAATGTTGCTTATTTACTTCAAGGTCCATAATACTACGGCACTGTAAACTATTTGCATTTGCTCATAGATGATAAAGTGAGAGAGAGAGAAATGGTGAGAATAATATAATTATTTGATTGAGTTACTTTTCAGAATGGCACATAAAAATTACCCGTAATCTGAAGTTACTTCTTCCATGTACGTGAGGCTTATTCTTGATTTTCGTAACCATCTCACACCTCCAATGAGTCGAAAGAATAAACAGCTACTTCGATCACTTATGAGGTTTTAGACTGATGAGGTACTTCGTGATGACTGTCCATTATCAATTGAAATATTTTTATCCTTTTTTTTATAAATTTATGCGATTATTCATACGCCTTTTTAGGCAGGTAAGTGATTCGCAAAGACAAAAGAGCGATGTTACTTGTCACTAGTTAAGCCCAACCTTGAATATGTAGCCAGTGTATGGGATCCGAATGAAATAGGTGTGATCAGAGAGCTACACAGAGTACAGCATAGAGCAGCTAGGTTTGTTAAAAGGTGTTACGATAGTTTTAGTAGTGTATCAGAATTAATACAAGAATTAGGTTGGGAATCATTATCAGATCGTAGGTTAAAATACAGATTAAATATATTACAGAAATTTAAAATGGATAGCTTTACTGAAGATGTTAAATATATATTTATACCACCCGCGTATTATGATAAATTCGATCAGATACATGAGATTAGAGAGATAGATTGTCGTACCGATAAATTTAAAATGTCATTTTCCCCCCGTACTATTAGAGAACACAATCGGCAGCATAGCAAAGGAATAGGTAGGTGAAATTTTGTAGAGTAGTCTATAGCGCATGATGCATGCATTAACAACCAATCTCTTTATTACTATGCAAATACTAACCATGTAGCTGTATGTGACCCATATTATTAGCATGTTTCCATGTAGTACCCTAGTTGCATGTCAATAGTGCATGTTTTGGTGATCTTCACTCCCTGCCACACACCCTCGCGGTGGCTTGCAGGGTATCGCGTAGATGTAGATGAGACTTGCCCCTCGTGTTTCCTTCATCATTTCGCGTAAGAGCCTAATGTCAATGCTTTAAATATTTTATTGTGAGCAAATAGCGAAGGATGTTAAAGAAAAGGCGTAAAAATGGATAGGTTAACCGACAGGAAAATTGAGTGGAGAGCTGCGTTGAATTAACCTTAGCATTGATGACTGGTGATGACGTGAGTTTTTGCTGGCCTTTCTATCACTTCGGCTTCAGTTTACTATTTGATAACGATCGTAAATCATCGCCGTTGTATTTATTGATGATAACGTCGCTTGGTGTGCATGGAGGGATGCAAAATCAAATGATAAAACTATCCCATCACTTTCGTGCGAGATACTATTGGGCGTGTGTTCTCGATAACTAGCCTTAAATTCTTCTCGTCACTTAGATAATTTTTTCCCCTGGAATCAGGAATTCCGGAGGACCCAAGCCCATCTCGCGGAAGCGGGCTCGCCGAAGTGAACGAGAATGCTTTCTGACGAGAGATTTGGTATTGGCGCGGGTTGTGAGGTTGAGGAGGGGGGGTTTGAATGGGACCTGCGGGAGATGTAGTGGGGGGCAGCAGCGATGAAGAGGAGGAATGGAGGCCGGGGAAGAAGAATTATGGCCTGACCGAAGTGGGGAAGACGGGAGATTTTTTATTTATTTATAGGAAGAGGAAGGGAAGGTGGGCGGGGGAGAAATGGGGGAAGAAGGGACTGATTGAGGATGGGAGAAAATGAGGGGGGAGGGAAATCAGTGTGGGGAGACCTAAGGAGGTTAAAAGCGGCGCTTCCGTGCTTTACGTGTTTTGGTGGTACTGTCGTGGTATAATTAGGCGCCGGCGGTATACTCCTACGCCGGGGTTACATCCGTAACGATATATTTGTGCTGTAGAATCGTAAGGTGGTATGCTGATGAGGATAGGACAAGACCAGGGACAAATTACGCGGACTGTTTATTAGGATACTACCCTTGAGATTTTTAAAACCAATTTTTGTGGTCGATTATGGGAGGATGAGTGGTGTGATGAGTGTGGTGAGTGACTAAAGAAATGAGGGAACATTGCAGATAAATAATTAAAAATATCCTCAGTTGGCTTAAGCTTGTTTAGCCTTAGCCATATTGAATGGCGGAATGTCTCCAGTTATTGCTGAATTAAAAGTATCTTTTCACTATGGAAAACGTTAACCACACGGTACGTAGAGCGTGGATTATGGTTCTGGATAGGTTAGTACCTATAAACCTAGTTGAAAACTTCGACATTAGTAGCTACTTCAAAGCTATTAGCAGAAGGAAATCTCTGTATTTTTTTCAAATAGTACAGAATACTGTAAAAAAACAAGAACTCGTGTTGGTTGCAAGGTCTCTGACGGAGCCACGAGAAAAAAACATCATGGCATGCCTGACACCTCGGCCCTCGGCTTACGAGATGAAAGTTACGGAAGTCATGTTCACATATCCTGTTTGAAAGGTGTTGAATCTTGAGGTTCACGCGTGCTTTGGGCTGAGGCCGTCGGAAAATCTGAAGCCGATTTCGTTGTTTATGCACCAAGACTGAGGTTATTCCAGAAACCCTTTTAAATATTATATTCCCATCCTACACTCTTGTGAAACTATTCCTCTTCGGAATGAACTCGATTTACTGCCGGTTAATCCTACCCAAGCATTAGTGCGATACTCAGAAACTTCATTTTTTCTGCGTTGCATGACTACCACTTTTGAAGAAGATCTGAACGACGATATTAACTAACATAACTTTGAGGCCGAGTTAGCTGACAGATGTTGAAGGCGTATTTTCAACTTCGTACGAGACTCAATGAGTGAACGACTGATTCGGCATGCATCATGGGTACCTTGCTGCATGCTAACCTTCTTAAATGGAAAAAGAGTTACGATAGCTGCCAAAGTACAAATCAACTTTAATTAGGATGAAGGTTTCTCGACTTCTCCATCGGGTTAAGTCGTTCAGACGTTTCGAGGGACAACTCGTCCATCGTCTTCAGAACTCGAGAAACCCTCACCCATATTATTCGCCGCGAGAGTACCAAATCTTACGTATATGAAATATGTTTCATGGCACCGTTCCGCTGAAAGTATTGGACCTTACCTGTGATCATTTTGTAAAATGAAAATGAGAAATTTTGAAAATTATCTAGACTATATTATTGTAATGAGAAAGTTATTAGTCATTCTCATTACACCTTTTTGCAGTATTTATTGGTACATGAATATTTGGATAATATCAGAGCATCGCGAACGTGATTTCTGAATGACAAAAATATTTCGGGCAAATGTTTTCCAAGAACTGAGGAACGTCTTATTTACTTTTAAGGTATGTTATCAGATTCTCTAGTAGTTCTCCGCTTTTGATGACAGAATTTTCTCCCGATACATCTCATTCATGGGCATTTTCAGGGTACGAGTAATTTACTTGTATTTCCGATGACATTCCGCACCTGGTTAGTTTGAGACACATGCAGAAATGCCAGTGGTAAATCCTCAAAACTTTGGTTAAATCATATTGTACAACCTGGCATCAATGAAGAATCCTCAGAGACTGAACCTGCTGTGGTTCTATTATCTCGTTTGGTTTTCCCCCTTTCTAGAATTCAAGATATTGGTCTCAATTCCCGGCGTCCTCAAGGTGAAGGTTGATTTTTATTTAGACAGTCATTGAGCGATTGAGTATCAGTGGGAAAATGGAAAGCGTCGCGAGTAATGCGAAAAACGCCGTTGGGAGAAGTCCGATCGCCAAAAATGAATTTTCTTGCACTTTTTCAAGGTGTTCTACGCCCAAACGACTTGAAAATCTCTTGAATAGGATCTTCTGAGCTTGCGTAATGAAAGCTATCCAGCGAAAGTCGTTGCTGGTGGTGAAGGATGCAAAACAGAAGACAATATGCCAATATGAATTCCTATATGAAGACGTTAGGGTATAGATGAATCACCTTCTGACCCCCCTCCCTCCACTCCCTTCCGTTTCCCTAAAAGCAGTCAAGGACGGGAGGTGGATGACGTAGTAAGTCTCAAAGTAGCTTGTTCGGTGGGCGTCACCTTTTGATTTTTTTAATTTTTGATTTATGAGTGAATGGCTCTGGTTAGAAAATTAATGTTTTCACTTTTCGTTTGCATCTAACAATTTCGTGTACAAAATTCCGATTTCGGTTCCGAGTAAATTCCCCCATTGTAGTCGTTAGCGAGGGAGTGACGGCTTTGGGAAATTTCTTCTTCCTCAGGGAAGTGACATGTGTTATGGCCTTTAGAGACGCAGCGTTGAATCTGCTAGCAATAATTTTTTTTCTATTTATCTTTTTAGTCGAGGGTAAATCCCAGAATTAAATCGACAGATTAAAAATGCTGAGCACAATCAAAATAGGTATATCTATATCTATCTATCTATATCTACATAATACCCTGCAAGCCACCACGAGGGTGTGTGGCAGGGGGTGATTTTTCACCAAACATGCACTACATATCATGCATTAAAAAAGAATAGTATTAATATAGTAGTCAGAACAACACTATTTAAAAAAAGATACAAATTGCTAAGCAAACATGCAAAAACATTCTGTTAGTAGGGTTAGCTTTAAGTACTCATACCAACATGCAGCTACCAATGCTATTCATTGCTACTCTCTGATAGGACATATTTACCGTTATTCGTATCTCTAATTGTTCGAGGGAAAAAGGACATTTCGAATCTATCAGTTCGGCAATTAGAAATCAGAAGTTAGGTATCAGGTATCAGAAGTTATACGATGTAATACTACCATCAGATGTGGTAGTCTTTTTCCCTCTTTTGAATTTTATCATTCATCACTGAGTTTATGTCAACGGTCAATTTTTTAAGTCTACTTGAAATTTAGTTACCTCCAATAAATAAAGACCTTATAATACAGCCAAACGACTTCGGAACGGCTTGAATGAAATTAGCTGACGTGTGTCGGTGAGTTGAAGGCGGTAGATGAGAGGACTACGGACATTTTCGTACTTTCGGCGTATTTTATCTTGACGATACTTTTCTTGAGAAATCGTCTTTTTAAGGCACATGCCAGATTCTTAGCTCATTACGCACTCATCGAAGCGTGGATGAAGTTGAACCTTCCCGAGGTGTCCATGGTTTTCCGCTTGGATACCTTTTGGACCGAATTACGGCTATTTCTCTGCGGATTATTTTCTCTAGCACTTGGTGCTGTCTTTGAGCTATCTTTCCTCGGTTAGTAATGACCGTTGTTGCGCTAGGCATCGTGCCCAATGAGGCTCGACGACGTGGGCCGATATTGGATGCGGAACTTTTCACGCATCCGCCTGAGCGAGGCTTCTGTAGTGCTACCCCCCGAAGGTCATAAAGGGGTCCTCTTGAGCCGATAATTCCTAGTTTGCAACCCGTGGGACAGTGCGCACAGTGCCTAATTACTTTCCCACCGTTTGTAACGATCTCAATGCATTTAGAATGGCTTCCATTGATGCGTTCTCTGGGATTGGAAATCGAACATCGAACCTATGTGCTGGGTCAATCTACAGACCACTCAAATTCCAAAGTTCCCTTGATTACAAAATTAGCAATGATGAATCACGAAGAGCGGACTAGTATAAGCAATGATCCGGTAGTCTTTTTGGCTATTGTTTGATCTCTGGCCTAGTATTGATTGTGGAATTTTTAACCCAATCAGTTGCCTTTCATAACAGGGTGTCCAGCACTCTGGAAATCCGGGAAAACCGGGAATTCTCTGGGAATTTTATTTTCAGCGGAAATATCAGGGAGATATGTCATTGACTCTGGAATTTTCGGTGGTGTCAGTATGTAAAAAAGCGACGGAAGTAATATGCCATTTTAGGCAAGTTGCAAAGTCTAATTTCCCCTGTGTTGTCGTATTTTGAATTCCTGTAATCACTGAGAGTAGGTTCAATCTTTTTTCTATGTATACTTGGTGGTCACAGTAAATAAATCAGCGGCGTAAAGAACGTTCCTTTATCGGCAAGTTGCGAAGTCAAATTTCCCTTCCGTTGTCGCATTTAGGATTCCTGCAATCACCGAGGGGGCAATGATTTCTCCATACACTGTTCTTAGTCCCGTCCCGTGTATATAAATTTGTTCTTAGTGGTCATGTCATTTCTTGCCGAAGGGCCCGAGTGCTTTCGGCCCGTCGCAATGGCTTTCAACAGCAACAACAAAAACAAAATAGTTTTTCATGATCTCTATATTTTGAACGAAACCTGAAATGGAACATATAGAGATTTGGCAGCAATTTATGGTGGGTTTTGATGAAAGCCTCAATAAGATTGCCAATAAACAGCAAATGGATCTTAGTTTTCGCTTCTGGGACGATAAGCAGAATGTATTTTGCACGCTTACTTCACTTAATATTTTTGGGGCACTCTACTGCCATTGATCTCCTAGGAGCTTTCAAAGAAGCTCTGACCAGGAAAGAACTCAAGAAAGTTCTTCAAGATTCAATGGTTGGACCAAGATCTGAATTTCACACTTTGAAAGAACTCAAGTCTCCCACATTCCTCTCTGAAGGGCATACGGATGACCCCCAGATATTAGATTAAGGCAGCAGTGGACTACACTCCATCAATTGTGTATTTAAATTGGTATGAAGGAAACTGGAAGGGATATCGTCCCTTCGTGCTTTGTTAAATTTATTTTCATATTTTCCAACCCGTAGACCTAACTTCATCAAATCACTCTTTGTGACCGTCTCCCAATGAAGTTTTGTGCAGTTAGGTGTTTAGACAATGGAAATGTTGTGCTCAGAGCCCACAATATTCTTCAACCCTTGCCAAATTATGTCAAGACCTTTCAGGTGTAAGAGAAAAGCGATCACAAGGGCAAGAAATTTTAGCCTGAGTGTCCCAGTTTCTGATCAATAAAGTTCACCATCCAAGAAAAAATGTTGGGTCCTAAACTGGCTTCCTTTTCCACAGCTGGAGTGGAGCTGGAACCATTTTTGATGGTATTTCAATCCAACAAGCCTATGGCTCGGTTCCTGTTTTCGGCAATCACTGAATTGTTGAAAACTCTGATGGCTATATTGGTAAAACCGGAGGTTTTGGCATCTGGAAACGTGAAGCATATTGATTAGAGTAGGTAAAGCTGAAAATCTGATCCCCACAAAAGATCTTAATTTTGGATATGTAACCAAGATAGCTCTCAAATAAATTCGAGGCGCTTTGTTATGAATTTTTTGTATGTCGTTGTATTTTTAATTTCCTTTTACCCTCCCAAACAAGTTATTATTTGGGTCTGATGTAATCTTGTACATGATCACCAACATAATACGTTTAATGCAAAGAGAGGTTCGTGATCTGATTCTGTTGCTACTTATATGAACGCGTTCTATGCGGCTGGAATGTTTGTTTCTTTTGCTTTTACCCACCTTAGACGATTACCCTGGGCAAAAAGTCAATTCCTTTAGTTTTTTTAAGTTATGGATCATTTTGTATCAATGCTATTCATAGCAAAGTCTGGTTGTAATGTAACCTTGTTCCCAACCGCATGATAATGTTTAACTCTCGGAAGGTGATGTGATTTTCTCACGAACTAAATGAAAAGGTTGTATGATGTTGGATTTTTTATTTTCCTCCAAATATGCAGGATTTGGTTTATTTTGTCCAAAATGCAAGATTAACTATAATACTTACTTTTAATCACACAAAAAACATACCCAACGTTCTCTTACACTTAACGAGAAAAAATCTATATTTCCTCTGGAAAAATAAAACTTATGTCTGGAAAACCTGGAAATCACAGAGAATTTCAAATTTCCCGCTGCTGAACACCCTTGCATGGCGACAATGTCAATGAGTCCATTGGGTTGCTTAATGCATGTATATTGGTGTTGTTATTATTAGCTCCTCCCGCCGACAATTAAGGTCATTTGCGCCTCCAATGATAGGTCAGTATTTGAATATAGGTAGAATTTTTTGCAGCTGAGGTAGGGTGGAGAAAAACCTGGAGTCGGCATTAGCGTACTTCAATACAGACGCTAAGACACAGTTTTGTACCTCATCCGACGGATGGAGTATTGAACTTAAAATTGTTCTCAAATTGGTGCTGTAATGGGGACCGATATCCCACTGAAATTCTCTTCTCCTCCTCGGGCTCGAATCCGAGCCCTTAGGAGGTGAAGGTAGTAACATCGCCAAATCAATCCCCTCGTGATAAACTAGTCACGATCTTGATGGGTTGTAATGGTGTTTGAGAACTAGCAGGTATTGACCCTAGAAATTGCCCTTCGGATTAGGATTCTCTAGACAATGGCTCTTGGTTCATTTCCCTCCCTGCAAACCAAGTGGACAGCGCTCGTAATCGGCGCACAAAGCGTCCAGGTCGCATTGAGGTGTAGCGATGTTCCTCGAGCGCTGGAATCTGAACGTGGAGCGCCTGGCGAGGGATCGTATCTGGCGGAAGGGAACGGGGAAGTAAAACAAAAAATAAGTTACCCTTCCCCTTTCCAACCCGCCTCCGAAGGCGGCGTTTCTGTCACTCGCCCCGCCCCGCGGTGCCATACATCGCGGAGATATAAGGTCCCGAAGCCTCCACTCGCTTATTACACCATAAACATCAAAATAAATCCCGAAAAAGCCGTGGGCTTTTCGGGGGAAGGGGTTGGGGGAGGGGAGGGGGGTTAGAGGGGTGAGAGGAAGGGGCGATTGTGCGTGAGACCGGGTGCGTGGAAGGGTGAAGGAAAAAGAGTCTCTCCTGGAGGAATGGATGCGGGGAGTCAGGGTTGAGTGACTGTTTGGACTCGAGGCAGATGTTTTCGCGCTGAGGAGAAGTACGGCCTGCCCGTTTTGGCGCCTTCACGTCCAAGGCGACGCGGGGGCGTTCTCCGATCAAGATCGTCACCTACGCACGGGCGGGACCCTAAGGTGGGTGGTTGGGATTTGTGGGCGGGAAAATCAAATGATCAAGTATTCTTTGGAGCAGAGTCAGAAACCCGGCGTCGGCATCAACCCATTCCTAACCTCTTCGGTCCTGAAAAATACCTGGCGTATGAAAAAGATTTTTCTCATCTCTTTTGAGCACATATGGGACTACTGAAGTTATATGCAGAAATAATGTTATTATTATTAGTATTATTATTTTTAAATAGTCCACATATGTGTACAGTTTTTATTTGAGAGAAAAAAATTGGATGATCGAATGAATAATAATGAAGTACCACCAGTATTAATATTCTGTGCATGAACGGAAAAAACACAACATGGGCAAGAGATAAATAGGTGAAATATAGTTCACTTTATTTGTGGCCGCCATATTGATTTCTGAAAAACGAAAGCTAAAAGATATTCTAGTGCATGAAATTGGCGCTGTCAGGGCGGAAAATTCAAAATCAGGGGTACATCAGTACAATATTTTCTGGGAAAAGCCACCCTCTGAGGGACGTATAACCGGTTGTCCACATAAGTGGACAAGGGGACTGAAAGGCTAACAAAAGGCTCCAAGTGGTACCCAGAATAACGTCGGAGGACGGACGGAGTAATGGACATTAAGTGTCCTCGATTACGCATTCCTGTGAGGATCGGGATGCGCAAAACTATCACATTATCTTTGCTGTGCGTTGTCACTCGCCAAATGCCTTTCCTTGCAGTCAGAAAATGAGATACAGGGGTGCGCAAATGTCTGAATTTGAATACGTAGTCGTACAACCATTTCGAATGCTTCTCGTGACCAAGGTTGGTAATTTTTTCTCTGTTGAATCCGCATCGAAATAAATGCCTGGCGTTGGTACATTGAGGTGTTAAGGAATTTCCCACCTTAATTATTACGAACCCTTTACAGTTCCGATGTTTTTTTGCATGAAAGAATTGGCTTGGAAAGTCGAGAGTGAATGTCACGGCTCTTTGGAGTAGGGGAATATTATGAATGGGCCTCAATTATGAGTTTTTATTAATTTATTGAATCATAAACCAAAATGTTGAAAAAGTTGTTTTTGTTTGTAATCTGCATTAATTAGCATGGGATGTTGCAGTGACCAGTTTATTTTCTTAGGTTGAGCGTGCTGCAGGAAGGGTGAGACGTAGAATTCGGAAAATTCGATTAAAATAAAGAGCCAATGCTCCCAGTTCCACCCAGGGTTCTGGCGGAAACTGAGATTGGGGGCGAATCCTTTTGAAATTTTTATCCTTCTGTCTTTCTCCCCCTTCCGAGAGCCAATGAGATTCCCCCGAGCGTGGCGGAAAATCGTCGCGGTGGCCGTCGGAGCGTGAATATCGTTTCCGATCCCACAGAGGGTTTGCGGGAAGGCGGCCCCTTTTCTCCACTGCTCCGTCCTCATTGGTGGATGGGCGAGAGGATTAAAGGGGTGCATGGAGCATAAGGAAGCGGTTAGTCACGTGGTATCATCCCTTCGGAATGACGCAAGGATGTTTCCTTTTGGTATGACGCTAACGTTTTCGTATTCGTTGATGATTGCATATCTCTCTGGTGAGCAATTTCTTTTAACGATAGTGTCTCATATTTTTTAAATTTTTTGCTCAAATTTCCATGGTCGCAACAATCTTGAATTGTATCCTAATCTTTACCATGTACAAAGCAGCCATTTTCCGGTTGTAGTGGTCTTTGGTTTTTGGTGCTCCAACTTCTTAAGTTATGTCGCATCGTTTAACTTAAAATTTTAATCATTGGACCAACCCAGCATCCATTCCTTGGGCAGGAACAAGAACATGCGACTTTTGGATTGCCAGGCTAGCGAGTTTCCAACCTGGCCACCCCGACCATATGCCAAAAATGATCTTTAATCCAACTTTTAATGTTTTTAAATACTGATAAAACATTAAAAGATTATGTAACTATTTAGAAAAATATTTTGGGGAAGTTGTCCATGTCAATCAGTAGATAATAAGATAGCGTTTCCCCATCAATGCTGAAGGCTTCCTCAGAGGAGTAAAGACGAGTCTGTATGAAGTCTGCCTTATACGGAAGTGGCATGGATGGAGAGTAGAGAGAGATAGGGGGTGGCGTGGTTTTTTTTAGTATGTTTTTATTCATCCCAAAGTTTGCCAACGTCGAGGCCAGTTTTCTGTGAGGAACTTTATCGTACGTATTTTTCAAATGCAGGAAATAAAATTCCGAACTAGAAATAAAACCATTCCCACATCGTACAATACGGTATCTTGTAATGGCCTTAACGTCAGAGAAACTTGTGAATCAGGTCATCGAACTTGACGACTCACTCTCACGTTCGCTGTTAGGGAAATTTAAGAGACATAGTCCCAAGGAGCGTTTTTCAGGAAATTTTCTTTGCGAAAACATAGGCGGTTGTGGATATTGAGACCCGCTTTCATTATTCCGTGTGACTCACTTGTGGGGAGCGACAAGGCCCCTGAAATTACGCGCTCCGGAAGCAGGAGAAGGGATGAAGCTTCCTGTCGTCTTTGCTTTCGAGTTTAAGCTAAATCGCTTAATCCCGGCGCAATTGTGGTGTTTGCCCTCGGCGAGGCTTGAGGCGATTGCCGCTTCTACTCCAGGGCCTTGGCGATGTCCTTTATTTATGAATGCATTATCGAACCAATATTAAACAAAATATCGAGGAGGGGGTGATACATAAAAGAGATAATAATAATGATCGGACTTATCGATATTTCTGTCATATCGTCCGAGTCTCCATATCGATGCTAATTATCGAAATTTCCTTCTATGTCGATATTAAATATCAATTACGTCAACAATTTCGTCACATTGATGACAATTATTATCATTTCGTCCATATCGTCTCCAGAAAAATATCGCTGCTCAAGTCGCTTCGAGATGGATCAGTACATTTAACCGCATCGATAGTATCCTCCATACAGCGATTTCGACTTTATCGTGCGTAATATCGTGTTGATAAAAATAATTAATGCTCGACGTGTCTTCATCTAATTTGTCCATACTCTCCGTACGGATATGAAAAAAGCATCGAATTAGCGGGGGTATGCCTTGGTATCTCACTGCATCAGTTGCTCCTCGTGGCTCTCCCGGGAGGGCCGCTACTTTTTTAATCATCTCTCATGATCGCTTTTCCGTCGCGCGACCATTATCTCCCGGAGGGAGGATGGAGTGCCTTGCGGAGGGAGAGGGGGAGGAGAGTGCCGGGAACTTTAAAACGGCGGCCTTCTCTCAACGGCATTATTTTTGCAACGGGCCCGTTCGGGGGGGAGGGGGAAGGGGGAGGGGACTTAACGGCCGCATCCTTCGCATATTTCACCGCGCGCATCCTCCCCAACTCCCTTCCCTCTCTTTCTTTCACGCTTTCGACCCTCTCCCTCCCACCCTTATTTTCTCTTAACTTCTCTCTTCCCATCCACGAGCCCCACCCTTCTCCCACAGGACGGAAAGCCCCTCCTCCCCCCCCCCCCCACCAACTCTCCCGGCACTCATCCCTTTTTCGAATGCGTAAATTATCTTGCGTCACTTGTTTTTGCTCCTCGGCGGGAATGGGCTCTGGGGCGGGAGACAGCAGTCCTCTCTATAGCGGCGGCCCGTCCCTCCTCCCCTTTCCCCGACCCTGCATCTCGTTCCCACCTTCCTCCCCCACTCACGGCATCATTTCCCCAGCACACCCCTCTCTCCATCTCTCTTCTTCTCACGGAGCACTCATTACCGCCACAGCTCGGCCCAGCTTTTCTTATCCTTAATGATCGCGACATTTGAGGAAAAATGAACTGCTGCCAATATCGCACTTAAATAATTCGGTTCAGTTCCAATTGTGAATTTACAATGCACAGATATCACGGTGTATAATTGCGGGGGTAACATAATATTTAGTTGTAAAAATTGAACCCGCAGTAAAATTAACTTAGTTAATATTTACAGAATATAAAATCCTTAGAGTAGAGTTAAGTTACCTTTAAGGTGTAGTGTTACGTACAAGAGTATTTTTCTGTCAAAGTTTCCTTGGACGCTTTTTATACGACTTAATCCCTCGGTTAGCGATGTCGGAATGCTCATGCGTTGTTAACTTAATGCCCACGTCTTTTATATTAATATTTGTATAATTTGCATATTATTTTTATATCGTACAAGCCTCTGTGGGCTATGCTCATTTTAACTGATTCCACCCATCAGTCCCATATCTCTATGCTTCTTTCCCGATGATTCTCTTTACTTTTCTCAATCACATCGCACAAGTTATCATCTAGGGCTTTTATGGACCACCTCTTAAGCTTTTTGTTGCCTATCCCTAAGTAATGAACCTTCTTTGATGTCTTTTTGTGTGATTTTGAGTTCCTGTTTTTCCGTCTCAGGTTCTTTAATCCATGTATTGGTCATTCACAGTTCTCGGAGGTACTTTAAAAACTTCCCATGAATACGGTGGCATTATTTCTTTGACATTCTTCTTCACCTTGTTGTCTGTATTTTTTTCAATGTGCGTATAGATTACTTGGTTGTGGTTATTCTCCTTTTGTAATTGTTCCGAGTATATTCCTTATATTTTACTTTAGTGATTTCTAGTTCTTCCGTCATGATCTTCTTATTTATCATTGATCAAGAATAGTAGTGTTCTGTCTGTTCTCTGTGAAATGCGTATAATTCCTTATATACAGGAACATCTAATGCTTAGATCGTTTGGATAACAAATATTATCCCATCGTTTCTTTGGGAAATCCATGCCCCAATAATGTTTGGGTAGTTTTTAAACTTTGTTCGGTATCATATACTAGAAACTAATCGGGTAAATAGAGGTTGTCGGTGAGTTATCGTATTAGGTAAAGAATTGTGGTAGCTCAAACTTATCCTATAGAAGAAAATTAAACATTGAAAATAAATTTATTTCTTTCGTTTCTTCATTTCTTTTTTAATTAGATGGTGATACCTATAGTGTAGGCGAACGAACAGTAGCATTATCTACAGTGGAAATCATTATACGTCAGTAGATATTCATTTTTGTTTAATCTGACTGAGATCATTCTCAAAGAAAACAGATGTAAATCGTCTTCCCTGCTCTGGTATGGGAGAATATTTTAGAATTCTTAAGAAAATGCATGCAAAAATACGTCTTTATTTTCCCCCATACCTATGTCGAAAGAGAAATCTTTTTTGGGGATGTTATATTTGCAATCAGCAGATAGATAGAATTCTTTTCAATGGAACTGATTGATATTCTTCTACCGGTTTTGGTAAAACTTTGCAGTGTCAATTGTCTTCTTTGCCTTTTTATTTCACTCGTCCGTCGACTTGTTCCCTACACTAGTTTTCTCCCTCAATGTCACGTAATGTTGAATTCACAATGTCGTTCTTTAGTAAGGCCATGTATTTATGGTCTTCTGTTGGTACCTTTGCCTACTACCCTATGCATGGAGGAAATAGTGCCATGTCTACATCCGATTGTTGTAATCGTGGTACCGTGGGAGGAGCACAATAGCTGAGATCATTTCAACTTAAGGGACGCCGTAGAATGAAAATGGAGGTCGTGAAATGGTTAGCGTGGAGCGGTGTAATTTCCTCACAACTATTTAGGCAACAGAAATAGACCACGGCATCCAGTTCTATCTAACGCACTGTACGCCAGCAACTGACGCTTAGCGAGGGGTGTATGGTAACTGCTCACTTGCACCACTATCCTCAACTTTATTCAAAGTTTCTCACCACCTGATATTTTTGCCGATTCAATCCAAATCCGAATGCAATATCTCACCCGTTAGTACCAGTTGAGCTAATTTTGCGACACAAATCACCGGATATGACTCAGATTAGCCAGGATTTTCAGAGTGTCAGTCTTTCTATACTATGGATTAATTTTCTTCAACCTTCAAAGACTCACGGTACCCTTTTAAACAGAACTGATATTTGCGGAAAGCGAAATGGAATGTTTCACGCAAACTCAGGGTTCTGCAAAACGCTCTGAATACGTACCACTGCCATAAGCGATACAGTGGACATTTTATCGTAATTATGCTGAAATTTTTGTAGTAATTACTAAATATAAAAACCAGGTGGCCATAATCAAATCAGGACCCAGCAGTACAGAAGCAAGCATAAAGAAAGGAGTAAGGCAAGGATGAGCACTGTCTCCCGTATTATTCAATGTCTACATCGAGAAAGCTATCCAAGAAGTCAAACAAAAGTCTCCGGGAGTGAATATCCACGGGGAGAATATCAGATTGCAACGATTCGCCGATGACATAGCAAACATGGTAGAAACAGAAGGAGATTTAAAGAAGACATAAGGAAATATGGAAAGAACAATGACCAGATATCATCTGAATAGCAATAAAAAGAAAACTAAGGTATTGGCATGGAGTAGAAGAAAGGAAGCCAGGACCAATGTTAAACTAGGAAAACAAAAAATCGAGGAGGTGGAAGAGTTCTGCTACCCGAGTAATTGAACAATTGAACGAAGTAAAAGAGAAATTGGCAGTAGAATTGCCCAAGCGAAAAGGGCATTTTACCGGAAGAACATTCTTCTCACAGCTGTAAATACAAGCGTGGAAGTGAGGAAACATTTCATTAGAACATACATCTGGAGCATTCTACTATGCGAAGCATGGACAATAGCGGCAGCACAGAAGTCCAGGCTGGAAGCATTTGAAATGTGGCGATACCGAAGAATGATGAAGATAAAATGGATCGATCGAGTGACAAACGAAGAAGTGCTAAGAAGAGTGGGAGAGAAGATATGTCTGCTGAAAACCTTATAAAGAAGACGGGACAACTTGATAGGCCACATCTTAAGACACGATGGCCTGATGAAGACAATCAATGAGGGAAAAGTGAACGGGAAGAATGGAAAAGGCAGGCCTCGTATGAGGTATATGGAGCAAGTTGTGAAGGATGTAAAAGAGAGGAGCTACGTCAATATGAAGAGGTTGGCCGATAGAAGAATCGAGTGGAGGGCTGCGTCAAACCAATCCTTGGATTGTTGACCGATGATGATGATGATGATGAATTACTAAATAAATAAAAACTGCTGGGTAGTATTCTTGCGTCTCAGTGGATATACTCTCGGAATACTGATAAAAACAATTAATACGGAACACTGATAAATACAGTTGGCATAACATTGGCATTACAGTTGGCATACAAATAAGGCATACTGTTGCCATTTACTTCTGGATATAACTGAGAGTTGTTCATGAAAAAATTACAATGCATCGTGTCCAGTGCAGCGGTACAGCGTGTAAATGTAAAGTTGACAAATGCATTGGAGCAGCGAGGCTTGCGAAAACCTGATGGTAATGTTCTCTCTATCATAAATTACGATTTTTTTGCGCGTAAGGTTTCTTCGTTGTGCATTGCATTCTGGTACGTCAAATTGTCGTAGCATGTTTTTGAATCGATGTTGGCTCGAACTCTTCCAATGGAAGCCTCAAAACGTTTTGCTGCGCAACGATTCAGAAAGTCAGTGTCACCTTCTTTCATTTCCATCAATGCTCTTCTATTCTTGATGATGCTCTCCAGACATTCACCCATCCCCGGAGTCCTTTATTTGGCTCCTTCTCTTATCGTTCTTTTCCGGGCCTGGATCGTAGTGACCATTCATCCCCATCCTCCTAGCGGGGGTGTTCTGGAGCTGGCAGAAGTGTTGAGAAGGGCGGAAGAGATAACGTGAAGACGCATGGCTGAGACGGGTGTGGTCTTGTGTGGGTGGGGGAGGTGGTGGGGAGAGTTGGAGAAATATGTGACCTCTAAAATGATGACTAAGACACGGCAAGGAGAACAGCATTAATTTTTAGCATAGTTCTTGCTTTGTTGCAAAGATTTCATCGCTACTACGATATTTATTTGAGCAGCAAGTACAGACTTTAATGCGTTATTACTACTCTGCACTTCCTCAATCATTCACCTCTCATGCTATTTCTGATACCATATAACAATACTCCCTGCATTCACACTTCCTATATTCCTTGAATTTCTAAACTTCCGGTCTCTTCGACGCTTTCTCCGAATTCTCCCACCCATGAGATAATTAGGTATTCTTTGAATTACTGGCTGATGTAGTCTAATTCTACGAATTTCCTTTTCCACGAACTAACTTCCTTCTTCTTCCACCTCCAACTTTTCTTACATTGTCTTCCTTTTAGTACGCCGTACTTTTATGTCCTTCCCGTGGCTCACTTATTAAATACCTTACTATATTAATACACACTCAAACGTTATACTAAGTCCTAGTCTCTAGGGTGGCTGCCGCTGTAAGGACGAGAAGGTCCACGTGAATGGCGCAAGGATTTCGAGCAAGGATTCAAAGAAAAGATTTTTGAACAGCTTGATGTTACGGGTACTCTTAAAGAGATACGATGGGCATTGAATGGAGGATTTTGATACCTTGACTCAGGGGAAACTACAAAGAAATCAATGGACGGAAAGGAGGAGGAATGATGAAGTGTTGAGCAATGCGGGGGATGAAAGAAAGCTTTTCACAGGAGGAGACAGAGTGGACCATCAAAACTGAAAACCGTGGTTGAAGGTAAAATAGTCGGTAAATAAGGAAGAGGGAATAAAGGAAATTGCATTTAAAATGGCATGAAGAGAGGTTGGAGTTATGATGATCTGGACGAAGAAATTGTGAAGGAAGGAGGTGTTTTGGAAAAGGAAATAAAATAGGGTAATTCCATACACAGAATATCGTAACTAGAATAAAAGTCATAACATTTTAAAGACAGACTTAGTTATAAAGCTCATTAAAGTGGAACATTTAACTAGCGTCTTTATCTACGTCTACGTAGTGCCCTGCAGTCCATCATAACGGCGTGAGGCAGGGGGTGACACTACGCCAGGAATTTGTCAATGAGTAAACATTCATTACAGTAGTAATGCACTGTCGATTTCATAGCCGACTTATCTAAATTAGCAAGGGAACACGGCAGCTTCGCATACAAAAATGGCTCCTAGGTAAGGTCATGGAGGACGAACGCTGTACAAACTTAGTACAATTATACATATTGCACTCATTCGATTGACATTTCGTTTGATATTTGTAGAGGTAACTTGAGTGTTATCGGTGAGAAATAACGGTTACTTTACGGGAAGTTCTAGTAAGAGGGACCTTTTCTCTTTGGGGAGAGAAAAGGCCCATCTTACTAGGACTGCCCAGTTGCTGTGAAAAAGTGGGTAATATGTAGTACCTCTTGCGAACTGCTATCCAAAACTTCTGTTTTACCTTTCCCTCAATGTTCAGGATTATTGCTTGGTTATTTTGTTTTATCGAAATGGTTTCTTTCATTTTTATAAAACCCATAATCGTAGATTTTTTTCACAGATGTTTTTGCAATCTCACTCTGATTAATAGTATACTATGCATACATATACACAAATATTTTAACTTCATTACTTTTTAAAAGAATTCTGTCCGTTGTATGCTACTTCTATAGTTACATTTTACCTTTCCATCATACGAAATATCTCTATGAGAAGTTTTCGTCCCACATATGTTGAAGATTTGAACCTTGAATACGGAGAGATGTTCCAAAAAGTTGAGCGCATATTTTCAGTTTAATAGCATAGAGTAGGTAATATATATTTTCAGTATACAGAACGAAATAAACGATAGTATATGTTAGCTTACAGGAATCACGATTTGCCTCACGATGGGATTCCAGAGCGAATTATCTTCATTAGCGAGGTTATCTCACTTAGTTTCTCTTGATCTCATTTAGCTTCGATGATATGCGCATTAAACCCGGAGATAATTTCGACTTTTTACACTTTTTCCGCGTGATATAAAAATGCAACGCGGTTCGCGTGTTGCCGATAATGCATTGAAATCTTACTTTGACGAAGATTTCTCAGGAGGCTCCTTTGCTTCGTTTGCGTTCCTTTCACGACTGTGCGTCCTTTCCTGCCTCATTAAGAGGCTGAAACCGCCTTCCTTTCCTTCCTCGGCTGACAGATGTCTCGGGCGAGAACGGGGTCGTTTCCTCCGAGCTGTCCCTCATCCCGAACATGCCGAAAACGGAAGAGGACAAAATCTCTCAGGGATGCCTCCCCACGTGGTGGGTCAGAGGCTCGACCCCCAAGCGCCCAAGTGCTTTCGGCACTCTCTGGGGGTGTCGGAGGACCCCGGAGGGAGGGGAGAAGCAATCGTTAATATTGTCGCTCGAAACATTCCTTCTCCTAGGGACGGCTTCCCCTTCTTCTTTTGGTCGGGTCCTTGACGGAAGAGGGTCGAAGGGACATCCTTGAAATATAGCCTTTTTGTTGCTCCCGGGCGTTCCAAACGCCCTGCCCGCGAATTGCAGGATTCTCCCTCCGGAGGTTTTGTTTTCGTTCCAAGGGTCTTCTCCAGCATTGTAAATTTGTAATAAAAAATACGAGCCCCAAAGTCAAAGCTTATTGCAATCGAGATTTCGAGTAACCATGCGACAAACTCCTATTTTTGACACCATGAACATAATTGTTTCTACTCCGGTCGTTACTTTGTAGAAGTTCATAGTATTAATAAAACTAGTTTTAATTTTCCACACAGATTTTACTATAGCCAACCAAAAGAACCCTAGAGTACAAAAGGTTAAGTGCTTCTAGTTTTATTAATATAGTGAACATGGTTTTCGCTGTGTGCATGGATATCATAATTACTTCATTTTCGTATTGTTGGTTACAATTTTCAACATAAACTACGCAATCAGCGTTAATATTTGTAAGGATACCACGATATAATTCATTCGAAGGTACTGGTTCCAAAAATTAATGCTGAATACATTATGTTTGAAGACATACGAAGCTCAATTTTCTGCACAACTGAAAAGGGAGTAGTATTATTTTATTAATGGAGTCCAAGCTGTCTGTCAAATACCACTTGGTAATTAAAATACGCTATGGGCACATTCATTCGCATGATTAAATACTAAAAATTCCCCTTGAAGAACGGAAAGGGATAGTTTAGACGGTGATTAAGTATAGATGAGAAGCACTTTCATGCCTTAATGCTATGACGTCGGTAAATACACCAACGGCATTGATTTCTAAGTCGTTGATTTAAATTTCTAACTTTCTTAATGAAATTCCACCTATTGAAGCTGGCCCATTCTAACAGGAGAGCTGGTTGTACAATTAACTCCGTTTCGCTCCACGTAGGACGGGAATAGTTTTGATAGTTAAGCGGATATCTTACACGAAAATCGTTGAGTCGTTACGGTTTTGCTATGCATCACGTATGAGATTGTAGGATAAGAGTAAATTTAAACCAGGCAATGTTTCCCTTGCTCCTGTCCATTCCCTGATGATGAAATCCAAAGTTATGCTCGCAGATTTATCTTTTCATCCGTCATCCGAGGCTTCTATTTTTGTGTGGTTGTTTCCACTTCTGGGATCCTAGTGTCATCGCAATGAGCATGCTCCAGGACTCAAATTAACGTGTAAAAAAGCAATAGAAAATAAACAACAGTGGTTTCTAAAAAAAAGGGCTAAGTCTCATCGTATTAATTTTTTTCACCATAATAAATTATGTCCATCTCGATTAATCTGTGCAGTCTGAGCCTGTAACTAGTCAATCAAGGGCCACAGCCACCTGTGGTTTAAATCATATGCCATTATGTGATATCATTTTGTGTTCACATAAGTTACCGAGCCATTTTTCCTTTCCTTTTCCATTTCTTCCATCACTGTACAATTTGTTCTCTTTGACGAAGCGTCAACTATTGAATTTTGTTTGGAAATGAAACAAAAATAACTTTTGCGACGGTTTGATCGTTGGCGTATAACTAGCGCTAGACGGGTGAATTTAGCATTGTCACAAGTATTTTGTGGTAGAAGCGATGAGTGAAAAATACCCCTGGTTTAATTTGACTCCAGAATTAACCACCACCTACGGCTCCTGGGCTCTGTAACACCGAAAGTCCACTATCATTGAATTAAATCACCATTGATTCATTTTTCTAGATGCTGGGAGTGTGGAATACTATGAAAGATGTCGTAATACAGTATCAGGTATCTAGCGTGGAAGAATAGGCCTCCTTCTCTAGCAAAGTAACCGATGAGGTCTTGTTGATAACGATTGAGATGACTGCCTGAATTGCTGGTTTGGAAATTTAAATCAGGAAATTCCTTGGAAAACTGAATCATTGCGTAAGATAGCCTTATAATTTGCGATCTCACATGGAAAATTTCTGAAGCGTTTCTTACGCTAAATATATAAATTTGAGCTATACAAATGCGTTTTTTATCTCGCAAAAACCTCACCACCGTGGAATCATTTCGAGTGCACCGATTAAATAAAGGAGAATAGCCTCTAAGATATAATATAACTGGAATTCTTTCCACTAGGAATATATCACTGCGCTTTTGAAAAACATCGCGCCTTTTATAAAACTTTTGAGATGATCGAAATTAAGTTTCAAACCCTTTCAAAAGTGTCAACTTTTCTAATTTCATTCAAGCAAATGCGTGTATGGAAAAGTGAGGAAATAGTTTTACTGTTCTAGCTCCTCCGATTTAGAGACCTTCAGATCTGCTCGAGAAAGGTTTTAACCTATTGACTTAAATTAATAACTTAGAGTGATACAGTACCACGAAAATGGGTACTATTTCAATGGAATGTTTTCTCGTCTTTGCTAGGAAATTATTGTTGAGTTGTTATGTTCCTCAGCTCTCTTGCTGGTTCTCATAGCGTGGAAAATATTCGGTACCTTTCGAACGGCTTAAATTTCAGAATTTTATCGATGAGCACCTAGTGAAAGACTTCAAAAGTCTAGCAGAGGGTAAAAAAGGCATAAGAATAGGAAAAAAAACCAGGAGAGGTGAAAGCGAATATATTGTCATAGAGTGAATCTTTTTGGAAAGTTTAATAACCAACAAGGAACGTAGAGCGAAGTATAGAGAATGGTAAAGTACACATTGGCCAGGTGAAAATGGCATTTTTCTGGGAGAAGAATGTCGAAAAACTGGAAATACAAGCTTTAAAGTAAGGATGTACTCTATTAGAACGCACATTTGAAGAATGCTTTTTTATGGAAGGAGGAATGGATAACCGATATGAAAACACGAAAGCAGTTCAAATATGGTGTCAAGATGGATTCGGAGGATTCCGGCGATACTGGTATTTGAACATATTGGCCATAAACGAAAAGACAAATTTACAATTTACCACAACTCAAAAAAACGTTTATTTTGACCGTAGTTTCAAACTTCAGTGATATTGAAATGCAGAGATGCAGTGTCATTAAAACCTCGGTCGTAATAAATGTTCTTTAAATAGTGGTAAATTGCAATTTCGTTTCTTCGTTTTGTCAAATATGGTGTTAAGCGTTAGGTAAAGAGAAAGAAGAAATCTCGCGAAAAATCTGAAGACGACGTTTCCACACACATACGGGACATGTCATGATGGTTTCATGAAGACAACCAGGGAGATTTGAATATGAATAATTTCCGGGGAAGACTTGTATGAGGTGTATGAAATAAGGATGAGGGATGAATCATTCCAACGTAAAGGTAGAGGAGAGAATGGAAAAGGTAACACGTTGGTGTTGTGTCTAGAGTACAGTTTTCACATCTCACAGGCCCGGGTTCCAATCCAGGCTGTGGTGGATTTTCATTGATATACCGGTCCTCACTTGTTGAGTACTATGTTGAGATCGCTTCGAGTGCAGAACTCTGACCGTCGGATGACTTATGGTGTCGTCGCTATTCGCTCCGCCCTTTCTCCGGCCCCTGAAAAACCTACCCCTATCTACTGACCAGGGGGTCGTGGTGGCCTAGTGGGTAGAGCACTGAGCTACTGACCGGAGGGTCCCGTGTTCAAATCCCGGGCACGAGCCTTTCTGGACACCCCCATCTAAAACCCTCGCGATTCCATTTTCTGAGTGGAAAATTTTTAGGAAATCGCAGGTGGCCCAGGGAAAGGAACTGCCCCCCATACCCTGAATGTGTGAATTTCACACGTCATTGGCTTAGTAAAGGGTGAGCTCTACTCTCACCAACCTTAGGGTTGGTTTTGATAGGTGTTTCGAGTGATCTAATGACCTACCTTTCCTAAATGAACCACGAGACCTTCGCTGTCGCTCGCACCCTCCCCCCTGAATAACCACTATTGCGCATTCAATATATTTCGGCCCAGTGAGAAAGAGAGGAGGATTAATTTAACCAATCGAGAGAGGGTGCTCTAGCCAAAAAGTAAAATAGACGTTATTTCGCTCTCATAAAGTCCTGTGTGGATTCCGACTAAAAATCCGTCATTAGCTAACAAAAAGTCTCGCGGCTGTTGAAATGTTTGGGTTTGATAACTCTGAAGACTGAGAGGTTGCACGTGAGATTCAAGTTGCTAGAATATTTTAAATCGAAATAATTGGTGTTAATCATAAATCTGTAGTTCCTATTGGCGTCTTCCTTTAAGAGAGGGTTAATTCCGACGCCGAGTTTCGTTCAACCCTACCGCCGTTCTCTGAAATATTCCTACCTATGTCCAATTACCCACCTAGGTATCCTAAATGGCACAAATTACTTTAGATGTCGGTCGCTTACCTCAAATAACTGAACTAAAGTATGAAATTAACTAAAGAATAAAAGGAATGAAGAGAAGAAGAAGTATGGAGTAAAGAGGATCGTCAAACAACCTTAGAAGAACTCAATAGTTAATGGCTTAACTTTATGAAAATCCAAGATCCTTGAATGAGAAATACTTTGTAATTTTCACAATAATTCGCCCTATGAACCCATGAAACAACCCCCGGAGTTTCTCCGAAACTCACACTTTTTTCTTTCCCTCAACCACCGTCCCCTCGCCCCCATTACCGGGATATACCGGGATATATATACCAGGCTGTTAAAGTAACCCATTCTTTCCAGATAATGCCGCCTTAGCGATGAAAAAGGTCTTTATAAATAATTGTGAAAATTTCAAAGTTATTCTTACTCCGTGACACCATTGGATTGGATGATCAGTGATAATAAATGGAAAACGGGGATAATCCTCTGAGGCATTGTTGTTTTACGAGACGGATAAATATTCTCGTGCCTAGCTACCGGATTCGTTTTTTTTTCCTCCGCATCTCTGGATAAGTTTTTCGTTCAATTCTCAGCGAGGGGGCGCCATTTTGTGCGGCGGCCTCCCCTGTGGCCGTCTCGCTCCATTGACTCCGTGGGGGTGTCCCAACCTTCCCTCCTCCTTTCAACCCCTCTCCCTTCTCAAGTTCTCTGACTCACAAAAAAGAGGCGGGTTGGGTTTCCCCTTCCCACAGCGAGTGGCGTATCGCGAAGAGGGGATGAAATGAGGGTGGGGAAAAGCCCGAAGATGATTCCTGGGAATGCTGAGGGAATCGGCAAGAGTTCTGAAAGTTTGTTATCGTCTGCATCTACTGATTGCTCTGAAATTCACCTCAAGGGCGTGGGACAGGGGGAGAATAACTATTGCTTTTGTGTACTGATAGTTATAATACTACTCTATTATATATGTATATCCAAAAAGTTACCTTGTCACACAACTTGCAAGGAATTATTCAAGAAAAATCACACATGCATGTACATTTAAATGCTTATGCAGTCGTGCAGGATGCTGATTAAGGTCTAATTCAATATCAGAAGCAATGCAGAGCGTTCCAAATGAAAACCTCTCACAAAAGACGAGAAGTGTCTAGCGGCTGTTGAAAGGGTACGATTTGGAAACCGAAGACAGTGAGGTGCATACCAGAAAAAATATGCCAAATTAAATTAAAACGTAATATTTGGATTTGGTGGCTGATACTGCAGACATATTTCTACCCCAGCATTGCATTAGCAATTAATACATAAGCGACAACTTAAGAGTAGAAGTCTAATTCGATTTTAAGGTGCCCCTATTGCTTAGGTTATATCGTTCCACAGTATCCAACATAACCATAAGCTTAATCTGAGGCTGAACACAACAGTCATGCCCTAGGCAGAAGTCGAAATCAAGACCTTAAAGTTGTTATGCCGACGCATTGCTGGTCTGACTCCCGCGGTCGGTGTAATTAAGAGAGAAACCTATTGACGGAACTCAGAATGATTTTACAGCCGTTTTACGTGATGCTTGACATTGTGAATTGTAATGCATGAAGAGATGCGTCATTAAAATTGCAGTGTAAAGCGGTGTCACCTTAACTTTTTGTTCCGTGGGCCAGATTATACATATCTCGATGGTAGTTGGGCTAAATTTTTTACACAATCATGTGTAAAAAAATATTGTATGAAGAAAATGTTTGAATCATGTGCTATATATATTTTTTATTTTAAATTGACAGAAATATACTTTATTTACTTGAAAATGAGCATTTTCAGAAATTTCTTCAATGATCACCTACGACTCATGCTAAATATCCTCGCGGGAGGTTTAAAATGTACGGTGGGCCGGATTTGACCCGAATAACGAATTTTATAGAGAACTTGTCAACTGATTATACGGCTGTTAAAAAAATGCCCAATTATTTTTAAAACGTCCTTTAGAGTTCACGACTCACCGTCCCCGACCACTTCGTAAACAAAGTTTAATAACTTCCAAATGTCACGTTTCAGTTTTCTCCCCTAGTGTTTTACATCGGAACCTCATTGTCAGGGCATGATGACCTACCACCCCCTGCCGCACGCCTTTTAACCGCGGGTCGTGGGTTTAACACGTCTACGTGGTACCCCGCCCTGCATCCATTTCCCGTGGCGGAGCACGTCCAATCCCTATAGCTCTCCCACAATGACTCCCGATGCGCTTAAAAATTAATGTTTCTCCTGAGTGGCGCCAACGATGACGTTTCCTCCCCCCTCGTGCGTCGACTCAACGGAGGGAGTTAGGGGGGAGGGGGGAGTGTTGCGCCACCAATAGCGGGGTGGGGTGGGGGAGAACTTCCCGTCTCGCCTTTAGTTCCCGCCATATAGTTTCCCCTGAGGAGAAGGGACCCTTCGTCTCTTGTTCGCCGCAAGCTCGACTTTTCCCGCTCCGGGAGAAAGGCCTGACTCCGGGTTGCCGTGGGAACGATGAATGCCTTAGGATGACTCCGTGGCGAGAGAAATGGTGTACTCCCCCGTCTGACGAACGAGACGTTGCCAAGCGGATGTCACTTTAAAAGCTCTCTTGGATTTCATTTTTGCTCCCCCGTTTTTTTTTGTTCGTCTTTTTTTTCGTTCCTTTTTGCCGATCCACTTTCCATTTTTTTGCCCACAATTGAACCCTCTCTCGGTTCAGCATCCGTTTCGAGGAGTCGGTGTTAAAAAAAAATGCACCCTTCCGGTTTCGAGCCCTTGTACCCAGAACTGAGACGCGGTTTAGTCATTTTCGTAGTGTTTCAGTCACTTTGAATTCATCACCCACGCACGGGGGAGCGGAAATATTCCGCGGTTTGCATCATCGCGCGACTTGTCTTCTTTTGAGTGACTGCGCGGTAACTCATTCCTGCGGTTCGCCGGCTATTAGTACGTGCATCTTGACATTCCGCGGCTGTTTGTGTGTGTGGAAGAAGGTGCGCCGAGACCTGACGTTTTAAGCCCACGTCTTGGTCCTAGCAAATGTCACTGTCACCACAAATGGCCTGTCACTGTCAAATCGGTCGCTATTCGCTACAACGCGTATCCTGGAGGGAGATGTGAAATTTCGCGTCAGCTTCTCCGGAGTAGTAGTGTTGGAAGTTTTATGGGGTAGGTGACCGACCACTGAAGCCGTTTGCGATATTTAGGATAGGAAAGTTATTGAATACTGGTATGGATGTTTCAGAGGACCAGAGGAAGGGTGGGGAGAAACCTGGTTTCGGAATTAGAATTAGCCTACTCTAGCGAAAAGCCTGACGACACATGCCTCGAAGATACTGACGAGAATCATCTATAGAAGAATAGAACGAAAAGCTGAGGAGTTCCTGAATGAGGACCAATTCGGGTTCAGAAGAAACAAGGGCACAAGAGAAGCGATTTTGGCCCTCGGGCTACTTACAGAGAAGAGAGAATAGAATCTACCGACGTTTGTTGCATTTGTATATTTGGAGAAGGCATTTGACAACGTGGATTGGAACATGATGCTAATGATTCTGAAAGAAATCATACAATGTCCGAGTATCATACAATGACCGAAGAGTTATCCACAGCTTGTATAAAAACCAGGTGGCCATAATCAAATCAGGACCCAGCAGTACAGAAGCAAGCATAAAGAAAGGAGTGAGGCAAGGATGAGCACTGTCTCCCGTATTATTCAATGTCTACATCGAGAAAGCCATCCAAGGAGTCAAAGAAAAGTCTCCGGGAGTAAATATACACGGGAAGAATATCATCATGCTACGATTCGCCGATGACATAGCAATCATGGCAGAAACAAAAGGAGATTTACAGGAGACACTAGGAAATATGGAAAGAACAATGACCTGATTTCATCTGATCACCACCAATTACAGAGATGTTATAATTCTATTTTCATTCTTATAATGTAATCTAAAAGAGAGCATTCCAGTCGAGAGAAGCAAATTAGAGGAATATTATGAATGTTCATGTTTTTTTGTGTGTAAGTAAACGAAGTGTACGATTTTATAATGTTGCCCTCTTAAAACGAAGGGGAAGGATGAGAATGACAGTTTTATCAAGGCGTCGTAAAAGGATACGTTGTTACTCCCAAAGAGGTTAGTAGGCACTGGAGGCTGCATAAGTATGCTATCCTGCAGGTTAAAATGAAGCTAGAATGGTGGGGATATTTGGGAAGGATTAGGCCACTCCTTCTCGGCACAGAACCTTGCGTTTTATACGGCCTCTTACGGAGACTGCTTGTGTATTAAAACATAAATAGAATGAAATCGCACTCATCTTTCGTCGCCGCGGCCATTTCGAGCGTAGGCCGAAGAAGAATGAGAAAATAGGATTTTAGAAGCATTAAGGTCCCTGAGATGCTAACAACCATGGAAAGGACAATGGCCAGTTATAATTTGAAGATCAACAAGAAGAAAACTAAGATATTGGTGCGCAGCAACAGAGAGGAGGCCAAAACCAACGTTATACTAGGAAAACAGAAACTGGAAGAGGTGAAAGAGTTCTGTTACCTAGGAAGCAGAGTAACCAACGATGGACGAAGCAAGAAAGAAATAATGAGTAGAATAGCCCAGGCAAAGAGGGCATTCTATCAAAAGAAGAATCCACTTACAGCTGGAAATACAAGCTTGGAAGTAAGGAAGCAATTCATTAAAACGTATATCTTGACCATGTTTCTTTACGGCAGTGATGACAGCAGCGGAAAGAAAAGGGTGGAAGCATTCGAAATATGGTGCTATCGAAGAATGATAAAGATAAAATGGATCGACCGAGTGACAAATGAAAAAGTCCTGGAAAAGGCAGGCCTCGTATGAGTTACATAGAACAGGTCGTAAAGGACGTGAAAGAGAGGAACTACGTTAATATGAAGAGGTTGGCCGATGGAAGAATCGAGTGGAGGGCTTCGTCAAACCAATCCTAGGATTGCTGACCCTTGATGATAAAGGTCCCTAGTTCCCGTCCAGTCATCTCAGTCCGGTTCACGCCAAGCTTTCCACTGCGCATACAGAAACATCGAATGTAATGGAAAACTTTCCAAATGCACGGACGACGGCGCGGGAAACAGTCCCCGTCCTATTTCAATGCTCTCATGATCTCATCCGTGCGATGCCCGCGATTTGAAGCCGCTTCAAACTGCGCAGTTTATTGCCTGGTGTAAAACGGCCTCCAAGAGCAATATTCAACCGTGTCCGGGTCGCTTCCCTCGCCTGTGGTTTTTCCTCCCCCCACTTCTTTTTGGGGGTTGAAGCCGGCGAGTCTTCTCCGCGGACTTCCGCTCTCCCCCGGGAGTAGATGAAGATCCCCTCCCACCCAAGACCCTTTAAAGCACAGCACTCTCCCCCAAAATCCAACCCTTTTTCCGCCTTTGCACCGCGCTTTCACAGGAAGCGCAGCTCAAACGCGGACTTATCTTCTCTTCGACACGTTCCCACCCACGTACCCCAGCGGCTGAGTAAGCCATTCCGGCCTCAACGCGTCAACCGTGTCCCTCCTTTCTTTCATGAAAGGGAGTAAATAAAATCGCCGGGCGTTAATGGCTCTTTTCATTCGCTTTTTTAAGTCCTCCGCGCCCCCGCCGCTGAACCTGAAAAATGGTGTCGTTCACGGGGTTCCGGTTGCAGGTGTCCGAATCCGCGGATGTTTTCGAATATGTTCTAAAAGGCAGTCCAGCTAGATACGTCGGGACGTTAAAAATAAGAAGACGTCAGTTACGTAGTGGGAATTCGTTGCGAAATCCCTTGTATGATTTCTCAGAAAACCCATAGCATACTTGGTAGCTACTTTACTTCCGTAAAGAGTGAAATTTGTTCGACAAAAGCGACTTTTTAATGCATTGGTTTGGTCCATTCGCCTGTATAGGTATATCTGAGTTCTTATTGCATTGCCTCCTCTGTTTTTTTTATTTTACAATTACTCGGTTTCAATTACTTTCTGAATCACTTTGTGTTTGTCCCCGTCCTATCGCAACGAAGGTTATGACGGTGAACTTTGCTAAAATTAATTTGCAACCTCTCACGATAGGCATCGTTCGCGAATGATTGCACATGCTGAATCTACTGCAGGAATTCAGGGAAGATATATTCTTTGAAGATGATTAAGGTATATCAAAAGTTCCAGCATTCTGTGGTATTTTATATTATAAAGTAATAATTAGAGAGATCGATTGAATTATTGTTATTAGTTATCTGCCAGTTAATGGAGGTTTAGATAGACATATCTTCTCACTCCGACCACTATCTTTCATATGACGAAGAAGAACTTCAGCCGCTTACTTCCAACCTCCCATTATTTATTTAAACTTTTGAATAGGTCAAAAAATGCTATGCTTAAAATGTTCTGTTGGCGTAAAAATAGATTAAATCGAAGTTACGAGAGAGATAGTGAGGATGATGAATGCATATTTCACGCCCTTTTTGAATACTGGACGGCACCGGGTTGATGTGGTGACTAGAGTACTGGCTCCCACCCGGAGGACTCGGGTTCAATTTCCGGCAGTGGCGGATTTTTCAGTGGCAAATCGGTCCCTACTTGAGTGCCTAGTGGAGGGCATTTCAGGTTCAGTACTGCGTCCATCGGATAGGACGTTAAGCCGTGGTCCCCTTGGCGCCTGTCGTTAAAGCTACGTTTTCATGTGGCCGTTTTTGCGTTGACGCACACTGCGCCACAAATCAGAAGCGAGCACGCCAACGCAGCCTGCGTTGCCGTCCGAGTTGGTCATCTTTCATCTTTCAACGCCGCCTGCGTTGACGCAGCTGCGTAAGAGAGCGAGGGACAACGCATTCTGCCTGTCATTTGCTCTTCACGTGATTCTTTCGCTACGGATTGTCACCTCTACCGCGGTTTACCTCCGTCATATGTTTTGGTGCGTTGCTGCTGGTGCTGCCGGTGATACGAAGACAGGGTATTTTCCTGCCGCACAACGCAGCGGCAACGCAACGCAACAACGGCCACATGAAAACGTAGCTTAAGACTAGGCTAATGCCTACGCCGGGTTTCTCTCCACACCCTTCCTCCGTTCCCTGAAAACTCCTATCATTTTCCAATTACCCACATATCCTAAAAGGCGCAAATGACTGCCGTTCGCCGTCCATGACAAGAAGAGAAGTTGATGCCGTCCGTCAACTTCTCTGTACTAACTTGAATGTCGGCTTCTAGTGTAATGCCAGCGCCGACTCAATCCAGGGGGTCCACTATTTAACTTCCCTCCCGACGGACCTAGTCCTAAGCTTGAAACACTTTGAAGAGAGGTGGAAAAAGAATAGTCATGCCTATTTCATTCTTTACCTTGGCGTACTATAGGTTGCAAGTTAAATTCCTTCCCGTTTCCTCGTAACTGTTGTCAAATACTTTGTTTTCTTTGGGTTTGTATATGTATTTTGTCAGCATTCTTTTCCTTCGGGAAAGCTTGAAAGCTGTATTTCTTTTAGTATATTAAAATACATTATTATTTAGTTTATTATTATTCTTGAGTGTATTAAAATTTCTCTTTGGAAAATTCTATCCCGAGCGGTATTCGAACCAGGTGCTTTGGGACTATAAACGAGTACTCTAGCCACCGAGCATACTCTCTGCCAGCGTTCTTATCATGCTTTATAATATCTTGAATTTAACCACTAAAATTCCAACGGAAAAACTGATTGGTGTACTTAAAGAAGAAGAAGGAAAACATCAGGTCGATAAGTTATAAAAAAAGACATTAGAATAAAGACATAATGACATTAGAAAGATCCTAGGGGTACCTCAAGGAGAAACTATGATGTCTTTGGAGAAAATCTCTTGATCCAGAGAGACATTATATCCATCTCATGGCGTTTCCAATGAAAGTCGCGTAATGGAGAGGAAAAGCGTGTTGCTCAATGGCCATTGTTGAAAAGGGCAAGGCATCACTTTCACGCTCTCCCCTCCACCAGCACCTAGGGTACGCGTGAGTATGGCTTCCCAGCTACCCGCGGGGTGATTCATACGCGCGTTCTGTACCCAGGGAACGGCATTACGTGGTTTCGTTATTGAAGGCAGCAGCTGCATCCTATGCGTGGAACTCTCTTCTTCCCGCTCCGAACCCCGCCGTGCGTTCCCTCGAATCGCGTTTTTTTGGCTAGGAACTTCGCCTCGTAGCATTCATCCGTGTTTTTTTTCTCGTCTCACTCCCCCCTCCACCTCCCTCCTTTGCTCCCACCAAGCTTATGGGAAAGGGCGTGGGGTTGGGAAGATCGAGCTCTCGGATGCCTACTAGTAGCGAGGCGAGGAGGAGGCAGCCTCCGCCGCTGGTAACGCAAGATTCCTCCGTGGTTGCCAAGACGGATAAACGAGATGGTCGGGATTGGTTGACAGTAGTGACAGTCCCTTATCAACCACCATAATTGGATCCCATAGGTGTGTGGCGCGTCGCTTGCATCAGGCGCACGTGGAGGCGTGGTTCTTATTACCTACCCCCCCTCTCTTGGTTCACTTGGTGGAGGCGAACATTTTTCGTCACTGCCGGAAGTCATGTCAATATCTCCTAAATTTTGCATAACTTCCGCAATTCAAAGCGAAAAAAGATGAAAGGGAATCCATGCTTTCAAATAAATCTTTATTACCTTGTTACTTTGTATATTAATTTCATTAGCACTGCCAATGTGGATTTTTAACAGCGTGGTAAAAAAAATTTATTTGAATCCTTGCATTCCTTTTTTCCATTAAATTTCGTAAGATATGCACAATTTTGAGAGAAGGGAGAAGTCTTTTGAAAACAATTAGAAGATGACGGGACAACTTAATCGGCCACATCATGAGACATGATGAAGACAATCGTCATAGGACAAGTGAACAGGAAGAATGGCAGAGGAAGGCTTCGTATGAGATATATAGAACAAGTGATGAAGGATTTGAACGATAAGAAATGCGAAAATATGAAGAGATTAGCTGATAGGGGAATTGAGTGGAGAGCTGCGTCAAACCAATCTCAGGATTGCGGACTGATGATGATGATGCAAACTTTGAGACAAATTGACATAGGTACTGCTGGAGAGGAGGCTTCCGCGAAGTCGTTCAATCAGTATTTTTTCGGGTTAACTCTCGCGATGGTTGGTGTTACTTTACGATAGTTTCGCCAGCATTCCAGCGAGCTTCTTGAGTCCGAAGTGCCGACCGGAATGCTGGGGAAACTGTCCTTAAGGGACACTAACCAACGTGACAAAGAGACACAAATCCGTAAATTTACCAATTTTTCATTATTGTTCGAGTCATCATAAATTGTACAAATTGAGGATTTTTCGTCTACTTGAACCATTCGCTCTCCACTCGTTTCTTTGCGTTTCATTACAGTGAAAGGATAAAAGTTCTGTTTGGTATGTGGAAGACAGTGTCGGATGGGAAATCGGGTGCAGAGAACTGCTAGAGGAAGAGTGCGGTGGACATGTTTAAAGAGAGTAGTGACGGATTTGAAAGAGATGTGAGAATGAAGAGGTTAGCTGTCGTAAGAATTGTATGGAGCACAGCGGAATACCAACATTGGTGTCAACACAAACAAACAAATTGATCGAATGACTCGCTGTGCGGCAATGATTTACGTATACATTAGATTTGGGAGCTTCGATCGGCTTCAACATAAATTATGAATACGACTCCGATAATCGGGGTCATCTACACGTTAACATTCCAGTTGAACAGAACTTCACGCAATTATGGCAACTTCCTTTTGTTCCAAAATACTGCTCCGGGAAAGCAAACATTTGATCGCCGTATTACGCGTAAAGTAGTATTTTCGTTTGAAATATTTATTTGAGATTATTTTCATTCTATTTATTCTTTATTTAAATCGGAAAGTTTCTATTGGGCAACAGTTTTTTACTTGGACATTAATATACATTCAATTATCCTAATAAATATTTCCCATTGTTCTTTATTAAGGACATTAAGTCACTTATGCCAGGAGATTATTGTACATGGTTTTGCGTTATAGCTAAACATTTAATTTAAGATTATCACTTTTCGAATACCAAATTCATAGTTGGCTCTTTGATAACATTTCATTTATATGCTATGTAAATTTAAATCATATTTAATTCACCCTTGGCACTCACGATCACTCCCCAGATTTGTCAGTTAGCGAATTCAGTCAGTTAGCGAATAGCCCTCCACAGTTGAGAATCTAATGAGTGAACACTATCATGGTGAGCGGGAAAAGGGACCGAATCAGAGGCGAAACTGTCGATTGTTTTGCTTCACTGAATCATGGTAAATAGGAATTCCGTGCCAAAAAAAAATAATTTTCATTTCCTTTCTGCGATAATATTTAAAGGTGAAATGAAAACTAAATGTATTGTTAACGACACCAAGGGTATCGGCGCGTCCTAAGTCTTTATATAATCAATGCATAATCCTAATTAGCCGATCAGAAATCATACCTGACAATGTATCTTCTGTCTTCCAGCAGGTTTACCCTGAAGAACCATCCCTCTCGTCATGCTGGCTTGTCTGTGAGACTCCAACGTACGGGATGTTTTGCTTGGCTGATGTGAATCCGGCAGAGTGGATGGGGAAACATTCTGCAAGAGATGTACAAATTAACCCAGGGGCAGACAAGGGATTCTGCAGTGAGGAGTGCCCTCCACCGTTGTGACTCTATTGAGTGAACGCTATCATGGTGAACGGAAGACGGGACCGAAACAAAGGCGAAACTGTCGAATCAGTTTCCTTTGATTAGTATTTGACTCCAGTGACGAGGGAGTTCGTCAACATATTCTCCTCATTGGTTCCAATGGATCCAATCAGTGCTCAAATCGGTGGTCAAGTACTCCAATTGGAAATATCAACGTTAGCATTCATAATAAGTGCTTCTTTGACTTTATTGCTTCAACTTCTCCATCGCCTGAGCATCAGTCGAAAGGGAGTTTCGCCCAGAACGACTGGAAGGGTTTATATTTCGTGAGATTAAAGGCGATTTTACATCCCTTACAAAAATACTCAGCTCGAGTGGCACAACTAAATGTGCATTGCAGGAGACACAGTGAACATTGGTGCTAAACGGATCTGTTTTATATTATAAAAACGATTACCTCACATGTATTTTTAACATGATGTTGCGATGTCCATGATTTATGTGAATATTTATTTAATAAAAGGCCTTTGGTGAACCTTTTAGCCTTTCGACATAGCACGTCATTACTTACGTCCTTAGAGTAAAACAGCGGTCAAGTTTAACTTTTTAACGTGAGCATAGTTTGAACCTAGGTCGTCCTCTAAAATTTAACTGTCAATGTTGTTGTTGTTACCGGTCATAGTATCCAGGTCGATCAAGTGCTGGTCCTGCAACCTAAGGGGTGTTCGAATTCCGCTTATAAAGGATTTTTAACCTTAAAGTTATGATGTAACGATGAAACTTGAGCATCGGAAAGAAGTAATCTTTCTATTGCTTGCTGAAGTTGAACAGCCGGCAGTAGAAGGCGAGGGCCCAATTAAATTCCCACCAGGGTAAGAGTTTGTATATTAACTTCAATGCATCGTTCTGTTCGAGCGATCACCAGAGAATACTGTCGATGCAAAGGCATTCGTAAATCAGTCCAATTGGCCAAAAATAAAATCGGGGGGTGCATTTAATATTCGTACTCGGCAAGACCTTACGGTGGGAGTGCATGATCTGTGTACCTATAATTCTGCTCATAATGGCTACGCAAATAACATTCATCACCATAATTGGTCATAAATCCTCAGATTGGTTTGACGCAGCTCTCCACTGAGTCCTTCTATCGGCTATTTCTTCATATTTCACGTATTTATTCTCTTTCACATCCTTCATCACTTGTTCCATATATCTCGCACGAGGCCTTCCTATGCCATTCTTCCCTTCCACTTGTCCCTCGACGATTGTCTTAATCAGGCCATCATGTCTCATGATTTGGCCGATTAAGTGCAAATAACATTAGATTCCTAATATAATCAGGAAAATTACGGTGGGAGTGCACTGATGTGTACCTATAATTCTGCTCATAATGGCTACGCAAATAACATTCATCACCATAATTGGTCATAAATCCTCAGATCCTCCTCGTGTACTGATAATTCTTCTCAGAACGACAACGCAAATAACATTAGATTCCTAATTTATTCAGGAAAATTAGAAAAAATAATTAATTTATTAGGAAAATTACTGAATCTTTCACTTCCTCACGTTAGCGATGAAGTGAAAGAGCCATCCTACAATCTTTGTGTCCAAGGAACAAACAAGACGAGTCCAAGTGTTCAGCGCTCATTCCTACAGCGGCCAGCGTGAGTTCATTTTTATCATTTTCATAGCATTGGATTTATAAGGAAAACCATGGGTTCAATCACAGATCAGCACAACCGGACAGCTCATGTATTCTACACTCTTTCTTTCCTTTCAAGAATGCGAAAATGGGTGCCACGGCTGCTATTCTTAATGATTTAGTGAACGCGCTTTAAGCCAAAGTAACGACGCACAATCCTATTCTGTATCAGTAAATCCGTTGTAATTATGACTAGCTAGTTTTTCCACCTCAAACAGCGATACGACTTTCCAAATGCTGCGGTAAGGATGGTTCTCGGTTGGACTCGTTCTAGCGGGCCCTCGTGCTTACTCAACGTTCATGCCCCTTTCACAGCGCCGTCGATCAAAAAAGGCATCGTATTGCGTTCGGCATTGCTTTGAAGCCAAGGGAAACAATGCCGAAAATTAATTCTGGCCCAAAGCCGATTTTAGGGAAACAAATGACGGACGATACGTGGAACAAATTAATTTCCTCTTGGATCAGGTTGGTTGGATCTCAGGTGCACTAGTGGAAATGGATGAAAAATCCAACGTTTTGGTAGACGACCGTTAGCAAAGCGCTGCCTTCCTGCCTGAGCTATTGATTGCTAAGTTAAGGTATTTATGTTTCAAATTAGTCGGTGAAAATAATTTTTAATGCTGTTCCCATACAGCGTATCCTGCAAGCCACCTCTAGGGTGTGTTTTAGGGTTTGAATTATCAAGAAGCATGGACTTAATATGCCAGGAGATATATGGCTACGTGTTGTGTTGGACGTACACATACTACTGAATTATGAGAAACTACGACGGAGATATTTTATTGATGGGTCTCCCATTAGTTGGCATTCGCTGCTGTATTCAATGAAGCAGGAACTCTAGGGCTCAGTTACCAGATGATATTAAATGTAATAAGTTATTTAAGAATATACCACTAACTAGACTCCTACCTCATTTATATTTTCAATACCAATTCTGACGTATAATGTTTCCGAGAAAGACATTGTTCCAGTCTAGGTGGTCAATTCGGTATCACGCATGCTTGAGAACCCAAGTTCCGGGTTCGAATCTTTCATGTATGGGACTTGTGTTTGTCTTAGGATTAGAGGTGCGGTACAACTTGTCATTTTATGAAGCACATAAGAACCGAATTCTACTGATAGAATGATGAGAGGTAGGAATAATGCGGGCCTGAAGGCCCGCATTGTTCCTTGTAGCCTTGGTAGCCAGATAGGTAACGTGCTGGCGTAGCAGCCTATAGGTCGCGGATTCTAATCCCGGGACATGAGAGTTCCTACCCTAAGATTAAGATATTAGGTTTGACGGTGTGATATAACCTGAACCGTTGGGGCACCTAAAACCCATGACTACTTCTACTGTGACATCGTGTGAAATTCGGCGTCATGGGAGGAGTTTTTTGTCCATTTAGACTTACTTTCACTTTCAGTAAAACTTTCAGTACACTTACTACACTTTCAGTAAAAATGTATGTAATTAATACCATCTCATAGCAATTACCGTACATATACGTAAGTAGGAAGAGGTTGGCTGATAGAATAATCGAGTGGAGGGCTGCGTTAAACCAATCCTAGGATTGTTGACCGATGATGATGATGATTCTTTTAAAATCCTTTGTCACTAACGATAGTTTGTCTAGTCTAGTCTTCCAACGTTGCGCACCCCATCTGTTGGTCGGAACACAGCACTTAAATAGGAAATAATAATCTGACGTAAAATCTGTGTCAATAGCGAGACCCAGGTACTCAAGGGTGCTAAGCTGAAACCAACACTTAGGCCGCTGGACCATTCGGTTCTCATATTTTTTAATTCCTAATTCTCCCAACCTAAGGAGATGATTGCAGTGTCATTTCTACCCATTTACTGCTATTTATGCTAACCCATCGCCGTCAGTCAACAATCCTGAGATTGGCTTAACGCAGCTCTCCACTCCATTTACCTATTGGCTAACCTCTTTATAACTAACCAATATTGCCCATAATTGCGGCCAATCCGTGATAACTCGCGAACAATCAGACACGTGCTTTTACTTTGTTACACAATTACAAACCTCCAGATTTTTCTTCAGTTTTCTTTATACTAATGTCTTCCATGCAATAATTCCATCGCAAGTTGTCCTTCTCTGTACTAAAGCAAACTTATCATCATCAAAGAAGTCGGTCACCTTCTACCTTTCTATCAATAGATAATACGATAGTAATATTCTTGGCCGAAGTATTTATGTAGGGTGGAATAATGTAAGAATTTAATTCATGGATCGCAGTAATGCCTAAGGCCGGCCAAACTCAAGGGTCGCGGGTTCGAATCTTGTCCTTGGCTAGGTTGTTTGTTGTGTTTGTCCTAGGAATAAGTTCTTATGTTAGGTGGTGCGATATTATCTTAGCCGTTGGAACACCTGAAACCCAAGACTACTACTAAAGAGTACCTAGGTCCCATGAAAGGAAAAAATTGTTCCCAACTTCATTCTCCAGGAATTTTGGTAATTAGTCGAATCCGAGCGAGAGGATGTGCATTCTGATATTTGGCTTTTGACTTTCCGGACTGTGGTGCCAAGAGGCGAGAATTTCCACCACAGGAAGTAACGGAATCCTTTTGACCCATTCGCCGACTGTCAACGGAAGAAGCTTCCCCGGACTTCGTTCGAAATTTAGAATCGCTTACCTTTTGGCTCCATTTCCGGTTCTTTTCCTATTTCCGACCAATAAACACGCGAATGAATGAACGAGGACTTCATTCGTGTGCCGAGAACAGATTTAACTTCAAGGGAGGCCAAAAATTGTCAGATTCCTGGGCTGTCGTGCCCGGGAGGGTGAGCAGAGAAATGAATCAGCTTATCATTGAAATCTTTTTGCGAGGGGTAGTCACTCTCGTGCCCAAGTTCTATGATGATACGATGATACTTGATGGGCAAATTAACGTATCTACGGCCGTTAAAACTGGATAAGGACTAAAGGAAAGGAAGCCCAAAGACGTGACCTTTTTAAGGACGCAGGGTTGGTGGAGGGGAAGGTGCAAAAGGAACAATAAAGATGAATACCGAAACGCGTAACCAAACAAAACACTCGTAGCTCTACTTTGATTTCTTTTACCTCCTCCTATACCTCTGCGCCCTTCAGAAGATGACGGATCATCTATTCTTTTCCTTCTTCTGTGCTCGATATTAACATTTCATCGACATTATTTAGTCGACACATCTACATAATATTCTGCAAACCTCCGTAAGGGTGTGTGGCAGGGAGTGAACCATCATAAGGCATGCATTTTAAATCAAACAAGCGTTAAGTTTATACACACTATCATGCAGGCATGAAAAAATATTAGTCCTGGCATGCACTACCTACAAGCAGCTGAGAGGTAAACTAATTGTTAGTCTTCACAAAGTAATATAATAATTATTGATAAGTCAGTAATTTATTAAAATGTGTTAATTAATTATTTTTTCTCAAAGCATGCATGAGTGTTGTTGGAACGTGAACTTTTTTTTTAATCACAAAAGATGACTCTTCTACATTAAAATCTACTTTACCTACACTAATTTACCCCTAATGTAAACGTCCATATGTTGATTCGTGGAAGTGCCGTCATTGCTCAAGTAGTTAGTCTCACGGATGGATATAGGAAATTGATTATCTCTCAGCACTATTTTAAAACACGCGAATGAATATCAGGCATGCAAAGCCATCAGGCATTTCATACATCACCAGCCTAATCAGTGATCGGCCCTAACCAGTGAATAAAATTATCGAAGGATCTTACATATATCTAGCGACGAAGCGTTTCTTATCTGGCCCTCATCTCTTTCCTTCCTCTCTTTTCTGTGTCTATATAGACTTCAAAGATATCTTATTTTCCATTTAAGCAGGTCGTCTATTGAGATATTAAGGAATAAGTTTGAAAGCTAACAGTTTTGAATTATGGGATTTCTGTAATAATTTGCTCTCAAATCATGTGGTATTTTTAATGACTATTTTGCATCAGATTGGTGGTGAGAATATGAGCTGAATTGTTTGTTGAAATTGCTTCCAATGCGAAACCCACAAGTCTACAATTGAATTTCATTTTCTTTCGTAATGCAAAGGAAACAGATTTTAGGTGAGATAATCGGAATCCGGATATTAATTCATCTGGAATCTCAAAATGAAGACGAATATCAGCGTCTCCGGGTTTGAAGGATGAAATCTGGAAAAGTGAATGGTAAGTAAGACCCTCGTGGCCCAAATCACAGGATTGAGGATTGATTTCCGTGATTTTCAGGATTTATTTACCAATTTGGCGCAGTTGAACGGCATGGATGTCAATATTGGTGCCTTTTAATCACCAATTTTGAGGTGAAAGAGACGAAAATTTAATCTATTGGCGATCTCTTTTGACTGCAGCGAAAGTCGGCCCGCTGTGAATGGAGATAGTTATTCATTGCATTTTCGTGAACTGTTCCCAATATTTTAATCAGAGGCGGAATTAATTTGTAAGCGGTGTGAATTCCCTCTCACTCTTTGCGCAGATATATTTGCCTAAATATTCATTAGCGTGACGTCATACTAATAAATGAAAGTTCATTTAATATTGGATTATTACTTTTTTATGCTTGCAATAGGGATGGGAAAAATGTTTGGACCCAAGTGATCTGAAAGAATCACTCATTTAAATCAATCCCCTTCCAAAGTCTTGTCCCTTCTTCCCTAAGAAAACACTAGAATGATGACTCGGAGAACATTTTTTAGATGGAAATCCCCTAGTTTGAAAGCTTATCATTAATATTTTGCCTTAAAATTTTATAATTATAAAATCATTTCCTCACTGTTCTATTTTTCATTACTACCATTACCAACGGTTACCACCTCTGGTATCATTAAACAGCCGACCAGCTAAATCGAATTACTTATTCGCACGAATAGTAATTGTGGAAACTGCGAGCATGTGGTTTCGCAATGCTTAATGATCGCGTTGAGCACAGATATTTTAGAAAGTGAAATAAATGATTAAGTAACCATTGAGGCAATGTGGTGTTCCGGCACATTAGTTAAAGCGCAACTTGCTAAAGAAGATAACTATTGCCAGGGGAAGTTCTGAAGGGATAACAGGATTTTTTATGACTCTTCTTGATGTTATTACAATTACATAAGAATTTTCTTTAATATATTTTTATAAATGTCATTTTGTACACGATTTGGTGCTTGACCTATATTTTTCATACTCATTCTGAGGTAAACGAGTTTCTCCACCATGAACTTGCAACCGATAATTTCACACCAGTTACTAAAAGGAAACAAATCGCAGGTATTTTATCTCTAATTAAATGTAAAAAAAATAGTTACGTAGAGATACATGTTTGTCAGAATATAGTATACGCTCAAGTTGTTCGCTTAAATTTTCTCTTTCTACTCAGAATTTTATGATTTGTGTTCGTCCCCTTGCCAATGCATTCAAAGAGGCTGAGTGAAAGAGATCATCGTAATTTTCTTGGTAAAAACCCAAAATTTGATGGAAAAATTTCCAGTTTTTCATTAACTTAACCTCATTTTTCCACCAACCACTGTAACACCTCATCCCCTATGTAGACATAAACATGCACTTTTGGCAGTAGTTGATTTACATTATTTTCCTCATTCGTGTACTACCAATCAGGAGAGTTTTATTTGATGATAGGTACGAAGCACTCGGAGCTTAAGAGGAACACGATGTGAGAGATTGCGTGAGAAGTATTTCATATCCGTCTGAACTGGCGTTAAACGGTAGGGCAGTGATGACGATTCATTGCATTATGGCCGCACGTGTTGTTAAAACATTTCTTCAATTGCATAGCATTTCATGACTTTTTCGGCATTCTTCTCGGGCATATTTCGAATTCTTGGAGCTCCTCCGTGATTGATCTTTTTGCGAAAAATATGCGGATTAAAAACAATCAGACAATGTAAATTATGCTGTATTTTTGCATTAAAATTTTTAATGTATTATTGGAGCTCCTCCGTCATTGGTCTTTTCACGAAAAATAAGCGGATTAAAAACAATCATAAAATGCAAATCATGCTGTTAATTTAGATTATCCATCGCAAATATTACGGCCGCACTTCTTCCGAGATATTTTCATTAGTTCCTTTAACATCTCTCTGCCTTGCCTTTTCAGTTAATCTATTTAATCGCTACTTTTCTCAGTGTAGTTTTTCTCCTTTTTTATTTCTGCTCGAACCCCTTTTCATCTGTTATTGAGAAGATATTTGGCAATATTAAATCTTCAGTGCTCAGGCCAGCAGCGAAAACAGTTTTGGAAGCGCCAATAGAAGGTTTTAAATCCTTTCCGGGCGTGTATCTCGTGCTCATCTCCCCCATCTACATGCAGCTGCTCGAAGCAGAGTCTTAGCTCACCAGTCGTAAAATGGGATTGAGATGGAAAAGAATAAGGAAAACACTGGATCAAAAGATGACTTAATTTTGTTCCAAGCCCTCGTTTTTATGACGATCGCAGGTTATGCGTCGGAATAGTGAATTATATAATCGTCCGATTCGAGAAGTAATCTGACTTTATTTCCCGCACATGTCTACCCTGCTCATGTAATGAGGGGGAGATAAATATCTTCAATGTCTGCCACTAACTCGCAGTACTTATTTGGGAAGTTGACCCACAGTTGAGATCATTTGCACTGTTTAGAATAGGTAGGTTATTGGTTAGAGATAGGAATTTTTCAGGGAAACGAGTAAGGGTGGACAGAAACCCGGCGTGTCGGAGTTATCCTGCTTTTAACGAAGGGTGCCAAGGGATCCACGATTTAACGTCAAATCGGACGGGCCGAGTACTACACACTAAGTGCTCTCCAAACAGCTCTAGCAGAGACCGGTGCCCCGAAAAAACCTCTCCGCTACTGCCGATATTCAAATCAGGACCCTCCGGATTGGAAGATAGTAATGTAGTCGCCTCACAAATCCGATTCGCTTGTCATTCTTCGTCTAATTCTTGTGGCTAGTAGTCACTGGCTACCCCCGAAGATATCCTGTCAATTAACCAATAAAACCCAAGGAGGGAGGTATCATCCCTTGAGAATGACATGAATGTGTTGAAACCGGTCGGGCTCTACCCAATTAATAGTGTGGAATAACAAGATTTACGTGATTTTACTTTCGTCCCGCTTCGCATGAGTTAATTTACGCGCCCACCAGACTGCCGCCCGCGTCAGCGCACTACGTCATTTTACGTAAATCAATCTTGTGGTCGAATTTGCAAGTATGTATTAGCAAGATTTTTTTACTGCTATGTTGCATTAACTATACTCTTGTAATTCACGCATAAAAATCTGGGGAGCAAAGAGGTGCCAAAAACGATATCGCACTTTTTATTTGAAAATCAAGGTAAAAAACGCTAAAAGTTTTGAAAAATACTAAAAATAGTAAATAAAACATATATCAAGCAAAACTCGGTTGGCATGCTACGTAAATGTTTATTTTTATATGCAATAACGTTTGTTGGCTAAAAAAATTGCTTGCATTTGTCCTCCATGAAGGCGAACTTCTCCGAAATCCACTGATTTCATGCGACTGGCATAGTGATGGAAAAAATCGATTTCGATTAAAATCGAAAATCGAGTTTTAATAGTAAAAAATCGAGGAAATCGAGATCGAGCCATGATATTCGAGTTTCGATCCAAACTCGATTTTTCAACTTCGATCTTGACCATTTCGTTTGATCTCAGCAGCGCGTAGTAGTCAGTAGAGGTCCTCGATGAACTGCCACTGAGGTCACTGTTTGTTAGAAGTAAATGCCAGTAGAAGTTAGGCAATACCTCAACAGGCCACCCGTCGATAGGAAAGTCAACCCCAATCCTCTGAAAGTCTGGGAGGAGATAAAGGGTGAATACCCCAACACGTACCGTTTCGCGATCGGAGTGCTGAGTATGATAACGTCATCCGTTCCATGTGAAAGACTTTTCTCTAAGACCGGTAAAATTGGAAAGGCACGCCCTAGATCATCAAGAAAGCATCTCAATCAGTTGATCTTTCTTAAAAATTTTAGAGAAGCCGAATGGTTCCAAGCGGTGATCCAAATTAAAGTAAATTGTAAATTTTTACGACTAATAATTCAAGAATATTTTCTAAGTACATTTTTAGGGATTTTTATATTATTTAAATATGAATTATTAGCGTTTTTCAAATGAATAATAAACACGTTTTTGTACCAACTGCTTTTTTTTCAAAAATGAACCACAGATTTTTTCGATTAATCGATCTTTTGGTTCAAATTTCGATTTTTGCCGAAAAGTCGAGCTTTTCATTTCGACTAATAATTGATTGCTCGAAAAATCGATTTTGACCGACATTTTTCCATCACTAGACTGGCATTTTCACACGGAATGTTTGGCGGGACCCCGAGACGACTCTGATCAACGCATATATCAATGTAGTAGCGTATATTGTAGACAACATACTGTTTAATCCGAACACACCATTCACTAATTTCTCGCCGAAATTCGAATAAATGACTTTTGGCCAGATTTTTCACTATGCGCTGCCCCACGGACGTTCCACGCATTAGGGCAGGAAAGAAGACGGATGAAGTAAGAGAGGGAAGTAAAAGAAGGCGCAGTAGACGCACACCTCTTTCCCGAGCGGTGACGCATGGAGATCCCACCAGCGCGGAGTGCAGCATCCCTTCGGGGTTGCGAAAGGTCTTCTCCTTCTTCGTCGCGTTCCGACGTCTTAAGAGGGAAGCGGAACACAAGAAGGTGGTGAGACAAACCGCCCTCTTCCCCCTTGGGAGTTTCCTTGTCCGCCAGTTTGACGACGGGCGTCTTAATTTCGTCCCGAGAGAGAGGCGAGGGGGTCGGAGAGGCTGAGCGGTGGTGAGGGAGAGTCTGAGGAGGAAGTGAATCACGGCAATAAGTTCTCGGTATCCGAAAACTGGGAAGTTTCCAAAATGGTCCCAAACGGAGTTTATATGATCGACAGTGGCTTCGTGAAATACACTCCGGTCTTTAGTCCCCCGAATGTTTAGAGTTTATTTTATTCATAAATGTATTTGCTAATATTATCCTGAATACTTAGAAAAAATTGAGAAAAGGTGTCTAGGACAAAGAAAATATGGTTCTCATTCCGCATTTAATTCCAAAAGTTTTGAACTGGTTGAGATATTTAGATTCAGTTTTCTTAAATAATAAATTTTGGCTGTTATCCAGCAGTCATTCAGTGGAACTCGCCAAGTTTTCGATTGTAATCGATTTTCATATGTTAAGCTGTATAGAGTATCTTTTTCTTGCTATGGGAAGCATCGGGAATGAGCTCTTTCAATGTTAAAGCTTATCTTAATCAAAATCTTCTTAACAGTTATAAAAAGTGAAAGCTTGTAAAGGAACTTATCAATTTCAAGTCCACGTCACCCTCCGGAAATGAGAACACACAAAAAAACATCACAATGTAATTCTTGGTACTTTCATTCGGCCTTTTGAGCGCCAGGGTGGACGATGCATGTAGGGATTCATAGACTGAGAAGAAAAATTAAAAAAGAGTGGTTTGAGATTGATACTACCCTTAGTGTATATTAGGGATTGTGTTTGATGATGAGATTGCATACCCTTAGTGTATATTAGGAATTGTGTTTGATGATGAGATTGCTTACCCTTAGCGTATATTAGGGATACGGAATTTGTGTATATTAGGGCTTTCTATTAGAAATCACATGGAAAATTGACTGTAAAAGTATTGCTCAAACAATGGGTTATTTCGATATTGATTTAAATGACAACAAAGATTCTCATTCCCTCGTATTTGAGCGAAAAAGGTTTTCACAAATTATGCCTAAGAATTTCCTCAAAGAAAAATTTAATTTTAACACATTAACTACATCGATTGGCACATGACATTGGAATCGCTGGAAATGTGTTTTTTTTTTGTCCTGACAAACGCATACTATTTAGAACGACATTTTTAATCTTATGCATCGCTTTCCTTCAATTTTTAATTTGGCCCTCTGTGGACCGCAGGAAATGATTGTTTTGTGGGCTGCTTTTTCATCTTTTCACGATATTTCCACATTCTTTTGTCCTGGTCCCTCCGTTCTTCTGACCAGGCTCCTGTGGTCTTCATACTTTGCTTTTCCTGGAACATCTGCGGATTGTCAACCTTCCTCTGAAACATAATGTTACTCTATATTTTTTCTGGCTTGATTCCAATTTCCCCCTTTTGTTTCCTTGTTTCTTTAACCCAAGTTGTGCTCTTCTTTAGTTTGGTGTTGTAGTTGAAGATTTTCTTTGTCAACCTATAGTCACTCATTCGGAAGAGATTTCCATAAAACTTCAGTCTTCTCTTGCGTATTGTCTGCGTGATCTTTTCTATCTGTTAGTACAGATTTGATGTTTTTCTTCCTCCATGTGCTATCTTCTTTTTCCTTTTGCCCCAGGATCTTCCTGAAGACTCTTCTTTCCATCTCTGGTTCCTCCATTTCCCCTTTGTTGTTCAGTTTCAGTCGTTCTGGGGTATATAGTGAGTCTGGGTCGTCTGGGTTAAGAACTGTGGTATCAGTTTAATCTTTGCGTTTCAGGAGAGTTCTCTCTTTTTATACCAATGCTATACTATATGCCCTAATTCTATCTTAGTAGCATGTTCTTTATTTGCTCATTTATCAATCCCACTTGGCTTGATAAATTCACCAAGATATTTAAATTTATCTGTTCTCTTAAGTTTTGTCACTCTTCGCATTTAATCTAATAATTGCGTAAACCAGGAATGCAAATTTTATGAATGCCTCTTTCAACTTTTTCTGGAATGAATTTTTTGCTCCATCAGTAGTCACAGTGGATTTCGATGAAATGCACTTACTGTGTTACGCACTTTTTACACGCAACCTTCTCACATTTTCTCTATTTAAATCAGCATACTTCCTACCTCCCATAATCTTTTTTTTTAATTCCCATCGGTTTCCTCTCCTTTCCTCAACTTAGACAGCATTCTTCCTTCTGCAATTTCCTACAGAGAACCATCAACCCAGTTTACTAACTTCATCTACCTTTTCTGCCTCCTTATTTTCTCCATAATTTCCATTTTCTCCCCCACCATGGGTAATATATCCCAATATCTTCCTTTCATATGTAGTTCTTCGCCCTTCTCCAAATCCACATCTCTGAAGATTCTTACCCTTTCTCGCCTGGGTTATAGGGCACCGCATTACGCCTATACCACTCTTAATTAGCTAGTTTTCGACATCTTTGCATAAGATTACGATCATCAGTACTTTTCTTTTGGTAAACACCCGATTTAGCATCGCCAATCTCCTGATACATATTTCATATATTTGTTAAAAATACCTCCTAGTGCCATACATTCTTTCCCATCTTGCATGTTCTCTTCTGTTCAGCCTATTATTTCTCTTTGAAATACAATCTTGTGTTATCTCGTGGTTTTTCATCATCCGACGTTACTTGATCTGAACTGTATGTGATATACATAATATGTTTCTGCTTCTAGCAGTGACTGCAATAGTCGTTTTTCACGTAGTCACTCATTTTTTTATCAGGGGCGAGCTGAATTGATTTCCTTCCATAATTGAGACTGAAGTTAAATGTATAGTGCGCTTTTTTGTCTCCTTTCCATTTATCAAAACAATTTAGGAATGAATATATTTTACTTAATGTAGACGAAGGATAATTCTATTTTCCATGCGTGGATATTCTGGCCTCAAATTCCTCCAGGAGGACGTCTAAAAATGCATTCCCATGAATTCTATTAATTGGAAAAGATTGAGAGTCATGCGAATAAGCGGACAATGAGGAAAGAAAAACTTGGATGTTCTGAAAGAAACTGGCTCTGAGGTGGAAGTCAGAAGCAAAGGCATACATCACAGGGCCAACAATTTTTTTCTCTTATCTGTTCCAAAAATTTAAAACAGCTTCAAAAGTCGTTTCAAACTTAAAATATTCATCTCTTGTTATCATTAATAATTTCTCTGTTATGTTGTTTCGGATGCTGCTACAGTGTGCAAGTGTTATAGATTCAAAAACTGAAGACAGAAGAGAGTGATGTGTATCAGATTTGTATCGAGATACTCATTAACATAGTAATCCTCAGCTGAAGTCAAAATCTTTGATCATGTGTAATTGCACCCAGAAATCTGAATTCCAAGTCATCCTTCGCGGTCCAGACTATCCTCCAGTTTAAAAGGCAAGGGTATTCGGTGTTTGCGCTTGCACAACAGCAGTCTTCTGTCAAGTCACCGAATTGAAATAAACTTTTTTTTCTTGGCACTGAGCACTGAAGTCGTTTCACAGTCGGGCTTACGAAATACAAAACCACATTTTGCATTAGTTTTCATTGATACCGTCACGACCTACGTTCAAATTCAAAAGGGACGGGCGAGAAGCAGCGTTGACAAGGTTCAGAGAGAAAGGTAACAGATTTTGTATCCATTTCGTCAGTCACATACCTCAACCGTAGTGCTATTACAAGATCACTATCGTATTAAAATACATCTACATAACACACTTCAAGCCACGATTAAAGTGTGTGGCAGGGCTTAATCTGCACCAAACATGCACTACCTATTACGCTTGAAGAGAATTAGCTATATTTTAGTCGAACTATTGTCGCCTAAAGAATTTTTAAAGAGTAAAGCAAGCATGCACAAACGTACGGTTACTTGGGCTAAATAAAAGTATTTATACCGATATACTACTAGGCTCTCTATTGATTCACTTGTGTGTATATCATTAAATATAATCACGACTATTCAGATCCCTGATAGTATGAGGAAAGAAAGACATTTGAAATCTGTCGGTTCGGCAATCAATTTCCCTAATTTTTGGCCTTATTTATGGCCCAGTCTGCCATAATAAGCCGGAATTAGCAAAATATTTTTCGCGTCATCTGGAGAAATATCGTTTCCGAATTTACTCAAGCGAGTCTATATTTCAACATTTGGTCTGATAATGGCTCCCATTTCATTTCTTCTAATAGACTGGTTACGCTAATATAATTATCATACCGTTTCTTTACAAATATTGCCGATATTCATTTCACACCCTCCAGTTCGTCGTTTAAGCCTATTTTTTACGGATCCCATATGCTGGCAGCGTATTCAACATTGCGCACTACCCTTTCAATAAATCCCAGCAATAATTTCTCGTATATGTGCTACACTATAGATAGGTATAGTGTCAGCCTTATTCTAAGACTATCATGGATTTCAATTGATTCTACGTTTGTAAATTTGCTATTCTTAATATAGTAATTCTTAGGAGGAGAACTATTCTTTTTCTACAAATTCACCACTGCGTAGCTTTGCCGAATTTAATTCATTATTTTGGCTCGATTGGAATTGAAGTAATGAACAGTAATTGAGCTCGTAAAATTAGACAGATTTTTGCGCACATTTTATCGTCATTTATTTAGTTAGTGCAGACGTTCCCAAAATGTTTCAGCCACGGAAGCAAAAGTTTCTTGGGTTTCTTTGAAGCAAAGGTTTCTTGCAGAAGAGATGCTTAGTTCTATCTGTTTATGTTCTATGAGGCATAATAGACACGATACGTGTACCGAAGTATGAATAGTAAGTTATGGATTAAACATTACATTACAGGAAACAATTTTTAAAAACAATTTTTTTTATTCGAGGGGATCGGGTTGGTTTGGTGGCTACAATCCTGGTTTTCCATCCCGAGGGTCCGGGTTCAAATCTTGGCTGAAACAGATTTTCCATTGCCTGTCCTCGGGGGTACTGTTGAAAAGCACTTTGAGATGAGAGTTCAAGACTCCATCCATCAGATGGGACGTTAGACCGCTAATGAAATTTCTCTCCTCCCTTCCTCTCTTCCCTGAAATATTCCTACCTTTTCCCAGTTACCCATCAATTCTAAGTGGAGCATATGACCTTAGCTATCGGTCGTCTTCCCGAAATAGCTGCTACATCGTATTTATTTAGGATCATTTTTTGTGCGTGATTCCTCACGGGACTTGTGGATCGGAAAAAGATTTAAGGCTGGGTCTTACGGGTTCGATTCCTCTTCTCCGAATGCTTTAGGAGGGAACCAGAGAGACAACGACAGTAAATTAGGGATTCGGGATGGAGGCTGCAGATATGGATGTTGTATCGACGGAATAAAATCAAGTACTTGATATTTCGAAGACTATTTTAGCTCTTGACCACTAAACTGAGGTATCTGGGTTAAAGTATCGATGCTTAGAAAATCAGGATAGCAGCATCGGATTCCAGAAATAATTGGTCCTGAATATAACCTGAAACCATAATATTAGATTGCATCAAAATGGACGAAAAAAATCGGTGAACAGTCTTAAGAGCCTAAAGGTTGCGAGTTCGATTCCCATTATCAAATTCCGAGCATAAATGACCTGACTGTCGTAGAATTGCTGTTTTGCAGGCACGTAGCCAGAAGTTTGCTTCGGGAGGAGCTAAGTCTAGTGTACCGTCAAAGCTGACTTGAAACAAGTCAGCTTTGCCCGTTCAGTACCGGCATGTTACAAATATCTTCTCTTAATTTTCATTGCTTGGATTTTACTTTTACAGAGCTCATTCCTATCTCTTCTCACTGGTAAAAATCACTGCTTCCTTTGTTATGAAGCAGTTACTTTGACCGGCCCCAGAACAGAAGTTCAACGCCTGCATACATATCAGATTGAAAAGAACAATTATTAACCACACACATGCATAAAACTTGAGATCTCATTTTAAGACACTTAACAATTGAATTATACTCAGTCAGATCCGGATTATCATACCCAGTTAAAATCAGAACAACAAAATTATCGAAAAAAATTTCGGAATGAGGGGCTGAATCCCTAGCCCCTCCATGACTACCAGATTGCTGTTGGGTGTTGTGATATGACCTCAGCAGTATGAGCGACTATTAATTATTGGGCTGATAATGATGAAACAAAGATGAAGATGCAAAAATTATTAAGTATTCGCCAAGTCCTAGACTTTAAGGTGTCCGTGGTGTGATCCGAAAGGATTCAGGAAATTGATTGCATGCAATATAATGTAAGTATCGATTTCGAGTCATTTCTGGAAATATTCTCCGTAATTTAGTTGAAACGTGAAACGGGTATTGCTTACAAAGCATAGGCGCTTTGCGCTTTATAAACATTGAGTAGATTACTTTTAACGGCCTAGATAGGCCCTTTAAAAGAGTTAACTCTCATTGAGCATTGGTTAAAAACAAAGTAGGTACTTTAAATGGTTCCACACACAATTTATTTCACAAAATTATTCCAACGTTTACATCGCCATTTCCGTCAGTTCAAGTATTGGAGATTGACAACGTAAACGTCGAAAGCGATTGATGAAATAAATTGGGTGTGGGTTAGCACTAAATGCTACGTTTGAAATTATAGTCAACGTCGCCAACTTCTCCAAAATTAAGCCTGAATAATTCGAGTTTATGCCCGAACTAACTGTCATTTTCCAATACCTGAGGTCTAGCTGTAAACAGCGAATTTGAAGAAAAACATCGAAAGGCAAGATGCATCGATGTCGACCCTAGGTCTCCACTGCTGATGGAATAAAATATATGTATATATGTGCACGACTATATGAATTACTAGGAGGAGGGAGAGTAGCGGGGAAGATATAGAATAAAAGCTCCCTCCGGAGGCGAGGATAAATGAATGACCCCGGTGGTGTGAGAATGAAAATAAAATGGGAAAGGAATGGTCCTGGAGGGGAAGGAAGGTTATCCTGGCTGTGATATTTGGTGCGGAGCGAGAAGAGAGAGAGCTAGAGTTTTGTGGTGGGGGGGGGGGGGGGGGGAGGGTAGGACTGACTGACTGAGTGATATGTGCAGCGGGTGCTCCTGTGAAAGGGCCACGCGAAGTCTTGGGGGGAAATAGGAGAAGAGCGGGTAATAGGAGCGCCCCCAAGGAGGGTAAGGGGTGTTTCTAGGACTTGGGGATGAGGAGAGAGGGTTTCGGAAGGACAGGGGAAGGTATTAAAGGGGAGGGAAGACCACGATCTCTTCCTCCGATGGTTTCGAGGAACGCGTAAAAAATTCTATTTTTTTCCCTCCTTCTTTCCTCCTGCTCATCCTTTCTCTTGAAGGGGGGAGGGGTTTACCATTACAGCGCCTGCCAGTCTAAACGTCTTCCCCTTCGAAAACGGAGAAGCGAGGACTGGAGGAAGGAGTACGAGTGGTAGGGGAGAGGCGAAAACGCAATCCTGCCAACTTGTCAGCGTGTTGTTTTTTTTATCTCTTCCCTGCGTTTCACTCCTTCCTCTCTCTTTACCCTTCTCCCTCTTTTATTTTTATTAAAACCTACGATAACGGCTCCCTCCGGTCTCTCGAGATAGTCTACGGCGTCATGGAACGTGAAATGGGTCCCCGCGATTGTATTTACGATTGGGAGGAGGTCGTCTCTTCCCTGATCCTCTCTTTGATGCCTCCCTAAAAAAAATAATCCGACTTCCGCTTATAATAAATAAGATCCCCCGGAGAAATGCGTATAATTACGCTTTCATGAATTAATACATGCACGAGTGCGTTATTATGATCCCATTCTGTCCTCTTCTCGCAAGCACCTGCCTTCCTCTAGCCTGTTTTTTTTAACGAATTATTGTTAAAGGAAGCGCACGTAACTGAAAATAGTCCCTTTGAAGCCGTGCCCGAATGAAAAATCAATTTTTGTCTGATAGGTTTATTTGAGCTAACGACATAATTTTGTTAAATTCTTTGAATAAGTTCAAATTATGATTAGGTCGCTCACGAAACTCGGGGAATTGAGAGTGGATAAGAGGGATGCGACTCAGAGAACACCGTAATTTAGTCTGCGGCGAGTTCGTCCCTTACTCTGCTTTGATTTTTACTGTGTTTGGATTCTTTAACTGACTGAAACATTACACTTGCTGTCTCGTATCTTTCTCAGCGTTTCTCTCAAGAATAATTGCATGCATAATTTTTCCCCAGACCTTCAGGAAAATAGTGATGTAACGTTGCCACAATTTGTCAAAGCAGCATAACTCTATCTGCTAGTATCTTAACCCAAATGACGCATTGCAATTTCGTTAATTTATGGTATCTTATTTTCCGAAATAAAATGTTGAATGCAAATGCTAATTCTGCTTTGTCTTCACCAGTCGTAGGCATGCATTTACGTAGCGTGAAATTTTACTGTGTTAAAGCAAATATTAATATTGACAATTCAAACTGATTCTAAATTTAAATAGCTTCGCGTATTGCACTTTTGAGAGCAAGGAGTTCATAGTTCGAAAATCCGTTCATCTTCTTCCACTGCTAGTTTTTTTTACGTCTGTATTGAGCGATGTGGAGGACAAAGGCGTGAACTTATCCATGTGTGTTAATAAAGTTTGCTCTTTGGTACGTTTTTGGAGGGAATATTTCAAATAAGCGCATCAATCAGACTTCCAGGAATTACGTTTGCGTGATGGTGTGCACATGAGCGCGTAAAATTTGCCCGAGTACGACCCAAAGAAATAGTTTCAGGGCCGCGGCATTGGTAAATTTTAGACACAAAAACTCCCGACACGAATGTAATTTTAAAAAGTTACAATGAAATTGAACAGAAGTTACCGTAGTGAAAAGTAAACTCCTATTCTGAAATTGGTTCGTCTTATTCATTGCACCACCATCAGGTCTGACCCAGCTAAATCCGAACTACCCCAGAAGTGAGTTCGCGTAGCATATTTTTAGATTTCATATCTTTCAGGAAGGAAGGGGTGGCGTTAATTTTAATATTTTTCACTAAAATTCCAGTAAGTGTGGACTAAAAATTGTTCAATGCGACCTAAAATTCTAACATGTCTTCGCTGCACGTTCCTAGCATGAGAAACATGTGCGTAAAAATTGTCAATGAGAAGAATAGGCAAAAAGGTGGTGACAATGGAATTACAGAATTCATTTACCTCTATAAATCTTCCGCCTACTTGACGAGTGCTTTAATCCTGTCATTCTCGCTTGTACTCCATGGTTTTCATTCACTTCCCATATGAAAGTTATCACAGGACTTCCTCCTTTCTATCCTCTCCTGGTCTGCGTCAATGATTTTCCCGACCCCAGGTCTTATTGCAACACAATTCTTATGAAAAGCTGACGCGAAAAAATGAGGATGTCGGTCGAGTCCTTTAACAAAAAGTCCGGGGATTGGAGTTTTATAGAAGAAGGTGACTCTTATTTTGCCTCGAGTTGCTATCTGTGAACTTATTTTATCAGAAAAGAGCTACAAAAGCCCGTAATTGCATGATACGATACAAAGTAATCACTACTTAAAAATCGATGATGGAAACCCCCTAAAAAAGCAATGATCCCGGTGGCAGTTTGAAAATCGATACTATGGAGGATAAGCGGGTATCAGGGTATAGGTTTCAGCGGGCAGGGTTTTGAAAATTTCACAGGGATTGGAGTAAGGGTGGAGAGAACTTTGTCGTCGGAATGGGGTCGTTTACCATATTTTTTTTATTGCCGAATATGATAGAGTTTGTAAAATAAAAAGACACGTATTTTTCGTTTTTTGATCTGTCAATTATTTCTCGAGTTATAGGCGTCGAAAAACTAATATTTTTAACCCTTTCGGAAAAGTGGGTGTGGTGCAACCTCTGACGCATAACGACTTCGTCCAATCACAACTTAGCCCGCGAAGCTACTTCGCCTTATCGCAAAGGGGGGGACACAGCTGACTCTGCCAATCGGAGCAGTTACGACAACATCTGTGCGAGCAGACCTTCCGAGAATCCCCCTCCACTCCCTCTCCTTCCCATAAGAGCAGTCAAGGACGGGAGGAAAATGACGTCAATGTTATCACAGCAGCATTTTCGGTGGGCGTCACCTTTTGCTTATTTTAATTTTTGATTTGTGAGTGAATGGTTGTGGTTAGAAGATTAATTTTTTCACTAAATTTCTTTTTTCGTTTCCATCTAACAATTTCATGTACAAAATTGCGATTTCGGTTCCGAGTAAACGCCCCCATTGGTGAACTCTAAACAAAAGGCACCAATGATTCACAGTTTGACGTCCCTATTTATTGAACTTAAAGAACTCTCCACGCATTAGATACTCTCAAGTACGATTTGGTATTCCGATTAAAAGTCTCTACCACTGCCGAGATTTCTCTCCACGGCTTCGGCATCGCAGGCCAGTGCAATAGCTATAATGTTGCCGCCAAAGTTTGACACTAAATTGGACTCGTCACGAGGATAATGGTCATAATTTTACACACGACATCAAAGTTGTAATCTTGGGTCCTACGCAACATCTGCAGATCGCACAATAACGATAATCGAAAGATGAGTATAAAAACGCGTTTTTTTTCATCCGCCATTCACATTTTCATGGCCACACACATTACAGGCCAGATTTCCATTTTTAATTTACGTTCCTCTCCCTTCTTTAAATACCGAGCGACCTCACACCCTCTACCACATACCCTTGAGTCGGATTTCGGGGTAATATGGTGGACAAAGACCGGGCTCTTTAACTTGGAAAATAATTACACAGTTTTAAGTTGGGCGCCGAAAAACCCTTGACGTAGGAATGGACAGTATCTGATGCATGAGAGAAAGAAACATCAACGATGCACGGTATCACGTACTTCTTGTCCTAAGTTCTTTATCCTTTGGTGATTTTCTAAAGCATTGGTTCTTAACTAGGGTTGCACATATCCCTGGAGGTGCAATAAGCTTCTCCAAGGGGCGTGACACTTTACGATAAAAAGATATCGTCTAGTATTTAGTCGAATAAACCAACAAGTACATAAGTATTTATTTTGAGTGTTGGAATTTACCTCTGTACACTAATACGCAACAATTACAGCAGCAACAGAGAGAAAAAAGAAATTCTCAAAGAATGGTGCAATGTCGAAGCTTTCATAATCTATCTTCACGGACCAACGGCTATTATTCCTTATCGTATTTCATTCATATTTTTAACTTCAAGAGACCCCAATTTTCTCGCTCAATTGGGAGTAAAAACTTATTTTTTTCGTGGGGGTCAGAGATCGCATTTGGAGAATTCCAGGGTTGTCAGCAGCTGATAAGATTAAGAAGTTCTGTAGAAACTTGTACCGGATGAAATTTGCGGGTCTTAACAAAATATCCTTTAGTATAGTTCAAAAATTATAGCATGGGTTGATATAAAATAAAACTGAGAAAGTAGGTACACCGGTAGGAACGGTTTCTATTTATTTCGTGATGAAAAAATCCTTCGCCAACTTGAAGCTTATTCCAACCACAGGAGGGGCAAGTTGGTAGCATATATGCCAGTTTCCGCCTAATGTTGAAAGAGGTGCATCCACTCCTGGGTTCAGAATTGATAACGCTTCATCTTAATGTCTTTTTCTGAAATTTGATGGGTTTCAGATTTTTTAGATAATTGTTTTTTGCTGTCTTCCAGTAATAGCAGCATAATTGGTGACATGATGATTATGATGATAATATGATTTTCAATTATTTAACTTCGTCGATTCATTATTTCAATCGTTGTGTACTCTTTTTATTATGCGAGTGATAACTTATAAGGCAGTACACTGCGTATGTATTGAAATAAAGTGCGGTGCGTGATGCAGGAATATGGCCTAGTTCAACTCCAGACAGAACTTAAATTAGGGGTCAGCTTACTTGCTCTCGGATTTTTTTTTTAACTTTATTACCGGCAATTGTTGATAAATTCGTCCAAAAGTGTAATTACTAGCTATATTAATATTGTGCAAAATACCTATATGCTCTCTTCACCTATCAGAGGTATTTGACGCTTCAAAAATCGCGTTTCGTTCCTCATATATTTGCCCGTTTGTTTTGGGTTTAAACCCACGTCATGCGAGACCTATGAATAACTAAGTCTAAATCGGGCCCTTTTTGGGGAACGTGATTCACTGCCATTGACTCCTCACGCCACACTTGGAGAGAGAAAAAAGAAATTCTCGAAGAATGGTGCAATGTCGAAGCTTTCCAAATCTATCTTCACGGACCAACGGCTGGATCCACTACTCAAATTACCGGGAAAAAAATGTTGTCACTACTCGGAAGATTAAAAATCTGACAGCATTACTTGAACTGCATACCTCGGGTAAGTACACTGTACTGAAAGCCTGTCACAGTAATCTAATTCTTTAAGTCAGGGTCTATCACAAATCTCTAGCCTTGTCGGTTAGTTAGTTATTCAGAGGAGGCGACCGACAGCTGAGGTTATTTGCGCCATTTAGGAAAGGTGGGTAATTGGGTAGTGGTAGGAACATTTCGGGTAATCGAGGAAGAATGGATAATAACCCGGCGTCGGCATTAGCCTACTCCTAACGATAGGCGCCAAGAGGCCCACGATTTAACGTCCCATCCGACGGACGGATCTAACCTTGTCCCTATTCGTGAACAATAAAAGAAAAGGCGATTTTATTTCGTTCCTATATGATTATCCTGTACCACAAAATAGCATAGTTGTACCCGTTGACTCATTAGTAAAAATAACTGGAGTTCGTGAAAATCTGGCAGTTTCAAAACATTTAAAATGCAATTACTGCTATTTATTTCAGCTTGCGTCTTTTCTTCCAGGATAGTAGGTTGAAAAACTGACGCAAAAAAATAATGATATTTAGTCAAATTAACTTGGAATCATAGCTAAGTGGCACTACAAAAACGCCCGTTTACCTTTGTCTCTATTGTAGGTTTCATTTTATTCCTGCCCAGAAAAATACGCTTCAGTTCAATGCCTTTGCTCAAAACTTTGGGTATCCTCATATCTAATTCGTATTGAGCGACTTAAGATTGTACAATTTTTGGTACACATATTTTTTAAGGAGTTAAAAATAAATTCCCGAACCCCAGATAAAAACTGAAATTGGTTGGGGCAGTTTTTTGAGTAATAGTGGTAGACTTAATTAGCTAGTTAGAAATAGTTTAAGGTGCTCAAAATGTTTATGTTATGGCGCGAATCAATTTAAATTTTACGGGAAGGCGGACACAACATTCCATTCCTTTGAAAGATCCGAACCCGAGACCTTTGGGTTTTCTGACCGGCTTTTTCCGACCTGAATACCGCAGCCGTCTGATATTTTTTCCAGCTTCCCAACCACCGTGATCTGATCCTTCACGACACGAAAACCACGGAAGTAAAATTATATTTTAAGGTGCTTCAATCACTTAAGATATGTCGCAAGATCCAGTCTAACTTGGGCACCTGATAATCGTAAGATGGACACAACACCGATGCCGGAGTTTAGATCCGAACCCGCGACCTTTGAATTGTCAGTCCGGTTCGTTACCGACCTGACTACAGGCTCAGGGAAAAAAATATAGGTAGTCTTAATTCACCCAATTCCGTGAAAATATAGACCAAAACAGGCTCGTAATACACATGAAAATCAAGGCAAATGGGACCAAATCAGCATTATTATGCATTTATTTCTTTAAAGCTTCGTCTGGTTTGTGTGGTAGACGTTAAAGTACCGGCGAAAATCGAGAGAATCGAGGTAGTTGCATATATGAACAATTTTATTCATGAAGTACACATGAAATTGAATAAAATACAAGATGAGAAATCTCTAATAATCAGTCCGGCCTCATTTGGCTGCAGATTCCAGGAGGTGGATGACTTGCACCTGGCCGCGGCGCGCATTTTCAAACTTCGCAGTGCTGTGCCGGCTGCTTTAGAGTAATTTTTAGCTTACCTTTGGTCAAAATTATTTTATCTATCTTTAAACTTTATCTAAATTTAAAAGTTACTTGTGGCAAAGTTGAACTCAACTGTATTACCAGGACATGTTCATATTTTAGATGTTACTATATTGTATGTACCTACATGTATTATACATCATTCGTGCAATCCTGTATAGAAAAATTTTAATGGGCTTATTTTATATGTGTGTTTGTTATTTTCTATTATACGTGGAAGTTTTGTGTAAGATCGTGGTAAATGGGTTAACCCGTAAATAAATAAATAAAATAAATTTAAAAAATATCGACGGATTCGGACCAAAATTCTGAATGTATACCATAAGCAAAAATATCGACATTCTATATTATCTATACATCATGGGATGCCTTATTACCGCGGTCGTTCATTAGGTTTCCGCATCGTTCGAACGCGCGTGAAGATGACTGGAAGAAAACGAAGGGAAGCGGACGAATCTTTATTTCCGCAGCTCGGTCGTTCCTCGTACCTCCCCTCTCCGCCCACGCACTGAAGACCTTTTCACGTCGACCCCCTTCGGACTTCCATTAAAATGCCCCCCCTGAGCACTCACTCACGCTTGCCGGCCGACAACCCAACCCACCACTCCTCCAAGCTCGTCGCCTGCTCTCGCCTCGCAGCGGCGGTGTTTGTTGACGCCGTTAATGTCGGGAGGGGAAGGGGGTTGATGGGAAGGCGTCACCCCGGGATGAGGAGTGCCTCGGAGGCGGAGGTGGGAAGCGGTGTGAGATATGAGGGTGACTCGGACGTCGGAGTGAGAGGAGGGTGGTTGGCTGGGGGTAGGAGTGCATTTCCGAGACACCGACGTGTTTATTATCTTTTCGGGGAGGGGAGAGCGCATCCACGATTCGGGGAAAATGCTGGAGAAACATGGAAGGGGATAGGTATATCAGTGCAAGGGACGTAGGTTCGAATATTATTCTCTAATATGCATATCGTAAAACGCTACTCATAGGGTTGCGTGTTCGCATCCTTAGCGGGTGGATTTATCACCAGCCGGTGCATGGATGTGTATAGCCCCTCCAGATGAGCCATAGGCTCGCTGGAGAACTTGTGTACTCGTGCTCGTGAAAAAAAATATATTTTCAAGTGAATAAATAAGGCAGTGAGGCATGGACGACGGCAGAAGTTTGAACTGCAGTAAAATCGGGAAGTATTTCAAAATGTGGCACTACAGAAGAATGATGATGATGAAATGAGGGACCGAGGGACAAACTAAAATACCATATGAAGAATGGGAGATAAGATCGAAGTCCGCTGTAAAACACTGAAAAAAGATGGGCCAACTTAAACGGGATTATCTTGAAACATGATGGCCTGGTGCATACAATCGACGTGGGAAAAGCGAATGGAAAAAATGGAAAAGGAAAGCCTCGCATGAGATATATGGAGCAAGTAGCGAAGGATGTGAAAGAGAAGAATTAGGTGAATAGGAAGAGGTTAGCTGATAGAGGATTAGAGTGGAAAACTGCGTCAAACTAATCTTATTATTGATGCCTTGTGATGATGAAGTGCTCAAAGAGATTCATTATACATTTATTCCTTTGTACCAAAGGAGAAGGAATTAAATCCCTCATGAATTTTCAGATATTCATCTTTTTCAATCATAAGATTGGCTAAATGCATCCCTCCATTCTTCCATATTCGCTGCTAGCTAATTTACATCCTGGTACCTACTTCTTTTTTCCCAAAATCAGTGACCATTTGTCCCAATCTAATGGTCTTCCTCCCCCTTTTCCCCACAATTGTGTTCTAGAAATATCAACTTTGTCTCAGGGTATGTCCAATCTACCTGTCTCTTCTCCGTCTCAGAAAAAGAGAAAAGGTAACAGAAACGTGAAAGAAAAATTTATGTGGAGAGGTAGGTACAAAACCAGGATACTAATAGTGGAAGCATAGGGAGAAAGTACACCAACCAATCTAAGGAACATGACACAATGTGTAATACCATTCGGAACAAGGATCATAGAGATTTAAACTGGCCATAAAGATTGAGCAAGGAGATGAGAGCAATACTTGGAGCAATTATTTAATGAAAAGAATCTCTGCAAGAAAGCAAATAAAGTGGAATATAATATTGAGGAGACTGATGAGGGAGAACCGATAACAGAATTGAAATTTTTAATATTGCAGGTAGACAATGACTCCGAATCAATGATGTTGCTACCGAGCTCATAAAAAAATGGTGACAAGACAGTACTGTCACTATTTTATGAAGCTATATTTGGCATACATTCAGCAAGAAAGATAATCGTGAACCTTTAAAAGAAAATTATTACCCATGTACCTATAGGTATAAGGACAAATATGAAAAGTTTATGGCCATAAGATACATGCGTTGAAATATTTTCATTTGCAGAATAATGGAATAAAAAGCCAGAATGAAAATGCTTGAGTCCTGGAAAAGCAAGGGCACGAAAAAACTAATATGACGTGTTTATATCTCCCTTATTTTCCCGTAAAAGTAAATTGTTTGCACTTCCCTTATTTTCACAGATATGCAAATCATATCAAATAAAAGGCAGAATCCGGAGAAACAAAACGGTTTATCATATATTACGGTACGTGATAAGTATGTGAAGCAGAGAATTTTTTATAACTATTTCGACGCCTCACTCAAATTTACCTATGATTTTCTGTTATCCTCTCACCAAAGAACTTTTGGCAGGTACATCCATAATTATTCTCTTCGGCACGGATAGGCACAATGTTTTTTCTAGCGTCACTGACTTCACTCCATAATTTTGTATTGTTTCGCACTGAAAAGTTTAAAAGTTATTTCTTAGCATAGAGTATCTACCGTTTCTACGATCAAAATATTATTATAATATCATGCACGATTTTGTTCCGCGTGGTTACATTTCTACATGCTTTCGACATGATTTACGGTTCCTTGTGTACCGTTCATCGATCACGAATGCTTGAGGTACCCTTGCGTTATAATAGTTTGTATTTGATTCAACAAGTGCCTTAATGATTAATAGAAATAATTCTGAAAGCTGAAATTGAAGTTTACCTCAACTGTAATGGCTCCAAAATGCGGACGCTGGGTCAGCACCATTAATTCTCGACTCAAACCATGTACCAGCTACCTTGATATAAAAGCAATAAACTTTGCAAGGTAAAAACTACGATAAATTCACGGAGCATACTCAATTAATAACATGGATGTTATTATATTGATCAAAATTCTCCTATACGCTTTAAATTGAAGTTTGCGCCAACGGATGCTGTTGTTTTTCCCAGGATTCAGCTTGCTGCTACTTGACTCGAATTATAAAAAAAAATTCGAATTCGGTATAATCCATTTCGTACAAATTTTATTCTGATCAATAGCAAGATTTTGCAGTAATGTTTCGACATCACAGGAAGACAGAAAATTCTTCGTGGAGGAGTAATTTTTTCATGGAATGACATCGTATAGCAAAGGGAAACAACAAATTTACAGTGGTCGGAGACAAGAAGAGGTAGGAGTTGTTTTGGTTATCGCAGGAATTGCCATCATTTTATGCGCATACATTTTTAAATAAATAAATCATAGATCAGTTTTTCCTTTCCACCAAGCACATGATTTCCCAAAGGAAAAAGGACTTCATTAATAAATGAGGAAATGGTAAAAAACTACCCCTAGTGAAAATAAAGCATGAAAAAACGTGAAGTAAATGTGAATGAGTGTGACAAAAGTGTCATTTGGAACACCTTAAGTGTGAAAGAGTGTTACATAAGTGTGTCAAAGTTGGGATTCTGCAAAAAAAGTAAGAGTGTGAAAAGAAGGGGAAGTGTTAAAGTAATTAATTAAGTTAAAGTAATTGTTACTAATGATCTAAATGTTAAATTAACAAATTCAAAGCTCGCTAGCTAGCTGCGAAAACTTAGCGGAGTTACCTGCTGAATTGCATGATAGCAAGATATTCCATAGAGAAAAAAAATCATTCGCCTTGACCGGGACTTGCAGTACCCAGACACCCTGATTTCTGGCTAGGTGCTCTACCACTTGAGCTACCAAGACATCTTCTTTCTCTGTGGAAATTCTAGAGGCTTTAAATCGTGGAATATCTTGCTATTATCTGAATGTTAATTTAAATTAAGAAAACAATGAATTATTATGGAGGGACCCTGGTGAAAATAAACCGTGGAAAGGCCTCATTATTTTATTGCCAATCGATAGAAGGGCCAAAAAATGATGTCCTGAAATTTTCACAAAAATGACATCTACTTCATAATTGGGTGGAGCCTCCTTAATGGTAGACTAAAGTATTACTTGAGCGTACCCAATAAGGAGTGTCATATATGCACACATGACATTAAGCCTGGTTACCAAAGATAACATACACAAGGATTAATAGCTCACAAATATATTAAAGGCTTGTCCATAGCAATATCTCCTTAAATATAAATATGATTTGATGATTGTTGAAATTTGAAATCATCAAACTAAGGCAAATCTTAATTAAATTTAAGTATTTAAAACAAAACTAAGGTCATGTTGCTAACGCAAATAATTAATTACTCTTTATTGATGGACTCAACAGATCAATCAACATGGTATGAATAGGTAGGGTAATTTATTATTAGGGCTATATCAGAGGTACTATGTTAGCATAACTATGATACATAATTTTTTATCACGTATAGTATCAGATTATGATAAAAGATCTATATTTGAGCCTTGAAAATCTAAATGTTTTGATTATGTTTATATGCATGCCAGTAAATGTATTTTATACTTAGGTAGATATCAAGGGAATTAAATTAATGAAAAAAGGTTAGAAGTTGATGCTAATGGTTTTTTAATGACTACAGTTTTGTTTATCCAGAGCAAATATATATCCTCTTTAAAATGTTATTGCCATAGGCAGTGAACATTGATTGATCCTTGAGCATTGAAAGAACATTATGAATAAAGAGAAATTTCAATCTTTGAACATTCAAGAATAAGCCAATGACATGCGAGAGCAATTTTGAAACACTTGTAAATTATTTTGGGGACATTCCCTGGACATGAAATAATGGTTATGGGAGCATTCATGGTATGCTTAAAAATGGCTGCAGAACATCTCAGAATAGTTGCAGGAATGTTCATTTAACGTTTCAGAATGGTTGTAGGAACATTCATTGAACACTTCAGAATGGTTGCAGGAACGTTCATTTTGAACATTATAGAAAAATCACGTAGTGACATTTTGAATGTTCAGGGAACAATCAATTTAAACGTTATTGCAATATTCCGGCAATGGATTGATGAACATTATTTTAACATTGCGGAAATGTTTCTGTGCAGCAGGTGGTGCTTATAATACCTTTACATCAGGTAAGTGCAATGTAGTTACATATGTACACTGCCCTCAAGTTGTTTTCATGGTGCTCTCTAAGTCCGTGAATAGTGCCTTGAAACTGTGAACAATTTCATCATGTTGCCCTTAGACTTCGCACACAGTGTCCCCATGCACTTCTGCCAGTGTCCCCATGCCCTGCACCCTGTCCTCACACTGTGTATGAACACTGTGTGCACTGTGTACAAAGACTTTCACGGTGTCCTCTCATTGTGTGCATGCATGGTGTACATCTGGGGACCGAGGAGGCCAATGAACATCACCAAACCTGGAAATAAGGCGACCACGGAAGAGAGGGCGAGTAACGTTCATCGTTGCTCTGGCTGTGTGGGCGGTCGCCCCATCCTTTTGGAACCACACACGTCGGAATGGAACACGTCGTCGTCGTAATTCAGGTGAAAAGAAGTTGGTGATCATTTCGACATAGCGCTCTGAGTTCACGGTAACAGCAATACCATGACCATCTTCGAAGAAGTAAGGCCGATGATGCAAGTTTGTGATACAGGGCACCAAACCGTCACTTTTGGGGCGTGCAGCGGTCTTTCATGTAACTGTCGCGGATTTTCATTAGTCCAATAATGCTCGGTCCCCAGATTTATCCATCTGTGATTTTTTCCTATGGGGACACCTCAAGGCTCGTGTATACGAGCACAAGCCCCGAACTCTGGACGATTTGAAGGAGGCAATTCGCGTGGAAGTTATCCAAGTTCAGAGAACGAAGTTGGCGAGAGTCTACGCGAACTTTCAAGAACGCCTCCAGCAATGCATCGTCAAAAACGGTCATCACATGACGTATGTGATTTTTCACACTTAATTGTGACATATGCTATTTCATTGTGAACCCGAATGCATCAATAAATTTGTTTTTGAGTAAAATAACTGATTTTGTGATTTTTTTTAAACCGTCCGTCCTTTGTTCTGGACCCTGTACTATGTAAGTAAAGTTTATCATGTTCATCTAGTAGCGCAATACATAATACGAAGATTTATGTATTGCTTGATAAAAATTTATTCAAATAAAACGACATTAAAAACAAAAGCTGCTTCAGGAAAATAGCTCACAATAACATTACATCATTAATTTTCACACATTTGTCAATTAGCAACATAACAAAACACATAAACATTTGCAAAATATAAGTTACTTAAGGTTGTGCATGATCATCAAGTCAAAGAAATACCCATAAATAACTCTTTATAGTGCACCCGGACCTCGGAACAACCCATACCAATTTCAAACGAAGAAATGTAATGAAAATTAAGTATCCACAAAACAACTTGAGCAGCTATCCTTTAATAGTTAAAGAAGCACTCATTACTGCAGCTGTTATGTCCCCAATAGCTGATCTCTTTTGGGAACTATATTATCTTTTTCTCCTCCAACAGAGGGATGATTACCAAAAAATATGAGCATGTAGTATTAAGATTTTCAGTAAAATTACCATTTACCTCCGCAAACTATCACAATGCAATTTGCATTCTTAAAAGCATCACCATTCACAACTTGAAACAACTGCCAAAGCACAAAAAAACATGTGCATGTATGCAATCAGCAACTCACTTGAATCATATTGTTCTGATGCATCTTATATTCCAATGCCAGTTTTAACTTGATTGACATAGAAATATCTATTAACAAAAATATTACTCTTTTAAGTCTTTGGTAAAGCTTCCATAAAAATAAATTTATAAGTAGTAAAGTATATAAATTCTTAAAAGTTTACAATTATCAAGCAAACTTTAAAAACCACTAAGCATTCACAGTGACTTAACGATCAAATCAATGTTGTAGGCAACACGAAGTGAAAATGCTGGACTGTAAATCAATGACACCCAGTAAACCTACAGAATTACTATAAAATCGAGATCTCCAAATATTCACCACAAATCTCAAATTAAAACATAACTTTGCAACAACCTGAATGACTTCATTATAATGTGCATGTGATACTATACGCACAATTGATAGGACCATCAACGTTCTTATATTCAGAAACAAGTATCAACATTGTTGCAAACCCCCTCAACCCCCATGTTAAACATATTTTTTTATAATTCATTTAAAAATCATTGACCTATCGATCTGACTATGAAAATTATTACTACCCAAAATCATTAATTCTTTAACATTTGACCAACAAAAAAACAAGCAAATCTTACTATGACAGCCATTTAAAAAGATACACACACATAATACAGTCTCTGGAATGTATTTGGCATTGGTGGTCACCAAATGCTTGGACTAGCATCAATGTTTCGAATTCAATACATAGACGAAAAAATTATTTACAAATGTTCAAAATGATTAGAGAATATTTGGCATCACAAGGCAAGAAGAAATTCTCATTAGCAATTAATTTCATGTGCTGTTATTTTGCAATGATGAATACTTCAGAAGGGAACCCTATAAATTAGAATACCTATTCCTTTATAGGGACATCAATGGACATTATGTGCAACACACCACCATGGTGCTTAGTTAACATCACAGTCAATGCATGCCAACATGCAATTTGGTACAATTTTAAATTAAACCATTTGGTTATTGTTTTCATGTTTGACGTGCCACTTTTACATCAAGCATGAAAGAGCTGTAGCAACAAAGAGTGATTAATTATTTGAAGGATTGTAAGTGGAACCATATAACACTGACAACAACATTATGAGGTACTTATGCATTCACCAGCATGCCTTTCAAGATAGATTATTGAATTAATAGATATTACTTCAGAGCCAACAATACAGTGCTCTCAACATTCATAAGTAGCAGGTTAAAAAACAACACATTTCAAATTCAACATGGATATTGTGTTACCCCTCACACAGTTTACAATCTTTCAGGGGACATTAACCAATTGCAAAACACAATGACACTGTTTAAATAAATAATTAACATTCAGCGACTTTCATATTCACTTGATGACTGATGTTTTTCTTCGTGAATAAGGACCAGCCAGAATAATTCAGCCACAACTTACAAATCAACTCATTAAACAATATTCTTTTACATCCTCCATCAAGGTCTTCCTCTCTCACTTGGTCCCGCAGTTTCTAAGCCTGCAGCATCGCTGCTTCTCCCTCGGGATTTCCCACCTCGGCTCTTTCCCCTGCGTGAACTGTGAGGTGGAATTACAGGCCGTGTCAGTTCTTCATGATCATCTTCAGAATCCAAAGGTGAAGCACGAACAGCTTGGTACCACCGATCCGTTAGATCTCGCATTTGACTGTGACAGTCTCGTAGTTCCTGATGAAAAAAATCATCCATATAAGATTGATGAGAAAATTCATTAAATTGACACTATAATACACTTCCGTAAGTTAATAACTGAGAAATTTCTTAAAAAGCAAAAAGTAAGGCAGTTTTTCATCCTAAACTTTCACTTCGATACACGTACATTTTCCCTATGATGACTCACTCACTTTTTAATTTCCACAAAAATATGTCAACTGTCATTTCTCCCAATCTTAAGGACAAAGTTTACAATTTCAGAATACACAACATACTTCAGTACATTTATTTTCAGGTACTAAAGGTAGAATATATCCTATTGTCCTCCTTAGTATTGCACTACGCTATCCATTTCAATCACATAATAATATTGGTCAATTTATACATTATGAATTGGGTAATACAGGTTTCCTCAAAGAAACACTTAGTCATCATCAAGTAGTGACTTTATACATAGTTAATCCTTCAATCCACAAGTACATATTAATTATAAATTTTCCATTTGCCCTAATTAAAGAATAGTACTGCATGCATACCTTAAGTAGTATTAGACATAGGTAATATTAATGATAAAAAATTCGTCATTGTGAATGCCCCAGATTCCTATACTTTCACAAATTTGCATGCAAAAGACACCGTGGAATAATACTCACTCACATTTTCAGAGCAAAATATATTAAGTGTATGCTTCTCATAGCCATGTACCATTCTTTTTCTTGGGACTAAATGGATGCCAATGAAATTCAACAGCTGAAATACTCTCTCCAAAAACCTTTACATAAGTGAATACTTAATCATCTTTTTGGCATGATTCTCCTCACCTGCTGTGTAAATCTTCGGGTGAAGAATGGCATAAAGTACTTGAGGTCCCATTTGGCAAACCCACCTGGTCCCCCAGTACGGGAAAAGGTGACCTCTAGTTCTTCTTCAGTCAGCTCAGAAAGATGTTCAGAATCGATAGCCCGACCCTAAGAACCAAAACGGAGAGAAAGTATTCAAACATCATAGTCTTATATTCATTCCCATTACCCAGTTTATCATCTCAGTTGAATGTGCACTGAAGTATCATCATTCGTCATGGCTAGAACTTAATGACAGCGAGGGATGGATAAAAGTAGTAACAGATGAGGCAAGCAATCCTCTGAAACTAAAGCATCTGAAACCTACGTCAGGATCACTGATCCTTCTTTCACATTGTGGCCATCGCCATCAATGGCAAGAAATCATTTAAAAGTGCAATGCTCATAATAACCATCCTATTGCCTTCCTCTACCAATCGATATTGGTGATTTAAAGCACTGCTCAAAATATGAGGCTTTCGCATCACTTACACACTTCCTTGAAAGCAATTAAAAAGTAATTATCATGCTCGCCATAAAGATCCATGATTGAGCCTGCGGTGCTGCAAAAGAATGAAGATTTAATGGATGTCAAGTTACTAACAACGAAATTATAATAAGAGTACACATAGGAATAGAAGTCTAAAAAGAAGATGGGACAACCTTATTGGATGCATTTTGAGATGTGATAGTTTGATGAAAATTGAGAGAAAAATGAATGGGAGGAATGACAAAGAGGGCCTCTTGTAAGTCATATGAAGTAGAGAAGATGGTAACAGAAAAGTACCATTAAAATATTACAAGGTTTGTCAAAGGGAGAACTGCATCAAACCAATCTTACGACTGATCAATCAGCATTATGACAATAGCCAGAATTAAGGTATTATGATGAATAATTAATTATTAGAAACCTTCTACCTCTTCAATTAAAAGAATTTATTTTCAGCTTACATCTTGAACCAGTTCAGAGAAAAAATTGATGGGAACAAATTGGTTCTGAGGTTTCCGCGGCGTTTCTCAACACTGGTAACGGCTTTCGGGCATTCCTCCTTCTACCTTCGACACTTCTGACCTGAAGACGCCAGCAGGATGGCTGGAGAAACTGTTGTCACCCTCACAACACACGACGCGGAGGAACGCCCGAAAGCCGTTACCAGTGTTGATGGGAACAGTACAGTTTTAGAAAAAGAATCCTTGGCAGAGGCCTTTTCATATTTTTTATCTCAAGAAAATCTTTTCACTGAGGAAGATTTATTGCAAAGATAAAAAATGAAATATAGAAAAAAGCACTTTAATACTTTACCAATTACGTACTTCAATTGGTAATTAAGTCCTTTGCATATAGGTAGCACCATGGCATTTAAAAAGTGCTTCAACACGCCCCAAAATATATGAGAGAAAAAAACAAGACTGCTGGTTGATAACATGACTAGTCCATTTTAGTCATTTGCTAGACAAAGATCAAAGCTCATTAAAGGGAGGACAGTGATGGATTACGACTAAAAAATATAGAAAAATATGTCAAGTACAGAATAAAAGAATTTTGGATAATACCTATGATGAGAATGGGCATAGAACTTTGAATTCTTTAACAGAGTAAACAAAATAAGTTACCTTTGCATAGTATAAGATAGCTAATATTCAGGTTTGAGTCTGCTCAACCAACATAATTAAAGCCATGAAAGTAATGTGTCACATGCAGTAGCCTTGTCAGCAATGTGCCAGCCTGGCAACCCAAAGGTCATTGGTTCAAATTTCATGGCATGTATGCTGTATTGTCTAAGGTTAGAATAGGTTAGATGGAGTGTTACACTCAAAGCATTTGGGGCATCTAAAAACAATTTCTATAACAACTCCTACTATTAGAGGTGTGGAGAACATGAATGAAAACAATCTAAGCATAACATAAAATATTGTGTTAATCAGGCCACAGTGGCTTCAGACTCACAATTTTTCTAGTTTTGCTGAGAGATATCTCTCGATCCTGATGCCTCCTTCTCCTACTGGTCTCTTTCTTATTGGCTTCGAGGAACTGCAAGGGACAACAATTTTGAATAAATATTGATATACATGCCTAAGAGCCTTATGCATTAAACAATAGCTTGACATCCCCAATCAAATGCAATTTCAAATTCATGCATATTAAGCTCTAGAGAAGATATTTTTGTGTCCATTTCGCTTTAGCATACACTGTTTAAAGCAGTGTATACCATAGCTAGAGAACTGCACAGTTTACTTTCAATACATTCATCACTAGCAAGCAACTAGATGTAAATCACAACAAAATTCATAGTGAAACACAGATAACTAAGTAATGGTATGATTTTCTTAGCCATGAATAATGAAATGTTATCATGTCCTCGATTTAGGACAAAAAGTCATAAATACAGACACTGACTTGTGATCCCATGAGTAATGCAAAGATCCATATGAATATATTTTAGTGCTGATGAGATATTATCTCATTCCATAATTAAATCAATGTAACAAGGCAAATTAAAAATGCACAATAGCAGTTCCAGCAGGTCAATTCTGTAAATGTCATAGGCATCATAACCATTGTTCATAATGTCGGACCGTCATACCTATGACGAACCGTCATAAGAAGCGATTCCGTAGATGTCAAAGGCGTCATAACTTTGTCGTCACCATCATAGCGTATGAAGGTCAAAATTGGAGCATGAAGGAAAAATGGAGCATCACGTCAAGGTCGGCAACAAACCCAGAATCCCTTATCCCTCCGAAACAAGCTCGAGGGAACCCAAGAAAAAATCGCTGAAGCAGTGTTGCACAGACACCACCCAAAAGTAGTCCCATATCGTCTGCCTTCCTTACCTGGTATTTACATTTGAGTTTGGGGAGATGGGACAAGAGTAGATGGGAAAAGCGTAAATAAAGCTGATTGAGAGAACCATAACTCGTCAGCAATTCAGGGAAAATAAAGGAGTCTGGGGATGCACGGGAAGTGAGATGGGAGGAGCAGCTACCAAACGATAAAAGTGCTTACGCAGGGAAAGTGGGTGAAGGTAATCACACCATATGGAAACTATTACTCAACCATGCCTACAGCAGGTGAAGGCCATGAAAAATTTCAGCATGCCCGAAAGAAATATGATTTTGGTGAAAAATGCCAGCGAGATACCATATTGTTCAATTTGAAATTCTCTAAAAAAAATGCAACATTAAAATTTTTGTTCATCGTATTTCCTGAGTATTTTTAACTAATCGTTAATGACACACCATGCCAAAAAATTATTGACCTCCCTTTCCTGCGGCAGTTAAAACATAATAACATTACCTTCATTGCTGAGGGGTGGAAAAGGTGACTGAAATGCTAAATTCATTAAATTTCTTTACAGAGAAATAAAGGCTTTTTATTACCAGGACACATGGATATACTTTGTTGCAAAACTTACATCATGACCTGTAAACGTATTTGAAAAAGTCATTTCTTGCTATTAAAAAAAAAAAATGAATCCAAAGTAGTTTGTTTACTTTTCTTTTCATGTAGTTTGTGAATGTGTTTACATACAATGCCCATGACTTTCACTAGATTGTCATCGGCACTCAGTCTTTTATGTAATGCCATTTCCACATTTCAAATCACAGCAAATGCCTTCTTACAATTTAATCGTGTATTTCCGAATTGCTTTTCTGCCTCCTCTTCCCCATCTGAATCGCTAACTTCCCCCCCACGTTCAGAGCCTTCGATGTCCGCTTTCTTCCCAGAAGTGCTCTCATCAGCATTGCATTCTTCAGAAGTGGCTGTCACGTTATCGTCGAAATGGACATATTCTGAAAAAGTGGTTGGACTCTATTTCACCATGAATTTCGGGTCAGTCGAAGTCTTCACTGCAGTTACTGTCATTGGATGCAATTCCTTCCCCAAAACCAGCTTTTTGGAAGCAGTTTTCTATGACTGAGGAAGAAACTTCATCCCAAGAAGCAGCTATGTTCCTCATCACATCCAGCTCATTCCATTTTCCTATTTCATGGGCGGGAATATATCCTGAGGTTTCTCTAACAAAATACCTAACTAGTTTCTTCCTATAGGACTCCTTCCTGTAAATTATACCCTGATCTAGGGGCTACATGTAACTGGTGGTATTGGCAGGAAGGAAAAGAACACTAATATCATTTAGGGTGAGCCCTTCAATGTTGTGCTCAGCACACTGACTGTTTTGATTCCGACTGCCATCTTTCGTTCGAAAATTAAGAGCCACTCAAGAAATAATTTAGTATTCATCCAAGCTTTCTTGTAAGCCCTATAAACACAGGGAATGGTTTGGACTCCTTTGAAACATCTAGGATTGCCGTATTTTCCGATCACTAGAGGCTGTAACTTCTCGCTGCCATCGGAATTGCAACATAGCACTACGGTTAGTCTCTCCATACTTCTTTTTCCTCCACAGTAAAATGTTGTACAATATTCCACTTTCATCCATGTTAAAAATATCTTTAGGTGCGTAGTCCTCAAAAATATGTTTGCCGTTAGATCGCCATCTCTCAGCTGCTTCTCCGTCAACTGATTATCCTTCTCCACTCATGCACGAAAACACAATGCCATGCCACTTGATATCTCAGAAACCACCCGTTGGACCATTTAAATTCTTGGCCCAAAGTGCGATCATGTCGGCCTTTTCTTTCGCCAATGGCCCTGATAGAGGAATGTTATTTGACCTGCATTGGAGGAACGTCTCCAATTACTCACTCTCTGGCTCTTCAAATTTCACTCCCCATATCCTCTTCTTCCTGCCATCATCCTTTCCTCTCCCTAGTTGTGATTCAATTGCACCACGATTTTTAACATATGTCGACAGGACCGAAAATGGAATATCATAATGTTTTGCATTTTCCGTTTTTGGTTTTACTCTATGATCTCCTTACAAATTACACATAATTTCTCTTTTATTGTCAATTCCTTGTGTTTTCTCTTTGGAGGCATCTCAAATCCTACCTTCCATCCATGGATGTAATGGACTAAATGGATTTCACCTTCAACGAAAGAATAAATTGTTATAGATAAAATAAGAAGCTCAGGAATTCTGCAAGGAGTACAAAACAACAGACAAAGAAAAACAGTACTGCGCTAAATCATAGTTACAAAGTTTTTTGCATATGATACCTACGACGCTAAATACTTACATGAAACGCATGACTATGGTTAAAATCACAGCGAGGCAATAAAAATACCCAGGTAATTTTATCTCGGAAGATGGATTTACGATTTGTTTTACCCTCCGACGTGCCATGAGAAGAACTTCGTGTGTCAAGAGGTTACAGCGACCTATCCTGGTGATGGTCAAATGCTGAATCCTATAGTCATCGCTCGAGAAGGGGAGGCTCGGGAGGAAGAAAGGGGGAGGTATTAGTCATGGCACGAATGCCCCACAAAAAAGGTGGGGCCTTGTGAGCATTGTGAGGCTCCCCAAAGGCTGAGATTTGTGTGCACTTGAGATATATTTGATTAGGGGGAAACAGCTGCTGGTGCGTGGTGCACCCAGAGCACAAAAAAATGTTTGAAATAGCTTGGAATCACTTTAAAATAACGAATGCTCAAGAAAGGGATACCAAAATCACAACGACTATACGCACTAACTACCATCGAATGGCACTGCCCCGGTGAATCGTTTAAAAATAAACAATATATTGAGGCGTCACAATAATTCGACTTTGAGTTACATAATAAGTGTATTTCGAATTATACGTACTGTAAAGTACGCAATTTCCTATTCCATTCGTTGGGGACTGCTCACAACTTTATTCACACAAAATTATTCGATATTTCGAATTAAGACGGTTCGAACTAACGGGGGTTTACTGTATTATAATGAATACAGTCTCTCACAAATAATGAAAGTTATAATCTTAAAATGGCAAAACTCGGAACACACACGTAAATGCAGTCTCTCACTCTCTCTCTGCGGATAAACAACGAATGGCAAACTATTGAAGGACAATTGGGATGCACAAGTCAATATTACACAGAATGAAGTCTCTCTCTGCAGATAAATAGTGATTGCCATACACTGGGAATGACTACACATGGGATGCACAAGGCAATATTATAATGAATTCAGTATCTTTATCTCTCCCTCCAGATAAAAAATGAATGTCGTACACTGGTAATGGCAAAATACGGAACTCACAAGTCAATATTACACTGAATGCAGCCTTTCTCTCTCCACAGATAAACAAAGAATGTCATACACTGGAACGAATACACATGGGATGCACAAGTCTATATTATAATGAATGCAGTATCTTGAGATAGCCGGGAGAGATCTCTCCCGGCAGATAAACAAGAATGTCATAACTGGGAATGACAAAACTCGGAACACATATTACACTGAATGCAGTCATTTCTATCCGCAGATAAACAATTCATGCCATATTTTGGGAATGACTACACTAGGGAGACAAAAGTCAGTATTACACTGAATGCAGTCTCTCCCTGCAGATAGACAATGCATATCATACACTGGGAACTATAGCTGGGACTCAGACTGATAAATGATTTTGAATACAAAAAATATGACAATTTCAGTTTATGTATGTAAGAAACGAGCGTTAACGCTTGTTCAGGGGAACGAGCATCACCTGAGTTTACTAACCTTAGCCTTAAACAAGCTTTTGTTTCGTTGGACCAAGAATCCGGTTGTTCTTTACTACATCAGAATGTTCTATAGAGCACCCTGGCAAAAAACAATTCTGTTTACCCATTTCCAATCAAATTCTCACCGAAATTAATTATGAGCCCAAACCAATCTCAACACAAAACAATGCTACAATGCCCATACCAGTCCATACACATGTGCCTCGTCATTAACACAGGTGCTCCCCGCTAGTTCAACCCTAATAACCTGCGACTGAAATATAAGGAAAAGACGATCAAATGTGCAACAAGATCAACATCCTCCGTACAGTGTTTTTGGATATATTTATGCAGAATCAAATGAGAAAAAATATGACATTTTTCAATTTCCTGTATGTCTTCCGGTTAGTCCAAAAATACCCTCGAACTGGAGTGCACATAATATTTTGGTCAACAGTAGGTAATACATTGCATTAAATGGCCCTGCCAATCACTGCATAATCTCAAAATCAAACCACTCTTAGTAATTTTAGTTGAGTATGATTTAGTGTTTCAATATGGTAGGAAATCTATAGTAACACTTCATGCACTACTATCCTAGCCATAGAGGTTAATGCATGCTCATAAAAAATTTTTGCTGTCACAAGACTTCATAAATGTCATTAAGTAATGGCACTATTACATAATCAAATACTTTTGCAAGTTAATTTACACATAAAAATACACACCCAATTACTGAAAATTTAAGTGAGATGTACACTGGTACAGTTGAGCATCTCTAATCCGGCACAGTCGGGACCAAAGTGATGCCGGACTATGGGTCATGCATGGCAACTGGTCTATTTGTGACGTCCGGGATGTTTTCATTGAAAGGAGTCAATTATTTATTACAAAATATATTCGTTTGCTATTTACTGAACATTATTGTAAAAAGAGTTACTGAGAATAATCAGAAAGAAATGGTTTCTTAATACACAAAGTTATTATTTAAAATTATCGAAGTTGCGCAGTGAGTGAAAATAACGGAATCTAAGCATGTGCATATAGCTGCACATGTAAAAGTTTCGTATTGTTATTGGAAAAGGGTATAAAATTTGATATTTCTTATGCTGTGCTTTGCGTAACATAATTTCCTACCATGCTCGATTTGATATCAGCTATTTCAGCACGATGCCAACGCGTGGGTGTCCTGTGTACGGCCGCCCATCACTACGTCGCCGCAGGCGACCAGACTGAATTATTCTTTAAAGACCATCATCAATAGTAGTCTTCCTTCAACAATTTCAGGCTGATTATCTTCATCCCCACTCGGATTTATTGTTATTATTTACCATTCCAATGATTTCATCATCTATGATATGTTGTGTGGTGAGAATGTCGTGGCCGCTAACTATCCTTTTGTCTAAATTTACCAATTCCATTTCCTTTAATCCAGGGTTATGGATGATGTTTGCAAACTCCATCATCATATTTTTATCCTCAGAAACATGACATTTTTAAATCCCCACTTATTTCGTCTATATCAAACCTTAAAGCAGTCCACAATTTAAACCGCGCGTGTTTTTAGAACGGACCGCGAAATGCTATTGCCTGCACGTGAAATTTCCCGAATCACGTCTTTTGGATTGATCACGTCTATTTCTAAAAGAGTTTATCCTGCTCCATTAGCATTTGGCCAGAAATACTAACTAAGCCCTTCACTTCAACGTAATCGAAACCAGGCTATTTAAATCAGCACTTAAATCTTCTTTCATAGTTTTTCTCTCTATTATCTACTTATTCGTGTCACTTTAACAGTGAACTTTTGATGATTTTTCTCTTTCAGCTTCTTAATGTGCTATATTGTTCAAGATCCCACGTAGTATGTTTCAGTCAAACGCTTTACTGATGCAACGGCATCAAGCTTTTTCACAACGTGCACTTTTTCTGCGATGGTTAACGTTTTGTGCTGTTGCCACAACTGTATGGATGAGACAAGTTTTGTGTGGAATATAAGAATACAACCAATAATTTTATCATATTACGTCTAGTGGTCAATAAAAAATGCCCGTGCCATTGAAAGTGGCCGATCTGTAAATTAGTCGTAGTCTGTCTCGGCGATGTCGTCAAATTTATATGTTTACTTCAAGTTCCAGAATAATTCCAGTGTAGGCGAAGTACCAGAAATTAATACTTTTAAATTATTCTGATTCTCGAAATGGGAAAATTAACGTTAAGAATGGTATTAATATAAGAATAATATCTCGGCAGGTTATGAAGCAATGTTCCGGTTAAAAAAGTTTCGGCATTTTCGTAAGTACCAGATAGTTGGTCATGGTAAAATTGCCGGATTATAGGTGCTCCCAGATTAGGGGTTCCCGGATTAAGGGTGCTCAACTGTATATACAAATCACAAAAGGACAACACTTAAATTTAAACTGTGTTAAGTAGCTAAATTTTGTAATGCAACAGTTTTGCCAAGTTAGTTTTGATAATTACGCAAGAGTTCACTAGAATTCCATCCAGCTCCTTGAATTCACTGGCTGAATTTAGCACATCAACGCTGTGGAAAATTATGATTGAACAGTGCTTAATAGTTCTTCCTTACATACCTTCATAAGAGGCATTGTTGACCCTCCTAAAATAAGTGTTGTGGACAGCACTATTACCAAGGTGGTTGTCACAATTACACGGCGTGTTTCATCAGCAAATTCTAAATGTAGTGAGAGAGCATATGCAATTGCACCTCTCAAACCTGTAAAAAATAATTGTCAATACTATTACATGGTATTCATAGGGATGTGCGAGTAGCACTTTTTGACCTCGAGTCGAGTATCGAGTCGAGTTGTAAAGTACTCGCGAGTATCGAGTCGAGTCGAGTCGAGTTTGTACATTATTGTACATGAGTGAAGAGACCCAGTTCTTACTTAAGTCATCGCAATTAAAGTTAGCCAGCAATCTGACTATCAAATGGCAGGTCTACCTACCTAATGCATAGTTATAAACAGTCAAATTACTATGGCACGTAGCGCAGGACAAAAGACATAATGGAAATTCTGCGGTAGCTCTCGAAATAAGAAAATTACCTTCATTCCTAGGATTACTCAAAAATGTGTTAATTAGCTTGCAGTACGGTACCTAGAGTGTACTTAGGCATAATATGAGGCCTATATGAGTGACATGCCCTACTAACTTTAAAGTAAGCCAGGAAGCAAACTATTTTTTCTTAAGGAATACATAAGCCTAATTAGAAGAGCATTCCTTGTATTTCGCATTCCTATGTATTTCTTTTCAGAGCTAAACGCTTTCTCAGTGATGTCGTGTATGCCGGGGTTAGTCCAACAGTACAGTGAATTTCATACAATATGCCTTATTTGTGCAGTAAATATTTGATAAGCTCGCGCCTCAAATTTATCATTGGCCGTTAATTACATAGTTAGTTTTTTAACATATACTTTTCTTCCTCTTCCATCATGGCACCATCTCTTCAAAATCGGTGATTTCTGCCTAAACATGATAGAACTTAGAATCATAAAAAGGACCTGGGTCAATCACCCCCATTTGCACGATGCATGAACACCCAATATCAGCACTGGTTATTTCCAATATCCATTAATGCAAGTTAATAATGTTTGAACAATGAATTTTCGTTCACGGATGAATGTGAGCAGGTACATGAATTTTGTATAGAGTCCTGTGGATTAAAGTTTTCGATTTCTAAGGAAATATATTTGAACAAAAATTTATTATAGATAATTATCTATAGATATTTATAATTATCTATCTTAAGATATGACTAGGAAGTTGACATTAATGATGTAATTAATAATCCTAAATAGGAAATAAAAAAATGGAATAGTAAAACTTATAAGTTTTATACGATACCTATATCATCCGTAATGCCCTTATAATAGGATGCCTACCATCCGTTACAAAAATTCCTTCACCCGTGAGTTTGAAGACCAATATCTCCAAGATGGCTAAAGCGATTCTAAAATAAAGTATATCAAATTAAAGCTTGTTTATTTCTACTTTTACTGGTAGTATTAAAATATTTTTACAATTTTTTTTGCTGAAGTACGTGTTTAAGAACGGATTTTTAGCGAATTTTTTTTTGATACCGGATGGATCCATCGAATTAGGGCATCGTAAGAACGACACAGATCGAGATATCAAACTTCCTTTTCACATATTGTAGCTAAGGGCTTTGTTAATAGTTATACGAAGTTTCATCCTATTACGTTCATCAATATTTTTGTTATTGATGAATTTGTCAGACTGCGTTATTTTCCGTCCCGCACGCTTTCCGTTCCGGAAATCGCCGTTTGGACCTTTCTCTTGCTCTCGAGTCATTAATATGAATCCACTTATGAAATCTCAGTAGAAATCGTTGATTATTTGATATCGATATATATTTATTTTCGGCTATAAAAGCACGCTCAAATGTCCAGAGCATGCCTGGAAAGGTAGCGCGCGCGTGGATTCATCTGCTGCAAGCAGATCGCCTATCGCTGTGAATGAGTCATGAGGACTAGACAATAGCGGAAAAAAGTATCGCCTTTAAGAATGCAAGACAGTGTCAGTTTAAGAACTGACGGTATCTTTGGAAGCATACCGTCATTATGCCTCCTCGCGAAAAGATTTTGGAGACGAAGTTGAAGATAATTTAAAATGCAATTTGTTTCTTTCGTCGAGAAGCCGAGAAATGTGGGGACAAAAGCTATCTCTCTTATCGCTGATTTTATTTTGGTGAATACTGCAACTTATAAACTTTTATTCAAGCATAGGCAAGGATATTTTTCTTGTGCATACTAGACAAATTTTCTCGCGTGGTGTTTGGTGGGCGCGGTACCTACGGTAGCTTACAACTTGACAACCTCGAGCAGCTTATCTCTCCAGGCCAAAAGTCCTGTCGCGTGGAGCTCGCTTTCCGAAATAAATATATACACGTTGAAAGCATATCTAATTCTCCCAATTTGTTAAGTCATTTTACACGTTCTTAGTTCTCAAACACAAATACCATCAAAACGAACTAAATTTCCGACTTCCGCATGCTGAGATAGCGCATTTTTAAATATTATTCGTTTGTAATTAGTAACTGTTCTTAGTATCTATTTTAAACTTTGTTTAGTTTAAGATAAATATATGTTCCATATCTTATGCGAAGAAAAGAGTGGCTTTTCATGTGTATCTTCAAGTGGGCGTCAAACTTGCTTCCCGGAAGAATATCCGGCGTTTTTATCTGTCTCAGTCGAAAAATTAATTAATATAACAAGATAAAAATATAATTTTGACATTATTAAACGTATAAATAAACAAGATTAGTTCGATATACTTTATTTTAAAATTGAACTACTCATTTTTGTGATCTAAACCTTCAAACTCAGGGGATGGAATTTTACAACGGACATTAGGTGCTTTGAGCTCGAATATAGTCCCCCACCCCAGACTTTTTCCGCGAATATATCGGCCAAAAAGGGGGGCTAGCTATATTCGGAGGAATACGGTACATATGCGGTTTCATGGATCGTGTAACCACCGATTCATCCATTCGTTCACGCAAACGTACGTGAATCCGTTCACGTAAACGTACATGAAACCATTTACGCAAATGTAAATGAACGTACGCAAGTACATGTTCGTACGTATTATCTACCGTGTAACCAGAGATTTACTCGATTTGGATGATAGCGCTTCCTGTCGGCAGATTTCTGAACCTATTGGCCTTGGCGGCTCCGTCGACAAAAACTACTCGACTCGACTTTCGTAAAAATACTCGAGTGCTCGAGTCGAGTACCAACTACTCGACTCGACTCGAATTTTCGAGTACTCGCACATCCCTAGGTATTCATAAAAATAGTATGCACGAGCTACATTGATTATGACTACAAATACAAAAGGACATGTTTTCACAAATTCAAGGAAAGTTTTCAATCCTTATAGAACTACCTGTGTCAGGAACAAGTATATATGAAGTACAATTCTCAAATCAGGTGGAGACATTTCTGAGATTTTTCTATAGTTAATGGACCAGAGGCTATATGCCCTCAGGATCTCTTTCATAAAAGCCTACTTATAGCATTACTGTTCATAAGCAGTGAGATGAAGACATAAAAACACCTTCCTTATCATTATCCAATCAAAATACAAGTACAACATTGTCAGGGAAGACAATGGTTTATGTAAAGGGTTAATTTACTGCTCAAATATCTTATCTTTCTGAACCAAATCTTTCCTTTCTGAAGACAAAGATGCCTTCTTGCCTATTAAATTTTATAGTTTAGAGAGATTGCGGGGTAATTCTGTCGAAGCATTATTGACACTGGTTTCAGAAAAACTTGGCTCATGATATGCAGCTCTTTTAGAAGTATCTAGATGCTACAAAATCAAAATAGCACAGAAAGAGATGTATGATACTCTCAGAATGGCAAGGTACTTCATCTTAACCCTTTTGCAGTGAGAGACAATAATGCCTCATCATGAGAGCCTATTACCAATATGCGCATGACGAGTATGTCTCATCTCGATTTTCATTTGGGTTTTGGTCTTCTCCGCATATTTCTTTCTAACTTTACCAGATGTGGAAATACAGAGGATGATAAAACACTTGTATTTTATTCACTAGATGGAGTCACCGTCACTTTCAAATTTTTATTCATATACATTGCATTCAAATGTTAAGAGTGAAAATTTTATCTTGAGAGCACCCATGAAACTGCTTTGGGTTCAGCATTAAAATACCATCGCAGCAAAAGTAATAAGTTTGATTATGTTCACAAACTTACATGTAGTTTTTCAGATTAAAGTTAAATACAGTAAACAGAAGCCATAGATATGAAGGCTATAGCAGGAGGATTTAACTGTATTTCAAAATCAGGCTAGTGGGCAACATAAACTGAGAAATATCTGAAGCACCCAAGCAATGTTTTAAGGATTTAAGAAAAAAATTTCAGACTGTAATTCAGACTGCATGGATAGATTTATGGAAAAAAATCCCACCATTATGAATTCTATGTACGCACCACTGTACCACATTATGAAAGCCATCCGTGGAGTTATTCGATGCTCCCTGAAGCGGTTGACAATGGCAGCCAGAGGAAAAATATTCAAGGCACGGCCAATGAGGCAGAGCAAGACAGACCACACAATGAGTGCCACCTCGATGCGGTGCCCCCCCCATGATGTGGCCAAACCCAGGTAGGCAAAGACGCAAGACTCAGCAGCAAAAGCTAGAGTACGCATGGTTTGCTGCATGGTCACTTGAGTCACGGGTGACACATTGTAATGTGTGTAGTGGGACATGACAATACCACAAGATAAAATTCCCATTATGCCTGCGAAAGAAAAAGAAATACACGGTGAGTGTGGCAAGAAGAAAAGAACATAACACAGAACAATGATACCAACTTTTCTCTCACTGCAGTTCATTAGGAAAGAGCAAAATTATTAAATACGGCAATTAATAATTTAAATTAGTAATTACATACTTAACTAAAAATGATGCAAAGAAGTTTTCCACATTCAATAATTAGCAAAGATGTATTTATATATTTATGGAGCTGCATAATTCTTTGTATATTCCCCACACATTAAATGAAATTTGAAATACAGCCTTTATTAAAATCATTAACTATCCTTAAAAGGCTGAGAAAGTCAAATTAAGGTTTGCAAATTGGTGTTCATTGAGATAATACCCGTCTATTTATTTGACAAGAACAATGCAGTCCCGATTCAGGGTCTCAAACCAAATAATAAAGCATGTTATCAAAAAGGACAAGGATTTCTGAAAGAGTTATAACCTACCAGAGAGATGAAGGCCTTCTGCAAGTACATAGGGCGCATAAGTAAACACCAACATAAGAGCAAATTCCAGTGATGGGTGTCGTCTCAAATCTGCATGCTTGAGTAACAGTGCACTGGCAAGGGCAAACGCAACACCAATGGCTGCAGATGCAAAGAAGGTCTTGCAGAAGAGACCCACTCCTGATGACAGAGTTTCCCATGGCGTCATTGCTGCTGTTTGAGGATCATTGTATTGAAGTACCTGTTGATTTTAAAAGAACACAAAAATGTCATCATGTCATTATAAACAATGCCATAACAAGGAATAGTCCGAGTTCTTTAGTCATGTTGTGAACTATACATACTTGGGTTGATGACAAGTAATATAAGAACAAGCATGGATATATTATTAAAGAATTGATAACAAAAATCTCATGAAATTTTGTTGCTTTTATGAAGTTTTAATCCTGAGATAAGAGTGTTGCCAAGAAATGGCTACTATGCCATTTAATTACCAAACAAATTCAGGAGCAAGAAGAGAAAGAGTTCAATTATCTAAAAATAATATTGAAAGAATCCTTAACAACTATACTTAAACCAAAAAAATGTCATATTGTGAAGGGATAATTCATTAAATACATTTCAGTAAGAGAAACAGGATCAAAATATATTTTTTTCAAAATACATCCTTTGCTTTCCATATTTATTAAGTCTTGAATTTTTATAGGTTTGCATCGAGTCCGATTGTTCAGAGTCACATGAAAATCTTTTCTTTTCTGAGAGATTCAAGTAAAAAAACTTTGTTCACAGTAGGGAAAAACTCACAGTTGTGGTCAGGACAATTGCGACAGCGTCATTCAAGATGCTTTCGCCAAAAACAAGCATGTTAAGCACAGGGTCAACATCTAGAGCTTGGAATATTGCAACTGTTGCTACTGGATCAACTGCTGACACCAGGGATCCAAAGGCAAAACTTTCAACAAAGCTCAAACGGTAGGCTACCTGTGAATGACAAAGCAAAATCATAACATCAATCCCAAAAAATTTCCACCAGTGAGTGTAGGTTTTAATTGACCATTTGTGGTACTTCCAATATTTCTCACTATTTCACAAAGGATTTCTTTCCTTAAGCTACTTCCCCCAACTGTTCAGCATATACTCTAACTTCATTCCATCTATAATGATTATTCTTTTCCTCCTTCAACCTCATTTCCCAGCATTTTGTGTTCTACAATGACCCTCATTATTTTGCAGTGCCTACAACTATCCATTCATTTACTCTGCTTTCCGCAAATTTCCTTGAGTAATACTTTTTCTCCCTAATTATACCTATAATACCATCAACAGTACCCACTCTTTCATTCTTTTCCAAACCCACATCTTAAATGGCCTCTAGAATCTATTCTCACACTACCTCACATTGCCATTTTGTGTTTCGTAATTATGATACCATGCTTCAGAACAAACACCTCACTCTCTTTTAATCACATCTTCATCGCAGGTTTAGACCTAAATTTCTTTCCCAATAACATAGGCTTCTCAGTCATTATGTCCATCATTGTCCAAAACCTTTACTTGAATAACTTTCTTTGTTCCAGTTTGTACTATCCCATTCATCTGTTAAACTTGGATGATTTAAAATTGGTAGGTAAAAAAACTTCTAAATGAATAGCTACTTCAAAGGCTAACAATCTATTTAGCAAAATATTTCACATTACCAATGCTCCACTTTTTCACAAAGGGAATCTATATTTACATAGCATAATGTTAGAACAAAGGTTTCCGTGGTGATGGTTTCAACTCTGCATTTTTTTCTTGGGTTTTATTACCCGTCACTTGGCTTGTGGACAACAGTTTCCCTGGCTCTCCTGCCAGCATCTTCAGATCGAAGGTGTCGGTGTGTGGTTTCTGCCTTGCTTATATACCGCCGGGTGGCTGGGTACAGCTCTCTGATTGGCTGTCTCTTGGATGAGTCTTTTCCAGGCACCGTGAAGGAGATATCCGTCCTGTCCATTGAAATTCAAGGGTGTTTTTTGAATTTCTATGGCTTCCCTGATTTGCTGAGGGAAGTATCGGCACTCCATTGTTAAAATTTTCGTTGTCCACAAGCCAACTGACGCGAAAGAAAAACCGAGAAAAAATGCAGAGATTTACATAGCATAATTCAGAAGAGGCCTCAGTACTAGAATTTCTTTCTTGACTCCACAAGGATACCATACATTGTGGGTGAACATCACGTGTGAACCATTTTCAATGAGATTATTAAATATCATTTAATCAGAAATGAGGGGATGAGGTGGCCTAGTGGGAAGAGAGCTGAGCTACTGACAGGAAGGTCTTGGGTTCAAATCTTGGGATAGAAACCTCTCTGGACACCCCCACCTAAAATCATAGCACATCGCTTTTGTGCGTCAGAACTTTGTAAGAAATCATAGGTGGCCCAGGGAAAGGAACTGGCCCCCCTACCCTGAATGTGTGACTTTCACATGGTAATGGCTTTGTATGGGGTGAGCTCAACCTATCAAAAACCAACCTTCGGCTTGAACATTTATAAAAAAAATCAGGGATGGGTAGATGGGAATGGCTACTAAAGTAGCTTGCTACCATAGAAGCTACTTTTTTCAGCTACTTTAATGGCTACTTAAGTAGCATGCTACCGTAGAAGCTACTTTTTTCAGCAGCAGTAGCACACTAAAATATTTTTGACATAGCGGTTTGTTGTTATGAAGCAATTTATTATACGTTCTTCATTATTTTTCGTTGTTCATATGTGTAATATTGTGATTCTCAATTGTTATTGTGGCTCTATGGTCATACTGACTTCTGGAACTTTAGTTTCTTTTCTGGAACCAGGTACATTGAGTTTGAGTCTAGAATGTTCCAGGCAGTGAAGAGGTATAAATAGAAGTCTGTGTCGTGCGCTCTGCGCAGTTCGTTCTGAGTTATGCCGCTGTTCAGTTTCAGTCGTGCTCCTGTTTTGAGTTGGGTCTTTTGAGTGAGAACTTTGTTCATTAAAGAGTTTGGATGTATTTCAAGTTTTATTTGCCCATAATTGAACCCTCTTACAACAGGCTATGGGCCCAGCGACGTTAGACTGCGGTGAAGACAAAAGAATTTGAGAAATCCGTGCAACAAGTGAATTTGCATGATGTGCGAGTGTAGCTGGCGAAACAGCCATGGAGAAAGATGCCGTCACTAAGTTAGGCGGGAATAACTATAATGTCTGGTCATGTCCAGTCGAAGCCATTCTCGACAGTCGTGATTTGTGGGAGGTTGTTGAAGATGACTGGAAAGAAGAAAAATTTGGAGAATGCGTCGGCCGCAGATAAGAAGAAAAACAAGCAAGCCTTGGCATTCATCAAGAGAAGCGTCAAAGATAGCTACATGGAGTATATTGGACAGTGCAAGAGTGCAAAAGAGGCCTGGGAAATCTTAAAGACTCAGTTTTGTGAGAGAGACGAGTTCCAGCAGTTAGTTATGATGAAGCAACTTCTTTGGATGGAGAAAGATGAAAAAAACTACAGTGATGGAATACGTTAACAAGGTGACAAGTGCTCATCGTGAACTGTCGACGATGGGACTGGTTGAATTTTCTGACTGGACCTTGGCTTTGGTCATCTTGATGGGTTTGCCCGAGGAGTTTAGTGACTGTGTGAGGCCTCTGACCAGGAATCCTAAGCTATCTGTGAGGTACATCATGCCTGTGCTGAGGGCTGAGGAAGCCAGGATCAAGATGAATAGAGAGGATAGACTTTCCAACCAGGAATTGAAGGGATTCGTGGCTAAGAAGCAGCAACCCAAGTTTGTGTCCAACCCTGGAAGTTCCAACAATTCTAGGCCAAACTTTGAGTGTTTTGCATGTCATAAAACGGGGCATGCAGCGAGAGAATGTCCTAAAGTGCTGAATGTTAAGTGAGAGGTACTACTGTATGTTATACTAGTGGGGAAGAGGGACATTCATCATCCGTGTGTGTCAAGAATGGTGAGAGTGGGCACAACCGTGGTGCTGCAAATAACGGGGGTGTGAACAACAATTCGAGAGTAAACAAACCTGGCGGTGGTGATTTCAGGAAAAATTTGCAGAAATTTAAGAACAGTGAAGCCAGAGTGGAAGTGAACGATGATGACTGTGAGAACAGAGTGAAACTGGGCAGTGGTATTGTGAGAATTAAATACAGAGCGATGGTAGGAACTGTGAAGGCAAGAACCTCACAAGAGACTGAATCATGTGTGGATGGAGAGTGTAGTGATCCCAATCGGTGGTGTGCGGACAGTGGTTGCAATGCTCACTGTACGCCCCACAGAGAGTTGTTAGAGAACTTTAGGCCAGCAACAGGGACTATAGAGGTGGCCAAGAGGAAACAAATTTGTGAAGTAAAGGGAGTGGGATCTGTGACAAAGAAACTGAGGGATGAGTTTGGTGGGTGGACATTGCATTTGAAGCAAGTGTATTGGGTACCAGATGCCGTGACAATTTAATCTCAGTGCGGCAGATGGACAAGAAGGACATTAAGTTCACAATTGACGATGGGCGTTTCCGTGCATTTGATACAAAAATCAATGGGAATGAAGAGATTTTTAGTGCTGTGGCAGTGAAATGGGGTTTCTATCATTTCATTCATTACAATAACTTATTGAGAAACTCATTTGGTTTCCCAAATATAACCATTCACAAATTTTGTCGCCACATCCTCTTAATACGCCGGGAATTGAAATACCTACTTATGAAATCAGGTTTATATCTCACCTCAGCAACGCCTAAAAGGTAAACTCCACCGCCGATCACAAGGGCTGATATTACAGTTCCAAACACCGCAAAAACTAGAATTGATCCAATATTCTGAAAGGAACGAAACACTGATTGTAAAATATGAAGAATAACAATAGTAATGCAGACTGAACCATCGTAGTCGAATTTACAGGTGACATAATATTCCTCAAGTGATAATCCCTTTGAGATATACCTGAAAAAAGTTTCCTTTGTGCAAATTATAACCGGATTCAAATATGATTGGGGGCAAGAGAACTAAAAAGAAAGCGGTAGGTGAGAAGGCTTCCTCTCTCTTCCAGTTAGCAATGTTTCGGTCAGACATTAAGTTGATAATCATTCCAATCAGAGCTCCCAAGAACACGATGACCACGCTTTCTGGCAAATACTAGAAATTAAAGAAATATAAATTATAACAAAATGGATTATTATCAATGATTCACAGTGCGAAAGGTTCATGAGTCGTGCGAATACGTACATGGAAATTGGCTTGAAGCATGAGATGCACCAAAAGTATACACATAGCCAGTACACATAAGACGAAGAATATTGACATGGAACTGTCATGCTCTTCCTCAGCTGCTCCTTTCTCCGGAAGAACAGCCTCGTCCGCTGGCACTGTTGAGGATATAGTCGCGTTAGATACTGACGGAACAGGAATTGAAATATTGCCAGGATTTTCCGTTGAGTTTTTTGTGATATTGACAGCGGCATCGACTCCATTCATATCTTTTCCATTCCCTTTAGCACTATCGGCAGAATGTAAATTTTTGCTCATCTGCTTGTCTTGTTCTGACTGGAAAACATCCCTTTTGTACACTTTTCTTCCATCATCGATCAGTGGTCTGTCATCCACGATCGAAATATTACTCTCATCGAGTAATGGGATTTCAACTGGAAGAACCTCTCTACGGGCTATCCTCCCTATTCTCGGAAAACTTTCGGAGAACCAAATGCTGGATTCGGCTGTCTGATGTGATGCGCTACACACAACGCCGAAGAAACAGAGCAAAAAGATGGACATTGGAGACATTTTCCGTGTTACCATGCAAAAAGCCGTTGTTCCAAACCGAGACTGGAAACATTTAAAGCCTGCCACTGATGTTTAGTTCTAATGCAATTATTACTTTTTCCAGCTGACTAGTAAACATTTTGAACCAGCTGAAACAATTACTGCGCAGCAACTGACAAACGAAAGACGAAACTGGGGAACCACGAACGAGTTGAATGAGGAAATCCAGTGATCCATGTAGGAAATCATTGAGATTATTTAAATAGTGTTCTAATATCCATGGAGGAAATCATAGTAAATGGTATTACAATAATATCCAAGATTTATACAATATCCACGGAGAAAATCATGAACATGGATATACTCCAGGGGAAATCCGAGCAAGATGATAAATTTGTGACAAGAAGCTATAAAGTGAATTATTGCAACCACTTACAAAAGCATTGACCCCATTAAAAACGAAGGTGTTATCAGGATGTGTGATGTTGATTTAACGTAGGTTTAGTGGTAAGAGGGGAAACTGGTGCTGTGGGAAATTTTCATAATATAACGTGTGAGGCTGATTTCGAGGCCAACATTCCCTTGGCGGCGATTCTGGGTAAATGTGAGCTTAACCGTAACGAACTTTAAAATTAATGGTATTGGAGAAGTAAAAGTGGTGTAAACGTTAATGTTCATTCTTCCTCTACGTAACACAGTTGGAATGAAATGATAATGTACACCCTTTAGCCAATATAAATGCTCGAAGTTCGTTACGGTTAAGCTCAAATCTACCCCGATTTTGATATTTGACGGAATGCCGAGTCTCACTGCATCTTTTCCCTAAAGGATTTCGTACACTCCTTCCCAGATAGCAAGCCAGCCTAGATGAATCCAGCTGGACTATAGTCAAGTCCGTATGCAGCTGAAATCCAGCTGGTTGAGGTAGCCTGAATTATTACGTCGAAATCTAGCTGGATTCCAACATGTTATCCACCTTGAATCATGTAAAATCACAGCTGGAATCCAGGTGTACACTGGATACACTTACACACTGGTGAACTCGTTGGATTCCAAATGGCCTTGCTGTGTGGGTATTTGAAGATAAGTTCTGTCACCACCGTTAAGATAATTTTTGACTCGAGGATGGTCTTAAGTTTGTCTGTGATGCTTTTAATAATAGGTAAAAAGGCCTTCTAATGGGATGGTAGTCTCAAAATTAGCCACAAATGGGAGCCAGCCATTAATAATGTCTCAGTAGCACCTGTTTCCCCTCCAACATGAGATAAATACGAAGCAGCATTGGCAGATGCCTTAAAAATGAGACCAGTACTGGCTACGAAACGTCCGGCTGTTTAGAGAACAAGAGGCGAAACCCCCAAAATGTCTTTGCTTAATATTATCAATGTATTACATTGGCTGTTTTATTAGCCTTGCATAATTTTAATTCATACTTTCTAGTTCACCAATACTGTGGAATTTTTATTGATAATAAACTTGAAGTGCTACATGAGATGCCTGTAGTAAACGGTGTACGCAGTTTTTAGCTTCTCTCATGTCATCGGCATTATTGATGGTGACATTGCCCACTAAGAACTATAATATAAATGATTCGTGCATGGACCGTATATACTCTAGTCCGAGCATTTATAATAATATTTTACTTAAGTTCCAGAGACATTACATGGAATGAATAAAACACGTCATAATTCAAAGAATATAAAATAAAAGGCGCATGTGATAAAACTTTCATATTAAATGTCAAGTCTCGCTTCTCCAACAAATCAGTAGTTCAGCTACAAGGAAACCTGGTAGAAATTCTTATATCTCTTTATGAAGAGTGAAAACCCATTACTCCCATAAAAATTAACATATATGGACAAACAAGTATTCATCAGAGGGGTGTTTGATTCTTTGCTAAAATTTATCTGTACATTAAATTTGACTAAACGAATTTTATATGGGTTCTATCCATTTGGAATAGAAAGTGTTAGTCTAATACGATGTTGAAGTATTGGAATGAGTTGAGAGAGTACAGAAAGTCGTTGCTGGGAATTAGGAGGCAAAATGGATTGGATAGAACAAGTATTTATGGTTGATGGATACGGAGGTTTCATGCTAAGCATTGCATTCTTTTTCATCAGCAGCATTGTTAACATGTTCAATCTGGCATGACCTACTTGTGCTGCACAGTGACATTAGTACACAGAGTAGTGTGACCCTAATTAAAGAATGTTCAATTTTCAATATTACACCAGCTGCCTCTGCCCAATAAGTGATATTTTTTATCCTCAAGCCACCCCTATAGAGCAGGTAATAGAGAATCATATGCCTCATTGAACATTACATTCAGGAATGTTTCAAGAGATAAATTTAAAGCCATGCTATATATTTCCAATAGTTATAAATAGAAAAATTCTCATTCACTTTATTAGGTATTGCATAGAAAACAACCATATGTCATAAAATACATTTTAAAAATAAAATTACTGATTACTTAGGGAATAGAGGTAATTAGTTGAGAACAAGTAGTACACACAGTTGGCTATGTCATGCAAAGCAGCTAAAAATAGCTATACAAACCAAGGTTTTATAAACATATTTAGAAATTAAGTTCATTAATACAATGGAGACAATATTACATCGGTACAAACTCCACAATATATATAGAGTTCTACATGAAGGGTTTACAACAGATATTCATCTTAAAAACCATTGAAATTACAAAATTGGAATATCAACCTTAACAGTCAATGGGGCAATGTTCTATGTTACCACCCATTTCCACCAAAGGGAAAACTGATTAATAACTTTAACAATGACCTTCCTAATGATTCCAAAAAAGTTAACATTAAGGAATCACTGAGAAACGTCTGGCAGAAAGTAACACTATGTTTCGTTGGTATCCTCTGGGAGTTAACAAAGAATTGTTGTCACAACTTCTCCAGTTTCAATTTTTTAATCAGTCTTTCAGTTATTTCCATTTTCTGGAACGTAATGATAGCGTATCCAGAAATGATTCATCACTTCAGGCAGTGGAAGCCTTTTTCGTGGAGCTCGTTGCAGCAGCTGTGACAATGAAAGATGATTAAATTAGGATCTCTATACAATTTCAAGCTTGCATCAAGGACTTGACCAGAAATAAGAGCTCGAGTAGGTACAAAGAGGTTGAAACTTCTAAACTAGGTATATCAAAAACTGTTTAGTCCATGCAAATGAATTATTCCACAGCAAATAGCAGAGCTTAACTACGGACTGATCAGAAACTACACGGATACTAAAGAGGATTAATTCTCCTGTACATTTCACATCTTTTGACTAAAATATTAGTCACAAGATTTTTTCCATCATCGAGCCTCATTTCTACTGTCGCACTGTTGATATTATTGGTTTATTTTTGAAAGTTACTCATCAATTTGGCTTCAATGAAGCCTTCACATATATTCATTCCCGATTTTATAATTTTGCTTTTGAATTGAAAATATAACCATGCTAGGTAATTTGCAAATATCCAGATTACACTTTGTTAAGAATTCCCAATTGATCAAAGATCTGCCTTTTTCCTAGTTTTTCACATAGGTCCTAAAGACTAAAAGACTCATGTTATTTATCAACATATGCGATATAAATCTTATTGTAACATATTAACATTCATTCAGCAAATAATTGCTGTTTTTTGTGGATTTTTATTTTATATTTTTTTTAATCTCTCATGTAGGAACAAGAAAAAGATATCTCAGAAATTTCAAATTTTGGGTTACATTTTTCTCTACTGGAAGTAGGTAAGTAATTTTATGGACTTTCCTAGGGTTTTAATTTTTTACTCTGGTATGCACATAAATATGCCATACACCCAAGACAAAACAATTTTTTCATTCAGAACTTCTCCGACTCGTTGGGGTGGCTAAAGCAGAAAAGAACGGAAAGGGAAGACATTACCTGGAAAAGGGAGTATCCAGAAAAGGAAAATCGAGTGGAAAAACCCCGTTTAACCATCCTAACATGCACCTTCCGCCCAACTTTTCAAAATAATGCCCTTCATTGAAATCTTTCTTAAGACAATGGACAACATTGTGACTCTGACACAACGACTGTGTATAGATGAATCAATAGTTCTATGGAGGGGTCATCTTATCTTCCATATGTAAATTGAAAGGAAAGTGGCAGAGGTATGGTATCAAACTGTACATGCTCACCAAACCATCCAGATTAGTTTTATGATTTCTTATTTACTCTGGATCTTCCGATTCTGATGTAGGTGAGCTGAGACATATCAACAATGTTGTACGGAAATTAATAGAAGGAAAGCAGGATACTGGACGGTATCTTTTCAAGAATATTTACTACAACAGTGTTGACTTGGCCCACCACTTACTTGAGCGAAGGACTATTTTACCAGAACTCTTAGAGCTACCCGGAAGGGAAATCTACCTCACCTCATAGCGAAAAAACTGAAACGGGGATGTAATGGACATATTCAGTGCCAATAGAGTCTGCATCATGAAAGGGAAGGATGATCGGGATGATGTGAATTCGGAGGTAACTTGGTTGGTGTTCATCGTAGGGGAGTGGGTCGTGTCATTTCCAAACCGGAGGCCATTGCTAGATACAATGAGTAAATGAGTGGCATCGATCACTTTGATCAAATTATGTCATATTACCCCATTGAGAGTAGGACTCTAAAATGTTATAAGAAGCTTGGCATCCATACTCTACACCTCGTTTTGGTTAATAGTTATTTCCTCTACCATAAAACCCATCCCGAAATATCTCTCTACGACTTCTGCCTCTCCATAATTAGAACCGTCCTCGATCCTTCTTACTCTGAACCAATTCCTCGTTCTTCCTCTGGCCTGCCCTCTTGGGCCCTTGGATTATCAAGGCAGTTCCGAGAGACTCATGACATTGACAAAAGTCAGAAACGTGTCCCTCAACAAAGATGCACGCATTGCACATCTAGAGGGTTCAGGAAGGACCCCAAGTATTTTTGCCCTGCCAGTGAGGGATGCCCACCTCTTTGTTTCGAAGAATCGAGTGGAGGGCTGCGTCAAACTAATGCTAGGATTGTTGACCGATGATGATGATGGTATTTCTTATTCTAGTACAATCACTAGTTTACATTGTAGTATTTAGGTCAAAATCCAGTTCTTATAATTGTATGAATAAGAATAAAAGTTAAACTTAAATATATATTTGGATGAAAATTACTTATTTACTGTCTATTTAATGCATTTTTCTCTTTCAAACATTTAGGAAATTACACTCTTTAGTTTATTTTTTCATTTATATTTCTAAAATATTCTCGTACTGACATTAAAATGTTTGAAAAATACTAAATAACTGCAAAAGTTTCGGCGATCAGTTTTAAATCATAAAATGTTTTTACGTTCAAAGCACGTCTTGAGTCAGTAGAAAGAACAAATTTCATATAAGTAGGTTATATAAACCGTCAGATGAGCAGAAAATATCCTAATAAATTGAATTACTGAATCTCACTGCGAGAGTATACAAAACTAAATACATTATTCATGAAGGTATGAGATGCAGGAGTTAGATTTCATGGAAAAATTTGGAATTATTTGGTAAAGAATTATTGCGAAGGATTCGGCGGTGTGTAGACTGGTAGCTGCAAGGTCGTGGATTTCAGAAGGAATTGATGAAGGCCATGAACTACATTTATTAGAATGATTTAAAAGAATTTTGTAGCCAACAGTATAAGCAACAATATTTAATAAGGAAGTCTGCAAATATTTCATCACAAGTAACATGAATCAATGGAAGAAACTTTGAAACGTACTATCGGGGAGGGTATGCAACCACACACAACACCCGAGTGTTGCAAACTGGTGGTGGCAGACTACAATCATTGTCCAAAATAAAAATTCATTTTTAACACACAATTTATATTTTATAGTACTTTTGTTCATTGACTTATTGTTCTTAGTGGTAAACTAAAAAAAAATTCAGTCACCGGCAAAACCATAAAAAAATAGTGCCATGTTGAACGTGTTAAAGTGGTTTTATGCAGCCTTCCACTTGATTATTTCAAAAATTAACCACTTTACCATATTGACAAATTTTTTTCATACACTGCAGAGTATTAAAATATTATACTGATATTGATACCAAAAACTGATGTCATTTTCACTAGAAATCTACAGAAAAAGTTCATCCTTACCTTGGAAATAAGATCTCTTGGCCCAGCTTCAATAAAGGGGGGGAATTTGAGGTCAACATATTTGATCCTCTGATATGTGATGGCTTGTTCCTTGCTCTCAAATGGTGGGTGGCCCACAAGGAATTCATAGCACAACACCCCCAAACACCAATTGTCAACAAATTCACAGTATCTCTCACCAGTGACCATTTCTGGCGGAAGGTAATCCAGAGTGCCACACATTGTTTTTCGACTAAAAAAAATCACATGCATTACTTGCTTGTCAAAATTATAAATAAGAATAGGCCATAAAATAAAAATTAAGACATTTACTATTGCCAATAAAAGGAAAAAGATAGCAAAACTTGAAGTTAATGTATTAATTATTATGAAGCAGTATTAATGCTAAATAAAGAATATTTCTTAAATAACATTTGTTATTTACAAAATAACTTTACAAATTTTTTTGAACAATTTATAAAAACTTATGTACCCCTAACCCCTTTTAAACCTTCGGGTACCTTACCTTTGCTTTCTGTCTTCCGGCTAGCTCGTTAGATTCCACACACACACCCTTATACAGTTAAATATTTCACACATATGTATATATCAATACCCTTAATTTGCTATTGGATCAAGGAAATTAGACAAGGAAAACATTTATATTTTCATGCACAATATCTCTATATTCAGTTTCTTTTATCCTTAATTGGGCCCAATTTACAATTTCATGTCAAATTTTAATCTAATCAGTAATCTTAATTCAATCTTTATGATTAACTTTGTAGTGGGCTGTTTCCTCTTAAATAATTATTCCAATGTTCATAGACTTATCGTGGCCACTGGTTCCCGTGATCCGCTGGACCGCCTTCCCGTAGGATTTCCCCACGATGACCCCTTGTCCCTGCTATCTCCTCGACTCTCTCTCTCTCCTCGGACATCCGCCGGAATTATCTGTCTCTCCCGACAATATCTGCCTTTTCCGGGCCCTGGGACTGTTCCGCTGACACTTACACCTTATCTTTTCAATCTCTCTCTGGATTCTTGCTTTTTACGTTCTCCTCTCGCCTTTCTCACTCTCACCTCCTCCTTTCCTCGCCACGTAACTACCGACGCTGTTTTTCTAATTGTTGCCCTTCCTTACTTTTGTTTTGTAACCCATTATTACGCCGGGCATAATGCCAAACTCCCCGTGTTTATATAATAACTCATTGCTATTTACGCCGCGGGTGCTGCCAACCCGTGGCGTTTAACCCGTCGGTTTATACTTATCTAATTGATTTAGTTTTCTCTGTACATCTAAAACGATCTATAGCATATTTATATCAATCGCATATCTTTGGTTGACTTTATTCTTGGTTTTCACAGCTATTTTGCTATATAGAATTTGTTACAAAAGGAAATAATTTAACAATCAAACATGAAACAGACCATCCTACTCCTGAATGAAAAACTCAGCTAACTCCAGAAAGTTTCATGCATCATTCTGAGCAAAGATTATGGAGAATGAACTGCTGATCTTAGTGGAAATAACTAACTATGATGAACCTTGAAAGACAACAAGAATGAGGTTTACTCATACAAGTGAACTAATGAATTGTGGGAAAAAAATAAGAAATGTTTTCCTTGATTCAAAGAATAGGCCTGGATATCAAGTCCCTTCCATAATCTAACACTGATGTTACTATGGTTTCACCCAATTATAGTATGTATTTAAAAAGATCCTTTATATTTATAACAAGGCAGATTTTGTTGGGATGAGGAAAGGATTATTCTCATATGCAATCATAGTAATTTGATACGAGTTAATTATCTGAGAATAAATACAATACCGTATTTACTCGTGTTAGCCGCACCCTCGTGTATCCCGCGCACCCCTATTTTCGGGCAGGCACGTGAGGAAAAAAATTATTTCTATTGAAAAATCATTATTTTGCCCTTGAATCTGCATCATTTTGTCATATCATGAATGCACGTTCTTTGATAGAAATTCTGTGCCTAAATTACGAGTACGTCTTTCTCATTATTTGATTAAATTACGTGCATCACCATTGTAATCATGTTGTGCATCCATGCACGGCCTCTTTTACTGTGCATCTTTTTCTCGTAGCATCTCACGGTATCAGTTACATACGATCACATCATCCAGCTATGAAAATGGCATCTGCTCAAAATAACATTCAACTGAAATAGTTGCAGAAATACATATAATTTCAACCCATGATTACTCTATTATTACGGAAATCTGTTGGTATATCAACAAATAAAAGCAGAATGCCATCCCAATAGAGGTGGTCTCGAAAATAGAACCATAAATCACTAATGAATATTCATATCATAACAGTTCTCATTTTTAGTTTTTGTCACTGCTGGATTCAGATACACCATATTTCCTTCCTGCAGCTCGATTTCCTATTTATTCGGCATCGCTTGTACTACGCAGTATTGTACTCACAGAAAACGATCGCAATTTCATATCATAATTCATTTTTAGAGTGATAATTGCAAATTATTTTAAAATGCTAAATGACCGATTCGAACTCATTTACTACTCTCTCGCACGGAGCGGACAGCATGGATAGTAAGAAATTATAATGTCTGAGCATACGACTCTTGCCACTGCGTAACAAATTTTCTGTCGTGTCTTTGCAATGTAGCTTTAATGTGAATGCAAAAGGAGCTATCTATTGCACAAAAATGTTGCTACAGATATGTGATACCGAAACAAACTCTGCTTACTATTCTGAAAAGACGTAAAGATGCCATACCCCTTGTGGCAGTTTACAGGATACATATATAGATTTAAATACATATCAGTGCTGCAATGTATTGTCCTTCGTATGATCTATACATGATGAATCTATTGCTTTGTCAAGTGGTGTTTCTGATCTAGCATTTCTTCAAGTACCATTGTACTCTCAGACTTGGTTAAATGCAGATTTTTATTACCGATTACTTCAAAATTTCAGAATTCTTTACAATGTACGATTTACTGCTAGACCATACTTAACATTCAACGTTTATATGTTCACAAAATGTGAAACTTAGGAGAAAAATACAACAGGAATTTGAGGAAAAATGGTGCGCGGCTTACACAAAAATCTGGAGGATTCGTGTAAACCACGCACCCCCATTTTTTCACAGGCATTCCGGGAAAAAAGGTGCGTGGCTTACATGAGTAAATACAGTACTTCGTAATCTTAACTCTTTAACACCATCATGCATACAAGCATATAATTTCAATAGTTAACATACATGCTAACTTTAAATGCAATATTACATCACTTTATATAAATCCAATCCTCATTGCAACTTGCTTTACACTGACAAATACTGAAAATGATCACAACATTAGTGCAATCACTAAAACAAGAAAGTCCATACTTTTCAACCCTAGCTACAACAATTATTTAAGGAAATAAATACATAGTACCTAACGTCTTTCAATCAAAGAAGCCTAATTCAATAACACTTCTTTCAGATGAAACTTTAACACATTAACTGTGAAATGGTTGTATTCATAGATAATAATCAAAGGAAATCCCAGCACACTAGTGGAGGTGAATGACAATGAGGATATGTTTAGAATATTCAAAATCAGAAAGCACTAAGTTACAGCAATATATGCTTAATCCCTTTAGTGGGGAGTAAATTTTTCTACAGTGGGGAACATAATGTAGTTTAAATGTAGAATTGACAGATATATCCGCGCTACCCACCACGTGAAATACAAAGGTCTGTGAATATATCTGCTCTCCCCATCTGAGGGGTTAAATTAATTTAAGTATGTAAGAAAATTAAAGTACTCAGATTGAACTTACGAAAGAGATGGTGCATGAACAGACCACCCAAAATCTGCAATTTTCACATTTCCGTCAATAGTCAGCAGAAGGTTTTCAGGTTTGATATCCCGATGGATAACTTTATTTTGATGACAATAATTTAATGCATCTGCTACCTGATATACATACTTGGCTGACCTGAAATTAATGCTCACTTAGTACTGACAATTTAACAAAAAAATCAAGTTTAAACATTGATTATTATCCATGCACAACAGGTCATGGCATCGCCCTTACCGTGCTTCAGTGAATCTCTGCTTAGGCTGCCTATACATTTCTGAGTATAACTCTCCACCTGCAGCATAATCGAGCACTAAGAATACTCTCCTTTCATCGTGAAAATATGTGTACATTTTTAGTACATTAGGGTGGCTAAAAATAGTATACAACATTACATTAGCATACCTCATGACAAGAAAAATAAAAGCAGGTAATGGTAGCCAAGTACCAACCTGGCAATCAAAACTGTGCAGGTTAATAAGTTTTAGCAATTATTATCAAACTGAAAATTAACACTTTCATTTCTTTTCTTGAATCTTTTCAAGAATCCAATGACACATTAAATTCTATATTAAAGTTAAATAAACAGTAATTTTTTCTCTCTTTGACTGTCCAGAATATAGAAAATTTTAATTATTTCTTTGATTCTCAAATTTTGTACAACTCTACATTAAAACTCAAATTTTGTCATCAGAACAAATATAGAGGGAGTCATGTGATTCCTTTATAAGATTTTAACCATCAGAGTATAGACCTTGAATGTCTGGAAACACAAGAAATACAAAAATTATCCTTAAAAAAATATTTTTACGTAAAGTTAAGCATTTCATTTCTGGAATTTAAAAAAAATGTTTACATTATTTTCTGCATACATTATTGCCCTCATTCAATATTCTAAATATTATCACTAGAAATTGATTTCAGAAGACTGGGTCATTTGTAACCCAGGTTAATTCTTGGTGTGAAGCCAGTGAAGTCCATACTCTGAGAGTTAAAAAGCACTCTTATTTTACTACACTCTCTATCCACTTATCCAGGACTTTTATACATAGTTTTCACTATGATCACAGCTGCAATTGTTTTTCAGTATTTTTCAAAACCCATTAATAACATAATGCCTTAAAACAAAACCAAATTAAAATCCTAGAAAATGGTAGAAAAATCATAGAAATATTTTCGAAGGAATGCGTTTAGTGCACAGTGGATAAAAATGAGCATGTAATAGTGTGTCATCAGTATTGTCCTGGTCATGTAGTCCTCGAATGTTTCAAGATATTTAAGGTTAGAGTGGATAATGAGACAGGTAACAAGATTAAATGCCTGCATATGGATAATGGGGGTGAATATATGGGTCAGGCATAAACACGAAACTATGATGCCTTACAATCCTAAATAGAATGGATTAGCTGAAAGGACAATTAGGACTGTCATAGAGAGGGGCTAGGAGCATGCTCTCTGGTTGTGCTTTACCAAAATATTATTGGGTTGAAGGTTGCAGAGCATCTGTATACCTTAAAAATATATCACCAATCAGAAGACTAGGGAATGCATTACCTGAGGTAAGATGGCCTGACCAAAAAATTGATCTTAGCCATCTTAGAGTATTTGGATGTACTGCCTATGCTCATGTGGCTAGAGAGCTGTGGATGAAGCTGGATGCTACACCAAAACGCTACTACATACTTTGTTGGATATAGTGAGGAGTCAAAAAGGTATTTTTTGGCAGATCCTGAAATTGTGGGAAGAATAATTAAAGCACAAGATGTGGAATTCATGTTTAAGGAAAAGAAGCTAGCAAGGAAAGCTCTTGGAAACTCAGTCATTCTACCTGAGCTCTTAGGGTAAGGTGGGAGTGCAATTCCTCAGCCCCAGTCTGAGGCTAGAGAGAATGGTGAGGTTGGAAATATCAAGGTAAATAACCCTAAGTAATGAGAGTAATGAAGGTAATGAGATAGATGCTGACAAAAGAGTGTGAAAGCAAGAGGGCAGAGGTAGCGGACCCGAGAATGTATCCCACAAGGAATAGAGTGGCCAAGAAATTTCCAGATCATATACTCTTCTTGGCATCTACTAACTCGACCTGCAACCAACATTAGTCTCTTTTCAGTGACCCTCAAACAGTAAAAGAAGCTTTGTCCGGAAACAATGATAATTGAGGGAAGGCCATGCATGTAGAATGGGATGCAATGACTAAAAAAGGGGTAATTTCTCTAGTGGCCTTACCTAAAGATAAGAAAGCAATAAAAGGTAAATGGGTGTTCAAGCAGAAGATGAATGCTGAAGGTCATGACCTTGATAATAACTGTGTAAGTCGAAACCTGGGTCGGTTTTAATAAATCTGTGGAATTTTACAAAATGAATTTATTTACATTATCAATATGTGGTTCCACGAAATCAAGCCTAGCAATTTGTTATATATGTGGTACATTTATTCAGGGTGCCCAGAAGCTTTAGTGTTTTATTTTCACAGACTTTTCCCTGACCAAAATTTATGACTCTCCTTGACGTTTGAACTATTTCCGGGTGCATTTATTTCAATAAATCTGCATTTTCTGTGCAAAATGTAGTTTCAGGCATAACAGGAACACAAATTTACAGCAAAAAAATCATACAAACTTTGAAAATTAAAAAAGTTTTTTAGGCCTCAAATCAAAACTTGCATACAAGAACAGGAAATCAATCATGGAGACCTGTTGGCTGGATTACAATAATAGCCATACTTTAACCCTTCACCATCGAGCGATGTAGTGAGTACGTCGGGTCCGAACTTCACATGCCGTCGCGCAACATAGCCACTACATCTCGGCGACCATCTGCATATTTTAATTTTTCAATCCATTATATTATTTCACAATCCTTACATATTTGCTATTATTCGAAAATGTCATGATGTGGCTTTTTACTAATCATAGCTATTATAATATATTAATTTCTGATATTTTATTCTATTATTTAATTATATGGAATTTTCAAAATTTTCTTTCACTCTATACGAATGCTTGTTGCTCTACAATTATTCCTAAAAAATATTTTAAGGTGAGACCAATTCCATTTCAACTCAGGCAAGCACCACCAATAGCTGTCAGGCGATCAATTTTTTGGAAAAAAAAAATATTAGTTACTCCTACATGACAGAATAATCATTTCACAAAAAGTTTTGGGAAAAAATTTTTTTTACTGATTTACAGCATTTTGAAAATCTGAACACACTGCTAATTGTGAAAGGTGCAGAATGCAATTTTTTAAATATCTATTGCTCTGAAACTATTTGGACTAGAACCTTCTACTTTTCTTTGTTTTGAAGCTCTTGTAGTGAACCTTGCTCCACACACCTGAACAATGGTCAATTAATGTTTAATCACTGAACAAATAATTTGTTGTTCGATGGAAAATATATTTTTCTCGAAGTTTGGAAATTTTTTTATAACCAAAGAGGGATTTAATCAGCCAAACAATTGCACCATTCTGTAGCCCTTTTTGATTCCTCTCCCTAGTAATTTTACCTCTCTTTTTAATGCATACAGTTCCTGAAATTGACCATCAAAAGTATGCAAAAATGCTGCATTTTGAAGGAGCGATATCTCAAAAACCCCATCCTTAAAAATTCTGAAAGTGTGTTAAAATAATCTCCTGGTAGCACTCTAGAAGCTAGTTAAATCAGAAAACTGGATATTTGCCTTAAATAGTCACTGTGAATTTAAAAAAAATCTGTTTTGTTTTAAATTTTGATGTACCAACCCAGCCAGCACAAATAAACATTTTACCTTCAATTTATTTGAAATTTACGTAAATATGTCGTAAACTGTTTATTTGTTTACAAGTTGCTCACGTAAACTTCTAAGATGCATCTCGTAAAAATCGCGGCCACATGTCCTCATCGTGGAGTAAGCAACACAGAAGCGGTTTACCAGAACGTCCGCCATAATGCATACGCATCAAATACTTTGTTTGCCATATATATTCCCCCACTACGTATAAAATGTGCAATTAAATCCAGTGTACCACGTTTAAAAATTTTCACGAATAAAAAAGGTAAAAAAATAAAATTACATATACATCACTAGCATCGCTTTCGCCCCTAGGTGGCTCAGGGAACCGAACCCGTGTCATTCGCTTCATATCTCGGCACGCTACCACCAGGCTAACTGCTTCGTTGATGTGAGTTTTGTCAGATAGCTAGTTCTTGTGACGCGGTTCATGCATGAACTTGCGCCGGTTCATGAATGCGAAGTAAAGTTTCAATAGTTGATTATAACTATAATTCATTACATAACAGTAAGTTAAGACTATCGAAGGAACTGTAGTAATGATTTACGATCGAATTTGCTTTCCTAAATTGTCGAACACATGAATCCTTCGTTAATTGTGCTGGAGTGACAACACCCCTTAGAAAAATCTTTGAAGATTAAAAATTAATTTCTCTTCACCAATGGTTATGATTACTGGTGAGCACCAATTAACTAGGTACTTGTGAATGATGATTAATTACTAATATTTGCAGTGATTACCTACTTATTTCAAGGGAGCTCAGGGGTGGATTTTGGAACAAATATCAAACTGCTATCTCATATCGGTGATCAGCTTGAAACATATGTACTCCACATTTAATGAAAAAGATATTTGAAACTACTTCATGTATCTACATGTTAACTTTATGAGCCAAATATTTTCATTAAACATACGCGCAGAGAATAATCTATGACATAATGCTGTAAATTTACTAATTTCTTAATGGCCCACACTCGTAAGAATCACGTAAATTCGTTTACGTGTGCGGTTTAAAAACCGTTTACGAGATGCTTACATAAGCATTAAGCATTTACGTTTATGTTCATTCTCATAAAATGATTGCTTAGAATTTATGTAAACATGAAATAATACGGGGAGATTATGTTTACGTATACACACGCACATTAAGTTTACGAGGATTTTACGTAAACATGTTACCGTGTGCTGGCTGGGAAATATATCCCTGTAAATCAGTCCACAGTCATACACTAACCGTAAATCATATTAATACTTAAAACTATTGTTACAATCAGTGGAACATATATTAACATGCTAATAATGCAATATTATTCCTCAATGTAGGCACTATTGACTTTGCCACTGATATTTAAAATGAGTAGTTTTTAGCAAAGTTTCAAGGTAAACAGATTTAATCTTTTAAGAATTTGTTTAACATAAATAAGAGTCATAAGTTTTATTCAGCATCAATTATCAAGGCCTAAAGTTGAAGCATTTACTGTCTACACAGATACTTTTTTATCTTATCGAATTTGCTTAAGAAATAAGCATGTATTAAGATTCCTTTTCCAAACTTAGTTATTATTTCAGTACACTGATGAACAAAGAATTATAATTTACCTACATTACTTCAGTGTCATTTGTTGAGCAAATCTTGTCCTATTTTCTCCTAGAATTTTCTCTAGGAAAATAGCGTAGGTCGATGAAATTTCTACAGTTTTGGGATTATTCATGTTGAGGGGAATAAGAGGCAATCACTTCATTCATATTTTTCCACCAAAAGAGTTCTGTCCACACCTGGATTTGGAGATGTAATCACAAGAGATCATTTTGAACTCTTATGTAAATTTTTACACTTCACGAACAACGAAGACACACTTAGTTGTAATGGACCTCCGAAGTTGAAAGAAGTATTTCCAAGAATTTCACATCTCGATAAAACATCCAAGGAATACTATCTTCCTAATAGAAATATCTCAGTTGATGAGTCCTTGACTTTATTGAAAGGTCGCTTGTCCTTCAAACAGTACTTGCCGTTGAAATCAACAAAGTTTGGTATAAAGACATTCAATCTCTTAGATGCAATTAATAGTTACTTATGGTCTTTCCTAATCTACACTGGGAGAAATACAATCTTTAGATCACCAATTTGCATCACAAACTCAAGTAAAACAACTGCAATAGTATTGAATCTTGTACTTTCCTTTACCGAATCAAGGCAGAAGTATTCAGATGGACAATTTTTACAACTTACCGGATTTAGCAAAACTTTGAAAGTACTTATGGTACTGACTGTGTTGGAACTTTGAGGATCAATAGAAAAAATTTCCCTCAAATGTTGAAATATAAACAACTGAAAAAAGGAGAGGAACCAGTGGCCCAGTTTCAGTTCTAAAGTGGAAAGATAAAAAAGTAATCACCATGATTTCTACATTCCATGGCATAGAAACAAAGACCATCGTAAAAAGAGGAACAAACTCATAAAACCAATAAGTATTATTGATTATAATAAATATATGGGTGGGGTGGATCTAAAAGATCAGTTACTTCAAACCTACTTGATTGAAAGAAAGCATCTCAACAAGTGGTACATGAAGCTATTTAGAAGACTCCTGAATTTGGCTGTACTAAATGCTCTAATAATATACCAGGAAAACACAAATAAAAATGCTGAACATTTCACCTTTCCTGTGTGGCTAATAGAGAAACATGAAATATGCTAACAAGGATGCCCAAGTGTCCGGGGGACGTTCTGTTGGTATTTAGTGCCTCGCTTGACAGAAAGGCATTTTATTAGTAGGATCCCTCCCTAAGGAAAAAAAACAACATCCCTCCCAAAGGATCCCTCCCTAAGGAAAACAAAGCAAAGGAGGTGAGTCCTCCGCGCAAAACATTCCAGGAGAAAAGATGCTGTGTACTGGTGTGAAAAATGTGATGTGGGACTTTGCTTTGACTGTTTTGAGTTCTACCACTCCAAGCAGAATTACTGAGGTAGGCCATTTTTATGAATGGTATAATCATCGCCAAATGTGTAATGCCTGTCCCGCTATGCCGAGAGGCGGCCTTTCGTGCTTTTGCAACTATAATATATTTAACGACTAGTACTTTATATTAAATCGTGTATTTTTATAATAGTAGGTACTACCTATATGCAAATAATATGCAAGAGTTTCTTTGCATTAAAAAATGAAGGGAATCCGATTTTTGTTAGTGGTAGATGAGAAAAAATATTTCACAAAAAAATATAAAATAAAACTTATTAGGTAATACAAGTATTACCACAAAATATTATAGACAAGACATTATTTTATACACACAAAAAATCTGAAATTAATTCAATGATTAATTTTAAAGTCATAAATTTTTTACCAGCCAGATGCAAAAACCGGTTCCATTTAAATCTCCTCCGACCTATGAGATGGGATTCCTTTCAATCTCCTCCATGCTTGAAGGGTTAATTACTTCTTAGATCTTTTGATAATTTCTTTGTTCAGCTTATTGTGTGTTTCTGGTGTCTTCTTTACTAGCTTTAACCATTCTAATTCCTCCACCTTCCTCTTTCTTTCATCCCTCTGGATCTGTTCTGTCTATCTGTCCATCTGGATCTGATCCTTAGCTTCGAAGGCAGCTTTTTAACGCATGTGCACTGATCGTACGTACCTCACCATGTCCTCAGTAATTATGATGGAATTAACATAACCATTGTGACGAAATCTTTGGACTATAGGCGAAAAGAAACTCAGAATTTTATAGGAATTTTAGAAACCATTAAGTAGTTAGTATTGCGGATACCTATAGAACACTATACTTAGTGTACTGTTTTCACAATGCAAAACTTTGGTGCACTTGGAAAATTTGGGCTTTGCATTGATCATCTGTTCCATCTTAAGCTTACCCTGATGAAAATAAAGTGTGCAAGTAATTTTGACAAGTGTGAAAAAAATGTGCAGGAAATGTGAAAGAGTGTAACAAAAGTGTAATTTAGAACACCTCAAGTGTGAAGGAGTGTGGCATTAGTGTGAAGGAGTGTGGCATTAGTGTGAGAGAAAAGTGCCAAAAGTTTGATTCGGCAAAAAATGTGAGAGGAGTGTGCAGAAAGTGAGCAAGAAAGAGTGAAAAAAGTGTGCACACATTTTTTGCGCACTTTCTTCACACTATATTTTCACCACGGTAATCTCACTCCCCTTTAAAATACATGACTACCAAGGAAGGAAGAATTCGAAAAAGTCAGTACTTATGGTCAATAATGCCCCTAATCTTTCAAAAATGAATAGAAACCACGATGGCTGACAAGTCATCGCCGTGAAGAAACAAGGTTACAATTTCACATACTAAATTAGAATTTCTAAAAATACAAGTTTTTAAAGGTTGAAGATTATCAATTAAATCAATACCTGAGGTGAGACTGAATTTCAATCTCGCGAACTAATTGGTGTTCTATTCCGCCTTTTGTCAACTGCGACTTAAAGAGAAGCTTCAGAGCCACAACAATATGCGTTTCTTTTTCCCTCGCCATGTAGACTCTGCCAAACTTCCCATTCCCTAGCGGCATCCCAATTTCAAAATCTGCCAAACACCATTCCTTGCTGAAAGGAAAAGTAAAACACAAAAGTTTTCAACTAAATCTTTAACCCCGGAATACATAAATTAAATACTTAAGAAAAACAGGATTTCTTTAACTCTTAATTCTCGCTGTAGTATACCAGCAATATCATGAATGAACATACGTCTCCGGTGTCAAATAACTCGGAAAACTTACTCTTTTCCATTCCTACGTTCAACAGCTGATTTCAATATTTTGCAGCGAGCATTCACAGCCGATCTTATATCTTGAGGAACCTTATTTAGATCTGAATCTAGCATATTTTCTCCTTTATCTATTTTCACTATCTCTTTAATTCTCAAGAGTCTATAAAACTATAAAGAGTTAATAGAAATTCACAACTAGAACCAACTTAAATCACGCATGTTGACCAATCATTCAAATGCCAAAATCAATGCTCATTGGCTGACGGCGGGACAAAATGATTGGCCGCCAAAAAAGAGAGAGAAAGGTGTGCGAGAAAAGAGAAGATTCTTCATTAATAGCACTCGATCAACTGTTAAGAGCAATTTTTGCTTCAAAAATCATAAATATCTTTAAAAATTCATGTTTATTAAGAATTTTATACTGAAGTATTTTTAGAATTTACAAGTTTGCCCACAAATTGTCGTCTGCTAGAGCCAGTGCCCCAGTGCATCCCTCGTGTGACCAATCAGGGGTGGATTGTTAACAAAAGAAATAAGGTACTCGCACCCTTGCGAAACGAGGCAAATTCAATTATCCGTATCCTAGATCGATAATATATTTTAGATCTATGTGCCTACACTATAATATATTGGTCGATAGTCTCTTATATACGGTATAAATTTAGTTTGTTCACGTTTCGCCTATGAATTTATCTCACAGGGCTCAAAGTGTCACAAACATACTGTCAGATTGGTGCCTCCACAATTTTCTAAAACTGAACACCAACAAGTCTGGTCTCATGTACTTCGCCACCAAAAATGAAGCCCCTGCTCCAATTTCCGTGAACGCAGATGGTACCTGTATCCCGCAAATCTCCAGCACACAATTCCTCGGAATATCGCTGACCCATACAATTTCATGGGATGAAAACATCTGCAAACTCCGAAGTAAGCTAAACTCTATATGCTTTCTCATTAGAAGCATAAGGCGATCAGTAAGTGTCGACGTGCTGTTAGCCATTTATTATGGTGAATTTTACTCACATGTGGTTTTTAGCATTCTGTTTATGGGTCCAACCCCCCATGCTAGCATTATCTTTAAGATTCAGAAACGAGTGGTAAGGCTAATATGTAATGCTACGGCCGATGCACCCTGTCTTCCTTTGTTTAAGAAGCTCGGTTTACCGCCGATTCCTGCATTGCCGCCGATTACATGCATGCTGTTTGTGTGTCTGTCAAGAGCAACTTATCAAATTATGTAACTAATAACAGTATCATGGTCACAATACCAGATGGCACATGGACCTCCATAAAAATTTTGTAAGGATCACCACTGCTATGCATGGACCAATGTCCATGTGCTTAATGATTTTTTCCATCTACCATCCGAGTTTGAATCTGAAACTAAGGTTGAGGTATTCAGAAAAAATATATAAAAGTTTTTTCGCTCCAAAATGTTTTATTCTATTAAGAAGTTTTGAACTCAAATTTTTAAATATCTGAATGCATATGGTGTAATACTGAGAGTTCGTATCATGTACTGTGTCTATTTACAATTCTGTGATGTGCCTTATATCTCTTACATACCTAATAGGTATAACATGATTTTCGGGCAAATAATATGATTATTATTATTACATATTACTTCACGACAGATCTCTTGCAGTCAAATATGGGCAATGGATAATTATGTGCATAATTATCTTATATCTCTTACATACCTAATAGGTATAACATGATTTTCGGGCAAATAAATGATTATTATTATTACATATTACTTCACGACAATCTCTTGCAGTCACTTATGGGCCATGGATAATTATGTGCATAATTATCTTGATCTTATGGATCTTGTGTCATTTTCAACTATACCGTTATTGCCATGTTTTGCAAAAGCATTGAAAAAGATCATATGTTTATTTGAGTATGAACGACATTTTCAAAATTCGACCTTTTGACTCCATAATGGGAGTCCGAACCCATATAATTATTCTTAATAAACTGATGAAATAAGGTATTTGATCGCCTTCTTGAATCAACCACAGCTAACAGCAACAAGTTATAATACCTTCTCCAAATACTAATGTTAAGTCTTTCGATTCCACATTTCGACCATTTGGGTAGCGGCATGGAATTTCAAGGAATTGAGGAAGGGTGGAGAGAAATCTGGTGTCGACAAGAGCCCGCTCACGATGAATGGCACCAAATGAAAGGGCCTGCAATTTATCTTTCCATCTGACAGATGGAGGACTGAACTCGCTCTCCACAAAGCACTCATGAGGGGACTGGCATACCATTAAAAACATCTCTGCCACAGATGGGATTCTAACCTGGGCCCTCGGGATGGGAGGCCAGTACTCTAGCCACCACACCAACGCACTCCCCTAGACTTAACTTTTTGAGTGCTTCATCTAATGACATTGCAACACATTTTCTAACCTAAAACCCTAGTCATATCAAAAACAACCTGATTCAGCTATGGTGGATGGAACTGATGAAGAAATAATGGCAGAAGAGGTTCCTAAATTGAAAAAATGTAAATATTACAATCCACCAAGTTTCATTCTCTGTGCAGACAAGCGTTATGATGGTTATAATAATTTACCAGTGATTGATGACATCCTATCGCCGAGAATGTGCGGGTACAATCAATGTAATAGCAGGACAAAAACAAGAATTGCTTCAATGATTTCCACACTAATCATCCTTAAATTAATCTTTATTTGGTGGCCATTGAGAAAGATTTAAAAATATTAATGCCTCTTATCATGTGTTTATAAGTGTATTTTTTAGTTAAACTGGTTTTCCCAGAGAAAAATAACATTCTTTTGTTAATAATAGCTATGATTTGTGTTTCATAAGGGAATAAATCCTGTTAAAACAAAAAATTTTGGAATAGTTTTCAGTCGTAATTGCACCCGAACCCGCACGAATGTTCGGGCAAGGATTTTCCCTGATTACACAATTACACCCTAACTGCACAATTGTTCGGGTACCTTTCCACAATTACAGTTGGTCTGAACATTTTTTATTTCTTCCTGATGACTAAAATAAGTGTCTATGAACCAGAAACATGCATAAGTTTGTTAAAATTTACAAAAAAATTCTCGGGTGGAACGAGATATATGATGGACCCTTTATATAGGGCCAAAGTCAAAGTGCTACCGAGTAATGTCAAGAATGCAAAGATCTTGAGTATATTCTTAAGACATTAAAAATGATGGCTACTGAGCATAGTATGTATAATGCAAATTGTTTTTATCTTAAAATATGTTGTTGTTGCTAACCCAATTGTATGTATGTTTTTGTACAGAGTTATATTGAAAACCTATCCTAAAATTATATATTTGTATGTATGGTGCTATCTACAAGGTATATATGTTTATGTGTTACATTGAAGGACATTGTAAGCTGGATCAGAAGTATTGCATTTTTCTTTTTTGAAAGTGTCCCCACTTTCAGGCCAATTGCCTTGGGGGACACTTAAAGCTTCAAACTAAATTCAAATTGTGAGTTTGTTATCAAAAAATATTTCTTTGTTATGGAGCAGTAAAATATATTTTATAATATAATTATTAAATACAATGATTACCATTTCAACAGCAAAATCACTATCAAATTTCTATGATTTTAAAAGAACCATTGTAAATGAAAAAGCTGTTTAGCCATGACATCTCAAGTATCATCTCCATACTCAAGATTTGCTAACCTGTTGTGGTTCAATCCATAGTCAGGGGACCTGAATAATGGTTGGTACAATTCTCATGAAATCTCAATCATGATTAGAAATTTGAATCCTTGAACTTAACACTTTGCGACTGACTGTCATCTATAGATGATGCGCAGCAGTGCTCGGATATCATAACCTTGAAAGCCCCATTCTTTGCTTTCCCTTTGCTAAGCGGTCACGGATCTTCACAAGGCTTCACATATTATTGTCAGCTAGTGCACCACACCCATCCATTCTGGGTACAATGTTAGTATTTGTACCAGCTGCTTTGTGAAGTTTGGCAATTTTTGGAAGGTAAATATTTCAGATATGTCTATTGCTGTTTTTCACTGCCTTTTTTTGATATTTTTTTACTGACGAAGACTTTTACTTATTAATTTCTGAAAGAGGAGGCACACGAAAGAAGAAAAATATTTTTTGCTGAAAGATTTCTGCAAAACTGCAGCATATTTTGCAAGGTAGGTTCTAATTATTTACCTCATTGTTTTTAGACAAATTTTTCCTGTGCTTTTTTGATATATTTAATTGACAGACTTATTTCCTATTCAAATAGGAAGAGATTTATTCCACTGAAATAAAAAAATTGCAGCATTGCGGCAAAGGAATTATGACAGAGGAGTACTATTATTTTGGTTTTCTAATTAATTTTTGCTGTAATTGTTTAGTTTCCATTTACAAAATAATGCTATTGAAGCTAAATGAAACTTACACCTTTTACTTTTATGGTGGAGTTTTTCATTGCAAATAAAAATGTATCAGTTTCTGTGGGATGTTATTACCAGCTTTCTTATTATTTTAGAATGAAGAGTTACAATGGCCCTCAACACTCAACCTTGAAGCAGAGGGGTGCATCTCCCGCAGATTAGGGTAATTTATTTTTTGAGAAATATTTAATAATATATATTATACTTTTATGCAATTAATTTTCATTTATATTTTATTTGCTTTCATTGCTCCAGAGATGGCAGCCAAGAGGAGGAGAGGCCAGAGGGTAACTCATGCATTGTTATGTTACCAAAATCTGTTTCATCTCAGGTCAGTGATTAACACCATTTACCAGACTACAAATGTATGCTGTTGGAGCATTGTTTATTTTCCAATTATCACTCTTCCTATCACATAAGTTGAGAATTAAAAAACTTTTCAATAGCTGCTTCTGCATCAGGTCTCCTTTTTAAGTTTGATACTTTGGCTTGAAATCTCTGTCCTTTCCCCGCACCTTTGCCTCCCAATATTTCACAAACTCTGAAAAAGGACATGCGTTAAGTTAGAGTCAGCATAATAGAAGAATTACCCATCATGACTTATGAAATTATTATAATGATTAAAATGAGAGTACAAGGTACATTTAGATGAATGTTGAAAATATCTGTCACCTGTAAACACCTATTGCTTCTATTTTCCAGATTTTCATTCTTTAAATTTGGAAACATCCTTCCCATTTATATCATGTGCCATAGGATTCCAAGCCTTTTCCTATCATTTTCCTCACAACCAAATGTTTTACCATCATTCACCAGCTTCAACATAAATTCTCATGACCTCCCGAATTTGATTTCTCTATATCTTTCAAACTTCCTTCATCAGCTCTCTTACTTCTCATAGCCTGCACAACTCTTAATTAAGTAATTATGCATTTACTTTCTCTCTATTTCATAAATCAATTTTTATTAAAAGTTAATTAGCATGTTAACTGAAAATCTCTATATTAAAAAGTTTTTGCAGTCATGAGTAGTTAAAAATTAAACAATATATCTTTTGTGCATAATCATGCATTGAATTTTAAAGAAATGTTCAAGAGGAAATCATTTAAATTCTGATATATTAGGTTTATTCTCATAACAAAATGATCATAATGTTTAGGATTAGCATTAGGAATGATATCATTTATTTGATTTGGTCCAGAGTTTCAAATCACCAATATCAGTTAGTAAGCCAATTTATCAGAACACTTATTCTTAGCAATACCCTTCCAGATGAGTTTGTATCATTGATAACAATAGCAAAAATGCAAAAAAATGTACATCAACTCTCAAATCTAAATTATACAAAGCAGAAAAAAAGTTTTTTGAGACTTTTTTCATCTGTTATGCATGTATTTAATGTTTAAATCAATTGAAGATTTAAACCTACTGAGATTTCAACTCATAATCTTGATTATTGGCACATAAGAAACAACCCATATTTTAGGTGTATGTATCATGAAAAAAAGTGCATCCTATGTGCTGGCAAATATGGTATTTTCGATAATCATCCATTTATCAGCATGATTGATAAATGAGAAACAAAAAAGAAAAAATCACTGACAACTAACAGTTGAGTTGACATCTATGCAGTTGAGCAAATTACAGTAGAGAAAATAAATACATATAACATTTGTATTTGAGTTTAGTAGCCTTTCAAAAATATTTTGACCACTTCCTTCAGAAGGAAATGTGATATGATAAATTTATGGAGTTATAATTAGTGATGGACGGATCCAGGTTTTTTGTCGGATCCGGAACAGGATCCTTGCCTGGGTTTCGGATCTTTATCTCGGTTTCGGATCCTTAGTTTCAGATACTCGATTCTGAATGTCATTCATTTTCAAAGCCTAGATTTTTTAAAAATATATAAATACAGCAACAATAGAATTACCAAAAACAAGTAAATTTATTGTAGAAAAAATCAACTTTCAAATCTATGTGGATAATATTTTCCTGGAACAAGATTTATGGATACAATTACTTCTAATATAAAGATCAACTTCCTTATCACATACTCATCAAACAATATATTTTTGAAACCAGTACATTAATCTTTAGAGTGCAGTTAAAAGAAACATAAGTTAATTTTTATTAATAAAGGAATTATTTTCCAATTATTAATCAAATCCTTGAATGCTTTCATATTCTTTCTTAGAAACAAAAAAATTTTAATGCGGCCAAGAGATCCCATTTATGAAATATCTGGGAATTCCATGTTTAAGATGAAAAAATCATTATAGAATATTTCAAGCTGTTAACGTGTTATGGTAAGGACAGCCGCGAGCGGTTTTGGGCGACCGTTTCCGGCCTTTATTCGCTCTGTCCGTGTTTATATATCACTCAACTACGGGATAACTATTGAAGATAGAGACTTGCGGTTTTCTTTATTTGATTCAGGAGATATCATTCCACATAACGATCGGAAAGAAAAAAATTTATTTCTCCAGGTTAGCGAGAAAATCAAGCTGAACTTTGGCTTATTAAAACTTGCTTCGAAGACAGAAATTAAAAAATCGGAAAAAATCAAAAAAAAGCGACATCATTCTTCTACAAGTACCTTTAAGCACATAGGTCAGAATTAGTTTCCAAAGCCGCTATCATCAAAGCCGTGGACCCCTGCACGCCGAAAATCTTAATTTTTCCAGTGGCTATTGTGGCGTACTAGGCCGTTATGAATTTTATCCTCCCCAGCGCTGACTCTGCGGCAACGTGGCATAAGGGGGAGGGGAAATGGTCGTCTTCTCGCCGATTTCGTCATCCGCTCAAGGTTTTCTACTGCCTTGGTTCGTCAACTCTGTTTCTAGGAATTCGTGAGGATCCTTTTGGACGCGTATTCGCCTTGGAAATAATCTCTTGTGTCTCTACAGGGTGTCTCGGGGTGGCCTAGTACGTATAGCACTGAGCTACCGACCGGAGTGTCTCGGGTTCAAGGGGCTTTCTGGACAACCCGCCTAAAATCTTCGTGATTCGATTTTCTGCAGGTCAGAACTTCGTAGGAAATCGCAGGTTGCCCAGGGAAAGTAAGCGGTCCCTCTACCCTGAATGTGTGAATTTCACACCCCAATGGCTTAGTACGGGGTGAGCTCTACTCTCACCTATCAAAGACCAACCTTCGGGTTGAACACCAGTAATTAGAGGGGAATTTTGGGTACATATCTAGAATTTCGAAGGAAATTTTCTTCTCTGAAAGGGAATATTTTTTAAAATTATTTTTGAAACATTTAGTGAGAATTCAGTCATGCTTTATCGAAATCCGTTTACACTCGCTTAAGAACAAGAAATTACGCATTTTTATGGTAATTTTGTCGAGTTTTCGTACTGCAACATTACAGTAGAGAGAGTAAAGTGGTTGCGTCAATACGATAAAATATATTCGTACGGGAAATTCATTAAATTTTACCGCCCAAGACCTTTTTTTTTATTTCATTGCCATCATTACTCTGGTTTTTTACAGCTTCGTCGGACGCTAGCCACCGTGTCTCAAGATTTCCTTCGATAATTTATGAAAGCACTATCATCATGTGGTATTCACTGACTCGTATTGCTTATTTATTACTTCTTAATGCGAAATTAAAATGCAAATCAGGTTTCCTGTTACCGTCTTAGCCAACTAGCGGAAACTAAAAGGTCCTTGACTACATTTGTTCTGTATTTTTTTAGCCTCAGATGTGGGCTCAGATGTTAAAGACTTTTCAACTCTATTTTCCATGCGCATGCACTATTCTTACCTGTTAATTGGGTTAACTTCATAGGGTTGAAATGGGAATATGTTACTCCAAATGTGGACATTGCATCACACATTTCCGCGTAACGCTAGTAAAAACACAACGCAGAAGGTACTTGAACCCGGAATATTTTGGTTTCTTGGCCGATACGTTCTTTACCCTGCTTCAACGGCCGGTTCTTATTGATTATTACAACTTGTAATCTGCTGTAAAATTTAACGCAGCATCATACTGTCGGAGCGTTATTCAAAATTTATAGTTTTCGTTAAGGGGTGTGACTGATGTGTATAATTCATCCTCTATTGTAGTAAGTATTCGTGTACAACGCCTAATTAAACATTGTGGAAACCCTGTAACGTCCGGAGATACGTTTTGCGGTAAAATTAAGCCTCAGGTAATAACCACTGTACTTATGTTTGAGTCGCTTTCTCAAGCTTACAGTCCCTATAGCTACTATTACCTCTTCTTGCACTTGAAGCAAGGATTATTGGAAGATTTGAAGATGGCAAAGATCTCGGAACTGCCGTTTTCAACCTGCTCAATTCTCAGGAGGAGAACTTCTATACATTCTTTTTATTAGAGATGGGTCGAATAGCATTTTTCTCGAATTCGAGTATCGAATTCGAATATCTAATATTTTTTTGAATATTGCACTTGAATATCGAATACTACATGGGCGTTTTTCCACCAATTTTAATTACAAACGACAATTCAAATAAAAAATAACATAGTAGTACTATTTCTGAGACCCTATTAACAAAAGTTAAAAAAAAAACTAAATTATAAAATTAGCTGAACAGAATGTACTAAAATTCTGAAGTATTGAAGATTCTAAAAAGAAACAATGCTCTTGACATTATATTCACACATATTTATATTTGGTCACAAATCTGTTGGAGCACAGCCATAAAAATAATTCAATCAATGTAAAAATATCACCAACTCCAATAAAAATATTGTATTATTTATCCTGATTTATTAGAATGAACAATTTTTTTATTGGCACTTCACAAGTAACTTGGCACTTTACAAATAAAGTACTACTAAAACATTAATTTCTCTTTGCAAATAAGGTATGTACTAACTTCTAAAAACACAAATTTCACTCCGCAAATATGGTATGTACTAACTTCTAAAAACAGAAATTGCAACTCGCTAATTAGGGACTAATAAAAACACTAATTGCCTTTGGCAATAAGGTACTTTAAAAACGAACAACATTATTTTAAGTTTGAGTTTTTGTTCAAAAAAACTAACATTTTCACTCTGTCTGGGTCCCGTCTATTTCTTTTTTTTATCGCAGATTATCCCAGCTGTGCTATCATTTCGGCTATTACCCTTGTTATTCTTTCTTTCCTCTTGTCCCCTGGCTTGAACTTCCCCTTCTTATCCAATAAACTCGGCAAGGATAACTGTCTTGTAGGATGATGATGTTTTTTAATTTTCCCTGACGGATATGCTGCTTCACCAGCTTCACTTGCTGACGACGATGGCAAAGAGCACTGAGTAGATGACATAACTTCAGAATTGCTGTCATCATGGGTCTCAGGGTAGCCTTTGTCAATCAGCTGCATAATGTCATCTTTGTGCCTTTTCAAATGGTGTTTTAAACCTGAAGTAGTACGCGACGCACCACGCGATATCCTCGCACTGCAAAAATTGCAACCTGCGAATTTCTCGTCCAGATCACAAATGTGAAAATGTTGCCAAACTTCGATGGTCATTCTAACTTAATAAGTTTGAGTTTAATAAGTTAACTTAATAAGTTAACATAACTTAATAAGTTTACGTCAATAAGAAATTTGGTGGATTAAAAACGAACGTAAGTTTTACGACGGCTCATATACTTCTCCTCAATCCTTATAAAACTTTCAAACCGCGGCAAACTTGCGTCAATGGAACACCGCGACTCTTTTGTTTCTTATTATAAGCATGTATTTTACTATGTCAATCACAAACCTGAAATTAAATAAGGAAAACAAAAGTATTTCAAAAATTGAATTTATAAAATGTAAGCGTAGTCATGCAACGAGGAGTCAAAAAAAAGGAACAACCAATCTCGCGAGCGTTTGATCATTTACTTTGTCATGTAATTTTCGTGAAGTTATTGTGGATTTATATTTTCATGCTTAACTTAAAGATGAAGTTTGGTTTGAAATATTAAGTAATGAATTGGTACCAACCAAATCTGCTAGCCCAAATGCTTTGTAACATATTACCCAACCGATGCCCGTGAATCATAAAAGCATAGTCGATTTGTGTAATGTATTCGAGATGGTGAAATTATTACTTTGTGTCCTCGAATATAGAATAGTGCAAATAGCTCACTATTAGAGGTGTTCAAGGATATGACTATTCGAATGTCCCATCTCTACTTTTTATGCATGATATGTAATGCATGTTTGGTGTGAACTCACCCCCTGCCATACACATTTATGGTAGCTTGCAGGGTATTATGTACATGTATATGCATGCAAACAAGATTGAAAAAGCTAGTGCAACGTTACGAAAAGGGCTAAGAAGCGAACGGCGAATAAGTGAGAAAGTAAAGTAGGTTTGTGGAATACGCCTGGTATATTCTTGATGAGATAATGACTCATCTGGGGGGTTGCGTTTGAAACCTTCGGAATTATCTCGAATAGGTAACCAAGGAGTCACGTGGTCCAAACACGAATGGTTTGCAAATTTTATTTCTCTGAATCGCTCGTTACATTATCAAAAATTGTTTTCACTTGAGTTTTTCTCATCTCTCTCGACTATAGATCCCAAAAATGAGATAAAACACTAGTGTAAACAATGAATGAGGTTGTAATCAGCGGTTTTAACACATCAAATTTGAGAGCCATTCTTGTTTATACCACGTGACTCCTTGGTTACCTATTCGAAATAATCTTGACTGTTTCAAACACAACCCGCCTGGATGATTTTTTGTCAGTTAAGACAAAGATTTGCTTTGTTTTGAGGGAATTTATTGTTAAAAAATTGGAAAATAATATAGTTTGACCTCAAAACATGGAACGTATGACACGTGAAAAAACCTTAATAGTGTGGCAGCGAGTTACCTGAATAGAAAACGTAATAATTACGTAAAAATAAATCCTTGCTCCCGACAAACAGGACTAAACCTGGTGTTTTCTTTGGCCTCTTATGGAGTATTTAAGCAAATTACAATGTGAATAATGACTGAGATAGAGATTGTGTGGTCATGATTATTGAGTACTGGTCTTCACCATCAGGGATCGGGTTCGATTCCCGGCTGTAGCAGAAATTTTTCATTGGTTTTTCAGTCCCTAGTGCTGTATAGAGAGATCTTCAAATTCTGTGCTCCGTCTGTCGGATGGAGCGCTACACCGTGGGCTCCTTGGAGTCTTTCTTGTGGAGAAGGCTAACTCCGGGTTTTCTTCTCCCATCTTCCGTTCCATGAAAGCCTCTTCTCTACGCAATCACTCACGTATTCTGAATTGCGCAAATGATTATAGCTGTCGGTTGCCTCCTCTAAATAATTATGACTAATATTACCCTTCAACAGTATCGTGTCCGAAATACATTTCAGCGGAGTCATCAGTCTTTGTAAAGAAAAATTTAGAAAATTATAAATGTATTTTATTCCACTAGAAGACAATTCTTTTCTTAACGTCTGGGACAAATTCAACCTCTTGAAATTACATACGTTTGCTTGATTTGTCACTTTTTCTATTATTTTCACGATTTTTATTCCGAATTCTATCTACTACTCCTAGTTTCACCGCGTGCATCGACAAAATCATGCGTGCATCTAATCTCCTTGTTTAGGCCTATCTTCTGCATGAATTGTTATGATAGTCAACTTTTACCATTCCATTGGTTGTGAAGATGGAGGTTATACAAACCACAAAATTTATTTCTATTTTAAATTCATTTCAAAATTGTTATTTTTATTTAATTGTAAATTACAACTGAGCAACCGAATATTTTATGGAAGTTCACATGATTTGAAACAGGCAACTATATTTCTTGTTAAGGATTAGATTTTTTATGGTAGGTACTTTCTTTCATCTGGCTCATGTCTGGTGTAGGACAATATATACTCCTAAAATTTTCGGAAAGGTAAAACGATTGTAGATTGTAAGACAAAGAGCGAATATAGTTGTTGCTATTTTTTTTACAAAGATATTGATATACATACATTGTGGTTGTTTGCAATGAACTAAAATCAATCACTTTCACGAGGAAAAGTCTCGAGTGAAAAATTAATGATGGTTTTGAGAGAACACGAGAAGCGATTAATATCAATCTTAGTTATTTATCTGCTCATTTCACAATCAAAATATTGCAAAACGCCACAATAGAACTATTTTAATGGTTGATTACGTATTTCTTAGGACAACATTTTTATTCCCACCTGCCATTGTGTCAGATGCAGCTGAAGGTTGTTCAGTTCAAATTTGCGCTAGGTTATTAATGTGTTTCATACGCCGTATCTTTTTGATTCCCTTAACCCTTCTTAATTTCTAACATACTTTAAAGGAGAAAGGTTTTGGAAGTAAAAACCAAATTTATATTGGTAATTGCTTATGTAAATGCAGCTTCTTATGTGCGTGGACGGAGGGCTAAGTAAGTAATAATATGCTGTAAGTGATAAAAATGAAAGGACGAAGATATAGAAACTTTTTTCCCTGAGGAAGAATAGCTGTAGAGAGTATGATAACACATTAGTAATTGTAAAATAAATTAATTAATTTAAAGACAGTTCCGAATGGGTATTAATAAGAGCCGGGAGCACGAACGAAGCGTTATTATCATTATTTCACTTCCTATGTATTCCTCTCTGCAATTAGTAGTTTTCGCAAAACTTTAAAAATGAAAAAGGAGGGTTATAAAACCCCTGGCAGCGTACTTCAATAAGGTGAGAGTTCAACCATGGAGCTGAGTCTTTCAATCATTTCTCAGAAGAACTCAGTGTGTAATCCGACACTCCCGGCCCTCCAGGCCTTTTAGCAGCGAGCCACCTGCATATTACGAGAGGGGGAGGAGGAAGAAGGGAAGGCTGAAACAATGTTGCCGCTGACCAGTGGCTACGGGGAGAATGGAATGAGGGAAAGGCTTGTAGCGGCCCAGTGGGCCTCCTCAGCCGCCGAAACGATTAAGATTTTCGGCGTGCAGGGGTCCACGGCTTTGATGATAGCGACTTTGGAAACTAATTCTGACCTATGTGCTTAAAGGTACTTGTAGAAGAATGATGTCGCTTTTTTTGATTTTTTCCGATTTTTGAATTTCTGTCTTTGAAGCAAGTTTTAATAAGCCAAAGTTCAGCTTGATTTTCTCGCTAACCTGGAGAAATAAAATTTTTTCTTTCCAATCATTATGTGGAATGATATCTCCTAAATCAAATAAAGCAAACCGCAAGTCTCTGTCTTCAATAGTTATCCCGTAGTTGACTGAAATATAAACACGGACAGAGCGAAGAGACGCTCGCCCAAAACAGCCCTCGGCCGAGGGTATCATAACGCCTTAAACGAGTAATTTTGCACTGTCTCATTAATAATAACCTTTAAAATGAATCTATAGAATTTTATACTCATAAGGAGAGGTTGTGTAACTCGGATCATGAAATGAGATTAGCCTTTTTTCATGCTACTAGAAGCAAAATTTAAAAAAGTCTCCGATTTTTTCTCCATTGGCTCGGGTTTTCAAGAAAAATGTAGAATGACATGTGGGGAGCATGTATTCTCCAAAATCAGGCAAGCCCACAATAGCAGAGTGGGGTAGTGACTGCAGGGTAATGAAGTTCGATTCTTATCGCTGTTTAAAATTTTTCTTTCGGCCACTGAATCAAAAACTTTATCATCCTTCATTTCCAACCTTTGTGTGGATACTAACATTTTTGTACTCCTATCGTTTTAACTACATTTACAAATGCGTCACTGAAAAATACATGGTAAAGTTAACATAATGATTCCACGATTTAATTCTGCATTAAAAATTTTTTCCAATCATTTCACTAATGCCAAATTTTATTATTATTTTGACTTATAAATTGACATGAAATTTCTGATAATCTACTTTTTTTAGCTGCCTACTTGCATCACCCTGTGCACTTGCATCAGGCAGTGTTAAGAATCTAACTCGAGACCGGCAGTACACTAGCCCACATGTTTCACAACTACGCTATCATATGTTCACGGGAATATGGCGAATGTAGGCAACCCGCGTGACATTCGGCTTTATTTTTCTTCTCGCGCATCCGGGCCTATGAAGAAAAAAGTCACGACGAATATTTTTTTATTTTGTTTTTGTGGCACGGACAACTCTTCTTCTCATTTCGTGACCGAGTTACACAACCTCTCCTTGTCAGTTTCTACCATACGTACATTCCATTCGCGGGACGAATCGATCACGAGGCCGCGAAATTTTAAAATCTCCGTTCTGGATCTGAATTTTTACTGCCTTCGGATATGATTACAGTAGCGAATGAAATGAAAGACCCGTGGATCCGACCCCGACCATCCTTAATTTATTAATGGTTCATTTTTAAATCTAATTTAAACAACAAAAGTATGATAAAGTGAGTATTCAGATTTAATGGTTTGAAATTGAAGAGGATAACATTTTCGATGCAACGACTGAAAGAAAAAATTAAACTGCGATAGGGATCGAACTTCGCACAGTACACTAGCTCTCGTTGTACGCTGATCCCGGCGAATGTAGGCTACCCGCGTGACATCTTACGTATTGTTTTTCTCGCGATCCCGGGATAATGGGGAAAAAAGTCATATTTCTTTATTTTGCTTCTAGTTGCACGGGAACATTTTCATCTAATTTCATGACCTGAGTTACACATTCTCTTCGTGTCAATATCTACCGCAACTACATTCCATTCACAGGGCTCTTCGGTCGCTAATCCGCGAAAATTTAAAATCTACGATCCGGATCCGATTTTACTCCGTGTCTTTGGATCCGAATCCGGAACCGAAAAAATGAGAGATCCGCGGATCTTTGGATCCGACGGATCCGATCCGGCCATCACTAGTTATAATACCAGTTTACAATACCATACATTAGTAAAGAATGATAAATGAAATTAATTAACTTTGCAACACTAATTACAGAAACGACATCAAAGAAAAATCAATTCTTGTGCTTAGAAATCCAGTTACCATAACTGTAGTTCAAAACCGAGAGCAAAAATAAGTAAAAGTCTCGGAATACTTCAATGTATAACTTTTTTTACATGGGTGTACATTGATAACCTTACAGTACTAAGAGGGTAATATACTTACATTGGTCCAAGTTCCTCCACAGCTTTAAGTTCCCCATATAAAATCATATGACCACTTCCTGAGGGATCACCAGTGGACAGAAAAAATAGAACATCCTAAAAAGAGAGATGGGATAGCATTAATTTTTTTAAAGAATATAGTTTCATTTATAATATTCAACAAATAAAAAATGCAAAGCATGGTAGGCTATCACAAAATGTACACTCTAATATGTATACACTACTAACTAAAGGAGCACAATACTTTCTTTTCACCAATGCAAATTTAAAAAATCAAACAAATTAAAAATAAATACAATACCATACACATGAATTTAGGGATACAAATTAAGTAAATGATATGTATCAATATCATATAATAAAACATCATTTGAACTATTTGCACATACATAGATATATGTATATCTATCTGAAACAAACAGGAGGATGTGCAGTAGAAATGAATTTAAACTAAGTCCAAGAAAAAAATCAATAATACCCAAAACAAAAGTTGCAAGAATATCTATCTTAAATATTTAAATGAAGATCCATCTAGGGCCATGAATCGCCATTTATGGTCCTAGATGGATGAACAAAAGTACACAATTTAATTTTATCACAGAATGTTCACTCTTGGCCAAAAGAATCACAACACCCATGGATGCTGTTTAAAAGCCAGTCATATTTGACAATCTGGTGACCTTGAAGGAGGAAGGGAGGAGACCCTAGGTTGAAGGTGAGAGGAATGAAGACTTTTTTGGGCTGTGGGTTAAAATTTCAGGGTTGAGTGGTGATCCATTTCGTTTTGCTTGCTTGGTCCACTGAATTGTGCTGTGAATTCTCAAATCAGGGTGGTATGGGGCTGTTTTATTACTTGACATGGATTATATATGCCTAGGGTATCCAATTATATCATTGGACAATTGAGAATGCCACACTTATGCTTTCATCTTCCAAATTTGGAATGCATTTTTTTTATATCTTATGCTGAGTCCTGACCTTGCTTAATTTTCATATTCCAGAACCAACCATTTGCACCTTGTAGTCATTACTAAATAAATTTGTTTAATTCAATCATTCATCAACGTGTGAGTAGAAAGCTAAGATGCAGAATATATGAAAAATAACACAGGCATCAGTAGGTTTTACAGATCTTCTCCAAGGGTGGAAGTCTGTAAAACTAGATCTTATTTGAAATTCCGTCACTTTAAACCTGATTTATGAACTATTACAATAATCATAATTCTGAAATAGCCTATCTAAAGCAAAGTTAAATTATCAAGAGCAGATTACTGTAATCAAACCTAATCTTAAACACAACGACGAATTGTGTCAGTTCCTTATTATGTTAGACCTAAACATTTAAAATCTTAAGAGCTAGAAACCCATTCAGAGAATACCAAGAATGATATCCATTTCTTTTAATAGATACAGCATACTCAAATCCGAAAATTGGTACTTGGATAGCAATACGTATTGGTTTCCAATAAAATTAAAGTTGCTAGCAAACACGAGAGTATCTCAATTGTTTAATCTCAATTTTTGGTAAGAAAGCTCACAAAAGTAATTGATGCTCATTCTTTAATTCAAGAGGTCATGCTCACCAATAATGCAAATGGTATATTCTGGAAAGCAAATTAAACAAAGTTCAGGACACGGCATAAGATTAAAAAAATGCATTTGAAGCTCAGGAGATGAAAACTTATACATTGCATTTCTAATTGTCCTGTAATATTATCGCATGCTTTCAGCATGTATAATCCTCGTCAAGTAATAAAGGAGCCCCACATCACACTGCTGTGAGCATTCAAAGCACAATCACAGTGGACGAAATAAGAGAGCGTAGCCACACAACCCTGAAATTTGAACCCAGAGCCCAAAAATGCCCTCATTCTTCTCACCTTCCACTTGGGGTTAGAGCTGATGGGAAAACAGTTGGCGGTGGACTCCGGCTTGACCGACGGAGAACTCAAACACTCAAGTGGGGGCTTGATGACCTATGAAAAATATCTTCCACTGCCTCCCAATTCAATCCTGGGCCCTCTAGGTGAGGATCAAGTATCCTAACCACTACACCCTTTCACTTTTGTGTGCATGATTGTCATTTTAATAATATCCAGCTGACACTGACACCACCTAAGTGAAGCGTTTTAGTTACATTACCGTATGGCTAAATTGACAAAGTAACACTATGAGATATGACAAACTGTCACCAAATCAGAATTATTGGATAGAAACAAACTTGGGAGAGTATCCCCGCTACGATGTCATCCATTAGAATCAGTAAGGGTGGCTACTGATATCCAATTTTTAATTTTAATTTTGACCTAACAAATTTCCTGACCGATTGCCTAAAGGTCTACTATTATCAGAATATTTTATTTCTGCTGAATTAAATTTTCGTCGAAACTCAGAAAATGTTAAAAGCTGAAATCAATACATTAAAAGCTACAAGTACACCCTAATGAAAAAATATATTAAACCTTTTCGTATTTCGTGAAATTGAATTGATTACCTTAACCATGGACCAAAATAGCCTTGCGTAAAATCATTACAACGAATTCACGTAAAATCAAATAATGATTCTATAAGAATACTCAAGGAGTCGGCCGGGGCCGCTAATTCACTGGTGTAAAATCAAATTTTATGTAAAATCGAAATTGTACTATATAACAGTGTTGCGATAAGATGAACATTACGGTGAGACCCCTGAACCATTGCGCATGTTGGCGCGACCCAGGCGAGCGATCTTCTGCTGCCGCATATTGTATTTCCATTACCGTGCATGTTTCAGGGTTTATAGGAGTTTTCATTTTCATTTTCCCTGACTTTTCCAGGATTTCCAGACCATTATTAGTGATTTTCCCTGACTTTTGAGCACCTGAAAATTCCAAGATTTCGGTCATTTATAGAGATAAAAGTGGTAGTGAGGAAGCAGAGAAGTCTAAACTTATGAAAAATTGTAGGTTTATTTTCATTCTAATCATATGAACTTCCAGTAATAAGAGATCAACAACTTTAAGTCCACAAAATAAAATTTATGATTACTTACATTGACAGAAAGGGTTTTAATTGCAGAAAAATATATGCAAAGAGGGCTAACCTGGCTTTTCCTTCAAACCTGATGTCATGTTAAAGTAGCTCTTTGAATCAATCTTGATTTTTTCTTCCTCACATCCTTCTAAAAATTTGGCTAAGTGAAATCAAATTTGACTGAGAATAACTTTTCTGTCACCAGAGGGACAAAGCAAAGCATTCCTGGCAAAAATCGCTAGCGAATAAAAAGGGGTGTGCACACCTTTCCCCAATTTTTTCACCAAATTGTGCAGGCTATAGCCAGAAAGAACCAGAATAGGGTTGCCTCCACAGCGAAGCCAGCCTGAGGCCAGTCGTCCCCTCCTTCACCCCGCCCTCCGCTCCTATGCGCAGTTTTTGATCTCTTGGCATTTTCAGGTGATAAATTCCGAAATTTGGACATTTTAAAATTTTTCCCTGACCACACGTTAAATTCCCTGACTTTTCCAGGATTTCCATGACCGTTTCCATTTTCCCTGACTTTTCCAGGTTTTCCAGGATTTCCAGGTTCCTATAAACCCTGTGTTTCCTCCGGTAATATTACAAAGTGACAATGTCTAATTCTTCAAGAAAGAAGTAGCGTGTCGTGGTAATTCTGGGAAGTTGAGGATACATTGAAGGGAAAGTTAATGGCCAATTTACTGTTGGATTCCAGCACAGGTATCACTTAGGTGCACGAAAAATACAAACCAAAGCCAAGTTGTTGCATTAGTTCAAAATCAGATAGCACGAGTGACCTTCTGAAGCAAATAACAATTTGATTAACATGGTTATAACCCATTGATTGTAAGAGGGAATCAAAAATGTAAAAATATTTGTATAAACAACCAAAACGTAAGCACGACACTTTGAGCGAAAACAGGAGGCAATTAGAATCGGCAACATCATATTCAGGAATATCATGTTTCAGGTGGTTTGTGACCAGGCTACATTGCTTCAAGAAGGAGCTATGGGGCCATTCAATAATTACGTCGAGCATGAACGAAGGGGAGGGGAGGAGGACTCTTCATACTATCTCACAAAGGGGGATATGGGAATCAAAGATTATCTTACGTAAGATTTTGTTTAGACGTGTGATCGTACTTGTATTACCATTTTAACAATCATCGTCTCATATTTTTAGAACTGCAAGAGCATCGCACACGCCTATACAAATCTGTACACCATCATTTGAATAACTCCTCAGAAAATTGGTACTCTAGAAGGCATTTTGCCTTCACTAACCCTTCCCTTGAATTCACTGTAGTTAAAAATTTGCAACTTGGTAGACATAGTAATAAAGCTATGACTATGATTGCTTTAAAATTTCATTCACCTCAAAACACTCTGCATACATTTAAAGGACATCAAAGTTACACATGATGCTAAGAAAGTGGTACCATTTTTACTTTACCACGAAAAATAATTCAAAATTTGTTTTTAAAACTTAGTATCCCCATTGGTAGAATTAAAAACAATATTATCTATATGGAGATGAGGATATATGAAATTCTAATGAACAATTTTGGAGTTATTAATGTTTAAACCCAAGTGTACAAGATTTTGGTGTGGAGAGCTCCTTCATGGAGAGCTGAGCTAGGAGTTATCGCCTCAAAGGACGAGGTAGGATTCACTAAGAATTTGAACTGCCATTATTCCAGGCGCACGGCAGCAAGCAAGGTATGTGCTGTCATACATCAGTTTTAATCAAAAAAGAAGTGTACATTATGGAAATGCTGGTAACAGTTAAAACAAAAAATAACCAATCTACAGGAAAAATAATGGCATTAACTACGATTTCCACATTACTCAAGGTCTAAATGATCTACGACAATGATGGGGACACAGACATGTGTGAGAGAGGAATGCACTTCTATTCATGCATTTCACTTTGCATGCACCATAATTGGCAACAGTGATTTGTTAGGTGCCTACGCAGGCCAAAATAGTTTATCTGAAGCAGTTTTTTGCCGAGGTTTGTAAAAACAAATTCTCAGGGACCAGGCCCCAATTTCGTAATTTTGAAAAATTCATATTTTTGAAACCTCATATTTTTTAATATATCCTTGTATTTACTATAGGCTTTTTGTCGGGACCGGTTTTTTGCTTTGTATAATCGAAACTTAGTATTTTCATGCTTCGTACTACCCAGAGTCTACTGTAGATGCATCTAAGAAATTATCATGAAAAATGCAATACATAATCTTCTCTAAAAATAGCTAATTCAAGCATTCAAATGTTCCACAAAGGTTTTGATAAGTCATTGCATTGGATTATATGAAAAAGTAATATTCAAATATCCCTCGTACGAGATACATGGAGCAGGTTCTGAAGGATGTAAAAGAGAGGAGTTACGTCAATATGAAGAAGTTGGCTAATAGAAGAATCAAGTGGAGGGCTGCGTCAAACCATTCCGAGGGTTGTTGACCAATGATGATGATGATTCAAATATCATGAGTCCAAATGCCATAATGATTTTCTGGGAGTCTTTCTAGCTTCATGTACAGAAAATGTGCATATATTATGTAAGGAGGTAGTGTTTTGAAGATAACAGAAAAAATTTAATTACCAATAGGCTTGGTTTATCAATGGTTCATTGAGAGCAAAAAGTTTGCAGTATATCTGATGTAAATCCAATGTTAACATCTGCATCCAGTATATAACAGACATAGACCAAATTTAGCCGTTAAAATAGGGTTTACATTAGATATACTGCAAATTTTGTGCTCTCAGTGTTTTCAATATGTATCTGATTTTAAATTCACATTTTAATTAAAGACAAGAGTTAAACCCTAGCTTAGAATGATGAAATTAAGGTGTTTTATTAAAAGTGATCCTTGTTTACAATAATGAAATTCTTCCATCTACATATCTATTACCTAGGAAAAATAATATTGATTGTCACAGCAAAATAGCACTGGGTTTAGAATATTCAGTTATAATAAAAAAAATGGAAAACATTCATTACCTGATTTCCAACCTCACTGAGAAATATACTCATGAACTCTGGTTCAGCCTCCTTCCTATGAACAGAAAAAAAAGCTATGAGTAAATGCTTCAGTTGATCATAACTTTCTTCTCTCTTATTGAAAAATTTAATTATGAGAATGAATGCAAGTTTAACAGCAATTTCTACTGAAGGCAAGACATAACAACACTACAATAATGATGTGAGTAAAACTACTCTACTTGAAATAATAGAACAGATAATCAAACTAAGATACATCCTATTGATGAAATACAAACTATTATTCATGAATAGTTTTCATCCACACTAAACCACTGACTATTCAATGAAGTCACAAATTATGTGATGTTTTGAGATATCATTAATGAATACTGTCAAGTAGTCAAATTCATAACGTGCACAATGTTATTATCTATAGCAGTGGTTCCCAAACTATGGGTCGCGACCCACTAGTGGGTCGCGGGAGCAATTTGGGTGGGTCGCGGAAACAGATTAAAAACACTTAATACTTTTGAATTGTTTTCCGCTGAAATGTAAAATTAATATTACTTAATATTATGTGGGTCGCGAAAAAAATTCCACAATGAAGGTGGGTCCCCGGACAAAAAAGTTTGGGAACCGCTGATCTATAGCATACATATATACACCTATAATCTGAGGAAAATGTATGATACAGATAATTAAGTATGATAAAGATAAAGCATCAATATGCCAACGAGAGGCCATCACAATCCCCAACCTATACAATTTAAAGAGTAAACTGAGCTGACACTAAATTTGTTCACCCAATATTACACATAATTCGGCTATCGGCCATTCGGCTAATTTTGGCCTTCCAGACCAATTTTTGTAAATGTAAATATTCTCCCTTTCCCTTGTGTGTTTATTATGTTTTCAGTTGTGCATGTCCGACAGCTTTCTGCAAAACTTGCTATAAATGCTGATTTTCATCAATATGTTACATGTAGTTCAAAGAATTTTCACCAAGGTGCAATCAGAACTAATGCTTGTACTGGGTTAAAAATAGAAATTCTGTGAAGGGTTTCAAGCAAAATGTACAGTTTTTTGATTAATAAACTATATTATTCTGTTAATGAATATTTAAATGATTGCTTGTAACTAACTGGATCTACTCCGTGCTTGTACTGTTTTTTGTATATTTTTCTATATTTTGACGTGTCTTGTATCCATTTCTATGTGATCATTGGACAAATAAAATTATCTATGTGAAACCCTTCTAAGACTCTATGATATCATTGTTTCATCAACATCAGAGGATTATGTAAAACAGAAGAATGACATTTAATTGTTCACCTGTGTAAAGAGTAGAACTTAGGTTTAGGATTCAAGGCCTTAAACTTCTCTGCCTCCATTACTGCAACGTTTCTTAGGACTGTTTGAAGATTCTGAAAAAATAAGAATTACAAATGTTAAGTAGACATTCTAACATTTAGTACAGTTATCAGGTAAACTCCTTATCTATGAACTACAATCTAGATAGGGTGGAAAGGGCTTGTTTGTTTCTATGGTCATTGGAGTTAGACTTTTGGTTTAACTCCAATGGTCATAATTCCAAATAAAGAGGTTCTTTAGCCTTGGCAGACTGGTCTAAGAAATGTATTCAAACAAAAGGTAGTCAACATAATGTCTCTTGCCTTGAATATTAAATAATGGAAAACATATTTTAATGAATTGCTAACTTTAATGAATTATGATCAAAGAAACTTAGACCTAAGGGTTTTGTTACAATAATATTGATTCCAAGCCTACAGAAGAGAAGCGTTAAAGGATGTGAAGACTATAAGACCTTTTGTTTAATTTCACATGCTGCAAAAATTACATAGAAGTATAAACAGAAGGCTGGAGAAATGCTGATCAATTAAAAGAAGATTTACACTGCATTTACACAGGGAAAAACAACCTGTGAAGCCACTGATTTCATTAATACAACAGTAGGAAGGAACCTGCATTGAAATCAAGAAGTTTTTGTTTAGAGGACTTAGATAATACATATTACAGGGTAGAAAGGCACAAGTTCATGAATGTAGGAACTAGCTTGTTATGGTGGCTAGAGTACTGGCTTAATACCCTGAGGACCAGGAGGGTAATCCATTATAAAGTCATAAAGTCCCCATTTCGATGTTACAGAACGCCAGTTGAGAGCCTCTGTGCCCGTCGCGATTATGTATCTGATGTTTTCACTTCGCCGGTGCTGCAAAATGTCTGCCATGAAGTGCAACGCCTGGAGTGATCACGGGACCGCAAGGGATGCTGTAGAACGCCATAAACTCCATAATATCCTTTCAAAAGTCGGTCTTTCATTGTGCTCTCATAACGCCAAGCAGTATTTTTATACGCATTTAATCATGTTAAGGAGGAGGAGATTATTGCAACTGGTGGAAATGGAATACAGAATGAGGAGGCGGATGATTTTGGAAAGGAGAGGGTTGAGGGATGTTGAAAATCCCTTTGAATTGATTCCAAGCCTAAACAAGAGAAGTGTTAAAGGATGTGAAGACTATAAGACCTTTTGTTTAATTTCACAAGCTGCAAAGATTACATAGAAGTACATATAAACAGGAGGCTGGAGAAATGCAGATCAATTCAAAGAAGATTTACACTGCATGGGGAATTCATTAAATTGTTTCGGCTGTCCAAAGAAGTCGTGGCTTTCATTTTCGAAGCCTTAGGGCCAGTATTGGAGAAGAGAAGATCTTCTGGATTAACCATTCGCCATCAGGTTAGTAATTTTTTCTTTAAGTTTGCGCCATTGTGTATATGTCCAAAGAACATTCTGTCAATGGGCATCCCCAGTGGAACATCGACGTCGAATCTACGTAGAATCGACGTAATTCTGGTTGATTGACGGAGATCGACGTAATATCTACGTCGATGTAACGTTGACAGGTCGACGTCGATTGTTTTCGTTGAATCAACGTAGATGTAACTTCGACGCATCGATGTTGTAATTTTAAACGTAATATCTGCGTGGAATCGACGTGGACCGATCTACGCGATTCTACCCTTTACTAAAAAAAAAGGCGTTTTTTAAAGTTGCAATTTGACATTTAACTGTCAACTTTAAGTGGTAATTTGACATTTTGTAAGGAATAGATGGAAAATTGAATGAAATACATATTTTCTCTTCGGCAAAAACTTGCACCATGTACTCGTACCATATACTACTGCCAGCAGGAGTAACCATGGCAACGCAATAAACAACGAGTTGATAAGCGGGATTCACAAAACGTCTTACGTGATTAAAATTTACGTATTTCAACACTTGAAAATTGAATAAATTACATCGGAAGATGCCTAATGACTGCCAGGTGACTATTGCATTTGATACAAGTTGAGGCATGGGTTTTATCATATGCTATTTAAGCATGTTTTCCTAATGATCAAATTGTAACGTGATAGAATTACCATAGAGGTGTACTTAAATCAATATTCAAGTTAATCATCCTACATAGTTTTTAACGTTCATAGCTTAAATAAACCCTCTCCTCAGTACTATGTCGTCGAGTTTAATCTTGACAATGCAGCTGAAGTGGAGGCAGTTCCTTCCAACTGGGTGAAAAATACCAAAAAAATTGAAATCGAAACGACTTCCATCTATAGAGGAAAGTGGCCAACCAAAGCCAAAGCTTCAAGAAAACGATAATATATAAAATGATTTGTGGTACGTTGAACTCCATAAAAAATTATATCAAACGTGATTATTTTTTATGCTTTCAATATCTTTTCAATTTTTACTCCAATAGTGGTCCCTCGAAATTCTTCAGAACGAAATAAAAGGCTGGATGATTAATAACAAGAAGAGGTGGATAATGCATTAGGTCGATGGCTAAAAGACGCACCGCGAAGGGCAAAAAACCATGCTCAAGTTGAATGAATAGTTTTTTTATATTTTTTTGCTCATTCCAAACTGTTTATTTTGCTACAACTATTCCGTTACTGTTATATTTCTAACTTCCTAATTTGTTTATTTAATGTCCATGTCGTAATGTTAAAATCAAATAAAGGTTCCATGAAAATTGCAAAAAGCAGTGTTCTCGTTTGACTTCTACCGCAGCCATGTACCTAATCCTGAAATTATGGAAAACGAATGCTGCGCATTTTAAGCAGAGAAATGGGCTTCAAAAATTTTAAACAAACAGTTTAAAAAAAATACAATTGAATAAATACTACTTAAAAATACATTTTAGAAATTTTGTAATCTGCATTTTTCGGTTCGAAAGCACATCGAAGTATCATAGATATGACGTCGACGCATCGACGTCGATAATGGACGTTGAATCGACGTAGCTTCGAGGACCATTATTACGTTGACGTCGATGTAACCGTCGACGTAGCATCAACGTAGTGTCGATGTAGAATCGACGTAGATACTACGTCGATGTTCCACTGGGGATATTCCCCAAGTTCTTCAATGCTTGTCACTAACTGCAGTTTAAAATTATATTGAATGATATATTGAATTTATATGGATTATAAAACTGTTGGTAGGGAGATTCTGAAAAGAAATATCGTCAATGAGTGTGTTTCATATCTCCGTGGACGTTTGTAGTATTTTAACTTCAAATATGCTTATATTTTACATTTAAACATACCTACTTAAAGAATCATAAAGAATATCAATTTACATGAGGCCCTGTTACCAAAAGATTATTAAATGCAAGACTATTTCTAATGTATTTCACATAAAACATATTGAAACTTCTTGTTGAGGTAGCCAATCAATTAACACTAATGCCTACTATTTTAGTTGGATTTTATAATTCTTGTGGGCTTTTCTGTTGGGTGTCAGGGAACTCAATATATGTTAGAAAGAGTTTGACACACAAAAACATTTATTGGATGAATAATATAGAATATTATTTACCACCAAACACCACCAAAAATATCACTATTAGTTTTCCATAATTCACATATGTGATTCATATACAATGTGATTTCATTATTTTACAAATGAAAACTTCTAAGGAATCCATTGAGTATTTCTTATTTTTTTCTGTCACTCACTACCATGAAAATTAATGCAGGTGTTGGCGGCCCTATGTTTCTTTGCAAGTGGTGGGTACCAGCGTGGCGTGGACCAAGATATTTTTACCTCCATGAGCCAGGTATCTGTGAGTAATTGTGTGCAGCGTGTTACAAATGCCATTAGCAGGAACCTGCAGGATCAGTGGATCACGTTTCCCAACAGTAATCGGGAAAGGGCCCAAATAGAACAAAGGTTATGTATCATTTCAATATAATTTCTTCCAAAGGCTTGACCTTGAAGCATTTAACTTATGAGCATGTCATTTTTCAGTTTTCACAATGTGGTCCAATTCCCATGAGTAATTGTGGCTATAGACTGCACCCATATCGCCATAGTTACTCCCTTTGAGAATGAGGAAGGTTATAAAAACCACAAGGGTTTTTATTCCCTCAATGTGCAGATGGTAATGCTCTGTCATTAGCCCTTAATGTTATATCTAGGTAAATATAATCTTCATCTCATGAGCACTTATTTGATTTTTAGATATGTGATAACTCTATAAAACTAATGAACGTGCGAGCATACCAAGGGGCAGTTCATGATCAATTCCTTTGGAATTACTGTCCAGTGAAGAGGATCATGAAGACAGCCCATGATGAAAGGCAGGGGAGATTTTATTTGCTAAGCAAGTTTTGTGTATGCCTTAAGTTTATGATAGGAATGAAGTTAATGTCGCTTGAATGCCACCCATGACAAAATATGCAATTACTTTGTTTTATAGGAGATTCAGGGTAAGCTTTGGAACCTTGGCTTCTCACTCCCTTACCCCATGCTGAAGCTGGCACGCCTGAGTACAGATATTCACAGGCACATTGTCATACAAGGAGTGTAGTGGAGAGGCTCTTCGGAGTGTTAAAGGGACAATGGAGATGCCTCTTAAGGGATGGGGTATTACATTATCAACCACAAAGGGCTGCAAACATTGTTGTCGCATGTGCAGTGTTGCACAACATCCCACTACACCACCAGTGAGATACTACTCTTAATAGTTATTCACTAATTAATGAAGGCACTTATGTATGTTCCTCTAAAGTGATGAATAACAATAACCTTTGTTCATCTTCAGATTGCCCTTCCCTGAGATTGAGTTCCACGCTGAGGATAACCCTGTCAATCACATTGGACATGGTGAAAGGCTAGCTGTTGCTTGCCGTTACCAGGGAGAAATAAGTGAAAATTATTTCTCCCTCGTAACAGCCAAATTAACTTTGGTAAGCTTTCATTTTCTCATAAAATTTTGACCTATAACTTGAATTTGAATACATTCCTTATTGAATGAATGGACATCAAGCTTGTGCCCAACTACATGGCAAATCATGGACCCTCACTGGAAAAAAATGTAAGGTCCTGGTTTTCATTCATTGCAACTGTCATGGAGGGAATCTCACAAATACTGCCAGTGTGAAAAAATAATATATATAATAGCTGAGTTTTTCAAAATAAAACAAATTGCTCTCGTTGTCCCCCTCTGCTGTCCTCAGCAATGTTACTACATACCTCCTGCTGACTTTTAACAATAATCTTTAGGGAGCTGGCAATGCTCTGTAGATTGAAAAAAAGAACGTAAAGAAGAATGTTCTTCCCATGTTATATACATTACAGTAACAGGTAAATGAGTGTTATTTTTTTTACAGATTAAAGAATTTTTTATAAAAGCAGTATCTGTTTTCCTTTTGTTTGCTTACTGATTTATTTCATTAATGAAATTGCTCACACAAACCTCTAATGCTGCTGTACTCCTTTTATCCACAGAGTCTATCTGATCCCTTAAATCGGAGAGTTCTCCCATAATCTCAGTTTTATGCCTTTTTCTCTGTGGCAATCAATCAGCTGAAAGGGATTGCAAAGATATCAATAAGGCCTTTTCATAACTGCATACACAAAAAATAGAAGAAGCTTACTCTGGTGGCCATTCTCTGGTGAGATTGTCACCGAAAGAAAAAGTGCAGTGTTTACGAATAGTTTCCTGAAAAGAGTTCTCTCAGTAATGCTAATCAATCAAATACATATTTATAACCTCATAGGTGAGAGGAAGGCTGTTCATGGATTATCTCTTCTGCATCAGTTGAATCTACAAAAACCTGTTAGTTATGATAATTGAAGAGGGCGTGATATGTATTCTCAAGTTATTTAGGACTAGCAGCAATGATCCTCACAAATGAAGTCATAACCTACCTTCTTCCACTGCTCCACACTTTTTGGTGGGCTGTGTTCATTTAAAAAGTCCCGCAATGTTTTCCATTGGTTTTCACTGGCCACCTTCCCACTTGGACCATCAAATTTTCCAAGGGCAATATTCTTGTGGCCGCACATATAATTCACTAGCACCGTAATTTGGCCTAAATTGATCTTCTGGCACCTGAAATTTTCTGCTGATCCCTAGTTATATTTAAAAAATGTCTAGGCATTGCAACAGTAAGGAAAAGAATTTATAGCCTGATGCTAACGCCCCAACGTGATGAGTAGGCCAACAGAAAAATTAGATTGTGTTATATCACAGACAAGCAAATAAATGTATAATTTTTAAAGAAAGTCTGTATAAAAGTTTAATAATCTCTGTCAAATAATACATGTGCTGTGCTCAAGTGAGAGCAGCATACTGTCATTCCCTAAACTACATCGCATGCAGCTACTAGTAGATAATTGAAAACTATTCCCTTCGATGTATGCATGGATCAGTGGTAAGTAGGTACATAACCTTAATCTAAAATATAGTATGCAAAGCTGTTAAATAATAAAAACTACTGACATCATTGAATCTTAATACGTACTCCGCTTGTCAAACTCTTCCATCTCTGTAATCCTCTCATCTACATTCTTCTTTGCTGAAAATTCTCGTCTTCTGCTTCGGACACTAGATCACGTGACTGTTTTCTCTCCTTCACATTGGATGGAGAGATTCGTACAAGGAACAAATGGGGCGGACCATGGACGAACGCAGTGGAATGCAATTGCAGTCATTAATTTCTCATACTCTTGGTAGCACCCCAGTTACGCTGATGCTGAAGTCTGCGCCTTAAAATACATAATTGCTTGGGGTAAGTTTTCGGGCGTTCCAGTGCACGGCATTATGAAGCGCAGAAAGTTACGTGATTACCCTCCTGGGGTCATATCCCATAAGCAGCAAAGATGTTTCGTTGGTATACCAGTATCTACTTGAGTTATGTAAGCTCAGTACTTACGTCACTCAGATGAACTGTGGAATTACTTGTCACCTTTCATCAAGGGTAAATTAATTCTGTTGCCATGTTCCTCCCAAACTAAAATTCACATGCATCCTACCTACCAATCCCCAATGGTGGAAATGACAGCTGTTAGTCACCTTTCTTGAATAGTCACAACTCCTCATGACAGTACAGCTAACATTAGGATTATACTAGATGTATAGATGACTTATGCAACACTAATATATGAACCAGAGCGCACAGGTAGCTGTTGAAGAATTAAATGGGCAGCATAAGGGATGGAGTACTTTTTAATTAAGATATTCACCTTGCTGCACAGCTTATAAGATTTCTGAAGCTTATCCACCAAGTCCACATGATCAGCAGGGCCATTTCTGCAAAAGAGAAAAGAACCATTAGAGTAACGGCAACACTCCCATAGGAATGAAGCCTCCCACGTTACAAGAAAATACAAATTCTTGAGTAAAATAAAAAAAAGTCAGCTTTCAGAGGGCTTTAACTGCTTATTATATATCTCGCTGTCTAATGTAATTTTAATGAAAAGAGAATCACAACATCACGCCCTAGGTGGGATTTGAACTTGCAACCTTTGATTTGCCAGGCAGTCATTTATTGCTCCGGCAACCATGGCAAGCAAGCACCCATCCTTGAGGGCCTAGATTTCTTCTATGCAAATGGGCTAAGGCATGAAATATTTACCCCTTGGCCAATGGAAGATGCTTAGAACTGACAAATTGCAAAATAGAACTGATTAGAAAATTATTGTGTACCATGGCGAAATGTGAAACATGCTAAATAAAGACTAACATCTACAAAGCCATCAATTTAGGACATAAATATCACAAGTCCTGAGGATGGCTACACAATAAATGAACTCAAATTCTCAGTCATTCAAAGTTTCTCCATGGTTCTGCATTTTTTTCGGGATTGCTCCGCGCATGTTGGCTTCACTTGACAATAGTTTCGCTGGCATTCCAGCTGGCATCTTCAGGTCGACTGCTGTTCGCAGCAGTTTTTGCCACCTATATATAGGACATCTTGTCTCATAACTGCTCCCTGATTGGTTGGATGTTGGAGAGTCCTTTTCCACTTACTGTGCAATGGATATCCGTCCTCTCGATTGAAATTGTTAGGTGCTTTCACTATCTCGATGGCCTCTCTTATCAATCTGGGGAAATAACGTTTCTCTTTAGTGAACAGCAGTCAACCTGAAGACACCAGCTGGAATGCTTGGGAACAACTTGTCAAGTGAAGCCAACATATGCGGAGCAATCCCGAAAGAAATGCAGAGCCATTCATTGTCATGCCGGGGAAACCTTCGAAGGAACAAAGTTTCTCCAGTTAAAAAATTACAATTTCTCTCATTTATTGGAAAACAAATTTTGTATTGAAGTGAATAAAAAAAATCAACTCATGAGAAAACAATTTTTAAGGAGTGCTCCATTTTATCCTCTTATAGACAACCTGATCCTGTACAATGAAGATTTCTCATCAATGCAATTAGGAGATTCAACTTTTTCCTAAGCAGTGTAAGACTATGACACAAAACCAGCTGGCCTCTCTCCACCAATAACATCAATTTAAAAGCTGCCACCTTGTATCTAAGCCTTACAGATAAAAAAAATCAATAATATACAACTGAAAGAAATGAAAGGGTCTCACAAAAGCAGATTATTGATGGAGATTTCAGTCTCCCATAACAAGTCCAAGATTATGACTCAGAGTTAGGATATTGTGTCTTGTCTTACAAATGGCGTTCAGACAGATTTATTTCTGTTTAAAAAAATAACTGCTTCCTTAAAATTTATGTTCGTACCTGGTTTGCCAAAACATCTACGTAAATGGATACAATATTTATTTCAAATGGAGGATTATCTTCCAAACCTAAACAATTACAACAAAACCTGACACATAAATTCAAAAAAACCTGCATCATGCTCTACTACTACCTCTTTGTATGTTCTCTTCAGCAGAGGGACATGCATTTATTTATTTTTTCCCACAGAACCTGATGATGGCTTAACACAAAAACCCCATAAATTTTATAGCTCTCAATACAAAACCTTACAAAGGTGAAATGTTGCATTTAATTTATGCAAATACTTCTAGAGATGGGTAAATTACTGTAATTTTCAACAGAGGTAAATTACCATGGTAAATTACGGTAATTTTCTTTTGCAGCCGAAAAAGCTTGAGTGAAGCTGGCGAAGATCCCCAATAAATAATACTTGAAATGATGTGGGAATACAACTGACCATAATATATTGTTAATAGCAAATCAGGACTAACAGAGAATCTAATAAAATGTATAAGGAAACAAGTAGAGCTTAGTACTTTGAGCAGATTGCAGATGTGCACACCCCATGAGAGATTTGCACAGATTGCAAGTCCCAAGAATTTGACATGAATGAATGGGCTGACCATCAAGGTCAAGATCAAGGGTGGTATGCTGTTTACTCTTGAGATTGAAATGTATAGCTAGAGATTTATCAACATTTATGTCTAAGCAATTTATGGAGCACCAATCACTCAAGTGCTGTAGTAATAGTTCACTTTTCTCAACTGTAGTATGTAATGAAGGAGAAGCAACAAGAATGTTCGTATCGTCAGCATACAGGACAACCTTAGAACAGTTAGTTTGTAGGTTAAAAGGGAATCGTTAATAAGTATCAAAAATAATATTGGGCCCAGAATAGATCCCTGAGGAACACCACAGAAGACATCTTTCAAGGTGCAGTTGAACTCGGAACCATTAATATTCAAACTAATTCGTTGGGATCTATCAGATAAGTAGGATTGAATCCAGTTATTGGGAATGCCACAAATGCCTAGCTTGTCCAGCTTCTTTAGAAGTAAATGATGGTTAATATTATAAAATGCCTGAGAGAAGTCAATGAATAAGCCCACAGTGTCTAATTTGTTGTCCAGTGATGCTAGAATAAAATTCATAGTCTCGTGCACTGCTGTTGATGTGGATCTACTTTTTCTAAAACCATGCTGACAAGTGGAGATTAGTTTCTGTGAATCTAGAAATGCTGTGAGTCGAATGTAGAAAACTTTCTCAAATATTTTGGAAAATTGTGATTGGAGGGAAATAGGGCGATAATTGTGCAAATCACTGGAATTGCCTTTTCTTTTGTAAATAGGAATAACTTTGGATTCTTTAATCGCCCTTGGAAATTTACCTAATCGAAGGGATTTATTAACTAGGTACAACATGGGGTCCAAGATATAAGGATAGGAAGCTGCTATGATTCTTCCAGGAATGCCATCAATATCAGAGCTGAGATTAGTGCCCAAATCCAGTATGTATTATAGCTTGGAGTTCGGAGGCTGAACAAGGAGTAAGAAAGAAAGAGCGAGGACTGTGTTGAATGGTCAGGAGAGCATCATTAGATGAAGCAGTAAATGGAGCAGGTGGCGGGGAGATATGTTGCACAAATGAGTTGGCGAGATGCGAAAAATCCGAAATGGGGATCCCATGTGCATCTAGGTTAGGAAGAGGAGTTTTAGCTATATTATGGTTGCTGTTGATAATATTCCAAATTTCTCTTGGTTTAATGTACTTTCATTGCATCACATTTACTTGCATTGCTTCACATGCAACTTCTTATTCACTTCACTTGTAACTACACAATCAGTTGAAGTAAAACAGGAGACTCATATATGAGACAAATGGTTACAGTGTTACAAAGGCATTACTTACTTCAATAGAGCAGTCAACTGTGACTCCCTCTGAATTGATTCCTCTAAGCGTGACAAGACCCGCCCACCGGCAAGAAAGTAGAGAAAAAAAGAGTGATTTGGTTTCCCACCCCTTGCCTTCTCTCTTTCCACCCAGAGAAGCTTAATGGCCTGCAGCTGTCCGAGGTGAGAAAGGTGAGTCCCACAGCACATGTTATCTTCAACTCCAGTAATGGTGACTACTCTCACTGGGCCTTTGAAACCTTTCGGAAGACCTCTGGTTCTCACCTGCAATACAGAGAAAATGAAACACATGAATCATGATCCAAATAGTTGCATGTTTTAAGAACATAAACACCCTTGGGAAAGCATTGATTAACAGACCTTAAAATTTTTAGACTTAATCCATTCAAAGCATCTATAATGGAGTTTAATGTACATCCTTGAACATCTCAAGGAGGAAGCACTTCTGCCTACTGTCGTGGAAAAAAGTCATGACACTCGAGTTTACAAGTCAATGACAGTTGTACCCGTAGTCCCACATGAAAACAAGTTATATCAAAAATAAGCAAATTTAATTCTGCGTTTAACTGTGGAAAATGAAAATTTTTATTTTAATTTGTTAAAATTTTATTGTCTGTGAAACAAAAAAAGTGCCGGTTTTTTCACCGTTTTAAACGGAATGCTCACTTTAAAAATGCATAACTTTTAAAGTATTCATTGGATTGTAACCAAACTTTAATACAACATAAAGGAACTTGTTGTTAAGGTATGTACAAAGGTTTAAGATAATCGAAGTTTAAATAAAATTTTTCTTGTAAATTTTGTGAAACAACTTTTTCTCAGTACTTCGTGGTCATATCGATACGAATCTTGTCCTGTCATGGAGCTTATGGTAATACAAGGCTAATCGGTTCTCGATATTTAGAATTTATTTAGTTGTTTATTTTATGTGCGCTTACATTTAATTCGGTGTTTCCAACAACAAAGGAGTGAAGCGATCGAGAGGAAACGGACGCATGGCCTTGGGATTCCGTGTGACGTTGCCACGTTCGACACCATCCCCGCGCTCCATGTGTAGAATCCATACATTTTTGTTGCATTGTAACTTAAAATGATTTTCTTTCACTGCAGTGGCACATCTCTTCACCGTCGATAACGATCTTCCAACACACTCGGACACTTTATGATAGACCGGATACCTCTTATCATTAATCTTTTCACTCTCGCTTCTAAAAAAACAAATCGCACTAGCAACCATGGCAAACTCGCCCTCCGTCAATGGTTTAGCAGGCATACTGTCAGATGTTAATCCAAAGAAAATCGGCGACAGAATGAGTGTAGGGTCAGACATACAAATACAAATGATTCATCGCTGAGACAAAGCGGGTCATTCGGCCTCGCCATCAGCACAATGTAAGTATCACAATGTAATATAATGACAACAGCTTATTAGCTAGCAACCCAATTTTAAACCTGCCATTGGAGGTCCAAAGCCCTCATGAGAAAAGGAGATGGAAAGGAGTTAATTTTCTTTCGAAAGAAAAGAATCCTACCTTTTTAAGTTACAATGCAAAAAATGGTGTCCGATGGCAACAGAGGTGTCGGATGCGGCAACGTCGCACAGAATCCCAAGGCCATGCGTCCGTTTCCTCTCGATCGCTTCACTCCTTTGTTGTTGGAAACACCGAATTAAATGTAAGCGCACATAAAATAAACAACTAAATAAATTCTAAATATCGAGAACCGATTAGCCTTGTATTACCATAAGCTCCATGACAGGACAAGATTCGTATCGATATGACCACGAAGTACTGAGAAAAAGTTGTTTCACAAAATTTACAAGAACAATTTTATTTAAACTTCGATTATCTTAAACCTTTGTACATACCTTAACAACAAGTTCCTTTATGTTGTATTAAAGTTTGGTTACAATCCAATGAATACTTTAAAAGTTATGCATTTTTAAGGTGGCTCACTAGCTTGGCTGAAAGTGTTCCTGCAGGCCATTTCTTAATACATTTTCGTAGCTAAACTATAGCTCGGAGGCACTTCTAGTTTTCTCTCTTATCTTAGAAAAGGATGGATCTTCGCAGTCATTGCGCGACATTATCATTGTAAATTACATTGTTGCATTGATTTAGTGGAGAAATAGTGTGTCCACCGACGCTTTCCATCGTTTTTCAGCACGCTTTAGTTCAGTTTCTGTTGCGTAAACCAAATATATTACGCAGTGATGGTTAAGGTTCATTCTCCGTCTTTGAAGCAGAAGTATTTTCAGTACTTAATATACAAAAATATAGCTATAGTTTTGAAAATACGAACGCATGTTTCCTGTCTTTTCACTCGCGTGTCCATGGCCAATGTCGGGCTGCCCCCACCACCGCCGCTTATACCCCCACCTCCAACCACTCTCTCACTGCCGCAGCGCGGAAGGGGCACTCACAAGAGCGAGTATCACCTGCCATCAGACAAAGTAACTGGCGAGGGGAAAACGGACGAGGCGGTGAGGGGAAATCGTATAAGGAATGTTGTTTTATGAGAAGTCATTGTTGTGATTTAGAAATAATAGATAGTTTGACCAATTCTCAATCAAATGACTAGATTATAATATTTATCGCAATTGCCATTACTATAACAGCGATGTGGAATGTTCACAACATCATATTTATCGCAGAGAGATTATGGAATTGGATTCCTGCGCAAGAGAATTCAATCTTCATTTTCCACAAAAAAAGCCAGAAAAGGCTGATTATGAGACAGAGAGGTTAGAATCTATTTTCACTTATCCTTATGACATTTTACGAGTTTCAAACAATTTTTTTTCTGGCTAACGTTATGGAAAAATACACAAATAAGTTTTTCGGCATAATCGAAGTGAAATGTGCAATTACCTGCAGGGATTTGTCTCCATCGGAGGCGGCAGGGCAGAAGAAACTAAACTTTCTTCAAAAGAGTGGGGAGAATGTCACGCTAAAGCAAAAGCATCAGTATCATTACCAAATACAGGGACAGTTGAACCTTTGTGACAAAACGTACTGCGACTTTATCGTTTGGAGCCCATTAGGCGTTTACATTGAGCGTATTAATAGAAATGATCTCTTTTGGAAACACCAAATGGAACAACAATTAGAAAAATTTTATATGGAGGTACTTCTGCCGAAAATACTTTGCCTAAATATCCATTAAAACGAATTATTTAATGCTTAGCCATTACGTAATTCTAACCTTCTGTTTTTCTTGATGTAATCATCCTTACGCTTTACCCCACACTATTTACCTTACAGGTCGCTCTTCATAAGTTCGTACTAATCAATGGTTTTAATCTTAGTCCAGACCCAAGCTGTAAACTCTTTGCAATGGGTAACTTTTCTCTCACTGGGTGCTGGTAATGAAATTGTGATGTTTTGAGATCAAACCATGACGAATAACGAAAACATTGGTGGTAAGAATGAAGAAACAGCGGAAGGCAAGGAGACATTCTGGTAAATCGTGAGACTGGTTATACTGCATTTCCCCACGCAAAATCACTTATTTTCACTGTGCGATACTGAAAATATCGACCGTGGACATGTGGTATTCACGAAGTTTTCAACTACTATGATATTAGTGCAATATTGTGATCCACCAGGCATAGTATCGCATTGTGCTGTAAATGCACAATGGAATAGTATATGCGAGATAATTGCGACATCAAAGTTACGAACAGCGAAGTTGAGCTGCGAACGAATACGATCACGCGTATTTATTTGTCAGCTGACTCCCCTCTCTTCCCTGCCATCCTGCGCAAGGACATTCTAAGCACTCTAGGCTCGTCTACAACCCAGCGACGCGCGCAGACCCCCTCCCCTCCAATCCCTCGTCGATTTCCCCTTACACGCTACGAGCCTTCCCATTCCACCCGGGACTGAGTAGGGGGAGAACCGACGAGGCGAAACTGAGAGCTAGTGAGCCACCTTAAAGTGAGCATTCCGTTTAAAACGGTGAAAAAACCGGCACTTTTTTTGTTTCACAGACAATAAAATTTTAACAAATTAAAATAAAAATTTTCATTTTCCACAGTTAAACGCAGAATTAAATTTGCTAATTTTTGATATAACTTGTTTTCATGTGGGACTACGGGTACAACTGTCATTGACTTGTAAACTCGAGTGTCATGACTTTTTTCCACGACAGTAGGAAATAGAGACAGAAAACAAGAGTAAAAAAACCACTTTTTTACTCTGGTATAGACCCGTCTCCACCTCAAACTCCCCTCCTCCCCAACCCTCGGAAGGCTGCAACGCTCAGCAAACAGAAAACATCTGCCGCTAGGCCGCTCAGTACTCTGCAAGCGATTCCTTCGGAAATTTTTACACAGTAATTTATGAATTGCAGATTGATGTGATTTCACTAACCTGTAGTGGACACATAGTCCTTTGCTACTAGCGAAGTCGAAGTGGTGCATATTTTTGCAATTCGGGTTCAAAAGTTTAAACATTTTGAAAAATTTCAAAAACTTTTTATAAATTTTAATCTGTGCCTATACACTTGCCAACTTTCAGCAAATAAAACAAGCTTTTTGGAGATGTCTAGCTCAATTAGATCAAGAGATTTAGACATAAAGCTAAGGGCTTAATTGTAAAAATCTAAAAATAACTAATAGCTGTAACTCTTGATAGACTTGATATTTGGGAAAATGGTTTTGCACACATACTAATACACGAACAGGAAACATATGTACCAATTTTTGTGAAAATTGGAGATGGTCTGGGCATGGTCTCGTTTTTTTGGTGTGAAATGACCCTACATGTAAATGTCAAAAATACAAAATTAAATTATTTCAGATTAGCAAGAGAAAATTTACACTTGCAAACTGCTCACAAAATTGCTTTCTAAGGGAAAAACTGTTGAAGCATCAGGGAAACAGGAGAGCAGCAATAGGCACTTAAATTAGTTGTATGTATGTGGCTCCCTTTCCCCTGTGGAATGAGGCTGCCAGACTTGTACTGCAGACGAGCAAATGACAGATATGCCAATGACACCAACTCTTGCCTACCACCCATCATTGCATAGTTAGCACCTTCGCTTGTAGGCACCCATTAATATTGCCCATTGACTGCACCATTACCTCACCAGTCACTGCCTAGTTTATACAGAGCTCAGCAGATAAAATTGTTGACTACCATGGCCTCTAGGCACACTGCAAAAAAGGCTAGTGATTTTTTCCCATGCACCACTGAGATGAGTCAATTGAATCTAAGGACTTGCTAGCCCTTACTGTCTCTTTCCTCTGTAAACCTGGAATTTTCCCCCACTTAATTTGTGGAAAGTCATCCACTTGACGGGAGTGGAGAAATGGTGACTACAGTAGACTCTCGATAATATGAAGCATGAAAATACAGAGTTTTGATTACATAAAACAAAATGGTAGGCCCTGATGAAAAGCCTATAGTAAATACATGGCAATATTCGAAAATATGAAGTTTCAAAAATACAAATTTTTCAAAATTACTAACTTCGAGCCCGGTCCCCAGGAACAAATTTTTATGAACCTCGATGAATAACTGCTTCAGCACAACTATTTTTGCTGGTGCAGACAAATAACAAATCAGTGTTGCTGATTGTGGTGCATCCAAAGTGAAATGCATGAATAGTAGTGCATTTATCTCCCACATATGCAAGTCTCTCGCCATCATTTTCTGCATGAAACTCCGCATAACATTTATACCTTGAGTATTGTGGAAATCATAGCTAATGACATTATTTATTCCATTGAGTGGTCATTTTTGTTTTAACAGTTACCAGCATTTCCATAATGTACACTGTTCTTTTTCGATTAGAACTTACGGTTGACAGCACATATCATGCTCGCAGCTATGTGCCGGGAATTACGGCAGTTCAAATTCTCCGTGAACCCTACCTCATCCTTTAAGGCGAGCACTTCTAGCTTAGCTCTCTGTCTGTTCACACCAAAATCTTGTAGCATGGACGCGGTGAGTGATGCTGTTAGGAAATTTGGGTGGGTTGTGTTGGTGGGTGTAAGGATTATGACGGCCTGGGAGTTTGGGTTTACGGTGCATGGGGGGAAAAGGGTACAGTTGTGGAGAGGGAAGGTTCCAGTCACGGGAGTATCTTTATCTGTCTTGCTGAGCTTGAAGCGGGGAGGGGAGGGTGGAGAGGGGGTGGGGGAACAGGGTCGCGGAACGTCTGTGATGTTCCTTCCTCTTCTTCTGGGCAACCCTGGGGGTGCATGCAGGTGGTTGATTTGAATAGCTTCGGGTGCTGGGTGGAATGGTCAGGGATGCGGCATCCTTTGTTTACGATTGGGTCTTTTGTTCTGAAATTCTTATTACAAAATGTTCAACTTTTTGATTTGTTTTCCTTTGTTTTATTGGGAAAACATTATAAATTGAATGGTTTGAGGCGTAACTTTGTGAAATTGCTTCATATCGGAATGAAAAAACTTTGTAAATTTCACATTAGTAACTTTAATACGACCAGTTTCGTCGCTTGAGCGACATCTTCAGGTACAAATACAAGGAAATCACATCTTTAAATACACTAGGAACAATTGGGGGCGGAATGGTTTGAGGCGTAACTTTGTGAAATTGCTTCATATCGGACTGAAAAAACTTTGTAAATTTCACTGAATGAAAAAACTTTGTAAATTTCACTGAATGAAAAAACTTTGTAAATTTCACAAAAAACGCCGCAAATTAGCTATGAGAAATATCTTCCCATCTCTCCTCCCAGAAGAAAATATCAAAAAATGGCATAGAATTCAATTTTTGGGGAACATTTCCCATAAAATAACTTCATTTCTTCCCACACACAGAATAAATCCGGCCTTTTATAACAAACATTCATTAAGGAACTTAATAAGCCATGCGAAAGACAAGATAGATCCACTGCATAATAGCGGTGTTTACAAACTCACGTGTAACACTTGCCAGAAATTTTATATTGGGCAAACAGGGAGGAAATTCAAGACACGTATCAAAGAACACGAAGCATGTTCTAATAATAACAACCCCACCTCCCTGTTTGCCAAACATTTGCTAGAAGCTAATCATGTCAGCAACTTTGAGCCTGAGATCCTTCATGTGGAGAGGAAGGGACCCAAGTTGGACGCCCTAGAGTCCTCGGAAATTTTAAAAGTGGTATGTCGTGACGGAGGGATACTTCTTAACGATGTGATTTTCCTTTCCCATTCCCCATTACTCAACCTCTCTCCCACACCAGTCATTACTGACCACACTCCAAACCCTCACCCCACCCTCTCACCTAACGTCTTAGTGTGACACACCGCACCCATTTCCTAGCCTTTCTCTTCCCGGGTTTTCCCCTCCCCCACCTCCCTTCGTTCCCACTAAACTACCCACTTCCCCCTCTACCTCTCTCATCCCCTTGTCCAGCCTTCCACCCCCAATTGTTCCTAGTGTATTTAAAGATGTGATTTCCTTGTATTTGTACCTGAAGATGTCGCTCAAGTGATGAAACTGGTCGTATTAAACTTACTAATGTGAAATTTACAAAGTTTTTTTCATTCCGATGGGAAAACATTAATTAAATAAATAAATAAATAAAACTTTTGTTTTACATACGTTTTCAATACTGGGATGAAATTTTGTCAAAAGTATGATCACTGACTTTAAACCATTTACATAGGAAGTACAAGTAGGTATTTATTTTATGATCTTTTAAGATATGCGATACAGTGTGTGACACACTTGATACAGGCGTTTCTTTAAGAATGCATTCACGAGCAATTACCAAAAAATAAACACAATGTTACCGAAGGCAACAAAAGCTGGAGAAAGCAAAGATAAACTTTTTTTCACCATTTATTGAAAGTATTTGAAATTATGAAGTACCGATTTTCTGGTCCCACTGACTTTGTATTATTGAGTCTACTGTAATTCCTTTAGGTAAGCTCAGGGCAGTAACTTAGGTGTCTGGAGTGGCAACGAGAGAGCATTCAGCATGAGAGTAGGTTGTCTCCGACTTTGAACTTCAGTAAGGTACATTTGGTGGAAGAGGATAAGTATTTCTGTTTCTGGTTCCTGCTGTTGTTTTTGGACTCAACAACAGTCCATTTATTTATCTTAACAATTTATTTATCTTAACCTAAATACACTACGTGAATTTAGGTCCCTATTTATTTTTTTTCTGAGCCACAATTCCATCATTCAACCATGGTTTTGAACCCAGTTCAAAAAGGACATCATTGGCAAAGATTTGACACAGGATCCTACCAAGATGCTTCACCTATTATCCAATAAAATGGATGAAAAATAAAAGCAAAATATCGACAAAAGAGCACTTGATTTAAGAGGAACTAAAGTTACACCACAGTTATTTGAACCTAAGATGCTCATTCAACAGTTCCACAGAACTAACTACTAGATTACGATGTTTTTTTATGCAAGAATCAATTTTAGGCATCTAAAAATCCATTCATTATGGAGAAATCCTATTGGAGAGCATCCCCTAGACGGTTTATTCTTACATCTTATTTTGGCCATTCTCCTACCCAAATAAACTAGTACCAAAAAGCGTAATATTTTGAATAAGAGTGTGAATGAATACACAGGAGAAGTAAATGCTTTTACAAGTACTCACGGTTGTTAGGTGAGGATCCCCTTCCTTATAAACAGTTACGGAAATAGGTATTGCTTCCCTAATTTTCTCATTCACCATCTTCTCTAAATCCTTCATTTCTGACTCAGTCATCACATTTCCAGTGGCTGACTCTGATAATAGTGAACAAAACATTTAAATAATAGCCGGCACTCAAAGAAAAACGTTCACCAATGTGTCTCATTCAAATTGTGTCCTTTGTTTGCTCCTTGTAAGTACTTGATTACTCAGCAGAACTTCAGCAAAAACAGTTAATTTCTTACACTGTGACATTAAATATCATTTGTCAAAATCCCTCCCATTTTCAATGGTTAAACTGACATGAGACCCTAAAGCCAAGATAGTGAATTCTACATTTGATTTAAAGGGTTCCAAGGCAAATTCATATAAGACTACATCAAAGTGGATAATTTGGTTTTGTTGTGAGGTAAGTAATATAGTGAATTGGAGCTTTATTATATATACATTAAAGGATATGGTTTCTGTCGACTCACCAAGTTCAATATGACAAACTTTTTCCCCCAACCACCATGAGGTCGTATTATAGCTGAAATGTTTGTCGGCAATAGCTGTGATGAGATGCTGGCCTGAAATTAAATTATTCTAATAGAGACCAATTTTTTTCTAGATAATTATACACATTTTTTTTTTAAGGAATAACATTACGTTTTTCTAGGTTTCCTACACTGGAATTTATTGTTTTTAATATACTGGTGTTATGTACTAGCTTTTAAGCAACACTTTCTTAGGTTTTGCAATAAGAAAATTTGCAATGCTAATGGTAAGTTGACATTTTGTGGTGATAACACTGTTACAAGAATATTACAACTACCTATATGAAATTTAACAATTGTTTTGTTTGTGGACATGCTCGTATTTCTCCACAAATTCTCCCACAAGGAAAACAACAAATTCATCATTCATGAGCACATGCCGTAACCCTTAAAATTACGAGAAACAAAACACATCAAGGTATACCTAATTAGTGATTTACATACCAGTGTGCTGCTGCATTCTGTCAAAACGCAAATCCCAATCCAAAATTTGCTTCACTGATTGGCCAACTGTGAATGGCTGCCTTAATGTGTTCACTACATCTTCTCCCCTTCTTTCAATTTGCAAGACCTCTTCACCATTAATCCAACCATGATCACTTGGCTGTAAAAATAGCATAAAGGCAGTAGATTTAAGACCAGAAAAATTTTCAATAATCATAAATCCAACATAAAACACATGGCAATCTCCCAACGAGACATGTTTCCTCTAACTCACCAACAAGTTAGATTTCCACAGTCTACATTTTGATGCCCAAAGAGCAAAATGACATCTATCGGCACAATGAACTTAAATCAGATTCACACTTATATTACCATAACAGAGGTAATACAGATATTCATAAACATTCTCTCATGCCATTCTCCTATGAATTCCCTCCTTTGAATGTGAAAAAAGACATTCTGGACCACTGATGGCCACAACTGACAAGCCTGAATACCATCAACAGCAATAGTTGATTTTCAGATCAGCAAAAACACTTCACTTTGAATGACCACATGAAATAAAATGATGGTTTATTTTAAAAAATATATGCAAACATATTTCTCTGCACACTGATCAGTCATGAATAATAATCAGATTTGTCAGTTTATGAATGCTCAAATAAATACAAACCCACATATACAGTATGGTCCAATTATGAATTAATAATGAACTGAAAAATACCATTTTGATTCCTCAAAATCAGGAATGACAACTAATACAGTGCAACCTCTTTAAAACGAGACCTCACAGTGTCCAAGAAAACCCTCACTATAGTGAAGTATCGTCTTACTGAGGTTGGTGTAAATAATCGCCATGAAACCTATTGTGAAAATTGTGTCAGGTGCATCTTCTTACTTGCTGCAATACTGAGAATTGAGTGGATTGTTCCCATCTTTGCCACCTGACTGAAGGTCTTGCTGTAATCAATGTCATGACACTGACTGGACCCCTTAACAACCAATCTCCCCTTGTACTTGTCGATGCTGCCACCTGGATTTTTCTTGAGCCGAAAGTCCCATTTACGTGGAATTGCCTTTGCACCTGGTGGAAGCTCTGTCAAAATCCAGGTTTGAATCTCTTTCTATGAAGCAATTTCACGATCCATGGCTTTCTTCCACTCGACTGAATCCTTGCTTCTCAACGCATCTTCAAAGGTCTCCAGATCCTCCGTCACTGGATTCAACAACTCCTCCACTCTCATGGCCTAATCTTCTAGATGTTTTGGCCTCTTCAAGGTTGATCGATTTCTCAAAATTCTTCCAGATGAGTGCTTGGAGTTTTTTCCTCATCTGTATCTGACTCACCTTCACATTCTTTAATTCTCTCTTGGAATTGAACATCTCTTGACAGGATAACTCTGTGGTTAGTTGGAATGCAAACTCTGTATCACTCATCTCCGTCATATCCTTCTAGGAATCCTTTTACTGCCTTCTTTTCCATCTTCTTCCTCTTTTCGGATTGAATGTGTTGATTGAAAACCGAACTCTGGAAATTATGGACTTTGCATAATTATCTGCCTTTCAGTATAGATCGCTGACCTTCTTGTGCTCTTTGGTTGCCTCCTCCATAGCATCAGGTGACAGAGGTTAGGGTTTCATCAATTTTCCATCAATTACATCCAGGGCTCCTTCATGGTAATCCATCAAGTCCCGCAATTTCCGCTTCCAAATTGGCCAGTCTGCCTCTCCAGCCAGGAGTTTGATGTGTTTCGCCAAATCCATTCTTCAAGAACGCTGAGATTACGAGACTCCACAGCAAACGCGTGGAGCGTGGTGGCCTAGTGAGTAGAGCACTGAGCTACTGATCGAAGGGTCATGGGTTCAAATCCGGGTGAAGCCTTTGGACGCCCCCAAATGAAAAATCCTCGAGTTCGAGGTGGCCCAGGGAAATGATCTGGCCCCCCTGCCCTGAATGTGTGTAATTCACACGCCTGTGGCTTAGTTCGGGGTGAGCTCTACCCTCACCTATCCAAACCAACCTTTGGGTTGAATCACTGAGTGAGTGAGGTGATTTGTATGCAGCGAAGATCGGCAAGATTTGTAAAGGGACGGTATGATAACCTTATTAGCGTAACCAGTCTATTAAATGAATTAAATTGGGAATCATTGTTAGATCGCAGGTTGAAATTTAGACTTAATCTCTTAAACAAATTCCAAGACCATTTTATCAGTGATGATGTTAAAAATATTTTGTGGACCCCAACTTACTATGGTAGACTGGACCATAGTCACAAAATTAGAGAAATTGATTGCCGAACTGACATATTCAAAATGTCCTTTTTTCCTCGTACTATTAGGGATATGAATAGTGGTAAATATATCAAGTACGAGTGTAGCAATGGATAACATTGGTAGCTGCATGTTGGTATAAGGACTTAAAGCTAACCCAACTAACAGCATGTTTTTGCATGTATGGTTTGCTATTTTTATCTTTTTTTAAATAGCATAGTTTTGAACAGTACCTACACAAGTACTAATCCTTTTTTATGCATGATATGTAGTTCATGTTTGGTGAGAGTTCACCCCCTGCCACACACCTTTATGGTGGCTTGCAGGGTATTATGTAGATGTAGATGCAAACTTAACCTCGACATGCTGCCTCTCCAGCAAGGGGTTTGATGTGTTTCTCCAAATCCATTCTTCAAGAATGCTGAGCTGACGAGACTCCACAGCAAACTTAACCTCGACGTAATTCACATGATCTCACATGCAACTCTCTATTTACTTAAAGGCAACTCGCGTGAACTGGGCAGCTTGGGCCCATAACCTATTGAGATATATATCTTTTTCTCCATAATTTATTTGGTAACATTTCGATGTCTCTTTTTAGCTTCTAATGCTGTTTTTAGGTCCCCTTTGTTGCACCCTTAGTTACATAACAACCACTAAAAACAACGAACTTACAAAATTGGCATCGCAGTGCCATTTCTGGATCTAACAATCAACTACAAAATTCAACTTGATTTTAACATCATTTTAAAACTTCAACACAATTCACCCAAAACACCCACAATATTGATAAAACTAGCGTTAAAGCCATAGGAATTGGTTGTGGAATGATTATTTGAACACCTTCGGTAATAATGCAAGTTTGATATAGCAAGTGATTTTTCAGTTCCCGAGAGCTCTCGTTATATGGAACTTCTAATGTATATGTCATGGAAACCAAAGAGTAAGAGGTGATTTCGGTTGGTGGAAGCCTAGAGTGAATAATGCCTAGAAAAATTAGATATAAAGGTAAACCATAACTACAGAACACCCTGTGTAAAATTTTTTTTCTTTAATTTTCAAAGAAAGAGACCATAAAATGAATCAAATATGTTTTTAAAGCTGAAGAATCATTAAGACTTTAACTGCTGGCCATATAAGTTGATAAATCTTAAGAATTCTGGCCTTTTCTGTTAATTTTCTAAATGATTTACAGAAGCTATATTACATTAGAAAAAAATATATTGTGTTATAACATTTATTTAATTATTATCTTTCTTCTGGTGATAAACGTAATGAATTCCAATAAATAAAATTAGGGTTGGGGCAGGGATTTGAAGATCCGGTCGAATCCTATCGAATCCATGGATTCGAGATTCGGTCGAATCCATGGTTAAAAGATTCGATTGAATCTTTGGATTCAATCGAATCCTCGATCCTCAACTAACGTGGATCCGAGTTATACGGATCCGAAGTTACCCGGATGTTCAGTTAGCTCGGTGACATAATTGCGTTTCTCCGCGTTTCTGTCGCCGCGACAGATTTAACCACGTGACGACCCGTGACTCATTGCCTAGGGCACGAGAGTTGATGCCATACTACGGGTGTTCAGAGTGGCAACTCTAATTTAAAACATTACATAGTTCGATAGGTGATATTTGATCATCCCAATGGTGAAAAAGTCTGATGTGATCAGGCATCAATGGCTTTTTTCGGCGCAGTTAACCTTCCCGAAAAGTCAACGCGTAGTTAATTATCTACTCCATATATGATGCCTGTTGTCCATCCATATCCTCTAAGCTCGTCATGAAAAATGCCCAGTGTTTTTCTTTCATGATACTTTTGTATTACGTATGTGTACGCAGGTTCATCTAAAAATCATCTTATGATTTATGCATGTTCATGTACATTTTTACAATGTGGTCAGTTTTATTAGATTTCTGTTATCTAGCTAAAAAAACTGGTTTACACTTTCAGTACGTCTATCGACTTCTTTTCGTTTTAGTACTTATTTGTTTTCCAGCCAGGCCATTTATTGGTGACCCTAACATTACTATGATTAGCTTGGTCTACCTTATTCTTAAAAGACAATTACGATGAAGCGTGAGTCAGGTTTTTCAGCCCTGTCACAAGCTAGCAGCAAGATATTGTGAGCAATGCACTTTGCATACAGTAAAAATTTTCAAGTGCATGGAAACTTACTATTGTTTAGGAACATATAAAAATATCAACAAACATTTTATTTAGTGATGGGGCTAATCCAAAATTTGATCGAATCCGAATCCTGTTTTTTTATCGAATCGAAATATCAAATCTGAATCACGAATCCTTATCCCAAATCCTAATCCTCCTCAATTTCATTAATTCAAATCTTCCTTTTATCTGTAAATTGTTAAATAATGCTTTCTTTCTCACTAATTCTCTTATTAAACCCAATCGAAGCTGAATCTTATTTCTTAAAGTAAATAAAATATGAATAATGGTCATATAGTCCCTAATCAATGAAATTAAGGACTTGTTCGAGGGCAAATATAAAGAATGGGTAATTTCAAAAGTAAATCAACGTTTAATTTTTCTTAAATAAAATTGAAAATTCAATGAAAAGTTATTGTTTTGAAATTTGTTTTGAAACAGCATTTTCACTCTGTCAATATGTAATCGATTTCTTTTTTTATCAACCAAATTTACAGCAGTCCTGAAGGCTTTTTCTGATAATGCTGTTGCTGGAAAAATGCAGAGGAACTTTTTTGTTAGAATTTTCAAATTGGAGAATTTCAAAGAATTCATACGTGGACAAAAATTATTAGTAGACTTGCACAAATACCTGTGGCCGATATCGATAGTATAATTTGCCGATACCTTACTTATTTTTCTAAAAAAATTTGATAAGTGCTTTCCTTCTCATCAAGTCAACTCAGGAATCAAAAGTGTTTTAAAAGAGCACCTAATTTTTAAAAGAAATGAAATTGTGACAACTCTTGTATTTTGCTACTCTTGCAATTATCACTGGAATTAGATTTAATACACTATGCCCTCTTGCATTTGTAAATACTGGAAATTCTTTTTAAGAAATTAGAGCTGCTGAGCATGCTCAGCAGCTCATATTTGAATGTATTACTCATCAACATATTATTGACAAGGCTGCTGAACATGCTCAGCAGTTAGGTGGGTTCTTCTATCAGAACCATAGCACTAGTTTCTGAAAACATTTGCTCAGGAAACTCTAAACCTGCAGGTACACCCAAACACAGTGGACTCTCGTTAGCACGTTTTTGTAGGGACCCGAAATCCTGAACATGGAAACGAGGAAAACTTGCTGAACAGGTTAGGCCTTCTCAGGTTTTGCTGAAGACGTATGCGCGGGTTGCATAACGTCCAGGGGACCAATACGCGCTCCATGTGGTTAGTTCATTGCTGGCATTAATTTATTGTAAAAAAGTTTCATTTTCAATTATTTAACCTCCCAAATGATACGTATGATACCTTGCGTTGATGTGTCCTCAATAATTAATAATGACTATATGATCAAACAGCAAGTTTTGTGTATACTGTTCACGCAAAAGAGTATATATAGACTCGATTTTGAGGCTTTGCATCCCAAAAAAGGAAGAAGTTCATAGAGAAAATATCAGCATGTAGATAATTTAGCCTTTCGTTTACTGCATGTACTAGACTTTTTTTAATAATTACTTTAGAGGCATGTTTTTGGAGTGAGGATGAAAAATGGCACATTTCTTTTATTGGGACTTAATTGGCCAATGAGCCGTGTTCGGTTAGTTTTTGCTTCAGCCTCAATTGCCTCTGAAGAAAGCCCTTCTGGCTTGCTTACAATGGCTGCACATGTCACTACTATTGATGATTAGTGGACAGCATTTGTACCTCCATTGTCAGGAATTATGAACCAGGTAAACTTGGCTCTTCACATCTATAGGTATATCACGCATAACGTTGCCTCAACAAACCGTTGCTGCATCTTTCCTGATTTCCTCTACATCATGGATTTCCTCTACATCTGAGAAACTTTCCAGGGGTCCAGTTTGAATTTTTAATCGTTGATTGTCTATGTTCTTTTCAAGTACAGCAAAATCCACAACACTGTCTTTCTTATTGCAAATTTCTTTCAAAATCGCCGGCCTTACCTTCCCATCAGGCAACATCAATGGCATTAGCTGTGTAAAAATTGCCACTTTCGGTCCAAATTTTGGAATATTTCTGCTCCATGTGAATTGCAGAGGTAAACAAAATTCATTGTTACACAGTTATTGACGCATATAAATTTTCACACATTATGGACAAGGAAGGCTCCTCTTCCTTCTCAGGAGATACTTTTTCCTCTGGATCCATTCTGAGTCTTTTTGAGCTCAGGTTCTAAGTCTTCGAGCTAAAAACCTGCTCTTGATAGAGCTTGCTCCCACTTGGATCTACCTATTCTCGGGGTCTTACAAAGCTATCTATGCTCGGTATGACCCACTGGTGGGTCACACCGCCCATGCAAAAGGCTGGGTGTGACCCACCCGTGGGTCACGCCGCACTGTGAGGGGTAGGGCTTTAATCAGCCCTGCAGTGAATGTGTTAAAGTAAAACACAATGTTGCAAAAATTATTAAATATAGTATTTAGCAAATTACAGTAAAAATACGCAACAGACTAACTTTTGCATTTCCATTTTAAAATACCTATTTAGTATTTCTCAAGCTTCTTCCCATCGTATTCAATAAAACAGGGACGAAGACATGATTCTGGCTCATCTGGACAATCTGGGCAGAAAGTGGTGACGATCTTCCTGATTCCTTTTTTGTGACATAAGCGGCACCACTTTTGTTTCTGTCTATTCCCGCCTTCAACGGGAAGGAAATCGGGAATATGAGATTCGAAGGGCTTCAGTGTATACGGACATGAGGTAGGGCCTGTTTGTGCTTCAAGTAGGGAGAGTATTAGCTCTATGCGGAATTCGTACAGTGTTATTTTTTGTGTCCGCTGTATTTTTGATATAGTAAGTAACTGTTTACAACGATCAATTGAAAGATGTGGATTGCTAGTTTCTTATACCTCTTGACCGATTTATACTTAAAGGAGTAATATGCTAACATTTGATCGCCGTGATAAATGTCTCTCATATATTTATAGTACATAACAACCAGTTCCGGTTTCAATTTCATTATCCCTTTTTTGTTTGGGACCGCTGGCAACTGGCTGCCTAACTCAGAGGTCCCAAAACGTCCCGTTTGTCTCTCCATTTCATGACACAGATGCCATCATGACTCCACCACTTTACAATTTCACCCTTCCTAATTCTTTGGGGTACAATTTCATTGGGATTCCCTACACTGTTTGCCCATAATGTCCCTGTGCAAAATGTTTTTTTTTCTAGGAGTTCTCTAGCCATTTTTTAACTATCATATCCATCTTCTTCTGCCTTCCTCTTTCTCCTATTCCCAGTTTCTTAGTTACGAATATAAACGCAATAGGTATTTAGATATTTATCTAATTGAATATGGATGAACGTGTGGTGAGTACCTACCAGAAGTGAATACGGTGGTGGTGGTATCTTCTGAATGGGAATTTCTTTCTGTGCATTTCAAACGCATACAATGAGGTTGTTTACCTTATTTTTTTTATTGCCGAATATGATAGAATTTGTAAAATAAAAAGTATTCTTTATTTTAAAAACTGTATTTTTCCATTTTTTGATCCGTCAATTATTTCTTGAGTTATAAGCGGCGAAAAACTGATGTTTTTAACCCTTTCGGAATAGTGTACGTGGTGCAACCTCAGACGTCATTGACTTCGTCCAATCACAACTGAGCCCACGAAGCTTATCGCAAAGGGGGGGGGGGGGGGGGGGGACACAGCTGACTCTGCCAATAGGAGTGATTGCGACAGGATATATGCAAGCAGATCTTCCGAGAAACCCCCTCCACTACCTTCCCTTCCCCAAAAAGCAGTCAACGATGGGAGGAAAATTACGTCAATGTTATCAAAGCAGCTTCTTCGGTGGGCGTACGCTTTTGCTTATTTTAATTTTTGATTTATTAGTGAATGGTTGTGGTTAGAAGATTAATTTTTTCACTAAAATTCATTTTTCGTATCCATCTAATGATTTCGTGTACAAAATTGCAATTTCGGTTCCGAGTAAACGCCACCATTCAAAACACAAGATATTAATGTTGCACGTAAGTCAGTTGAACTCTTGACCTTGCCTGAACTCTGAGCTGAAGTGAAGAATCGGAATTTGGTATGGTAGAATAGGGCACAATTAGCGAATAAGATTTGATTAAAGTATGTGAAAGTGAGGGTACTAATGAAACAATGTTACAACCTCTGGGAGTAAGCTCCGGAACGGAGCATTTTCTGGACAAGTTGTGAAATGAATACCTTATAGGACTGAGGGTAGGGGTAAGGTAAGCAAGCTATATGAAAAAATTTGTGAGATTATGTGGAAGAAGTGCAGATTCTCATGTGTCGCTAACTTCTCATATACATCGGATCGTAAATTTTGTGCCACGTGTCAACGGAGAAGTGAGGATAATGTAGCAATTTTGGAGCAAGAAAAAAAAACTCACTTTGAAAGTAACATTGACCAGGTGAAACACCTATGATTGCCACCTTGCCCGTCGCAATATGATAATACAAAAATCACGTAATAATAACAATGAAATAAGACAAACATAACATCAACGGTGGCCAATAGAAAGAAGGGATTGCAATTTACTAAAGTGCATCGAAAAAAGTAATTCTGGCTCAATACCAGTCAAAAAAATAAATGAAACGTTATACCACTGATGACATCTTATGATGTCTCCGGCCACCTATGGAAAAAAACTGGTGACATCTTAAGATGTCACCCACATGGAACGTGTTAAAATTACACACAACATTGAAAAAATGTGCAAAAATAACTTAAGAAAAAAGATAGTGGATATAAGAAAAAATCTCTAAATTCAGGTACGGCGGTGGCCAATAGAAAGAAGGGATTGCAATTTACTAAAGTGCATCGAAAAAAGGAATTCTGGCTCAATACCAGTCAAAAAAATAAATGAAACATTATACCACTGATGACATCTTAAGATGTCTCCGGCCACCTATGGAAAAAAACTGGTGACATCTTAGGATGTCACCCGCATGGAACGTGTTAAAATTACATACATCTCTTCTACCAATTCCTACCTGTAAAATGATTGATTCAACTCTCATATCCCCCACTTTTGATTATTGTGCTTTAGTATATAATAACCTACCCTCAGTATTAGAAAATAAGCTTCAGCGGCTATTAAATTCCAGTGTGAGATTTATTCTTGACATTCGCAAATATGAACATATCTCTCACCACCTACGCAACCAGTCATGGCTTAAGATATCTTCTAGGAGGAAATATTCACTTGGCTCTTTTCTTTATATACTTTTTACAATGAAAAACCCGGTTACTTATATTCTATTTTTAAACCTAGGTCAGTCTCTGTTTTTAGACCCTCCAGGACTGAACCATCCTACCTGATGCGCCCAATACCTCGCACTAACGCATATCTTAAATCATTCCTTATATCTGGCTCAAACCTTTGTTCATGAAAGACTGCCTCTCTACCAATTTTTAAGGGAAAACTATGTAATTATTATTTCAATGAGGACTTTTAAAATGTAATCTAACTATTGTATTAATTGCATGAAATGTATATTATAGTTCAGTTTTCTGATAATATTGTTGTTTATGGTTTTGCCTAGTTATTGATGACTTGTTTCCCAGCTGCTCTTTTGTTTCTGTTTTGCTGCAAAACTTACATCAATGTTTTTTGTAATACTCTTAAGGAAAAACCCAGAAATTGATGATACCAATCCTATTAGCCAGGGGAACATTTGTGGTATAAACGACTCTTAGTTACCTGCCCTCCACCTTCAGGAAAAAGAATTGTATCTTCCATCAACACTTCATAAGCTGTGATTGATTCTTTCTTGCCACTGATTGGTATAGTAGCAGACACTTCTTTGCATGACTTCACAGTAGTGGTAAACTGAGGGCAAAAATTGAGGATATACTTTATAACATGACACTTTAGATAAAAGAACTACGTACTGGTGATAGAAGTTAATAGTTTCACTAAGCAAATTGTCTGGCTTATTACTAAAAAGTACCAGCAGAGACTTTACTTATATTCCTTATCTCAGAGCAATCATCACCACGAGGTGCAAAATTCTCTAGATAATATTATTGCTGTCATTTTACCTCTGTTTTGAAGCTATCTTTCTGACAACACAGAATCATTGCTTCAACACGTTGCAGTGTGATAAAGGGAAAAAAATGAGTGAATTCTCGTCTAAGTGATTCCGATAATTATGAAGTTAATCCTGATGTTTCAGCTGTTTTCTGAAAGTCGGGGCACTGGTAAATAAGAACTACAAACTCTTAATTCCAATCCTGCCTCTTACTTCATCCAATTCTAGTACGTTTGAACATCCTCAAGTGTCATCCCTATCAATTTCCTATGGCGGGCGTATGTATTTCGCTACGTCTTTGTTTGTATGTTTATGCTTTTTGAAACCGCCTTAGCTTTTCAGGAACATTAGCTAATGTATGTAGTATTTTACGACTAGGATTGTGGAAGTGTCCTCGTCTCATTAGTGTCTGGTACTGAGCCTCGATAGTATGAAATTAATGCATTCGGACGGTTTTAGAATAGTTGCAGAATACTTACTTTGAAAAAAATTGCTAATAAGTCATGGAATCAGTATGCTGTCCGTATTTAATTAAAGTAACCTCAGCTGGAGGATGCAAGCGTAAAAAAATTAATTCGCCGGAGGTGAGAGTTGGGTACTTTTATGTAAACTGATAACTTGTCATAATATCATGCAACTTAGGTATTTCATTGTTATGGTTTCTCATTTTTATCTCTTTCTTAGCCATGGTGCTTTGCTTTTCTATTATTGTTGGAGATAGTGGACATTCTATTTTTAATGACATATATATTGATTATTGTGTTCGATGGTCGTGCTGTTTTGTGAAAGTGCTTTTGAAAAAAGCTTTAATATTCACTTGATGATATTTAAGAAACATGCAAGGGATGAAAATCCCGTGACTAAATATTATTATCACCATCTTTGCAGTTCAGAATTGGTCGGTCGAAGCAAGCAAATCTGTGCCTTACTGATGTTTCCGTGTCGCGAAACCATTGCGTTATTTTATTATCTAACACTGAGTGGTATCTGAGAAATGAGGTGAGTTACGACTAACCTTGTGTACTTGTATGATCAGTTTTATACCTAGGGAAGGTATAATATTTTATTCGTATGAGCGTAGTACTGTACCCTCGATTATGTTCTCTTCCTTAGTACACTTATCTTTACTTTTATTTAAACGTTATGAATATGATCACTGAATCTGGGACTCATCAGCAGCAATTACTGATGCAAAGAATTCACCTACAAACATTTTTATCAACCTCTCTGCAGAGCCAATTTGGGACCATTGTAAGTGGTCAAAATGTAGCTGTAAATGAAGAGTGCAAGCTGAAGGATGGTGATGTCATTCAGTTGGGCCAATTGAGCGATTTTACCTTCAAATTCTGCCTCAGACCAGTCCCAGATGATATTGCCTCTAAACGTGCCAAAATTGAAGGAGTAGACAGGTGTGGTGATCATTGGTGGCTGATCAATTAACATAGATTTTTATATTTATGGTTAAAACTTTACCTTTCTCATTCTCTACCCTTCAGTCAAGCACCGAGTCTTCCTCCCGATACTTATGATGATTGCACTGTGAATCAAAACATTGAAAGAGAAGAGACTCAGCTTAGGAAACAGAATGATGAACTTAACTCTCAACTGCAGAAAGTGATCCAAGAAAAGGAGGAAGTTAAACTCCAGTATGAAGATGAAAAGAAAAGAATTGAAAATGAACTACAGAGTGTAAGTATGAAATTTGGAGCGAATCACTCAATCTGAGTGGGTCTAGCAGTCATTACCAGTTCTTATGGTGAATTCTGATATGAACGCGATGTTCCAATGTAATAGTGTAATAATATTAAAGAAGGAAAAGTGCTTCATTTCCATTCTGCTCTTATTCATTGAGCTTTTATGGTACATAGCTTGATATGTACAACTGTGGGGTACCTTATATTCAACTCCAATTTTCCTTGTAGATCCAGTTGTCCAGTATTGGCTTTGTTTTTACATATATATTTTAAGGTTTAGAATTAACTTCTCTGATCTTCATTCTTCCTGAACATTTTAAAGCTGACATGAATATAATCCACATATAATGACCCAGACCCAGGATTGAAGCCTATGTTCTGGGCCTGCATATTTCTGTCTCTTTCTATGGTAGTCATCAGGCAGGCATACACCCCATTGCCTCTAGTATCTTTGATCCAAGGACTTTGTTAGTGCATCCCTGGTCATTTCCAGATTTGTTAACAAGGACCTCTCTATTTTGGCCATAGTGGTTCACCTACAATTGCCTCAGACAACTTGCCCTCTCTACTAAATACTGTGTAACACAGAAGCCTATGTTCTGGGTAAATTTGCAGTTTCCACACTGATGTTTATTAATCATGACCATGTTTTCATAGCAAGACTACATTATCAGGGAATCATGGTGTGATTAATAAACGTCAGTAACTGCAGAGTTGATACGTTTTCTCTTATCATCCTTTCCTGTCATGCCCATTTCTCATCTGCATCCACATGTAGCTTGGCAAACAAGGCTTCCCTGTTCCTCCTCAAGTTGACCTTAAACTTCCTTTCCAAGATTTTGTACCAGATTGGGGGTGACAGGCCCCACTGAAGGCCTGGGCGACCCGGGCAGCTGCCTAGGGTGCCACGAAGGAAGGGGTGCCATGGGAACGGAAAAAGCTTTTATTCGTTCAGGGATTGACAACTTACTTCATGTCCAGCAATCTAATTTACTACATTTTTCTTACTTAATTTTTATAATGTTTGACTGGTGAATATGTGTTACAACAGGGTTTGACAAGTGAGAGGGGAGGAATACTCCTTTGCCTCGGTGAACTTTTTTTTCTAAGCTGGCCCTGGAAGGTGACCCTATGATAATTGTGAGTCCATCATTGCTCATGATACACCAGAAATAGCCAGCTATCACCATCTTTTACCATCAGTGAGCTTTCACTTGTTTCTGTTATGTATAAGACCAATTCCATTTCAACTCATGCAGGGGGTGTCAGGTGACCCTCCTCAAATTATGTGAAAAAATTAAATTAGTTACTCCTACATGACAGAATAATCTTCCCACAAAAAGTTTTGGAAAAAAAATTTTTCGGATCGATTTACAGCATTTTGAAGGCCCCAGTGGCGGCGTGGTAAAGTCCTCGCCTCAGAGATAAAATTATTGGGTAGAGTAATCAAATAGGGCTACGGAATGGTGCAATTGTTTGGCTGATTAAATCCCTCTTTGGTTATAAAAAAATGTCCAAACTTCGAGAAAAATATAAATTTTCCATCGAAGAACAAATTATTTGTTCAGTGTTTAAACATTAATTGACCATTGTTCAGATGTTTGGAGCAAGGTTCACTCAAGAACTTCAAAACAGAAAAGTAGAAGGTTCTAGTCCAAATAGTTTCAGAGCAATAGAGATTTGAAAAATTGCATTCTGCACCCCTTTCACAATTAGTGGCTTTTTTTTGCCGATTTTCAAAATGCTGTAATTCGGTCAAAAAATTTTTTTTCCAAAACTTTTTGTGAGATGATTATTCCATCATGTAGGAGTAACTAATATAATGTTTTCAAAAAAAATTGAAGAGGGTCACCTGACAAATATTGGTGGTACCTGCCTGAGTTGAAATGGAACTGGTCATAAGTATTTCTCCCCATACATCACAATGATAATGGTCCTATAGGTTATTGTTAGTTTTTTTGTATTTACGGATTGGAGGTGTTTACAATAAGTCTTTTTAAGGTATTAAATATTAGATGATTTTCACTAGGGAAAAATCCACCTCTATCAGACTTCGTACAGTTCTGGCAACTGTAAAGTTACAAATTTGAACCCATCTATATGCTTGACATCTCATTCTTTGTCCTAAGGTTAACTGTAAGCTAGTTAGAGTAGCTTACATTTAATTATACTGCTAATGGGTCCTACAAAAGAAAAAAGGAAAGTACGTCAATCCTGTTCCTGAAGTTGATGGTACATACTATAATTATTAAATTTCTTAGAAGTTGAGTTTATTTAAATATCCAAGGTATGAATAATCCTCCATTCCCATGCCTGTAGCAAGCATTATATTTCATGTCATGAATGATTCAAGCAGGAAAGAGAGATGAAGGACTGGTCTCTCATGTTTCAAATGTACAATACTTTCGTTGAGCTGTAGGAAATTCAATGAATGCTTGCTGTAACCAAAAATAGTTATGAGTATTTTATTGACTTTCAGGAGAAAATTGCTCTTGAGCAGAGACTAAAGGAAATGGAGGACTTACTATCATCCAAAGAGAAAGAACAACAGGAATTAAATGAAAAACTTAAACAAATTGATGAGGAGAATAAAAAATTGGTAATTTTTAATGCATTGTTAATGTGTCATTAATGGTAGTGATGTCCATGTGTCACTAATTATCAATGTTGATAACTACTCATTAGTGCCTAATGATTTGAAATGAACATAAAAACTATGTAATGTGATTCATTCCATGTTACAAAAGAAACACCTCTTTCAAGAGTAAAATTCTTAAAAAAATAGTTAAAATATATACAATTGTTTTGGAGTATTAAATTTTCAAATTTTCCTAATTTATGTGAATGGCCTATTTTCTGAGGAGACAGTGAAATGCGGCTTTAATGTTAGTGCCCATTTAAAATAGCAGATGATTTGAGTGATGCTATGCAATTCAATCTGAAAAGAAATCTCAGTAAAACTTTTATGGGAATAATTCACTTTGTTTCTGAACACTATCAAGATTGAAAATAAAACAATAATAGAAATCTTTATTGTCAGAAATACATAAGTTCCTGCTGTTGTTTGCTGCATTTTCATTTCCAAAATGTTATATCTATTCATAAGGAATAGTGTTTATTTTAACTGTATATTTTTCAGGAAAATTTGAGACAAGAGCAAGCATCGGCAGCACAGAAAATCATATCAGAACTGAAAGATGAAGTTTTAGAGAAAGAATTAACAATGAGAGAAACTCTAGGCAGGGAAATGGAAAGTTTATTGGAGAGTAGGAGACAGATTGAAGAACACATACAGCGTAAGTATGCACCAAAAAGTCTTAATTACTTCATGTCCAATTATCAGTAACATACAGTCCAATGTGCTTATTCATGAAAATGAAAAGATAGGACCACCTAACATAATTTATCTTCATATTTTGCAATACTTGTTATAAAAATGCCATCATCCCTATTTAATGTGTGTTGTAGAAGGAAAATGATTATTACTTCTGAGATATAACCTTAAATTTGTTACCCTTGTGGAAATTAATGTCACAAGTATTAATGAAAAAGCAATGAAATGCCAACAACATTAAAATCTTGAATTTGTTAATTTCACTTTTTTGTTACATTGTTGAAATTTTCATGACTTTTCAAATTAACTTGGTATGTCCCCAGATAGCAAGCCAACTGGATTTCAGCCTGGATTTTGGCTGGATGAATCCAGCTGGACAAATCACCTGGAATCCAGCTGGAATATGTAGCTTAAATCCAGCTGGACTAGTCAAGTCTGGATGCAGCTGAAATCCAGCTGGTTAAGGCAGTCTGGAATATTAGCTTGAAATCCAGCTGGATTCCAGTTGGAATCCAACCTGTTATCCAGCTGGATTCAGCTGCTCAGCTTCAGCTGGATGAGGTTACTGTATTGGATACAGTACAGGCTTCCCATTTTGAGGGCCCAGGTTTGAATCCTGGCACTTGGAGATATTTTTTGTAGGTGTACCAGCTATTTGTGTTCTTGCTTCAGAGATCACTTCGGTGTTCAGTACTCGATCTATCAAATAGGACATTAAACCTTTGACCCTTTGGTGCCTTTTATTAAGAGTAGGATAATGCTGATGCAGATAATCTCTCTGCCCTTTGTCAATACCATAAAAAATTCTTAACTCTACCCAATCCTAACCCAAAACTACCAAAACCCAAGATATTGGTTACCTCCTAAGAATATTTACTACTACTTGTTGCAAGCAGTTAGTTGTTACCATTTGAGTGTGTAGGTACATTTCTTGACAGAATATATTATGAACTTTTTGATTTTCCTTGTTCTGCTTCAAAAACCATGAATAAATAATCATAATCTCTGGTTTTTCTTGCATCCTTGTCATGCAGGTGAAAAAGAGCAAACTGAAGGTGCCTGTGCTGAGAAACTGAAAATCTTAGAGGAAGAGTTATGCCGTGTGAAGTGTGATTTAACCAATGCAGAAGGAAAAAGGTGCCTCCTTGAGAAAGAATTAGAAGAAGCAGAGAAAGCCAAAATGAAGGAAACAGAGACTACACTAAAGGCAAAACGAGAAGCACTTGCTGAATTTTCCAACTTAATTGAAATGGAACTTCAATGCAGTATATGCAATGAGCTATTTATTAAGGTTAGTTTCATTTACTCCTATAATATGTGCAATGTAACTATCATTTTTCCATAGTGGTTAAAATGATATACTTATAGTAGGCAGTAAATTGTTTTTGTTATCTTGAAGTAGGTACTTCGGAGATAATCAAAATAAATAAAATAAATAGTTATTGTCCACACTTTCAATGTATTCACTGACCTGGGTTTCGACTTACAAAGTCATTATCAAGGTACACCAGTGTACAAGTCATTCTGTTCCCAACGTGTGAGAATGGCGATGACAGGAGTCATGAGGTATGATGGTATCTGTGTGGGTTGGTTTTTTGAATATTGAAAATTGATGACTACTGTTAGTTATTTTAATGGTCTAATCTTAAAAAAAAACTTACTGCAAGTTTGCTCTTTAAAAATGCAGAAGAGCAATAAAAAACAATTATGTAAAATTCCATTTATCGGCAACCTTTTGCACAGAGTCCCTGATACCTTACTAAGGGAAAGCTAAAGGTATCCTTTTACTCATGAAATACTATTAGTCACGTATTATTCTACTCAAAAGACAAGCATTGAAAATTCGAACAGAGTGGTGTTTATAGACTGAAGCGTAACACGCTGAGTTGTGTGGCATAGTGCATTAGACAGAGTGGTAGATCAATAAAAACCTGTGTGCAGGAACACAGAAGATGCTGTTTATAGGTGGATGTTTTTTCTAACTTTGCTAAACATTCATTAGAAGAGAACCATATGAGTGACTTCATTCCACAAGTGCTGCACACCCAAACAAAAGATGCCAAATTGGACTTTTTGAGAAATTAGGAAATTATGACTGATGGGAAAAACGAGTATTTATACCTATTAAATGAGCTAATAAAGTCAAGCCCGTTTGTAATGAAGTTGAGGGGGCTGAATATTTACTTCATAATAACCGAACTTCGTTAAATGTAAGCCAATTTTTCCACGCCCTATACTACCACTACTGTACTATCAAGGCTTGCGTACTAGATGCTACGGATAATTTGAAATATACTTAATATGCATCTCAAAGTTGAATCTCGTCCAATGATGCCCCAACGTATCACCACACCTGAACGTATCGTTTATTTCTAAATGATTCACTGGGGCAGCACCTTTGATGGTTAGTTATTGCCTATTTCAGAGTCATTGTAATTTTGGTATCGCTTTCTTGAGATAAGTTACTTTTAAGTTGCCAAGCTATTTTGAACATTTGCTTATGCTTATGGTGTGCTGTGCACCAGCAGCTGTTAACCCCCAATCAAACTTCCCTCTAGCACATTCGTATCTCTGCCACTCCGTTCCTAGCTTTATTTTCAGGCCATTCGCACCATAAATAATACCTTTCCCTTTCTTCCTTCCAAGCCACCATCCAGGCTCTGGTTGGATGACTGCTGTGCTAAGGGATGTATACCCAAAACTTTTATTTAAATAGATGGTAGCCATAGCTGTGCAAAAAATGCTTAAAACTTTGTCTTAACGCAACATAATTTGTCATAAAAAATTAAGTTTAGTGGCAGGAGGCACCCTGACCAATGGAGTGACTTTGGCCACACAATATTTTTTGTAACAATCATCTGTTACGCTATGAGAAAAATAATTGATGAGTATCTTTCTTTTGTATGTACTTGGATTTGTAAAAAATATATGTACACTATGATGTTTTTGCCACTTTGTTTCTGGATTCTCTGAAGTAAATGTCACATTGTTTCACTCATCATCAGTTGGTAAAAGTACTGAGAAAAAGTAACTGGGCTCAATTACAGTTACTTAGCGAAACAATGCCCCATATCAAAATTAAGCTACATATAATTTCTTGCACACGAACTGTAATTGAATTTTCCCAACTGAAGGGTCGAACATTGAAAACTTTTCGCCGCAAATGTTGGGGTTTTTTCTCCTGTTTATCATAAAATTCTTCATCAATCGTTTCCGCATAAAACGGACAATTAGTTTTAAAATCAAATTTCACCTCAGCTGAACGCAAACACGGGGCACTTTGTGACGTTGACAGCTGTTGCTCTGAAAGAGCTTGTCTCACAAATCTTTTAACCGATTGATCTTTGGTGTACTTTCTTCTGCAGGATTCATGAACAACACCGTGTTTCTTGCCCCTGAAACCATCGACTTTCCCATCTTTCCTTAAATCACTTGAATTCTCCAATCTACGTATCCCGTTGTCACCAACGTAACATCGAACACTGACAATATTAAACTAAAAAATTAAACACTTCTCAGCCATTGTTTGTAAGTCAGCCAACTTTAGGTAAAAAATAACGATATCAAGGTACACGCCGTGCTGTGATATCAGAGCGGACGCTTTCGATCACAGCCGGTGATCATCCTCAGGGCCTCGATGTTCCCTCGATGAGCGTGGGAGCCGAAGATGCCCTAGAAAGAATCTTCTAGGGGATGGCGAAACACACCCCTATCAGACCCCATCCCTTTACCCTCAGTAAGAATAAAAGGGAAAGGGTTTCCCGATGGCGGACGGCTAGGTTATCTTGTGGTGACCATTCGGCGTTCGCTTCCTGTTTCCGAACCCAATTTACCTCCACGAGCTCCTTCCAGAGTTTCCAGGCAATTGTAAGTGCAATGTGCAGTGCCATAGCTTCTCCTTCCTCTTCTTACCCTCTAGAAAGACCGCAATCCCCGTTACTCACGGCAAGGACTGGGAAAAAGATCTACACGTGTCAGGGGAAAGACAAGCAAACCCTGCATTCCCCTTCAAATGTCTCCCTATAAGTAAAAATACAATGAAAATGATTCAATTGTTGATTTTTGAAACGTTAACTCCCAGAGTAAGATGTTTCTTTTCAATAAGTAATGTAATTTTCTATTATTTTTGGGTATATTTAGCATACAGCGTTAAGTTAATACACTTTAAAAACAATTTTTTTAAAATTGCGAGTATTCCATCCTCTGTATCTCGTAAAATATTCATTCTACATAAAAAATTATAAGGACCTTTTTTGTAGCAAATTATATGTAGTTTAATTTTGGTATGGGGCATTGTTTCGCTAGTGGCCGCGGTTTTTGAGTTATTCGAGGAAAACGTAAAAAGGTGACCTCTAAACACCCCCCCGCTCACCCCCTACCGGCGGGGGGTTTTAGTGGGTTGTGTATGAGACTCGACCCTACCACTGTGCAAAAATTTGCGACTACACGATTTTTTTCCCCTATTTTACCTTCGTTGACTGGACTTATTATTAGCTGCTTCATAGAGCTTAAGAAATTGTACAAAAAAGTTTCAATTTTTGTAGAATTGAGAATAAGGCTGAAGTTACCCCACATATACTGTATTCTCTACAGAAGCTTCACAATGGCATATGCTGGAGTGTTAGAGAATTAACTATTTATTAATCTAATCCATGACAGAAAAAGTTTATGATATCAAGGATTCTGAAAACCTTTGAAGAAGTGCCTATAAATGTTACCTTAACTTAAGCAGTATTGGTATTAGGTGTGCAGTGATGATGAGTCTTTTGTCTGCATATTTCAGGCCACCACATTAAATTGCACTCATACTGCATGCCACTTTTGTCTCCAAGAGTGGAAGAAAAAGAAGAAAATTTGCCCTATGTGTCGAGCTCCTATTGTCACAGAAAATCACTCTATCGTCTTGGATAGCTTCATCGACAAAATAGTGGAAAATTTATCGGATGAAATGAAGGCAAGGAGACTGGAGTTGATTGAAGAGAGGAAAGGTAATTCTGGGAAGATTTTTTTATAAGTTCTCGTATGTGGTGATTTGAATATATAATCTCACGTGCTGATATTTTTTAGGCTAGGAATTGTCTCTCTAATAATTTTACTTTCCAGTCACCTCATTCTACAAAGCAAAAGATAATGATTTACATCTCAGATTTACGTACTGTTGGATATGATTGTAATGATCTGTTTGGTTCCATGCTCATGGCCTTAAAAAATTGTTTGTAGTTTCGTTAGTGTTGTTATCTTCTTTACAGCTCAAGTACTCTTGGCAGATCAACAAAAGAAGAATAAAGGGAAGAAGAAAAAACATATAATATATCCTATTGTGCATGCTACTCCAAGTGTGGCTGTGGCTCCCCAACCTACTACATCACGGGCACCAGCTGCAGCACCGTCTACTGCACAAGCTCCAGATATTATGTGAGTTTATTATCGGCAACTTTACTCATAATAGTTATGGTGAAAAATAGTGGGACAGTTTTGGAACTTCAATTCAATTTCCAGACCAAAAAGAGGAGTGCAACTTGTTTCATCTGTGAAATTAGTTTCTGCTGAGCCATTTCTCTTTGGCCCAACCATGGAAGAAAATATTAGATGAGTGTACATCTAACTTCTATATCCACAGGATGTCGATCGATACGGGAAATACGGGAAATTAACATTACCCTGGAAAATATGGGAAATTCGCATAGTGTCCGGGAAATTTCAAGAAATGCTCTGTAATGAACAGATCCGGAAGATCCCCATATTTTCGGTTGGTGGGACCTTAGCAGTGTGGGAGTCGCAGTGTTTAGCCCATGAAGATTTCGTAACCCACTGAGCGCAAGGTTGTCATTTCAGCGCACGTGAGGCTGACTCGGCAAGTGTGGAAACAGCACACACACGTCTGTCGCCCTTGCCACAGTAGTAGGTTTCACGTCGCACGATTTTGACGAAAAATGCAGCGTGATAATGTGACTTATCCGGTTCGAAAGTCTAATTTAATAAGTTAGAAAGTTTAATCACTTTATTTTACCTGTTGTACTAGATAATGCATATGGCGAATTATTTTGTAACTATCAGTGTAATTTGGACCGGTCCAAAATACACGCTCTTCGGTGGTCCAAAATACACTATGAGGATCAAAATAACTGAATTTCACAGAAACATCCTTAGATACATTAAAAAGAATTATTTGCACTTATCTACACGAATTATGATAAGAGTGGAGTAATTTCTGTATTTGAACTAGCAAAAGTAACTTTATATTTCGCTGTCGCCTTAGGAGTCAGAGCCATTCCAATGGGTGTATTTGTCTAGAGTGTGTCTTCGTTGTTTATGCTTTGTGTGGGGGAAGGGAATTTCACGATTTCGCTCACTTAGCCTTTATGCCTCAATCACCTGGGCATGATTGTTGAAATTTAGAGAGAAGACATTCCAAAAATACTCCCAAACGTCTACACCCTAAACATGTTGCTACCCTTAATGAATACAAAGTAAAGCTATCGGTCCGAATTACACGCCGGTTCAAATTACACGGACTTCTCCTATACGGGAATTTAGCAAATAATTGTCCGGGAAATACGGGAAACATACGGGAATTTGAAATTGGGCCGCCGATCGACATCCTGATCCACCTTCTTGAACTACTGGGAAACTTATTCTTGTTTTCTACTTAATGTCTCTAAACTTGTATGAAGTCTTCTCTGTCTCTTCTATAAACTTAGGTGCAGGAGGTCCATGCTTTACATAACTCTTCATCATTTCACTGATACATCAAGTGAAATATGATACCAGTGATCTGCTACTCCAGCATCTCGATCTGCGATTTTGATGCATTGATACTTTACAACTATGATGTTTAGCATAAAATATATATTATAAATTAGGATGGTATGAATGCATATTTATTTTAATACTTAAAAAGGCATCTTGTGTCAATGTGTTTAAATTAGGGATGTCGATTCTCGATACCACCGATTTTAGTGGGTTGGTATTGATATCAAGAATCGATCGCCTAAAGTCGACACCGATACCATCAATACTAGAGATGGTCGGATCGTATAATTTACATTTTTGCAGCTTGGCGATCGAAGCACCCCGTGAATGGAATATAGGTACGTTAGATATTGACAAGGAGAGGTTGTGTAAGTATGGTCACAAAATTAGATAAAAAATTTTTCGTGTGGCTAGAAGCAAAATAATAGGTCTGTGCGAGTCTCGACTTTTCGAGATTGGAGCGAGATAAAAGTACTGCTCGATTCTTGCTCGATTTCGATCTCAATACGCTTGAGAAATGAGTCTCGAGCTTTCCTTGAGATCTCCGTCATGGTTGACGTAATTTTACAGGGCTTTGTTTTATAATGCAACGTAGTAAATTAATATTTATTCCCTTACTTTTGCATTATTATTTCATGATTTCATGCCACAAAATGTCGAAAAATCTGCTAAAGAGTAACCTTCCACTTACATTGTAAATTGTCTATGGAATCATTTAGGGGGACATGGTGAGACGAGTTTTACTGTATTAGACATGTCGCCGACCACGTATATCTCTTGAAGTTGCACCGTTGAGATGCATTGGCTGGGACGTCAGGATGAAATTCGTGAAAAAGTTATCTACTTGCATGAAAATAGTCAATGTAATCATTTTGGGGGACATGGTGAGATCCGCGGTTTAATGGGGCACGTTATAACCAGATTTTACTCTATCTATCTAATTTAGGCCTAGCCTGTCATGATTTCCATGACTGACAATCTGATCTAGCGAGTTCGTTCATAATTTAAGTAATAAAAAAGTAATAATTTCATATAAACCAATCTCAAGTTGGAAATCCTGTTATGCTATTTTATTTGAAATGTATGTATGTGAATATAGGCCAAGCATATAAAAAGATACCAAGTTAAAACATGGGGTGAGACCATGATGCTTAGGTATTGGGTGATGGTATTTATACTCAAAAATTTTTTAAATGTTAGTGAAAGTAGGGGTGTTTCATTATTCCACGGAGGCCTATCATCGCATAAATACAGGATACATTCATCCTAATGATTCCATGTAGATGTTGATCTCTAAAAGTAAATGCTAAAGTTACCCTCAACGGAATTTGGTTAATAATGCCTTAGCCTAAACATAGATTTGTGTAAGTAGAAAATTAGTACCTACATAGATTAAAGTCTGTACTGCAATTTCAGTGTGCTTGAATCTCGCTCGATGTCGTTCGACTTAAAAAAAATCCCTGCTTGCACAGCCCTGCGACATAAAGATGCATTTTTTTCCCGATTGCCCGGCATCGCAAGAAAAAAATACATCGAATGCCCCGCGGGTTACCTACAAGCCAATATTCTACCAAGCCTACATTCACCGGTATCAGGCGGACATGGAGAGCTAGTGTTCTAAAGGAATCCAATCCTAGTTTCATATTTCTTATCATTCACTGCATTTAAAATTTTATCATTCAATTAAAAACCCTTACATCTAAATACTCACTTTTTTATTCTTTAACACTAGAACGCCCAGTGGGGTCATTTTGACCCAATCGTGTTTTTAAATTTATTTTATGATCTCATTTTTTAAGAGAATTGGATTTATTCTCGTGACTTTTAATATTTTTAATAGGTGTTCACTTACATAAATTTTTTACCTTCCTAAAATAATTCATTAAGGAATTAAATTATATTTTACCTTGAATGCCCAAATGGGGTCATTTTGACCCAAGCGTTCATTTGCACGCTTTATCTATGCTAAAGGCCCTTTTTTATTTTTTTATTTACATCCATTGTATCATTCTGCTGATTATGTGTTCACTGCTCTCTCATCTTATTTTTTTTCATTCGGTTACCTATCTTCTAAGTTCGTATCAGTTTCCAAAACAGTTTTGTGTCCTTTCCCCATCACGTTCTCACTTGTCGTTTTGCTTACAAGTGGAATATTTAGTAATCACTTTGCTGACATCATAACACGTTGTCAATCTCTGCGGTGTGAGGAGAATGCAATTTTGCTTACCACTTTCGCACGAAATTTATCTACTTAGTTTACTCCTATTCTGATTATCTCTCTTCGGATGATGAGTGAAGAATAAAACTCGTTCTCACAATGGAAAATAAAAACCACTTTGAACATTCCACACAAAGGTTTTATTGGTTTCTACCATGATTTCGACAATATATGTCATTATCAAAATTGATATTGTCGAAACCATGGTTGAAACCTGTAAAACCTTTGCGTTGAATTTAAAAAGTGGTTTTTCTTTTCCAATCGAGTGGTTCCACAAAGTAAAGCCTCAAACTTAGAACTCATTCTCACAGTTACAGCAACTGTAGTTCATGTATTTGTTGTCCATTGGTCGTGGTTTCTAGGGATGAATCTGTGGTGTGATCGTTATTTTGAAGATAGCTGTGATCAAAAATTTCTCAAACACCAGTATAATGTTCGGCTGACATTCTTGCGGATCTGCATAAGATTCAATAAGATGAGTCAGATCGTGGAGAGTGTTCATTTGACAATTCCGATGGCAAGCTGACATTTGAAACTTGTGAAGAAAAAACATAATCCTCAGAATGTGGACATAAGTACCCGTTTCATGAACTCAGTCGAGACACTAGGAGGGTCGGATCTAAAAGTAAGCTCACTATTTGATATAATATTCATTCACTATTTTCAAGGCACTCGGGGTCAAAGCAAAAGAAACCCTTGGAATAATCAGAGATAGCTATGACAGTGGAAGGCCAGCAGAGAATTTTCAGAAGAGTGAAATGATCGCAATCCCGAAGCCAAGGACAGAGGAATGCGAAGAACAGAGAACCTTTAGCTTGGTGTCACACACATCGAAAATACTTACTTAGATTATTAGCAGAAAAATGGAAGGGAAGATCAAAGGGAATCTTTCGGAAAATCAATTCGGATTCATGAAAAACCAAGGAGCTAGGGAGGCAATGCTCAGCTGAAGGATACTGTCCGAGAAAATGATGCACGTAAACAAGCCGTTGTATGTGGCATTCGTGGATTTGGAAAAGGCCTTTGACAATGTCGAATGGAACAAGATGTCCAAGATACTGGAAGCGATTGGAACAATTGGAATGGACTACAAGGATAGAAGAAAAAAAAATTATAGTCTCTACAAGAACTGGGTCACCACAATACAAGTAAAAGACGGAAGGAAGATAGAAGACAAAATAAATGAAGTAGTCAGATAAGGATGCAACCTCTCCCCAGCGTTATTCAATATATACCTGATAGAAGCAATAAGATACTCAGAGGAAATTGGTATCAAGGGCATCAAGGTGAATTGAGAAGAAATAAACATGCACTGGTTTGCTGATGACATAGCAGTTGTAGCACAAAGTCGAGAGGGCCTACAAGCATCCCTGACCACTATGGACCAAGTACTTCAAGAATATAATATGAGCATCAACAAAAAGAAAACTAAAATCCTAGTGTGGGGAAGAGAGAAGCTTAGGGCAAATACCAAAATTCGAGGAGTGAAATTGGAACAAGTGGAGAACTTCATCTACCTTGGCAGCACTATAACTTGGGATGGAAGAAGCTCAACGGACATCAAGCGAAGAATAGCACAAGCTAAGGAAGCATTTATGAAGAAGAGACAACTACTGTGCTCAAAGAACCTACGGCTACAAACAAGGAAGCCCTTTATCGTATGGAGCATGGTACTCTATGGATCAGAGACATGGAAAATCGGGAAAGCAGACAGCGAAGAATTGAAGCCTTCGAAACATGGTGCTGGAGGAGAATGTTGAAGATTGAATGGACAGATAAAGTGAGGAACGAAGAGGTGTACAGAAGAGCAGATGAAGAAAGGACAATATGGAAAACCCTACGGCATAGAAGAAACAGATGGATTGGATATACCTTGAGGCACAATGAATTATTTATAAATATAATAGACGGGAAGATTGAAGGCGAGGTCCCGCGAGGAAGACCAAGGGGCAAGTATATAGAGCAAATAAAGAAGGATGTGAAAGAGGAAACATACCAGAGCGTGAGGAAATGAACTCTAAATAGGGCATAATGGAGTGCTGCAGTAAATCAATCCTAGGACTGAAATAGTGACGATGATGAAAACTATTTTCATTAGGCTACTCAATTTTTTTTACATTTTTTTCTGATGGTATTTCTAATTTTGGCAGGACAAATCATTCATAATTCAACAGTTCAAACTGCAAAAACAATAAATAAATACATTCAAATAAATTAGATGACATTTGTTGTTAAATGAGTGTCACCATTTTAGGCAAGAAAAAATGAAATTTAAGAAAAACGAGAAAATGATTCCAACGCTCAAAGTTGGTGTTTCAATAAATAGTTATATTGAGAAAAACATTACTATAATGAACTGAAAAAAATCGATGATTGTGAAGAATTAGGACGGCATTTAATGAAAACACACTAGAAATGTAAACATATAAATGCTTTGTGATAAATTAACTTATCAATTACCGGGGGTCAAAATGACCCCATTTGGGCGTTGAATGATGTCGATAAGTCCGAGTGTCCTAGTGTTAATTGATTAAATTAGATTTACGAATTAATACTAAAAAATTAGGGATGGTTGGGTCTAAATCAAAGACCCACGGATCTTGAATTTCATTCGCTACTGACATCATATCCGAAGACAGTGTAAATTTGGATCCAGATCCGAGATTTTATAATTTTGCGGCCTAGTGATCGCTACGACCCCCCGAATGGCATGTAGGTATGGTAGATACTGACAAGGAGAGAATTTGTAACTTGGGTCACGAAATGAGATGAAAATTTTTTCCGTGAAAGTAGAGCAAAATAAAGAAATACATGTCTTGGCTTTTTTCTCCACAGGCTGGGATGCGTGGAAAAAAAGCAAATGTCTTGCGGGTCGCCTACATTTGATGGACTCGCATGAACCGATGATAGCTGATGATAGTAGTTAAAAATGAGAGCTAGTGTGCTGTCAGTCAGGTGTTTAATCTTTAACACTGCCTCGCAATACCATCCATGCTGTATTCCTAGGGTAGGCAAGCAGGCAGCTAAAAAAATAGATTATCCAAAATTTCATGTCATATGTCAACAAATTAAACAAAAGTAATAAAATTCATTGTTAGTGAAAGTGATAGCAAAAATATTTTATTGTAGAATTGAAGTTGCGGAAATGTTACATTAACTTTACGATGTAATTTTGAGTGATACATTGGTAAATCTAGTTTAAGCGATAAAAGTACAAAAAAGTGAGTATCCTCGCAGAAGGGTTATAAATTAAGTATGATAAAATATTTTATTCAAAAGCTGAAAGAAAAATTTTAAATGGCGATAAAAATGGGGGGGGAGAGGGGGGGGGAAGTGGGTGGATGGCATCGGGAATGTCTGTGACATTCCTTCCTCTTCTTCTGGGCAAGCCTGGGGGGCATGTGCTGGTGGCTGATTGGAACTGCTTTGGATGCTAAGTAAAATGGGGAGCGTCAGGGATGCAGCATACTTTGTTTACGGGTAGGTGTTCAAACCTTCCTATCGAACTCTTGACACCACTAGACCATCCCCTTCCCTTCCCCCCCCTAATATCCCTTGAAGATCCTCCTGTAAGCAAAGGATACTGCATCCCTGACCCTCCCCATTCCACTCAGCACCCGAAGGAGTTCCAATCAACCACCTGCACGCACCCCCTAGGGTTGCCCAGAAGAAGAGGAAGAAATGTCACAGACGTTCCGTGTCGCCATTCCCCCACTCCCTCCCCACTGACACCCCTTCAAGCACGGTAAGACAGATATAAAGATACACCAGGAAAAGATAAATATTCTTCATAAAAAATCAGCCCTAAGCCCCAAGTATGTGATAGATTATATTTAGTCTTGCATCATTTACACATATTATCGGAAGAGGTCGAACCTGGTGTAGTCAAAGTGTAATAAAAAGGTGTTGAACTTTACCAAATTTATTTTTGTGAAATCAAAATGTTGAAATTCTATGAACTTAGTGATCATTGATTTTAGAGAGAAGAATGTTATGTAAAGGAAGCATGAGGAGGAGAATAAAAAACAGTTTAGGATGATGAAGTTTGTCAAAATAAATAAGGATATCATGTGAAAGGCAGGTTGCTGGAGAATTATTTTATGCTCACTTGAAAAACTACCTTAACTGTTAGACGAATAATTAATAATAATTGTAGGTATTAAAAAATTATTATTTTCATAATGAATGATGATACATAATTTGTATAGCATCCTCCTTTCTGGTTAATGATACTAATTAAACAAAGTATGTGACAAGTATACATCTTAATTTTTTATGTGCAATATTCTTTTGTCAGCATTGATTTATTTAATAAGATAAATATAAGTATTTATTTGATAAGATAAATATAATGCAATTGACCACCATGAAACTAAAATTCTCTCCTGCAGATATATTGGACCAGGAGAGGATATATACACAGTGACTGTCGGAAACCAACCTGGCCCTGCACAGCAATATGGTGGATATGGAGCATGCTTTATTTGTGGTGAGTAAAAGTTGTTTTGAAACTGATTTTGTCATATTAGACTGAAAAACAATGATTTGGTGATTCTACTATCACCAGTCCAATCGGTTTGATGCAACTCTCCACTCAGTTCTCTTGATTTTTACATAAGTCTTTTCGGTAACATATTTCAATACTTGCTCTACATAGGCAAAAAATCGCCAGTATTAATATTTACTCTTGAAAACAAGAGTGTGAAAAATGATAAAGGTGGCGCACAACACCGGCCGTGATCGGTAGCCTCTAATGTTGGATCTACCCTTATTGGCAAATCGTGTGGGTATGCCTGGTGATAGGCTGCAATTTATCAATCCAAATGCTTCACAGCTAATTGTACTCTCAATACTATGGTATGAACTTGAAGATTGCATGTATGTCCCATTAATATGGACACAGGCCAATCCTAATTTTATGTTATCATAAACTACTGGTTTGATTTAGGTGCTGTCAAATATAATCTGAAGAGAACCTTGAATTGTTCAAGGTAGTCCATAGTGTGTCAATTTGCTGCTGAAGTATTGCATCAATTTTTCTGTCATCGGTAGTTTTATGGATGGTAGTATTCTGACATCTTAACTTTCCCTCATTTTCCTGACTGCCTTGTTCTCTTCTGTTGGGTCTCTTCACTTTGCTTTTGGCTAAGAAGTTGCTGTTGATGTCCCTTGATCATGAAGGTACTGTGTAAGTCCACTAACATGAGTAGTGAGAGTACTGGGCGTGAGCACTTTTTTTGAGTACTTTTCACAATAATAGACAAAAATACACAGTTTTGATAGTCACTTATAGTGGTAATACCTGATCTGATGTTGCGGCAAAAAATTCTGCCAGGTTGGTAATCCAGGATGCATAACCTGCAGGATGACATCTCACCAGATACTGGCATAAATCTATAGACTTGCAGTTATAGCTTATTGCTCAGTCAGCCAGTAAAAATGGCATGGTAACCTCTTACTTCTGCTAATATTATCATCTTAATTTGCTTTTAACCAGGGAGAAGAGGACACTGGGCTGGAGGATGTCCTTTCAACACAAGAAATAATGCTACATGATCTCTTTAGTGCCATTTATCTTAGGGACTAAGTTAAGTGTATCTTGTATGTCTTTGATAATATAAGAAATTTCTAAGTCTTTCAGGTCCCTGATTATATGGCAATTGTACCTGTTTACAATATTTTTATCTTGTAAATATAATAGATTTAAAGGTCATGTAGTCAGAGACTTTGGATTTTCAGGTTAAAATTATAACTTTTCAAAATTTACCTATGTGACAATGTAGTTAAAAATATGTTTTTACTGAGTCCCTGTTTTTGATTTAATCCATTTGCTAGATATTATTGTTGACAATTGTCGAAGTATAGCTGAAGTATATGTGCTATGTATTTAGAAAATTGTTTTCAACAATGGTAGTTAGTTATACATGAACTTTGTGCAAGGTAATTAGTATTTTCTTTAGAGGACCATTTGTTTATAATAATTGATGACAATTATATATCTTTGATTTCAATCATCATTCCTTAAATGAAGTCACTTAATGTATTTGATTAATGTTTATGTATGCATACAATTTAGGACTCTCACTGATTGATAAGTGCATCATCGCCAACTCTAGAGTTCTCATGAATAAGTTTATGCGTTTCACAATAATTTTGCAGCTACGGGCTTAATATCAGCCAAGAAAACTTTTTTATGACACATTTTATATCAATGAAGATCATGCAATAAATTTTAATGATATATGTCATTTCTTTCTCTAAACACCTTATAATTAAAAAAAACTTGAAGTGAAAAAATATTGAAATATTAAAAGTTCCTTGGATAGTGGGTAAAATTGACAATGCCAAATACTCAAAACTCCATATAGGAGAATGTTGGAGAAGAGCATTTATTCTCATTTATAACATACTGTAAAAACAAAATAAATTGAAAGATTCATATCTCTGGAAACATTAAATTTACAAGAGAGTGGTCTGAAATCTAAGGGTGTATGAACTATTTTGATCTTTTCTGGAGATCTGTTCAAATATTGCACAGAATAAAATAACATGGTTTGAATGAAACTCCAGATTTTTATGAAAGAGCTAATAATAATATCACTATTTGATGAGAATTATTTATAATGACAGACAAGTCATTAATTTTTTTAATAAACAAAATCAGTTTCCAAAAATTGTAAAATGAGGCACTGTTAGACATTATAGACTGAATCAAAATATAATTCAGTCACAATGTTTGGGTACTTCAAAGAATTGTTTATCAACACATTTACGGTTCACGAGTCTTAACAAAAAACTTAAAACAATGACCACTCATTCTCCACATGATGATAATGCTTCAGCTTGAAGAGATAGGGAGAGATTACACTTCCTTGGAATGAATCTTGCCTCAAAATTAATGGGCACTATAGAAGGAGTGAGCAGTCTCACTCCCTGTCGGGTATACATGTCCCATGAAACTAATTCACCCACTTTGGGACATTTTCCACGTGGGCCAGTTGATATAATGTTCTCAGAGTTTCCATCAAGGTCCCAATCCACCCAGACTGCTATGCCATTGCACTCTTTGTAATCACTGAAAAGTACAAAACCATATTGGAATATGGTACCGGGATAAACATTAGGAAAGTGCCAGGAAATACAGTACATAGTGTAAAATGTTTTCTGTTTCACAAGTCATTCATGATTCCTAAAAGTCTAAGAAGATATCCTTCTTTGAAGCAATTGATAGAGAGACATAAATGAACTACAAAAGGTTTCTGCAAAGCAGGTGCCAGCTTGATTTAATCTCAGATTTCATTTGGCCGAATTGGAAAATATGATGCTATGCTTCTTCTAGGATTGGGTTGATGAGATAACTAGAGTTGTGGCATCCCATCCCAAGAGCCTGAATTTTAATCCCAACATTGGTAGAGAATTTTCCTAGGTGTAACAACCCCCACTTGAGTGTTGAGAGAACTTCCAGATCAGCACTCTGTCAATGAGATGAGATATTAAACTGATAATCCCATGGTGCCTATCATTTATACAGAAAAAACTATTAAGAAATTTTTGTCATTATGAAGCTAATGTATTGGTCTCCACCAAAGGCTAACCTAAATGTGACACTGAGTGATAAAATGTAATTGTTAAAGTTACATAAAAGAGAAAAAATTTACAGTCCTATATTCGAAAAGATCCTCATTTCTATGAACAATGAACAAAGAAGCAATCCATTCTCAATAGAAAGTTATTAAATTATCCAATTTCACAATGCGACAATGTGACTGACCGAGACATATAGGTGAGAACAAAGCTCAACTCTCCCCACATACCACAAGCCTAACCAATATCAGCCCCTTGCAATACATATTGAATAGAGGGACTTGAGATCATAAATAAAATCATTCTTATTTATCTTAATGAAGTCAAGTCCTATTTATCTGTAAAGCAGATAATTCGTGCATTTGTCTTTTTCCCTGCATAAATATTCTACCATTTACAAATATTAAAACCTTACATAAAGATGTTCGCAGAATGCAAGAATTTCCTTGAGACCTCTTTTTGTTAAATTTCAATGAATAAAAAGTTGATTTCCTTCCTAGCTTGAATTTGCATTGTAGTTCACAGAACTAAGCCAGGAGTTTGTGGAAGTCATTATCTGAGAAAAATAAATTGCATATCATGAATTTTAGGAGGGTATAGTTGCCTTTATTTTTCCATGCATGTCACAATTTATCATCAAAATCATATGCACCATGAATTTCAAAATGGCCACATAAATTCAACTGATAATCTCAACCATAGGCACTAATGTACTACTCTCAGGTGAAAATTGGGATTGGACATTCAAAGCCATTGAATAATGCCCCTTTCTTTGAATCCTTGACCCATTGCAGCTTGAATCCGAATTAAACCTCCGGCATTAAACTCATCTCCATATGAAAGAGGCTCTTTCATCCGCCACCTGAGGGAATGTGCTCCAAAACACCTGATGCTCAGGCTGAGTCATCGCCTTTCTGACATGAGAGGGAAATCATCGAGAAAAAATACTAAATAAGGCTAAGAACAGTAAGGGAGTTGGTATGTCTCCACAATAAATAAACGAGACTTCCCCTTCGTTATTCCTTCCCCTTATTTTAACCTTGACAATGTGGCCCATAATGGACGTGAAACTTTGGATAACCAAATTCCACAAGTAACTGCTCCCGAAAGAGACAACTGGAAACATGCAGCACATTGCGTGTGCACAAGGTTGTGCTCATTATGTTTGTTACTTGCATTACAATGAAAAAAAATATTCCGCTGCCTTTTCTGCCCAATGGGTCAAGTTAACATTAACAATGTTCCGGGTATACCCATAGGTGAGCTTGTGGATTTCACCATAGTTTGTACACTTTCAATTGTTTTATTGTTTTTCTACACTTCTATTATTCTGAGTTCAGTTCACTTAGAGTCTTCTTCATGGCTAGGAAACGTAAGTCATTAAACTGAAACCAGACTTCATTTAATTAATGAATACAGAATTAGTGGGAAGGAAGGGCATTACAGTAAGTCCTCGACTTATGCGGCTAATTCATTCCAAAAATTTCCAGGCAAGTCGAAACACAACAACTTAGCTATCCATTTTTGAACCATTACGGTGCCACTTTTACCGCGGTTGGTGGCAATCATGGACTATTACAGAAAACGCCATCTTTTGAGAGGCCAGTAAGTTACCATAATACGACAATTCCGAGAGTAACACAAATCCAATCTTTATTTCATTGGATACTTAAATGTCAAGTACCTATAATTACTCAAAACATGTTCTTTTTTGTTGTAATGGATAACAGACGTAATCTATGGAGTAGATAGTTAACTATGCATTGACTTACATTTTCTTTCGGTTTCTGTCGTCGCGACAGTTACCCGGCAACAGCTAGTAAAAGATCAAACACATAGATTCTTATGGAGCCGGCCAGGCTTTCGACCAGTGACAGATTTCAAAGTGCTGCATGTCGTGTTTATGGTGATGGAACAAATAGCCAATGTAAGCTCCTCATACCGAGGACTGCCAGATGCGACGCTACTAATGGTGCTGTCTGTTTGTAAGTCCAGTCTGTTTTCTCTCACCTACTGGTGTGAATGTGCATTGATTGCAGTTGCTGTGAGTTAATGTTTGACATGCATTTATTTATATATATGTCTCGCAGGAAGGTGTCATTGTATGTGAATTCCGTGGACTAATAGACTTAAAAGTAAAAACAAGGTTAAAAATTCAGCGGTGTTGTGAAGAGGCCTAGGAAGGGTTCAACAAAGACGACGAAAAGGACAAAGGTGTACACATTGGACTTTTTCACCATCACCATGATCATATCATCACCTATCGACTATGTAATGACCTTAACTAGAGTGAGCACTCCGAATGCCCATAGTTTGGCATCAACTCTTGTGCGCTTGACAATGAGTCTCGGGTCGTCACCGGTGTATCTGTCGCGGCAACAGAAACACGGGGAAAATGCATACATAAGGTCTGAACATCTGTGATCTGAACACACCTGCATGGGACGCAGGAGCGAAATTCGCCAAGGGAGCAAACTTAATGTCCCTCAGACCAAAGCAATACATTCCCGGGACTTCAGGGTGCATGCAGGCATCAGTACTTGCGCTTCAGTGTTAAGACTATGGAAGTGTCATCTGTCAAAGATGAAGCTCTCTTTGTAATGGCACTGGCAGAAGACGAATACCAAGAAAGGAATATTAGCAAACAATACTTTCTAATTTTAAAAAATACTATTTGCAATTAATGTTCAAAAGCGTGCTTACATGTAAGTATTTGACCTAATCATTTGCATTGATTTTCGTATTGAGTAACGGATAGTTCTTAACTGCTACAATGAACTCTCCTGTCAACATTTCTCACAGTAATTTTGCACTAGTTGCGGGACGAGGGAAATGCGGCATGCAGTGAACTAAATAACATTTGTGGTGGGTCCACGTTCAGCCGGGCGGGATTCCCGTCGGTTTGCACTTACTTGAATCCCGCCGAGAGATTTTGACCCGTGCGAATTTCGCTACCACATCCCGTGCTGGTTAGTGCAGACCTTAACACCAGCCTTACTGAACATCTGTGTAACTCCGGATCCATGTAACTCAGATCTGCGTAAGTCGAGGACTTACTCTATTAACAGAAAGATTGTGCAGCGAGCACTAGAACTCCATACGATGCATAACTCGATGAAATTCAATTTGGAACATATAACGGTTTGAGTGTAACACCAACACTACAACAATAATAATATTGATTGAATATCAAGAGAATATTCCACCTAAGGTATGACTATTTTTCTGGTTTCTGACGTTTTTTTCCGATGATAGTCATTCATATTACTATATTACTAGTTGCTGCAATGCATTTGGAACTCAAGAAAGTATGGTACATTTTGTATTCCAAATATGTAATTACATATAACATTAAATTTGATTTGACAGTAAATACAACCGTGGGTCAATGAAGCGAGTGAAAATATCATTTTGATCGCTACCTTAATGATATCTTTTGGCCATTCACCAAAAACATCCACAATATTGGTTATACTAGGGCTTAATTCTTAGGAATTGGCTGTGGAATGAGTTATTAAGTATCATCAGCAGTAACGAGTATTTGATATACCGAGTGGTTTATTAGCCCCCGAAACCTCTTGTTTTATAGAAGCTGTACCTTACTACCAAAACTGGCTAGGCAAACCTTTCAGTACCACCGGCAACAGAGGAGTCAGACAGACAGTACTGCATGGCTGACATCATTTGAGATAAAATATTAAATTGCTTGATCTGGAATATGTTAGAATGCTTGCTTTTTAAATTAAAAATTTAAGCCAATAAAATGAATTATACTTGTAGAGGTAGCGTTTAATTGAATTTTGTGTGTCGAATTAATATAGATTTCAAAATAAAATGTAAGATTAAGGAGAAAATAAAGATTTGGCTTTGAATTTATACTGGTATTCAAGGAAAAAGTAACATTTAGATTTTAGATCAAATTCAGGTATTAAAGGTATAAATTAAAGGTAAAGTCAACATTTAGACTCAAAATGAGATTTGAGGATGAATTTAAGATTTGAATTTGAGAAAAACTGGATTTGACCCATCTCTAAAATATAATTAATGCATGTATAATACTTTCCTAGCCCAAAAAACTACCATAATATCACTATAATATGATCCCAAATGAGGTATAGTGTAACCCCAAGTATTTTGAAGTGGAATTTAGAAAAAGAGAAAGGATATAATAATCACTACAGGGCAAAGAGGTCTTGCTTGTGGTTTAAAAATGTCACTTGAAATATTTCATCACCAAAGCATCATAAATGAATGAAAAGTTCCCTTTCATCAGATGTTACAGAAATAGTTACTGACGACACAATGAAATAATTCAGACATCTGATAATCAAACACATATTGAAGATGAGCTAAATATCCAATAGAAAAACTAAAGTCATACACTGAAAAATGTACCTTTCTGGACTAAAAACTCCTCTTATAACCATGGGCTCTTCTGGCAGAGTCTTTTGAAAATCAAACTCAAATAATTTGCATGGCAAGGTCACAGCCCTGCAAGGATACTCCCACAGTGGTTGTGGCTCCAAAAGCTCATCCCCAATGGACCGTGATGTCTAAAATAAACATGGAAATGGTGAATCATACATAAATTCATTATTTATCTATCACATGAAAAATGTTAACTTCTTATACTAATTTATCCCTCTAACCAGCTACCAGTCCAATAAAAAACTTGAAATTAATCTAGGATGGGTCCACCGCAATCTTGGAAAAGAATGAAGTAAATGCAATGAATCCAAATTTTAATTATGTACATTGATGGAAAAAATACTGAAAGAGATTCTTAACAAACATATACAGGATAATGAACTCTAGTGAATAAACCTGAATATTTTAAGTTGAGATGTGATGGCATATTGAAAAAAATATTTGAAGTAGCATATGGTACTTGATCATTTGCTTCACCTACATAAAAATAAGAATTTTTTCCTGCACAGTATCAATGCTAGGGATAATAAAAAATCTTTTTTCAAGCTCCTCACTAGAGTTCCACTTTTTAACAAAACAAATATAAAAATGTAATTATTCAGAGGGATCTTTATGACAATAATTAATACACCAAAAGGCCAGATCTTTGCTATAGAATGTCTGAAATTGTTTACATTTTTCTACAACAAAACCAATATAAAATTGCCATAAACCAAAAATCCTTGAAAAATAAGAAAAACAAGATTTTTTTAAATCATCACCTTCATTTGTGAAGAGTAATGCAATTTGCCATTTTTATCGATTAAAACATGGTCTCTTATATAGCACAACAATTTCATTAAGACCTACCTAAGTTACTACTTCCTGACACATTTCAACTTCACAGTCTTTGAAATATAATTCTCATAGCCATACCAATTTGCTGCTCCAGGCAAGTAAAATGCCAATTAGGGGAGATATCAGCAACTTTTGGTCAGTAGTTGACATTGCTGTTAGTCTCTTCCACCTTGCATTAATGAAATTGTTTATGAGGAAGATTTAGAACTGGATTTGCAAGGGTTGCTGTAAAGGTTGAAGGAGTGGCCTCCCACCCAGAGGGCTTGGGTTCCAATCCCAGCTATGGAAGAAATTTTATTTTGGTAAGCCGGCCCTAAATGAGTGCTTTGTGGAGAGCATTTCAGTTTACTACTCCACTTCATTTTGCTGATTCCTAGCACATCGAGGTCTATTCTTTGCATTTCCACCTTCAGATCTCCTGCAGGTCTGACGTGACCTCATGTTCCATGCTCCTACTCAGAATTGCTCATTGCATTTACTAATATACTCTCTTGGGTAGACCCCACCCCACCTCAAAACTAAAATTTACGTATACATGTGAAGTGACTCCTGACTATTCACCATTTGCAAAAGAAATTAGTGCCACTAGCGGTGATTTGTCCTTCCAATAGTTTCTATACAGCAGTCTTGATTTTACGTAACACCTTGGGACCCAAAAATGGGATGTTATGTAAAATCAAGATATTAGCGGATTTTGAAAAATATGCTAAGATTTTACAATGTATGAGAACGCAATGACGTTGAAACTATTTTCACTACCAAGAGATCATTATTGCATACATATTACACAGCAGAAAATAAAACTTTTGATTGTGGTGGAGAGATAATTATATTTTAAATCAAAACGTACAATAGAATTTCAGATCATAATGATAGCAGTTTGGCTGATGCAAACCTCTGTACATGGAGGAACTGTGGGCGAAATATATCCTCCTTCACCTCAGGCAGCAGCATCTAAATGTTACCACGTGCCATCGAATCACTGGACTCTGAATTGACGAAAATGTTATCAGTGCTTTGTTATGATCTGGAGAAACTCCCTGCCCGCACGAGTTGGAATGACAATGTCACATTTGATGATCCAGCACCTATGTTTCCATCGCTCAAAAGTGTTCTTTGTGCACACAGAAATCTATCCGCAAAATTGCTTCGTGTCACACCAATGCATAGAAATGTCATAACAATGTAACACTTTTTCGCACATGTTAGAAAGCTGTCAGTTCATCTGTTTCGATGAAGAAGAATCATTATTCTCATATTAAATTTTGTCTGTGAGAAGGGACAACTAAAAAATCCAAGCGACGTTATGAACAGTAAAATTTCGTATTTTGCCCTTTCGCCGCGAACTTAACCATGCTCACACGTAGATTTTTCAATTGAGGCATAAGAGTGTCATTAATAACCGGCGTAGATCTTTCCATGCAAGAGAACTAACGGCATATCAATATGGCTCTGCTGCTAGGCGGGATGCAAGCAAGCAAAAAGTGTTGGCTGTGGAAGCCCCCAAAAGGTGGCCCAACTCCTCCCCCACTAGTGGAGGCCAACTGGGTCAAAGCAAAGCTGGGTATGGGTAGACAATAACAGTTAAGGCAGAGTGATCTTCTCAGATTTTTCCCTTCTCTTTCTCGCTGAATGAGTCACGCCCAGATGAATTTCGTCGTGCCCAGGGGTTGCACATGCTACTAAGCTAAGAGATAGAAGAAGAATAAGAGATAGAAGAAGAATAAGAGACGAAGAACTCTTCATGGGTGAGGGGGGTCTTTTGGGGAAAACCGGTTTAGATTCGTCAATTATGTAGACCCGACTGAGGGATCGACCCTAAAAATGACAACTTTATTGTTTCCTGTCCCCGCTCTTCGCTGGACCCTTCAGTGGCCTGCGAGCAGGGGTAATCTCCAATCTTTCATCTCAGCATGGTATATGCCTTCACTGTGTGGCTCAAGCATTTGTTTACATACTCGGTGGTTATATAATGATAACATTAAGTATCACAATATTTGTAACATGCTGGGAAAATTTAAGCTCAGAGTTACATTTATTATGTTTTTTCTGTGAATATCCACATTTTAAATGAAAATCTATCATAAACATAATTGTCGAGTGTGTTCATTTTACAAGAAATTGGTTAATAATAATGGTAAAGTTCCGTTTAAAATTAATAAATGCAGAACGTAACATTCGGTATAAACAGCTGGGCCTGTACTTTTATAGTAGGCAGCAAATATTTTTCGTAAATGCACTGAGTAAACGAATAGTTGGCTGAGTGGGGATGGTACTGAGAAGAGGGTCATTATCACCTCTGCCCAGTGATCGAGGAAAGGGTCCAGCTTCTCTGACTTGTGATACAAGATAGATGAGGAGTATATCTGTGCGATTCCTTGCTAAGAGTGAGTTCTGTATGGAGGAATACAAGGATATGCTCATGATACTACTGACAAGGGAAGCATTTTTCAATGCAAGGCTCAGGTACGAATGGGTACCTACTTAAAAACAGCGCATGTAGCATCTACGATAACATCAATTGTAATTATCGTTTATTAAAATTCGTTATTTCTTTGCCTTGAGTTACACTGTGTTCGCTATCATTTTCATATTCCTTGGTTCTTCAATTCAATTTATTTAAATTTTTCGGTAACCCAAACCGTGTATCGAATTCTGCTTTAAGCTCTAGATTGGAAAAGTACAGACAATGTAACCTAAACAGACCTATCTACCTAGACAGGGGGAAGGTAGTGAGTGAACATGTTTATACCGGAAAAATTTGTTGCGAAGCATTTTAGCGAGTTTTGGCCATCTAATGTTATCAGTTGTGATATCAGTTTTTTTAGATAATACTACAATGTCACGTATCTTCCCAAGTGCCTTGGTTGAGGCATCGGTCGAGGACAAACATTGTCTGTACTTTGTTCCGCTCAACAACGTGCGCAATTGTCAAGACATGCGTTCTTACAGGCGACCTCAAAGTGAGCTTCATCTTGTCACTCAGAACAGCTGACAGGGTTGCTATCTCAAGGTCATAAAGCAGCTTTGCGTGAGCATTCCAGCGCAACTATCATAGCATAAACAGTAAACACCTTGAACCCATAACTTTTCGTGCTGCAAGATGGGAAAATAAAATAATAATACATATACAGTAAACTCGATATTACGAAGCACGATAATACGAAGTTTCGATTATACGAAGCAAAATGGCCGGTCCCGACGAAAATCCTATAGTAATAGTAATAACATGGCAACATTCGAAAATACAAATTTTTCGAAATTACGAACTTCGGGCCCGGTCCCCAGGAAAAAATGGATTTAGTTTTTACGAACCTCAGCAAAAAACTGCTTCAGCAAAACTATTTTTTCCTGCGTAGACATCTAACAAATCAGTGTTGCCGACTGTGGTGCATCAAAAATGAAATTCGTGAATAGTAGTGCATTCACCTCCCACATATGTCAGTATATCTCCATCAATTTCCGCATGTAAGTAGCATTTAGACCTTGAGTAATGTGGAAATCGTAGTTAATGCCATTATTTATCCTGGCTATTTTATGTTTAACCTGTTACCAGCATTTTCATAATGTCTATAGTTTTCTTTTAATTAAAGTTTACGTGTGACGGCACATACCATGCTCACTGCCCTGCACCTGGAAGTATGGCAGTTCAAATTCTTCGTGAACCCTACCTCGTCCTTTAAAGTGAGCAATCCTAGCTCAGCTTTCCATGAAGAGGGTGTCCGCACCAAAATCTTGTAGCATGGGCGGTTTGAGTGAGCGCGGGTGATGCCATTAGGAAATTTGGGCGGGTTGTGTTGGTTTTCATGATACCATTAAAATGCAATGCATTTTAATGGTATACAATGATTCATTACAGCTGAATTTCACAGAAGTACAGCATTAAATTGAAGATTTCCTTTGAATATGGGCAAGAATCTGTTGGATTTTGTTTAAGTTTCTTTAAGTTCTGTTGTTTCATTTCATAACACCGAATTGATATCTGCACTGGGGACCAAAATAGCCTTACATAAAATCATTACATCGAATTTCTGTAAAATCAAATAATGCTTCCATAATAATACTACAGGAGTCGGCAGGGACCACTCACTTCACTTGTGTAAAATCATATTTTACATAAAATTGGGGTGCGTAAAATCGAGATTCTACTGTAATAAACTACAACAAAGTAACAAAACATTCCCAGGGTTACTTTTAGTTTCCCAAACATCTTCATTTTGTACTTTCACTGACATTCACCGAAAGGCAAGTCTGTTTTCTTGACAGAGATATTTCATCAGACATTTATGAGCCTATTGCTACAGGTATTAACTTTTATAAGCCATTATTACCAGTGTTCTACAGCTTAGGTTAGGTTTTAAAGGCTCAGCAGGGGTAGGCTATCAGCAGGAGTCAACTTTCCACAATGGATAAAGAATGAGTATGGATTATAAGCTTCAGTGAAATATTTTTGTGACACTTAATAAGTTTTACACTACTCATATAACAAATATCGATTTTTGCAGGATTCTGGCCAGATTTATTGATTATTAATAAGGAGTTACTGTAATAACACAATTCAAATTGGCTATTAAAATAAATGCTGAACATACAAATAATTCAGCATTTTTACCTCAATCAATTGATCGAAATCCTCCATTTTAAAGCCTTCAACACAATGAACAGGAGCACGAATCTTCCAGAGATCTTTGAACTGAACAGCCATAGCCCATATTGATGCCCCAACAGGCATTAATACCGCATTGGGATTCAATAAGTGTGACAGTTGCATTTTGCGATACCAGAAGTGGAGATTGTGCCATGGTAAGAGAGAACTGCAGTAGTGTGGTTCACCAATTACCATGCTTGCCTATTGGGAGAAACAAAAAATATATTTTTAGCACCAAGTCCCAAGTATAAAAATTAAAATAGTAACTATGCTAATCATCAATTGGGTGATAACGTTATAAACCGACGGGTTAAACGCCACGGGTTGGCAGCACCCGCGGCGTAAATAGCAATGAGTTATTAGATAAACACGGGGAGTTTGGCATTACGCCCGGCGTAATAATGGGTTACAAAGCAAAAGTAAGGAGGGGCAACAATTAGACAAACAGCGTCTGTAGTTAAGCGGCGAGAAAAAGGAGAGGTCATAGTGAGAAAGACGAGAGGAGGACGTAAAAACAAGGATCCAGAGAGATTAAAAAGATAAGGTGTACGCGTCAGTGGAGCAGTCCCGGGGCCTGGAAAAGACCGATATCGGCGGGAGAGACAGATAATTCCAGCGGACACCTGAGAAGAGAGAGAGAGTCGAGGAGATAGCAGGAACGAGGGGTCATCGTGGGAAATCCTACGGGAAGGCGGTCCAGTGGATCACGGGAACCAGTGGCCACGATAAGTGGAGGGTCTATGAACATTGGAATAATTATTTAAAAAGAAACAGCCCACTACAAAGTTAATCATAAAGATTGAATTAAGATTACTGATTAGATTAAAAATTGATATGAAATTGTAAATTGGGCCCAATTAAGGTTAAAAGAAACTGAATATAGAGATATTGTGCATGAAAATATAAATGTTTTCCTTGTCTAATTTCCTTGATCCCAATAGCAAATTAAGGGTATTGATATATACATATGTGTGAAATATTTAACTGTATAAGGGTGTGTGTGGGAGGAATCTAACGAGCTAGCCGGAAGACAGAAAGCGAAGGTAAGGTACCCGAAGGTTGAAGAGGGGTAGGGGTACAACGTTTACACAATAATTGTATGAGTATGCTATTTTATAGCGCGTTGTAGTTGCATTCTATTTTTTACAAGTTCTTTTAACTCATTTTGACTTCGAAACATGACTGACGTGTTGTTGCCACGTTTAATTTACAAAGTGAGAATACATTCTTAATCCCGCTAATATGTATTCTAAAATAGGTTAAATATTTTCTTACTTAGTTTTAAACTATTCCCTGGCAAATACAACTCTTTGTTTTGAAATTTATTAATATTCGTATTTTTGAAAATTGTTTGGCAAAAATGATGCTGCAACCATTTGGAAGCATTGGTATTAATTACACCATATCAATAACCAAAGAAATATTTAAAATACATAAAAAATATAAGAAGGACCTTGGTAAGGTATACTCCTAAATTAAGTTGGTAAGTAAGCTTGTAAGCAAGCTCTTTCACAAGTACCGTTGCCAATGACAACAACATACTTCAGTGCCACTTTCATGTAACTAAGGCTTTTCTGCTTTTTTTGGAGCAAACATTTATTAATATCAATTAAACAAGTGTGGTAATGCGAGCACTTTTTTACAATGCTAAATTCTACTTAAAATTGCGCATCTTATATTAGTTTGTCGTCAAAACAACATTTCTCTGTACATTATTAATCTGCAAATTTTACTGCAATAGTCATGTTTTGCCATATAGCCATGTATAAAATATCTGATTATCAACATCTTTTTTCTTCAAATATACTATGAAAAGGCCAAATTATTTTATTACCAATCAATAGAAGGGCAAAAAAATGATGTGTCCTGAAATTTTCACAAAAATGACATCTAGGTACTTCATATTTCAGTGGAGCCACCTAAAGGCTTCACCAATAACAACACATTTTATTCACATTAATGCAACATCAGATGAAATACTGTCTACATCAAAGAATACTCAACAAAAGCACTTTACCAGCCTACTTGATCACCATTTCATTTAGAGGTAATAATTAGATTAGTCATATATTATTATCCACCTGAGGGAATTTTTTTCCAATTTTTCCACTGAAAATAGGTAGGCTTTCTTTCGACATCACATAATACAAGAAAAACAATCTGCCTCGTCATGGGCCATCTCCCTCAACTACTGTAAAGTTGACCAAATAAACCAATTAAAACCAAGTTGACCAGAGGCCTAACATCCTCCGACCAACAAACTCCCAATCAACAAACTGGTAATTTTTTGGTCCATTGGATTTCATTATTTAGAGGTTCTACTGTATTACAAATTGAAGGTTCGCGAACTAGCTGCGAGGACCATAACGGCATTACCCGCTGAAAATGCACAATAGCAGAAATTCCACAGTAGTGTTCATAATAAAATACAATTGTAATACTCGACACTTAATTTTTAATAATGATTGACCTGGGTTTCAGCAACTCAGTGCCATTTACTACGTACAGTCCTGTGGCGGTTGGGTATATATAGGTTAAAAGGTGGAAAGGGGAGGAGATGAAAGAGTAGAGAAAAAAGTGGGGAGGGAGGTGGTTTGGGTTGGGGTGAAAAATGGGAATGGAGGGTGACTCATTATGAGGCTGTTTTTGTGGAGAAGTATGAGTAGATAGGGTAAGGAAATTAGCTGCAGGACCGAAGGTTATGGGAATGGGAAGCAGTGATTTTTAGGAGAGGTGAATGGGTGGAGAAAGTTACATGGTCATTGCATAAAATATTTTCAGAATTAACAATTTCAAACTGTTCTAAAAAATCCAGCTTATTATAGCCTTTGTCAATAACAGTGGTTAAAATTTCATATTTAAAATTCCTAAAATGGTTGTTAAAACATAAAGGTTTTTCAAATTTTGAGTTACCATTTCTATTTATATCGGAGCTTCTATGGTCTCCTCGGTCTATGAATTTCCATCCAGTTTGGCCAATATAACAAATGCCACAGTCCTCGCACTTCAGTTTATACACTCCACTTTGGTCTTCCTTCGCATATCTTTCTTTAGAGTTAAAAAGGATTTTCTCCACAGTGCCTAAATTATATAACGACACTCTTCGTGTTTCGTCAGAAATAAGCTTCTCTAGTTTGTGTGCCGTACCTTGGAAAAAAGGCAATGAATACCATTTATTTACTCTCTGGTACTCTCTCTTTACTGTCCAGGGAGAGGGCAGTTAACAATAGTACAGCTTCAGATTTTTTCACATTTTTAATCACTCTATCGACCCAGGCCAGTGTATAACCATTACTGGTGGCAATCGCATAATTTATCGACCATTCTTTGTCATAATGTCAACGGGGCATGGGTATATTTACCAGTCTATGAGCCATAGCCCTCAAGGCAGCAGGCTTATGACTATAGTGTAGAGGCACGAATTTTTCGCAAAACGATTTTTTCGCGAAATGACGCGAAATATGAAGATTATTTGGGAAAACGCGAAATACATTCTCCTGAGCGAAAATAATGCGCTTTTTTAGAATTTTTACGGGTTATTTTGCGAAAACGTTGAATATATAGTAAAACCTCTACCTATGGCACATCTTTTCATCGTAAAATCCTCATCGCCGGCCAAAATTCAAGCATGTAACAGAGGGAAACATCTTTGTATCGAACTACATTATTTTCGACAAACCTCCGCACTTTGTACTAACAAGTGTTTGTAAGAGTGAACCCCCCGAGACCGCGAAACTACCTCCACCGAATGGAATATTCGGTGATAATTTTCGTTCTTGCTCCCACACTTCACTGTAAAAAGTAGATCTGATTATAAGGTACAAAAGCGATCTGATTTTCAGATGCAACAATTTTAAGACAGGGTATGTTGAAATTCAGCAGTAATATCTTGTCTAAAAATAAGGCAGGTGAACGACTGAAAATCAGACCATCCAGAATCCTGCTCCCTCTGCTTCCTGCTTAACTGCTCCTGTACCAACCATCCATGTTCCTGCCTCCTCCTCACCTTGCATCCGTGTTCCTGCCTTACAACCAGACAGCGCTTAAATTCAGATCGCACTGAAAATCAGATCAACTTTTTACAGTGTTGTTTTCTCATTTCTCCACGAAATATTACTGCTTCCGACTATTAAAATCGATCATTTTAGCCGCTGATGGAAACCTCCCATTTGAATTCATTCAAATTCCCGTACAATATTAATCATCAGACGCGTTTTACATGTACCTACGCATCCAATGATTTTATATATCTTAGGGTTCTTTGACCTTAAATTGTGAATCAAACCATCAAAGGAGTTATTTTAATCCTAATCCCTCTTGTAATCTCATCTTTCGTCCGAGCACCTAAATTTCATATAGTCGCCAAGCGACATTCGTTTGTTTGGTTTTTCTCGTTTTCGCAGCGCGATTTCGAACATTATCCATGAAGCCGGCACGAATGATACATTAGTGATTACATTGTAGTCAGTACATTACATCGTAGTCCCCGTGGAAGCCATGGATTCCACTCACATGGGAGTGGAATAGACGGAACGGATTGTGATTGGCTAGATGCTTTTCTGCTTTCTGCCTGTTCCATCTATTCCGCTCCCATGTGAACTTGGCTTGAGACTTTTGCTTTCTAGAGATTATTGCAGTTTGTCCACATGCAATATTATTTGTTATTTACGTGAGACTTAATTTAATAGCTAATCAGAGATCGATAGCAGAAGTATTTCTATGATGCGTAAATTGCCCTAAGGAAAATGCCGAAATAGTAACTGTGTTTGACCGCGAAAATCAGTTTCGTAGAGAAGGTTTCTATGTTTTTGATAAACAGAAGAAAATATTAATGTGCAAGTACTGCAACTTCCGAATTACTAAATTAAACCGAAACTAAATTAAACTCACTCAAATACATTAAAATGAAAATAACTTTTCTCCAGAACAGTCATCAACATGGTAATGCAATGTATCACCAAATGGCGTTTGAGAAATCTCGGATGAATCAATATTTTTTATACACCGAAATTTAGGGCCATTTCCCATTTTTTATCCCGAAATAAATTTAGGGCCATTTCCCATTTTTTATCCCGAAATGGGTCATTTTTAATGACGAAATTTGAGAGTTTTATTTACCATAAATTCTTGCCTCTACTATAGTGATGATGCGAGTCACTTGGGATTATTGCGTCAGCATAGCTTGGATTGCAATAAATAGAAAATACATGGTAGCCCTTTGTAACACTAATAGTTAAGTCTAGGAAGTTTATCTCACTACCATCACTCACTATTAAATATATTGTTTTGACACAAAAACTTTATGACTTAAAACTTAATGACACTAAAATAATAACATTTATTTTTCAGTCAATGTAAAAAAAGTCATTATTAGTTAGTTCAACTTGAGTAATGTAAAAAAACCATATTAGGATATTTATAATAATAGCTTCATAATGTTTTTTTTCTAAGATGCTAAATTTTATTTAATTACCCACCGCATTTCTCGCTATTACCCCAGAAAGAAGGTTAGCACTAAGAGGGTTAAATAGAGCCACAAGGAGCATTATTCCATACATAAAACACAAGGACCAATTCAATAAAAGACACCAATTTGTCAATACCAAATGCACACGCACTTAATCTGGGAGTAGGTCAAAAGTTATCCCATATGATTTTGATAGATGAAATAGCCGATGTAGATTAAAGAATCAACTGCGATATCTTTTTTAATAACTTTCAAAATCTTCACAAAAAGAGCAATGCAGTTTACAGCATCTCTTTTGGACGAACTTTTAAGCATCATTGCACTTGCATAAATAATCAACCCACGACTACGTAATGAGACATTATGTTACATTGGGATTTGAATTTCATTCCCTGATTTATGTTAAACTATCTCAAATCTCAAGCTATTTCAATCAATGACGATTTCAAAAGTGTTCCATCTCTTCTCTTCATGTCCAAGGTTGGTTCATACACAGAAACCCGTAAAGAAATAAAAAAATTCACAACATGAACACCTCTGAAGCATTCATTTAAATACTCCTAATTTGGACTGAATGCAAACCTTCTAAATCTGTGAGTAGCGCTAGCAGTGAGCACGTATCTTTGTGCAAAAATATGGCTGACCTTGCTTCATGAATAGCCTACAATGTCTTCATTACCTTCCTATATCATCGCGAAAAGCACAATGCCATTTGCGGCATCCCACTATGATAAACTGTTTAAGCATCAACGATATTTTCATTTCAGAGACGACAATGGCAATGGCCTTAGCAACACTCTGTAAAGAACCGAAAAAAACAGTAAATTTCAACATAAATTACACAATGCCCATAACCCTGGAGAACAAAGTGTAAATCGGTTATGAGAATAAGAAAGTTTAAACATTGCCCTATTAAATATAGAAAGAATAAAAGAAATAAACTATATTTAGTTATTTTACAGAGTGAAAGAAAAACTCTTGCACTACCATAAATTGAAAAAGTCCATTTAAACCAATGTACATACATTAATGGTGCCAGGAATCGAACCCGAGCCCTAAGCCTTTTTTTATATAGCCTATAGCACCTTCTAGTGTATACACTAGAATCCTACAAAATTTCAGCTAAATCGGTTCCGTAGTTTTTGAGGAGATGCATGACATAAAGCAGGCAGACAGACATACAGACACCACTTCATTTTTATATTTTAGTATGATATCACAAATTGCTATAACTTCAATAGTAATTACATGATCACTTACCTTAATTCCTCTCAAGTCATCCAAATTTTTAATTTCTTCCAAAATTTCAACAGAATTACCAAGATGATTGCTCTGAACATACGTATCCCAAACTTTCTTTGATCTAGAGTTCCTATCTTCACACACAACCTTATATTTATGTTCCGTGAAAATTTTCTCAGCCAGTTTAGCCACTAAAAGTCCTAATAAAGACCCTTCACTCAAACAGAGAATGCTGACTGAACTAATTGCATCACTGCCAATTGCTGAAAGCTGGTGGCTAATTGCTGAAGCATATTTCTTTCTCCTAATTTCATCATTGAGGGATCCTATTCGAGTTCGGCTGAAAGAAGCATGTAGTCCACAAGTGCAAATGGGATGCTCTTCTCTTTCACTGCAAAAAAAATTAATTTTTAAAGGTTCAGTAACACAAAATGTAAGATTTCTTGACTTTAACTGGCAATAAATTTAGATTAAATTCAGGGAGGGAAATAAATGATCTAGAAACTTATCTCATTACCTTAATAAGCTGGTAACTTCTTGATAAAAATGAGTATTAAACATTTACCCATTAAATTATGAACAAATATATATTGCTATAACTTATAGGTAAGGGTTCAGGGAAATAGCTTCATCAATATAACGCGACATTACACGAAAATATGGCCATAAAATGATAAAACACGAATTCATTACATTTCGGACGAATTGTCTTTTCATGAAAAGTAACACAACGAAACTAGTTATTGCTAGTCACGATTCAAAATCAATGAAAGTTCGTAAACATCATGGACGGTTGCCGCACTGACTGCACCGCGTTGACGCAATGTTTCGGTAAATTTTTTTTGGCATTTTCCACAAAGTACCGGGTAGTTGGTAATGGCAAAATTGCCGGATTATGAGTGTTCCCAGATTAGTGATTCCTAGATTAAGGATGCTCAACTGTACTGCAACAAGTACAAAATTCTTCATTCATGCAATGTATGCCATGCCATGGAAAACCTATGGAAAACATAACTAGTATACTGAATAGGAGGCCAAATTATTCACTGATTTGGCCTTCTAGATCGAGTACACTGGCTAATGGTGAAAAAGAGGCCTTTTCTTTTTTCCAGATATTTGTGCTACTTTTTGAGTCCCCATGGGTGTAAAACCGATATGGAAAATGAAGTCCTTGTCAGCAATACTTAGGAAGAAATACCTCATCAATAAGTACCCAGCAAATATGGAAACTTTCAAGACGACAGCTTGAAAAGAGGTCCCTTATTTAACCTTAATCAACTACAGATAAATTAAAGTCTAGGGTGAAAGAAAGAACTAGCTAAATCATATGAGACCATGACACTTCAACTACTGCCACACTACTATAAGCTTAGCTACATTGAAATGGTTTATGTCAATTACGCATTACTGGAATGAAGAATGTAACTTTGTTAGAAGAAAACCAAGGAAATCCTTATGTTCACTGTGAAAATTACTTGAAGTTGTATCTATATCTGGGAGTGACTCTTTACGTAAAATCCACACAAATTGATAAAAAGTTATTTATTAATACAAGAAAACACTTTCTGAATGAGAATACTTAATGAAAGACATTACTGAAAATACCAACATTAGTTTTCAAGGAGTTCCTTTTTGTTTTTTCAGATAGGCTCTGGTTCGAACATAAATTTTGCAGGTTTAACCTAGTCGATTTTGCCTTCAAAACATTTAACTACATAACGGATCAGCAATATTAATTGGTAGCATTAAATATTCATACAAATCCTTCAAAATCTAGGTAAGGCTATACATACTGCATAAAAACACATACTTAAAATAAGAAATAAAAAAATATTTCACAGAATCATTATTTAAATTGAATTTTCAAGGAACGGATGGATGTTCATATCCTTAAACATAGCTTTAGTCCATTTGTGCAGTATCAAGAGCAAAATATAATTCACTTCAATTTTCTTTTGCAAAAAATACACTGTGAGCATCTCAAAATGAAACATGAGGACATGGACAAGAAAAACCTTACCTTGATGAGGCATTTCCTTTAATTATTTCAAACCAGAGGGAGTACTCATCATGGTTTGCCTTCAGTGCAACCGTTTCCCCCTTGTTAAGAGAAACTTCTGAGTGGAGATAATAAATGGCTTGCATCCAGTGATCACGCCATGGCAAGTCTGAAAATATTAAGAACAGTCATTATTGAATTTTCAGCGTATAAAGATTCGTTAAGTTCAGGGGGTCCTTTATCAATATACAAAGACAAAAATCCCAAGCAGCATATAATTAGCAATTGATATAAATGAAACTGAAATGCTCCATACTGTTAGGATACAAGTTGCCTCTGCCATCATGACATCGAAATTTCATGAGGCAATAAATGTAGTTCTTTTTTGTACTGTAGCTGGCTGATAAATTAGAGAACATGGTAATGATTAGTGGCTTGTAACAATATTTTCAAGCCATTCCACAATAAAATCCGGAGTAGTTATGGTAACGCAAGTGGTGAGATGTGAAACAGTGGCAGTACTTGGAAACATCTACATTTGATGCTACAATTCTTAACAATCCTGTTTGAAATGCCACAAAACTGCACCAATCCAACCAATAGAAGTTTTCCTCTCATAATATAATAAGAATTGAAATAGGTTGAGGGCTAATGACGCTTCAGGTTTAAAATCAAATGAGCCACACGATAGAATGGTATTCTGATATAGTTCAAGTCCTTTTTTTTAGTTAGGAGAATTTTCGAAGAATTCCTTGCAATCAGTACAGGCAGGGTCTACTGTATGCTTGTCTTCTTTTACCAACAACACAATAACACAGACAAATAAATACTTCTAAAATCAGTAGCCAAATAGAACAACAGATTTCTAACAACAGCATAAATGAACCCAGTGCTTTTTAGAGAAAAGGATTTTTAATTATATGCTACAACCAGGATGAGCATTCCCACTGTTATAACAATGTTCCTAAATGAAACAAGAGCCACTGCCCTTCAAAAAAAATTTTATTTCTTGCAAACCACAGTCTCAACATAGAAAAGCCATTATCAGGTTACAGAATGTACTATGGACACACTTTTATTTGAAATACTACTTCACTTACTAATGTAAGCCATGCCCCTTTCTTCCCGAAATGCCAGTGAAAACATGGTGCACAGCTCACACAAATCCTCGTGAAGTTCATGTAACCATGCACATTTTTTTCTTCCAAGTCCTACTGCTTGCACATTTTTCCCCCAACTCCTAAAGCTCATTTATCCAAAATTTTGCATCAGAATACATTTCCACATTAATTGCCTGTAAATTATTCCTAAATTTCAGAGTATTTAGCATTTAAAATCATCATGTAAAAAACTACCCAAGAAAGTGAGATTTCCAGCTGGCGTAATAGCAAGGGTGTAAGAAAATGGTTGGATGAACAGTCACATGTTCATAGACTGGATTAAATGTGCATGGGAATCATGACCTGGTGCCTTACTAAAGCTACAGGGCATGTAAGGACTCATCAGTTTTCATGTGCACCTAAAATAACCTGTGAAACAGAGGCTGCAAGATGGAAAGACTGACCAGATGACGATTCCAGGTGGCAAGCCATCTATGTTACGGCCACTAATTCAAGTTAATAAAAGCCATAATAAAATACACTGTGCATAGTGACAATATTAAATGGTACCTAACTCCATACTTTTGCAAGAAATATACACATAAACTCTTAAAAATAATTATAATTTTATTTCCACGAATGTCTTGTCTACCTACTGAACGCCTAACGAAAAGGCCTGCGAGCGGTCAATTGATCGCTTGGCGTTTTTTAGGGGCTTGTCTTGATCTCTATGCATTTAAGTGTTGCTTATTAATATTTTTTAATATTATGTGTTTTTCACACTTCAGTTTCACCCTTGATTGTTTTACAAAGTGATTATGGTCTTCATTATGATGGGTTTTCCATTTTTCAAGGTATTAATTGACGAAGAGGGGGTCGTGGTGGCCTAGTTGGTAGAGCACTGAGCTACCGACCGGAGGGTCCTGGGTTCAAATGGGCAAGAGCCCTTCTGGACACCCCATCTAAAATCCTGGCACTTCAATTTTCTGTGTGTCAGAACTTTGTAGGAAATAGCAGGTGGCCCAGGGGAAGGAACTGGCCTCCCTACCCTGAAAGTGTGAATTTCACACGCCATTGACTTAGTACGGGGGGAGCTCTACTCTCGCCTATCAAAACCAACCTTCGGGTTGAATCACTGAGTGAGTTAAATGACGAAGGTCATAACACCTTAGTCGTCATCATCATGGATCAAAAATCCTAGGATTGGTTTGATGCAGCCCTCCACTCGATTCTTCTATTGGCCAACCTCTTCATATTGACGTAGTTCCTCTCTTTTACGTCCTTTAGGACCTGTTCTATATAACTCATATGAGGCCTGCCTTTTCCATTCTTCCCGTTCACTTTTCCTTCAATGATTGTCTTCATCAGGCCATCAGGTCTTAAGATATGGCTGATTAGGTTGTCCCATCTTCTTTTTATAGTTTTCAGCAGACTTTTTTTTTCCCACTCTTCTTAGGACTTCTTCATTTGTCACTCGGTCCATCCATTTTATCTTCAGCATTCTTCAATAGCACCATATTTCAAAAGCTTCCACCCTTTTCTTCTCTGCTGCTGTCATTGTCCATGCCTCACTGCCGTAAAGAAACATGCTCTAGATACACGTTTTGATGAATTGCTTCCTTACTTCCAAGCTTGTATTTCCAGCTGTAAGTAGAATCTTCTTTTGATAGAATGCCCTCTTTGCCTGGGCTATTCTACTCACTATTTCTTTCTTGCTTCGTCCTTCGTTGGTTACTCTACTTCCCAGGTAACAGAACTCTTTCACCTCTTCCAGTTTCTGTTTTCCTAGAATAATGTTGGTTTTGGCCTCCTCTCTCTTGCTGCACACCAATATCTCAGTTTTCTTCTTATTGATCTTCCGCTGATATATGACCATTGCCCTTTCCATGGTTGCTAGAAATACTGTCTTAATAATGATGTGTTTTGCATTTACAGGGTATAAATAACGAAGGTTAGTAGTTAGTTCACCTTAGTATCATCTTGAAAAAACTTCATTGCAGTAAAGTACGTAAAACTGGTTTACTGAACACAATGGTATTAAACAATGTAAAACGAAGTGTTTTATCATAAAAAAAATCATAGTGTATTAGGAAAGAATAATCTGCTGACAAAACCCTTTATTTTGGATAACAAGTCATGTTTGCGGGTTAGTGCAAATCTTGCCTTTTACGGTAAATATCACAGTATCAACTTTTTTTAAACTTTTTTTTTTAATGGGATAAAATAATTAAAATAAAACCTCTTACTTATCTTTTTTTTCAGAGAGAAAACAAAAATGAATCGTGTACAGAAAACAAGCATTTCCTTCTCTATCTCCTTACTAGCGATAATTTGCTTTTGGCTGTTTACTAACATATTTTTAATAAAAACCAGACCTAAAAGACAATTATGATGTAAGGTTGATGGCATAAAGAAAACTGAATCGCTAAATTGACACAAATTGTAAAGCAAAATGTTTTACAAAAAAAGGATCAAAATCTGGAGTTTTGTAAAATCATTTACTCTTAGGTTTCCTCACATTTCACCTTGACATTAACCAAACAAACGTTTTTGGTATTTGTGACATGACTTTCTTGTTTTGTTTACAAAGTCCGATTTGGCATTGTTTGCGACCAACTAAGTCAAAAGAAACGACTTCTGCGACATTGATCAGAGTTAGATCTAGAATATTATAGAAAACATGCATAGGCCATATTAGCTCGCACACTGTATTTACAAGTTATTTGGTCAACAGTGTCGACTCCACATTCATTTTTATTGTAATAAAGTAGTTTCCGGTATCTTTTTTTTTGTCTCTGCAACGATTTTGTGAAAACATTTTTGTTAGATTTTGCTTGATAGCCTGTCAGGGTGATATCTTTGCCCTTATAGATAACAGTGCTAAAACAGCATTTTTAGGTTTTTCAAAGTAGACGGTACATCCCTCCTATTTCGATTACACGTACCTACAAGGGTAGTTTTGCTCTTTCTGAGGTCTTCACATTTCTGCCATTGTTTAGGAAAGGCTATACAAGACATTTATTTTTGCTAACGCCTTCTGTGGTTGCCATTCCTTCATTCTCGCCTAGGTAGGGAATAGCATTGACCATGTATCTGATTTTTACGTCGTAACAATCCAAATGTAATGCCAAGCTTGTTTGGTTTTTTCACCATATATTGTAAAAAGGGGCACCTGCATTTCGTTGGATACAGCTGCTCATCGATGGCAATACTTTCCCCAAATTTGTAAACAATTGTCAACAAACTTTTCCTAATTTATCGGTTTGCTTACGGTGGCCACATTTGTCTTAGTCATCTAAACGTGAAAATCTGAACATTTCGTTGAACCGATCTCATTGTCATCGAAAACAATGGTTGGTCCCATTGCTTGTGCCACATATCATTTACACGGGTTCATTGAGCTACAAAACCCCACGTGCATATAAGAAGGAACGCATGGCAAATTGGATAAAAGGCACTGTTGTAAAAATCTTTCTCTAAGTGCTGCTTAGCGTAGCCAGTGGGTCCCCATGATTTCTTTCGTATATTCATTGCAAAATTATGAGATTGAAAAGAAGTGCGTCAATAACAGAATTTTACAATTAGTATCGTAGTCGTATTTCAGCAGAAAGTACCGTATTACACCACGTAATAACCAAACAGTAAGAAAAAATTAAAATAAATGAGTGATGATTAAGTCAACATGACAGTTAAATACTATTTAACTTGGGGTACAGGACAAATAAATATCTTCAATATCACTAAATTTCGCAAAAAGCCCAATGATGCAATAGCGGTCAATTGACCGCTCACCGACCTTTTAGGTAGACTCGCCTGTTACTCGGCAACCATCTTTATTTTTTCGTAATATTTTTTTGGGTGGTTTCACACCCTAAAAACCCTAAAATATTAAAATTCAGTTAATATCAATCTCATACAAAATAAGTTTTCGAGTTATCGCAGATCAAAATACCCAAACGGTCAATTGACCACTATCCTGCATTCTAGTGTTAAGCACAGAATTGTTTAAAAGAATGAGCATACTAGTTATGACAAAAAGAAGCAGGTTCAAGCATATAAAATTAATTTTTAGACCAAAATATTTTTACATCCTCTTGAGCCTATTCAAATATGGGGGAGCACTGGATACAAGACGGCTTATATGAGTAATGAAATAACATTGAGTAAATCATATTGTTCCCCTGAAAGTTATGTAACTCACAAATATGTCTTCAATCACCCTGGAAGATCTAACCTGTTTAGCATGCTTTCCTCCTTGCCACATTCAGAATCATCGGTACCTCATAAACATGCAAACAAGATGCAGTAAATACTTTGCAGGTTTTCCACTGCAGAATGCATTCAGCTTCAAAGCTGAGGCATAGTCTTGTACAGGTGAAGGACAAATCGGGACTTAAAACTCCCAGAGTGTATTGCATTCCTTGTGAATGCAGGGAAGCGGTCATAGGAGAGACTGGCCAGACCATGGAAACCCGAGTGAACACAGATGATGCATTAAGACTGTTTCACATGTACTTGATCCAGCACAAGACTAGTGTGCTAGCTGCCACTTGATATTGACGGACAGAATCTAGCATGATTGGAACCCTCCAATAAGGGTTCGCACAATCATCAACCTTGTGCGGTGCGGAAGCGGTTATTCCATTTCATTCCATACTAATTAAAAAAAAAGAGAAGATCACACAGCATCTGTAACGTGAACGTGATTGGTGGATGGCCACTGGGTTAGGGTGTTCCAAAATACCAAAAGTATCTGGGAGTTGAATAAGTAATTTACCACTACATTACCAACCATAAAGTAAGCCCGAACACCGAATCTGGGCTCTGTCGGATAATATTTACCGGTCCACCACGGGCCTTGAAATTTGAGTAAAACGACTAAAATAGAGAAAAAGTAAACAGCGCTACGAAATATATCACCAAAACAGAAAACTCGATGTGCTTGGAGTATCCAGTCGTAATGTGAATTCGATGGTAACGCAGTGGTAAATTTGACTCCCAGATACTTATGGTATTTTGGAAAACCCTAACACTGGCACTCTAGTAACAAACTCGTGCCGCATCCAGTAGCTCAGCGATTATACTAGTGATCATGCTTGCCAGCCAGCATACTGGTTCTATTCACACAATACTGGAAAGCTAGCATACTAGCGAGTATCCTCGACTTTGTGCTGGATCAAGTGTCGTGCAAAATGGGCTTTAGACTGGGCCGCGGTCCCGAGAAACCAGCCATTGCGGATCTCTGCCTAGAGTAAGGCCACCGCATCTCTTTTGATGACGCCAAAGGACAAATGGATACTGGGACCATTTGACAAAAGAGGCCATTGACATCCATTTGGAGGAGACACATTTCAATAGGGATACCAGGTATGCTGTCAATCAATCGTGGGGACCATTAATCCGTAAGATGAAGAAAGCAAGGACAAGGAGAGACAATGGCCAATCAGGAGCCATCTGACCCGACCATGACGACATGCATAAAGGCGACTACATCCCAACCTGGCATCAATGCCCTGAGGACAATGATGGAGTCAGCCATTGAAACGTTGCCAGCTGAGCACTTGACCAAGTGGAAAACCTGTGAAGAATTTACAGGAAAGAATTAAATCCCATTTGCTAATAGGGTAGTTTCCTTCATCAAAGAAAACAGACTTCATTACTTGCGATTCGTGCCCTGCCATAAAAGTATTTATTTTACACAAAAAGTTTGGACTTAGAAATCCAAGTTTACAAGAGAATTAAATGTTAATTTTAAGATCATTTGAAAAAGCTCTGAAATGGTGGGGTGCGCTGCCTTCTTGCTGACGTAACAGGTATGAAGTTTGCGTTGAGAGGCATAGGAAAATTCATCTCCTGAACTTACCATTATATTTCAGGGCCCCTCAGCTCTAGTGAATATTTATTAGTATTAGCCTGTGAAAACTATCTAAGTTCGAAAAGTCTTCTCTGTTAAACATGGTATTAACAGTTGTTTTATAGGCTCAAAGACATCCTGCTCATGGTGTCTTCTGCTTAGAGATGGGTAAATTACCGTAATTTTCAATTGAGGTAATTTACCGCTTTAAATTACGGTAATGTTCGAAAATTACCATAATTTTCCGGTAATTTTAAGTTTTCAGCTGCTACCCCTTATCAGAGGACTCAAAACGAAATCAAATAGCAATGAGATACAAATGCCGACGCTTATATCAAACACGTCACGACGTTTATCTATTATAACTCATTAAAAAAATTAAAACCAAGTTGGCAGCCACACGCAATTTGCCTCTCTTTTGTCACACTATGAGAAATTTTCGTTCCAAAGACATACCTCTGCGCAATATGCATTTGTTATTTTACTCTGAATTAATTGGAATTAATCATGGACACAATGTAAAAAAATCGTTTTAGCTTCTTAATTTATAATATCACCCATTCCAATGGTTTCTTAGTGAGGAAGAAGTTTTCTAAAAAAGAACTTTTCTGAAAATTACCGTTTATTACGGTAATTTTCAGGGGTGTTGGTAATTTACGAAAAATACCACGGTAATTTACCAAGTTGCCAATCTCTACTTCTGCTACGGCAAAGCATGGTGTGAAGGTCGTGCGGTGATGGGCAAACTTCACGGTATTCTTGTGAAAGGAATACTAACTGATTTTAAATGAATCAACTGCATAAGTAATATTAAATAAATAAATAAAAGTTAATTATAATAAATGAAAGGAATAAATATGCCTCCAATACTAGTTAATAAGCGTTAACGGAGTGCAGCGTCTACTTGGAAGCATCCACAGCACTACCTGGTGGCAGGTAGAGGAAACAGTTTGATGTCACACGTAGGATTAACCGGCATGCAATAGTTTGCCGTCACGTTTTCGTCCCATTGTTTTTTTTTTCACTTTTTAATTAATGAGGAAAAATACTTAATGTCATTTAAAATCGAACGGCTTACAATACGTACTCCAGAGGTCATAAACTTTCGACCAAGACAATAAAAAAATAATAGGAAACTACCCCATTAGAGACCATTGCCACAATCCCACAGATTTCACCTTTTCATCAGGAAACATCTCTTCAATTTCTCTCACCCACTACTCAAAAGGTAATTTGAAGAAGAGCATAAAGTAGCACCAGAGAACTCTTAATAAAAGGTGTCAAGTAGCTCGCTGTTTGATGTCATAGAATAGACTGAGCATCCATTCTAAAAACGAACACATCATATAATAAGAGCCAGTGTTCAAACAGGACATATCACTGACACATATGTTTTCTTTGTAAGTATTCCATGAATTTAGTGAGAATACAACTCACATAATAATAAACTGCTATTGGAAGTACAGTAAAACTCGCTTAAAACAAATTTTAGGGGACTGGCCTATTATTTCGTTATAAACAGGATTTTGTCACAAACAAACTACAGTGTTTTGTGCTATGCACTTCGAGGAATTTTGGCTTTTTAGTTGTTAACTGTCTGTATTAACGCAACAGATCTTTAACAATTTACCATCGCCCTAAAGAATTTTGTGTATTTTTAAATTATGAAAAATATTTCACTGAGCATTGCAAACATATCAATGAAGATTTTTCCTTTGCCTCAAACACTTAAAGGGCAGGATTTGCAGAGCAGTTGCATTGCCGCACCTAATTGGTCTTTGGGTGATGACTGTGTATGAGAACAAGCTATGGTGTGGGAAGGGGATGGTTTGGTTACCGAAATGGCGAGAAATTCATTATGAAATAGGTAATAAGTGGCCAAGGGACCAAAGAATAGCTCGCTATATCAGGGATTTTGTATTGCCTGCACTCATTACATGCAAGATATTTAACATTTACAACCATTGGATAGTCCAAGGGACCGAGAGCTCACCTCGGTTTAGGCAGGATTTCATTGCATATGTGATCATTATAAATGAGTTTTACTGTAATTAATAACATATACATAAGTCTTACCACACTCCTGTGGCATTTGTTTACTTCCATCATGGTGGTAGGATGGGTGAGCCCAGTATGGAGCGCAGCTTAAAACAACTTCACCCTCTTGGTCCATTTCCAAGTCCCACCACATAAAAACAACTTGTGCTTTTCCAGTATCAACTGCCTGAACTTCAATAGACTTAGAGCAATCACTTGGAATTTGACCTGATTTTCCAGACCAATCAAACCTACAAAAAAAAAAAAAAAATCAGTCAAGGAACTTCTCTAATAAGAGCTCATTAAAACAAAAGTTATTCTACCCAACCAACTGTAATTCAATTACAGTTATTACAGTAATTGTTCATTACATCATTGAGCAAGTAATATACAACTACACATAGATGATTTAATAATTTACGACTATCAAATCATAAAAGAAGAATCTATTTTCCTACTTATAGCTAGATGTAATATGCATACTAAGGGAACCTGTGACAAAGCATTTCAAGCTCCTTAAAAACTAAAGATGTTCCAATACTACCTGCGAGTACTTGAATGTACTCAATATTGTAGCGTCGTCGGACAAGTAAGGTTGCCGACCCGCGAGAAACTCCCCCTATTTCCAGCCTCCTATCTAGCCAACGATAGCTCCCCCATCCCACGTTTTCGACAGTGCACCTTGCCACGGAGAGTTATTAACGCCCTAAAACTGATATTCCTTTTTTGGAAAGTTTTTGCCTTAAAAGGGAAGGACTGATAATTACCTCCCTCTCCCCAATTTGTTCGTGAGAGGGGACAATCAATTGGATCGCCTGTGTGTGATAGTAAGCTTTCTTGTTCTTTTGTTCTGTGAGTGGCTCATAGAATAGCATTAGGCTACGTTGTCTTGATCATTTATTATTCATTTCATTTTGCTCATTCATATCATAAAGGGTTTGTTCTCATGATTTAAATGTTTCATCCCTCATTTATTCATCCATCCAGTCATTAGTCTTTAGGAGGTTATTTTTGTTTTGTAACTATTTGTGTCAATTATAGAATATATGATTGTTGTATGAAGTGTGAACAATACTTTCTGTTCAATCTTCTCACCTTGGCGAGCCAAATCATCCTCGACCATATCACCTACAACCAATCTTCACCCGGCCCCGGCAGTAAAGCTAGGGAGAAACTAGGCTCTAAACGAGGTCAGGAACCTACCCGCTTAGACCTGCTCGAGAGTGGTCTTCCATTTGTGTCTAAAAGGTGACGGAGTTTGTTTTTTGCCCGTGCGTCTCTGAGGCGGGAGAGTATGCGTGGGTGAAGTGTGTCGTGCCCTGTTCGCACGTCCGGGAGGGCGGGGCCAGTACAATATTAGAGATCTCGAATAATTATGCTAAAAGAAAAAGTTTGGATACCTCATATATCATACCATATATGCCATTAGGCCCCTATACAGTGTTATGTTTGGTGTGTTGATGCACTATATCATATACATGGTGAAAAGATAGGAGATAAGAGTCTGTTGATGGGTTTCACCGCATAATTTACGGTAAAAAGACAATAGTTTCAACAAATGTTATTCAGGCTGTCACTTTTTTAACATAAATAATGCTCCTAAACTAGCAAGGTGAGGTTTATGAATGCGACTCTGGTGTAACCCTTGGGAGGGAATAGGATGACTTGGCACCCATTGAAACCTATCATACAACACGATTTTTGCCTCCAATTGCTCACATAGACCTCATTATCTTTGACCCCTGTATAACCCTTGAGTGTCAACAGATGAGAAGATGGATCTAGGGACCCTACTTTCTGTCACTTCTTCTGTCGCTTTTTCACCATAAATAATGCACCGAAACTAGTCAATTCAAATTCAAACCAAGTATGAAAACTTTGCCGACCATCTTTGCTTTTATGTAGTCTGTTACATATTCATCGTTAATTCATAACAGGTCACACAACGTGTCCCTTCTTCCAAATCAGACTTTCGCAAATGGCTAACTTATTTTATGTACGAGTTACTGAGAAGTCATGCCTCCACCCTGCTATCTTACTATGAACTATTTACCATTGAGACATCGTTGAGACCTCTCTGAAGTTCAGAAAGCTACTCATTCCAAAAGAAGAAACCAATTTTAATGCAGCAAAATGCATTTTATGGAATGATCATTTCTAAATTGATACATGTAAATAAAATTTTTACTTAAAATCTGATGACCAAGAATTGAGTTCCTGTTATTCTGCTAGCTAAAATATTTTAAAATTGAAATTTTAACCAAATGTTGCCAACTATTCTAAGGAAACAATTGTTTATTTCAAAAATTGTTATGAAAGTTGTAAAAACCTACAATGAAACTGGTGACTCGACAAACTTGAGTGGGACCCTCACGGTCACAAGGTTGTCAGCATGAAGCGTATACCGAAGTAGAAAAATAATACTTACCCATATTACTTAATTGATTAAATATTTCATTAAATTTCATAAATATTACATTTAAAATAATGAGACATTTTCCTCAAGGTGCAGCAAATGATTACGTAAAAATTTAGAAATAGGATTGGAATAGCTTAGGAAACAAAAGCACAAAATGGTTATTTGAAAGACGATTGGATGAAAAACTAGAAGTGAAAAAAATTCAAAAACATTGAAGAACACTTGAAGCACATTAAACCTGTATTAACAAAGTGGGCAAAGAGAGTTTAGCTACTGCAGTGCCTGAAAAGAACAAAAGCCTTATTGGTCGGATGAAGCACTACTACAAACTACAAAGAATAAGATACCAAATGATCTTGAATAGCAAATTGGATGGAGATAAGATGAAATGTAAGGAAACACAAGCTGAAGTATGAAAAACCGTTTGCCAAAAGAAGAACAAAGAATAGAATAAAAACTGTAAAAGAATAAATGTTACTTTGGAGGGAAAAAAGCAAAAGAGAATTGGAAGCTGCAGAAACCCCCGAGAATAGAAAATAAGTAGAACCTTATCTCACCAAACACTCAGAATTTGGACCAATACTAGTACAGAAAACAGAACAGAATTCACTCATCAAAGAAGATACTCAGAGAAGTATTCTCTCCTATAAGAATTAATAAAGGTAAAGTTGGAAACATCAGTAGGTCTAAAAAAACGGCAAGCATCAGGTCCAGGAAACATCCCTTATTGAATTAATAAAATATGGAATGGATAAATTATTAATACATATGGCTAATCACTTCCAAAAAGGTCTAAATGGAGTATAAATACTGCAAGATGGGTCAATCCATATGAAGTGGTCCAAAAAAAATTTAAATGGTTGTTTCATGATTTTTAATATTTTTTTATATTTTACCATAGAAACTACCATTTATTAAGAATACAAAAATGTCAATATTTCAGTTTAAAAAAAAATTATTTTCCTGATAGAGGCCATTTTTATGTTGCTAAAGCACTGATTTTATGTGATTTCGGTGTTCTGTAGAAAAGCAAATATCTCCAATTCTGTGTATCCTAGAACAATATAACAAAAATCAATCTATTCAGTAAATAATAAACTTAAATAGTGGTAAGTAGAAATATTGACCTACAATTATGTCCAAAGATCCAAATATTGCTTCAAAGTTTTCATCAAATAACTAAAAAAATCAATTTTTACAACTTTTTTTTCTATATGAAGTAAAAAGATATAACGCTTGTAATTTTTTAATTTGAAAGGTATACGTACATGCTTTGAGTACATAATGTTAAGCTGTGGACTTCAGTGGTTTTTTAATAAAAATGTTTTAAATTTCTTGATTTTACAAAAATTTCAAAGTTTAATGTCCATTATCTTTGCTGTGCATGAAAATAAAAATTTTAAATTCGACCCACTTATAGTCCCTTATATGAAGAATGAACAGTAAAAATTTTGTTTTGTGGACTCAACTATTTATGAAGATATTAAATATTGAAAAGTACCTAAATATTGACAAACTTGAGATCAACGGGGTGCACTTTAGTACCCTTTTAACCTAATTTTTTATGCCTAAACTTCTTTTAGTGACCTCTCTCTTCATGGTCCCCCCAACACCATCACAGGCATTCTTGCCATGGGCAGTTTCGAAATTAATAGTCCACTGCAGTATTGAGCTGCTAATGGTCACTTGTGGTCACAAAGACTGGTTTTTAGCCAACCCTGCATCCTCGTCAATGTAGTAATACACAAAAGGGTAGATGGTTGCCTGCTTTTTAACCCAGTGGTAACTCTGGATCTCATCTTGCACTATAAACATAAAATTTTCAGAAAAATCAGCAACAACAACACATTCCTCTATTGTCAGCGTACCTAGTGTTCATGTCTTTAAATGAAGCAGACTACACTTTGGACACATAATGATGAGCTTTTAATTCATTTAATTTTTCTACTGGTGATTCAAGAAACTCATCTCTTGGCTTTGTCACTGTTATCATTTCTGCACGGTCAACAGTCACCCACTGTTCATACAGAATATTATCTGGCATTTCAACTACATCATCCAGTTCGAAAAGCATATTCAGGAGTCCAATAACTCTCACAATGCCTCACATTCACTCAGCATGCCCTCATACCTTTGCAAATCACACTAAGTCTTTGAGTGTCAACATTTAGTTCTATCATAAGTTTTACATTCTGTTGATATGAACAAACAAACAAACACTATGGGTTCCCGAAGCCCCTGCTATAATACATCATTTGGGTCGAAGTTCAAAAATTTTTGAACAACCAATTTTAATATGTGACAAAGTTTCTTTGAATTGGGCATTTAACTAATTTAATTAAATAAGAGAGGTTGTTTTTGCTTGTGCTCTGACTTTCCATCAATTTCACACATAATCCTTTTTACCTGGATAAATTCGACTTTTTTCTTCACGCAAATAGAATTCAGTAACTTCCCTTACTGTATCCAAAGACAGTCTTTGCCACTATTTCTTTTCTTAAGTCAGGAATAATTCCTTGCTTTTTCTCTAGATCTCTTGCAAGTTTTACGAGATGCTCAGAAACTTTTAATTCTTGCTTATCTGGTTCCTTGACCATGAAGATGGTAATAAACTAATTATTTTAACTTTGTTTTCCTTGTACATTTTTTTGGTTGATTATTAGTTCCTCAGAGACTTTAAAATTCAATAAATTATTTTAACGGCATTAAAAAAGAACTAAATTGCACACCGTTGATCTCAAGTTTGTCACTATTTTGGTACTTTTCAATGCTTAATATCTTCATAAATAGTTGAGTCCACAAAAAAAACTTACTTTATTCAGAATAACTTGTAAAATGAGGAGAAAAACTGATTAATGAATTATGGTAATAATTTTAAAGGCATAAAACATTATTTAAACAGGTACTAAATTGCACCCTGTTGATCTCAAGTTCTCAATATTTAGGTACTTTTCAATATTTAATATCTTCATAAATAGTTGAGTCCACAAAAAAAAATTTTACTGTTCATTCTTCATATAAGGGACTATAAGTGGGTCGAATTTCAAAATTTTATTTTTATGATCAACAAAGATAATGAACATTAAACATTGAATTTTTGAAAAATCAAGAAATTTAAAAATTTTTTATTAAAAAACCACTGAAGTTCACAGCTTAACATTATGCATGCTTAAAGCATTTACGTATACCTTTCAAATAAAAAGATTACAAGCATTATATCTCTTTCCTTCCTATAGAAAAAAAGTCGTAAAATTGATTTTTTTCAGTTATACATCAATGGGGTCATTCCATGCCAAATCATCACAGAAAAGTGGACTTTTCAACCCGACCATCTCAGATTTACTTTAAATTTGGTAAGAAGTTAAAGCACATGAAATTGTCCTCACACACAAAATCTTAGCCCTCAACTATTCACGAAATTCATACGGCAGGGTTGCAAACATGACAAAAAATGCAAAATATTCCCTCGCATGCTCTACAAAAATAAATCATTTCTTAGCTAATATTTGTGGTAGAACCTTCCTGTTGGTCTTATTTTAAAGCTAAAGGAACATAGTTTGCATAAAAAAATGTTAGATTTTAAAATACTGAATTTTTTATTCCAAGGTCACAGGGTGTGACCTTTGACCTCGAGTATCTAAAAAAATGTATCTTTAATTTTATTGGGAAAAATATATGTTATACAGTTAAATGCATTCTATCTTTGGTATAAGTTTCATTTTGGGATGGCTTTGGGAACAGGAGTAAAAAAATTATGAATTATGAGTGAAAATAATATTTTTATGCTCTTATTGCACAAAGCATCCATCACACAAGTTCAAACTTGTCTCAAGGGCTCTCTCTCTTTCTGATGCGCAGTATGAGTGGAGCGGCAGTAGAATAAGCAAAGGCTGCACACCTCCAAATACAAGATCTCAAAACGATCTGGTTTAAAACCCCGTTAGGGATGATATGAAAACGAGTTATTTTGGAAACAACCTCATCAATTGTTCCATGTGTAATGAGTTCATCGAGAGGGAAAGTTATCTACCGCCGGCTAAAAAATGGCAAAAATTAATTTAAAACTTTAAGGGTTATTAAATCTCTCCATCGTCGGTAAATCACCAAACCTAATGCCGAGAAATGAGATTCATTGAGAAAATTGATTGTTCCTGCGGAAGAACCAAGCATATCAGTTGATGAAGAAAGTGATATGGAATTGGACACATTCAGGACTGAATCTGCTATACAAACATTAAATGAAAGTCTGAGTAGTGTTGGTGCATCACCTATCAAGAAGAAGAGAATGAAGGAAGAGCCAAACTGCAGAAAGAAAGCTATTAAAATTGCGAAAGTTTTTAAAAGAGGAGATATTTCACATTCCAGCTGAAGAACCCATGCCTGACAATGATGGTTGTCATGTCATACAGCAACAACTAAAAGAAAAGTTTGAAGAAACTATTATGAAAAGTGAGAAAGTTACAATTTTGACCCTCCTTCCTAAACACTGGAGTATCATAAGAATTGAGCATGAATTTCCACTCGCAAGTAACTACATGATACTTAAAGGTAAGCAATTTGTAAAAGAACGTGGGATTTTGTCAACACCAAATCCTAAACCAGGAAGGAGCTTGGATCCAAATGTTGCTGAGACTGTGAAGAACTTTTACTGCAATGATGATGTCTGCAGAATTATGCATGGCAAGAAAGACTGTGAGTGTTGGAACGGGTGGTATTAAAGAACACATACAAAAAAGGCTAATTTTAAACAACCTTGCCAAGTGTACGTTCATTTCAAACAGTCATATCCTGGTGTAAAGATTGGCTTCTCAAAATTTGCCCCTCTGCGGCCAAAAATTGTGTTCTTGTTGGAGCAAGTGGCACACACACTATGTATTTGTTCTTTACATCAGAATGTGAAATTATTAATGGATGGGTGTAAATTAAACAAGCTAATGGAAGACCACAGTATCAATTTGTCGACTTAAAACCACTATCTGGCAAATATGATGTGCAATCCACCACAAGTAAAGTGTTGGTTCCAACAATGTGCTGAATGTGCAGGATCTAATAATGTAAAGACAATATTGGAAAACATACTAGAAGATAATGTCATTGAAAATATTACTTTCAAACAGTGGATTACATCACAAATATGCACACTTGAGACATTTGTCAAGTCCACCGAAGAGCTCATAGAGTTTTTCATTTCTAAATTAATACAATTACAGACACACTCTTTCATTGCTGATCAGCAATCATCATATTTGAAAAGCCTGAAAGATGACTTACAGATGGGTGAAATTATCATGTTGTGTGATTTTGCTGAAAGTTATTCTTTCATATTACAAGACGAGGTGCAGGGTTTCCACTGGAATAATGCCCAAGCAACAATACTTACATCCATTTGCCATCTACTACAGAGAAATGCCTGCAGGGAAATTGGCATGTACAAATTTAGTAGTTATTTCAGACTGTTTGCAACACAATACAATAGCTGTACATACATTTCAAAAGCATCTCATTACATTTCTAAAACAGTACATGCAAAATGTAATTGAGTATACTATTTCTCAGATGGGTGTGCAGGCCAATACAAAAACAGGAAAAACTTTTCAAACCTGGTACAACACAAAGTTGACTTTGGGATTCCAGCTGAGTGGCACTTCTTTGCCACATCTCATGGCAAGAATTCATGTGATGGACTAGCTGGAACTAAAGAGGCTAGCAGCTAAGGCAAGCTTACAACATATCTATACTGATCAAATTATGACTCCAAGACAATTGTTTGTCTGGGCAACAGACAATATTAAGAATATGAACTTCGTTTATGTGTGTCAAAAAGACATAATGGAAAATGGGAGGGTGCTGTGTAGCACACTGTGTAGTCCACATGAAGAAGCAAGACCAATACCTGGAACTCAAACATTTCATACTTTCATTCCAGGAACAAGGAATGAAGTAATAATAAAGAAGTTTTCAACAGACACAACCAGTGAAGTGCATGAAACAAATATCCCACAAGAAACATTGTCTCTCAAAGAAATAAAAGGTTTTGTGACTTGTGTCTATAGTGATGCCTGGTGGTTAGCTAATGTCATGTTGTGTCATGAGTGTGAATGTAGCCTCACAGGAAGTTATGGTCCATTTCCTACATCCCAAAGGGCCATCACCATCATATGTGTATCCTCACCAGCCAGACATACTTAATATTCCAAGGGAACAAGTTCTCGCTAAGATCGATCCACGTACTGCAACTGGGCGAACTTTCACACTAACAGCTTTGGACACTCAAGAGTTCAGAAGAAGCAATTAAGAGGAGGAGGCACTAAGTAGTTTTTGATTATATATTTTCCTGAGTGTTGTATAGAGTATTAAATTTCATTCTTCTATCTGGTAATTTCCATACGTAAATGCTAAGTTATTCCATTGAATGTGAAGTATGATATTTTCATGATTTTTTTATTCCTGTTCCCAAAGCCATCCCAAAATGAAACTTATACCAAAGATAGAATGCATTTAACTGTATAACATATATTTTTCCCAATAAAATTAAAGATACATTTTTTTAGATACTCGAGGTCAAAGGTCATACCTTGTGACCTTGGAATAAAAAAAATCAGTATTTTAAAATCTAACATTTTTTTATGCAAACTATGTTCCTTTAGCTTTAAAATAAGACCGACAGGAAGGTTCTGCCACAATTATTAGCTAAGAAATGATTTATTTTTTTAGAGCATGCGAGGGAATATTTTGCATTTTTTGTCAAGTTTGCAACCCTGCTCTGTGAATTTCATGAATAGCTGAGGGCTAAAATTTTGTGTATGAGTACAATTTCATGTGCTTTAACTTCTTACCAAATTTCAAGTACATCTGAGATGGTCGGGTTGGGAGCTGTGATGATTTGACATGGAATGACCCTATGATGAAAACTTTGAAGCAATATTGCTTTTCTGCAGAACACCGAAATCACCTAAAATCAGTGTTTCGTCAACATAAACATGGCCACTATCAGGAAAATAAAATTTAAAAAAATAAAATATTGACATTTTATGTTTGATTGTTCTAGGATACACAGAATTGGAGATATTTTCTTTTCTGCAGAACACTGAAATCACCTAAAATCGGTGTTTCGTCAACATAAAAATGTCTACTATCAGGAAAATAAAATTAAAAAAAATAAAATATTGACATTTTATGTTTGATTGTTCTAGGATACACAGAATTGGAGATATTTTCTTTTCTGCAGAACACCGAAATCACCTAAAATCGGTGTTTCGTCAACATAAAAATGGCCACTATCAGGAAAATAAATTTAAAAAAAATAAAATATTGACATTTTTGCATTCGAAATAAATGGTAGTTTCTATGATAAAAATACAAAAAATATTTGAAATGTTGCAGCTACCACCGCTGGACCACTACATATATCCCTGAGAGCACACTAAAAATTGTAGATGTTTAAATTTGGTCAATTTAACGTCTACAGATAACTTCAATGATTGAAGTTTGCTGTAGACCAATAATTGACCTAATGTAGACACGATAATAAAGTCCTAATGACGGATGCTGTCGACCACATTTGAAACCAAAAATTACCAACCAAAACAAATGTAACATAATATATTTTTAATAGCTCACCATTAGACCCGTTAAAATACTTATAAAAAACGGAATTACTGGTACATCGGCAAACATTATTTCGTCATTATCAGTCCATTACTGCGCTTAAACATTATCATCCGGTAGAAATTCCACTCATATGGCCAAGTTGGTTGTGCTTGCTTCGGCAGTTTTCTTTTGTTAAATCGTGCCCGTGCATGGAAACGCAAGAAACACTCGTAAACATGTACGGAATATTATTGGAGTGTAGTTGAAATTTATTATCTCAGTGTTATTTTACACACTCTAGTTACATAATATACAGTTGTCTTATGCATTCTTGTATTCTAAAGAATAATTTGGTTCCGGTTCATCCGCTAGGTACTTGTGTACTGAGGCTGTATCGTAGTGGTAATTGTACTTAGAAATTAAAGGCAATGGAATTATGTCCGCTTAGAAATCCGTATTTCTTTCTGTAGCATCTGCATTTTATTGTCTTTACAGATTTTCTCAACCGTAGAATACTTGTTCTCCGAAGGTACCAGTAACGTTACGAAGTTGTTAAAAAATACGTCGTTGAACGAAGGATCCCCTAAGTTTCAACGGGTGTTACTTTACTGCTAGCAGATATGGTACTGTAGTGGGGTATTTGGACCTTTTTCATGTAATTTATGCAAATTGAGGTTCCATTTTGTTTGGTTTGCATTATATTGCCGAGTGAATAACCGTGTTTGGCAACAAAATAGTGTGATATCGGTGAACTCTTTCTTTTCGTTTAAAATTTTGGTAGTGCATAGACAGTGTCTCCGAAAACGCTGAGGAAGTGCCATTGACTGTGTGTTGAGGTGCTGTTGTGTAAATTTTGTATAATTCATTTGCACTGGTCTTCTGGTAAATAAAGGTATTTATTATTATATTTTTGTTATATGTTGATGTTTCTAGCGTAATTCCTGTAGAAGTGGTTGGATTTGGTGTTTTTCAGGCATTTGTGACGAAGTCATTTTTTTGTAATAGTCAAATAAATTGTTGGTAGACGTGAGCTTTGTTCTACCACTACCACTGTAAGTTTCGACCACGCAGCGTAATTATTAGTTTACCCGATGATGACATCGTAGAAACGTGCGTAACGTAGTTAGTGTATTAAATATTAAACTACGTAGTTAGTAGGTATTTTAATATTGTGTGTGGAAAACCCAAGTTTACTGCCTTGTTACATGTTTGTGTTGATTATCGCACTACCGTGAAAACTATTTCTTTTAAATCTAGTATGCTGAAAACCTACATTAATGGTTACCAGTAGACCACGAATGGCGGACATTTGCACCTTATTTCGACCGCGTGCGGATGTAATGTGAACCAAAATAAGACGTTTACATACGGTATGAAGCAAAATTTATGGTTTGCTGTGTACCAGATGTAGACGTTAAAATTAGGTCTACATTAGGTTTGCTGCAAACTTTGCGAGGTTACCAGTAGACCACGAATGGCGGACATTTGCACCTTTTTTCGACCACATGTAGATGTAATGTAAACCAAAATAAGACGTCTACATCAAGGAATTCAGCAAACCTTATGGTTAGCTGAATACCAGATGTAGACGTTGAAATTAGGTTTACATTAGGTCTACTGCAAACTTTGTGCTCTCAGGGATGGATTGACCCAGATGTCATTTTGGGAAGAAGAGCTATTATAGGTATTACTAAATACCATACCATGGGAAGGACAAACATTGAAGGAAAATAAATAAAGAATATGCCATGCCATTGCCAAAAGGATACCTGTGTATACCATTGATTTAAAGAGCACTGCCTCTCAACTGAAATTTCATTATCAGAATGCTGAAGTTTAAAGGCAAAGAGCCCCTGATTAACACACTATAAACACTCACTGTACCTGAAAATACCAAATATATTGAATTATTTAAAGAAGTCAAATAATTGATTTCTCAAACCTTAGGACGGGAGTTGGTGATATGACATTTCGAAAAGAGTCTTCTCTGAGCTGGCTCAGCTGAATGTCATGAACTGCAGGGGCACCAGGACATGAAATAGTTTCCGGTGGAGGATTTAGGACAACCTGAGGAGCATCAGTTCTCCATGGTGTGGGCTGATGCCAGGCTAATGCTAGAGGGCATTCAGCAACCTGAGCATAGAGCGTTGCTCGGGATGGTATGACAATACAGTCTGGCTAAAAGGAAATGTAATCCAGAATGAAGGTAATCAACCATGAAACATTTCAAAAACTATGCAACAAAACAAAGTATATTTCATTTATACAGACTAAATAAAGACTCAAACTAACTAGTTGGTAATCAAGGAAAAATGTACACAGGCATGATTACTGTACTTATAGTTGATATAAACAGCAGCTTACTATGGGATTATCCATCATACAACTTACCTCCAATAATTCCTTATGAGCATGATTGAACGTGCTTATTGCGCCTTCTCCAATCAGTTCTGTATCAAATACTTCTGTGACTAAAATGTTGGCTCTGTGCTTCATATCACCATCTTTCCCCACAATTATTTCGGTGGACCTCTTGGGTATTATTTTAATTTTATCAGCTAGTTTGTTGCCACTTATTATCCTTCGAGCACACTTTGCCATAGGCGGGAAGGCCTAAAATATAAGTTCGTTCAACTTTATACCCCATACTTAATGAGGAGAAGACTGGAGAGGTAACTAGGTACCTATTGTACGATCCTAACAAGTGAGAATTCGTTTCATACCTCACAGGCAACAACTGAGTCGGCTCCACATTTAGCTGCCATCATAGCTAAAAGGCCTGTTCCAGTTCCAATATCAAGGACATGGGCGCACTTCCCCATTTCATGCATTTTGTGTACAGCAGCTTTAACAGCGACATGATACTTGCGATTCTACAAATTAAAAGTGGTTAGATAATAACAGACGTGAGTTACATTAAATTAAAACCAACATAAAACACCCCATACTCTTTCACTATCATGAAGCATGTCAGCATATCCTGATCTAGCCACTTCTTGATGATAATCATAATCTTCATCCACCTGCTCCCATTCCATTGTACCGAGGAGAGGATTATATCTCATTTTGAACATGCGTCGCACCGTATATTTAAGCACTTTTTCTACGAATCTGCTTGATAACGTAGCCAGGGCTTCCAAAAATTTACAAATAAAAAATTGTACCGCAATATTACTGAAAACCTCTCCGGGCTCTTGTTTACTAACAAGCCGGACACAAAATATAAATGGAATTGTCAACACAAAATCAGCACAGAACTTGCTTTCTATAACGGTAGATAAAAGCACAGAGAATTACTGATGACAATAACTACAACAAAAGCGCAAATACATTTCCTCAAATTTTCTTGCATGAGCCGCCTAGTCCTGCCATGCCCATGCTTGAGAACACGAATTTCCCCTAATGTTTAAATAAGCAGAATAAAATATCAAGAAAAATTGTGGCTCAACATAAGTTGTTTAAAATGTAAATAATAATTTTTAGTGGTAGACAAAATCCATAATTTAAATGATTCAGCACAACTGACAGTTATACAACTGTCAACGATTAACTACTACTTCATGACCAGTGCGCAGCATGGCGACTTCCACCGGAGGAGTGGGTAAGTCCTTTAATTTTCCTTTATTCGTAGAGCAATTTATTCAATTACCTCAACCTAAATAATATAAAATAAGTGTTTAAATATCTTAAGTAAATTTAAAAACTTGTAGATTGAGGAATTCGCGTGGCTGACGTTTAACCGACGTTTTTCATCGTGATCCACCTTACCGGTGTACGCCGCACCCGCCATTTTTCTAATAATACAATATTTTGTCCGTCATCAGCTCACTAATTTTAATATCTATGGATTTTGTAGATTTCACGTGTTGTGTTGGAAATTAAGATGCTACACTGGTTAAGGCGACCACTCCGTCAAATTACGTAGAGCTTCACCGCGTTCTATTTGTCCGGTGATCGTTAAATTTTTGAAATTTGCCTTTCAATCATGGTTTTGAACAGATTTTTTCCCCTGCTATTTGCCAGTGGTCCCTCGGAATTTTCGCCTTTTGGAAGAGTTGGAGCAAGGCCAGAAGGGCGTCGGGGATGGCACCATCAGCTGGGGACTTGAAAGTGATGATGACATGACTCTAACGCATTGGACGGGAATGATAATTGGGCCACCAAGAGTAAGAAGTTTAGAAATGATACCAACTGAAACCTGTAATGAATCGGGTGATGTATGACTCTCTAAATGGTTTTTGTCACTATCTTTCAGACGCCGTATGAAAATAGAATGTATAGCTTAAAAATTGACTGCGGGGAGCGGTATCCAGATGATCCACCGAGCTTAAAGTTCATATCTAGGATCAATATGAGTTGTGTCAACAATTCTTCTGGAGTGGTGAGTGATTCCATTATGATTGCCTTTTATCACTCAGAAAAAAGTTAGGAAGCCTTGTTTCACTTCCTTTGTGGAAGGAAGGGACCCGATACTTCATGACTTAATTGGATAATAATCTCTCCTATGTCATCTGTTAGCGTGTTGTCGTAACTGAAATGTTTTCATTTAACATTGTGGTGAATACCCTCTAATGCGTGACTTTCTTCCGGTGAATTTTAGGTTGACAATAGGGCGGTCCCAATTCTCTCCCGTTGGCAGAGAGAGTACACCATCAAGACGGTTTTGCAAGAATTGCGAAGGCTCATGACTCTCAAGGAAAATATGAAGCTGTCCCAACCGCCTGAGGGTAGCTCGTTCTAGTTGGGCGCCCACCGCCTTCTTCCATGGCCGTGGTCGGAGGGTGGGTCACGCGGCTGAAGGAGGCCTAGGGCGTGAAGCCTAATGTGAGGAATGGTGATGTGGTGGTTAAGCTGGCAGTGATGGAAGGTTCGGATGTGCCGTCGCTTTCAGCTCCGCCCTTTTTTGCGTTCCGTTGCCGTCTCGGTACCGCCCTCCCGAGTGGAATCCCTTCAAAATGCGGTTTGTTGTATTTAAAAAAAAAAAGGAATGTATTTATGGGAGTATATCCCTAGGTTGAATAAATTATGATTTTAAGCCAAAGGCCATGAGAGGAATCAATATTTAATTACTCAAGATAATTTGCACCTCTTTCCCCGCCTTTATCATGGATGGTGTAATGTTTATTACTTTGTGCACACAACACCATTAAGGGCACCTAGCTTCCATTATAGTTTGAAGTTACACTTTAAGTTCATCCTGCATTATTCGTTTGTTCTGGCATATCCATGATTACTTCCATAAGGACCTGAAAGCATTCCTATCACTATTACGCAGTCTCCCCTGTAGCTGGGTGCTTGCTCATTGCGAGGTAGGCGAAGAGGTAATTGGTAATTAAACATAGTGAAAGAAGAAATTGTGACTCTCGAATATTTTATAAGCATATGGGGAGACTGAAGCAGGCTGATGATAAGAAGAAATCTACAAGGATTTCACTTTTTGGACATTGCTTTTTGTAGTTCGCAACTCAAATCCTTGCTATCAAGAGAATCGAGTGAAATTTGTGGCCAATTGTCTATTGCTTTTAATGTAAATATATGCAAATAGGATTCAATACATTATTTTGCTGGTGTATAAGATCATAATACAGGAGAGGATTGAAATGCTGTTTGGCATACATGCTCATATCATAACTATTTTGGCAAGTCAACCTTGGTTGTTTTCTTGCTGGGTGGTTTGCCCATAGGATCGCACTAAGGGCTCCTCACTTTCAGCTTGAGATGATAATGAGGGTGTTTTGGACTAACTTAATACTGCCCCTCATTATTTAGCAGTGGGTGTGATAGTGGCATTGAAGTCAGTGTACTAATGTATTACTGAAGAAATGCAAAAAATATTAAAGTATGGTTTAACACAAACCAATCTGTTTTATTGGTAATGCATCAGTCCCAGTCAGTCCAGAACCCTGACTGCCAACTGATAAGCATCGCTTTGAGCTTGCAGTTGGGTTTCGTCTGGATTAGGTGAGGTCAAGGCTTAACCTGAATTTCTTTTTTGCTATTGTTTTTTTTAAGGTGATTGTGAGAAGTCCTAATTTTAAGCTTGATTATTTTTCCTCAGTTTTATTTTTGTAAATTTTTGCTTAGGAATTATATTGGTTACCATTGTGTCTTACATTGTGTATGGATGAAAATGTAAAACCAGATCAACAAATGGGTGGTCGTATTAAAATGAAATGGTATTTCTCAAAAAATCATCAATACTCTAACAGTCACCCAAGCCTCAACATTGGGGATTGTGTATTTCAGCTCTTGTTAATGTAAGCACTTGAAGGCAGATTAGTGATCACTGGTTGATTGACTTGTATTATTGTCATTAAGAACTAGCGCGATCCATGAAAACTAATTGCTTGTGTTCAAATTGTGTATAGTGTTTAACTCATGATTCCTCAACTGGTCACCTAAGTGACATTATTTTGATTTGGGAATGGTGATATTTCTGTTGACAGTTCTGTGTCATGGGAAATCCTGCCCATTGTTGGGCCATTGACCACCTACTAAGTTCACTACAATATATATACTTTTGCTTCTGGTCTCATTATTTAGTGCCAGTGAATTGTTAAAATGGGATAACCATTAAAGTTTCAAAAGACTTACAACAGTGATTTCATTCTCTACCACACTTCTTGTAGTAATCTGTTCTCTTGTTAGAGGTATCATTTCTACAATTTTGGGATTAAGCAGTGGAATAGCTTATGATTTAACTGGTCTTATGTGATATCATCTTAGATTAAATAAACTTTTTTTTATGACCTAACCTGACTCTTCGAGACTGAGAATGCATTGGGTGAGTTACAGTTTTAGGCATGGTAGGTACTTTCTGTTAGGTGAACATAACACAGAAAACTCTCTAAATCCTTTCTGTATGGTGACAATGAACTCATGTACACCATTAGGTTTGCCTAATTATTTGATTGTTGGTACCTAAGCACTTATCTTAGTCAGAACTTCTCTGTGTGTTTTAGTGAAATTTCTTTACTTTAGACAATGTGTTACGACTTGTTAATAGGGTTGCCAACTCTTGAAGAGTTAATTACTGTAATTACCCATTTTATGAGTAAGAAACTGTGGAGATTATTATAAGCTTAATTACGACTATTCCAGAATGTGCATTCATCACAAATGTACAACATTACTGCCCTGTTTGATCACAAAGGTTCAAGGTTTACCCAGAAATATATTTTTGAATGATTTTACTTTAACTCAGCAAAATGCTAGACATAAGGTGGGTGAGTGAAGTCAATTGAATATGGAGAGGATCATTCGGAAAACAATGAGTTTCAAACCCTTGTTATTGTGCTTTCTTATCAAGAAGCATTCCTTCACTAGTTGTTAATATTCAGCATGTCAAGTGGATGTGCTGCTGAGTGAAAGCTGGAGGAAAACACCTCGGTCTGGGAAGTGGGAGATTTATCCGATTCTTGGAGGATCCTGGGGAACCAGGAGAGTTGGCAACTCTTTGTTTAAATAGTGCAAGGAGAACTTTTGATGAGTGTTGAGTATTAAAGGACATCAGATAGAATAAGAAATGGGAACATATTCCATCCTGCTATTTGAGACTTTTTTTCTTGGAAAAACAAACCTTAAATTTTTTGCTTATTAATCTCTCTCCCTTCTGGCTTGGAAAATATTTTGTTGCAGAAATTCATCAGGTGATAGGAGTGAAGTTATGACATAAGGGGCACCTTGAGGCTACATGGGGTAGATATTCGGTCATAACAGGATTTGTTCTCTTTCCTCTCTTTTATCTTTAAACGTAAGTTTTGAGCAATCTTTTGCATGTGGGAGAGTAAATAACTTATGCCAATTATCATGGTAGCTGTTGAATTAGGTTTTGTAATGCTATAACTGCTGATGATTCATAGTTAAATCATGAATTTCAAACTGCTCATCTCAGAAAAGTTTTTAAGTTGACTTTGTCGCTATTTTTCCGTATACACACATGGGCAAGCAATTTCTGTGTTATGATGCAACACAATAGGAAGCTGCTGTAGGGAAGAAATGCTCTTACTTCAAATGGTTTGACAAAAATTAAGGTTTTTGTCTCCTCATTATTTTTTAATCTGCTCTTCTTGAAATTGATGAGTAATTTTAATTAATCTTGAGATAAGAATGACATCAGAGGTTAGATTCAAAATATCTTTCATTGCCAGACTGATGCACATTGACCTTGATATTTCAAGCTGCTCTGAGATGAAGATGAGGTCCCCTAGCTGGATTTATTTTGGTATATATTAAGTTTTTTTTATCTATGAAGGGGACATGTCTTTTCACCTTCATTAATCTCTCTTTTGCAACTGGTGTGGTCATGTATAAACTTAAAAGATTATGCTTCTTTGGGCTCCATGAATACCCACACACACCATGAACGCAAACAGCCACAGTGATTTACCTCCTTTATTATCAAAATATAGAAGTGAGTTTCTGAATTTTTCCCAAGAGGAATGTTTCATTTAATAAGTTCACATTCACATATTTTTGCTCTTTGGGTGACATGTGAGTTATTATACATCATCCTTTCCTTTCATAATGGCTGATCATAAGTGTAGGTGAATTCATTGATACTCTTAAAAGATTCTGGCACTTAAAAAGAGAGTATGATCTGTAACTTTTGGTAGTACTTTAATGCCATTCCCAAGACATTTCTTGCATTTTAAATTCATGGTATGCGTTACAATTTTCCATTAGTTGCTGTAGGAAACATTTTCTATTTAATGTCAATGAGTGGTCACTAACTTCTTAATAACACAAATATCTTAGACCGGTTATATCGTGGTTAGTGTGTCATGAGGCTCTGGCAGAGTGCTTTCATTTCCTATTCACACACTTGGAAATGGAATTTTTGATCTTTTTCACAAGTCATTATATGTATCACTTACATGAAAGAAAACAATAGTATGAATAGACTATAGGAGAATGTTTCATTTTACATCCAAGAAAGTTAGTCCTATCGGATACAGTAGTAAGCCTTACGTGTAGATTATACATTCTTTAGCCAATGAGCAGTTTTAATCTAGGAAAATAAAGGGGATGAGGAATTACTTTGCTGTTTTAAAAAGAATAAAGGATTTAAACAATGCTTCACAGATTTGATAGTGTGATCATGCTCTTATATGTGAACACAGGGAGAATGATATTCATTCCCATCTTTTACGACAAAAAGTTCTCAAATATAGACCATTCAAAAAATATGAACCATATGAGAATAAGTGAACTGATCTTGAAAATTTGAGGAGGTAATTGGTATGCGACTGCATCCTTAAGAATTCTTTCTGCCAAAAGAACATGTAGTTTTCCCTCATCTACACTATCCTACCATCCCATTCATATCCTTATTCTTCACTTACACTCTTTCTGCCACTGTTGGATGTGTCAATTAATGAAATATTAAATTCCCAATTGAAATGGTGCCTAAAGATACAGTACTATTCAATATCCACAGAATTATTTCTAATATAAAGAACTGGAAATGGTACTCACAGTATAAAACATAACTGAAACTTCTTTAAATGTTACCTGAATCAGCAGATCTATGCAGATGGTTAGCAAAACCAAACTGTCAGCAGCTGTGCTTTTCCGGTAAAATATTATGAAGGACTACCTCTAGTTGATTCTGGATATCATTTCAGAGAATTTTCACTGGAGTGAAATAAGAGGCAATACCGTTTAATAACAGCAGTTAAGCACAAATTAATACTACTACATTTAAAATGAAATTTTGTGAAGTTATTGAGGAGGATGTCTGTGGCATACATGGAGATTAATCTATTAAGAGTACTGTATTACCTACATGAAACTAGCTTTAACTCTGCGATTCAAACTGAAATATGGATGTTAAGGATTGACTGGACTTTAATAGTAAACCTATGACATTCCGTCAAAAATTGCTCGTATGGCTTAGGTCACCTAGAGGTGGATGTTAATAGTTAGCCAGAAATTAAAATAATAGTACACCGATGACAGATTGTCATAATTTACTCCTAGGCTCAACAAGGTTGTACAGTAAAACCTCGCTTTTACGTCCCCGCAATTTACGTTTTCCCGCCATTAACGACTTTTTCTTCATGTCCTAATAATGTCCATATACCCGCAATGTAACGTCTTCCCTTTATTCACGCTAGCAAATTCTTGAATGGTTCGCCATTTACGTTTTACGAGACGATTTTGCCGTGGTTGTCGTCCTGGTTGCATAACTAGTGGTTGGACTCAACGCTCCGTGAAAGACAAAGTAAAAACTCATGCAGTAAGTTACCACTATGAAAGAGAAATAAAATTTGCCCAGATATACCTCCATTTATCGTGACCTCGCTCATCTGTGCAATTGTAATGCCGCGAGGGATTACAGTACACGTACGTCGTTTTTCTCGCGATTGTTGTTCAGGTTGCATAACTCGCGGGATGGCTGATGCTATCGCATTGGTGATGAAAATTTTTCATTTATTTAAGAAGTGTATGCTTTTCAGCATTTGTGGTCTTGTCTTTCTTTTTTGGAGGCATTAATACAGATTTTTAAAAATCCTCCAGCCAAATTTCATCCTCATATATCCTACGAACACACACCCTTAAAATCATCTCATTCTTCCTTAGCTCGATTCTTAAGTAGCTTTGATAGAATATCACTATAGTCTCCACCTTCTTTTCTCATAATATTTACCCTAACTTACTAGCATGGTTGGATCAAGACTCCTGGCCTCAGTTCATCCTTATCTATGTCATTCTCCTCTTCTATTCCCAAGTTCCCTTGTCTATCATTAATGCCATGCAGTTCTTTTCACATTTTCCTTACCCCTATGCTGAATCTCTTGTAAGTTCTATCAGCAGCTCTCCTCACTTAACAGTAATGAACAGTGTCTTGACTACTCTAGTGTCTACTACACCATCCCCCCCCTCCATCCTTTCTGAACTGCTTGCTGTTCTGCATCTTCCCTCATACACCTGTAAACTAATTCCTGATATTCTCTCCAATTTACAACTGTACAATTTTTTCACACTCTTCCTAATCTTGGCCCAACCATATGTAATCTAGTTAATATATCTCCCCATGTCCCCATGCATTTCAAATAAGAGATTTTGGCATTATTAAAGAGGTTTTGTTGGAACTATATTTCAATTTTAAACTTGTCATTCAATGAAAGCAAGAATTAGGCAGGCAAAATCAAGAAGCAAGACTCTTTCAGGCATAACTTTCATATAAAATTGCATACCCTCAAATTACACTTTCCCGCGATTTACACTTTTTTCTCTAGTTCCCCTCAAAAGTGTAAAAGAGGGGTTTTACTGTATTTCAAAATTTACTGCCATTACAGCTGTTAAATAACATCACAGTTTCTTACCGTGAATCTACTGGTGCTTCCTTGTTGCAGTACATTGGTAGAAGGGTCCCCTAGATTTATCATATAAATACAGTTATAAATTGAAAACTCTGAAACTGAGCCATCCCACAGTTTTCTTGTCTCTTCATCTAGAGTTCATATTTAGTGCAATATCTCACTACTGTCACCACAAAACAACAATGGTCCCAGAAAACAAGAGAAAAAGAGGTAGTGGTTTTAATTTGGCTCTGAAGGGATAAATTGAGCTAAGAAGAAGGCGAGAGAGCATGTCTTGGGATGCTGTGCAAAGATTTGGCAAAATAAACAGTAGTAAACTGGAATTAGCAAGGGGAAACTTCAACATCCTTGTTCCCTTACATGCCTTAACTAACTTCAATCCCAATATTCAGCCTTGCATGTTTTCAATTTATTTTTAAATTTTCCTGACAGCAAAAGTACTAATTCAAGAAGCTACTTTATAAAATCTTCAATATTATGAGACATTCAAACATACCAAGGATTTTTTCTTATTTTTCATTTCAACTCAAATTCTTGTAATTTACTCCTTCCTGGAATTTATTCAATTATTACCATCCGACTGTTATGCAGACTTTTTGAAAAGTTTTTTTCTCCAAACTTCATAAACTCGTCTCCTGTTTGATACCCACCCACTCATAACTGAACTTGAGGAATCCGTGTGGGACATTGGTGATAACGTTTCAAATCTATGCTTCCGATTCTTCCAGTGTATGGGGCTTCATCCAGTACATCTCATCTTTTACCTAGCCCCTTAAGAAAAGTCATAGTGTGTCAGGTCTGGTTTTTTTGCAGGCCATTCCTGAGGTCTGCATCAGTCTTACACAGGAAATATGGCCCAATGACATTTGTAATCATCATTTCACTCCAGATGGTCACTTTTGGACAAGAACTTTCTGTCACACACCAGGATCTTATGCCAACCATTAATGGCAATTGTGTTGATTGATGAAACCTTCCTCATGAAATACGGCCTTGTCACTCCAGAGGATGTTTTGAAACAGTTAAGTCCAATCCTCATGCCAACCCAGATTCAACTCACTGTATTCCATTCTGCAATTACAGTCTTCTGGTGTCATCTGCACATAATGGGGTTGTTTGCATGGGAGGTAATTCAGTTCTTTCTGTAATATCTGATGTACCGCATAGCTTAAGAGTCCACTTTTGCAAGCTGTCTAACATTTTTGATTTAGCCGGATTACGATTGAACATTTCCTATACAATCCCCGTATTTTACACAGGCCAAGACCCGGATGGATGGCCACTTCTTCCTGCATCCTTAACCGAACCTGTGGTCATTAGCTTCATGTGTCAATTCCTAATGGGGTCGTTTACCATATTTTTTTTATTGCCGAATATGATAGAGTTTGTAAAACAAAAAGACCCGTATTTTTCCGTTTTTTGATCCGTCAATTATTTCTTGAGTTACAGGCGTCGAAAAACTAATGTTCTTAACCCTTTCGGAAAAGTGGGTGTGGTGCAACCTCTGACGTATAACGACTTCGTCCAGTCACAACTGAGCCCGCGAAGCTACTTCGCCTTATCGCAAAGGGGGGGACACAGCTGACTCTGCCAATCGGAGCAGTTAAGACAGCATCTGTGCAAGCAGACCTTCCGAGAATCCCCCTCCACTCCCTCCCCTTCCCATACGAGCAGTCAAGGACGGGAGGAAAGTGACATCAATGTTATCACAGCAGCGTTTTCGGTGGGCGTCACCTTTTGCTTATTTTAATTTTTGATTTATGAGTGAATGGTTATGGTTAGAAGATTAATTTTTTCACTAAATTTCTTTTTTCGTTTCCATCTAACAATTTCGTGTACAAATTTGCAATTTCGGTTCCGAGTAAACGCCCCCATTGTCCCTTAACTGTTTGTGGCATTTTTTCTCTTCAGCATACGCCACCATCTCTGAACTAGATCTATGGAATTCCACACTTCATAGTGTGAAGCAATCTGCACTTATTCACTAACTGATGGGCAATCAGCCATCTTTGAATTTGCTGTGCATCTCCTCTCATGGCTACAGTCTGCACTATGAATGTGGCCGGTGCAAGATTTCAAATCCAACTTAATGATCTTTAAGAACACAACTGCTTTCATTATGATTCCATTGAAATTACAAATTCTACAGTCATTTAATAATAGGTACCTTGTTATTTCCTGTACATAGTGTATTCTACCTCAGTACCCCAAGTAGGTGGGTTGAACTTCGAACTTGACCCTTTTATAGATAAGTTCTATGCTCTTGCATGGGAAATCAAAATTGAAATATTTTGATTGTTTGCAGTATTGGAATAAAAGAAAAAATGAGGGGGAAAAATATGTCCACCAGGTCTATAATGCCTTTTATCTTAGGAGGCACAAACCTAAATTAAAGGATGAAATGTAAACAAACAAGTAGGTAATTAGCATATTTTCTGGGCAGATATCTATACAGAGTAAATATTTAATAAGTTACTGACAGTGTGACATTAATACCATTTCATTATCTGCAACATTTCTTCATGACCTAAATTAGGATCGATGAGAAGTTTATCTTACAAAGCTTATCTAATACATTAATCAGCCTTTACACTCTTCAGTATAAAATTCTGATGCAAGTCAGTTAAATACACTAATTTTCAATGAGGGTTGCCTCAGCATAGGGTTTCCTTCAAGGCAACATGGCTTTCATGTACTTAGAAGAGATGAAATTTAACTTGTTACTGTTGTTGAAAGCAATAAATTTACTCTTAGAAGCATAATTTTCAACCATCTACCAGGTAAGGTAGGATTAGAATGACATTTGGTATACCAATGTGGAGAAAAGTCAAGGAAGCTAATGTCATATCTTCCCTGACAGAAATTAGCAACCAAATTTGTATTGCCATGAATCACTACAAATTAACTTTTAAGAAATAGGGGCAAATATGCTTGACCCATTACAATTCAATAGCTAATGAATTCATGTTTTCTAGCCTTCTTCTTACGACACAACTTGAGCTGGTTTGACCTACTTATATAGTCATTTGTAGGTATTCAACACAGGCTCTCCAACTGGCCTACTTTTAGACACTTAGCTATTGAACTGTATAAAGGGGTACCAACTAATCTACAAAGTTATTTACAAGCAGTAACAGTTCAACAAGTTTTTAGTGCGATCAAATGCATATACATATATATGTACATGATTAAGGGCCAACAATGGAATAGTCACTGTATAATGGATTTTTTGTCTAAGAATTATGGAAATTTATCATAGGTAATTAGTTTTAAATATTCTGCTTTAATTATATAATGAATTAAAATCCTAGAAGTATATTGTAGGAAAAAGCACTAGGTTTCTTCACTTTCTTAGCAAATATCAATAGGCCTGCAAGCTATCATAATTTTAAAATCAATGATCCTTTTATTGTGCCTCACAAAAAAATATTTCATAGAATAATTAAAATTTTTTAAAACATGAATAGTCAAGCGTACATCATTTTTTGTGGTGACCTCTTGTTGCTTTTTCTTTTTGCTTCTTAATGTGCTTCTTCATTTTTGCCTTCCTCTTCTCAGCTTTTTCGGCCTTAACAGCATTTTTCCTTTTCTACAGCAATGAAATAAAGATCTTATATAGTATACTAACTTAGCAACAATGGACATTTCTACATTTAAAACAATAGAATACACAACACATAAATGACAGAGACCACAAAACTAAGTAATAAGATGAAGCCATATTAGATCATTAAAATCATCAAGATACCCTAAAATTATGAACATACTGCTTTTCATGTGGTAAAAATTATTACAATGCAGATTTTTTTAACAATAGTTTTCTAAACAATTTAAGAACATACCATAGTTGAGAGGATACCATGTCAATTTGAGCAGGATGGATTCCAGTTCAAAGATTGAAAAATACAGAGAAAATATAGATATTGTGAAACATTCCACAACATTCATCTAATAACAACAAATTAAGTTCTATACTACATTCATAATTCCAATCAAGCACTATAGACACAGCAATCATGGTGACATCAATTATTTGTTCATGGTCGTCCATGGATAGACAAACAGTCTTGAGGTTGTTTCTCAAGAAACAAATTTCACAACTGAAAACAGCATTAAATCACGGACATAGCAAGGGTGGATGCCTGGAAATAGAACAGGCTATTTTTCCCACAGTCAGTCATGCTTTTGATTAAATTTCCATGCAGTTCCTTTCGTTACATAATGTGATTTTCACAGTGAATCTCACCATGCATCAAGACTATACAATGGCAAATATAGTGCACAATGGCATTTAGATAGACTCAAAGAGGTTTGCATAGAATAGCATCCCTAATCTCTCCAGACCTGGTTTCAGTTTTTGCAGTCCACCCATCTTAGGAAATAGGCATTGAAATTATTCCAGAGAAAATAAGCCCCAAGCTAAATGCATTCTTCTGCCCAAAAAAACTTTGGTTAAAGCCTTAGGTTTATCATTTATCTCCCTTCATCCTTTTCATGCATTTATCCAGAAAACATAGACCTGCAGTTGCAAATGTAAAAGCACTGACACAGCTCAGTGTAGCATACCCTCAATTGGCCCCTTGATAGTACATCAAATGGCTTTTAACATTTTCATTCTTGAGTTGAAGAAAGCACTTCATAAGTGTCAAAGACTAGAAGTGCCTAAGTGGCTAAGTTTTTAAATAAAGGTAAACATTTATCTGAACAAACTCTCCAATGCTAATAATGACAGTAATTCAATCATAATACCATATTTGCACCAATCTATGACAGTGTTTTTTCCCTTCCGGATCTCCAAAAAGTGTCTTACAATCAGAAGCAAAATCTTCTACTTCAATTGGATTGCATCATTTAGAGATTTAAGTTTACCAGTGCCACTATGCACGTAGTAAAATACAGTTAAAGTTTCATCAACGTTACCTCAAATCACAAAATGCTTGTAAGACTGGTTAAAATTTAATTGGATAAAAAAAAAAGCATCAATGTTGTGGCGGTATAAACTGAAATGTCTGCACATTGGATTCAGAGCTACATTACAAATGAGTTTTAATTTAGCCAGATATATTCAGATAGATTAAGTCAGATGTGATCACACCCTTGTGGTTACCAATTTGGAGCATCTTATTTGGAGTAACATAACAAACGAATCATGATTTTCCATCAACTAGAAAGATTCAGTCACAGTCTGCCATTGTGGTATAAACTGCAAAAATGTGGGTGCATTGGAATCGGAACAATGTTATGAACACATCTTAGTTTTCAGCCAATTAGAGAGGTTCATAAATGATCCACTGCTCTAGTATAAACTACAACAATGTCAGCACATTGGATTTTGAGCAATGTTAAGAATGCATCTTATAATGAACAGACAATATACTTGGTTATTCCACATAAATTTATTCTTAAATTTCGACCCATGTTTCGACATGGAACGTCATCATCTGTCAAAACCCAGGTCATTATTTAAGAATAAATTTATGTGGAATAACCAAGTATATTTTCTGTTCATCATGAGTTCAAAATTCCAGCAAGTCATGCCTGAAACCATTGATTTTATTAAATGCACCTTAGTTCATTAGAGAGATAAATTCAGCTACAATCACACCCTTAATGGTGCGTTTACTCATAGCAGTCAACAACAAAGCCCAATACCCATGTGTGAACACCTAATGCGAGGCGAGGTCAGTCGTTGAACACTTTTGGTTCATATTCAAGATATTGGCAAACAAAAAGCTTCAAAATTAAATTGTTTCCCTTGTGAAGTTCGAAAAATAGGGGCGGTCTTAGAATCGGGTTTGCCTTTGACTGTGCAAATATGGTACTAATTCCAATACCCCTTACAAATGTTAGCATGCAGAAAATGCTGCATATGTCAAAAGGAATCAGAATGAACATTTCAAACTTTGTGTCTTTCCCCTGTTAGAGAAATTTGTCAATAGTTTTCAAATTCTTTTTTAGCATACTTACGCAGGGCTGATCACATGATTAAATTGGACATTTTCAATTGAATATTTTCATTGCATTTCAGATAATCTTCTAGCCATGAGAGAATGAGAAGATATGTTAATAGTTAATAGTCCATTTGACCTTTGACAAGACAAACTTTGAGTGTGTGATTGAAGGAGTGTGACAAGCTTTTAAGGAGACTAAGGCCATTAATTGCCCAACCTTCTCCTAGAATTATTAATATTCAAACTCTGCATTTATTTCCTAGAAAATTTTTGAGATGCAACTCAAAAGATGGCACTAATGCAACTGAACCAGGAATTATTAGTAGTACGCTTTTATCAAGAAAATTTTCTCATACGACCATGGGCAACCATCATTCTACTTCCAAGATAAATTACAATTACCTTGCGTAAATCCTGACATCTTTGAAGAGATCTACTCTTATCGGGCCAACCTATATATGTATACAATAATAGCACAATTATGGCTTAGTTCTTAATGGAAAAGGCATATTTGAAGAAATTCCCTCAATAGAATTCATTACTTTAGCTACACTGTTTTGAAATATGTAATTACCGCATTTGACAGCATATAAGATCTCAAGAAACCTCCAATTCTGTAGGATGTGTTTCTTAGATGGAACCTTCACCTACAAGACCCATGGAACCATAGTTTTGGAAAAAGTTCATTTTATACTGTCAAATACTGTATATTTAGAGTAAGAAACTTAAAAAGCAATATAAATATCCCCATCTCAATTTTTTTCTTTCATATAATAATCTTTGGTTACTTTTCTTAAGGGGCCGTGGGACATAGCTGTTTTCAGACCTATTTTTCGTAGAAGATTGCTCCAACAGGATTCTAGATATTGGAATGCAGTTTTCAGTAATTAAAATAGAAAGATCAAACTATTACCCTATATTCCTAGATTTTAAATAATAAGCCTTGCTTACAATATATCTCAATGCAAAAATAGACCTTTTTGTTTCAATTATTGGGAGACAGAGGGGCCATTTTTTAACTTTCATTATTCTAGGATACAAGTTTCAAGCTTAGTCAGTTGAATCCTTGAAAATTATTGTTTTTAATTAAAAGACATGCTGTTGAGATACTCGGAAAGTAATTTATGTTTTTCACCAACTTCAGCCTAGGGATACCCCTCGAGCATCGTGCAAATCCCTAAACAGTTCACATATTCTCCGCCGCCTGCGATGCTCAAAAAGTGGCACAGTCCCTCTACCCTATAACGGTGTGCTTGAGGAAGAAGGGGTGTTGCAGGCTTTGGGGAAGGGGAAGTGAAGGTGGGCAGGAAGGAGAGGCAATTGATGGAGTGTCTGATTTACTGACCTGTTTTTCTTGAGTCTCTGTTTAGGTTGTCATGCTCGGGGTGTCTAGTAATAGTCAAACTGACTAATTGTCAAGTCTTGACATGTCATCGGAAGCGTACCAATATCGGAAAATGAAAGTACTCAAACTGACTAATTGTCAAGTCTTGACATGTCATCGGAAGCGTACCAATATCGGAAAATGAAAGTAGGCAGTCGCCTTAAATTTTCGGCAGCGAGGAAAAAAAGAAAGGGTGAATTTTTGGCCAAGTGGAGGGAAGAAAAAAAATAAATATTGTCATTTTTGGTGAAAACCTTATTTGCATTTTTATGTAACGATATATGTATGTATATGTATCACAGCTTGGAAATTTCCAAAAAAAATTAACTGATTAAAATTAAAAGTTAATCTCTGTAAAAATTAATGAGTTAAAGTTAAAAGTTACTTTTTAGGTTACTTTTTGGTGGATTAGATGCTGTGGTGATAGAGGCCTTGATGGTTTTTTGTTTTGACAAACAAAGCAAACACTGAAAACTGTCATTGCAGTTCCTTCCATCAGTATCCATTTGTTTTAAAATATTCGAAGTGGGGATTTTCATTGCAATTCCATTTAGTGTCCAGAGTGTTGTTGGTCAGGTTTCCTAGTTTCTGCTGAAAGGATTCAGTGATTTTTCTGAGATGGAGTACCAATTCTGGGATTTTTAAGTTGTCGTGAATGTAAGAATATCTGACAAACCATGGTGCACCTGTAATTTGCCGTAAAAGATTGTTCTGAGCAGTACTTTAAGGTTAGTTTTTGATATCGATCCCCACATTGCGATGTGAAGTATCCCTTCACAATTGTAAAATTGCAGTGGAAACGGCTTAGTTAGAGTTCGGTTGAAAGTTCATGGCACCTGCGCAGAAACCCATTTTCGGCCAAGGATAGTCTATTTTGAAGAGTGGCAGCTAGAAAGGTGTGTGGGTGAAAGTGACCATTCTCTTTCGGGACTTCACTGAGACCACTTGCGTTCGCTGCCAACCTTACTGCTTTTGCTTCGCCTTTACAGTAATTTTTTTTTTAGTTTTTATAGCTCTTTGATATTTTACGTAGGTTAGATATTTCAGCTTTTGTTTTTTCTCAGTATATAAGCATAGAATTAGTTCCTTTACTTTAGGCTTTATTTAATTTTCAAATTTTTCTTCAGCTTTTTAGTACTATTTTTCATTTGTCAGTTCTTGTCTTGTATGATAATTAGTGTAGTCAGTTAGTTTTCTAAGCTTATTTTGTTCAAATACTTACTGTTCATTTTGAAGGTTTTTTGCTTGCATTTTTTCTTTTAGTTCACTGACATAGATTTGGGTAAGTAATTTATTATGGCTTTTTTTATTAAAGCATTTTTTCTTTTAGTTCACTGACATAGATTTGTATAAGTAATTTATTATAGCTTAATTAGATGCTGGGGGTGTGCCTGTGCACCCTCTTTTGCAATTCACTGGGGGCTGATGTATTGATGACACGATGTCGCCAAGTAAGGCAAATGCAGACTGGCACATTGTAACAGATACGTTAGTTTGAATGAGCCCATCCCCCTCGTTATCCATCATAGGTTTTTAGGCCACCCTTCTTTCTCGGCTTCAACTATGTAATACTGACGACATGATGTCACTGAGCAAGGCATATGAGCCCTCCAGGACATTGTCTTCGCGTGGTTTCGTATTTTCTAATCTGAGGGTGCATTCCTAAACTTTTGGCGGTCACTCCCCTCAGCCCCACTTTTGTTTGGATGTATTTGGCTCCGCATATTCATTGCATTCTTACACAACTACCCTTGCATTCTTAGACACCATTTTATTTTCCCATTCGTCTGTTGGGCAAGCTTTGTGCCCAAATTCGAACAGGTCGACCTTTGCCAAAAAGTAACGAAAAAAATTTACTGAAGTTATTTTTGTATCAGTTAATGTATAATTTTAATGATTAAAAGTTAACTCTTCTAAAAAGTAATGATTAAATTAAATAGTTAACTACATAGAGTACTACAAGAAACTTAAGGGATTTAAAGTATTGTCCCAGGCACGATGTGGTGGAATTGTGAAGAATTAACAATAGAAGACATTGCAACGTTTCCACTAAGAACTTTATTTGTCAGAAACTACTTGTTTCATTGTAACACATTTCAAGTGTACAGAAATGGGTTTTACCAGTGTTTATATTGGGAGTGTGGATGGGGTGAGTGACGGTGGGTGATGCTGTTAGGAAATTTGGGTGGGTTGTGATCGTGGGGGCAAGGATATTGAAGGCCGGGGAGTTTGGGTTTATGGTGCATGGGAGGGAAAAGGGTCCTGTTGGGGAGATGGAAGGTCCCAGTTGTGGGTGTATCTTTATCTGTCTTGCTGAGTGAAGGGGGGAGGGGGAAAGTGTGGAGGGGGTGGGTGGATGGTGTCATGGAATGTCTGTGATGTACCATCTTCTTTGGGGCAACCCTGGGGGGCACGTGCCAGTGGTTGATTGGAACCGCTTCGGGTGCTGAGTGGAATGGGGAGGTTCAGGGATGTGGCATCCTTTGTTTTCGGGAGGGTCTTCGACCTTCCCAAACCTGACACTTCCCATCCCACTCAGCACTCGAAGCAGTTCCATTTAACCACCTGCACACGACCCCCAGGGTTGCCTAGAAGAAGAGGAAGGAACGTCACAGACGTACCGTGATGCCATTCCCCCACCTCCTCTCTTTTTTTTCCCCTCCCCCCTCCAAGCGAAGCAAGACAGATAAAGATACAACCACAACTGGGATCTGCCCTCTCCACAATCAGACCCTTTTCCCCCCCACACACAGTAAACGCAAACTCCCCGGCCGTCATATAATCCTTGAGGAGACAATGTGAAAAATATGCCCTATCACGCTCAATTTGTCATCAACGTCTTAGTAGTAAAAATTAAACAATATTAACCCCAAGATCATATATTCAGCTGATGATATGGGAGACGCCACAAATGATAACCTGTGAATGATTTTTTCCTGGAAACGGGCTTAGTTCCATGCTTTTTTTTAGCTATGATTGGGCAATAGCGGGCAACTAAAGCACGGTTGGGCTAACTGCCATCATAACTGCAAAGATGTTCGAAGCTAATGTCTATTTTTAGCATCCATATGAGTTGCTCATCTCTACTGACTGTGGATTCCAAAAATAAAATTCTTATTACAAAATGTTCAACTTTTGTTTTATATGTGTTTTCCTACTGTTGGAGATCAGCTGGTTGTGGTGACACATCATTTCCGGAGACAGAGGAAGTAGTGGAAGATAACCTCCGATTTACAAACCCTCTGATTTACAAAGCTCAAATTTTTGGGTCCCTTCAACTTCGTAAAATAGAGGTTCTACTGTATATACATATTTCAGAAAGTTATTAATTCTTAAACATGATGTATAATATATCCTTTGAAATTCTTATAAATTTGTTTCCTTGTTTTCCTTAAATAAGTTCAAGGCCCATGCACGCACTGTCATGATTTTGTGTGACTTTTGTTAATAGAAAGGAGGGGAAGGAAAATTTGAACCGATGCACAGTAGGCTGAAATCAAAAAAATGTGACAAAATTCCAAAATGGCTTTTTAGGAGATAGAATCATGAAACATGGTACAAATACTCATAATTGATTGGCAACCATGGAATGGCATGTCATTGGTCATGTTCTGTCGCCATTACTGAGATGTAGCGGCTAAAACATAGCCAAAATTCCGAACTTACACCAGACTTCAGTTTTCCACGAAAATCTTCCTATTTAAGTTGAGGGTGACGCTGTGGGAGGAATTTGGTCGGATAAAAAACTAGTAGGTCTGTTAAAACCACACTTTTACTTTACTGTGCGTAACTTTGGGAGTTTTTCCTAAATATAGGTGATATTTTGTAACAGAATGGCGGATGCTATTTTCACGCAAAAATTTATTTTAAGCAGTAAATATCTGGCATGTTAAGTGCCTGTCAAGTGATCCATATTAAATCAATTGTTGATGATTTTTAAAGGTAGATCGGAAAAAAAAATTGAAAATTCGTTTGCGGCACCAAAAATTACATTTGATTTTTCATACGCGGGTCCGGTAGATTGAGACACGAACCGGGAGCCGGAAATGACGTGACGTGAATAAGTTTTTTCAAGCCATAAGGAACATAACGCTTCTTATTTGCCTTTTTTAATATGTTTGCATTGCTATCGATCTCCACCGACTCTACACGCATAAAATCATGGGGATATAGAAATATTAAGGTCTGTAAGTGTACGTGAAATCGCGTTCAAGGTTTCTCCTCTCAAAAGTAAACTTCTCATTCACACCCTCAAAGCCTTAAAATTCCTGTATTTTTCACATGAAACATTATTTTACGTTCCAGAGGGAAACTAATAAGGACTTCTTTTCGTTTTTTGCCCCTTCGCCCCAGCAGTCCAAGCCTTTGACCCTACTAGAAGGTTCAAGCAGAAAGGTACATTTTGGACACCGCGGAGCTTTTGGTTGTTCATCGAGAAAATCTACTCAAATCTTTCATTTTCCCTGCGTTACAATATGCATATCCCAGATTTATACATCATATCAGACTTTATTCATCTAGGAAAACTTTCATTTCTACTTTACTTGAATTATGCACACAGGAAGGAAACAAATTATCGAAAATAGCTTAATATTGAGGCACAACAAAATATATTCTGTTCATCAAACCCCTTAACTTACATTATTTTTACCCATTCCCGGCTGTTATGTTTGATTGAGAGAGTTATAGTGAAAGCAAAGCTTAGTAGAGGTGAATACTCTGCATTCATTTTAATTTGGTGGTGATATAATTATCTCCGTATCTCCGAAAAGATGGGAGTAATTGTGGATATGCTAATTTTGAAAAAAAAAATAAAATAAAAGTACGTTTTATATAGGGCTTTTTATAAAATTTTCAAGTTCAAGTAAGTCCTAGTTTTGATTACTGTAAAATGAAAGTTTGAAGTGTGTTACACCGTCAAAACGTTTTCATTTTGAAATTGTTTCCCATCCCATTCCACTGACATGTGTTTAATTTAAAAAAAGGACAATTTATAGTACAACAAAAGATAATGTATGACAGTGTGCAAGTTTCTTCTGCAGAAAAAGCTAATAATCAGGTAAGTCTTGGTTATAAAATAACCTGAAAGTTCGCAGTTCTGGTCTAAATTGAGTGAGGGGGTTTGCCGAGATTTAGGGGGCCCAGGCCACTCAGTTGCCCAGGGGCCCGAAAATCCTGTCACCGGGCCTGCAAGTCTACATTAAAATAGTCTGAAATTCAGAAGACAACCGGCCCAAAGGGTTTTGAAAAAAGTATTGTGGACCTCCAGTCAATTAAACAGTTGTCAATTATCTAATGGCAAAACCAGTTCACTTGATACTTATAAGCTATAATTTTGTTTTAACCCATAATAGAGACTTAGCATTAATATGCTATTGACCTTACCTTTTTGCTTTCTGGTGATTCATTTCTAGGCCGAGAACTATTTACAAACTTTCCGGAACCTCCTTCTTCACCTTGACTTTCAGAATCATCAGAGTTGGAATCTTCATCAGGATCACTATCACCAGATTCACTAAGAATTTCAGGGTTCATTCTAGGACTGGATAAATCTCCTTTAAGTCCAAAGATTGTATCATAAACTAGCCTCTCCCCTTGGCCAGTTTTGGCCTGGTTTATGTCCCTTTCAAAATGCACAACCTAATGACCAAGAAAAAATAGATCCATCTCAGTACTAGAAATGTAAGACTTAAACATTATTAAAAATATAGAACATAAAAAATGAAGAATTATGCATTAAGCTATCAAGCACACAGTATGCGATGTTGCATACACATTATTTTCTCTGATTTCCCTGTAGTTAATAAATAAGTAAATCTAATAAACAATTACCAGGCAGCACTAAAATTGAAGGGATTTACACTGCTAAACCATTCTAATTAAATTGTTTTATTTGAACTGGATAATGATAATATATGAGAGGTCCTCTTTTTCAGAACGTTTTTTACAAACTGGACATTCATGAATTATAGAGGCAGACTTCCAAACTGGTTAACTTCCAAAGATCCAGTCATAAGTGGAAAATGCGATATGAGAGGCAGCATAATCTTCGCCATGACTAGGGTTATTTCAGATGTTGCCCGGAAAAGCCCGAAATATTCAAAAGGTAATAAATACAATGGCCAAAATATAACATATGTTGACCATTGCCAATGCAACTAAATTCTCCTTCATCTACTGCCTTACAACTTATTTGCTCTTTTTTGTTTATTTCAACTACCATGGGAATTCAACTTCCAGCATCCACCGATGGAGATGTTGTAGAAATTTGTTCACGAATAGATATGCATTACAGGCCTGACCCATTTTCATAATCCTTCCAGGACACTCAAACATGAAGTTCATGCACATTCCTTGAGAGGTTTGATACTGAAATATCTATTGCACAGTTAACGCACTTACTTTCCTTCATGAACTTTGCTACATGTAAGAATTGCACGCATTGTTTGTGCACATGTTAAGTAAGATACATGAATATAAAATTGATCATGAGAGAGAATATAGAGCTGAATAGTAATTTAATTGGAATTCATTTTTTTCAAGGTGTGTGATACATTGTTGAGGTGATTCTAGCAGTTACTTGAAATGCATTAAATAAATTTACAATGCTCTTCTATATGAGGATTCACATTAATGCAAGTATTAATTAAGTGCCTCAGACAGAGATAAAATATTCATTCTAGTGGCACTAGTCACATTGTTCCTGTAGAAAACTACATCGTCATTACCCTGAAACTAGGGTTGTGGCAGGGATTCGAAGATTCGGTCGGAAGACGTTTTGGGGAATTATACTTATTTGAGATTTAATAGCCAGTGAAAGAAAGATTGGATTTGTGTTACTCTCAGCTTTGTTGCATTACATTAACTTAACGGCCTCGCAAAAGATGGTATTTCCTGTCGCCAATTGCTGATGTGAAAGCGGCACCGCTAATGGTTGAAAAATGGATAGGTAAGTTGTGGTGCTTCAACTTACGTGGATGTCTACTTCTTTTTTTTACTGTAATGGACAACAGGCGTCATCTATGGAGTAGATATTTAACTACGCACTGACATACGTGAGATGGTCAAACTACGTAGAAAAAAGACGATGCCTGAACATATCACACTTTTTCATCATCACGTATCAAATATCAACTATCAAACTATGTAATGTCTTAAACTAAAGTTGGTGTTCCAAACACCGGTAGCTTGGCATCAACTCTTGTGAGCTTGGCAATGAGTCATGGGTCGTCACGTGATTGAATCTCTCACGGCAACAGAAATGTGGAGAAACGCAAGCATGTCACCGGCCTAACTGAACATCCGCGAAACTCCGGATCCGTGTAACTTGGATCTGCATAAGTCGAGGACTTACTATATTTGATCGTTTTTAGCATTTAAATCGTAAATACCATGGTAGGAAATGCTAACACAGCATTGTGAGTACAATAGTAAGGTAATAATTCTCATCCACATATGAATTCTTTGAAATTCCCCAATTTGAAAATTCTAACAAAAAAGTTCCTCTGCATTCTTGCAGCAACAGTATTTTCAGAAAGAGCCTTCAGTACTACTGGAAATTTGGTTGATAAAAAAAGAAATCAATTTGGATCCTGACAGATTGAATATTCTGCATTTTCTAAATGAAAACTTGTAATCTGTTTTCATTTAATTTTCAATTTTATTTAAGAAAAATTAAACTTTGATTTACTTTTGAAATTACCCATTCTTTATATTTGCCCTCAAACATGTCCTTAATTTCAGTGAGTGGAAACTATATGACCATTATTCATTTATTATTTATTTTTAGAAATAAGATTCAGCTTTCATTGGATTTAATTAGATAATTCATGAGAAAGGAAGTATTATTTAACAATTTACACATAAAAGGAAGACTTGAATTTAGTAAAAGAGGAAGATTAGGATTCGGATTCGAGATTTGGATTCAATAAAGAAACAGGATTTGGATTCACCCCATCACTACCTGAAACATTTTAGAACGAATGCTGGACATTATTTTGAAGCATCATAAATTTGCTATCTTATTGCTTCTCCGTGTAAGATCGGCACTGAAACACCTTATCTGTTGATATAGATTTTAATTACATACATAATTACATTTGTGTATTATCATATAATAATACACAAATGAATCAAGACATAATAATACCATAACTTTAAGCAGATTACCCGTTGAGGATATGATACTACTCGTGGAAAGTATAAGTGATTGTGAGCTGCATTTGAAAGCCTGCCATTTTAGTTGCTTTTTTAAAAACATTACCAGTTGAGATTAAATTTCAAACCTCGTGAACTTGCGATGAAAATATTAACGTCTTATCCACTGAAATTGCACAATAGCATAAATTCCACAGAGAAAAAAATCATATGCCTTGACCAGGAGTGGTAGAGCACCTGTCTGGAAATCAGGTTTGAGTCACAGTCAAGGATCTTAAGGGTCAAAAGTTACATTCTTACACTCAAAAGTTAAAATCTTACATTCCAAGTCCTGCAGAAAAACAAAATTTAATGTCTTTGACAGTAAATACAGCTATGGGTAAATGAAGTGAGTGAGAATATCATTTTTAATTGCTATTTTAGTGGAATTTTCTGGGTATTCACTCAAAACCTCCACAATATTGGTAAAACTAGTGCTAAGTCATAGGAATTGGCTGCAGAATGATTATTAAAACATTTGGCAATAACGAGAGTTCGATACAGTGAGTGATTTTTCGGTTACTGAGAGCTCTCATTATATGGAGATCTTGCTGTACCTAAGGCAAAATTTAAAAAAAATGTATACGGAAATGGCTATGGTCTCATAATACTATTTCTCATCTTCTTCATCCTTTCCTTTTTCTTCGGCTACTTTCACAGCTTCTTATGGTAATCAAGTCTTCATTAGTAAATACTTCCTCTCCAACTTCAATAAGTACAACCATATCCTCACTTCTAAATTCAACTTTTTTGCCTTGCACACTACCATTCACTGATTTATTCCAACTCACTCTCTTCCTCAAATCCTTTAAAATCATTCATATATCTTATAGGTTCTAACACATGTGTATGAGATAACCAGCAATCACTTCTTTCTATTCATTTGTCAATTAGTGTATGGGTGCTTTCCATTCAAGCGACTCATGCGTCGTCTTGAGTTAACTCGCGGAAACTCAAGTCGACTTGTGTCTTCGCGAATGGAAAGCAAGTTTCAGTGCGCAGAAGCTGATGCGCTAAGGACTTTCACGGGGACTCGTGATTGGTGCGTTTTTGTGGGAAGGAAATTGAATCCACAGATGTTTCCTTCTTGTTATAGCAAGATCGTTACCAATAAACAAAAAAATGAGTTGTAGGATGATTAATTAAGAAAATACTTAACTTAAACATTTGTTCTGATTTATCGGTTATTTTCAATATGCCTCTTGCAGACGTATTGCGATTTAGAGCTTGCGCCGTCCTTCTTTCTTTTTTCAGTAACTCACCATTACCGGTGTGTCACCGTGTGTCAACTCGCGTTTGACACAACAGCGACACACACTGATTGGAAAGCACTACACGCGACACAAGTTGACTTGTGTCGACTTGCGTCGATGATTGGAAAGCACCCTATTTCATTTTGTGTTTCTGTTGTTTATTTGGATTGTCATAGTGACAGAATAAGTAATTAGGGGATTGTTAGAGAAGAGGACATGTTGTTAAAGGTTGATACCTATGAATTGAAGTATTGAATTTGATATTGGAGATACAAAAATTAAAAAAAGTGCAAAGGGATATAAGAAATTCTATTTATAATCACGTTGGCATGATAGATCGTCTTTCCAAACACCTTTCATGCACTGTTCAGTCACTTCATCCCATCCAGGAGTTATGTTACCCATGGTATCCACAATATTTTGAACTTACTAACATTATTTTCATCTAATGTTTGTTATTCATTTTTTGTTGCTAATGTAGCTATTTTGATGATAGTATGCTTTAAAATTGTAATCGCCCCTGATATATTGGCTGGACAAGAGATGTGGTGTTGGGAGGCATCAAAACAAACATTTTTATTGAGATTATTTAAATAATGTGGATGGTCAGAAGTATTATCTAAAATTAATATTTTAAATGAATCTTCTCATCACGTTAAGGTTCTTTACTTCAGGAATAAAGCTGGGCATAAACCAGTCTTTGAAAAGGCCAAGGGTCATCCACAATCTGCTTATTGACCAATAATACACACACTGGATGTTTATGGTGAAATTTCTTGCAGAGAAAGATATCATAATCATTTCTTGTGAAGCTACATTTTTATAAAACCCCACTATAATATAAGAAAGGGACTGGCATTTGTTATTTACTTACCTCGTCCATTCTTTTTGGAATGAAAGACTTCTTGAACACTTCTTCATCTACCAGCACACTAGCATCTTCATCTGGCCTAGTGGCTGCTCTTTCTGAAAGCCTGTCAAGACATTCATCCATATTCTCACTTGTCACAGTGGGGTCAGTCACAAAATCAAAAAGCTCACGAACCAGCATGACAGCCACGTCCTTCTTCCGGAAAAATTCTGCAAATAAGTGAAGAAATGATGAAATTAGCGAGCAAACTTACAGGGCATAATATCACTTTTTCAAAAAAGTATCACTGTAAAAACTATTTAATAAAGATGACTACTCTAATCTTTGCAGAGAGCCTGACTTGAGTTTTACACACCAAAGCACGATACATGTTCAGGTATTCTTTAGTCCTGCATCCTATAATCCGGCACAATTTGTACAGTGTTTAGTTCATAGATAGTCCACTGCATGATGCTTTAGCCAGTGCTCACACCACCACAGAGTATATCTTGACCGCTATCTGTCTACTTGGATATATCTAGGCCAAACACACAAAGAAAACAGGTTTCCTGCTTACCAGTTTTGACGGGTGTCAAGAATGTAACTGTAGGTCCAAATGGAGAAGGACACAATAAAATGGGAGCGTGGTGACCTAGTGGGTAGAGCACTTGGCTACTGATCGAAGGGTTGATATCTGGGACCTGGATTCAAATCTGGGTGAAGCCTTTGGACCCCCCAAACGAAAAATCCTCGGAGTGGGAGGTGGCCCGGGGAAAGGAACTGGCCCCCCAACCCTGAATGTGTGAAATTCACATGCCTGTGGCTTAGTCTGGGGTGAGTTCTACCCTCACCTATCCAAACCAACCTTCGGGTTGAATCACTGAGTGCGTGACAATAAAATGAGATTTAGTTCATCCGGTGCAGGTAACCCACACCAGTATTATCACTGGAATTTAAAGTAGATTCTTTTGCGTGGGCAACACATGCAGACAGCTATATTGTATAAGCTGTGAAAATTTTTTGCAATTCACTTTCTGTATACTGACATACAGTGGAATCCCGGTATAACGAGTGCTCATAATCCCTCGGAAATCACTCGCTAAATCGAGCGCTCGTTATATCCGATGGTGTGGAAAAAACCCACCTAATTCTCATAGTCGTTCGTATTTACAGTTTTTCTTTTGTTTACGTGGTATTTGACGAAGGTAAACAGCAAAAAAGTCATTTCAGGCACAATCTGGTAGAATATCAACATATTTCATGAAAGAAACAGGACATTTTCCATTATATTAAATATTAATTACGCTAGTTTCGATGTTTTTCTTCCAGTTCTTCTATTTTTCGATCGCCGAAGAAAGCTGTAAAGACAGCGTAACTAGTCGGAATTAAAATATTAGGTATACTGTGGAAGTTTTTGGATAATTTAGCGAATATGTCATTAGGATAATATCAGCTTTGTCGAGTTTTCGAATGTTAACCGGTACGTCCATCAGTTGGGAAAATTGGCCTGAAAGTTCACTGAAATACGGCATGTTTCGGGGGTCGTAGATATTTTTCAAGCTTAAGCGAAGGCCAACTTACAGCTGTCTTTTTCCGACACGATTAACTGGAGCAATATCACGATAATTCATCGGGCGCGAACACGTTATGTTTGAACGAGCGCAATATCACGTACTTTTATCGCGATAATATATAGTAATATTTTATCGGAGTGCGATATCGTGATATTTTATCGGGGCGCGATATCATGATATTTTATCGTGATATTTATCATGGTCACGATGTTTATCGTTATAGTTATCGCGATAACTATTTATAGCGATATTTATCGCACTCCGATATCTTATCGTGCCCCGACATCTTATCGTGCCCCGACATCTTATCCTGCCCCGACATCTTATCGTGCCCCGACATCTTATCGTGCCCCAAAATCTTATCGTGCCCCGACATCTTATCGTGCCCCGATAACATATAGGGGCACGATAAGACGATGTTTATCGTCACGCTGAGTTATCGTTATCGCTATCTCATGATATGCTAAAATTATCGTATCCCGATATTGAATTATCAATATCGCCCATGCCTAACCTAACTCCCTCTCCTACTCTCATCTTGCTCGTCGTCTGCCCACTCCCACTGATGACTGGACCTAAGAAAAGAACGAAAAATGGGAGCGCGCAGAGCGTACTGATGGCCGTAAATCGTTAATGTTTGGACATAACTGGCTTTAGGTGTTGTAGATATGGCAAACATCTTGTATTTTTAGTTTAATTAGCAGATAATACAAAACACAATAGTTTATTTTTGCTAGGCGGTGCATCGCCCTCGACAGATATCTGTCGTAATACCGAGCGTATACCGTGGAAGGAACTTTTTGGCCTCGCTATATCCGCTTTATTTTACATGTAAAACATAGGCCTTTTGGCGGTACAAAGACAATTACTCGCTATAACGCGATTCTCGCAATAAGCCGTACTCACTATACCGGGATTCTACTGTATTTATATTACTATCTATGAACAAATATTTCAGATTATATTTTTTTGTTATAATGATTCCCACGGCAAGTAAACAGTTATCACGTGACTTTCGAAAGGATTTTAAATGTTTTGCAGATAGTATTCAATTCAACCTGGTTAACACTAGGAGGATGGGAGTTTCGCTCTACCTAGAAGAATGGCAAGGGGTCATATGACCCCAACTTCGTTTCACCAAATTATAAGCTTTTAAGCCTTCCCATAGACTTTTCTTGTAGTAGTGTTTATATGTACATATTCTATACAATAGGTACCATGAAGCATTTAGTAATATATTCCAATAGCTATATGTATATATAATTATAATTTTTGTAAATCTGAGACTAATTTATAGTCAATGGCCACATGCTTCAAACGCATAGGCACTGTAATCATACAATTGAATTTATTACTGTTAATAAAAGTTGTACTTGAAAATTATATGAACTCATTACAATGGTTTAGGCTTCATTGATATAAAAATACAAATAATATTACTTTTTAGCAAATTTTAGACACATGGTTCTCTTTGCTGCACACGATCCACAAAATATTTTTTTTGCATCGAAACCAAACATGGGTGTCTACATTATTGGCAATTTTGAGATATTTGGCAACTTTTTCTCCTTTGTGCTCTTAGAGACATGAAATTTGAATCTAATGACGTTTTCCTTGCATAATTCATGCAAGATGGTGAAGGTTGCGTCGAAAAAGAGATTCCCAACATCTTTTTGACTAATTTTTTTATGACATTCATACTATTCAGTGTAGAATGTTTTATTTACTTGTAGAGTACCCAGGTAATTATGGAGGCCAAATCCAGTATTTTGAAAAATACCTTAACAGGCCACTTCCTTGTAGTTGATCAGGTGGAATATTTCCGGCACATGCCTTCCACATCATCTACTCCCACTTTCCCCTAGTGTTGCCCCAGATGATGTTCTTTCTTTTAGAAGCAGTGGATATTGTGATAAATGAGGGTATTGTATGCACTTAGTATAAGCACGATAATTTTCTTTAATTCTTAGTATTTGAGTAATTTTTGAGAGTATATCCATGGGTATTTTTATATACTCCAGCTGAATGAAGTTTATAATTTGTGCATACAGAAAGGGATAACTCGCCTGTTTTTCTTATAGTTCCAACAAGAGATATCTTCCTTTTTTTCAAGTGTTTAGCCTGGAGGATAGTGGAAAAAAAAATTGTTTTACACAATACGTATGCCTAAATTCTTGCATAGCTCTGTCATTCACATTACAATGTAATCATGCAATGCCAGATTTGATGGCCTCTCTTCATCTTTCCAACAATACGGAAATGCATTTACACAGTATTTAGATTAGCTTACAAAGCCTTTTCCTTGATTTTGAATTTGTCTTGTTTATTTCACGTATCCTGCAGAAAATATCACCTGCAGTTCAATGGAGCTGACTGGAGATTTGTAACAAACTTGTTCCAAGGCACAAAAGCCAAACAAACTTCATCTACCCTTAGTACTCTACAACGAGTCGACCTCGGTTCGAATCGTAAATGTTTCATTATATTCAAGAACCGTTTCCAAAGCATTATGCTCTAGAAAATATATTTGGCCCCAGGTTTCATCCCCACAACTTTTTATAGGCAAATACTGTGTAATTTTTTCTTTTCAATTTAATTATCTCACACACAATTCATAAAATATAAACAGTATCATAATAAATTACCCTCACAACATATCACTTTCACTCTTGGTATCTTCAGGCTCAATTTTTACAGGCCATAGATCACTTCACGAGCCATTTCACTTTTCACTTTCACATAAAATATAACCAGTACCCTCTTAAAAATAAGTACCTACATAATAGTGGGGAGTGGACCGCTTTATCCCTTTAGTCTATCTGGAGTTTCTAGCTGAGGCGATCCCCATCTCCTTGGGTTAATCCTGGCTTCTCCGCCATGCCACTTTCCACTTCACTGTTGTCAGACCATCAGACTCGAAGCTAGACGCCCCTTCACTGTTCTTAGCCTATCAGACTCGCCTAGAAGACACTTCCCTCTTCTTGGACTATCAGCCTTCACCTTCGTTCGACTCCTCCACTAGCCGCCTAGAAGCCTACCAGCAGCCCCCCTCTCGCTCTTCGTCCCTCTTTATATATCGGCACTTCTTAATTGTTAACGCCCGGCCATAATTAGTCTCCCTCCGTAACCTGCCGCGAGTTCAACAATAGCCTGCGAGACAATTTCTATTCTTGGGAATGCAACTCCCGAATGACCTGAATCACCAGGCTCAATGACAAATTGGCCATTGTCGAGGCCGACGCCATATTTGCCTATGTCTCCGTATAAATATTCTGTACAAAAACCAACATGGCGGCTCCCCAACTCCCCAGCATGATATGGCTAAATTTTGATACGTTACATCTGCCCCGTCGAAAGCAAATATTATATCCTATAAGATTTTCTTTCGAAGCCTCTAATTAAAATAAAGCGTCGCCCCGGCGCCTCTAAAGATCGTTCTGCCCCTGAAATTGGTCCACATCCACTATGTTTACATACATTCATAAAATACAATAAATGCAATTATACCCTTCTTTAAAACATCAACTTTAACTTTAAAACATAACATACAAATATTCAAAACAAATGTCCTATGCCCTCTTCAAATTTGACATCTTTAAAATAAGTTATACATTTTACATAAAACCTTGGGTCATATGTAATTTTCAAATGTACATATTTAACATGCAAGTGCATAACCATCAATAAAATAGTTTCAGGTAGTCAAAGGAATCACACTTTGCTACACATCAAACATAAAATCTCCTTCACCTTTAAAGTTATACATTATTACTGTCAGCCTCATCATATTGAGTCCAAATGTTCATTCACCCAGCTGACTTCACTTAAACACCAATTTAGTAACCGTAGATCCACTCCCTCACAGCACAAATACAAAGTTTTAATCACAAGCCCTTACTTTGTTACACCTCTGCGACCTTGCGATAAAATGTGTACAAATGGCGCGGTAAATCTGTGTCTGCCGACGCTTGCTCACAATGTAACTAGTAAATCGCATGACTCAGCGCTTTTTTTCTTACGTTCTCAGTCCTTTCTCAACTGTGCTGGCGCGATGTTCTGTGTGGAGTTGGTTTCTTGTGCGTTTTGTTGTGAGTGCAGTGATTTCTACGTATGGTTTAATGTGGGATACAAGGAATTTTCATCGTTCCGTTTGTGCCTAATGGAACCCGATCTCCTATCTCGAAGTTATTCCCTCTCTGTTGTGTTTTACTTGAGCGTAGCACTCTTCCCTTCTGCCCCTTTGTTATGATTCTACGCCGAAATCTTTCAACTAACCCTGGAATATCTTCCTTTTCTTGGGTGCTGTCTGCCATCAGACAAGGTAAGTCGTCTTCAAAATTGAGATAACACTTCTTTACTTCCTTTCCACGTACGTAATCAAGTGCTCTGACTAATGCGTTACTGCTAATTGCACAGCCAAACGGCCCTCTAGTAAATTGGTATATAAATCCTTCAAAGGAAACTGCACAATACTTCCGAGAATCTCGATGTAGTTGAATTTGGTAGAAGCTTTGCGTGAGATCTAACGATGTCATGTACTTTACGTTAGCACAATCTTGAAATATTTCTTGAGGCGTTCTTGAAGTAGCGTAATCCGGCTTCATCATCTTATTCACCGCCCTTGCATCCAGACATAGCCTTATTGAGCCATCCTGCTTCGGTAAACATATCAGGGGTGATACATATCGTGATGTACTCTTTTCTATGAGTCCCTGCTCCAACAGCTGATTAATAGCGTGGCGTGCCTTCGCACGGTAATTTAGCGGTACATTGTAACTTTTCCCGTGGAACTCCTCGTCACCTTTTATCTCCACCTTATAATAATACCCCTTTATTTTTCCGGGCGTATTTCTGAAAATCTCCTTCTCCTTATAAATAATACCCGCTAATTCTCTAAACTCCTTCTCCTGTAAATTGCTGATGCTTCTCATGCTGTTGTGGATTTCCTCCATAGAAACTGTATCTTCTCTCTCCTCATACTGCCCCTGTTTAATTGCCATTATTAGCTTCTGTGACGACTCCGTAGGCATTCCGAATCTTCTTTCTTCCATCTTCCGCCCTTGCCTCAGGATTATGGTGCTTTTATTATAATTAATCTCCGCTTTCAGCATCTCTAACGTGTCCGTGCCCAATATTAACGGCTTCACTAGATTAGGTATGATGGTGCAATTAATTACTACATCAATCTTCCCTATGTTTATTGTGGGAAAGATTTGTTTACTAATTCTCCCGCTCCTCCTACCTATTGCTCCGATCACCTGAATTCCCCGTATTGGTACCTCTAATACACCTTTGAATACCTCTGGATTCTCCGTAAATGTGTTCTCATTCAGACATGTGATTTCTGAACCGGTGTCCACTAGTGCCTTAAACTTCCGCCCCCCTATTTCCACTACAATTTCCGGACACTTGTTTTCTTCATGCGATCCGTGTTCCTTTTCTTCTTCGGTCAAATCTTCGGGTATGCATAATATATTCCTGACTTCCTTGTCGTATTTGCTCCTGTCTCCTCCATTGCTTTCTTCGGTCCCCATTTCTCTGGCTAATGTCGTGTCGGGACTGCTTGCACGACTTGCCCCTTCGCGTTTCCCTGCTCTTCACGCCTTTCTTCACTACTCCCGGAGTTTTTCACAATCATCGTGCGGATGTTTGGATTCTCCCTGGGTGATCTTTCTTCGTAACTCCGTCCATCCATTTGTTCTCGGCTGCTGTACCGTCTCACCGGAGATGTCTGCCTCTGCTTGCCGGATGGATTAGGTTGGTATCTATTACCATTTTGATTCTGAGGTGGTGGGTTGTATCCACGGCCTCTAGAATCAATTCTCCTTTCCTCGGTTCCTGTCCATCTTCTTCGGCTCTCTTCCTTCGTCTCCTGTATCGGCTGCGGCACCACCCTATCGTATCGGCTGAGCAATGACAATAATCGTGGGATGGTGTTTATTTGCTGCGATATGATTGCCGTGTTGACCTCCGGACCAAAATGATGCTCCAACCTATAGATTATTTCCTCGTCCTCCATCGGTGGCCTTAGTTCCTTAGCAGTGCTTATTCGGGATGTTGCGTATTCCACTCGGCTGATATTCCCTCGTTCAATGTACCGCCCGGAATCTAGCGTCCTCCGAACCTCCATCTGCTGCTCACGCCCCCAATACTGCATCATAAACAGCTGTGTGAACTGCTCTACGTCTTCTAGTAGATGTGATATAGCGGTAAACCATTCGCCTGCAGATCCCGTCAGACCTTGTCTTACGATTTTCAGCATTTCGTTGGAGGATAATTGGTACATGGCTTGGTATTCCTCCAGCTCACTGATGTATCGCATAGGCCTAGCTCCTCTCCTACCGTCAAAATATGGAATCTTCATCATCACTCCCGGTGATTGAATTGCGGTTGAGTTTCGCGAACACTGCAGCCTTATCTTTTCCGCTTCATTCTGCGCTATTATTCGTACTTTTCCTTGCAGTTCCGACTCTTCCTTCAATTTTTCTGCGGTCAGCAGCTGCATCTTTTCTGTGATATTCCTCACTTCCTCACGCGTTTCTATCGCCAAGCTTTCATAATCCTTCAGCCTTTCCTTGACATTATATAAATCCTTCCGTGTTTCCGCCGCTATACTTTGGACATTATTATTCGCCTCCTCGCGGACAGCCTCTATCTCTGCGCGCCTTTCTGCTTTTTCCTCTTCTATCCGCGTATTCATCCTAACTTCCGCTCCTCTCAGCTGTTCCGCCTGCTCCCTCAAGATTGTTCTTAACAGCTCCGCCTGCTCCTTCTGTCTTCTTTCTTCTCTCCGTCTTCTCTCTTCTTCTCGTTCCCTTTTCTCCTTGATTTTCTCTTCCTTCAACCAAGCCCATAAATCCATCGTTGTTGGAGTCCTGTCTTCGACTTCGAATTTGTGAGATTCAATGACTACTCCCTGTTCCTCGAGAGCAGATCTAAGCCTACCGACCAATTCATTTTTAACTCCTTCGGTGCCTAACCCTAGTTTCTTCAATTCCTCCTGCACCTCGGCCTTCTTCAACTCCAACAGACTTTTCCTTGCCCGAAACATCTTATACAATTACACCGTAGGTAGGTAGGTAGGTTTAAAACTTGTAGGGTGCGTCGACGACTAGGTCATTTTGCACCACTACCCATTCTTAGTAGTAAAATTTATAAATGTAACAGTAATAATAATAAAAATTGTCTATCATAGTTATGGCACTTATTAAAAAAAGTGAATTATATTTTTCTGTATAGTCCCGTCTCTTTCAGATATTTGATAACTCGGCTTATAACATTAGGGTCGTCTCCTAGGACGGATTTTAGGTCTCCCCCTAAGTTTAGCCGCCTTCGCGCGTCACGGTATTTGTCACACTCCGTCAGGATATGCCGAACGCTGAGAGGACAGTTGCAGTCTTCACACTGAGGTCGTTGTTTCTCTTCCGTGAAGAGGAATGAGTGGGTCAGAGGACAATGCCCTATCCTCAAACGTGTGATGACGACTTCCTCTCTTCGGCTATTCCTGACGGAAGAGGGCCACACTGACGTAACCGGCTTGATGTCGCGGAGTTTATTATTATGTGTAGTGCGCCAATATTCCTTCCACTGCCCTTGGACTACCTGTCTCAGGCAAGATTGTAGGTCCTCGTAAGGTACCAGCGTGGACTTACACTCCGTCTCGTTCAGAGCTTCTTTGGCCAAAGCGTCTGCCTTTTCATTTCCGGCTATTCCCACATGCCCCGGGACCCAAAGGAACCAAACAAGTACTCCCTTTCTGCTGAGAGACAGCAGGGACGAATGTATATCCTGAATGATCGGGTGCATGGGCGAAAAACCGGAAATTGATTGTAAGGAACTCAGGGAATCGGTGCATATAACAAAGGAGCCACCTCCGTCACATAGAGTTTCGAGTGCCATCTTCATGGCGAATAGTTCCGCTGTGTACACACTACACAGCGGATTTAATTTCGCTTTGACGGCTCCTTGGGTACTCGAGAACGCTGCGCAGGCACAGGCCAACTCCGATTTTGATCCGTCAGTGTACACAGGAAGAAAATCGGAGTGATTACTCAGAAACATTAAAAACTGACGTTGGTATTCCAAGGAAGTTGTAAAGGATTTTGGTAGTTTGCTTAGGACTGTATTAACCGCAGGAGCGGGTGTTAACCAGGGAGGGTGGGTTGCGTAAGATACAGGGTACACTTCAGGCATACTGAAATCACACCCACGAATAAAATCGTTGAAACGTACGCAAACGGGCCTAGTGGCCTTCGTCCGTCGGTTAAAAATATCTAAAAACCGTGGTTTAAAGAGTATGTTAAAACATGGGTGTGCCGTCATGGATAAAACTTTGGAGGCGTAATTGCACATAAGCGCGTTTCTTCGGTGGCATAGAGGAGGCTCCCCTGCATCAGAATAGATGCTTATGACAGGGCTTGTCCGAAATGCCCCCGTACAGAGTCGCAACCCCGCGTTGTGCACGGGGGACAATGCTCGCAGGTATGACTCGCGGGCGGACGCATAGACAAAACAACCGTAGTCTAGTTTAGAACGAACCAATGTGCGGTACAATAAGAGCAATGTTGTGCGGTCTGCTCCCCACGATGTGTTGCTTAAAAACTTTAACACGTTTAACGATTTCAGACATTTTGTCTTTAAATTTTGAATGTGCTCTCGCCAATTGAGCCTGTAGTCGAGTGTCATACCGAGAAAGCGGGCCGACTGGACGAAAGGAAGATTTCTTCCTCCAAGGGATAGTGTGGGCAGCATTTGGATTCCTATTCTCCTGTGGAAGTGGACGCACCTGGTCTTCTCAAAGGAGAACCGAAATCCGTTCCTTTGGGTCCATTGGTCCAGTTTGTTTAATGTCAGTTGGACCATTCGGGACGCAGTTACAACCTTGGATGACCTGCAGAAAATTGCCAGGTCATCCACGAACAGTGTGCCTATCACCGGCGCCTTGATACAATTTACGACGTCATTAATCGCAATGGCGAAAAGCGTCACGCTTAAGACAGATCCCTGGGGAACTCCGTTGTCAAGACGGTAAAAGTTGGATAAAAACTGGCCTATTCTAATTTTAAAAACTCGGTGCATTAAAAAATTTTGAATAAAAATCGGCAAATTGCCTCTAAAGCCCCACTCGTGCAAAGTCGTTAATACCTTCCGCCGCCACACCCGGTCGTAAGCCTTCTCCAAATCGAAGAAGACCCCGATCACATGCTGGCGGAGGAGAAAGCCTTCTTGGATGAAATTGTCGATCCTCACCAAATGGTCCATTGTGGAACGGCCCCGTCTAAATCCACATTGGATGCTGGAGAGAAGGTTCCGGCGCTCTAACCACCAAACGAGCCGCCGGTTCACCATTCTCTCCATTAACTTGCACAGGCAGCTGGTGAGAGATATTGGCCGGTAAGAATTCGGGTCAGCTCTATTTTTCCCATGTTTGGGTATAGGGACAATGACAGACTCCCGCCAGGACGAAGGAAAGTTACCTTCTGCCCACAGTTGATTATACGTCTGCAGGACTTCCTGCAGCGCTGTCTCCGGGAGGTTGCGGAGAAAAGCATTGTGGACCCCGTCTGGTCCTGGAGAGGTGTCGTGGGAGTCATCGATGGCAGATTTCAACTCCCACAAGGAAAAGGGGAGGTTGTAATCTGCCGTTGTCCGCGTCTCCTGGAAGCCGATAGGAATGTTCTCGAACCGTTGCTTAATCGTTCGGAAGGCAGGATCAAGATTTTCATCGCTGCTCGTCTTTGAGATTAACTTGCCGAATATCTCGCCGATGGCAGCTGGAGATGTAACCACATTTCCTCTGACTTTTAAGAAGGAGACACCGAGCTGCTGATGATTTCCCGAAATGCTCTTCACCTTGCGCCAAACCTGTGCAAGTGGTGTGCTGATATTGACACCAGAAACAAAATTCATCCAAGAGGCCCTCTTTGCCTCCTTCACGACCTGACGGGCTTTAGCTCTCAGACGCCGGAAAGAGGACAGATTGTTTTGAGTGGGATATTTATTGAATATGTGCAACGCCTTCTTGCGTTGCCGGATGGCTTTAGCACAGTCGTCATTCCACCATGGAACGGGAGCTCTCGACATGATGCGCCGAGACCGTGGTACACTCTTGTCGGCGGCGTTGATGATGATGTTAGTCAGTGATTTTACATTAAAAGCGCTATCGCGATTTGCATCGCACGTGTATTTAAAATTACTTTTAAAACAAGGCCAGTCGGCTTTCCGGACAATCCAGTTGCCTGGTCGGATAAAATCAGAGTTAAAAAATCGTTCCTTAAAAATTAAAAGGGGAAAGTGATCGCTACCACATAGATCTTCGTGTACAGACAAAGATATTTTATTGGTTAAACTGCTCGATAAGATGCATAAATCAATGGCGGAGAAATCACCATTGAAAGAGTTAAACCGGGTCTTCTCCCCGTTGTTCAATAGAACTAGGTTAAAATCTAAAATAAAACTTGATAAAATGCGTCCCCTGCGGTTGCACTGTCCCGCAGTGCTTCCCCATAGACGGTCGTGAGCGTTAAAATCCCCTAGTAAAATAAAAGGCCGAGGAAGCTGGTGGACAAGGGATTCTAGATTAAAACGGGTGACCGGTGCACCCTCCGGCAGATAAACGTTGCATAACGTAATCGCCTCCGTAGCGTGCACCGTAACCGCCACCGCTTGAAACGGTGTATTCAGCTGTATGCGGGAGGTGTATAGGGCCTCCCGAATAGCAACTGCCACTCCACCCTGAGCTCGTTGGCCGCTGGTGTCGTCATGTCTAAAAACGTTAAAATCTTTTAAAATCCCACTGTCCGTGTCTTTAAAATGCGTTTCTTGAAGACAAACGCAAAAAGGGTTAAAATCTCGAATTAAAATGGCCAGCTCCTCCTTGTGCCTATAAAAACCGTTGCAGTTCCACTGCAAAATAAAAGCCATAATAAATAAATAAATAAATATATATATATATAAATATAAAAAGGGATTAAAACAATAAAAACGAGCAGTTAAAACTTTGGGAGGATCAGCGCTTAATTCGGTTTTTCTTCCCCTTACTGCCAAATTGGAGGATTTCAGTGTCTGATAGACACTCCTCCATTGGCTCTGGTTGGCTCTTTCGAACCTTACCAGATGGGGGAGGGGATTGGGAGTTCCCACGCTTTGTTTGCGTGGCCCCGGTGGTAGATTTGTTGGGGTTCTTCTTAGAAGAACCCGGACCGGTGGTTGCTGTATTGTTTGCCGGATATGTGGCCTTAGCCGGCGTGGCCGATTTTTGCACAGAGGATTTTGTTTTCGGGCTCTCATTATATTCCGTCTGTGTCGAGATTGTGACCTTGGCGATTCGAGGGGAGGCGACATGAGCGTATGACTTGGAGAAAGTAGGAGCAACTTGTGCTCTATACTTTTTCCGAGCCTCAATGTAGGGGATTTTATCGACCGTCTTTATCTCCATTATTTTTCGCTCTTCCATCATCTTTGGGCAATTACGAGAGTACACGGGATGTGCACCCTCGCAATTGACGCAAAGTGGGTCTCCTATGCACTCCGCACCCTCATGCTTCTCCAGGCCGCAGCGGGGGCAGGTGGCCTTGCCCTCGCACCGTGTGGCCATGTGGCCGAATCGCTGGCACTGGTAGCATCGCATGGGTGCCGGTATGAATGGCCGCACTGGGACCGATTCATAACCAACAAACACCTTGTCGGGGAGTTGGTCACGCGCGAACGTGAGTACAACAGACGTTGTGTTTACTCTTTCTCCGTTGCGCTTTGTAGTGAGTCGACGAGCATCGGTGACTCCCTGAGAGGCCATCTCTCGCTTGATCTCGTCGATCTCTACGTACAAAAGGTCATAGTGACTAATCACTCCCCGACAGGTGTTTAAGGTGCGGTGCACCTCGACCTTAACGGGAATTTCGCCAAGCTTTTCCATTTTCAAGAGCTTGTCGCTTTGACCCCTCGAAGCCGTTTCGATGAGCAGTGTGCCATCGCGAAGTTTCTTGGCAGATTTTAGTTCCCCAGGAACAAAACCAGACAGAACTTTACGTATAAGGAAGGGAGACACCTTTTTCAGGCTCTCCCCTTCCTTCTGACACCTCATCACTAAATAGCGCTGACTAGCGCCGGGAACGTTAACTCCCCCGCCCGTTTCCGGACGGGATCTATTAGGTGGTGGAAGGGATTCATCCGCCATACCTAAACTTGATTCATCCCCCGGGCTCCCCACCCACCATGGAGCCACACATTTGGGACGCCGCACCGCAAACCGGTGCGGTCGCCAGGGCTACCCGAGGGGATATAGCACCCTAGAGGTGGTTGTCTGTTTCGGGTTGGGTCTTTAATGCACGGGCCCACCAAACCCGTACATCTCCGACCGCCCTACGCAGACCCCCACCTCCCTGGCACTCGCCACCGAACGTATCGGAAGCCGATTGACCGGGAGTGGCTAGCTCCCGGCCGCCCGTTTGCAGCGAATCCGGGGCCGAAGAGGGGTATACGCCCGTAGTCCATACCGAGCATCCGACACCCGGCTGGGAACCACGGACTTCACCCTCCAGGATCCCCTTCTCCTCCTTACGGGTCTCCGCACACGGCAAACATGCGGGTGGATCGCAGGCCAGGTGGTATGGCCGCACACAGACAGTTGACCCACTAGACTGTCCGGGCTCAACCCTTGTTGGCTCTGGGTTTGTTTTCGGGGTTGTCTCCCCGCCCTTTTAGTCGCCTCTTACGACAAGCAGGGCTACTGCGGGAGTATTCTCAATCCCCCTACCCGCAGGGGGGACAATTACACCGTTACTACTAACACTTAATCTGTAGTAATTTTCCCGATGTCTAATTCTCTCGCGTTCTCTAACGTCAACACTTCCTACTCTGCACCTCTCAGGTTCTCCTCGTGGTATCTATTAAACGTAGCCTATCACACAACCCCGTACGTCTAATATTTTATCGTGCTCAAGCGTTGGGCGCCATAAATGTAATTTATTCTTTTTGAATTTAATTTTGTCTCACACACAACACAAATTATAAACATTTATCATAATAAATTACCCTCACAACATATCACTTTCACTCTTGGTATCTTCAGGCTCAATTTTTACAGGCCATAGATCACTTCACGAGCCATTTCACTTTTCACTTTCACATAAAATATAACCAGTACCCTCTTAAAAATAAGTACCTACATAATAGTGGGGAGTGGACCGCTTTATCCCTTTAGTCTATCTGGAGTTTCTAGCTGAGGCGATCCCCATCTCCTTGGGTTAATCCTGGCTTCTCCGCCATGCCACTTTCCACTTCACTGTTGTCAGACCATCAGACTCGAAGCTAGACGCCCCTTCACTGTTCTTAGCCTATCAGACTCGCCTAGAAGACACTTCCCTCTTCTTGGACTATCAGCCTTCACCTTCGTTCGACTCCTCCACTAGCCGCCTAGAAGCCTACCAGCAGCCCCCCTCTCGCTCTTCGTCCCTCTTTATATATCGGCACTTCTTAATTGTTAACGCCCGGCCATAATTAGTCTCCCTCCGTAACCTGCCGCGAGTTCAACAATAGCCTGCGAGACAATTTCTATTCTTGGGAATGCAACTCCCGAATGACCTGAATCACCAGGCTCAATGACAAATTGGCCATTGTCGAGGCCGACGCCATATTTGCCTATGTCTCCGTATAAATATTCTGTACAAAAACCAACATGGCGGCTCCCCAACTCCCCAGCATGATATGGCTAAATTTTGATACGTTACAACTGCTTTCCCAGGATGCCTCTTGCACATATCAGTGCGATAATTATAAGAAGGTCATCTCTCCACAGAAACCAATTGTGATTATGAAACTTCCCACCCTTCAATATATATTTTACAGTATCGTCACTCACCAACAAGCGGAACATGCTCAATATCGCCGGCTGTTGAATATTCCTTATTGCATACAGCCTGAATTTTAGATTCTATAGATAGCAAACATGAAACTCTAGAACTATTTTTTGACATGTCAAATGCTTTTGACCATGTTAATCATGACCGGCTTTTTATGAAATTAGATAGTATAGGAATTAGAGGGCTTCCCCTTAATTGGCTGAAGTCCTATCTCTATAATTGCTCCCAGGTTGTAACATTATCAGTTGACGGGAATAAATTTTCATCTAAGGCATTAAAATGTAATATTTCCTCAGGTGTCCCCCAGGGATCAATTCTGGGTCCCCTGCTCTTTTTGATATACATCAATGATCTACCCGATTAGTTAAGGGATGTTGATGGGATAAAACCAGTACTTTATGCTGATGATATCAACATGATTCTATCTGCTGGCTCTTGCCACTCTCTTATTCATAAATCAAGCTCTGTATGTGAAAAAATAAATAACTGGTGTAAATGACAACTGCATTAGCCTAAATGTAAAGAAAAGTAAAATAGTCTACTTCTCGCACCACAAAAAACATTATGAGAGTCTGCTTGTAATATAAATGGCCGATCAATTGAACAAGTCTCAGTTGTTAAATTTTTGGGTATCTCCTTGAGTGCCAACCTTTCATGGGAGACTCAAATAAACCATATCCTTCAAAAAATGTGTTCAACTTGTTACCTGTAAAGGCATGTATGTGTCATGAGTAAAGCAATCTTGTTTAATTTATATTATGGTGAATTGTACTCTCACATTGCCTATAGCATTATTTTCTATGGCTCTACCAAAATCTCTCTTCTTAATCTCGTTAAATTTCTATTATGGTGAATTGTACTCTCATATTGCCTACAGCATTATTTTCTGTGGCTCTGCCAAAATCTCTCTTGCTGTCATTTAACTTCAAAAGAAAGCAATCAGAATGATTTCCGGCAAACCTAACAATTCACCATCCAAACCAATATTCGTTGATCTACAAATTTTGCCCCTTCCATGTACAGGGTGCGGCAACATAACTTCCTTTTTTATATGGATATATCAATATAATGAAGCAAGAAATAAATAGTGATTAGAATAGCCCAGGCAAAGAGGGCATTCTATCAAAAGAAGAATCTACTTACAGCTGGAAATACAAGCTTGGAAGTAAGGAAGTAATTCATCACAAAGTATGTCTGGAGCATGTTTCTTTACGGCAGTGAGGCATGGACGATGACAGCAGCGGAGGAGAAAAGGGTGGAAGCATTTGAAATATGGTGCTATCGAAGAATGATGAAGATAAAATGGATCGACCGAGTGGCAAATGAAGAAGTCCTAATAAGAGTGGGAGAAAAGAGAAGTCTGCTGAAAACTATAAAAAGAAGACGGGACAACCTAATCGGCCATATCTTAAGACACGATGGCCTGATGAAGACAATTGTCGAGGGAAAAGTGAACGGGAAAGATGGAAGAGGCAGGCCTCGTATGAGTTACATAGAACAGGTTGTAAAGGATGTGAAAGAGAGGAACTATGTACGTTAATATGAAGAGGTTGGTCGATAGAAGAATTGAGTGGAGGGCTGAGTCAAACCAATCCTAGGATTGTCGACCCTGGATGATGATGATGTCAATATAAAAAAGGAAGTTATGTTGCCGCACCCTGTATATACATTATGCTATTAATCTTGTATATAAAAAACAATGTCAATGATTACTTATTAAATTGTAATTACCATCACTAGTTTACAACAAGTAATAATGACATAAACTATGAATCTATAAGAACTAAAGCTGCAAAAATTGGCCCCAAAGAAATGGGTATTCAATTATTTAACAAGTTACCAACAAAAATTAGAAATGCAAAAGGGGTTACCACTTTTAAAATAAATCTCAAAGCATACTTACTTAAAAAGATGTACTACTCAATTGAAGAATACCTGAATGATAATGGAGATTGCTGAGTTTCTCTACATTGCAACACGGGTTTCAATTTGCCAGATGTATTGTGATTACATTTTTTGCCCTTTGCTTTTACACTATCTAATGTACTACTTGTATTTATCTCTGTTATGTTCTCTTTTTTGTTGACGTGCCTTACATCTTGTACATGTATACTTTTCTTGGTAAACTGTGACAAGGTCGCTAGGCAAATAAATATTATTACTAGCAGACCTGCTGCCTGCTTTGCAGGCACTTTTCATCAGCATTTCATATGCAAAGAGAAGGAAATGGATATTTTATAAATAGAGAAATGTGTCCCACTCTAATTATCCTGTATGTTTTTGTACTTTTTTATACACCATATTTTCATTATATGTTGTCTCCCACTCTCAACAACCAAGTTTTTTGCATTTTTCTCTGCACCAAAAACTGCTAAAAATACAAAACTACTGGCAAATCATACAGACAGAGAATCCACACTCAATGCACCAAACTTCACTCTTTTAGCTCAAAACTTGGGAGAGAACAAAACAAAATGGATACAGAATGACTGACACACTACACAATTAATATACAGTAAAACCTCGTATTTGCATTATTGGAATTTACGTTTTCCCACCATTTACAACATTTTTATCGGGTCCCATTCCATTTCCTATATCTCCAACATAAGTAGAATCCTGTATTTACACCTCAATGTATGTACTAATGCCTAGGGCACTAGGTCTAGGGTCTAGGCTATGAATGGCATCTGCTGGAGTAAATTGTACCCACATGGTACAATTTGTGGATGTTTTCAAAGAATTTGACAAGGTTACCTTAATGAATACGGGGATCAGGCCATTACGGTGTCTTGAGTACTAGCTTCCTATCCCTAGGGCCTGGTTTCAAATCTGGTATGGGAGGATTTTTTATTGCTATACCAGTCCCCACTTGAATGCTATGGGGAGAGCTCTCAGAGTTCAGTACTCTGTACATCAGATGGGATGCTAACTATGGACTACTTGGTGGCTTTCATTAGGGGCAAGCTAAGCATAACACTAGATTTCTTTCCACCCTTCCACTATTCCTTGAAAAATTCCTACCCATATCCAATTACCCACCTATCCTAACTTGCACATATGACCTTGGCTGTCTGTTGCCTCCTTAGAATATCTAAAAATACCCTTGATGTGTTTGAAGGTGGAAAATATTGTGGCCCTATTTGAGTAAGACAAACAGCCCTCAATGAATGAGGAGTCGCTGGAGCTTTACACATAGCAAAATAGATATGAGGAACCAAAACCTGTTCCAAGTCACTTCACCATATAGAAAATGTAGCAGGAAAAAAATCTCTTCCTTTGTTTGAAGAGATGGATCCAATGCTCAACCCTTTTCAAAGATTTTGTAGCTTGTAACAAAGCTGTTGGTCCTTATAACCCAATCCTTGAGATAAAAAGGGCAAGAGAATTTAAGGCACTCTCACCAGTTTCTTGAACATGTACAAACATAATATGAATTGTATGATACTGATTATTCTCAGTCAACTTCTACTTTGTAACCTCCTCTCCTTTTGCCAGTGTCAACAAGCAACATCAATGTCAAGGCACAGATAAAAAGAATAAAGGGGGCAGGAGGCATTAAGAATTATTTCTCAGTAAATAAAAATTATGTTTTTAGTAAATCTATTATGTATGCACCATACCATATTGTACACCTCCATTCTAACTTTACATCTCCATTCTCTGTGATGGGTTCTCATCTTAAGTCATGCAAACACCACTGATGCCGTGATGATTAAGTAACTAAGGTAGCTGAATGTTAAGAGCAGCTGGCCAGAGAGAGAAAGACTCATAGTTCTACTCCGGATCCTGATGAAATATTTTCACTTTGGAATCAGCTTTGTTCTATTTTACCACCAAATTTGAGTTCTTTCTTTTATGTTACCTATCCATTTTCATTTCTTAAGTGTATATGAACACTATCATATGTTATTATGCATACATAATTTGACAATTGTGTTTTTGTTTGCTGTTTATAGGGGGGCTGGAGAAAGATAACATTGCTCCTTCTGATACCAATTAACGGCAAGGTCATGTACCCATATAATGAAAAGTTGAAAAATATGAAGCAAATTCATTTCAAAAGCCACAATAAAACCAAAGGTCTTCATATATGTACTGATGATATAATTGAGTTTTAAGAAAGTACCCCCTAAACTAGTTTCTCAAAGGAAAAAAATAGTGGAAAAGACCCATTGCTAGCAAGTTGACTACTATGACTACTTCTAGACCAGTGATGAAAATCGTGAAGAAGATAAAATTCAAATGATAAGCCCTAGCTCATGAGGTCAACTAATCAGATTATTACCGAACCCTATACAATCACCATTATAAACTAATATTTCATACAAAACATTATAAAATTTAAAGATCTTTGGCAACTGGTTTCTTTTCAAGTATTCAGTATTTAAGTTGATAATGATAAAATGAGGAAATTTATCAATTAAGAGCATATTACCTAGAGCAGAAACAAACAAGAGATTTCTCTAGAACACAAACTTCAAAAGTATTATTACCTGTAATATTAGTGCAATCTTTTCGCAGAAACTCCAAAGCATTTGGATGGTCATGCTCCACAGACTGCGATACATCAATCACATAAGCTCGACCTTCATGATACCTTTAGGAAAAAAATAAGGAGAACCTTAACAATCAAACCTTGGAAAAATAAATAAAATTAAAATTCAGCAATAAAATTTTTTTAAAGAGAAACAGAAGGCATGAACACTAAAGCTACTCAAAGAGGGTTTGTCAACTAGAACCCATTCCTTCTTTGACAATCTGAAGACTCCAATAACTTTATCCTTAAAACTAGTGATGGACGGATCCAGTTTTTCTTCGGATCCTTGCCTTGGTTTTGGATCTTTGTCTCGGTTTCGGATCCTTAGTTTCAAATACTGGATTCTTAATTTCATTTCTTTCCTAATCCTAGCATGTATTTTTACAAAAACAAGTACATATATTGTAGAGAAAAATCAACTTCGTATCATCTCCGTGGATGATATTTTCCTGGATAACGATTTGCAGATGCATTATATGTTATTACTTCTTACATGAAGTTCACTTTTTTTATCACATACTCACCAAACAATAATTTTTTAAACCTGTACTACTACTCTTTAGAGTGTAGTTAAAAGAAACATAAGTTTCATTAATTTTAAATAATACTTCTTTGAATTATTTTCCAAAATATAAGATCCGACTAATGCCATATCGTATCACCCTCTGTACAGAAATTATAATGCAATTATAGAAAAAAAGACTTCCTAATGTATCACATGTCAAGAAAAATAAAATATGGAATATTAAATAATAAATCAAAAACTAAAATTAATTCTGTGCTGCATGGTCTTACGTTAAATTTTTCCATTGTGGGTTGCTGTTGTAAATCAAAATCCTTCAACACTTTCAAATTCTTTTTAAAAATTACAAAAAAAATTTAATGCAATCAGGAGATTCCATTTCTGGACTATCTGGGGATTCCATTTTTAAGATGAAGAAATAATGATAGAATAGTTCGAACTGGTGAACTAGTAGTTTTGCCATGTCTTATTAATAATAACCTTTCAAAGGAAATTTGTGAGTTTAATACTAATAAGGAGAGGTTGTGTAACTCGGATTATGAAATAAGATGACCCTTGTTTCATGCAACTCTAAGCAAAATAAAGAAATATATGTCTCGACTTTTTTCTCCATTTTGGCCCGGGTTTGAAAGTAGAATGTCATGTGGGTAGCCTGCAATCTCAGAACTTGGGTAAGCCAACAATAGCAGAGTAGGGTACTATACTGTAGGTAACAAAGTTCGATTCTTATCGCCATTCAAATTTTTCTTTCAGCTGCTGAATAAAATATTTTATCACCCTTAATTTCCAACTCTTGTGTGAGGATACTCACTTTTTTATAATGTTATTGCTTGAACTAGATTTACAAATGCATCACTCAAAAATACATATCATAAAGTTAATATAACATTTCCCCAACTTTAATTCTGCAATAAAATATTTTTCCTATCACTTTCACTTATGATATATTTTATTATTTTTGTTTAATTTGTTGACTTATGAATTTGACATGAAATTTCTAATAATCTACTTTTTTCAAGTGCCTGCTTGCCTTACCCTAGGAATACAGAATGGACTGTATTCCTGGGCAGAGTTCACACCAATGCAGAGTGGACTGTAATAAAGAAGAAAACACTTTTTGACTTTGAGACTTGAAAAGTGTTTCTTTGTCAGCCCGAACTTTGAAACTTGGCGTAGTGATTCTCCAATAATTGGTACATTTGGAAGTAAATCTGCAAAGGCATCACAAATCGCAAGCATGGTGTTGATGGAAGTTATGGCCATTCTTAGTACAGTACAGAATCAAAGTCAGATGAATTTTTGTTTATGAGCTGCCTGGTACCTCCTCGATTGCTGAGTGACGAAAGAATTAATAATTTGAATGTATTATAGTAATCTAGTTTGTACTTGATTCGTATCTCTAAGGAAAACCTCCAAAATCTTGTCCTTTATATTGAAAATTGCAGTAAAATTCAGGTAACTACTTGCGTTTTAATTTAGGTAAAAAAAATGGAATAAATCCATGACTATCGTCAACTAGAATTGGGAAGCCTATTCATCTTCAATGGATCAAGGAGACCTAGGGTAGTGGCGAAGGCGGAAGAATATTACTTGTAAAAAAAATTTAAAATTTAAAAGTAATGAACATGGGAGATTTTGTCATTAATTTTTGTATATTGCTTACTATGATAAACAGAAATTTTCCACATGCAGCTTCATTTGGAAGTGTTGAGTGTGTTGAACTAAAAAAAATACTTATTCAGGTATATCTAAGAAATGATTTGACTGACGTTTAAAACTAAACGAATATGTTTCATTTTGATCTGCTATTGAAAGGAAAATAGAAGGTCTGTTTGTTTTTTTTTGATTCGATCATGTTACAATATGATGTGCATTACTGTGTTTGTTTAGATCTTGGAAGAAAACACACTATCAGGAACCAAACTATACTTTTCAAAGCTCCTTCGCTCCTAGAAAGAAATTGAAGATGATAAACTTTACGATATAATCACTGAAAGAAAAATTAAAACCAGATTATGGATTGGCTCGTGACTGGCAGTACACCAGCTCTCATTTTTAACAACTATGCTATGATAGGGTCACGCGAATCTGACAAATGTAGGCGACCCGCAAGACATTCCACTTCATTTTTTTCTCGCGCATCTGGACCTATGGAGAATAAAGTCAAGACAAGCATTTCATTATTTTGCTTTAGTCTCATCTTCATCTCATTCCCTCGCCCGAGTTTTGCATCCTCTCCTTGTCAGTATATACGGTACCTACATTCCATTAAGATCCACAGATCCGAGGATCTTTGGATCCAATCCGACCATCCCTAATTTTGTGGTACATTTGTAAATCTAATTTGAACAATGAAAGTATGATAAAGTGAGCATTCAGATTAAACGGTTGGAAATTGAAGTTGATAATATTTGCGATGCGATGGCTGAAAGAAAAATTTAAACTGCAATATTGATCAAATTTCGCACAGTACACTAGCTCACGTTGCCCGCCTGATTGCAGATAATGTAGGCTACCTGTGTGGCATTTACGTTTTTTTTTCTCGCGATACCAGGGAAATAGGGGAAAAGGGTCAATTTTTTAAATTTGCTTCTAGTTGCATGGAAATTTTTTCATCTAATTTCATGACCATAGTTACACAACCTCTCCTTGCCAATATTTACCATACCTGCATTCCATTCACAGGACGCTTCGATCGCTATGCCATGAAAATTTAAAATCTACAATCAGGATCAGATTTTACCCTGTTTCTTTGGATCTGGATTCGAAACCGAATAAAATGAAAGATCTGCTGATCTTTGGATCCGATCCCACCATAAAACCTTCAAATTTCAAAGAACATTATTTCACCAGCGTTCCTGCTGGAAAAATATTGTCCAAATTGCACTTCAGGTCTGCTGAAATGTTTATATCTAGATAATCTCACGCCTTATGTAGGATGTCTGCATCACTATAAAATGTTTCATTTTGTTGTCCAATTTATAACCCCCTTCTTGGTAATTTTAAGAAGTCTTTTAGCTTTTTCTACAGCCTCCCTTATTAACCCTTTCACTGCCATAGGGCTGATATATCAGCCCTCTATAGTTGTGCAAAAACTGCAAAGGGCCAATATATGGGCCCACTTACATTAAATTATTTGTAATACTATACAGTAGAAACTCAAAATTATGAAGTCAATGGGACCGGAAAAATCGAAGATTCGTAATATCAAATATCGTATGAATGAGTATCCTTCATCAACATCACGATGATGCTACCATTCTGAAATGTATACATTCCCACAAAGCACTTGCTTGATTTATGACATTAAAACTCATGAATGTATCTATAAATGTGTATTCATGCCAACAGTTTAATAAAGGTAAACATAGCTAACTTGTTTTTTTTCTCCAATGAATCAGAGATTAGGCAATAAGTGTCTTTGCAAAATTTTCATGCAGTTTGGACTAGGCCTATGAAGGTTCATTAGCGCATTTTCTATATTACTTAATCTCTACTGAAAAACTCGTAACGTAAATTTGAGCTCTGTATTTATATTTTTAAGCTATGTAAGCATACACTATGGAAGTGAGCGATTTGCACAATCATTTGCAACTAGATTTGCTCCTCCACATACAGAACTTAGAGGAATAAATTTCCACAAGAAGAAAATCATATGCTTCGCGTCAGGCATTAGATTAGACCTACATGAAGCTTAAACAAGGAAAAGATTCTCTCACGGATTCTATGTGAATCATGAATTTCGCGCAAATAATCATATCATGCCCCTTAACTTAACGAAATAGCAACCGCAATTCTGCCCTGGATTCAGCTTATCTTTGCATGGTTATTCCTGAGATGAAGGCTCTGAAAGAGAGCATAGAAAGGAGTTCAGCTTAATGATTACCTCCTTTCAAAAGTAGACTGTACAAGCCACATGCTTCAATGGTGAAGGCGTGATAATTTCTTTTACGCTTCAGTTACTAATGATGGTAACATAATATATCAAAAAATTACGTTTTTAACTATGCTCTGCGAAAGCTTTAGTTGTGGCTCTATTCAAATAAGGTCGCCTCATCTTCATCCACTGAATTGCAGGCATCATTTAAAGTTTCAGTTTGGACAAAAATTGTGGAAAATTTTTATGTACTGTTGTTCCTCTGCTTCCGATCAAGCAAGGGGATTTCCGTCAGAGCATTGCAGCTCCAGTTCCGGCCATGCGTGAAGATGGAATCGGAAGTCTTACTCTCCTTTACCCATCAGTGAGGGGATTACAACAGTTCACCCTCACAAAAACAGCTACGACCTATGGTCTTGGATCATAAATCACTCGGGAGGTTGATTCAGCTGGGATTCAAGGCCAAGGGATGTGCACGGGAAATAAACATCGAAAGAATCCTTCTGCAGCATTGTCACATCTTATCATCCTCCTACTCTACCTCAACAGGCTACACATGTGGAGAGGGAGGACAAGACACTGGAGAGTGAAGTCTTTTATCATCAATCAAGATATGTCCCCAAAATAATATTGGAATGTGTTAGACCCCGCGCACAGGTTCCTTGCAAAGGGGGGCACTTCAAGGGGCCCAAAGGTGGGTTTGTGAGGCCTGCGGAGCCAGTGGGCACACGAAGGGGCCTTATCCTGGCTGGGTACCAATTAGCTCTTACCCCTGATGTACTCCGGGATGTATCGTCTGATAATGCGAGGGAGAGATGAAAGTGCCTCTAATTGGATTAAGATTCTGACGAGGCTTTCCACTCCCTCTCTAAGGGCATGAATTAAGGTTGCTCGTATAATGGTTCTACTTATCATCTAGTCCTATGTGTATCTTTAACAAGTATTAGGCAACAAAGCCCTTATCAGATTCTATCTATCACTCCGCAGGAACGCAGCGGAGAAACTCTCTTTTGGGATATTTTTTCGATCTCTGGGTTGGAGCAAAAGGCAAGAAAGGTACACTATTACAGGACATAAATATGTTTGGGTGAAAGAACGTTTTTTACCGTTGATTATGAATGTGCCCAGAACAAAACGTCATTTAGAATGAATTTGAGACAAAGTGATCGTATGAACCAAGCAAATTCGTATTTCCTCTGATTTTCTTATGCTTTCTTGGACATGGAATTTTGATTTTTAATGGTCCTCTGATGTTCCTGGAGGCATACTTCTAAAGGTCTACACAGGCAACCAATGTATGAGTGATTATAGCTGCACATTATTCATATACTTCTCCTTAAAGGTCTTTTGGAAATGGAAATTTGGACTTCAGGAGGATGTGCACAGTATTGGTGTCAACAGCTAAAATTCTCTCCAAAGACAAAGTCATGTCCAGATACACATGTGACACCAAAAGAGCACACATTCTACTGACGTCCAAAGTTCCGTTTCCAAAAGACCTTTAAGGAGAAGTATATGAGATAATGTGCAGCTGTAGTCACTCATACGGTTGCCCCAGGAGACTTTACATGTACCCCTCCAGGAACATCAGAGGACGATTATAAATCAAAATCCCAAACGTCTGTATCGCCAGAATAACAGTGTTTTGACCCAATACCCAACCTCAACTAGGGAGCAGCGAAATTAACTTCAAAAGAGGCCCACTATTTTTCAACACTGATAAGGGAAGCCATAGAAATAGCTAATTGACCACTTAATATTGCCCAGAAGGGGGCTATAAATTGAAAAATATGCTCAGTAACAGAAACTTTAAAGCACACAATAATATCCTTATGGCACTCCTCTTGTCCAGATCAATTTCCATAAACCATTTCTCTTGCAAATTGTTACGACACATCAAGTCATGGTTGGAAAAATGGCATTCACTCGAAGTTGAAGTTTTATGCATTATTATCATTGGTCAACTGTTAAAAGATTGGTTTGACGCAGCCCTCCACTTGATTCTTCTATCGGCCAACCTCTTCAAATTAACATAATTCCTCTCTTTCATATCCTTCACGACCTGTTCCATACATCTCATACAGCGCCTTCTTTTTCCAATCTTTCCGTTCCCTTTTCGCTCAATGATTGTCTTCATCAAGCCATCGTGTCTTGATGGCCGATTAGGTTGTCCCGTCTTCTTTTTCGTTTTTTTCAGCAGACTTCTCTTTTCTCCCACTCTTCTTAAGACTTCATTGTTTGTCACTTGGTCGATCAATTTTATCTTCATCATTCTTCCGTGGCACCACATTTCAAAAGCTTCCACCCTTTTCTTCTCCGCTGCTGTTATTCTCCATGCCTCACTGCCATAAAGAAGTATGCTCCAAATGTATGTTCTGATGAATTTTTTCCTTACCAGTACTTCCTTTCCAGTTGTGAGTAGTCTTCTTTTGATAAAATGCTCTCTTTGCCTGGGCTATTCTACTGACCGTTTCTTTCTAGCTTCGTCCATCATTGGTTACTCGGCTTCCCAGGTAAAAGAGCTCTTTCACCTCTTCCAGTTTTAGCTTCTCTACGTAAGTTGTTCGGGTGTGCCACGTGATATTCAGGTATTGCCCCGACGTTTCGTGACCTATGCTGGTCACTTTTTCAAAGGGAACGTCGGGGCAATACCTGAATATCACGTGGCACACCCGAACAACTTACGTACTCATCATGAGCCACGAAAGCTTCAACGAACAATTAGCTTCTCTAGTTTAACGTTGATTTTGGCCTCCTCTCTTACTACACCCCAAAATATCTTAGTCTTCTTCTTAGCTTCCGCTACCTCTACCTTCAGCTGTTATCTTGCCATGGCCATTTTCATAGTTACTAGAATCTTATTCAAGATCCCTCTCTGTCCCATCTACGAGTGCTATGTCATCGGCATATCGCAGCATGCTAATTTTTTTCTTCATGCATATTCACTCCAAAAGACTTTTCTTCGATTTCCATGATGGCTCTCTCGATGTATACATTAAAAATTACACAAGATAGTGAACAGCCTTGTCTCACTCCTTACCTTATTCTTGCTTCTTCACAGCTGGGTACATACTTTATCGCAGCTACTTGGTTTTTATACAAACTGTGGATACTTCTTCAGTCATTGTAGGACACTCCAATTCCTTTCAGAATTCTAAGAACTGAATTCCAATCCATGTGATCAAAAGCCATCTCTAAATCCACAAATGCAATGTAGGTCATTTTTTCCTTCTCCATTCTCTTCTCTACGAGCAGCCTAAGGGCTAATATTGCTTCTCTTGTACCTTTACTTTTTCTGAATCTGAATTGATCTTCATCCAGAAACTCCTCTGCACCTCCTCTGTCAAAAGCCTTCTTTAAATCCACAAATACAATGCAGGTTAGTTTCTCCTTCCCCATTCTCTTCTCTATGAGCGGTCTAAAGGAGCCAATATTGCTTCTCTTGTACCCTTTTTTTCCTGGATCCGAATTGATCTTCATCCAGGAAATGCTTTGCTTTTATTCTTCTGTAGATGACCCTTGTCAATATCTTTAATGCAGGTTTTGTGCATCTGAAGATGAATAAGCTCACAGTACTTAGACAAACACCCAAATTTTACCAAATCAGTCTGCTAATTTGATGACATATAAGAAGGCCATTTTGCTGACTGCCAGCAATTATCCTTCCATAGTTTTATATTATTTTCGATGTTGGTAATGTAGAATAGAAAGATCCTAGTTTACTCAGCAAAGCAACATTTTATATATTAAGCATCCAGCTTTGCCTAATTTATCAGATAAAATACTTGATCATGTGAAAGATCATCATAAGACTGCATTAAAGGCCAACCTCATGCACTACTCTCAGGCAGCATTACACACTTATACTCACAGTAAGTTGAATTCACTGAGATCTGCGTGGACTAATTTACATTGATTGTACATCCTCCATATGATGACCACACATTCCCTGTAAACCTCTCGAGCCTTTGAAGTTGGAAGTTCTACATCCTGCGATTATAAAAACATAACATAAAAACATTGAGCATAAAATGTAGTAATTAACTACAGTCAAGTCCGTTTATAATGAAGTTGAGGGGGCCGAATATTTACTTCGTAATAACCGAACTTAGTTATATGTGGACCAGTGTTTCTGAGCCTCTGTTTGATGGGGAATAGCCTCCACTTTATTATAACCAGAACTTTGTTATAAATGGGTTTGATATAAGAGGGCTTGACTGTATAAAAAATAGGGATGCAGGTATAACTGCATCAAATTTAATTTTTTTTCTTTCATAACGTCTGTATGCTGGAGTACACAACAATTAGCAAAGGAAATATCCTGCATTACACTGATATGCAATCTGTGTCCACCACAGAGTCAAACTGAATGTTACAGGCAAATATTTCAGCATATGATAAATAAAATTCCATTATTACTAAAAATGTTATTTCCTTAGTCTTATGCTAATTGATGATTTTTTTACTACCACATCCATTAGAAGAATCATCAACAGCACATCTTTCATACACTAAAATTTTTTTTAATAACATTTACATAGGGGAAATACAATATTAATGGCAAAAGACAGAAAGTTCAGTACAACAAAAAATGTTATGACAGGTACATCATTTTGGAGGATACAACAGCAAGCTATACTTAAAGACTAGCTGGAAAGAACTGTCACGGGATAACACCCACCTTCAACCTTGGAGATGGCCAACCTGAGTCACCAAGAAACCCCATCAATAACACATGACCTCGTAGAAGAATTGGTTTTGGACAAGGAAGCCCAGCATTGTGCATGCGTACCAGGTTACGCATTTCCTTCTCAGCCCATGTTCGCACCATTTTGCGTGGATTGTGCCGACAGTAACCATGCCGAAATCTTCAAATAATAATTCAAAAAAGAATAGTGTTCTGAGAGCAAATGAACACATTAGTAACACTACATACATTTGAGTAAGTAGAAGGAATGATCAGTACAATCCATCATTTCCCCAAAGAAATCATTTCATAATAAAAACAAATTCATGCGAGAAACAGGTACTTATGACGGAAGAAAAAAATGTCATATTTTAGATAATCGGAACCAAAAATGTTCAATAGCTCAGAAATGATAAATTATCATCTTCCCATTATTTCAATTAGCAGTTTTCACTGAACGGGCAATCAGAAAATAGTGTAAATGTTTTGGGACCATCAAACCGAAATCCCATAGCAATTATTTCAATGCCAAAAATCCCATGCAACGACTTACCTGTACTCTCCACCAACATATTTATCCCGATCTTTAAATATGAGAATTGATGTTTTATATATTTTGATGGCTATATCTTCATCAGGTTGTCCCCCTTGCGCGTGGTATACGTTTGCCTCTTTCCCAGTGGAAATACAGCCATTAACTCCTAGTATTGTGCCTCTTGACAGCAATTTAAATAATATCATTCGAGTTCGAGGATCCATAACCTGTTCCGCAGTGGCTCTATCGCCTTTATCTTTTCGACGAATTCTGGAAAAAAGGTTACGTTGCATTATGACAATATTAAAATTCAGATCCCAACAAGTATTTCCATTCATTACACACGAACCTTTCTGTCTCTGCACGTTTATCACTTTGAATAAGGCGATTTGTCGCGTTACTGGACAACGACACTTCATATTGGTCCACATTTATCTTATTTGAATACTTTTTCATGAGATTTTCAGAAGGCTGATATTTTGATACTTTACTGCTTGCATTCTGAATGTTAGGCCGTCGGGAATTTTTTACCACAGCAATTCCGTTTCTTGTAACCTGCCACTCGTCTTCACTGTCTTCATCCTCATTGCTGTCACATTCAGCGTCATCGTACAAGCCATCCTCAACCTGAACAGGTTCATTATAAGGCAAAGGTTTAATAATATGGCTTTTACTGGATATGGTCAACTTTTTAAGGCCTGAAGTTTGAGCCCCGCCACCCTTCACCCTGTATTGATATTAACATAACATTTAACAATATTATGAATAAACTAATTTTCCTCCAAGAATTATACTTAAATATTACTCACTCCGATTCTTCGGCATCACTAAATTGCCCTTCGATGACATCGTAATTCGTTTTCATTTTTATATAGACACCTACAGATTTACGGTAACATAAAATCAAATATAACCTGCGTTTTCTACTTGCACAACATTTAAAGCAAAACAGTTGACTGCCGATATTCGAAAAGTAGTTGACTATCGATTCGGTGGTTTCTTAAGAAGAGCGCCTATTTTAATATTATCTTTACGTGATGGCCCTGATATTCTCTCTTTATTTCTTTGCCAACCCACTATTTACGGTATTTTACTCAATAAAATTCTTAAATTAAATTTATTGAACAAATATTTAAAAATCTGTCTGCACTGGAGGAAGTTTTAGTCTCTGCAGTCAAGAATGAAAAACTTTATATCACATCGTTTTCTGGACATAAGCAAATTACGTGGAAAGTCACAAAAAGAAAGAGTGAAAAGGGTACATACAGCATCAAAAGTACAAGACTCAGTAAAAAATTGGATGATAGAAGAAAGATTGAAGCGAGTGATGCATTTTGGTGCACAATTACTTTATTCTCATTCTGCTGTCACCCTGAAAAATATCGCGCAATAGTTTAACTACGCAAATATGTACCTAAGGTATTCTTTTTTACTCTCTTTTATTCTGTTTCCTTGACCAGGACATTATGGCCTATGCCATTATGACTCAGCGGTAAACTCTCCACGACCACCTGACTCAAACACGTAGGTACTCTTTGTACTATTCGGGAAATGGCAGAAATCTCTACTGCAAGAGCAACTAGGCCATTGTTTCTAGTTGAAGAGGAAGTAAGTTATACGGCAGTTTTCTTAAACTATGGGAGGGGTGGATAGTCTCCATTCTATTAATAATACAAAAAATATCATCGCACTAAGTAGTCAGCCTGCATGCACCTCGCCGATTCAGTTCTTTACAATTTAAAACACATAATGGATCTCACGATTCACAATCAGAGGTTGAATAGAGTATTTAAAATTTTTCCCTACCGGATAAAATGAGAGATCATTATCTAAATTAACTTTACCAATAGAATTCGGCTGCGTCGCATGATTCATAAATGAATGTTACTGACGGTTCTAGCCATATATGGATAGGGTTACATACAGAATCCGGTTTTTCCCAGACATGTCCTCCATTTAAGGATGTCCAGTTGGAATTTTGATTCCCATTCGGAATAATCTGCTCAATGAAAATCAATGTCCAATATTTATGCTAATGAACAAAGTTTCCACATTTCCAACAATTTTTCATGTTGACTAGCTTTATTCGGCATTGTGCCATTCAGAAGTTAATATTTTTTCCGATCTGTCCTGTCCCTATACTAATTAGAGCTTATCCCCCACTATGATAAAATTTCAGGAATTTCCCATTGATGTAACATTGACAGGTAATAATTGTCCAGCATTTTAAATCTCAATATCTCTTATTACTGCATGCATCTGGTAACCTAATAACCTTCCATGTATTAATACATGGAAGCCTTTTTGTTGTCAAAATCAATTATACAAAGTAGGTACTTGATGGCACGAGACATTAAGCGGACTAATGTCCATTGGTCTTGTTTCCCTTAACACTGATTGACCCTTTGTATTTATGGTATGCCTTGTCGCTGCCACTCAAAATTATTAAAATTAGTTTATTCCACGTTTACTAAACTTTATTATCAGAGATTATTGAAGAGATTTTAAGTGTTTCTTCATTTTTCTATTTCTCGTGGAAAAACTTTCTTTTTAAGTTTTCACCCACTTCTAGGAAGAGTGTGACGATGTCTAATATATTTTTATCTTTCTTTAATTTTTAGATGTCGTTAATGAGGAAGGCGACCGAATGAGAAAGGTTTAGTATAGGCATATGTGATAATAGTTAATAGTGGTTGTCATCAGGAAATGGAAGATGGGGGTGGTGGGGTAGCCTTAGCAAAGACCCCTTAGCATAGCAAGGCAAGACGTTGACAATTCTTATGCCTAATGCTTAAACTGCATTTTAACAACTCAGAACCGACAGAAAGGGAACCCATATTCATCCTCTCTTCCTATACTCACTCCTGCATGTTAAGACGTATCCAGGGCTAAGCGGACAAATCTTCATGTCTAAGTCTAAGAGCGTATTTGTATGCATGTAGGCAAGTGATACTTGGTAGAATTTCAAAGCGCCAAATATGGTAAAAATGAAAAGACGGTACACATCTATTTTAACCTTACTTTTACCCATAGATTTCTAGGAATTAGCATCATTTTTAAGGATTTCCAGCTTGAAAATGACGCTATGTCATCGAAATCGAAAGGTAAAGTAAAGCGAAAAATAGAGTTGCACAAGTTGTACTAAATATTTTCATTTTATTCCATGTCTATCGAAGAACGTAATTTCATGCTGGTTTTGAAGAATAAAAATTATTATTTTTTGAGATTTTTTGTCCGAAACTACTCATGAAGTAGCTCATTAATTACAACCACGATTTATTCACAACACTAGGGATACATTTCATAACTCAACGCATCAAATATGCATCGTATGTATGTATATAATGTGTATGTATAATGTAAATTTCATACTTACAAGGTGGCACACACAAATATTGCCATATTGGAAGCACACTACTACTCGAATTGGAAACAGTTTAAAAGCAGAAAATATCTAATGACCAAGTCTTTTACCTTTGGTTTTGATGTCTTTGAGCCGGAAATGTAGCATGGGAAAAGTGACATGGGAAGTGTACCGACGCTGCAGATTTCCCAGCCCAACTGGCTCACTACATTTAAAGAGGAACAATGGTAACAAGGTGAGGGAAATACGTTCATCAGCCAGTCAGGAACAAATGCGAAAGATCGATTTTTCAGGAAATGAAACCAAAAGGATTTGATATTTAATTTATTTATTGAAAAATGAAAATATATATTTTTAGTTTTCCTTGAGCAATCCACCATTTTCAAAAAAACAAATTAAAATGATGACGCCACTCGAAGGTGCACAAGTCTTCCAGTGGCGACGTAAGTCCGTAATTGGTCGTGATCGATTGGACCATCACCTGTACATTTCACGTTATTCACTCCAGCAGCAGAAATAGCGGTAGACCACTTTTGGGCGTTGAAATACCATGGCTTGCGGCCTCGACACATACCCACCTTCTCCTTCATGCTCGCTTGAGTCAGCAGTGATATCTTTGTAGGGACGGAAGGATGGTGCTGCACTTTCAGAGCGAGCAACACCAGGACACATATATTGTTTCGGTGTCAGTTCGTGAATTTACGAGTGACTTCTTATTATTGAATTCGGATTTGATTCGAAGTGAAGATTAAAATTATGCTCCAATATGACTGCAATTCCGTTCTTACGACTTAAAGTATCTCAGACAATGGGTACGTCTTCCTTAGCGTTATCTGATTATCAACCGTAGTACAAAAAGCTTTCAAACCTCAGTACCAATGGGCATATATCACGGTGTCCTTCGGAATGTGATGCGGTAGCAGCGAATGTTGCCACCCAGTGAACCTATTTATTTCACTGAATGTACATGTGACCGGGGGCTCTAGATAAATATTTCGATAATAATCCAATCGTCGAATCAAGTTTTCATATGCATGTAAGACTTTGGGGTAGGACTTGTGGCTGATCAACGTGGAACCCAATTTTCCCAGCTGCCTGTTTCTATCATCGCACAAGAGCTCAGAATGAAGAATTGAAGTATTAAATTCGCAGTAATGGGCGTCATTATGTTTCATTCTATAGAAAATTCCAAATATTATGTGGAAGATTTCAATAATTTCTGAGGAGATAAATGAAAAGGAAAGAAAGGACGGCTTTCGGTTTCCAGTAAATGAGACGTGGCGTTGGATTTTTACGCTGCATTTACGGCTTCCTGGAGAGGGGAGAGGCGATACGAAGTGTCTTTCCGTGTTCCCATCCGCGTTCAACAGCGAGAAGGTCGAACGTTTCGTGATTTCTCGCACCCCGATTTTAGGCGAGATTCTCTCGGATAGTCCCTATTCTCCAACACTAATCACATGTTAAGGTGAAAATTCGACAATGCGGATTGCGAAAACTATCCTGCTACGAAATGGGAAAGATTGACGCGAGGTTAACCCACTGAATTCCATCCCTCCTCATGCTTCAAAGCCGCGGGAACATGAATCTTGAATGTTCCAAAGACCTGCTAGCAGCGATGGTACAAACATTTACAAACTTTCAAGATCTGGGACCCGATTACTTTTTACATTCGGCCCTTTAGATTTGAAACGTATCCGATATTTTTTTTTGGTAGTGGAATCTTAGGTATTGTCCAAACAGGGAACGTAATTGCACGAATAAATGTACCAAAAGATGCGCCAATGAAGTTACGTCCTGGATACATTACGCGGGTAAACGAAAGTATTACAGTCCGTTCCAATCATGAACGTTCTCTCTGACGATTTCGAATCACGGATCATTAGAACCCGAATCTATTCGTGCACCTGCTCGCGCAATTACATTCATCAAGTGAAAAGGCATTTGGCAAACATTACGAGTGAAGGACCAAGGCATATCTTTCTACGATACGTAAACCGCTCGGGTCGCTGTGGCCTCTGACAGTTGGTCTCCTGCGGTGCCCTCATCTCAGAAGATGGTAGGCGAAAGGTTACGCGAGCCTGGAGGGAGAGGCAGGGAGTTTTGCTGGCTGGAAAGGTAGGAGGAGGGAATCTTTCGAAGGATTCCCCCCAAAGAAGATTGTGAACTTTCACTATCTCCCACAGTCGCGGAAACGACTGAGTTCAACGAGCGCCGGGAAGATGGGCACGCCTTCAAAGCTTGCCTGAGGGTGGTTGTGTCTTATTGTTAGTTTCTCGGTCACTGGTCGAACGCTCACTCGTGGACAAGAGAATGGGGTCCATGCAAACGTTAAATAAGTCCCGGGAATCTATTCCATAACACGGAGTCGTTCACCATGGCTGGAAACGCAAATATTTTTGTCGAATTTGCAGCAAATCATTTGGTCCTAAAGGTGCACTTAGGTGAAGTCTGGAGAAATATGGCAGCAGCGGACTGCAATGGATGCCATTTAATCACAGAGCCACGAAATTGATACTCGAACAGATTCATTCGGAATAGAATCATGGTTCTTTGCGTATAAATTGAATAGATTGAAAGGTTAGAACATTTCCATAGTTGTGCTGCAATCAAGCCATCACAACTGAAATCATGGATTTGTTATTCTATGCCCACGGTCGGAGACCAAGCCACATGAATATCCGAAGAGAAAGCCTGGGAAAATAGTATTAAATGTTATTCGAGAAAGGGTGGCATACTAAATGACGGATTTTTGATCAATATACGCTTGTATGGAGAAGAGTAGCAGTAGTATCGCAACATGCTATTGGATCGGGGAGTGGCTGTAGAAAGGCAACATATTTGTAATATTTTGTTTTTTTAATTGAGTCACGTGGTCTAAAAAATTATAAACATGTATGCGTATCAATTGCGCTGTTTCGTCACTCTTTTCGTAAGCTCCGGGATATGCCTTTCATTCAGAATGTTTTAGGGTGTTTCCAATGAGGTGACAGCGGTCAAACCATGGACTATTTCAGTTGGCATTAGGCTCAAAAACTGTGAAATAAATTTATGAAGATAAATTCTGGACGAGTGTCATCGACAGAACACCTTTACGTGAACCCAAGACAAACTAAAAATGCCCTATCACGACCCATTTGGCAAACACTGAAAGGCTTCTCAGAACGAAAACGTACTCAACTACAGTCTATCATGATTTGAATGGCATTAAAGGCATAATCCAAACGGCCAGATGTAATAGGATTGTCGAACACACGTAGGTATTCGGCATGCTTCTACACTCGAGGCGAGTCTGGATCACTATTTTGTATTTTTTCCGTATATGCGAAGTAAATTTGCAGAGCAATCGCCCAAGTTTTATGGATATTTTCTTCAAAAAGGTTGAAAACCAAGGTAGAGGGAAAGATTTTTTTACACCATCAAGTCTTCAGAAACAGGAAATGTGCATCTTTAGCACGTGCCACCGATTCTCATACAGCGGAATGCAGTCATAACTTGGGACTCGAGCAATTGGTGACCAACTGACCAGCTCTTTCCCGATAATCCTGTGGCTTCCCCACCAACCGTAGCCTTAATAAGGACTTCCTAGAGATGGTTGACGGAGCCCAAAAGACTCGGTTAATCGAACCTCTTCAATCCGTTGCCTCACGGCAGATTCATCCTCAACCATCATGACTCACAAAGCCTAGGGTGACAAACTCCCAGAGGGGAACACTACTTTCAGAGAAAGCCGGGTACAGAGAGGAGCTCTATTCCCTGTTGACACAAGGAATGTGAGAGTGCAGCTTTTTTGCTTATTTTCTCAGCACTCTCGCGAGAGCGGAGAGATCGTCACAGTCAATTCATCCAGAGGGGAGGGTCTGATCAGGGTTTGAACGCTCCCAGAAGGGTCCGGAAAGCCTTCCGTTCCCTTCCTCGGCGTGGCATTGTCCGTGGAACATGTATCCTCAACATTTCCGCAAAACACGCGTTTTCGCCGTATCCTCCCCCCTTTCACCGTCCGCGCGCTCGGCTCCTAGAACCTCCTCCTCCCGGCCCGGCTTCTCGGCAGCTCTTCAACCACCGGCTGCTCCTCCTCGACCTCCTCCACTGCCTTGTTGCGCGGACTCGAGAACCTCCGACCGCTCCTCGGTCGGGAGTTGGTGGGCTTTTGCGGCTCCTCCGGCTCCTCGGGTGCTGGTGCCTTGACCCTTCCGTTGCCGTTGTACCTGGCGATGAGAAAAGAACACCTCTATCACTAGCGGCTCTTTTTTTCGAAGCCCTTCCATTAAAAAGGTCATCCTTTTCGGAAAGGCGCGAGAAATTTTCACTGTTTGAAAGGGAATGGTGGTTTTATCATTACACTTATGATATCATTAGTATTTGAAAGTAAGTTTTGGGGATCGGGTTGGTGTGGTGGATAGAGTAATGGCCTCCCATCCCGAGGGCCCGGGTTCGATTCCCGGCAGTGGCGGAGTTATCAGTGGAAAACCGGTCCCCACTTGAGTGCGTAGCGGAGGGCATTACAAGTGCAGTACTCCGTCCGTCGGATGGGACGTTAAGCTGTGGTCCCCTTGGCGCCTTTCGTTAAGAGTAGGCTAATGCCGACGCCGGATTTCTCTCCACCTATCCTCCGTTCCTGTTAATTTTGAATGCAGCAAATACAGGTGTCTTTACAACAACATTCCTTTTTAGTTTCTTCTTAAGTTCTCCGTACTTCCTGCCTCTCACCATCCACCAAAATTGCTCGTTTTATTCCTACTTCCGCCCCTCTTACACGCACGTACCTACCTTAGAGTATTATGTCCTTCAAAACACCCACGCCGCTTGTTACCCGCTTCATCCTCCTAATGTCCTCAATTGACTTCTTTTCCCCTACCATTCCCAACAATTCCTCATTTACCATCCTTTTCGCCTAATTTACCTTTTTCAATGGCCACATCATAAAACGGCAGTTTATTTTCCTCCTCGAGGTCCATGTTTCTGTACCATACAACGTGCGCGTTCCAGCAGCATTTTATGCTACCCAACTATTCCAAAAGCTCAACTATTCCCATATTCAAATATTCCCTTAATGTCACTCAAAGCTTTTATCAATGATTCCTCAGCGAATATATGCCTCTTCTGCCGAATCAACTCTCTTTCGAATATATCAGGTGAAATAGCTGCACCTACCAAGTGGCTGAATTGTTTATTCTATTTTATTCCCTCCTACTTTTACGAGTGTATCTACCTTTTTTGCTCCGCGTAATCTCAGTAACTTGAGTCAATAATATTCATCAATATTATAATAAGTATTAAAAATATCCTTAAGTTAGAGAGTTGCCTCTTTCCACTATTCCTCACCCATATACCCATCTTAACCAATCCAAATTCCGGGGTTAAATATCACTTTAAATCTTCACATCTTCTCTCCACGTCCATACCATTCAGCCTTATCCTTCCCTCACTCTTCCCAGCTAATAATCTCCACTTATGACATTGTTCAATATTCCTTTCACTCTCAAAACGTCCCCAATACACTTCTGTTGATTTCTAATTTTCTCAACAAATACCCTTTCCTCTCCTACTATGTTTAAGGCTTCCTCTTTCGTTTTTCTCCCAATTCAGTAAACTCTTTCGAGTCCTCGACTCCTCCATTTCTTGATGGTTTTAAAATTCCTTTCACTCTCTTTCCGCAACGATCAGATTTCTGACTCCTACAATGCAAGGCTCCATGTGAACATACACACCACATACCCTTGCAGTTGCTTGCAGGGTACTGCGTAGATGTAGATGTGTTCTAGCAAATATTTTTACATATCTCTACAAGACACCCCTCATTAATTGAACCCTCTCCGCGATCGATTCCTTTGGCAACGCGATTCTGCGCATTATAACCCTGCTACTGAATCCATTTCCATTAAACATAAGATATTTATAAAATAAAAACTGTTCCATTTTCATCAGTCGTTATTTGAGGAGGCGATCGACATCTTCGGTTATTTGCTACAATGAGTCTAGTGGCGTCATCGGGTATAGAGGATTCTTATGTGAAAGTAGGAAGGATGGAGAGAAATCCGGCATTGACATAAGCCTACTCTTAACGAGAGGCACCATAAATATCTGCCAATGAAGGTATCGTCTATCACTGCGGTCAATTATTAATATTCCCGTATTGATCATCCCAAAGATCGATTCATCGTTCAATAGGGTTCAGGCGGAAACATTTTCTGAAAAAAATAAATCTGTATTAAAAACCCCAATGTGCTGTCGATCTTATATCGTAAAGAATAATATATAGGGAGAGAGAGTGAATTCTTTTCGGATTTTAATTAGGGTTAGGCAGTCCATCTCATAATAATAATAATAATAATAAAAGGTCTTTATTGGGGCGAGATTGAGACAAAACTGTCCCTTCTGATATCTAACCCCTAAATCATCCCCTAAAAACCCCTCATCCGACATTTCGAAGGACGAACTTGCTCATCAGCTTCATTGCCTTAAGGTAATGAGCGAGTCGTTTAACGAAACGTCGGCTGAGATGAAGATTCTTTCCCGGATCATCATCCGTGACGAATTCACTCAGAAGATAAATCGGAAAAATACCAGAACTTTCTTAGAGATAGAGAGGTTTAATTTTTTCCACATACAGTGCGGGAAAGTATTGGATTAAATAAAAGTTAACAGGGAGATAATAAGATTAGGTGCAGACTGCAGATTTTCCGCTTTTTAATGCCTGCATGAACCTCTAAATGTCGAACGAATGTGTTTAACTTTATTTGGACAACTTCTTGTATTCTGATTAAAAAGAGAACTTTGCATGAATGTAATAAGTAATCTCTAATTAAGTGGCACTGCATCAATTAGTATTAAGTTCATGTTTGTGAGTATACACCCCTTGCCACACTCCCTCGAGGTGGCTTACGGGTTGGTTCGTGGATGTAGACGGTCGATCATGAGCACATACCTCCTCCGGGACGAGGCCGTGGGCGCGGGCGAGGGTGTGGCCTCGTCGTCCTCGGCCGGGGCGTGCGTGGACACCTTGACGTTGAGCCTCCGCCTCTTGAGGATCTCCAGGAGGTCCTGGTTGCTGCGGAACGGACGCACGCCGCCGCGGAGCAGAGGCTTCTTAGTGGACGGCTCCGTGGCCGGCGTCTCTTCCTCGGCTGCGCCCTCCTCGTCTCCGTAATCATCCCCAGAGTCGTCTTCGGCGGCAGCGGGCGGAGGCGGAGGCGGTGGGGCCGCCGTCGTCGAAGGGGTCGGCCGAGAGCGGGCGAGAGGGGACTTCCTGGCGCCCGTGGGGAGGCCGGGGCGCCTGGGGGCGGCCGGCGGAGGAGCGGGCCGCGAGTCGAATTTCTCTTCGGCTTCGTACTCGTCGTCGGCATCCTGGGCGGCCGCCACGGCGAGGGCGGCCGAGAGGCAGAAGAGTAACCTGGCGAGAAAGGAAGGGATAGTTAGGCACGCATAGGAATAGAATGACCGTTCGATTAGGTGAGATAGTGGGAATACTCGCTTGGCACGACAACTGAGAGGAGAGATAAACCATTGCGAAGTACATGCATAGTTGTTGGGTATTTTATGAGCGAATAAAAGGGTGGCTTCAGATTAACATCATTTCAAAATTGGATAATTATAAAACATATTCGCAATACCGATAGAATATATTTCAAGATTGGAAAAATCCAAAACATGGATGCTCCAACGATTAACAATTTGATGTGCATAGAAACTAAAACTCTCTTCTCTACAACTTTGTCGTACTCCACAGACAGTATTTATTGAAGAAATCAAACTTTTACATATTACTACCGCGACAAACACACGACTCGGGTTTCGAGCAAACTATCGTCATCATCAGGTGAGAAATATGGTGCAAACTCTCTCTTTATAGCAACCAAAAATTGGAGTTCTGAGAGGAAAGGGAAGGATAGAGGGAGGGGGTGGGGAAAGGGAGTGTCATCTGTCTCCAAGCACTATGGGTCGAACGTAACGGTCAGGTGTAAGATGACGGGAGATTTGGGGACTGAAGAAGGGAAGCTACAGATTCAGGATGGGAGAGGAGGCGGGACGCAATACTCGTTGATGAGTTTGACTTCAGAGTCATATATCCTCTTTTAAATTTCTAGTTGTTCCCAGGAGCTACGCTCCCGTCTGCTATTGTGAAAACCAAATATTTGAAATAAAATCACTTAGGTGGTCAGTATCAATGAAATTATTAGCAAAAGAAATGTTATTATCAAAGTTGTTCGTATAAGTTTTTAAAAAATGTTTATTTATCCGCGTTTTATAATGTATCCGCGGTTGCTATTAATAGAGAATTCCCACCATTTAAAAATAATAATTCATCTACAGTGGTCCATTAATTGTGGTTTTTCTTAGGAGAGGTCGGCACGAAAGGGGAGGTAGCGGAATTGCCGATGGAAACTAAGACAAAGCATATAGATGGAGGAGGTAATAAAGCCAAAGCTGCGGTAGAAAGATGCTTGGTAGGCTGGGTAGGAAAGAAAAGAACGGTGGGGAGAGGCAGGAGGTATTCACCCACGAGAAGATCGATGAAGAACAGGCGTTTGAGGGCGAGGTGCATGTAGGAATAATTTAAGTCTACGCCATACTTCCGTTAATCCTCAGTGAACACGTAATAACTAATGTCGCCTTGAAACACACAATCGGATGATGGGAGTTTCCAGGCGCCAATTTCATCAGGTCATTCTGCAGCAAACGGCATAGCACAGCCTAGACCCCCGTTCATCCGTTTCACTAATCCCAGCCTTTCTCCGCCGGCCTTACGTGAAAACAAACATCGTCCGCGCATGTCGATCCAAACAATCAGCGATACTTCGTCAATCGAGTGCCCGCGCTAACGGTAGTCTTTTCGCATCTCCAGCAGTCTCCGTTCTCCTCTCCGCCTTCCTGCTCGCTTTCACCCCAAGGTCACCGAGATCAATCCATCCGAGCACTGCTCCCCTCGATGACGGGGACTTCCATCGAAAGTCCAACTCAGTGAGTGAGCGGTCGACAAACCACGAGTTTGGAATGAAAGGAGAACGTATCCACTACGGCTGTAACAAAAATGGAAGCGAAAATTCTCCCATTCCCCTAAACCCCTCACCCCCCTCTTTTCTTCCCTGAAACTCTTATCATATTACGGCATCGGGGATTTTCGTATTCCAAGAGATTCGAATTGAACGCGTATCTTCTGCCAACTGCTTTGCTTCCTTCACACACAATTTTTGTAGGAGTCAATCAGCTCTTAACGTAAAAAATTAATGTGTTATCGATGCCCCTCCAACATATTTTGATACATTTTCCAATACTTTCTAACTTTTGGGAGATGATAGCTGAAAAATGTTTCTAAGACGCAAAGAGTTACTGCATACGCACGACTTTACTTAGAGTTGAACGAACAAGATGTCGAAAACGTTGTAAGTACGGAAGTTGCTCCTTACTACGGATCAATTTTATACTTTATCAGTTTGACACAACATTTTATGAAAACTCAGTGATAACGAAAGAAATTGTTTCTGCAAATACTCTGATCCTCTTTTGCCTTCTCTAACGTGTTCCTCCTACTTCCTTTGGTGGTTATTCCGAATTTTTGGGTGCATCAGCACTATATTTTTGAACGTCACTCTAATTGATCAGTTTTGTGGCCAACGCCATTTCATCCACTTGATAATATACACGTAGGTCAAGCTATCATTGTGATCGTATTTTTTGCCTATCACAAACTTACTGAATGATGACCATAGTCTGAACGGTTGTGCACGAGCCAAATAATCGAAAGGTTGAGGGCTAAAACCTTAACTAGAGCACGAATATGTACCGTGTTTGCCAAGATATTTAGCTTAAATGGAGAAATTTAGCTTATACAGTTAAGGCATGTACTTGAACTTCGATAATAGAAACATAAAACTACGTATAACTGAAGTTTTTTCCACAATTTTCTAACACTTTTAATCTAAATTAAATATTTTACGCATCAATTACAACGAGCAAGAATATAAAGCTGCCTAAATCTAATAAGATTTCCTCTCTTCTTTAATCCTAAAATTTAAAGTTCAACTAGTCAAAATAGGCTCAGTTTCCTTGAGCACACCATACAGAAATGTTTCATGGTTTCACGGTTTTTCCAAGTTTTCCCTCTCGAAGTTATCGTGAGAGATCGTAAGGGCAACCACGTGACGGGGAAAGTAATGAGTTGTCCGTTTGAGTTTTCTTTCCTCCCGTCTAGCTTTCATTGGCCGAATCAAAAGTAGGAAGGTACGTGATTTACCTCTCTCGTATCCATCAGAGAAGCACACACTTCCAACCCTTCTTTTTTTTAATCCTTCTCTCACTCCCCTTCGACAACGGTGAAAGTTCAGCCACCACGTGGGCCCCGAGGAACGTTTTTTTGTCGCCGGCGCCACCTCCTCGCGAGTCGTTGCATCCATCCCCTTTGGGAAACTGACCGTTCGCCACCCTGGTTCACGCGCTGAGTCAACGGTTCCCAAAGAACGAGTCATGAGTCCGGAAGAAGGTTCCACTGGTTCCACTCAACGTTAGGAGAGGAGTAGACGTGGCCACCGCAGCCGACCTCGATTGTCAAGATTTAGGGGACTATAAGGTTGTAAGGAAAATTATCCTTAAGAATGACCGTTCGCCACCCTGGTTCACGCGCTGAGTCAACGGTTCCCTAAGAACGAGTCATGAGTCCGGAAGAAGGTTCCACTGGCTCCACACAACGTTAGGAGAGGAGTAGACGTGGCCACCGCAGCCGACCTCGATTGCCAAGATTTAGGGGACTAATAGGTTGTAAGGAAAATTATCCTTAAGAATAGGCATGGAAAAAGGAACAGATACTGACTATTATCATAGAATATGTACATAGTAAGTATAATATAGAGGGCTCACCGCATAGAGCAAAATTGTTATACTTTGTTGATGTAGTACTGGAAGGTTTCTATAGATGGCGAGGGAAGAATTTTTTGCGTCAAATCATCATCATCATATGTCATAAATCCTCAGATTGACTGAGTTCTTCTATCGGCTAATCTCTTCATATTTACGTATTTCTTCTCTTTCACATCCTTCATCACTTGTTCCATATATCTCACTCGAGGCCTTCCTTTTCCATTCTTCTCCTTCACTTTTCCCTCGACGATAGTCGTCACCAGCCCATCGTATCTTAAGATATTGCCTATTAAGTTATCCCGTCTTCTTAGAGTTTTCAGCAGGCTTCTCTTTTCTCCCACTCTTCTTAAGACTTCTTCGTTTGTCACTCGGTCGATCCATTTTATCTTCATCATTCTTCTGTAGCACCACATTTCGAATGCTTCCACCTTTTCTTATCCGCTGCTGTCATTGTCCATGCCTCACTGTCGTAAATAAACATGCTCCAGATGTATGTCCTGATGAATTGTTGCCTTACTTCCACGCTTGTATTTCAAAGTGTAAGTAGGTTCTTCTTTTGGTAGAATGCCCTCTTTTCTTAAGCTATTCTACTGACTATTTCTTTCTTGCTTCGTCCATCGTTGGTTACTCGGCTTCCCAGGTAGCAGAATTGTTTCACCTCTTCCAGTTTTTGCTTCCCTAGTTTAACGTTGGTTTTGGCCTCCTCTCTGTTGCTGCACACCAATATCTTAGTTTTATGCTAATTAATCTTCAGATGATATCTGGCTATTGTCCTTCCATGGTTATTAGAGTGCTATGTCATCAGCGAATCGCAGCAAGTTAATTTTTTCTGCGTGGATGTGCAGCTCTTGACCTCTCAAATTTGATTGGCTGTGATGACAGGAGGCCTCCCTGAAGACTATAAATACCTCTCCCGATCTCCGATCTCATTCAACGGCACGGATCATAGATCTGATGATGTATCCTGCAATGAGTACGAAACGTTATCTTCCGAATATTAGAACAACGCAGCAGGGATGTTACAATGTTTACAATGACCTGACTGACTGTCTGTCGCCAATAGATGACGCCATAGCGAGATTCATGTTTAAACATTAAGAATCAGCGTGGAACAATAATTTCACCACTGTGCTTTCCGCTGGGATGTGGCCAAAGAGAACAATAAAAGTAACAAGAAATAACCCTATACGCCAGAATTTTGTTACAATAGGCTCATTACATTTTGCACAATCTGTGTACTTCAACTAATTTATCAGCAGTTAAAATAATAAAACCAATTTCTTAATAAAAATAATACAGTTGGATTTTGAAGTTCGGCACTTCTTCACATTGCTCTACTACGCGTGAGAGTTAAACGAGAAAACGGGCCACGCCCAGCCAAGTGGATTTTTAACTTCGGGTTTGGAGGGGCTATTTTTAGCAGCATCTCGGGGGACATTTACAGCATTTAAATGCTTGGACTCATGCCTTTTTATTGCACTTCGGATACCCCACGTGTGCAGGACGCTGTGGTAGAAGGAGACAGAGGGTAAATGGGCTTCAGCGAACGGTCCTTTGATGAGGAACGATTCCTATTTTTCTACACACTCGCTCGAGAACCACTTGAGGTAATTACAATTATGATCAGCACATATAAATGCGCAAGTGCCTCACGGATGCAAAGCCGCCTCACGTACTTTCGCAGAGATCGCTCTCGCCGCCGCATAGTATGAGTCGCCTGCTGCAACGCACGACTGGAGCCCGAAGTCATGTTGCATTCCCCCATTTCGAATATCTGCTTTCATGAACGGTTCCTAAAAATTCATCTTCTTCTTCGCTCCATAGATTTGAGAACATATGCCTGCTGCGTTACCCATCTCTTCCTAGATCTTCCTATATTTCTCTTTCGTGCGCAACTATAGCTCAGGGCCTTTAATGGCAATCTCTCTTTGTCCATTCTATTCATTAGTCCTTTCCAATTACTTTTACTCTCCTTTAATCTTTCTCTTAGATTAAATATTTTTGAGAAAGTTCAAGTTTCAGGTATCTCAAATATTCTGTCATCCTGCCGACTTTCAATTTCCCATTTATCGCACCTGAATTCTGCTTTCTTTCGTAGAATTTTGTAAAAGTGAATATAGGTTTAAAACAATGATTACGGCCTTTGTGACGAAAAATATGGAAAACAACTGAACTTCACTCTCTCAGGGTTGAACTGACGGATCACCCAGAAATTACTGAAAACTCTGTCACTATGAAACCCTCCACTGTGTCCATAGATTTCAATTGGTGGCATAACTCAAGGAGATCGAGTGAATTACAGGCGACAGAAATTTTCAGGACTAAATCAGCCACTTACTCCAAGCGTGAAAATCCACATTAATAATTACTTCTCAGGAAATCTTGTATATGTGCTTAATATCTAGTTTTACTCATAAGGCCGAAGAAAAGAATAAATATCATATTTTGGCAAAACTAAGACTAAAATATCGGAGCAATTTTCCTTAGTAATTTTTTTAGCAACATCACGTTAAAAAATAATGTAATCACATTAGTTCGTCCTTCATCGGTTGGCATACTTGTTTCTACACTCACCTTACAAATTAACTTGGACATTCCATTGACTTTAGTAACCAAAAATGTGACAACTCTTATACTATATTTCATACGTTTACAGATGCAAATATGGGAAGAGAAAATAGGGTTACATTCTTTATGTGTTTTTAGCGAAGAGACGATTTTTATCACACAACTTGAAAGACCTAGCTATTATATAATTAATCTTTTGACCAGAGTCTCAAACAGAAATATTTAATGAAGTTTAATGCGTTTATAATGAATTGTCAAAACGAAATTTTTTCAAAACACCACGCGGTTCCCTGCTGCAATTAAAGCTTGCGTTTCTGCTGTTACTCAAGCATATAAACCGGTTAGAAATTGTGAAAGAAAATGATGACTCCATACATGAGTGAGAGTTTTGGATACAAAAAATTTTATTCGGTACATACAAGACAAGGGGCCCAAGTCTTGAATCTTTCGTTACGCTATAACGAATGAAATTTGCAGTTATAAAAACGTCATTCGATTCAAGTTATTTGTTTATCCCCGTTAATAGCAAAATATGACTTTTTCGTTGGCATCGAAAACGTCAATATTTTTCAGTGAGTAACGAAAGATTCAAGACTTGGACCCAAGGCCCATGTTAAGTGACCTGATGAGCAGAGTAATTGAGCCGTAGCCGAGTCTTGAACGACGCAACAAATTCAGAGGACTCAAAAAACTCACTTTTATCAACAATCAATAATACCTAAGACATTAATAGATATTTGTAGTATATTAACTAAAATTTGATATTTCAGTTACATGGAATGAAAATCTAATTTATCAAGTGGGGAAATAATTTTTACTTGTTCAATGTTTTAATCATATTTAATAGGATTGCTTCATAGTTCTTATATCAAAGATTGTAGCTTATCTTTAATAAGATGGGAAAGACTGAAACTTGGAGTTCGTTAACTGCCATCCGCATCTGTGGGAATCAGCCTACTCTTAACGAAAGGTGTAGGCAGTACTGAACTTGAAGTGCTCCGATACATCAATTAAAAATCTGTCACTGCCGGGATTTAAACCAGGGCCCTTGGAATAGGACACCAGTATTCTAGCCACCACATCTTGAAATCTACGATACATAGGCCGGGAAGAATGTAAGGTTAGACGTTTGATAAGATGACCTTTGAAGAGACCTTTGAACGGCAAGAGGAAAAGGAGTGAATTATTTAAGAGGTAGGCATTTATTTTTTTCCGATAGAGAGGAAAACTTAAGGACGTTACTTATTGATATAGAAGCTTAAGTTTAGTCATAGACTTAGACATAGTCTCTACAGTCATAGACATGGACGCTTGTCGGACTCACTTAAATTGACAATGCTGGTGTGGTTGATCATGAGACCGACAATTTTCTAAAAAATCGTTTATTTAGAGAACCGCTGCAATTATCTTTCCGATCCGGGCGCGAAAAAATCTCAGCATCATTGAGTCACTCCAGAGAAAACTTAATTGTTTCGCAGGCGGATTAATAGCGCTCTTGTCGCTTCCCTGTCAATCGCGTGCGAATCATCGGGACTTGACCGAGAAAATGGGCTTGATGGGCAGCCGCCGCGATGGGCGTTCCCCCTCAGTCGAACGAACACCATTTCCGCGAAGATAATATCGGCAACGGAGGGAGGGGGACCACGTGAGCTAGCGCCTTCTTACGGCCTCCAGAGCGAAAACACTTTCCCATAGCCGATCCCTCCGGGGGATGATTGCTTATTGCCAAAGACTGGCGCTCGCATGACCGCGCCGAAATAAAAAAGTGTAATGAGGACGGGGGAGTGATTTTTGCTCCAGGAAACAGCGAGGGGTGTTCATTTTCATTCGCCAATTTTTTTCTTCCTCGAATTATCGCCGTTTCCTCCTTGTCGCGAGCGAGCACAGGCAAACAAAGGCGTTGCGCGCATTCTCAGAGCTATCTTTCACCTAAAATGAAACGCGATCTTAATGCTAGCTCTCGAAATGCTCGCATGGGTAAACCATTTGGTCTGTTTGGGGTAGAGAGGAGTGATCTCTTTTCTCGTGTCCTGTTCGAAGCGAGAGTTTTTGCTGTGACCAGCGCTTTCTTGAATAAGTGGTTTAAGGTGGTCTTTTTTTGCCCAAGAAAGGCTCATTGACTCACCTTGTTTTGAGACAGTAATGATCGTAAATAACGGTTTAGTGTCCCACCCACAGATAGAAATAACAACCTTGCTCAGCACGCTTCATGCCTGCTACAACGCCTTTTACAAAATGAGAATATTGTGGCTTGAATTTCACGAAGTATGCATTGCCTTCTTGAATTGAGTGAGGCACCTGTTTCAAAACAGTTGTAACTTAGCTAGCGGTAGTAAGATGAATTAATTTTCACAAACACCATTATCCACGTCTCAAAAGAGGGCACTTAAATGAAGCCTTTGAAGTTGATTTAATTGAGGAAACATTAAAACTTACCCCGAATACATACAACTTAATTAATCTTTAGGGATAGATAACATTAAAAAAAACAGGACTAAGGTAGAAGAGGTGAAATTGTTCTTTCGAAGGTACAGCTAGTAACTAGCTGAAAGTAATTCTGGCAAATTGGACGATGATAATGAATAAGAGATAATTTCTGTGTCTCAGATATTTTCTTAGAAAAACTGCGTTGTAGGAGATATTTATAAGCTTTCACTTTTTTGTAAGTGGATGATTTATTTTTTCCAACAATAGGTAATGTTTCTCCCAGCTCCTCATAACAATTGTTTCCCTTCATCAAAACCAAAGGCCTATGATTACCTCTCTCCCCCCCTCCTCTCCTCCCGCCTCAATATTCACTCTCCTATCACAACTTCCCTTCAATACTCCATAGCCTCCCAACGATGCTTCCAACACTTAGGTTATATGCATTAGCATGTCACTAACCAACTTTCACTGTTTGCTCAACCGTTTGAACACCACTTTTGGCACATTTCTCTCCTTTCTTTTTTCCTTCTTCTTCATCGAAAATTATATGCTAAGACAAGGTCTGATAACGATCACACAGTTAAGCTAAGACAAACCTTTACGATTTCACTGTGACTAGCCCGTGGGTAATTGCTTCTCATGCCATATGAAGTCAGTATACCGCATTGAGTTTGATTGTTAAGACCCGATGTAGTAAGAATATAATATATTATAATATATTTTGGACAAAAGTGACATGACTAGCAGGCCATAGGGCGCAAAGTGAGGAGATGTCGAGAGTGGCTCTATTATGGCCGAAAGCTTTTCCAGAAATACAAATAATTTAAAGCGTAATACCCAATATTTCGTGAAATTATTCCGTGACTCACGTCCGCAGCATCAATACATCCCCAGCAGATTTCACTTTCGGTGCATTTTAATCTTGAAAATATTTTCGTAACAAAAGAAGGGTGTTAACAGTCCATAATGCGTTGCTACTCGAGTTATCTGGTCCGGAATTAAACCGCACGTCTTCTATTTCCTGGTTTTCCGTCCAAGTCAATACATCGTAGGGCAGACCATCGCAGAAAATTACCTTATACCCGCGGGAAGGTGGCGAAAATCCAGACCGCAAGGTGACGTTGGTCAAATTAGAGCGAAGAACTTGCACTTGAGATTGCTAGATTTTTAATTCAAACAATGCCTCGTTTCTCACCCATTACGACTCATCTGAGCGAAGTATGCATAGAGTATTCTACACTAGAATTAATAAGATCAGAAAACCACCCGTATCTCAGGCGGCTAAGGTATATTAGTAGCTCTGTGCATTTATCGGATAAGAAAAATTTTTTAATTATTGTATTATTCAGACAAAATTAGCTATGGAAAAATCTTATCTCTTCGTCCCCATTTGCATAGTTGCACTTTCAGCCACTTGCTTTGAGTACATATTCTAAGTTTTTTCACCTAGTACCCTACTTTTGTTACTCATCCAAAAGGAAAGAGATGCCGCTTCACTTAGCAGTCTGACGCTTAACGTTCCCCTCTCAACTGATAAGCAAACAACAGTTTACTGAAGTATGCATACAATCGCTGTTCAAGAGATACAAGCTTTTAGGGTGTTTGCGGAGACAATGTATGACATTTTCCATGAACGAAGAGTATACTCCTTGCATGTACTTCACTTACCTCAACATATGAAGAATAAATATGGGGTAGGTAACCAACAAAACTAAGGTAACATAAAGCTGCAACAATATTTCAACTGTCTGCAGTGAAGAAAACATGTTATACCATCTCGGAGATATGTTGTGTATATGTTGTAAATTAAACATAAAAGCGAAAATGTGTAAAACAATTCAAAGCAGTCAGGTGACACAATGGTGAAATAAACTGCAGTTATCTTCAGTGTTTGATACAAATTAATGTCTTAATACGTTCCATAATAACGTTTACTACCTGTCTAGTGCTACTCATCTCTAGGAAAAGGAGAACATTCATGCTTATATAATAGGCTATATCAAAACCGCAAGAGGTAATGGACTGAATAATGCGCCCTTTAAATACGAAGAAGACTTCTTTTGAAAGGGAATGGGATTCGTCCTCTTTTTATCTGCTACTGCCAATTATGTTGATATCAGTATTATTCACACCAATAAGAAATTCTGCGTGACTAATTGCCTAAGGTAATAAATGCCATACTACAAATCAAGGCCCAAAAAAGTACCGTGAGACTGAGTCCAGATTCCTATTGAAAATTAACCAATGAATGAATAGAATCTTTACTCTTTGTTTACTGAATCAGCACTTGCGAAAAAAAAGACCAGAATAAGGCTACATTTTCGATGACTAGAATGGCTTAAATGGATGATATAAAATATACCTTCGGAAAGTTTGAAGACCTGCAAATTGGGACATTTTCTTTGCCGTTTTCAAATATAAAATTGAATTAAATTTAAATTAAACAATGGAAATTTTCGCTATATTACGTAGACAAAGTAGGTACATCGCCAACCCTCCTAACAGAAAAACTAGAAATGGTGAAAATGTTAGATTTATGGAGGATGAATGAAAAAAAACATCCATAATGTGACTTAATGAATGAATTTAATGCTGAAATTAACTTCACGGAAAATTAATCACCTCTAATACTAAAAAAAAGTATTTTTGTCGGTGATTTTTCTTTTTTTTTCTTCTTCTCCAATTAGTCTGTTCTTCACAAAATCTAACTGCAATTTTTCCATGGTTTCTAACGCTGTGATAATGCCTTCATACGAATTGGGCATAGATAATGAAACGTAATTAACCTTTTCCTCTTCACTTAGTTCAGCATCGGCTTCTTTCAATTCAGTGAAAATTCCTTCCATTTTGGTGAAGTGTTCAATTAGTGGATAATTATTTGCCTATTTCATCTCTGGTAATTTTCTTCTCAGGAACAATTCATTATTATATTTCTCATTATTCTTTTCTCGTCGATTTAAACTTCGCCAAACCACGCAACCACAAAAACTCTGAACCACACTCTTCTACCAATACTTGGGAAACTTCTTCAATCCATATAATGATTTTGTCAATTTTAAAACCTGCCCATCTGGTACTTCTAATCCTTATGGTGGCTTTAAATACACATATCCGTTTATATCTCCGTATAAAAGGCTCCTTTCACATATAGAAAGCGAATTTGGTTAATTTCTATGGACAGCAACAATTTTCCATAAGATGAATCATGTTCTGGAGATTTCAACGCTCATGCCACTCTTCACCGATCAAAATCAGGCAACAGACCTTCTGAGTTAGGACATTTTCCTTTACCTCGGCTTCATATACCAGTCATGATATTATCGCATGATAGGTATTTAAACTAATCCAAGATTACCGCGAAACAAGCTGAACTCCTTAGAGGCAAAGAGGCGAAACGCTCCATCCTCGGCGGTGACCACTCGCCGCGGGCGGTTTGGGAAGCGGGGAAAGAGGGAGAGAATGGGAAAGAATTCCTAAGGAAATTCTGCCGGTGACCATGAAGGAAATGAGGTGAAGAATGCAGTGCGGAAAAACTATTGCCATCGACATCATAAATGTCACCGAAAAGAGCTGAAGGTCGAGACGGTTTACGTAAAGATCGTTCCCGAAAGCGAAAACAAACCGGTCGCTTCATCTTCTCATGCTCCGGTCAAACCTTTATGGAGTCCATTCGAGCGAACTACAGACGTTTCTCCTGAGCTAGATAAAATCTAGAACAAATGCTCTTCGTTCATAATAACTTTGTGCTGCCAATGTTTTCAGCTAATCAGTTGTGGTTTCCAATCGGAAATCACTAATTGTGGAAAGTTGAAACGCCGAAAGATGAAAGTTAAAGCGAAAACGTTTGACCAGAAAAAATTATATTCTAAAGCAGCGGGTTGTCCAATTTTAAAACTTATCGGTTACAGCGTAAATCAGAGGCATGACCAAGTTCCAAAATTTAATAACATAGTTTTCGAAAGCAAAAAAAAACATTTTTTCTTCCTTTACACATGTTTAAGCCGCGCCTTTTTGGATTCCTTAGAGCAAAACAACAACAGCAAAGTGTCTAGCAAGATAAAATCTCCACATTTTTCCTACCCGACACAAACAATTACGAATCATTATTTGTAACTCGTCTCCACTTAGTTTCCATTCAACTTCGCAAACTTTTTGTCAACACTTGAAAGTGAAAATAAAAAGTTCCGGGATACGAAAAAATATATTTTAGAATTCATTGTCATATGCGATCTCTGGATGAGCTATTTATCAATTATAATAACCATTTTTATCAAAAATTAAATGCCACACAGAAAAATAATGCCAAATCATGTCATTCGATAAATATTAAAATGCATCTTATGGCCATTAAGAAATAAGAAAAACCCGAATAATAGTCTTATAGTAGTATACCTACTAGCTTTATCACTCAAGAAAGTCGTACTTTCTTTCTAGTAAGTAAATCGTGACAACATGATTTCTACGTTATCACAGTTATGGAAAGAAAAGTAATCTACAATGAAGAATATCTACACCTTTCAGTTATGTTGAGAGATTTTGACCTTTCAACAGCAGTTTTTTAAATACTTTAATACTGTGGACACTGCACTGTCATGTGAAAAAACTTTAGATTGCCTTTAGTAAAATTAGGTATATATTATTAAGAAAACCCTTAAATCGGAATGCAAGCTTAATAACTGTAAAGCATTATTCTAAACTCATTCACTCAGGAGGGGACAATTGCTAGCGTAGAAATCATTACAAATAATTACATCTACTCAAAGATTATAAATTACGGCATGATTACTCTTCCAAAAGTATTGCTTTTTTCGGAGAGATAAACTATTATAAATTTAAGTTTTAAGCATTACATCTACCAGATGTTTATGCTACTTTATCTTATTCATGGTTCTCGTGTTAATACGTATTAATCACTTTCTTGCAGAAAAACAGTGCCCCGAGCATGCGTCAAGCAAAAAGGCTAAGGAACCTATAAGGGCACAGCACAGTGACCAAGCTCAAAACGAGGGTCAAAATCCTGTGTGAACGTGACACGTGGGGTAGAAGCATAAAATATAGCGCCGGGCCATTAGTGTGCAGGCAAGGTTTTGGAACTGTGACGCAACGGACATATTTTTCGGGGACCGGCACTTTGAACGTGCCCCGAGTCCGGCAAGGAGTTGGTGCCGGTGTCTCCGACTCGTGGAGGTAGTCCGCCATGGGATGTAGCGTGCTCGGTCCGGGAAAGGGAAAGAAAATCGAGTCACGTAGTAATGCACACCGTTTGCATTCAAGCAGGCCAGAGGGAGAATGCCAGCATGAGCTGGGAAACGTTGGCTTCGATCGCCGAAACTCTTGGATGGCTCGGAGCCGGTCCGACCGATGCCAAGGCTGCATATGATAGTTTCACTATGTATCTCTATCCGTGGAACCACATCCATTTCAAATCATGTGCCGAATACTAATTCACCACAAAGTCAAGACTTCATTTCTCGCCTAGGCCACTATTCACGGAAAAGACGTTACTTAAAAGTAGAATCGTTAATATAATGTCATTTGACTTAAAACATACACATGGAACCAAACTATGTGTATAATTTTTCCATTTCCTCCCTGATTTTTCATCAATTTCTAAATAAATTTTGGATAGAACATCAGGCAACGTAATTTATTCCCCACTAAAGTAAATTTTCATAAATCTTAACAATATTACATAACAGACATGTTTTCCCCAACTCCAAAACTTCAGTTGTAATATTCAGCAACAGCTTAAAAGGACAGGCACTCTTCTAGGTACCAGAGAAGAGAGAATGGAAGATGCATCTGAAGAAAAAAAGGGTGATAATCCTCTAATGAAATAGGAAGGGCAACTTTAACTTAAGAGAAGAAGCGTGGAAGTTTTAAGAAGGCAGAACAACATGTAGGACACGAAGCTGATAGGCAGTAGGAGTTAATGCTGCGTGGAAGGATGAACGGAGCAAACGTGGAGAAGAGAAAAGCATTACAACTTTTAGCAGATTGAAGTGCAAAAGAAAGCATGAATCCAGAGAGATGGAAGGAAGCTGAAGATAGAGAATCGGCAAAATAAAAGGTGTTAGCCTACAATTAATACACCAACTAAATTCATTATATCCTACTAGAAAATGATGCCATTTTAAAACATTATTTCGTAAGCTTGCTGAACGAATTTTATAGATGTTCCGAAATCATGATGCGAATTTTAGGATTGCTGGGGAAAGGATGAGAGATCGGTAGCCTTTAGTATAGGAAGGAGAAAATATGACGGAGAAGGAAAATAACAAATAAACATTTTTTGAAAGGGCAGGGGGACAACGGAAGTTGCGGAAGGAAAGCCGAGGGATGTAAATAAGATGTATGCAGAAGATACCAAAAGACAATGGGACTTTGAAGGGAGAAGTTTGGACGAGGAAGGACGATGGAAGATAAAAGTTGGCATTTTAAATGGAATGACACAAGGTTTTAGGAAAATTAAGTACTGGAATATTGTATGGTAATCATGAAGAAAACATAGCATTCCGACATTACCTTATATGTCCATCCCAATTTCTCTCGACTGGCAGAATATTGATAATGACTCTGGGAATGATTTGCTAAATAAAAATAATGGCAATACAATTTTTCTACATACACAGGGACGGATCATTGATGCATGATGCATGCATTTGAGGAACACATAACGACATTTTCAGAATACCGAAAATAAATTAGTGAATCCAATGGAAATACAAAAATGAAGTATTGGTATTTCCAACCATGAGGTCTTTTCGCGCATAATCACTCATTCCATTTGGGGAAAAAATAGATGAAAAAAGTAATTTTTACCTGATATTTTAGACAGTATTTTTTTCATTCAAAACATCATCAGAAGCAAGATGTGAATCTATATCGCCTACTCAAGATAATTGAATACACATTCTCAAACCCAAAGTGAATGATACTTTGAGTAGGCAGCTGAACGCGAACATTCATAAAATATTCTCATGAGTCTGATGCTACCTTGTATGAGAATTTCCCCACCCTATACTTCACACCGTATCTTTCTGACGTACCCAAAGTAATTCTACCGAAGGAAAGATAGTGACGGATTGTAAACAGAATACTATCCATAGCAAAAATTCGGCTTAACGATACTCGGAGACGAGACAACTGTCGAGAAGCAAAAAAAAAGTTAAAGACCTCTATGATAAAGAGAAAAAGACAGAGAACTAAGATAAGTAACGTATAGGTTTTTGGAAAAGAGCAGGAGAAATAAATATCTGATAAATATTCTGAAACGGATACTGGACAGCAAGATTATTGCTAGTAATAGATAGTAATAGTGATAGATGCATCTCGAAACAAAATTATCGCATAAAGACGGTTGCCAAAGGAAAAGAGGCTGAAAAGATTTGCGAAGGAATGAAACATGTTTTCCATGAATAATGAAATGTATATACTGTATGAAGTAAATGTGAAAAATCTAAAAGAGAATATTTAACTGACGACGTGAAAAGCTTGATGATGGAAGAATCAAGTGGTGACGAGTATCAAAACCAATCTCAGGTTGAGAACCAGTTGAGACCAGATTGTTTTACAGGTAACCAGAAATATTTGTAAAAGGTAACTATCCGACTGGATGCTAGTTTGCGGTAGGATGCCGTATTGTGCGTGAATTATTATTAGTTTCCGTGAAGTATTACTTTTAACTCCGAAATCAGTCAGGCAGTTACGTTCTGCCACACACCCTTGTTTTGGCATGCAGGGTACAGCATTGGTGTAAATGAATGAGACCTAAGGTTTCACGAACCTCAAAAAGTAAACGAAAACAGTCAAATTTACAAACAAAATGAAAGCACGAAGAACCAATGTCTCTCGCAGTAAAGGGATGTGAAATGAACGATATGAAAAGGATGAGAACAAAAGACAATTTAAAATGTAGCTGACGCGAATAAAGGCACGAGGGACAGTGTGGTAAAAGTAATTTTGCAATGAACAATTCGTTAAGCCATTTTGTCCGCCACTAATCAGACAGCGACCACCGTTGCCTAACTACAGGCAAGCTGTCTTAATGTAAATATACCATCCAGTATAGTTAAACAAAGAGGATAGTTGAATAACATGAAATATATATTGCATATTTTGCAATCATTACGAAAATACAGCTCATTATATTTACAGCAACATATATATTGAATCATGGTGCGAAATTTAGGAGGTGGAAATAACTAAATGTCCTCTACACCTACCTTCACCGGTGGAAAACTAATAATAATATATTGAATACATTTCTGTGCCCAAAAAATGGCTATGAATTAATTCCGATAACCGGAGATGTACATATATTGAGGTATCTTGAGATACACTATTGTAAAACGCGAATCGTCAAGAAGCTCAACATGGCTTGCCACCTTTAATAATAGCACATAATTCTGAAGGGCGTTATAGAAGGAGGGAACACTCATTTGAGTACCTGTATCTGAAAAACTGATTGGCAATTGGCAGCTTAGAGAAAAAAATCGAAAACTCGAGAGAAAATGTCCCTTACTACTATGCTGACTTTATAAAAAGAGTTGGTAAAAAACACCGACAGTCTTCGTAATTTGAAATGGAGCTGGTTTGATGGACAAAAAGGAGGTCAAACGAAAAGGTGCCTGAAAATATATGGGAGGAAAGGAAGTCGGTAAAATATAAAGTCCCCGAATGAGGGAAGAATGCTCAATGACACAGATGTAGGAAAAGTATTAGTACATGTTTTTCAAAAGACATTCCTATATTCCTAACTGTGCTCTTTAATGGGGTGAAGACAGAGAGGAACAATTCTAAACTGAAGAGAGAAATACTGTGGAGAATAAAACGTTAGAGACTAAGAAAACAGATGAGAATGCTCCATCGGAGCCTAACTATAATGATAGAAATTCAAAAATTCAAAATTCTAATAACCATCATAATTTCAAACGGCGCGGTAGCCTAGTGAGTAGAGCTGTGAACTGCTGACCGGAGGTTCCGGGTTCGAATCAGGGAGAGTGCCGCAGAAGTCTCTTGACAAGTTAAGTGAAACCGAATCATTTGTGAATCATATGATTTTCCTGCCACCACGTTTCTGATTGACCACAAGCGCCACCGGGAAAGGAACTGCCCCCCATGCCCTGATGTCTGAATCTCACGCGCAGTAAGGTATATTATTTTGTGAACTCTGAACTCACCAACTAGACAGCCAATTGGGTGGTACACTTTGCAGATGGATCTTAATTTCCAACCCTGGAAATCATTTGGTACGTAAAATAGTATCGCATTTTATTGCTAAATTGCACCGCACTGTGCTGCATGATCATGCGAGGCGAGTCAAACTCCTTCGAAAAGAAAGGAATGATACCTTCCACCTTCGTTGTCGGATTTTTCTTAGTTTTTCCTTTGGATTCAGCGAAAATTAATCAGACCTCCGCCCTTCATTCTCCCTCTAAGTAGGCCGAGGTCGAGACAACGGGTCGGGATGGGGCGGGCGAAACGTTATCCCCTGGACCAACGTGCTCCGGTGGGCGCAGGCCCTCGTGGGGACTCCTTTCTTTCTGTGGGCCATGGGATTCCCAACACGCCCCGCGAAAAAACGGGGAGGCCCGCCGGGACCGCCCTCAACCCGTCCCGGGGCGGGCAAGGACGGCGTTTCGGCTCCTCCTCCCCCCTGCAGACGTTGTCGCCGAGGACGTGGCCCAGAATCGGCCACGACTGGAAACCTTTTGTCCGGCCGCGCGAGAAACGCAGTCATTAGACCGCGGAAATAAAACGAAAGCGAAAGAGTTCGGTCACACACCTGTTTACGCGGGTCCCTGAGGAGAGCGAGGGATCGGGAGGGTGGTACAGGGCAGGTCGCAGAGCCCCCAGTCTACTCGGGGTGCGACACGAATCACAACCGGTCGGAAACCTTGGACGCGATTGAGTTTTGTCGAAGGCAGAGGATCCGCACCACAAATGGATACTAACAGCAATGGATCCCATTTTGTTGTTACTAATCCTTACACTGATTTCTAGGGCAAGCAGTAGGCAATCATGAAATTTAAATACCATTGCTAAACCAAGAATTTCACCGTGAACATCAAATACTAAAGGTAATTATATTCTTCACCTTCAGTGTATAGTGAAGTGTTCACAAAGGTTGGGAGGCAATGAAGCTATCGAAATTTTCAGGCGGTGTTGGTAACTGGAAAAAGTAATGAGGGTAGTGGAATACTGATCGCCATTCTTGACGGTAGAATGGTGGTTGATCGAGGTAGAAGGAAGAAAAAAAGAGCATTCTAGAAAGTATGAAGAGATGTCGGAACTTGGCTGATCTGAAGGAAGTAAGAGCGTGAGGAAGGAGCCGTTCGTAAAAAGTATTCAAACCACAGTAGAGGTTCTCCATTAAAACCTACCAGAATCAAGAATATCAAATTAAACATAGAATATGAAATAAATCATTAATCCAGGAATTATTCTCTTCATAGTCATCATTAATAATCATTAATCCGGGAATTATTCTACAGTGCCAAAATATGTCTCTCTCTTTCCCGCTTAACGAAATTCTCCCTTCTAACTTCATCTTCAGTATCCAATCGACACCCTTAACTTCCTCCTTCCACATATCTAGCCTTCTTCAATCCCTTTCTCCCGAAACAATGTCCAACAAATATTCGTCTTTTTTCTATTATTATTTTCCCCATACTTCTCTAAATATTTTCATCTAAGGTCAACAAAAATGTTCTAACCTTAAAGTATAGGCTTATAAACCATTCAAAACCATGTTCCATATCAAACTTCATTAATCATTTCTAGTACTTAATCAGTTCTCTTGTGTAATAAAAGCTTAGAATAAATATATTTCGCAAAAGTAAAGTTTTATATAAGTACTAGTCACTAGTAATTGACAGATTCGGGAGTAACCCAACTATATTTCACGTTCATGAAAAATAGTTGGTGTAGATTAGTTTTTCAAATTCCAACGCAATAAGGAACCACTTAGGTTATATCATACCGTCTATTCTAACTTAATATTATGGCACAACACCCATGCCCAAGTGGGAACCTGCGACCTTTGGGTTGCCAGGCCGGCGTGTTACCGACCTTACTCCCGAGGCCAAATAATGAAAAATAGATATAGCACGAGAACACGCGTTATCAGTATCCGTGATCGTGCCCTTTGGCGTGACTCAGAACGTTTAAACGCGTTTTTAAATGCCATTAATCATTATTAGTGGTCTACATGTTAAGGTAGGTTTAGGAATGGACGATTTAAGCGTCAAGTTTCCTCGTGTGCCGAAAACACGAAGCTCCTCTACTTCCCGCTGTTTCATAACGACTTCTGAAGAAGACTTCGCTCGGGGTGCCTTAATTGTTTATCGACTCTTGAACTTCTGACTCCACTCCCAACCTAGGGAAATCTCTAAAAATTTGATTCTACGAAAGGCGGAACTTCCAACTTCGCGAAAAGAACGGCAGCGAGACCTAGCGCGAAAATAGCCGCCGAAAACGAAAACTAGGAACACATTTGCGTAAACAACGCGGCGATAAACTACGGCGGGTCCAAAGTCACCTTAGGTGTCCACCCTTTGAGAGGCGTTTCGGGCGGGGAAAGGAATTCGGAGACGGCGACTGCTCCGCGTGGATTGCGACACCTCTCAGATGCCATTAACAGCGTCTCGGATTCCTCCGGCTCCATACGAAAGTCCTATCCACCTTCTCGTTCTGGAGGAAATTGGGTCTCCATCGTTTTTCAAGTCCTTTTTTTTCACCTCCTCCCCTCCCACGTCTATCGAAAGGAGTGAGTTTTCTTTCCCAACTTCATTCCGGCGCAGCGCCGCGGTTCGATGGGATTTCGAAACATTTCTCATGACGGACGACATGCGCACGTCTTCGGTTCATTCGTTTCTTTTTTTTTTTCTCCTCTCAGATCCTCATCATTACTTCCACTTCCGCATTCGAGGGAGGTGGGGCTGCTTCAAGATCTGCCGCGCGGGCAATCAGCCGAAGCTCGCGTGCAAATCTCACGGGGCGAAACTGTTTCAAATTTCGATTGGGTGCAATTACGATGGCAAAGGGAGCCCTCTTTCATTCCGCCAGGGGCTACACGGCCCTGAAACTGGGACAAGGCCTGATTTTTTTATATTTTACTCTCGGGCGGGAAGAAGAGAGCGAGTGAACACACCGTAAGTCTCACACAATTCGATATCGGTACTGATTTCAATGACGGATCTTGAGCGCGTCGAGATCTCACACCGTGAAGGCGCGGTCTTAGTAGATATGTGAGGAAGCCTAAGGCCTCATTTTCCAACGGAATGGCGATTCTCAAGCTGCTAGACTTCTCAGAACCTCTTCAAGTAATATCCTATAATGGAAAATAAAGAATAGGTCTCTTTCGGTGAACTGATAAACTTTCGTTGTCTGAACGATGTAAAACAGAGTTTTCCATCGTAACACTCGTCCAGCGGAAAGTTATTAGCTTAATAGAGCTCCACATGCTGCAATAATATTCCACTCTCTGACTGGGGTTAAACCTAAAACAAGCACTACCCTAATACCCGAGACGTTATTCCAACCAGCGACCTTTGGGTCATCATGCCGGCGGGTTACCAACCTAACTTCCATGGTCACCAATGAAAGTCACAGGTCTTGAAACAATCAATGAATAACACTTTCACTTTTATCTGAATGTTAATAAGTGTTTCCTACGACCAACATTTGTTCACGATAGACATTTTTAATAATATCAATAACAGACACTCGGAGCAGCATTAATGGCGAGCGTGCGTGACTCAAAAATCAGAAATATTTATGCTTATTGGATAGTCACATCTTATTGTTAGTCCAGGGGTCGTCAGCCATTTTATGCTTGCAGCACCCTAAGGAATGGAACTAGAATCTTTGGGAAACCTTAATAGAACTTCGGCTCAAAAAATGTCGTGCATATCCAAATATTTTTTCAATAATTCGTAAAAAAATGGCAGATTCTCCATTAAATCTCATGTCACCTATATCACTGACGCTTCGTGTTTCTAAACCATTGTAACAGTTCTTTATTCAATCAATAGGAGATGAAAGGTGTTTGAAATGAGCGAAAATATATGTTTACCAAGTAAAGATCTCAATTTATACGCATTAATATTAGCAAACGAACGCTTATCATACAATAATCGAATTTCAAATCCAGATCATATTCATGTTGTTTTCTTACTCAAAAGATCAACAGAACAACTGGAGAAATTATTCGCAGTCACAGAAATTTACTATCCATCCTTCAAAAAATAAAATTAAAACAGGATGGCACTAAACAGGCAACGAATATTGGAGCAAATACTTCGTCTTCCTGTAATCCCATGAGCTCACACCTCTCTCCTTCACTTCCACTGCTCCTGAACGAATAGTTTCACTACGCTTAATCCACCACTATTTCCCAATTCCTGGACTTTTCTTTTTTCGTAAAAGCAACTTTCCTCAACCAAAAATTCGTGATGAACGTGTGATTATCTCAACACGGATCCTCTACATTAATACCTGGTAGTCCCCTCCCAATCATAATTATGCACGAACCTTTTTTTTCGGCAGCGTAACAATATTGACGAGAAACCTTGACCTATTGAGAAAGAAAGCGTTGTTAGTCAATTCAGTCATTTACTGCTCGAATCGGAAGAGTCGTCCCATTACGTCATTCAGGTCTGGCGGACGCATATTGAGAGGGGCCATTATTTTTTTCATTCAAACTGGATTTTCTTCGCTTGCCTACCACGAAAGGAATTTAATGTCTCGTGAAGAAACTTGTCTATTCTGTGAAAGGAAAAAGACCTTCGAGGTGCATATTTCTCCGAAGTATCCCCAGCCAGGAAGCTTACGTCTGACCATCCATGAATATCTCCGATACCAGAGTGATACGCGATACGGAAGCATTGTTAGAGCTGACACAGTCTCTGACTTCTCTGAAACTGCCATCAAATCACCAAATCGATCAATGGAATAATATTTCAGGGAGTTAAATAAAAAACAACTAAATATAGTTAAGCCTAATGGCTCATCTCAGATAATTTATCCTATTTGAATCTTTATCAATTAGCCCGAAAAATTAAAATTCCGTTAAAATAATATACTACAATAGAAAATAAAGAATAGGTGCGAGAAAAAATGGATTTTCAAAGTATTTTCAAAGTGATATAGCATTAAAGAATATGGACTACAGTTTTCTATTGCAAATAAACGCGAAATTATTAAGCGAATTAACCTCTGTTCGTGATCAAGCATGCGGCAAAAAAAATCTGTCGTCCGATACCCAGCAAACTGGTTGTCTTAACAGGCGTTAAGACAAGATAAGTGTCCAACGTGAAGGGACAAACTGTCGCGTACAACTAAATTTATCTTCAAGGGCACCGGCGGCGTAGCATTCATTTCTCCTTCATAAAGGAAAGACCAAGGTCCATGAGCCAGAACTTACTATTCATATGCTTACAAAAGTTGTCCTAAGTTCTTTAATAAGACTTTTATTCGTTAAGTCAAAATGAACTGAAGCTAATTGAATATTAGCATTGATGCCCATATTACTTCCTATACTTAAAAAAAAATGTAAATTCGTTTAAATAAACTCAACTTCATGAACATCCCCTAGGCCACCTCATGCCACATTTTTGAATGATAATTATCATGCTGGAAAAATATTTATTTTAAAATAAACATTTTATCAAGGGAGAAATCCGTACGATATCAACTATTCAACAATACGTTAATAAATAAATTCGTACCAGTTTAGAAAATCAAATGCCATATTATGTGTACCTTATTTGTTCAAGCATTCTGATCTCCATGCAGCCTTCTCGTCGTTAAATAAAAGTAAATCATTCTTATCTCATTTCCAAATTAGATGATATTTTCACAAATTAAAAATATCGTAATAAGATAACGTACAGGAAAATTATCACGGCTTTCCGTTATACCCCACAAGTTTATGTAACAATGATTTATTTATGTTTAAGCGCGGGATCGTAGGATCCCACTATAAGATGTACTAATTAATCAGTAGGCAAAAGGGACATATTATATTTAAGGAGCATTACACCTTGCATTTAAGTATACTAATCCATCGTGCTGATGGAATCTTAAGTTGCCGCTTGAAAGGCAGATGAAGACGAGGAAATAGAGAAGAAAGACAGCACCGCCCTCCTTGACATTCCTTAAGAACGTTTCGATTATCGGCAGTGTAAAAAAAATTTTTTTTACTCCTCAAGGATTACGAAGAAGACGTAATTAATCGGTGCGAGGTCAAGGAGAATAGCACGAGCACACTGCACACCTGCGCGAGGAGAGAGGGGAAAGCCCCCGCCCGAAGGGCACCCGAAGGTAGGAAGGTCCATCCCCAATGCTAAAAAGATGATTTCTTTTTCTCCGGAGGACCTTAAGACCAGTGTCAAAGAGTCGAATCTACGAGGCTCAAAAACTGTGCATCATCATACGTAGTCTAACGGATTCAGGTAGGTTTCGCTATGGCGCCTACTTGATAAATTATTGACCCGTGTCCCCCCAATTCTTTTCCTCTCTCTTCTCATCGTACTTCTAAGGATTACCCTTCTATAGCAGCATTTAAAATGAAGTAAATGCTCCATCCATTCATTTTTTAAGTATCAAACGAGTAATTCTCTATAAGGTTAAAAAGAGCATATAGGTATATATACGCTCTTTTCAAACTTCCAGTCTTACAATTCATCTTTCGCAATGATCTCTACCGAGTATTTTCTCCATCTTAATCTATGCCCACTTAGTAAAATCCCACAATCCTCGATTATCCTTTTCCTTTCAATGAGTACGAGGATTAATTAAAGGAAAAATTAATTAATTACGAGGAATTTTCATTGAATAAAAAAGGTTATTGTGACCATGAATTACTGCCCATATACACGGTATCCAGAGATATATCTGAACCAGAGAGCGCGGTTACATTATATTTATCAGTTGTTTGACAAATTAACGACTTGTACTAAGAATACGTGTTGGTATTAAACTAAATTAAAAAGTTAATCGATATTATTGATAAGATATATTGATATTTATTTGCAACAGAAGTAGAGACGAAAGAACTGTAGAATTAACCATGTGTGTTACTAGAATATATACTTCATTAATTTATCATTATACATTTTTAAAAATTCAACTTTTTTTAACTTACATGCGCTACTGAATTAAATCCTTTCCCTCTAAACATTTACTACGCAGACTATAGTATTACATAAAGCATTTATAACCCGGAGACTGAATACTGAGTGACATGCAGAGAGTTATTCTTCGTCTGATCGATTTCCAGACGGGGCAACCACGATTGAAAAGTTACCAATGATCTTGTTGCCAAGGGAAACTATAGAAAACTTCAAACGGCTTCAGCTGCCTTCCAAGGCGCTTTGTTATACATGATTTAACGTCCCTCCTCCTCATCCGCGAGTGAATTTTAATTTAGCGGGAAGAAAATTGGAGGCATTATGGCTGGGGTCCGCAAGAAAAAAATATATAAATGAAGTAAACACGGAGAGAAACTTCCGTCGAATGCGAGTGAAGGTTACGCGTCAGGAGAATAGACTGAAGTTCTGTGCACCGACTTTCTTGCGAGTGTTTCTCTCTCCTTGGGCACCGTTGCCCACCGTCCTTCCGCTGCAATTAATTATTGGGCGGAGGCCATGGAATGCAAGCCGAGCGACCGGTCGTTTCCAACGAACGCCGTCGCAGTCACTCCAGTGAACCATTACGGATGCGGTGTAAGTCGAAGGGTTAATTCGTGTTCGAAAAATAAGTAACCATTCCGATTGGAATAAAGAAATAAATCGGGTCCATCGCATCAAATTTCACGTCTTGCGACTGGTGGTTTTGTGTAATCACCACCACGGCAAAAACATTGTTCACGTCTTGATTAGAGCATATATTGCCTAGGTAGTCTATCAGGGAATTTAGGCCCAGTTGTACCCTTGTGACAATTTTATTCCAATGAATATGAAGAGGTTAGCCAATAGAATAATGGAGTGGAGAGCTTCGTCAAACAAATCCTAGCATTAATGACTGGTGATGATGTTGAACTATCTGTTATTCAAAAAATCCTCACATTGTTTCTTCATTTGGCCTCCCATTAAAACCAGCGAGAGTTAAATAGATGAATGTTTTTACTGAGAAGAAATTGAGAATTCCCTCTAACATCGGTGGAAAAACGAAAAATTTCGACAGTTGCTAAGGGAGGTTGGTTGCCAAAGTGGAGGGATATGTGATTTCTACCTCCTCTAATCTCCGATGGCAGTTCAAAACTGGCGAAAGTGTGTCAACGCCAATGACGTATTGAAAAAAATCGAAACTTTTGAAAAAGGTGTCATATACTTAGCGATCGAATTGGGCCTGTCTGTGTAGGGCTGCTCGACTATGTCCGCATTTGATGGCCCGAGCCTTGGCCCTTTGAAGGTGGGCGGCTCAATGACATTCGACCCCTTCACCGATTCCCCTGGGCTTCCGACCCTGAAACACGAACGATTGAGCACACAAGGATACCACTCGGTGCTAATTTTGAGGTTGTATCAAAATGAAACTCATTGCACACTAAGTGGCAGGCATACATTCCGATATATTCTTTCACACTGTTCCCAAATTGAATTTTAGCTACACCGAAGGTGGTCATATTTGCCAATCACACGTAGAATTACTGATCAAAGAAATTCTATTCGTTAACCTGCGGCACACAGAGATAAAATTTGAAAAAATAAACCCATTTTGCATATAAATGCCTCAGGGTTATTAGATAAGTAACGAGTATTTCCATTTCCATGAGTTTCTCAAGGTAAATGGGTGATTGTAAAAGAGTCCGGTATTTTTTCCTCAGAGGCAAAAATTTCATCCAAATTTTTGCCTGGAGTTCAAGTACTAGAATTCAGGTTTTGGGTATTCCAGCTGCTTAGGTTTCATTGTACCGCCTATAATAAATTATTATGAGGCACGTGACATCTAAAATTAGCCCATGAAGCTTGCACAAGGGGGTGAATCCACACCAAGCATATATTTCCGTCGGTTAAGCACTCCTATAGTTATGGTCCACATTCACGGTGTACAATCAACTAAATTCACTAAGGAGACAGAGAAGCAACTTCTCACGCCGATGCTATGCAGTTTCTAACAGTCATCATGCGGTGCCGAAATCGCTCAAACATCACACTAATATTTGTGGTTACATGTTAAAAACGCATGGAGAAACATGAAATAATTATATTAAATCCATACCCCGGTGGGATTCTTCGGGTTTTCAGACTAATGCCCATCTGACTAACACGATGAGCAATTAAGAGATAGTGTAAGAAAAATTTCCATGGAAGAGGCTAGTTTAAAAGTTGCCATGGGATATTATTACCACCAACATGGCTAAAGACTATGCTCTACAATGGTGTATAATTGGACTACCATTCAATGGTAATTCAGTAATAGGTAGCAGAGAGTAGTTTTGATGACTTCCATCAACTAAAAGAATTTAAACACCTCAGTAGATCACTTCGTGACTCTTAAAACGCCACTAAACATCCATTAATTCAGATTTTAATTTATTTGGTCAATTCTAAGCTAAGAAATAACACAATAAATCAATACATTGGCATGTGATGCATGATGACGGAAACACTTTCAGCAGAAAAATCTTTGTTGCATTAAATACCCTTCATCGAGGAAAAATGCGTTATGTACCGAGTTTCCTTGAGTTAAAGTGAACGTTACAGAATTTCAAGGAAAAAAAGCCAATACTTGAACATAAGACTCTTGATCGAATGTCCTCGACTATCGTTAGGATACTTTTATTTTTGTTGACGTGAAAACGGGGATAAAATTCATCATGTTAGGAAAATATTTGAAGTCGTGTTTCATAGGGCCCAGGGAATTTCATCCCTAAGGTTTGATTGCCCTACTCATGTTGCGGCCTTAAATTTCTGAGCACGGGGTGATCGGATGGATATTATTCAGAATAAAATACCAAAACTATAATTTAAACTGTAACAGAACCTTGATTGTACGTGGCATTGGGGGAGAAAAGGAAACTTTTCTGATCGATTTTCGCCCGAAGAATAAAACGGCCCATACCGCTTTCAAGGACGTTTCCTGGGTCCGAAATAAGTACGAGTCCAACATATTTCCGGGCGAAAAAGCGCTGTCTCCAGCCATTTATCATGCAATGGAAGTGGGTGAACTTGAAAACAATCGAGTCAACGAGTGAGGGGAAAACATAAATAGAGATACATCTACGGCCGCTTTAAATGTCGACACGCATTTTAATGGGAACCATGAGGCAAAAAGAATGTCATGGGCGATTAAATGCCCGGCATGCTGGGCGGTGAACAGTTTAATTTTTAAGGAATACCTCAGGCAGAAACAAAACTTCCTTCACCTCAAGGTCCATGCTCTCCGAATTTTAAAATAGGAGGAGGTAAATACAGGTTGCATGCCGAAAACCGTACAGGATTGATGAGTCAAAGATAGCAAGACAAGTGGGGAAAAGGCAAAGGAAACTAGCCTTCAATCGGTTTTTCAATCAAGAATACACATTACTTTCTAAGTTTTTCCCATGGAATTGGGGAAATCGTACGACAACTTTAAATGGCTCCACAAATCACGTACGTCGTACGAGACACATGCTGCACGAATATTACAATTATAAGCTGTCTGAAATAAAACGGCGGCATTATATCTTTGATAAAGATGTTTTAACGTATTTATCTAGTTCAAATATACTTGTACTGAATAACAATGACGTAGAAGGAGAATTTAAAAAAGCAATACGCATTAACAGCCATCATAACAACCTACTGACCATTCACGTAAACAAACGGTGTATAGTACCTACCTAAAAAACTACATTGGAGAGGAGATCAAGTGAAAAATATGTTAATGTAAGCTTCAACTTTGGGAAGCTTACAATACCAAAAAACTATTATCTCAAGAAAGGTATGGATATATCCTCGATACTCGAAGGCAATCGCTGTGTTTCTAATACAGTCAACGAAAAGCACATTACCTCCACGAACAAGCGGAAGATAATCTTGAGAAAACCGCGGGGTTGAAGGTAAAAAAAAGTCGTAGAATCGCGGGAAGAGTGACCTTGCAGGTCGGATTGTCGATTTCGTCACCTCTGTTGCAGCTCGAAAGGGAATGCAAGAATCAGAGAGTTGGCAGAAAGATATAAATGAACATGCCTCATCGCCTGCCGCAAGAGAACTCTCCTTATAGCATCCGCAAAGTGAAAAATTTTGAAGAAGGGGGATTTCAAACTACCTGCATTGATTTTACCGCAATCAATACCTGTGTGTCATCTCGCGGTTCACCAAATAATGAGGGATCCCCATGCTTTCCTGATGGATGCTTCTCTTATCGTTAGAGCTTTAGCAAAGAACAATGAAAGTCGTGAACGAAGTTTAAGCAAACTTTATAATAATCATACATTTTACAAAAAAATCGGAGCGATATTTGGTGTTCAGACCAGACTGGCTTCAGATAACATTGATTTTTCACACGTCAAATTCGGTAGTGGTACCCTAATTCGGAGGTGCTTTATTGGAACCATGGTCTGACTTTAATGTGATCGGAAGCAAACTAGAATACAATGAGAATGGGCAGCCTGAGACCTCAATATGAATGACAAAATTCCTTGCCTTCCATTCGCACCATCTCGGATGAATTCCTCTCCCAGCGGATGCTGACACTTACCGCTGGGTCTAAGCACATCAATAACTGTCCAACTTCTACATACGCATCTTACAATTTTTTGCGTCAAACTCGACCTCACAGACACAACGGAGGTAAATAAGGCCGGAGGAGAACACCACAATGTTCAATCCAAAGGTGATGGTGGTTGGTAATGGTGGTATAGGTTCACCGCAACAAGCGCTGTGCACCATTTAAAATTCATACATCAAGGCGTGTGAGACAGTTCTGGTCGGAGGTTTAGAGTTTAAATCCAAAACAGACACCCTTCGATTTGTCTAGCCGGTCCGAAGTAGTGAGATGTTTCGGTAGTTGATCTTTTTTGGAAACCACACATATCACAAGAAAAGGAACTGAACCCCTTACCCTGACGAGCGAGTTTTACACACCACGCGGAGCTAGGTCATTTTCGACCTCTATACTCACTAACCAGGCCGATTTGAATACTGCAGCGGATGAGAGAAGTAAAAAAAAACAGGGAAAAAATGGGCTTCTTTCGCAGTCACTTCACAGTGAAAGCTAGTGCAAGAGCAGTCAAAAAGAAAGTACAAGAAAGCGTTCTAAAAGTCTCATAGTGGGAGGGATTTGTTGGATTTCAATCGAAGTTTTTTGGACGATACAGGTTAAGGTTAGGAGTGTCACAACTCGACTTTCAAAATTTTCTTTCTGTGTTTAACATGCCATTATTAGTGATTGTGATAGCGTGCAAATATATAAAAATTCTAGTGATAGTGAATGAAACGGCCTACGAAGGTACATATCGATGACCGTACTCCTTAATTTGAAACGACCAGAAAAAAATATAACCCTGTTTAAAATCACGGTAAGTTCCGTCAGTTTCTTGAGACCTCGATCCGCCCTTCAGGCTGATGTAGAGCCTTGACTTTTATCCTTTCGGTTAAAGGAGAAGCAGAATAGCGAAGGCAACCAATAGCGTAATTTGGACTGATGATATACAGAGGTATCATTAAAGGTTATGGACCATCACTTTTCACGGCTCGCGGGTCGTAAATCTCGACCCCCGCCACTACCTCCGGCAACATCGCCAACTCAAATGGCTATTAGAGCTGGAATAAATTTGAGGAAGAGATGTGAATTTTCCAAGGCAGAGGTTCCGGATATTGATATTCCCGAATCAGGTAGCCACCGTTTAGACCTCATTTTCACGTCTAAAGCAGTGCGAGGTGAAAACAGAAGCATAGTGTGCAACACTGAATTACAGACCGGAGCCGTTGGATTAAAAGGGGTGATGAGCAAATGACAGATGGGGAGCGTAGGTTATCTCTCACTTCCGCGGCAGTGCATTAGACAGTGAAAGTTGAGCGATGAGTGTAATGCGTTGGTGTTCTCACTTCTGATTGGCTACCTACGCAGTCTGCGGCACCGAAAAATGGGAAGCGTGAAAAACTAAACTTGGAGGCGGTGTCACAAGACTACGAATAGGCGCAGCGTCAATGGGGTGCAAGTGATTCCTACATTCATCCATTGTAGATTTTTTTCCGGTGCGTCATCAGTGCGGCGCCTATCAGACGTTACGCTGAGAGGTCCATTCCAGCGTGATCTACCGCATTTATAGGAAGGAGTAAGACTAAGAGTATCTAGTCTATTACCTAGTGTGGGCTACCAAATCTACTACTCCATTTGAAGTCTCTTGCCAGAAAAACCAACGACATAACCAAAGCTGGAAGAAAAGCACTGAACTACGCTTGTTAACTCCTACCATATGTTGCAACTAAAAGTGGAATTAATTTCCAAAAATAATTTTAACGAAGGTATTTTCTCTGGAATTTAATGCACTACAAGAAATTAATTTTTCCGTTTTCTTTCTCCTGCTTTCTATACAAATATCCTAAAAATACACAGCAAATTAAATGGAATTATCATTGCCTTTTAAAATAATTCTTCACACAAGTTTCACCATAATGTGCTTCCAACGTTGGGAAAAAGAATTTAACACATTGATTGAGATCATGTACTACAACATGTCCAAGTTCAATGAAGTTAAGCTTTTAAGAATATAATGATTAAAATGCATTCACTGAACTGCGAATCCTGTTACAATGAAAGCTTGATTTGAAATTGCGTGAAATTACACGTGATGTAGCGAAATCAAAACGCCATACAATAAGAAATAGTAGGTAATTGGAATGTTTCACTGTACAATTTAATTTCAAACTACATTTCTAAGTATTACTTTAATAATTGAGGATGACCTAATTCTTTGAAACCTAGGTTGAAATTAGATACAATTATAGTGAATATTTTCAGTTACTTCGGACAGTATCAAATTGTGTTTTTAAGTATTTAAAAAACAGTAATACCTGAAAACTATAACTTTAAATATGGATAGTTCTCAGCCTTTTATCAGCTTAAATGCACAAACCAGATCACAGGCGCGACAGTTATTGCATTGGGTCACAAGAGTACTTCTTTAGTAATTCAGTCCATGAGGGAACTACATTTTTGGCAACCGAGCAGTAGCATGCATGAGTCTGAACGCGCACTCGCAATTCAGGCGTCCATACGTACACGAGGAGAGTATTTGCCAGTTATACTTACCCTAACTTGAAGGAAAAATAAAGGGACTTATTATCTTAATCTTGAAATTCGGTTTGGGACTGTCACAAAAGATGGCGAATATAATAACATTGAAGAGGTTTTATAATTTCCTGAGTGAGGGAAAGGTAAGGAAGGCAGATGAAAATTTGATGCAAGGAAAATCGATAAGCACGCCCTGGTACTAAATGAAAAAATCGAGATGCGAGAGAGGAATTAAAGCGAGAGTTCTCTACGAAACTTGCGAAATAAATTACGTGACCTTTCGGTATATTTCTTCAAGATATCACAGTGGTGTCCCAAATAATTGCCCGATAAAATAATTTTTTACATTCCCGACAATGATTTAAGTTCACTTAATCGAAAATTGCTTTTCACAATCACAGAACAATATTATCAACAGCATCAACACCAGTCATCAATTTTAATTTTCACCGCCAAATAACCATTGTATCCTCATTTCAGTCGTCTGTTCATTAGTTGACAGTTAATTTCCCTTAATGTAACTAGAAACAATGGTTAGTACCTGTTCATTGCTATTCATGAAATAATAAATACTACATCAACATTAAGAAGTGATCAAATTCCATGAAAAATGTTACTAAGTTAGTAAAGTTAACCTCTACCCCTTCCATGTACGTGTGGTTTTACAAGGCACCTAGTTGATTAGAGTTTCACCCTGCACTTCCTCTCTCACCGATTGGAGATGGTAGCAAAAATAACTGTTTCTTTTGTCTTTGCGGAGTCAAGGATCTGAATCCAAATGTAACTTTTAAAAAATATTAGAGTTGCTTCTTTCGCTAAGAGAAAGTTACCTTCCTCCTCTTTCAATTGAATTCTAAGCAGCTTCATGTATTTTCATGTGTGCTATATCGCTTGTACTGTACCTGCCTGGGAAGATAGTAATAAAAGAGAGTACATTACAGGTAACAACAATTTTACAGTGCCTTTAAAGGAATTTTCTAATGAATGTTTTTTTTGTTTAGCAAAATTTTGTACTGACTGAAATCTTTTAAACGTAGGAATTAGCGGGAGTCGCCAATTATCATAAAATGAGAGGTAAATTGTAAGCGTAATTTCCTATCGAAAACGCTAAGACGGGAATCAGGTCAGAGCTAAATGCCGTGGTGGATCGATTTCGGGCAGCGATATCGAGCAACTCATCTCCCTGAAAGAAACTCGGTTGCAAATTTGAAATGCAGATACATCCTCTTTTTTCGAGCCTCGTTCAAACCTACCGCCCGAGGTCTGAATATTCAAAGTGGTTTCATTTCATCACACCGATCATCACTCTACCAAGTTTAGCAGAAAATCACTATTCAGATGGATAAACGAGACACCCTCTCTGCGAATGAAAACGTTATCTTATGGACATTGGCATAATTTTCACGGAGAATAAATTCACCTTGAACGGGAATCGAATCTGGAACCTCATGATTTCCGGCCAGATGCTCTACCAATTGAGCTACCAAGGATTCCTTCTCTCCTCCGAATTTATAGACGGTGAGGGTGGATTTTTCCCGGGGGAAATTCTGCTATTATGCATTTTCTGCGGGTGACTCCGCTAAGGCATTCGCGGTAACTTCGCAATATGTACTTGACTTGGCTTAATTAAGATTTCAACAATGTTAAAGTTCTGTCATATTTTAAGTAAAATAAATACGAGAAATAACTTCCTATAATGAGCTCATGATGGATCGACCGAGAGACTAAGAAAGAAGGGCTAAGTAAAGTGGGAGAAAAGAGAAATCTGCTGAAAACTTTAAAAAGCAGACAACTTAGTCGTCCATATCTAGTGACACGATGGTAGGATGAAGACAATCGTCGAGGGAAAAGATATTGGGAAGAATGGTAAAGGAAAGCTCGCATGAGATATGTAAAGCACGTAGTGAAGGATGTAAAAGAGAAGAATTACATTATAAGAAGTATGGAGAGGTTAGTTGATAGGGAAATTAATTGGAGTACTGTGTCAAACCAATCTTAGAATTGGTGATCTAAAATGATTATGCAGTTTCTTGATATGAGAGCATCTTTCAGCTTGCTAATATATTGATTTTACATTTGTAACTACCGTCAAAGCATTCACTTTATCCGCAGTCATGGCAAAATACTAAAATTTTACTCAAGGTGTGGGACTGGAACACCTGCAAATATGATGCAAAGTGAATGAAAGTTTACGTAATGAGGCAAATGAAATTAGGACGACTTCGTTTCTCAGTAATGTTGAATGGAGACCTGTTTCTCTTTCTTTTCTCTTTCACTATTAGCACGTTTCTCAAAGATTTCCAAGAATGTTACCATGAAAGCAGTTAGAACTTAGCTAACTTCGCCTATAGTTTTGTTCGGTTGATGAGAAAAAAAGCACGATTTTTAAATCCAAGGAAAGAGGTGGATAAACATCATCATTGATCACAGGGTTACCAAAATAAGCACAACAGAATTCTTTGGCGATTTGCTCTGACAAACGGACGTTCAACGTGAGACAGTTAACGATGCGTTTAGGTGGGGAATAAATTCACAGAGGTCGTGTCGACGACTTCATGAAACTTTGGTAGATATCATTTTCCGTGCAAGGCTTACCCTCTCGAGCATCAGTTCCGGCAATTAGCCATTTTTTGCGACTTAATTATGCATACGCCAATACAACACATTAACGCATAATTTTCCATGCATCTTGATGCGCAACATTCCATTCATAAGAAAGCATTTGCTGCAGCCTCATTGAAGAGACAGACTGAGCGAGTGATAACTGGGATTTGATTTTAATTTGGAGCTTAAGTATTATCCACGTTCATATTTCAGGCTACATATTTGGAAAGAAACGATATTAACGTCCGTGTGAAAGACTCCTGATTCCTTGTTGATCGCGGACGGTCATTTTTCTCAGGAGGGAAAAGGTTTAACGGGACAAAATCACTTGGGTGTCATCGGATTAAGGCTTCGTTGGACGGGGACAGGTAAAATTTTCATGGGCGTAAACGCGTATAACCAGTTAAACCGGAGGATGACTGAAAGTTCCCTTCCTCGTTTGGCAATGTTTCGAATCTCACTTTAGACATGAAATCACTTCATGATGCCATCACTTTCATTTGCAGAGTTTTAGCACGCGCCAGATGATTCACCGACTGATACTTCTTCCTTGGGAATCCACTAACGCCATTGGCATATCTTGGCTTACCGAAGGTGGAAAACCACGTATTTATGAACTGAAAACGCCATATGTGCACTCAATTGATCAATAAGCTCCATAAACCATGGTAGCTTTTCAATTAATGTCGCTGAACGTTCAAGTGCGTTAAAGAAAAGTGTTCAAGAACGTCCACTACGACATTCAGGTCGATATCGTACCAGTCTGAACACCATAAGGATGCTGCTTCAAATTCCGCCTCTGGCAGTGATGTCTATTTTGTTGCAGAAATAAGATAGCTAGCGCGATACAACCTTAACATTAGGAGTTCCTATAATTCAATTTTAACAAAAAACCTTCAAAAAGTTTATGAACTGCGTAGGTCATCAGATAACTTACTGGTCGCGATCGCTGACAATCCGTGTGTGTGAGCGTGAGTTCCTCATCTTCTTCATGGGATTCATATATACTACATGCCAGATTTCTGGGACGATCATACTGCGGAGAGCAATGCAATGAAGTCGCAATCGCACAAAATTCTTGGGGCCGATATTAATGGCCGATCAACATAATTAACAGCATATGCGGTTAATTTATCACAAAATGAGCACGCATGCATACAACTGCGGCGATACCACGATGATTTCTCTTTTGAAAGCAGGTATTTCTTCAGAAAATACTATAATGTAGACTTACATGTTCCTATTTCGGACATCGTTTACACCTTATTAACAGAAAGATGTTGCAATTTTCCACAAAGTAAAATTTATTGCGACTAGTTTCAATGTTACAACATCATTATCAAGACTTGATAATGATGTAGTAACACTGAAACTAGTCGCAATAAATTTTTACTTCTGTGGAAAATGCAATACTTTCTGCTAATATGGAACGTTTCCACCACATCACACCTGAATCTGTTTGGTTTATCGTTTACACCTTCAAAACAATATTTCCTAAGCGTAAAAGTTACTTTTACTTTCTCATATCAAGCCGCAATCATTTCTCTCATTACATAATCCACGCGGAACATAACGTCCGTTTGCTAGCTGCCTCTTGCGTGGGTTACCATTCGAAAGAAACTGCGAGGAATTGTTTCCACCTACACATCACTTGAACATTCAGGACTCCAAATTTAAAATGGAAGATGGAACTCCCCATCTCCAAAAAACTTGCATTCTGAGTATTTATGAGGAGGCTGCAAAACATTAGCTAGGTAAAAAGTCGATGGTGAGTCCCGGCTCAATCCAATCCATTCATTTTACTTTAAAGATCTCACGCATTGTGTAACATGAAATCATCTATGGTGCTGTGTCACACAATGCTGATACGGAGCTTTTTAAAGAGTATTTCAATGGAAAACAACTCTGAAAGTAATATAACAACAACATAACTTGGAAATTAATGTATCCGCATCATTTGGTGAGTTTATTCCATCAATTCCAACACTCAATAGTATTTAATCCAGGGGCAGAAAAAGTTGGCTTCTTCTGTCTCTACTGAGGAATAACATTCCACGATTCGGTACGTAGAGCTGGTTTTACTGCTCATCCCGCATCGAAAGGAGAATTCAATGCTTAAAACTGGCACCCACCGATCAAGGCAACGATTTCATTAGCCGACAAGGTATTCGACGGCTAACGAGAATAACCTCGTTTGGAGAAAGGATACGCAAGAATTCAGGTTGCCGTTTTTACGATGCATTCCATATAGGATCTGACCTTTTCATTGACCAGAAATGAAGACCTTATTTTAGCTAAAAAAAGACAACGAAAAAGAGAGTCTACCAAAAACTCTGGGCTTTTTAAGACTTTTGATCGCGAGGGAACTCTTCTTAATTGAAGAGCTCTTCTTCAGCTCGGCTTAAAGATTTTTATCGATTCAATATCGTAATGCTTTATAATTTTGGATACCATGATCATGTCAGTTGATGGTGCGTTACCTGTGGTCACCGTCGAAATACTTCTGGCCGTAAAAATCACATGACTTTCGTAGTGTAACAACTTTACCACAGGTGATTACTCTCCAATGACTTACAAAATTGTGTTTGTTCTCATCTATACGATACCCTGCAAGCCACCGCGAGGGTGTGTGGCAGGGGGTGAAGATCACCAGGCATGCACTACTAACATGCAAACTAGCAACTATATTGTCTCATGCAACTTGATTGTTAGTGTCTACAGTATTTAAGGGTTTGTTTGTTTTACGTGCTAATTTAGTCATTCCAGTTCGGAAAACGTAATACGATTAGACTATACTGCATGGAACTGAATGAAAATAAATATTCAATTGCCTCGTGACGAACATATCGATAGGTGCAAATAACAGGACACATAACTAAAAATAATTTGACCAAACTTTCAAACAGATGATTTTTACCCTTTTAATCACTGAAATTTTTAAGTTGGTTCCCCATTAGAAAATCAAAATTGCTAACAGTCGAGAAATTCCGACTTAAAATTACTCATTCATTTTTGTCCACACCTGTCAAGTATGTGTATTTTAAAAATGAGAGCATAATTTTTGTAACCAAAATCATTACCAGAAAATTGTAGAAAAAATATAAACGGAAATATATAATGGACACACGAGCTTCATTGAATAAACTCCTGATAATATTTTAGAGGGTGTTCTTATTCACCATTCTGAGCCATTTTGGTTAACCTGAATCTTCTGTTGGTCTGTTTTTAATATGTAAGGAATCTACTCGCTGTTTAACTCATTAAAATCAAATGTTGTAGTATATTATTTAGGTAATAAATATGTGTGGTAAATTTTAATATGGAATCAGACATCTTTGCATGCTATCATATGAAAAGAAACAATAGCGTCACTGCTAGCTGAATATGCAAAAGAATTTACCTCCATTCCAGTGAAGGACGATATGAACCCTAAAAACTCCAAAAGAAGTATGGAAGCAATAGTGTGTAGAATTTGAAAACATTAGTAAATAAATAACTTGCAATAGTTTTCTTATATAGTAGTAATAACTGCAAAAGAGTATACTGAATGAATATACTGTCAACAAGGATAACGCGGATCATGTATCTGAAATATTTGACTATGGGAATTTTTTTAACATGAAATCCATAGGGAGTCCTTCGAAAAAATAATTTGCGCTTCAGTATGCCGAATCGATTATCCACCATACTTATAGTACTTAGATCAAATGACTTCTGCAAGAATGATGGTGACATGAAAAACTTCCACAACCACACGAATACATATTCCTCCTTCGCATGTCAAAAAAATGTAGACAAATATTGCATTCCCTCGTGAAAGTTAAAGTGTATCGGTAGATGGTGTTAGACGTTAAAGAATTTATCTTCAAACGGGGTGAAGTAAATACATTCAGATATTGCGTGAAATTTGTTTCTTCCGACGCTCAAATGTTTAAATAGAATGAAGTAAAGGACAAAATATTCGAATTCATATTCACAGAAACGCATTCAGTCACCGCTTAAATTTCAGACCTAGATATTTAAAAAAAATCAATTTAGCATCTGCACATCCAAATTAGACAGGTACATGAGAGTGGCTTCTAAAAGCCCTCCAACACCATCCGCAACGTTAGCTCACTTCGCAGCAATGTAGAAAACAGTAGGAAGACAGCTGATCACGCGCTCTGATGCAAGAGAATATTCCTGGGTACCGCAATAACATTTTCAATTCGAAAACATTGGGAGAAAGTCGTGCTTCCACTTATTACAACTCTTTCGAAAGCCTTCAAAACTCTTGGGAAACTTATTCATCAAGCTAACTTGTCATACTAGCAAATGGAAATCGGTAAATATTATTCCCAGCTGATTGCACGAGGTTGGAAAACCAAAAATATCGACAAGCTTTACCTTCAGCCAATCGAGATGAGAGAGCCCTCACTCATCGCCAAGAGTGCACCATAGAAAACCAAAATAAGGTAAATAATAAATTAATTCCTAAAAGCGACTCAAATCCTCGAACCTTTGGCTAGCAACTGACTGACTCCGCAACATAAGAATATCCAAAAGAAGACGTTCTTACGATTATAATTACGATAGCAATGACATGGAATGGCAAATACCGATCGATCTCTAACGGTACTACCACGCATGCAAGATTGACATTTAATACAATCCACAGATTTTGAATTTCAACTTAGGCTAAGAAAAATAAATAATTGCTAGTCATTCAATAAACCTAACAGAAAACAGGACGCAAGGCTTTCAGACTATTTTTTCTAGAAACGAACGTTTCAAGTGAAAAGAATACAATATGTTTAAATATAAAAGTTTCCGAATGACATGAAGAAGGGAAGTCATTTCTATTCAATCATCCAGCAGGAAGAGAAGAAGGAGACATAAGTTCTAACAGGAAATGGGAAGGTTAAACGTCACCGGGTGAATGAAAACATTCAGGAAATACAAGGAAGTGAATGTCAACGGCCGCTTCTTCCTTGGACACTTCCGTAGAGGTTCCAAATATCACCGGTCCTTGAAAATGTCGAAAGCCACTCAAGTCTAAAGAGGCAGTGCAAATAGATTAGTCCCTATTAGACAGCATACACCTTACCTCGAATCCGTTTTTGAGAGCGCTTTTGACAAGAAAGATTATATCAGCCATAATGCATCGACATACGTAAAAATAAGAGTCCAAACTCTTAGGAAATGTAAATGAACAATTACTGTAAATACTCCACCAAGCAGAGTAACAACACAAAACAGACATTTGTGACTCGGTGATTGGGATAGTTATCGAAAGAGTATCTGACAGCAGTGCGCGACAGTAAATTCTCAAGAAAGAGGAGATTATATTTTATCATATTAGGATAAATCAGTTATACTGACTAGCTTCCTGGCGTAACTTTATGGAATTTGCTGGCATTCATTATGAATGAGAGGATAAATTTTGTAATTCCACAATAATTTTATTTCACACTTCGACCATGGTCTGGACGGTTAACGTCATTTTCAAGTCCTGAAGATGGTTTCGACGGTTAACGTCATTCTCAGGTCCTGAAGATGACGTTAACCGTCGAAATCATGGTCGTAGTGTGACATAAAATTATTGTGGTATTGCAAAATTTATCCTCTCATTCACAATAGTAGGTACTGACAACTAGATTTATCTAAAATAAATAATAGTAAAAAATTTCGAGAACTGTTCAAAGTTTTTTATTGTAATAATGATTGATCTGCGCCATAAGGTCATTCATTTCATTTTCGTGGATCATTTAATTTATAAACGACGAAATAATAGAATTTTGTGACGCAGAAGCCCAATGGGTAATATTTGACCGCAGCCAACAGGATTTTGCAGTGAATTGAGAAGCTTACGAACATTTCCTGCCTGAACCCAAGCGAAGGCTTATTCTAGACACTACAACTTTGTGGGATACCAGGTAACGGCGCCGTCTTCACCACTTAAGGTTGGGTTAAGAGTGAGTTGAGTTCTACCATCACCAGATGAAACCAACCTTCGGGATGATTACTTGGCACGCTCTGCTGTCATAGAAAGCAAAACGTCGGGGTACTTCGTTCCTCACTCATTCATCAGCGAGACCATCCCATAGACAACCGTTGCAATACCTATCGGCTGTCAACAGAGCGGATGGGAAGGAAGATACAAAAGAAGGACACGAACCGCAAAACAAAACTAGAAAATTGACGACATCCACCACCACCACCATGGTAACCGCAGCCGGCATATATAGCAGGAGAGCTCGGCTGAGAGCGAGTAGCTTCAAACGTCAAGAGGTACATCGGTATTTAAACGCTAAAAATAAAAACCTTAAAGGTTTACATGATCATTCTTGTTATCAAATCAGCCTCGATTATCGTATGGAGTACATCTAAGTTGAGGATTTCGGAAAAACTTCAATGCCTTTTTCCTTCCGCTACAACAGCTGTAACAATCAGGTGAAATTAAACTTATCGACAACAGACGACACCCACCTGCATCAAGGAGGAGGGAGATGTGAGTACTTGGAGCTAACTTCCAACTTAAATAACTCACCACTCAAAGAGTGACGTTAATACCTCGAGAACCCAAGAACCGAGATTACCTCCAACCTGTTAGATAGATTTATTTCGTAAACGCTGAGACTGGTCGCATAATATTTTATCCACAGCCTTGAATGATTCCGAAGGTTAAATTGAAACCAAGTGACGGGATGACGAGAGAGTTTTAGAGGCCGTCTTTATTCCAAAGCCAAACGAGATTTAATTGTCTTTTTATTTGGAGCACATTCACTTATTATCTCCATCCAAAGTGATAATTACAAAAATGCATTTCACTCAATGGCGGACTATCACAGAAATATCTAGGAAGTTTAAGGAAACGGGAACTCGTGGAATTTTCCCATTACAACTATTCCTGCGAAAAAGTTATTTCTCTTTGAAAGTAATTATTTGGTTGCACTATAATAAGGGAATTTTATGGCTATTGCATCACTTAAATATGCCATGACATTCAGCGATGTAACATTAAAAGAAAGATACATTATAAAACATACATAACACTAAATAAGGGTTCATCAGAATCTCACGATTAATAAGTGAATTTATTTTATCATGAGTTTGAAAGTTTAAAATGCACAGCACCATCATACGTATTGTACGGCTTTAACTGGGTCATAGGACAGCGTTTTCCAGAAAATAATATTCTAAAATAGGGGATATTAACCGTATTTCCTACCATTCTTAGCATTGTTTGACGGGCATAATTTTTATTTTCAATTTTTCATGTATTCTTTCACCTTTCATGCTTCATAAAATGCACATTTTAACCTTCAAAATCCCTCTTCCATCAAAAAACTCTATGCATTCTCTAGCATCCCTATTGAGGTGACGGAAGATAGGTACCATACGCTTACGAGAGCAATTTCAGAACGTATTCAGGAGAAAAGAGAATTCGTTCAACAGTCACCTACGGGATATACAGGGTCTTGAAAGGAAACTGCCAATGATTAATATCAGAAACAATTTTACTTCTATCCCCTCAATACTTTTCACGACGTGATAGGGAAATTCACGTACGCCTACGTGGTAAGAGTGAGAAGAAGTCAAAATATTTTCATGTACATGACAATATTCTTAAAAGTCTTTATCACGGATATAAAAAAGAGATAGATAGCTAATGTATGAAAGAACAAACTTAGGGTAGAGAAGAATAGGCGGAAGAATAACGAATTCAGATGAAGAAACAGTCGACTTAACTGGGGTACACTCAAAAACTTCCTCAGATTTCATTATTACCATTGGACTGTGATGTTCACTAGTTGAATAGTAAGCGTGACAGCGCAAAAAGTCGAGAATAATTGTTTCATTTTTATTTCAAATGAAGTTTTTTTCCGGGTCGGCAACTTTACATTTTCCCCACCATAACGAGCATTTGATTTTTACGCAACAACTATCTCTCATGTTTTCCTTTAACATTATATGAGAACATGGAAAATTATTGAGTGAGTCTGAAAATAATACGACAGTAGGTATAAAAAATGTGATACACACCAATCGCATTTTCACGGTCATGAAAAATAAAAAATAAGGGGTATCGGGTTAGTGTGGTAGATGGAGTACTGTTCTACTATCCCAAGGGCCAGAATTTGAATCCAGGCAGCAGCAGACATTTCACACTGATGTACTGGTCCCTACTTGAGGGCTGTGTGGAGAGCACTTTGAGTTCAGTACTCCGTCCGTCGGATGGGACGTATAACTGTGGTCCCCTTGGCGCCTTCGGTTTAGAGTATGATAATGCCCACGCCGGGTTTCTCTCCACTCTTCTTCCGTTCCCTAAAAAATTCCTTCACAACGCAATTCATCACCTATCCTAAATTGTACCTACAAATCACCTAAGCTGACGTTCGCCTTCCTCGAATAGCAACTACAACAACTACTACGAGTACCCGAAAGTTCTCAGCACTTCCTATCTCCTCTAGCGCTCTACTAAACGTAATTAGAGTATTGGAAAACGTGCTGAATGATTGCGAGACTTGATTCAATGCAGAAGAGATGGGCGTCGATTAGAGCCATTTGAGATAGGGATTACGAGTAGGATTGAGGAGTTGAGTTGAAGAGAAACGTATAAGAAATAAGAAGCGTTGTGTATTGTGAAGGAGAAGGAAGTGTTTTGGGAAAACCCGAAAGCAGCGGGATATTCATAGGGTAGTAATAATATGAGGCGGTAGAATTAAGACCGTGGTAGATAGGACAACGATGGTCAAGAAGAGAAAGATATAAAAAATAATGGTGTTTTGAAGTGGATTGTTGAGACGAAGACTTCGCGGAATTCTATGTTGAAGGGAAACATTTAAAGTAAAGGTACAACTTTACCTTTCCACAAGGGAAACTATTATAATAACGCTACATTTCGTTTATTAAATATTAATAACGCCAATAATATTAAAATAGTTTAACTTGTGGAGCGCAAAATGTGGACCTTTAGTTTTTCCCACTAAATGGCATTGTGTTCCCAATAAAGAACGGTGAAAGCATTTCCAGCTTAAAATGGAATTACGTAAACTAAGGGCAATTTTTTCCCAGCAATGGCGTCCATCCCAAGCCCACCTTAAACGCCTGAATACTGACGATAAGAATTAATAACTGATAATGAACTTTCACAAGCCCAGCACGAGCGTATCCACGATTACGCACGTGCATTCGTGGATACGCTCGTATTCGTAGATATGTGGTCGCGGGCGCGGAGGGAATGAGGTGGAGCTGGGGGGATGGGTTGGGAGTCGGTGGGCGAACGGGAGAGACGGTGTACATCCACCTCGGCTTGACGCGGGGCGAGGCGAGGAGGGCGAATCGAACGTTGCGAGAAGGAAAGCCACTTTCCAGGAGGGGCCGTTACTCAATGCTGTGACCCACATCCTCCTCCGCGTGCTCCGGCACCCCTATCACCCCGTGCACCTCTCCCAACCCCTCCCCCCCGTACCGTTTTCCCCTTCAGCCTCCCTGGAACAAACCCCTCCCTACCTCCTCCCCAATCTCCTCGCCATTCTCTCTCTGCCCCCACGGCGATCAGCACCACGAGGGCTCCGCCACTCCTCTCCCGCCAGCCTCCTCCGCACCGCTCTCTCGTCTTGAGAGTTGTTTCGTTGCCTCGGGGTGAACAAGGAGCCGCCTGCTAGGCGGGGAGACTCGAGGCGAGTCGGAGGGGAATGTGGGTTGGGGGGGTTTCTTTCCATCTTTCCCTCTCTATCTCTTTCCCACTCTACGGCCAACTTTCCCTCTCCTCGCTCACTCTCATCACCCGACGTCGGGTCCCTTCTAAAAAAGCCCATCCCCTCTCCAGCACGCTAGCCCGTTCCTATTGACGGTCCACCCTCTCCACAACCAGCGACGACGACCACCGCGCTCGGAAATCTGAAAACCTCACTCGGGGCGGGAAAAATCGCGGGGGAAAGAGATGTCCGGACGTAAACACATGTCAGGGGGGTTAACGGGAGTGGTATAAGCTGAAAGCCCGCTCCAATTCCGACGTCGAGGGCGAGAATGAACGGTGTGACCGTTTTTACATGTATGATGCACTCGCGATTTGCTGTTCATATGCAAACAAGGAACGCTTCTTCTACGTATGTCCGTCCTTTGATGACGGTGTTCTTTTTTTACCTTGAGTATTACCTTAACAATTCAGAAGTGGCAAGGGAGTTGTTTGCAGCCAAAATTCTCCTAAATCTGCCATTTTTTTAATCCAGGCTGGTTTTTATAGACTATTTCCTTGTTTTCCCCTCTTAGCTCTTTCCTCGCCCCGAAAAATTCTTTGCCTCACTTAAAAACCTACTTCTTTCCTTCCTCTTCTTCACCTGAAGAAAAATCTTCCAGCACGGAGTGCCAAATACCATTAAGTTCTAGCTGTACTTCGGATACAACCAGCCATATGGGCTCTCTTCCTGAATTTCACTCTACTCACCATGCCCTACTCTTTCTTCCTGTCTGCCTTCCCATAGAAGTAATTATAGGTTTTAAGGATCTCAACCTGCTAAGTTCATATTCCATCATCTCTACCCTATACATCTTCTTAGGATGAACAAAACACCAACTCAAGAGGCGGGAATCAAGACCCGGGACAGAGGATTGTCAGGAAAGCATGTTACCGGCCTCACTGCTCGTCCACTGCTTCCTCTATCCATCCCGTCGTATCCACTCCTCAGAGTCATCCCGATTTCTCTCCGCTTCTCATACTCTCTCAAGACTGTAGGCACCATAGAGCAGCCGGAAAGATAGTCACCAATGTCCTGACGACAAGGGGAACGTTAGAAGGAAGGGGGTTTGTTAGAGAGAGATTCCTGACCCTTTTCCTCTCGCACCTCACTTCGCGCATGCCCAGGCAGTTTTCCAGCGCCTCATCCTTCGCTGACGTCATTTCCAGGAGCCAGGAGGACAATGCATAAAGGCTGGGGAGACGTTCGCGAGCGTAATTCACATGTGCCACCAACGCGGGTCCAAGAGTGAATCGATCGGTCGTTTAAGTCTGATTTATGGCGGCAGGCGAAAATATCGACAGAATCAATTTGATCGAAAGGAGCCCTCATAAATTGGAACAGTTGCTGCGGATTTTTTATCCCATCGCGAGCCAACGGTCAGAGGTAATCTCAACTGTAGGGATTCCATAATCCTCATTTACAGCCGCCAAAACAAAAGAAAAGAAAAACTCAGGGCATAAAGGACACATCCGAGAGAAAATTAGCATAACGGACGAAACTTCCCCATTGTCCATAAGGCTTCACTGTCCGACTAATCGATACGAGTTAGACCTCATTTGGAATACACTGCCAGGTATATGGGATCCATACGACATATGCCTAAATAATGAACTTGAACGTGTGCAGCGAAGATCGGCAAGATTTGTAAAGGGACAGTACGATAACTATATTAACGTAACCAGTCTATTAAATGAATTAAAATGGGAATCAATGCCAGATCGCAGGCAGAAATTTAGACTTAATCTCTTAAATAAATTACAAGATAATATTTTCAGTGACGACGTTAAAAATATTTTGCGAACCCCAACTTACTATGGTAGACTGGACCATAATCACAAAATGAGAGAAATTGATTGCCGAACTGACAGATTCAAAATGTCCTTCTTTCCTCGTACAATTAGGGATATGAATAACGGTAAATATATCCTATACGAGTGTATCAATTGATAATATAGGTAGTTGCATGTTTGTATAAGGACTTTAAGCTAACCCAACTAAGAGCATTATGCTGCATGCTTGCATTGCATTTTTATCTTTTAAAAAAAATAAAGTTTAGACGTATATTATTACTACTTTTTTATGCATGATATGTAGTGCATGTTTGGAGAGAATTCACCCCCTGCCACACACCTTTATGGTGGCTTGCAGGGTATTATGTAGATGTAGATGAGTTTGAATTCATCTTGTTCAGCCTCTCATTTATTTACTTCGGGAAAGACATTTAGGTAGGGAACGGTTCATTGATCGTGTCCACCGGCGCGAAGTGAGCATGCTTCGAATTTAGCACAGGAACCACTTGTGACATTAAACACTGTCTTAAATGAGTGACTTCGGAAATTCTACAGATCAGCACGAGAAAAGTTATATCCTTGCATCTTTATCACCTAACTCTGAACAGGCAATAATGAAGTGACCTAATTAGAGGTAAATGAGTCCAAAGTGACATTCTTTCTGGCCGGAGGCTTTGGGAGTTAATTTACAACAACAAAACAAGGTCACCAGGACGGGTCACACAGGAGCACAATCCTCATGAAAAATTCATTTATATAGCACACTCTCGATTTCCTCGTATTCGGCAAAGAATTATGGCACACAGAAATTCTGAAGCTATAAATTTAAGAGGACAGAATTAATTAAGAGGCCTTGAGATACGAGTTTGTATATGGATCGAGAAGGGAAATATAGAATTAAAAGGGGAAAAGATTAGCTTCAAACATAGTAGGGAACGAAAAAAAAGGATGCTATGGAAGGAAATTAGGAGGAAGAATAAGGAAATAGGGTAGGACATTAAATGCACAGGGAACTGGCCGTGAAGATAGGGAGAGCAACAAGTAAGCTCGGAAGACAGGAAAATATTACATGTACCTGTGTACCTGAATTGAATGAAGCGAGATAGGAGCAGCAGGTAACGAAGGAAGAAAAAAATACGATTAGGAGTTTTTGGGAGAAATGTATTTCTATAAGTAAATAATTCCATTCTTGGCCTACTAGAAACCTGAGCAGTATAATCAATTAAAATGCCTTTGGGAAGGTTGTGGAAAGAGTAGCTACTCTTAAACTGAACGAATTGCATTCTCACTCCCAACTGCGCTCTCTTTGCCACCTTGGGTGATCACCTGCTCCGTTTAGGTACAAAGGGAAACAGAAGGAAATGCACCCAGAAAAGGAATTACGATCAGGTTATTCTTACGGAAAATGAAACTTAAATAACGCATCAAAAAATACACTTGATGAAGTTTACGCACGTCATTAAACAGAGAAGGAATGAAATGAAAAATACACCACAATTGTAATTATCAAAGCATTTGGTCATAACTGAGAGATACTGTTCCGCAGAATATGTGCAGTTACTAAAAAGTTTGTTTATCTGACTAAATCAGTCTAAATTCTGACTGGTTTCCGACGAAAAATTAGCTGAGGATCCATGGTAACACAAATCACGCTGACAATTCTTGACGCATGAAGAGGTTTGAACTCAGCATACACGGCTTTTCCACTTAAATTCAACTATATTACAAAATTAGCTACTCTAAAATTTCACGTTTTTGTATGATCCCAAGCAGCTGATAACCCAACGCTCTTGAGAACCGAACATAAGTGGTTCAGCATTCATTTCATTAGAGAATGCAAAGCATGCGTATATTAAATATTTTCTGACTACCATTAGTCCTGAATTTGAATAAAAAGGGTGGATTACAGACATATCACACCAAAAAAAGCTAATAATACTTCAAATGGGATAATGACCCAGTGAAAGTTTCACAAGATTGAAACATTAACTGCCAATTATATGTACTGAGAGCAACAGGGGTGGAGGAAGAGGGTGTCATTGCCTCCTACTACATAGTATAAATAAAACTCAAGATTAGTCAAGTCAAGAGGGCAGTATCACTGGAAAAATTAAATTAATTAATTAATTAAATAAAGTCAATACTTATACTCTAATTTCTAAGTAGGCTTCAAAAAGACAAAGCTAACCCAACCAACAAGCCTTAGGAAAAAAATGAATGATTCATAATTTATGTCCATAGTCTACAAATATCTACGAATACTGGCTGAAGGTATTCCAAACTTATTCGAGAAATAAATTAAGGTAGCCAAGTGAGCTCTCACAATGCTAATTGCGAATACAGCACTTGCAAGAAAACACAATAAGATAGATTCCGTCCCAAGGGGTGGCTGCTTTTGTTTGATAACTGGCCAATTTATCTTCCTATTATGGTGGACATCTCTTCGGTATGAGTAATAAACTTGAACTCCCATGAAAAATGTATTTGGTTAGCGTATAACAGTAGCAAATGTGCCAAATGTGTATTTAGGTAAAGGATGTGCAACATATTTTAATGCAACGGTAAGCATATAACCTGTAGAAATATTTCTCCGAGTCCGCTGTTAACAACATTTTCTATTTCCCTTCTAAACTATAAATTCACATAGCAACAGGGATGTCACTGCATCTTCACGAACGCCACTAACCTAGGAAAGGGAGTGAAGGGGAATTTCACAGAATAAGGGAAATATTTCAAATATAATTGTTTCAATGAGATGAATGTTGTCAGAGTGATATACCGTGATGTTGCTAGCCGATAGGTTGGTAATACCCATAGTGGAGAGTGAGGCAAGAGACCTATCATGCCACTGCGAGATTAAATTTTACTGCCGGAAGGGATCGATTCCACAGAAATCGACTCTCACAATCAGTAAGTCCTACTTAGGCACAGACATCTTTGATTTCATGTAAGAAATAAGACCGCAACGGTAGGGTTGAATGAGGAATTCAGCCCGTAATGCAGGCATGGACCGCAAGGACCATTAGGCTACATGTCCCCATCTGAAATGGACATTTTTAATTCCTATTCTACAGATGTCCATGAAGGTATTCTAAATTTAAAGCAAATAGTCACGGCGGTATTCCTTTTATGAGGTATGTTTCCAATATTGCTTGGACATTGGGCTACTAGCCATTGTTTATAACATTTTAATCATAGCAATTGCCTCTCGTATTCAAACCTTTGAACTTTCAATAGTTCCATGACCTAAGCCAATTTCATTACAACCACATTTTCTTCCTGCAATGATAAAATAATACGAAACTATCCCCCGAATACAGAGGTGATTCACTTTGAATGATCGATTTGGCATGAATAACATAGAATCTACACAAAATAATCATCCCCACTACAGTTTTTGTTATTTACTTTACACAGAAATAGAGAAACGAAAAAAGGAGATTTATTGTCCTTGAGACTTTGAATATGACCATCCATTGGAAAAATCTATGGAATTGAAAATGCAAAATTTCACCAAGGAGTGAAGTTTAATGGAGAAAATGGGCATTCCGAGTCAAATTTCCATCGGATACGTCCAAAGAAGGCGCGCACTGGCACATTTCAAGCTGCGACATCAAATTTTGCATATATTCTGATGGATCAATTTACTAAGACTTGAGATTTTATACCAAGGCTAACATGTAAAGATAATTCCAATATAGATGCATAGATTTTTCCCAAACGAGTACAGACATTTACGACCTGAAAACGCATGATTCCCCTGAAACTATATGCCGACCGCGATAGCCGGGGCAGTAACGTGCGCCAGCCTGGCAACCCAAAGGCCGCGGGTTCAAATACCGCCCAGGGCGTGGATGTTGTGTTTGTCCAAGGGCTTGGATCTTAGATTTAAACGGTGTGGTAAAACGCTAACCGTTAAAACGCCTAAACCAAATACTACACTATATGAATCTACAATATATTGTCTGGTAATACCTATTCGATTTCGAATTTATGTAACTCATAAATTTCATTCAAATCAAATTAATGGAACTCTGATACGATACATGATGAAGTAAAAAAATGCTAAACTACACCCGTAACTATATAAAACATGTGGGCCAAACTCATAGATGAACTAAGTTCATTTACCCCGTAGTGACTTATACTGAGACATTTTAAAGAACATTATAACAAGGAGGTAGAACTAAGCTGAACAGTATAATAAGCCATTTCATACAATGAGAGCAAGTAATTGGCAAAATAGAAACACAACCTGTAGCGAAAAGTGCCTAGTGCGATTCGCAAATTGATTCATAAACAAGAAGGATGCAAAAGAATGATGAAGATTAAATGGATCGATCGAGTAAGTAACGAGGAAGCCCTAAGAAGAGTGGGAGAAAAGAAAAGTTTTCAGAATACCCTAAGAAGAATACGAAACAACTTAATCGGCCATATCACGAGACATGATGGCCTGATGAAGACAATCGTCGAGGGACAAGTGGACGGGAAGAATGGCAAAGGAAGGCCTCGTGCGAGATATATGGAAAAAGTGATAAAGGATGTGAAAGAGAAGAAATACGTAATAATGAAGAGGTTAGCCGATAGAGGGACTCAGTGGAGAGCTGCGTCAAACCAATCTGAGAACTGATGACCGATGATGATGAAACAAGAAGGAAAGAAGCATATGCCAAACACAAACATTTTGCATGGTAAAGATAATGGCCACAGTGACAAAAAGCATGCGGCATTTTACGATGTAAAGCAATTCGACAGTCGCCGACTCCGTTTCCCTTCACGCTTGAAAACGGCACTTGTTCGATCGATTACGTAATTCTAACGACATTGGGAGCAAACTCCGAAGTGACGCCACACGAATGGAGGTGAATTTCATAAATCTCCGAAGTTCACGTCCTTGGAGAAGCATTCCGTCCCAAAGGTTATTAACCCACATAAAAAGTCACTCGAGTTGCGCTTTTAAAAAAAACTCACAGAACAGGAATTACATCCAATATGAAGACGCAATGGAGTTGAAATTAGTCCAAACCCTTAAGGTGAGCCAAATACTTCTTCAATCTACTTGCCTCCCCTCTGACCAATGCTAACTGGAATGATTACCTTCAGTGAAAGCGGTAAGGTCGCCTGCTTCGGAATTCTCAATGTTCACGAGCGCTGAAACCTCCATCAGTGTGAGTGCAAAAAAAAGGATAAGAGCAAATCTCAACGCAAGGCGACTCTCGGAGTGGTTTCCCAGCGACGCAAATGATTTCGGAGGCGCAACGTGGACTTCAAAAGCTCATGCAGCAGCAGGCCAGGCCAAAATAGTATTGCCCACAGGACACGATTATTGTCAAAATTCACTAAAAATTTCCGAGTAAGAAACTTCTTTTGACTCCAACAATTCATCAATCAACCATTTATAGCGCAAAGATATCATGAGCAAATTGTTTGGAAAATATTTCCGAAGACCCAACCACATACACAAACGCTTAATCCAGCCTCGGATCCATTTCATACTTTGATCAACAGGAGGTAACCGAAGGCCAGAATCAAAATTAACCTCAAATAAAAAAAACGTGACTTGTGGCTACGGCACTGCTCTTTAAAATAGTATTCCTAGTAAATAATGCTCGCGCTTTATTCATAATTTTAATGAAAAATATCTTTGGTTTTTCAGAATACAGAAATCTAACATTATAGTTTACAAAATTGAAACGAATTCTTCATATGCTGCACTGAATTACTGTATTGTCGGAGGGTACGCAAATAGAATATTGTTAATAAAATAGACGGAATATTAATTTGGGATTTAATAGAAAAGAGTGGGTTCTTACAAGACACGAGAATAGAGTATTTTCAACTGTATAAACAAACTCAATGAGCTCACTTCTCGCTAGAGGACGCCAGTGTAAGAATATAATCCGAGAATTAAACTATATAAAAAATATATAGTATCGCCAATCTGACAGAGTATCAATATGATCATCAGTGAGTATAGATAAAGAGTATTCATCAGTATCACAATATATGTTGGAAATAAAATACCAAAAAACGAAAAGAAATTAACTTTTAAAAAATAACTAGGATGGATTATTTTCTAACTAGATTTCATATCCCTTTAGCGTAATTATGCATATTTTGTGCAGCACTATGGAGAATAATCAACTCGTATCTGAAGAATGGAACTCATGAAAATAAAGGCAAGCAAATACATTTTCTCCGTATGCGCGTAGAAAGTTGACACGTTTTTTAGTCACCCCGGAGCGAAAGAAATTCCAGTAAATTCCGCGTAACACTCTCACATGCGTTCATTCCAAAAATAGAATCCCAGGGCGTGGTATTTAATGACGTCTTACTCGTCGACACGACGTGCAAACCAAATGACAAATTCCACTGGTAATTCCAGCAAGGCTTTTGGGAAAATGACGGGATATTTCTTCGATTTCGAGCCGGGTTACATGAAGATCAACTAATGAAATGTGAAAATGACCTAGATGCTCATGATATGTTTTCCCTTATGGTCCATGAAATTTTGAGTAAGCGTAAAATAACTAGGTCAAAGATGCTTAATTATATATTCAAATAAAACTCACAAAAGTAATGGAAATTAATAATTTACGTTTCTGATACTGTGTCTGAAATATTTCAAGATTTCCTCAGTGGTTCTCATCACTACTACGATCTTCCGATAAATATCAACCAAAATATTCAACGGTGTTAAGGAGTCGTTTTTATTAAATAATCCTTTAAAAATTTGCCGACGTGACAGCAAATTATACCCCCAATGCTCTTCAATCAGGGCATTAAAACAATCACGTTGTCAAAGATCAAGTAAGAATCCTGTAGAAACGAGAGGATGAAGGGTTTTGCACTGTGTACATGGTAATTTCCGCCATGTATTTCGAACAAATGGGAGTCACGCCTAGGAGCAGGAAAATAAATCAAGGACACTAAAAGTGATAAACTGCGAGAGAAAGAGAGAAGGAACCGACTTCCGGAGAAACTATTCCTGGGAAACGAGCGTCGAAAAACCAAAACTGCTCTCAAACTACGTGAGATTAAGAACTTTCTACCTTTTCAATCAATGACGATGCTTTTTTCTCCACATAAATACCACATCCGCTATCAATAAACTGTGGAGGAGAAACATATGTAGGCTGATTACACCCCCAAAGATTGGATTCCGACGTCATGCACTTCCCAAAACGTCACTGCCTACCTTCAATTCCAACAGTTGCCTATTTTATAGTCGATCTCAATCGATTAATTGTTTAGTTTCACTTTAGACATTAGGATAAAAGATAAAAGTTGGGATACAAAATATAACTTAGAATATTTTTATTCAGTTTTCAAGGCTAGTAAACCTAACCTTTTTAAGTATAAAATATATAATATATCTAAGTAAAATATTAGCTAACGTCACCCTAAAAACTTAAAACCTTTGTTACTTTTGCGAGCAAAAGTGTATTTAATAGCAGGGAAAGGAAGTGAAAGTAGCTAATTCAAAGTCTAAATTTATTGATTAAGATTCTATTCAGAGTTAATCCTGCCATGCTTTAGGAAATATTTAATTATGACTTTTATGTTCAAATTTCCATTTTTGCATTCATCCACCAATTTTAAGACAACTCTCCCGGCATTACTCCTCCTCAGTATGAAGTACGACGCACCATTATGAAACCAATGAAACGACGCAAATCGCGTCATTATTCTTAACCCGGCTTCAAATACTCTTCCTTCGGTTCTCATACGTGAATTGGCACACACCACATAAATATAATATTCTCCAACGTAAGAATGGTAGGTAGCCAGGTAGTATGAAAGAGTGATCACTGAACCTTCCGAATTATTTTTCACTAATTTATCGAATTCGGGCATTGACATAATCAATTGTTAACGAAGTGCGTGGATGAAGTTGGCAAATTGAGATGAAAATAGCTCCTGTATTCAGAATTGTATGATTTACCGACATGAGGAGTTCGGGAACATTTATTGATGTCAGGGTGCATCGAGGGATTCGGCTGAACAATAGCTAAGTATCGTACCTCCTGAGTTCCGGAGAAAACAAGTTGGCATGAGCAGTGAGAGGTAGTTAGGACTTAGTTGGGATCACGATCGTCGTATTTTTTTCCGCGAAAACAAGGAGACTCACATTGCACCGGAGAACCTCATCCTGAGACGGTGTTCGGTGACGCCTCGGTTGTATCTCGTTCCGACGTCACGCGGGAGGACAGGGTCCCTCTCTTCAGCGATCTCACGCCGGCTGCGCGTCTGAGAGTGATGAACTATTTCTTCCCTTCTCGTCCTCAATCCTCGATTTCTTCGGATATTTTTTTCCCCCGTGGATCAAAGACAACGCTGCGGAGTGGGACAGCGAGATTACCTCTCTACCTCCCTGGACTGACTGAAGCCGAAGCTAGTCCGCTCTCGGTCTTATATGCGTTAGCCGCCTCCTCCTCCCCACCCGCCCAACTCCCCTCCCTATATCCCTTCCCACGCGGCCACCTGACTCGGTCACCCCTCCCCTCCCCTGCCATACTCCCTCCGAAAGAGCCACCCTCAGAGAGCGGAGATCCGCGGCGCCTTTCCCCGCACGCGTGTCGCCCTCCTCCCCCCCCATTCTGCTTCCGAAGAGCTACCTTCCTCCGGAGGAGTCGGGCGCCAAGGGCGCCGCCTGCGCCTCTGCAATGTCGCGGGAGGAGAGAGACCGAAGGAACTAGTCCGGTTTCTCCGTCCCCGAAATCGTTCGGCGCATTCAGGAGCCGCGCTCGTCATTTTTTTGGATATCCCGGGCAGATCTTTCACGCGGCGCCCTCAGGTACCGTGGAATCCAAGGCGTTTCTTGTGCTCTCAACTCTCAACCTCTCATTCATTACTGTTCCTTATTAATAACTTTTTAAAGAGTAAAACTCCCGTTTGTTTCCTGTTCTTCGATTCGATTACTCAAATGAAGATGATTTAACTTTAAGGAATATTTCACTAAAACCCTTTCAGTCACGACTCCATTAATATTTTCCAAGAGATATACGGACAAACTCGAAACACATGAGCCTCGTACGGAAAGATGGTTGCTAATCACTTCGTTCTAAGTCAACGGATGCAATCGCATAGGCCATGCTGTGGAAGTGGAAGTCAATGCCTGTCTCGCCTTTTCCGATAACGTAAAAGCTGGTTAAGATGAAAGAAAACATTTTATAATTTAATTTAATTTCACTACTTTATGGATGGTCTAAGTGAAAATATACTGTAAATCACTAATCATCTCATTGGCCATGATTTCAAGCCATGATGAGAACAACGGTCTAGCAACCTTAGAGCTCGGACAAGAAAAAACATTCGGCAATTATTAATATATTAATTATTAATATATTAATTATTAATATATTAATTATTAATACTCACATAAAGCTGCACAACTGACTCTTTGATACAAATTCCTGGGCATTCCTGATCGTGCTAGTGTGTTCATGTGTTTTCAGGGAATGGGCATATAAACTCGATGAATTAGGAAAAAATCCCGATTTTGTCCTAATTAAGAGTCCAGGTAGGATATCATATTTCAAATGCGATTAAACGGGGGAAACAAAAAATTTGCCAGTAGAAAAGTTTTCTTATGATAATTTAAATATGTATTAATAACGATACAAGTTTGATTTATGGACCATAATGAAGTAAAAGATTTGTACATGTTAAGTTTTGCAATCGATTTTCAGTTCCTGATTGATAAACTGAGTATTTGTAACTTTTTGCCTGGAATATATGCATTAATTCGGCTGTTTTCGGCGGTTTTTACGCACGGTAAAACTGTGAGGAATAAGATGAATAATGGAAAGCACAAAATCTAGCGAACACGGAAAATAAAAAAAAAAATTGTCCAAAATAAAAGTAAGGAGAAAATTATTTTTACTAAAAAAATGCGTCGAATCCACAGTAAAGATGGTGCCGATAAGCAAACAAATGCCATGTCTTTACTTAAATATGTAAAATTTGGACCAGTTTTTAGGAACAGCATTAACTCCTACAGAAATGAAATAAATTCATAATATACTTAAATATCCGTTACGAAGGACATTTATGATGCTACTGCGAATAATTTAGGCCATAAACGCACATAAAAAATCCATAAGAGGTCGTAGAGAAAGAAACGTTTTGTGCCGAGGGTGGGGGGACTAAACCTTCCCAAGCACCACCATTCTGGCTTAATTTTCACCCGTAAGTTAGCATGCGTATGCCCCCTCCTGTACATTTATACCTACCTGGTTTCCTGCAGCCCGAAACGCTCGGAACACTATTCCATTTTTTTAAAGGTCCTGATTGATTACTGACATCATTTATGAGTTTGCATAGGCGTAAATTAGATTTAGAATTCTAAATCTAGGGCGATTTAGAATTCTGAAATAGAATTTGAGCCAATGATAGCCAATCATTACAGATAAGTACATATCAGTTATCAAACGTACATTTCATCATTCTACTTGCATCAGTGGATGGATTTCGAGTGTACTTAAATTAGAATAAGAATATCTGAGAGCAACGACTGGATTACATCCATATGGTTATAACAGCTAATGTCCAATAGGCACTGAAAAAGGCTGATATCAAAGGATTAAAATGCTTACATATGGTCATGCACATATGCACACAATTAGACCTCAGATCGGCTCGATTTACTCAGACAAACTGTTCTGAACATCTCCATAAGGCAGTTCTCAGCCTGATACTCAAGTCTACCTAGATAGCTTGCACGTTAGTAAAAACTCAGAGGTAGTCTTGACTGAATTGGGGTACGGACAGATTGAACTGAACTGAATTCGGGTTGGTAGAATTCGGGTATCAACCCGAATTCTACCATTGAAACGAACTAACTTCTGGTGTATTTTAAACTGATAAATGACCCAGCTGACAAATTACCATCTCCGTAATTTTGGTACCTCCGATTTCATAAAATAAACTCTACGGCAAAGTTGACAGATCATCAATCAACGCATCACGTTTATTTACCGTAATTAATCAGCAGCGTTGCTTAGCTAATGCTCCCTAAGTACTTAGTTTTAATGACAAGTAATAATGCCATCTCTTTACGCTAGTTGGTTTCCTAAGAGATTTCCCGAGCTACTCCGCTTTCCATAATGATGACCGTAAAATCAAATGAATGACCATTACGACGTTTCATAACTTAATTATAGAGTATATCACCTTTCACTTACGTCGTGGGCGATATTTCGTGGTAGCATATTTTTCTCTAACCACAACTTCACTCGTACAAAATATTTAAAATGTAGTTTCCGTCCAAAAAAGTCGTGTCCGTCTCCAAGTGGTTTTCTTACGTTTGTATGAGTAATATTTTGAGCGGCAAAATCAATCGAAATAACGCGTACAAGTATAAAGTAAAGCGATAATACTCAATTGAATTTCTTTTGAATATGGGGGCCGCGGACATATATGGCTAAAATATTCGAGGATAACTTATTTTTCCATATTATCCAGATACACTACTCCAACATCCTATAATATGTACACTGCGTTTTGAGAATAAAATCGTCACCACAGAGGGATAACATATCTGCGAAAGAAAAAACTCCAAATGGCTTAAATTATTGTTTTAGACTGCTCGTGGGATTTTTTTTACATACACTTTCAAACCTAAAAACCTTCACCACTTTTCACTCTAAACAATTCTAACTAGCAATTTTAAGTGCGACGTCAACAAATACTACGTCAACAAAATCTAAAGGAGAAACATTGAGAAAACAAAAAACGAGAAAATTGACTTCAAAATTACCTCCCGTGAATGACCTCAATCCCTATTCACCAAATTTAGAAAACAATGATCCTGTTCATGCTACATTGCTGTTGTTAGTGGGTGTAAACGACAAGTAAGGTCAATCACGGGAATAGGATAGGCGGGTATTTAGAACGAGATAGGACTCCAGGTAGAGAAGGAATGGTGGAGATCAAATATTATAATACCGTGGAGAGTAGCCCGGTGTCGGCATAAGGCTACTCATAACGAGAGGTTCACAGTTTAACGTCCCATCCGACGAACGGAGTACTGAGCATCAAGTGCGCTAAACACGACACTTAAGTAGGGACCGATATACCACTAAACAACCAGCCTATTTCTGAACTCGAATCTGAACCCTTAGTATAAGGTGCCAATACTCCAGCTACTACTCCGATCTTATCTCCTCCATGCTATATTTTCCAGTAATTGCGCTAATGCTAACGATTCCTTGCATACATTTAGAAAAAATGGGAATTGGGTAAAAAGCCCTGTGACCCTGAAAAAGGGTATTACCCCTGGAATTCAGACGAAAATTAATTCACTTGATACTTTAATGTCAATAAATGGCGAGGGGCGTGAATACCAGTACATCTGGTAAAAAATGAACTGCTAAGGTGGCATGAAGAGTGAAAACGCTAAGAAACCATCGTTGGTATTCCTGAGTTTCTGTTGGACATATTTATTTGTTTTTCTCATGATTTCGGGTTAAAAATCGAACGATTTTCTGCAGATAGACATCTTGTGCTAATACTCGTTGCTTTCGCCAGAGAAACCTTTCTATATTTGGCATAATTGAAGCGGAAGACGATTTTCAACAAAGTCGCTTTTTGCCATTCCGCTATATTTTACTCTTTCGCTAAGAAATATTCATTGATTTTGTTGAAAGTATTTACCACAGTCAGTAAAATCAATCACCGACTCATGAAACTTGGGCAATGAATTACTTCAATTACTTCGGGAATTTTCAGACGATAGGGTATATAACTGATTCCAACTGAATTAATAGCTCAAGAAAAGCCCAGCTTCCAAACATATTTGGTTTAAAAGGTGCCACAATAATTACGCAGTTCAAGGGTCTTTCCATGATACTACTACAACAGTGATGAAAGAAAAGTCATCACCGAAAGAAAGTAACGGAAATACGCAGAACATAAATGTTACCCACCTTGAATAATCCACCAGATTTCCGGTTGGATTTGAAAGATAATAACAAGCACATGAGTTGCGTTTCAAATCCTTCCTGATCAATGGACGATATGCCATAATTAATTATACTCCTCCTTAATGGAATATATGAGAGGATCTCATAACAGTACCTGACCTAATCGTTTGAAAGTAATCTCACCTTCCAACATCATAAAATTAAATCAAGACTATGCAATTTATTCCAATGCCATTCAGTTTACAAATATATGAAGAATGTGAACTTTTAATATTTAAGGAGAGAAGAGGGTACATTCTCTTCTAAATTCAAACTTATAGTGTTCTAAGTCACAATTCCATCATTTTCACCGTAAGTATTTAATAATGTTGACTCCCTTCTACGGAGATTTAGTTCTATTTTATATTAATGTTTCTTGCATAAGAACTACTGTACACCAATCACTTTGTGAGAAAAATAGAACTACGTCGAATTGTATGGGTATTACTGATATCTGATTTAATGTTGTTAATCCGGTTCTCAACTAATATTCTGTACACCAAATCATTCCTCGCATTTCGTAATAATAAATCGTTCTTCATAAAATATTTTTGGTTCACCATATTTTCCTGGTTCACCATATTTTCCTTGGTAAGGTATGAGGAATAAGATCAGTTTTAGGGCCGATTAGTTCCGTCCGGTAGTCACCATTCAACACGACGTCAAAGTAATTAGCACAAGAGAGTATTTTGATTCCATTTTGTAAACTACAAATCGTTATTCGTCGTGGGTCCCTAAATCGTTTCAAACCTGGGATTATTTATTTACTTATATCAATAAAATGTGGCAACGGTTGATGCAAAAGCCTTCTGGGAGATGTTGAAGGTTATCCTAGTTCGTTTATACTCTGACCTAAAAAGGTAATCAAACTGACTGGAAAGAAAAATCTACGCCGTCAGAAAATACGTAGAAAATAAGAGTGACTGCGTCAACGGAAATGAACAATTCCTATCTATTATTTACAAGTGTATATCTAATCTTCAAAAGGTTCGCTTATGTACGTCACGATTTTCATTTCCGCGATGAGAATTTTCCAAAGTTTTACAAACACATCCATCCACCCGAAGATGTTTTCATGGATGAGGGAAATGCTTACTTCGTTGCAAGCCCAACGGCGAGTGAAATTTACGTATTCATGACAAGAGAGTCCGACCTATTCCGTTCCCTCCCTCCCAAGTTTCCCACACACAATCTGAGTTGAATCGAGAGGGTGAACCCGGCAGCATTCGGTCGTGCGTCGATATCACCACCCATTAGGCGTCCACGGCGCCCTAATTTTGCAGATTCGTGGAATTTCTTACGACTACGGGTTTGCCGAGGTATTGGGTGACTTCGACGTTGCGCCGTCCTGACGCCTCAAAACGTCGAAATTTCCGAAGCTACCTCCTTACGACAAATTCCAGGATCTTGGGGATTCCGATTCATTCCAAAACAATACTTCCATACGATCAACAAGAATTCCGAATGCCTGACAAATATTATCCAAATGTCTTTCCTAGTTCCACAGAATTGCCACAGACGGAAGACTTAAGCACGTGATAAGCAGAACAATAATCGTTTTACACCGAACACAATGTCTTCAAAGTGATGATATATACTGGAAATTCTGAAATACTTTCCATACTTATGATTAGAACCATTTGGTTGGGGATCACTGCCAAATCATAGATCTATGAGAACCTTGACAGGGATGCCAAGAGGCTGAGGCAGAGGATGTTCAACTTAATAAGGAGCATGGCTTTGTATTCATCATAAAATCCATAGCAGACAGTGGATGAATTAATGAACATTTTAGGGATCATAAGACATTCTCAGGGGATGAATTTTATCGCTGCTCTAGAAATTTAATATACGAAATTTATTTGGAATTTTTAAATCAATATATTCGCAATCAATATATTCGTTTCAATTCAAAATTTATTCAAAATTCAATTCAAAATTTATTTTGGAAGACGGAAATCGACAGAAAGAACTTCAAAAGAATGGTCTTTTTGGGTGCGAACGCTTCAGCGTGTTAAGCGTGAAAGAGGAAAAAACCGGTATATTCTGGTTACGATGGTGAGGCGAGGGATATTAATAAATGTTGATGGAGAAACTATTGAACATAATGAATACTTATGAAATGATATGAGGAATAACTGGCCCAAGACCTTGAACTGACTTCCAATCAAAGCTCCCGAAACCCAACATTACGAGAATTTCCAACTGTTGCTTGAAGAACAGAGGAATATTTCTAATTCAATTACTAATTTCTGTATGTAATTTTTATTGCATACTATAATGTGAGGCCAAGGCGCCTGGAGCCATTTGTTATCACGAAAATTCTTCGTTTTCTCATTCCCCTGGAATTAAGCATCAGTATTTACCAGCTCAGTTTTTGGCATGAACTCGCATGACTGATGTTCAAGTGATTATGGCACTTTCCCCACACTTTATCCCTACTCAAATGTTGCTCCCTGACTTCCTATAATAACTTCCTCGCAAGTCACTTCAGTGAACCATTTATAGCGATTTTTAACAGTTGATATAAGTGAATCAAGATAATTAACGAATATTACCTTCAAGGAATAATACTCCACCTTCCGCTTCCCATTCTCCGGCAGCTAGATTCGTGACGAGATAGTTTGTCTACTTCCTCTGCGAGCGTTTGGCCCCTTCACGAAGCTCTACCCTAACGACTGGAACAATATCCTCGCAGCCCACTTCAGCGAACATTGTGTGCATTTTGGAGTACGTATGGTGAGTTAGTCAGTAGCGTGGAATTATTTTCCCCTATACCAATCATTGAGTGTGACCTGTCTGCACTGTTCTCACATCAGGACAACTCCTCAAGAAAGAATACACTATCAGGTATCAGGTAGAATTATTTTTTCCTACAGTTTTTCTTGATGTTAAGTTAGTTTTTTTTGCAAATAACGGTAGGTGAAGGAATGACAAAGTGAGTACCCAGTACCTCTTGATTGCATTTACATTAATAAATTTACATTAAAAGGCACAACGATTACGGCTATATGAGTTTTAACGCGTCCTAATGTACAGTTTAATATACAGCCGATAGAATACATAATTTTACGTTCAGCCGTATGCAGTTTTGTAATTTAACAGTAGAAATACATTCTCATCATCAAAAAGACACTCCTCCCACAAAATGGTAATCTGCGTGACATGCTTAGAAACAGGACTCTCCAGGAATTCGTTCGCTACCGAGGAAAAAATACTGCCTTCTTAGTTGCTAATGCAAGAATTTCACACTTAGCTAAGCCCTGATAATACGTAGTAGGTCGGAAACGTGGGTGGAATACCTTACCAAATTGCAGATTATAGGTTCCATCAAGTTTAAACAACTGTCGATTGAAATGATTATTTCTTTCCTTTAAAAAAATGACGACAGACTAATGGGCATTGGCTTTCACTGATAATGAAGAGTTGAGGTACTGACGGAATTTATTTGGAATTTTTAAATAAATATATTCGCATGGTTATCAAAATTTATTTTGGAAGACAGAAATTGACAGGTAGAACTTCAAAAGAATTTTTGGGTGCGAACGCTCCAACGTGTTAGGCGTGAAAGAGGAAAAAACCGGTATATTCTGGTTCCGATGGTGAGACGAGGGATATTAATAAACCGATCTCATCTGGATTGCCCAAGTTGGGACTGAAAACAAATCATTATGAAGGCAATTGTCCCTTCAATATGTGGTCCACTTGAAGAAAACGGAGTGAAGGCTTTCCCGACACATTACACCAGACTAGGGGTTGAACTATATTATGACCGAAAGATTTCGTTCAGGGATTCATTCTCCCATCAACAGCACTAGCCATCAATCCAAGATTCATATGAAGCAGCACTCTACCCAATCATTTGACCGGATAATCTCCTCATAATTACATCATCTCTTTTCATCTAGCACGGCTGTCTCCATTCATTTAATCCGAAGTGGATTATCTAATGTCTTTTCATCATTTGTTGTGGCCCCACATTCAGTTACCAGTAGTGTATTTTCTGCGGCTACTTTATCCACGCTTTGTCAAGGAGCTGCATGTTTGATTTGTTTCCTTACTACCAGCAGTACGATTCCCACTGTTAGTTGGCTTTTCTTCTCCTTATTATTGATTAGCGATTAGCATGAACTCTTTGCCTAAGCTGTTCCCGCTTACACGACTGACCGCTGACACGATTCCCGCTGTTAGTTGGCTTTTCTTCTCCGTATTATTGATTAGCGATTAGCATGAGCTCTTTGCCTAAGCTGTTCTGCATATTATTTTCTTCTTACTTCCTCCATCATTAGTTACTCAGATTCTCAAACAGCAAAACACTTCTACCATATCAACTTATAGAATTCGTCTCGAATTCTAATTAATTACAGATTATCCATCACTCGTATAAGAAAATTTTTTATTGGTGTTACACCTACACAATCCCCCCTAGCTACCGAAAGGGTATCGGCCTTCAGCGACAGCTACTTTTCTCTAACTTAATAAATTTCTTTAATTCGTGTACATTTCTTCCTTTCTCCGCCTCAACAGCTAAGTCATCGGCCGATCGCCGTCATCGTCATCATAAGTCAACAATCCTAATATTGGTTTGACGTAGCTTTTCACTCCTTCCGCCTAACGGCTTCTTCATATTTATGAATTATGAAAATTCTGGCGATATCGTGCGGAATCGAAACATCACTCAGGAATAACGATAATGGGCAACATTCACAAATAACTTTTTAAAGCAGCCTGACGATACTGTAAAAAGCAAAACATTGGTCGTATTAAAAAAATTATTTGTGGTTATTGCAGCTCTTATTACAGTAACATTCTCTACGGGTTAGTTGAGCAACACGACGAGGTTATTTCAAAGGACATCTGACGAGCGGAAATTAACCGCGAATTCAAATGTACTGAAGTTTCACTTTGGAAATTCCTTCAAAGAAAGAGATCTTCAGAAGGCAAGAAAGCGGGAATTTACGAACTACTGTATGAACATTTTCTTTGCGTTCCCTAAAAATCAGTTACTGCTCTATTTACATGCAGAGGTTCACGCTACTTGTAGGGAATCTTAACACATTATAACGCGCCATTTCTTGTATTCAGCAAATCGTTTTTTATGAATGGAAAAAATAGTTACTTATATGTGATCCCATGAATTTATCTAACAAGTAAATATTATTTCGAGGGAGAACTTTTGCATTGATAGAGATGACGAACCGAATGTGGCAATCGGCCAAATAACTTCACATGATGGTAGTAACTGCCATTAAAAACCTCGAGGTAGAACGGGAGGTATTGAGAAATACAGAAGTAGTGACAGTCAACACCAAAATGTCACCCCGCAGTGGCTCATAAGAGGATCCACTCGGAACATTTTACAAAAAAACATGGCCAAACAACTTATAACAAAAATCAATGCATTATTAAAAACCATTCTTATATCGAATCACAAGCCTTTTCCTAAATATCGATAAAAATTGCCATTTTATCCACTACGCTGCCCCTATCATCATCATCGGTCAACAATCCTAGGATTGGTTTGACGCAGCCCTCCACTCGTTTCTTCAATCGACCAACCTCTTCATATTGACGTAATTCCTCTCTTTCACATCCTTCAAAACCTGCTCCATGTATCTCATACGGGGCCAGCCTTTTCCAATACATAAAAAAGCAAAAGTGCGTTTTAAATAACTATGGTTCCAGGTGCTCGGGGTCTAACGTAGAGAGGATCGCGGATTCGGATCCCACCCAGGACATGGATGTTGTGGCTGTCTTAGGCTAGACGGTTCAACATAAACTTAGTCGTTCGAGCACCTAAAAATTCAAGTATACGACTACTACCAAGTACTTCAAATATTTTCCATTTCAGGAATCATTACCGGATTATGGAGAATGAAAGTGCTCACTCAAAAGTCGACATCGAATAAAATGGCCAGAATAAGTTACTGTAAACAAAGAACACCCATTCAACCTTCTCCAAGCTTTTTAAATACCATACTAACACACACAAGCAACAGAGCTGGCATTACACGACGCCCATTCATTGTCACGCTGTTCGTGCATCCTCGATCTCGGCGAGTCCTTGATTACAACGGTGATTTGGCAAGGCTCGACGGAGTGACGTACTCGGTAGTTCGTCGTGTCGGCGGATATCCAGAAACATTTCGGACGGGGAGGTTACTGCGAGGGGGAGGGGAAGAAAGGTTAAAGGGCGCGACCAAGGAGTCCAGCAGGTGTATCATTCCATGCTTGCGACGCCTGGATGTTTGGAAACGCTAAAGAAGACTAATCCGCTTGAGTCAACTTTACCGCGAAACCAAACGGAGAGGGCAATCAAGTGTTTCGACAAGCGTGCGAATCCTGTGCTCATTTAAGCCATCTGGCGAGAGCCAAACAATTTTCAGTCGACGAAGCTTGGTTTCTAAAGAAGGTATGGAATTTCATTGATGCGACGACAATGTATTTTTTTAGGCTGTAAATTATTTTTCAACAGATAGAAGGTCACCGAGTAGAACAAATATACTACTTTCAGTAGTTTCCGGCGATATTGAGTGGTATTCGAACATATAGAAATGAAAACAAAATTTGAAATTTACCACAGATTAAAAACAAAATTTAATTCGACCTGGGTTTCGTTGACACTGGCAACATCAAAGGGTGCGCTTATTTATGTACAAAATACGGGGATCCCACCCAATCCCACCACACAATCCCATCACCCAATTCCCACTCCTTACATCCCCGTATTTTGTATCTATAAAAGCGCACCCTTGATGTTATTTTTCACCTGAATTTGTTGCAGTGTCAACGAAACCTGGGTCGAATTAAAGTTTATTTTTAATGTGTGGTAAATTGCAAAGTTTGTTTTCATATCGAAATATGCTACTTGTTGGAAGGAATCACCTTCGGTGGACAGGTCGGTTAAGCACCGGCCTGTGAACCGAAAAATGGCTGGTTCGAGTCCCGCCTGGGGCTCCACTGCTACTTTCGTCTTCAGGATAAGCTTAGTATTAAGTAAAACCCATGGCTAGGGTCAATAGTACGTGGCAACGTAAGCAGTTGGAGCGCTGTGAAGACGTAATTCCGCCGCTTCTTATGGGAAGGAGTCCCTCCCGTGGACTGGATGACTCCAAACTAGGTGTATCCAAAGAACTGGGACTGCTTACATTGAATTTTTCTCCATGTATTCAATAATTTTCTTCTTTCACAATGGATTAACGGATGCCTTGGTGTGGTTCAGTTTTGCGAATACCAACAACCCTGAACAAAAATAGCTTCAGATTGCTGCACTGGTAGAACTAGCCATACAAGGTCAAAGGGAAAACAGCCGACGAATGTTTTGCCACGCAGGGTTTATTTCTCAGTGAGTAGGTCGCAAAAGTGGTCTGACCCCAGCTGGAGAGCCAATCCGGCGAAGTGGTCAAGTGAAAAACTATTGGGTAAAGCAACGGCGTCACCAAATGGCAAATGAGAGATTATTGCTATACCTATGATATTCTACCTATGAGTGCTTATTTTCATGGAGTAGTTTCTTGATTTACTTCTCCCCACTTATCCTATATTCCATGCAAAATTTATCTCTTCAGATCAGCAGAACTGCAATCTTTCTTAATACTATCCAAAAAAAAAAACGGTAAGATGACGAGAAATGTTTATAATCGTTTGGGAAATGGCTCGAGAGAAGAATTCAGATGATATAATAGGCAGCAATTAAGAAAAATCAAGTACTAAGCACAGTAGAGGAATAAATAAATCATTGGAGGAATGTAGGATGAGGCAGCGTAGATGGATGGAGTAAACTGTTCGAGGCGAGGCAGGGCAAGCGATAAAAAGGAAGGAAATATAAGGCATTTTTTACATGATAAGTGGAGAAATATATGCACATGCGTCGGACGGAAGTGGGTGCCATTACAAAAACATCCGAAAGTGACGAAGGAGTCATCCACGTAATACGTAATGCTTATTTCAGACTTCCCATCTTCTTCCTTATAACTAGCCGAAAGATCCACTACGACCCTCCATACATTATTATCGCTGCCAATGAACCCTAACTTTCTTGTAAATGACAAATAAAATAATTTATAAATATCTAATTGATTTCTCAATACAATTATTTATTCACTTTTTAATATTTGTATCATCATTATTATTAGTTTTCCCCACGCAAAACACGCGAAAACACGTAAAAAATTATGATTCATTCAAATACATTACACACCATACGTAATCTAAAACTCAACTTCATGGCTGGTGACTTACCACCCCCTGCCACACGCCCCTGAGGCAACTTACAGGGTAAAATGAATTTATACATACTTTGACCAAAGAAAGAATTTATAACGTGTCCTCCTCTCCTTTAGCGTTAGCCAATATTGATTGCCCCAAAAAAAAGAATATAGGACATTTATAGAAAGCTACCCGGACCACCACTGCTGAATCACCGATAATTAATTCGAAGAAGAGCAAACTTCAAGTCATTCTTCGCATGCAGGAATCAAAATCAAAGCAAAAATTAACATTCAACCTTACTACTTGGAGCAGCATGTACTTAACGAACTATGAACACTGAAAGTACTGGGATTTTCGATACATAGTATCAACGAGAACTTCCAAAAGTTAAAATGGAAAAGACTTAGACAAATATCACTTTAAGGTCAATAAAAATAAATCTAAGGAAATGGCGTGTGACAGAAAAGAAGGGGCCAGGATCTATGTTAAGCTAAGGGAACAAAAGCTTGAGGAGGTGAAAGAGTACCTAGTAAAGCGGACGATAACAGCAGCCGAGAAGTCAAGGCGGAAAGCAGTCGAAATGTGGTACATACTACCGAAGAATGATGAAGATCAAAAGGATCGACTGAGGGATGAAAAAATAGTGGAAGGAAACGGAAGACCTCGTATTAAATATATAGAGCAAGTAGAGAAAGGTGTAAAGCAAATACTTATTTAATAAACAAGGCTAGCCAATAAGTGCTAAGCCGATAATGAATGGAGAACTGCGTCACAACAATTTTGCGGATTTTTGTCTGGTGAGTATCATCAAACCCCGAGAAAAATAATTTTCTTTAAAAAATAAAGATGTTTCTAACTAAATTAAATGAGACATTCTCTCTTACCATTTCCAACTGCTTTTTTGCAATCCAGAAGCCAGAGAAGATCCGCGCGTCAACCTGAAAAAAATTCACCAAAATCGCAGTAGTCCCATGCAGAGCCGACCCTTCACACAACTCCTTACCTAAAGAGGAATTTTAAACGCCTGAGGATAACTCTGCGTGACCATTGCGACATACCTGTTCGGTTTCACACGTAATTATCTGCATCACATTTCTCTTAGTGACATAAATATTTCCGGAGCATTTAAATACATTCTATTACAGACGTTTACTTATTTTTTTTTACAAAAAGAGCCCAAAGGCTCGATTACTGCAGTGCAACGACCGTCTCTACGGGATGAGGCCCTAAGGTGATTTACCTTATTTTCATTCGCTTGCATGAACACACTTCACGTCAGGTCTTTTCGAGGAGGGCACAATGAAAAGAAATCAGGTTTCAAGGCCTATTGGTGATCGCGAAGGCCTCACCTGCCTCATTGCCGGACACAACATACCAGCACCAGTTGACTGGCTCCCACTGTTATAGTAGTGTTATTCGGGAGAGGCAATCGGCATTTAAGCCATTAACGCTATTTAGGATACGAGGGTCATTGGGAACAGGTAAGATTTTTCAGGGACCAGAGGATGGGTGAGGGAAACCCGGTGTCTACTGTTAACGAAAGGCACCAAAAGGGTCCTTGTTTAACTTCCAATCCGACGGACGGAGTAATGCTCTTTATCTCTCTTGGAGTAATGCTCTAAAGTTCTATCCACCCAGCACAATGCACAAGTAGAGACCAGCATGACAAGTAAAATCTCTGCCACTGCCGGGATTCGAACCCGGGCCCTCGGGGTGGAAAGACAGTGCTTTAGCCACCTCACACACCCGATCAGATCACTCACTCAGTCGTCCCATTCATTCATTTTCTTACTTGATATGCCAATAATATTATTGGGAACTGATAATTAAGGTGTTTTTCTACTACATCCTTCCACAATAATGTTAACTAATAACCGTTTTAATATTCGTCCCAGTGGGGTCAGAGGCTTTTGTAGCCACCTCACTAACATTCACTGTGAGGAATACCATTCGTCAGGCAGAAACTCTTCGACCAAGTGGCTTAGTTACCCCCGCCAGCAGGGCTATTAAGACCCTAAAAGACCCAAAGCTCTTATAAGATTTTGATGCCCCCATCTACATACACATACGCTAAATATAGAGAACATCACACCATAAAATACAATGTAATATTTCGAAACTAAGCCAAAGGCACTGAAAGGGGGAAATATTGTTTACTTTTGTACGCATCCACTTCATCTATAGTTGACAAGTTTTATAATTCAAATTTCTTTGGCGCTCTAAAGACGTGCTTATTTTGCTTTATGGCTAATCAAGCCCTGTGTTTGACAGGAGCAGGTTTCACAGCTTCCGTCAGGACAGCTCAAATGATCACCGGAATGACGACGCTCATAGCCTGCCACCACGTCAAGGTTATAGCCCATAATGAGGGACATAAGTAATAGGTGTCCTAAAAAAGCAGAGTTCTACAACGTTATTTTACTCCTCCTCTCCATCAGCAGAATTTATATCGTTAACGCAAGAAACCCAAAGGTTTCGGTTTCGAATACCACCTCGGGCAATGAAATCGTGTTTGCCATAGGATTAAATTTCGATTGGATGATATTACATAACCTTAATCGTTGAATCAACTTAAAATAACAGTTACTTATCTACACAATTATGATTGTTTCCAAACCACCAGGTTGTAAATTGCAACCATAAATAATAAGTTCATAGAAAAAAAGTTTCGAGAAAATAATGACCCTTTGAAAACCAAAAATAACTGCGGAGTGATATAAGAATAAATAATCCTTGAATTAAACCTCTAATGAAATCACCTGCTGCAATACAGCGTAATTAATAAGATTGATGACTTCGATGCTGAATACTTTCAGCAATGAATTATCTAGAGTTTTATGGATGTATAAGATTGAAAATATTTTCCGTCACAAAGGTACAAGAAAATCTATTCCACTGCAAATAGCAACGAAATTGGTGTCCATTACTGCTGTAATTACCTTCTTAGAACTCTAAATATTGAGAGCTTACACCATCGTCACCCTTCACAAGCAGAAAATACCACAGGACGACAGAACATGTGGCCAAGGAGGAATTAGAACGTAAGACCTTGATTTTGATTGCGTGGAGAGACCCAGCTGGCTAAACAGGCCTGATTAATCTCATTGACACGCCGTCACGCATGTATGACATTGGGAAAAATTGGCATTGGAAAATAATGTAAAGGACGAGCAGAATGAGGTTACTGGATCCAAGACGAAAAGTTCCCGAACGGGGTATATCACCTACTATTCGCGCCAGGCAAAGCATGTCTTCCTACGATATCGATTGAAAGATATTCCCTCTCCACTAAGATATACATGATGTCCCAGGGAAATTAACAGTCGCAGTTCCAGGAGACTTCCACAAGAAATTTGGATAATTTTCACGGCTCCATGAGAACAATATAACAGTGCATTGCAGTGATTGATGATAATAGATGACAGCGACTCAAAATATGAAACTAGGGCAGGGCCTCTCCCACGTCTTCTTCTCCAAAATTGATTTAATTCTCAATTTCAGCCAGTTTCAAGAGTTTAGCACTTTGTGGCTTCTAGTATATTAGCGCTGGCTTCTTTCATTAACTTTTAAACATATCCCTTTCCCGTCTCTTACTATATCCTTACGCCAATCGAAATTGACGTAAACAGCTAAGAAATCGCCAGCATCCTGCGATACCCGATTTAGTTCCCAAAACATTTCAGACTTCACATCGTGGAATTGAAGCAAGATGAAACAAGGTCATAACATTTGTTGTGTTTGAACTATGTACAGGAAGGAAAAGGATTCAGAGTAGAAATGATAATGAAACAATTTTTGGTTCTACGAATAGTGGGTTATATTGAGTTATACGAAATTTATTTCATTTGCAACACATGAATGATAAGTAAAATGGAATTGCATACAAATACACATGTGTTGCGGTTACTGGTGCACTACCTATTCATAGAAGGTGGTGGGGTATAGTTCTCAAACAATATGAGAAGAGATAAGGAAAAAAGGATGCTCGCCAGCTATATGCATCACTGTTCTAGCTTCTCCATTTCACATTGTACATCTTGATAAAATAGAACTTAGTGAATTGCTACTTAATCACCGGAATCTTTCCATAACAAATAAAAGACAGGCTGCTTCTTTGTGAGTTCCACGGGTTGACTTATTGGTACAACCGGTTTCGGCCGTCAGACCATTATCAGGTACAAATAGTGTTTGTACCTGATAATGTCCGACAGCCGAAACCGGTTTGAAGAGAATAATTACAACCAGACGTAAAAGGATCTTCTGCCATCCAACGTACTGATAACTGTTAAGGAATAAGTGTAACTGCCTTACACTATACGGTATTCACTCGGTAGTGAACTTAAGAACACTACTCATAGATCAGGGGATCGTGTGTGTGCAGCGTATTGGTATCCCATCCAAAGATCTCAGATTCGATTCCCGGCAAAGGAAGATATTTTTGTTGGCACACCCATTCTTACTTGAGTGTTGTGTTGAGAGTACTTCGAGTTCAGTATTCCGGTTGTTGGATAAGACGTTAAATCGAGTAACACTTGGCGTATTTCACTAAAAGTAGGGTATTGCCAACTTCCAGTTTCTCCTCACCCTTCCTCCGTTCGTTCGATAAATCACACATTACCAATTACCCACCAATCCTAAAAATTGTGCTAATGACTTCAGCTGTCGGTCGCATTCTCTGGATAACTACTATTACTTCGAATACACCAACTATATGTGACAAACGGTCGATCGCTTCGACATAGGTATAAAACATATTGTTTTTAATTTAATTAATCACGTAGCAGATTCTATCAGGAGTATGACAACAAGTTTCCAGCAACACACAACTTTAAAACACTGCAGTAGTTCAGGTTAAATAAAACGAAGAAGGTGCAACAAAAGAATTCTCTAATTTTAAGCTGCAGCAAATAAATTGATAGTGCCACTTACCCATTTTCCAGATCAATAAATGGAAATTTCTCCACCAATAGGATGTGGGTGAGGAGTTCTGTTCTGTATTCAGCATTATCAAAGAGTTTCATGACGTAGTACTCGTTGAATTCCTATTTCTCCTATGTCGGAGTTTTCGCCCCACTTTAGTTTAGACCACCACAGGTGTCATTAGTTTTCTAATTAATGCTTTCTTTCACTGAATGCGTCATGAAAATAAAAAAGTTATAGATAAAAAACTTTTATTCAAGGACTCCGCTAATATATTCAATCGTTCAAAAATAGAAGAATATTTTCGTATAATAAATACATATAATATACCACATACCGACATGTTTTGACGTTGCTAAACAAAGATTTCGAGTAATAACCCAAGATAGCACATAGAAAAAACATCACTACATCATTAATTTTAGTTAAAAAGTTTAGTTTAGTAGTAAGGTATGATAAACCATCCTGTTTGTCAACGGTGTTCAGCTAATCCACCAAACCCCTTTCATTACCTGAACGTGGGAAATACCCATGACCGTTCCTGCAAACCCTTTTCTAGCGGCATTTAAGTATGGAACGAACAGAGGCTAAACTGAAAATCCTTCATCGCTTTTATTTGCAGACGCACTCCCTCCTATTTCAGGCACATTAAATAAATGCTAGGTAACAGGATTACTACAAATGAAACGTGAAAACAAAAAAGCAGCAAAGGAATCCGTTTTTAGGTGCTCCAGTACCTAATATTAGGCCTAATAGTTGTAGTAGTAACACCTAATAGTAGATGTCTAACATAAGTTATCATCTTAAGAAACTTACGATACCCACGCCAGAGGCGCGTTTTGAACCGCCAACCGGTTGCCAGGCCAGCACGTCGGAACGGCCTGCAAGCGAAGTTAAGATATGGATATACGCTAAACGTCTTATTTTCATCTTTATTGAAAAAGAGCCCATGGCTAGTAACATATTCTAAGAGATCTGGCAAGTAACAAATGTACTTCATCGATACTTCCATCTTCTGAGTTTTTCGAAGTACTATTTTCGGTAAATTTACTTCAAGCCACGATACGCCAAATCAGTTTCATTCTATCAAGCACCTAACCTATTTTCTCATTAGTCTTCTTTGCATTAATTCAAAACCTTCGGAAGTAGTCAATCTCCTTTGTTCATTCAAAATTCTATTGTATTCTTTCCTATAAGAAGACCACTTTTGAATTATGCTCATTAATGCAGGCTACATCAACACGGAGGTCAGGCCCCTCCCACCGTAACTAATAGGATGAAGTTTCACGTTAACCGAATGCGGAACTTAAAATTTCAAGGCCATATGCATTTGATGTGGCCAAAGATGACTGCACCCATTGACCTACAGCAATTCAGATACACACCATCAGATTTGAATCCCGAGCTGGTTCTAAATCTTTGGATGGAACTTTGGATGTGCACACATGATCCTATTATAAACATGGGAAGTTTTGTGGTTCGACGTACCCTGATTTTACAAATTTCCAAGCACCCCACGCTTGCCTCGGAATAGCCTCGTCCTAATCACAAGGAGAAATAAACCACTTTTCGTTCAATGGAAATGGGGACGCAACGCTTATTTTCTCGCGTGTTCGGGTGAAACAGTCCGTGACATTGGGCCCGCCCTAATATTTGAACAGTGTAGTTTTGGAGCAGACTGAGAGTATATTCATGACCATCCACGTAGATTGATTGAATTTCATATCATTCCCTACCTCGAAATAATCACTAGTATTCGAATCGAGTAAAATTTGCCCTCATTCTCTGTTCAGTAGCATTTGGTCAAATACATTGGGGTTATGAAGACTATGCTTGAAGTCTCTCGTCTCTCAATTATAAGGTGAAAACATTTAAACTAGTCTGGGTGTGATTTAATGGCGAGGTATATTACTAGCTTTTATTTTTATCCAGCACGTCGGCTAGGTATTCATTCTCAGCGATCGGAAAATTAAAGCATAATTTAAAGTTCACCGGTAGATGATTTACAAAATTACAATACCACCTATTCGGTACTATATGTTCATAATCAGCGATTTAAATAAAATTCATTTTAATAATGAATAGATTCAAAATTCACTTGGTAGATACCAATGCCTATTTATTGACCCTACCCTGGATTCGGCACGATGCCATCTTTAGGTCAGGTGTCATATTCAACGTGCCGAATTCCCGGTCGCGTTAATAAATTATCCATGGAATTTATCAAGTGAATTAGCATTTTATCCATAATAGACACGCTCCACAAGGTCAACCCGGAACAATTTTCTCAACTAAATCAATGATAAAAAAAAACTTGTAAGCCTATACTGAATTACAAAAAAAGTGCGAAAAAGTCATTCCTTCAGAATAATCAATCACATGAAGCTGGGCTAAAACTATTGTTAAATAAATATTATTCCTCAGTGACCCGTTTGAGCAACAAACACCTATCTCAAATCTTTCTTTACTGCATCATACTCTTCCCATCTTCAATTGCTATATATTTCGTCCCTCTTCCACGCTCGACAGGCCTTCTTCCTTCACCCGCGACCTTTAAAATAACATTCCCCCAAATCACCTGCTCCATCCTTTTATTTTACCTCCTCTAGATATTTCCTTTCCTCCACGACCACACGTCGTCATTTCCAGGTTGACTTACTTTATTCCCAACGTACCTTCTCACGCACACATCTGAAACGTCTACAATTTATTCTCATCTACCCTCTTAATACTCACGTTTCGGAACCAAGCAACGCAACGCCCCACATTTGATCGTTGTCGTAACTAAAAAAGTAGCGAATGAGCCCATTTTACCAAAACTGGAGGACGTTGTGCCGTAAGAGCCTTGCAGCGTGGCCCCGTCTGTGTCAAATCGACGAGGAGGAGAAAGGACTTGGTGATGGGGAGAGGCAAGGGGAAACACCAAACACGGAGCGCAAGGCGTACTCCACCAGCAAATCGCCCGGAGGATCCCAAGCCGCCCCTCTCCGACCCCCACCCCACCGGAATGAAAGTGCCCCGAGGTTTTTCGCGGGGAGGACGAACGTTGAAATCTCCGCCCCCAGTGCGAGCGAAGCAGGAAGTCTCCTCGACCTCCCTAAAGCCTGTACCTCAAGACCTCAGTTTTGACCACGCTTTAGGGCCATATTCAGAATCTCAACTAGTCTTGCTTCTACTACTCACATCCTAATATCCCTACAATGAGTCAAATTGGTGTACAGATTCTACCTGCAAAGGTGGTATTACTTCTCAGCGTGACGCTGAGAACGGAGTTGAGATTCTGAATATGGCCCAGAATCTCAACTAGTCTCGCTTCTACTAATTATGTCATAAAATATCTGTTACGAGGCCGAAAAGGTACACAGATTCTCCTTCCTATGGTTCGAAACATGGTTAATATTCTCAATTCCACCATCGACTGCCCCGATTTTCTCTCCTTCGTCAACTTCAAAGTTCCATCCCGCCCCACACGTTCTCATCCTTTACTCCATGTGCCCATTCCCAGACTTTCGATTACTAAACGTCCTCTTTTCTTCCGTCTCTCCTCTCTATTGAACTCCCTCCCAAAACACATTGATCCCTTTGCACTCCCAATTAAATCGTTCATAAGCCTTTCTATTTCGCATATGTCACCAGAATAGCCTTTCTCTACTATTTGTTTCCTGTTCCTTTTATTTTATTATTTTCGTATATGTTATAAAATTTATGTACTGTTATTGTACACTATAAAATGGCATCATTGCTGTATGTGGTTTTCTTTCTTTAAAATAAAAAAAACAAGAAAACAGCGTAGTAATACCAACTTTGCAGGATGAATCTGCAAACTCATTTGACTCGAAGTAGATATTTTAGGGCTTAAGCAGTGGAAGCGACACTGTAGTTGAGATTCTGAATATGGCCCTTAACTCCAACAAAAACGCCACCATGCAAATATTTTCGACCCGAATGAAAATCACGCGGCTCTTTGTTGCCACAAAATTCCCGTCGATTCAAGATCATGGATCACTGTGCGTTACCGCTGGCGTCACTTGTAGAGACGACTTCGTCTGAGGCGTACATGGTCGTTAACCCAGGATTCCTGACTCGGCATTGTTGCAATTCGACAATGTCAACGCCGTTTTGATGTCGACGAATCTCGCGCAACAAGTAAGATTTAACTAGGACCTTACGCCGGAATTCCGCCGTCGAACCTCGACATTATCAAAATAGGTCCTAGATACGGCCTCTGCTTGCAAAAACGACTTTTGAGCTTCGCTTTAAAAATTAGGACAGGTGATTTAAAGTACTACAGTACACGGGACGTTTTGAAGAACGAGGATTTATACTTCGGCTACCTCAGCCCTGTGACAAAAATAACACAAGCGCATGCCTTATGGAGATCCGAGATAGCTCCATAAGTTTGATTTTCACTGGCTCGTCTCAAAGCATCTCCAGTCACGGACGGCTTTTCATTCAGAATCGATGCCCTGTCTGACTACCGTTTCCTTTGAAAATATAAATGAAAAAAAAAGGAAAATTGGGTGTACTTACTTATTAGCCAATAGCAGTAAACCCAATGAACCTTTTGAATTTTTGAAAGAATCCGTGAAAAGTGAACGAGGATAATATAGATTAGTTTTACACTGATTAGATAATACACTGATGATGCTGACGTTCGTTATCATTAAAAATGAATTACAACCCTAAGAATGATTTGCTGTATACATGCGTTAAATATTTTCATATGTTGATCCCTTTGAATAGACTCAAATTATGACGGTTTTTCGCCATTGCGAACACACTCTTCAATTCTTTCGCGTAATAACCACCAGAAATTCATCCGCGTGCATCATAGAATGGAAAGTTTTGTTCGTTCGCTCGAGTGCCAAAATGCAGGAGAATACGCAATCGTTCTCGCCTCCGCGAATGCTTTGGTGTGCTACAGGCTTCCCGGCATCGAGGAGCGCATCTCCCCGTCTTCCTCCTCCGAGCCTCCCGTCACCAACACCCTCCCTTCTCCCTGCATTCCGTAGCCACCCGGCCGACCTACCCGTGGCATTCCGCCACCGCCCTCCCTGCAGGATAGGATGGGAGTGGGAGCAGGAGATTGCCTCCCATCTCTCCTCACGTGCTCCTCCCCATCCTGTGCAACCCCCTCCAAGCGCTCTCCCGCCCGAAGAGCGCGCATCTCTCCCATCCGCGTCTCCTTTCACCACTCGCTTCGCCGTCAGCGTTGCGGTTCCATCTGCCGAGACACGCGCTGGAGACCTCTCCCGACCTAGGAGGTTAGGGTGTATAGGGGGAGGCATCGCAGAAGCCATCTTGGTAGGTACGGAAATGCGGTCTTGCTACTCGCGATACTCGTACGGATGAGGTTGTTTTTGAGCGCGGTAAAACTTAGTAAGATGAATAAAGGATTGAATTTGTAAACCTCATCAAAGTAACAGAATAAAGTGCGCGAACACAATCCAAATATGTGGTTTCAATAGATTAAATGCTAACCAGTTTTACTAATAAAATTAATGAGAAATTTCCTACCAGGGGGATCAACTAGATGAATACCTCCCTTGTATTGATGTCTGTTATGTTAGGTTTGAGGTATGAAATGCGTAATATTCGTTGGACTTATATCCCGTTTTGAATTTTCACTAAATTCGCTATATCTGCTCACACTTAAAATCACACTATATGGAACTTAGGTACTAATTTATTATATGTAAAACTGAAACAATTATTCTGATTTCTGTATGTTGTATATTATGTATTTTTTTTTCTTTGCGAACAACTTATGTTTTAATGTAAACTTCTGCCTCATGGGAGCTATTGCTCCTAGGACAATAAATGTTTTTTCTATCGCGTCGCGACGCCGCTGCGATGAAATATGGGTACGATCTCATTGTTATTTATGTTTTAATGCACAAGCAGTCTCGGTAAGAGGCCGCATTAAACTCCATGTTTTTTACGGAGTAGGTGGGGCCTAATCTTTCCCAAGCACTCCCATTCTGGCTTCGTTGTCACCCGTAGGCTAGTACACCAATGCCTCCTGCAGTATATTCTAACCTCCTTGCTCCTCCATTCTAACCTCCCCCCTACCGCGGTTTAACTCTGGTTCCCACTCCTGCCCTCCAGCTTCTCAACATAAATGATGAAGTCTTCTTAGCGAGGAAAGAAAAGACGCATGCTATCAAAATATTACTTTCGAGAGTTAGTTTTCCCCGCGAAACATTCATGATTGCAGATTGAAGCATAAACATACCGAAAACACGATTTACGTTTTTATACCTTCCTTTTTAGATTGCCTGCAGGTGTTGTCAGTGGAGGCAATTGACGGATACAACCATTTGCAGCACTTAAGATAGGTGGGTAAAGATATGCAGAAGGAAATAAGGGGCAAACACCAACGCTAAACTATAATGAAGTTTGAGGAGGTGAAAGAGCATTTTATCAGGGAAGCTGAGTAACCATCTATGGACGAAGGAAATAGCCAGTAGTATATCCCAGGCAAAGAGGACATTTACCGAAAGAATAATCTATTTGCGGCTGGAAACAAGCGCGAAATAAAGGGAACACTTCATTAGAACGTGTAGCTGGAGCATGTTTCTTTATGACAGAGAGGCATAAAAGATAACAGCAGCAGAGAAACCTAGACTGGAAGCATTCTAAATATGGTGCTACAAAAGAATGACGACGATAAAATGGACCGACCAATTGACTAACAAAGAAGTCCTACGAAGTGTGAGAGGAAAGGGAAGTCTCCTGAAAACTCAAAAAAGAAGACGGGACAACTTAATCGGCCATGTCTTGTGACATGATGGTCTGATGAAGACAATCGTTGAGGGAAAAGTGAATGGGAAAAATGGAAAAGTAAGAACTCGCATGAGATATTTAGAGCTAGTAGTGAAGGATGTGAAAAGAAAGGAAGTGGAGGAGAAGAATAACCTAAATATGAAGAGGTTAGCCGATAGGAGAATCAAGACGAGAGCAGTTTCAAACCAATCCTAGGATATCGGACCCATGATGATAGGTAGTTGAGTATGGGTACGATTTTCGGGAGTTGAGGAACAGTGGAGAGCAACCCGGCGTCCGCATTAGCGTATTGTTAACGAAAAGCGCCAATATCCCATCCAAAGAATAGATTACTGATATATTTTAAGATATTTTTTAGGAAATGAACGAGGGGTGGAGAGACACCCAGTGTCGGCATTAGCTTACGCTTCATCAATAGTGCCGTACAAAAGTGAATGATGAAGCTGTTTAATGCCCTATCCGACGGACGGAGTCCTACACTTGTACATACACGGTCAGTTCTATCCGTACGATATTTAAACAGGGACCGGCATTGTACTGAATAGCCCCTAGCGTGGCAGGAATTCGAATCCATAACCTCAGGGTAGCATGCCAGAGCCTGATTTCACACCAAACCTAACTCCCCAGTTCCTCTTCCATGGGAAAATTATATTCTGGCCCACGTCGGCTGTCACTATAATTGTGTTTCACTCGATTCTACGCATAGCCTGAATAAGTTATACTGCCAAAACGCAAAAAAGTCCTACTATAACCTTTTTTAAGTTTTAGGATTTATTTCAAGGAATTTTTGTACCTGAGAAGATATCAATTCGAATTGTCATGACCTTAAAACATACTGTAACTTATTGAAGGACCGCGACCGAGGACGCCTAGGTAGCTTAACTTGTTAAAGCACCTGGCCGGAAATTAGGGGATCCGGGTTCGAATCCCGGTCAAGGCGAAGAATTTTTTCCTCTGTGGAATTTCTGCTGTACTGTAACTTGACGTTAGGTTACGTTCCGTTTCATTTAACCACAACTTCCGTTCTTATGAAGGCATTTCTCCAATAACCTGCAAAAATGCAAGTACATACATAAAACTCTTAAGTAGCAGCGATGTTTTCTGGTCTAGTGTGGATGAATATGTAGTAATCTTACTCCAACTAACAAGATGTACCAATAACTCAAAAGAAAAATTCACTGTACCAGCTTCTAATTAGCTACCTTCCTCTCTCTAGGTAATCTGTGGTCTTGCCATTTTCAACCTAAACCGTCCAGTAAACTTTTCCAACACCCACTTAACCGATGGCACATTACACAAACATTACAGTCGAGTAATCACGTCTTTTCTCGGTATTATGGAAACCAAGCAAGTATCCACAAGACAACAACATAAAAATAGACGAGTACGGCGACGTACTATTTTCTCCTACTTTTCTTTCCAAAGTCTGCTCCCATATCCGTAGAGCTCACGGTTTGACAAAATCATAAGTATTTGGACGCGGCCAGTGAGGAAATAAGTCAGACTAACTTTAAGGATCACTGAACACAAGGATCTGAGACACGCATTTAAGCTAAGACAGCCAATCTTCCCCGATTAGGCGGGAGTCTGGGCATTAAAACGCATTGCCGTATTTTAAGGTGTCCCGCATGGGCCGAAATTTATATTTAAACACTTTAAAATGTCCCGCATTGACTACTTCAAATCTAGCTGCTTTCATTTCAGCAGGAAATGGCACACAAAAAGTATATCATATCCTGAAAAGTCCTACAAAAAGGGACACTTACTGTAAGTAAGAATGCTGGACGGCAAAGAAGCATAGGTCTTGTCAGCGGTGAAATGTACGGGGCACAAAAGAAATGAGTCGTTCTTATGTAGGCTTTAATGACTTTCTCCCTCCTCTTCTAGCTGAGGGAGCCGAAAGTCATTGAACTCGAGGACTACTAATGGTACATAAACATAAACAACTATTGCCATTATACTACTGAATTCAAACAATCAACCATTTAAACAAGATATACTTACCAAGTAATTCAGCCTTTACAACGAATACTTATATAATTAACCTTTCAACAAAACCTTTCGTTAATTGTAAACAGCAAAATTACTAAGGAGCTATTACCACTTTTAGATTAACGTAAGAGCAAAATATAAAAGTAAAATATATGGCATATGAGTTAATTATAAGAGGAATATCATCATGATAATATCATGACGATTTAATATAATAATATCATGTTATTATATGATAATAGTATCATTTATCATAATATATGATATATATATATATATAATATCATAATAGTATCATATAATAATATCATAATTCATTACCATCGACAGTAGCCAATACTTTTAGTACTAAAACATTAATCCCTGATTTTCTAGTACATTATAGTTTTAGAAGAGTACTTCAAACACCAAATTAACTGCTAACCCAAGTGACCTGAGCGTGACGAACTGAAACGCCCTTTACACTTGTGACGCAAAAGGTTCTTCTTAATTCCAGATAAATGGAATTCTTATTAATAAGCTAACAATGTGACGATATTCTGCTATGTACACACGCTCGGCAGAAGAAGTCATTCGATGGGAAGCGACCTAATCTGAGTTAATTTGCGCTATTTTGAATACGTGTGTAATTTGGTAATAGCAGAACATTTACAGGGGACGGAGGAAGGGTGGAGAGAAACCCAGCGTCGGCATTATCCTACTCATTGACGAAATATGCCAAGGAGTCCACAGTTTAACATCCCATACGACGTGCTGAGTACTGAATTTGCTCTCCACATAGTACTCAGGTATATGGACCGGTAAACCACCAAACAACCTCCACGTCGCAGCCCTGGATGCGAACCCGTGGCCTCGGGACGGGAGGCTAGTACTCTAGACACCACACCAACCCGATCCCCATCTGCGCTCGGTCATATCCAAGTCATCCAAGAGGACTATCTCTGAATCAACGCTTCCGACCAATAAATGACAGAAGAACGATAGTACATCACAGATTTTACGAGGCACCTGCGTCAACCTCTCTTCCCTTTCGTTTGAAACCGCCACGAGCAGTGTTTGTGACAAGGTCTGGAAAGCAGTCAAGCGCAAGTTTCCGAATTGACCTGGATGATATAACTCACAGCGAAATTAAAATTTGTAACCTTTAAATATGAGGTCAAAATAAAATTTTCACGCTAATAACAACCGATGGAAGTCTGAACGAAAGAGGACGTCTCAAAGGGAAATCAAGTAATTTTTGGTCCTTCTCATATCATGTAACATGATGTGGTATATTTCTAACCTGTCGCGCGAACGGCGGTGAAATTAACATTAATCGCCATGTGAAAAAATTCACCTGGAGCGGGAACCAATAGAACCACGGACCATTGGCTCCGTGGTTCCAATAGAGAGAATAGTAGAGCCAATGGCCCGTGGTTCGATTACCGGACCAGGTGATTTTTTTCACATGGCAATTAATGTGAATGTAACATGATATTTGAAAAAGTATACAGCAAAAAGGATACAGAAAATCATCAGGAGTCCACAGTACTTCATGAAAATCTATCGTAAATTGCTGACAGTCTTTTGTATTGTCTAACTTGATGATGGGTCGACATCCATGTTTTGAAAGCTCATAGTGCCAAATACATATCAGCTTAAATGGCTACCAAGAGAAATCTTGGAAGTTCAACTCTCGTCATATAGGAATACACTCAAAAGCACATTTTTAATTGATATCGCCAATCGAAAGCAAAAACCAGTCACTAGAAAACTGTCAAAAATCACTAAGAAACCAATTAGTCGCGTAATGAATCAACAGTAAAAGAATTCCCCCCAACTTTTGATACTTAAGCTTCGTGTTCGAGTTGGTCTGATTGTGAGTTGAATTTACAAAAATGGAACTTACGACAGGTACGACACATAAACTGATTGCCAAAATGAAAATTCATAGTGCTACAATTGTAGAAAAAAGTTCAGTTCGAGAAAAACTAAAAGTTTGAGTCGCGGGAGAGTTAGTAACCTTCGACTCAGTAAATACCACTGCTAAAGATCTCTCCAAGCGTAAGCAGCAAAAATTGCATCCTTCGACGACGAGCGCATACCTTTACTCGCCGAGAGAAGAACACGGAAACAGCATTTTAGTGAGCAAAATCGTGAGTCGTGAACGGCGAACGCGAAGGTTAGAAGCGTCATGGAGAATGAATGCCAGGAGATGATTGATATACGAATGTTTCCCACTGAATGACGTGAAACGAAACGTATTAGTCTAACCCCTCGTGTTGGGGTGTAACTTTCGAAAACAAGATATGAACAGGAACACTTTGATAGTGCTTCCTAAGCGCGGGAAATCCCGTGCTTCTTTTGCAAAAGTTGAAGCTAACTTGAAACATTTTTCTATTATTGATTAATATGAGACAATATGAGGTAACACTCAGGTAAACCTACAGGGCGTCATAAGAGATGATTCACGGAGGGCGATGGACCTCTGACCTATTCTAGTACACTCCTGAGACCTCATCAGAACATTATCGAGCGTCGAGAATAACGAAATTCGGAAGTCAGAACATCGACATTGCCGTGGTTCAACAACGTCGAGTCCTTCCCGAAAAAGGTCATTCGTTTTTCTAACCATTACACGACTAGGGCAGATTTAGATAGACACACAACTCTTCCCACAATCCCTATTTTTCATGTCTTTCCTTAAAAGCCAATTAAAAGGATATACGTACGAAATTAATCGGAATGGAACGAGACGCGATTTCCGCGGTTAGAGCCAAAAACATTTCATGCACGGTGGTCACGTCATTGAACACACACACGTCCTTAGACTTGAAAGTCATTCACGTCTGCAGTGAAAGTCAACGCGACCGAAATCCTTTTCTTAAATCGAGAACCAAGATTCATTTCATGCGCAAGCAAACATTTTGGAAGTAGAAAGTAAACCCTTCATCGGATGTCATCGGGTACAATTGATTTCTGCGGGCAAATACCCGGGAGCACGCTCTTCAGGGGTCATTGTAGGAAAGCGCATGATGCGGTTTTAAGGTGCATCTGTGTGCATGTACGACCGAAATCAACCGACGGCTTTCTCCGTTTTGAGCACCGAAACCGTAACGCCAACTTACCCCAGCTTATCACCGTAAAGCAATCGAGTGAAGCAGCATCGTTCCGGAAACATCTCCGTTTCCATAGCGGTTCAATGAGACAGTACAATGCGGTCCCCGTTATTGTGACTATTTCACTTTTGAAAGGAAATGAAAGATCCGCGAAAACTTCCTCATTTTAACCTTGTGTGTCAAGTCTGCGGACTTGGGAAAGGGTAAAAAAATCAACTCTCGTAATGGTTTCGAAGAGGCTCAATGAAACTCATTTTCGCGGTAGAAAGCCTCTCTCAGGGTCGATGCAAGTCAGAAAGGGTTGATGGAGAGGAAAGTTTGCTGATGGAGGGCTAAATTACTAAAGAGCGGGAAAAATAGGAGCGTGGAGGTAGTGGTAGAAAAATAATTATTTTCCGAAGAGACGGAGTCTGCGGACACTGAGGACCGAAGCTCTTCAATTCAACCCCAATTTTCTTAGCTTATTTTTTTATTTCACTAAGTTTTTTTGCTCTAAGGGCAAGAAATTGTCCTTTCTACTCATCACCCTCAGCCAACAATTCCAAGATCGGCTTTAGTCAGCTCTCCACTAAGCTCTAAAATCGAGCAACCTCTCGCATTGATATGTATCAATTCCCTTTTGACACCTTTCATTACTTGTTCCACAATCTCATCCATGCAGTATCCCTCTGCAGTCATTCGTATACACCAACGCCTTTATCAGACCACCGTGCATGAAGAAGCTTTCGGTAAGACTATCCCTCATCCTTTTCCAATAGTTTGTGTCTTTTTCACGACCATGCCATGAAAATATTTTCCATCCATTGGAGGAGGAGCACTGATATGGTTATATAAGAATGATGAAGATAAAATGGATCGAATGAGCAACACGCGAAGAGATCCTGAGAATAATGGAAAAAAGAGAATTTCAATAAAAACTTTAAAGGGGAGAAGGGACAGCGTCCTCGGACATGATGGTCTGATGAACAGTGCTCGAGCGATGCGAGAAGAAGAATAGAAAAGGAAGGCCAATGAAATAAACAGAGCAAATAGCGAACGACGCTAAGAAAATGACTTATGTAAAATAAAGTGATTAGCCCATAAGAGAGATTTGAGTGGAGAGCTGTGTCAAATCAATCAAATGATTGATGACTGGTGATGATGCTGACGGAGTAGGAGACGATTTTCATGCAAAGAGCCGGGAACTCGCAAAAATTACAAGCACAAGCGGCCGGTATTGATCAGGCGGATGCTGGAGGGTGATTGGGTCCTCAGTACGGAATTCCCAGAAAAACCTCGCAAACTGCCATTAATTAACCAGATTTTTCAAAAAGTGTCTGATAACTTCGCCACCCTCAGCCGTTTGGGCTCAGGGTGGAATGGGACGAGGAGGCTGCCGTCAAAACGTCGCGACGCACGGCGTCCGAGCCCGGCCACCCGGTCTTGCCACGGCGCGCTGACGACGGCAAAGGTCGTGAGCATCGAGTATTTGAGAGTTGAGACCTTTGGTCGGGAGAGAAAGTGAATCGGCGAGAGGGGATAGTGGCGCAACCTTGGCGCCTCTCGCCACTCTTCCTTTTTCTCCTCCTCCCCTCCTCATCAACGGCAACGGCTTGGAAATCAACGGGCACGAAGCCAGGATTTAAATTCTTGGGAGAGGGATGGAAGGGGGCATGTCCGGAGGCGGAGTGAGCTCCCGAGACAAACACGATGCTGAACCCAAAAATTTGACAACGAGGCGGTGGTCTCTGCCATGCTTCAATCTGAAACACACTGCGGGAGTAAGCTATGCTCCACTTCGAACGAATCTAAAGAGACTCGATGCGGAAAAAATGACAAAAGCTCAACACACCATGCGTATGCTCGCGCTACTAATTGATCACCTCGGCTGAAATGGAATATCCCGGTAATTGGTGGCATACGCCATAGGGCTACTCTAGTATGTTGTTGTTTGCTGCGGGAGTGTGCTACACTCTAGTCCGGATGTTTGAACTAGACTTGAATGCGGCAAAAGTGACAACAAGTCGAAAATTTCAAGCGTGTTCTCGTGCACCTAATTGCCCGGCTCAACTGGAGGATCCAGGTCATCGGAGGCATGCATTATTCATCCAATGAGTGGCCTAAAGGGAACTTCTACGGTGTGTGGCAGGGTATTAATCATTCGTCACCAGCTATGTACTACGCTACCTTGCACAGCATTAGAAATAACTCCCATCAATGGGTTACGCACTAAATTCGCATTCACTTCGGTGTGAAAGATCTGAAAACACAGCCAACATGTACCCACATAGCAATGAATGTCTCGGAGACGTCTCACTGTAGTCTCGAATATCTCGAACATCGCGAATGTCTCAGAGACGTCTCAGAGAGGTAATCGTGAGACATTCGAAAATAATTCTTCACATAATTTAAACGCCGCGTACCCCTTCCTTACCTATTTTTCGGAGCAATTCTGAAGATAATAATGGTAAAAGTTAACGCTGCTGTCATGCTAGTTTTATCAAACGATAACCGTTCAAGACTTGGGGATTTTTTACCAAGTGAATAGGAGCATTGTGACAAGTAGATCAAAAAGAAAATATAGAGTACAATTTTTTTTCCAAATATTTCCAAATTGTGTGAACGCTTGTGCAAATGTCTGAATGGAAAATATAACCTGTCCTAATTCCATTCAGACAAACATACAATTTCATTCAGTTTATACAAGCATTTGTACAAGAAATTTTATCTTGTAAAGCGACCTTAAGAAATATTTACTCCACCATGATAATTATTCTCCCCTTCCTGGTATTAAAAACATTGCTGTAAAGTATACTAATGCCATGTTAAAGATTTTCCGATAAATGCAACCCTTTTCTGCTTTTGAAATTCGAAGCACGTACTTTAGAGTTGAATTCTGGGAAACAACGGAACATCAATTGACGCATTATTTCACATTGAACGGCGACGGTCATGTGGTTGGTGATAATTGTATTATTAATTATAACAGTATTATTAGTATTTTACTCTAATGGAAGTCATCGGTTGAATCGTCAATCAGTGATATATACACCGCACCGCTATTATCGGAGCATCAATTGGTAAGTTTCATTCATTCTCTTATTAATAAATTTGCTTAATGAACTCCTTTTACGCTTAAAATGTTTTTCAAGCATTCGCGACGTGCTGCATTTGGTAGCCAAACTAGTAAAAACAGTGCACGATATTACGTTACTTTATAATCGTGAATATGTGCAAGCTAATCGGTAAGAAGAAAAAGTTGATGTTTTCCCGGTGCATAGAATTAAGAGGCTTTGTGTTTCCATTCGGATCAATTGCAAAAGAGCCTTTTGAGGCAAGCAACCCTTTGAATCGGTTTGATTCCTGATTTAATTGCATTAATGATCGGTTTAATTACATTAATGGTATTTTGATCTACTTGTTAACATAACTTTTATGCTTTTCAGCGCGAAAGAAAACAACATGGTGCAGTGAACTGAGAGACACCACAGAAATAAACTATTGTAATTGCACTAAAGTGGATATTTATGGACGAACCTGAACATAGCACATTCTTGTTGAGTGGATATCATCAATGTGGGTAAGAAGTTATTCCGGAAATCTAAGTAGTTTTGGACTTGTTGGCCTAATTTTGTGATTCATAAATATGGCAATAATAAGGAAACTCTTGGGATTACTCATGAAATGCAATGTTTGTAGATCCTTGGACCTTTGTAACTTATAGTATCTACTTACGTAATACACATTACTATTAAAGTAATATTACCCAGGCAAAAGCATTACAGTCTATAATTGCCATAAATACTTATACCCCAAGATATAAAGATTTGATAGGTTTTACATAAGTGCTTTCTATACTATAAATATCAGATACTTTTTTTTATTTCTACAGGTGTTCTTGGGCATTATTTGTGGGAATGCGTGCCTTTTAAAGACTTGGAAAATACAAAATGGAGCAGCGGTGCATATCTGGGCAAGAAAATGGCTATCGTTGGAATATGCGAGTGTAAATTGATGTATATTATATTTTCCTAATTGCTCTTAATTTCAAATATTTTATTGGCCAATAAAATATTATTTTTAACATCAAAGAGGTAGTATTTATTTCACAATCAGTATAACATTTTAAAAGTATTTATTGGCCTAATTGACCTAAAATTGACATGAGTGATTCAGTTGAAATGGTCAAATTTTGAGTGTTTCAATTTGAAGTTCATATTTATATTCATCCTCCCTTGAATAATTTCCCCTTAATAGGTCTCTGGACACATATTCCAATAAAGGCATTTTCGTAGAGTTTAAACGAAAAAATTACTTGCTGCGAAAGCAGTTTTGACAGAAAGTATTTTATTTTTAAAATATAAGCATTTGAATCGCCACGAGCTGGTCCCTCGCAAAAACGTAATTCGCATCGCTGCCATCTTGAATGACGTCAGGTCCTGCAACAGCGGTCGCGGTGCGTATATTTCTATGCGAAGTTTGAAGCGTTTAGGAGATCACTATTGAAATGTCTTTCATGAACGCACTTTATTTTAATATGCCAAAGCGTTGTTTTAAATGTTGTCTTGTGCTAAAATATAATGACACCAACGGAAATGCCTCCCAACAAGTATTTTTTTTTAATTACCCGAAACAGGATAATATGGGTGAAGAAAGAAGTGCAAGCGAAATGAAACTTTGTCTATGCGATCAAACGTGTGCAGTTTTGAACGTTCACTCTGTCTATATTCATTTTACCAATTCTGGAAACTAAATTAAACTTAATTGTATCTTAATTGTGCAGAAACTAGGCCAAAACAAAGCGCCGCCAGTAGTAGTATTGATGCGATTGACATATGGGCTCAATATTATTCGGTAAAGTTTTTTCATTGATTGAAAAACTGCTAGGAAATTTAATGCATGCACAAATCAGTAATCAGAGTACGAGGGAAATGTGCTGGACATATGTCACGAAAAATCTTTTCCATATCAGGCAATATGCCATGTTTGAAAAAGTTCGCTAAGCAACTTTCAATTATGATTAAAAGACTGAACCTATCGCTGCTTACTTTTCAAGATTAGATGTCCTAACTTTTATTAATCGCAAGCAGTAATTTTCACCGGTCAATTTCAATTTTCGAAGGTCAGCGTGAACGATGGATGCGTGAATGGCTACTTGTGCACATAAAAACAATTTATTAAACCAAAGTAGTTGTAGACGGGAATATTTATTTCTTTGCATTACCTTCACGATTTAACACATTAGATTCACGTTTCAACATACCGCGTCTGCGTCGAGATCAGCTAATATGCCAAATACACCAATATTACACCACACAACATTAGAATCTAGGATCACGATCGCACTTACTTGCTGCGACACAGGTTGAATTTTGAAGTTCCTCGTTATATTCGGTAATCAAGGGTTTTTTAATCCCCCTTTGTCTCAATAGCCCAATATATATTTCCCCAAAAGGAAGTTCTTGGAAATCGTATCAAAACTCATAACTGCACCATAAGGTTATGCCACTACAAACAAAAGATTTTCACGTTCATTGTATTTTTTATTTAGGCCTTGAAGGCCTGGTTACACGATACATTAACACGTACGGGTTAATGTACATTTGCGTGAATGGTTTCTGCTCAACTTGTTCGTTAGTGCATGAACCAAATAGAACAGGATCTATTTTCTGTTCACGCATTCATTCATTTGTACATTTTGGTGTGGTTACACGGGGAATTTTCGCGATCATGCATATACACATTAACTCGTACGGGTTAATGTATCGTGTAACCAGGCCTTAATCCGAATCCTTGAAAACATCCCAAATGATACATTAATGATATAATGTGCCTGAAAATAGAGAGATGTCGACACATATTTGAGCAGTAATTCAAAGTAAACAAATGGATAAAGTAGATGCCCGTAATACATCTTATTTTTGTGGTCCCGAACTTGACGTACCTACGCAATCCCTGCACGAAATGCTCACTATAGTCTATAGCGAAGACAAGTAGGTATACCTACTTGTCTTCGCCATCCATCAAAATATGTGCTTCCACGACATATTAGTTTATGCTCGGGGCATACACGAGCACGAACAACATTTTATCGAGCTTAACCTGCACATAGCCGATGGCATCATCGTCGTGTTCCTCACGAACGACCCTAACACCAAAACATTCATCATCGCCATATTATGAATATTACAAAATTCAAATGAACATTCATTTTCAAACATTGACATCCTTTTACCTCGCCATCTTAACTCTTTGGATTTCCGTTTGAATCATGTTTTCTTCGAAGATTGAACGAAGTTACATTTAAACACGGTGTTGATACGTATGAAAACATTGCTAATGTTGAGATTTTCGGAAGATTTCTTGCCTCAGCTTTGACAAACTCAGACTCCATACCTTCTAAAGAAATCATATATGTTCGCAGCCTTCCTTAACCACACCAAAGATATCTAAATCCGACAACAAATGTTGAAAACAACGTCCACAGGTACAGTACGTTCCGCCGTTTTCCTCTCCATTGCAGTAGCTGACGTCACTTGCAGCCGGCCAATCACAATACGTTTTAGAGTGGGCGTGTTTTCTGGGCATTTCTTTTGCTTATTTCTCGAAAAATACATTAAATAAATGCATAGTTTTCATCGCAAAGGTGTTTTAGTATAATTAACAATTTTTTAAGTATCATTTCAAGGAGATTTAAAAAATTGTCCAGAGGTCTATTCCAGTTTGTTGATTTTTTAATACGCACCACTCAAGAGAAGTGAGGTGGTTTGTGAGGTATTAAATAACTACAATGTAAACATTTGAATATGCTGTTAAGTGTCCATAAACTTCAATAATGTTACAGTAGTATCTGTGAATATCTTGTGAAGTATGTATGATATATGTGATATTTATACATCTCCAAAGGTTGGCGAATGTCTCTGGATCATTACACGAGATATTCGAGACATCTCAGAGACGTACCTGAGAGTAAAATCTCATACATGGAGAAAGTCTCTGGGACATCTCAGAGGTGTCTCAGATACATCTCGAATGTCTCGTGAGACATCTCTGAGACTTTCCTGAGATGTCTCATGAGACATCTCAGAGACCATTTTTTTGGACATAGTGACATCTCGGAGAAGTCTCAGAGATGTCTCCGTAGGTCTCAAGAACATCTCTGAGACATCACATGTGATATTCGAGATGTCTCAGAGATGTATCCGAGACGTATTCCTGCTATGTGGGTAGGCGGTTCCTTTAGTAGGGATTTTCGAAATTTACAACTTTTGAGTTATTCTCTACCAATTGGGCTATGAGCTTACAAACCTATCAATCAGTTCTTCATGTTAAATCGGACTCCGAACTCTTTGGCTCCGAGATGTTCAGGTTTGGTTGATCGGATGCTATTATGTAACCGAACCCGTTACTGATAGCGGTTCAACTCTCAAATTAGGTAAACTGTTTTTTATGGTAGTAGCTATATCGCAAAAGAAAAGATTCGCCATGGCTCAAAATGTTATTGCTTTTTTTGGGTGGCGGATTACGCGATCAAATGAGCGCATCCGAAAAAAATGGGCGACACGGTTGAAATCAATTTCATGTAGAGTTTTGGTGGTTTGATCAATTATTCGCTCTTATAACTCTACCAGGTCAGTTCATAACGATGATTCTATCAGTAGTTCCGATAAACTGTTTGCTACGGCAACAAAACATGCAGTCGTGGATGCCACTATTTTGACAACCACTATCTTAAAAGACGCGACGAATCAATGATTAACTCATTACTGAGATATCGGTCGGATAGTTTCTAAGTGAGACATTGATGTAATCCAAGCTGAAAATTACGTCGTAAGATGAAACAGAATTAACAACGTAAGAAAGGATAACGAATATGCAGGAATGTATACCCCTCGTGCGATTTAAAAACAATTAACTGCAGAGAAGCCAAAACACACCACCCTACCCATTTCACTTCTTACCCGACTCCTTTCCTACTCACCATCAATAATGCTGCCCTTACATACAACACATTCTTTTGGCAAAAATTATGCAGATCCATTTTTCTTAAGCATATCAACACGACTAAAATATCTGGGGGGATACACTTCTTCAAAAACATCGATAGAGGATTAAATTTCGATAAAATGGTAATGAGCAGATACTTGCTTGCAAATTCTCAAGATGAGTAGCAATACTGTGGATCGCAAGCAACTGTGGAAAGTCATATCTTTGCTCCAATATGTTAGTCAATTATTTTACCTCAGGAAAGTCTAAGATTGCAAAGTGCTCTCTCTGGCCGAATGTTAAAAATTTAACTTAGAGATTCTTTTAAGAAGAATTCATGAACATCTGCACTCAAATGTAATGAGGGTTACCATACACTAAACCCATAATCTCTATAAAACTGTTTCATTAGAAATAGGCTCCTGGGTAATAATCCAGTTACTACTCTTACAGCATTCAATTCATGATAAACTGGACAATAATTGGATCATCTCGTCACCAAACATCAGAGAATGACTAAACTTCATTAAATTACATGTCCTGAACCAGTCAGGCTTGGTTTCCAAGGGCCGATTTCACTCTCGTTGGCCACTTAAGAATTATACTTTCTTCCTTTTCCTCCCTTTAGTTCAGCAGTAGCAATAGAATTAAGCTTTCAAGCACTCAACTGCTAATTTCACCATTTAATCTAATCGAAGAGTCTGAGACAAATACAATATCCATGCCCAAGGCAGGATTTAAACCCATGACCTTAGGGTTGCCAGGTAGCACCTTTATAAGCGGACTACCACAGCCAGTTGCTTGGCAAGTATTCTACCTTAAATACCTACCCATTTACTCTCTTACGTTTTACCTTCTAAAGTAGCCTCAAGTACTGCACAGCTTTTAATTATGCATGCATTATAAAGAAACTCATTCTAGTTTCATACTGTATTTAAAACTAGAAGACAGCCATGGTTTTAAAACACATTAGTGTCAAAAGGTGGGGGACATGAGTCATGTATCAGACTGTAAGTGGGGTCTACATAAATGGACAATGAAAACAATGTACCTCATAGGAGCACATAAATCAGATTGCCAAGACAGACAAAAGAAGAAGAATTCCAGTATTTATGTTGCAGTGACTATGATTAATGCTGCTATTGTCTACAACACGTATTCATGAGTAATTAAGAAGAATTTTAAGGAATGAATTGCTGAGTGCTAGCAGTACAATAAGGGTGATAAATGAATTAAGACGATTTGGATTGTAAAGAAACATCCAGAATGCTAAAATCTATGACCAATCATGATGTGAGACAAACAATACTTATCCTAATGATGTTGAAACAGCCCTAAAATGTGAAGAGGTAAAATTAATTCACAATTTCATCAAGCCATCAGTCGCAAGCACTGCATATACTACATGTACTGGCTCTACTGTATAACTTTCAATTGATTCATTTCATTATCAGATTATTCAATCATACTGTTGGCTGCATCACCAAGTATTTAATGCTATAATCTTGTAGGCCAAATCATAGTAAGCCAAAAAGTAGTACAACAGACCTCTTTGCTGCTTCTCCAATCATGTCCCTGACTTCTCAGTTCGTTCTGTCACTGGTCAACCTTGAAAACACACACGGCCATAGACTTGTGATTGTCTACTCATTAAAATTAACCAAGTTCATTCAGTTATCAAATAAAATAAGCTCCGAGTCGAAGAAAAACAATACTTGATGCAGATTCACTGAGCCAAGTATTATTTTAGTCGAGTGATCTATAGTGAAATTTTAACTTACATTTGAGGATCATTTCACTATCCTCCTCCACCAACTCAACACACTCCATTTGTGATGCTAGAAAAATTGCACAGCTATTTTTCTCATTACAGTGCATCACACCATTACCAGTAGCAATTATTCAACCGTGTGATTTCCTGATTTCCAGTGCATGTAAGATAATTCAATGGATTTGATATAGCCTCCTTTTTGGGGAAAAGTTCCCCTAGTTACCAAGACCACTATGATCTATGCCAGATTCATTACAGATATTACTCTCCCATGGCCAGGCCCCTGACACTCGTCGTCAAAAATGGCTCGCTTAGTGAGGCCGTGGTGAAAGCGGGAACTAATGGCAGCACTAGTAACTCCACCCAAGCATAAAGCTGATACAATCACCTTTGCTTTAAAACCTTGCATGTAAAGTGTTTCAGCAATTAAAATTTAGCCTACATCTTTAACAAAAAAACAATATTAAATATCTAACTCATCTTGTAGAGCCCACCATTGGAGAAATGGCAAATATTTTCTTCGAAATAACATGATAGTAACAAAGAATGTCTGCGTTTTTCTAATACTCGGAACACTGTCATATAGTTGAGAATAATACCAAAAGTTACTAAATAAATGAACCTTTACTCCATCTGATACTTGGCAAGCAGCATGATGAATCACTAACTATGATGCCTGAGAAAAAGGAACACAGAAAGTAGGTGTAGGTATTACAAAAACGTTTAAAATGAAAAAATGAAGTAACTAGCCCATGCGTAGTGATCACTTTTGTTGTACCCTTCTATCCAACCCCGTAACTGGAATACCTGTAAATTGCACGAATTAAATTGAATGTCATTTAGAAATAAGTAAATGCTATCTTAACTCGCTGAGTAACTAAGTTAAACCATAATACAATTAATTACTAAATCCCCTAGCAGAGTAGTTCTAAAGCACTTGTCTATCCCATTTTATCTACCCTTTTGGATGGTAGATATTAGGCCAAGCAATACCGTATGGACTGAAGTGAGGTACAATTAAAACAGGAATGTTAATACACAAGAATGCTTTCTTAAGATATTAAGAAAGAATTAAGATATCAGCTCTTCGAAAATTTTGATTTTTTTAAAAATTGCGATTCTCTTTTTCAGTCTCACAATTTCTTCGTGTAGCAAACAGTCGCATTCATACCATTATATAATGATTGATAATCCATATCATTATCTCCTCCCAGTGCATTGAGCATGGAAATATTAAACCACCAGAGTCAACATTATCATCAATGGTCACTTTGTATGCATTGATAGATTCAATATTAATTACAAGCTTGTCCTCCACTGACTTGATAAATTTAAAAAGATTTGCATTTGGATGAACCATTCCACCCTCTGATGGGCAATGATAAAACTGTGCAACAGCATCAATGCCCAAAGGGTTTGGGGAATTGACAGCCGAAATGCATACTTGACAATTGCTGAATTTTTGTATTTGTTTACACAAATAACCAGTCATCATCATAATGGGTCAACAATCCTAGGATTGGTTTCACGCAGCCCTCCACTCGATTCTTCTATTGGCCATCCTCTTCATATTAACGTAGTTCCTCTCTTTTACGTCCTTTACGACCTGCTCTATTTCACTCATACAAGGCCTGCCTTTTCCATTCTTCCCTTTCACTTTTCCTTTGACGATTGTCTTCATCAGGCCATTGTGTCTTAAGATATGGCCGATTAGGTTGTCCCGTCTTTTTATAGTTTTCAGCAGAATTCCCTTTTCTCCACTCTTCTTAGGACTTCTTCATTTGTCACTTGGTCGATCCATTTTTTCTTTATCATTCTTCGGTAGCACCATATTTCGAATGCTATATTTCCACCCTTTTCTGCTCCGCTGCTGTCATCGCCCATAGTTCACTGCCGTAAAGAAACAATTCCTTTTAGAATTCCAAGCATTAAATTCCAATCTACTATGTCAAAAGCCTTCTCTAAATCCACAAATTCAATTGAGGTCAGTTTGTTCTTCTCCATTCTCTTCTCTATAAGCAGCCAAAGGGCCAATATTGCTTCTCTTGTACCCTTACTTTTCCTGAATCCGAATTGATCTTCATCCAGAAGCTCCTCTGCTTTTCATTCAACTCTTCTTTAGATGACCCTTGTCAATATCTTCGATGCATGTGTCATCCAGGCTTATAGTCCTGAAATTTTCGCATTTCTCCGCTCACTTCTTTTTGGGAATAGGAATTATGATGTTTCGAAGTCCCTGGGTATTTCTCCTGTTGAGTATATGTCGCAGATGGTTTTGTAAAGATCAGTTAATGTCTTCTCTTCTGCATTTTTTATTAGTTCTGCGGGGATATCATCAACTCCAGAAGCCTTATTCATCTGAAGATCCCTTAATGCTGCATCGAATTCCGATCTTAATATTAATACTCCCATATTATCCTTTTCGACTTCGCTTTCCTCTTCAATCACGTTCGTGCTGAGATTGTTTCCACATAGTATATTAAGCTGTCAGTGACAGCTGGGAGAGAGTAATCATGCTCTATTGCATCCACTGCATCCCAGCCTCCCTTCTCTATAAATCCATTTAACCTCTTCTTCAGTTTGGAGATTAAAGACTGTGAATTTGGACCCTTGGTAAATATGTCTTTGATATCACTAATTTGGCTCCAGTGGACTGTTGTCCGTGGGTACACAACTACCATACTTAGGAGCCTTCAAAATGCCAAAAACAGCCAACAATTAATACAGTTGGATAAATCCAATTGCTGACGGATGATCATTGGCTCTAGCTGATTGGCGTATGGTGACAAACTTAGTCGCACTGACATTTCATACCACAATATTATTCCACATTTTTGAAATTCTATTTTGCCACAGAGCTGTATCCACTAAGGATAAATAGCGCCTCACAGTCATCACATTTGGCAGTGGGAATATTTCACTATCGCAAACAAATTTATACCCCGCAGGTGAGCGCACGTGAAAAAGCATGCACAACAGTATCTAGTCTTCAGCAACCCTTCTTCAATTAGTCTTACTTAGATTGGCTGCATGTAGGATTTATTTCAAGGCAGTCACCTAATTCTTTGTTATATTTGGGTAGGCTTCCACGTTTTCCAGGAACGAACCATCTGCCTCTCTTCTTATCGTTTCATGGACCTCGGTTTGCATCTCTCTAATTCTTCGCACGGATTTGCGATAGTTTGAAATTGGAGCTCCTATTCATCAGTGCTCAACAAGTTGCCTTTTTTTGGGGCTTAATTGGCCTGTGAGACGTGTTCGGTTGGCTTTTTGCTTCTGCCTCAAATGCTTCTGAACTTCTGAAGCAATGTCCTCCTGGCTTGCTTATAGTGATTGCACATGTCACCGTTATCAAGTATCAACTGGCTGTTTATGTTTCCCCACTGTCTGGAATTATCAATCAAGTCAACGCTGCTCTTCACCTCTATCGGTATGTCACGCATCACATTGTCGCGGCTAAATATTGCCGCATCTACTTTCCTTATGATTTCCTCTAAATCTGAGCAGCTTTCCACAGGCCCACTTTGAATGTTCAATCGCTCATTTCTACCGTCTTTCCAAACACAGCAAAAGCCACAACACCATCTTCCTTCACGCAAATTTCTTTGAAAATCGCCGTACTTACTCTCCAATCAGGCAACATCAATGAGATTAGCTGAGTAAAAATCACCATTTTCGGTCCAAATTTAGGAATACTTCTGACCCATGTGAATGGCAGAGGTACATATAATCCATTACGACCCAGTTCTTGAAACACAGAAATAGTTATTGACACAGTTTCACTCATGAAGGAGAAGAAGGGCTCTCATTCATTTTCAGTAAACAAGTTTTTTCCCTGGATCGATTCTGATTCTCTTCGCCCGAGAAAACGTTTTCTTGACTATAGCTCTAGGTATGGAAAAAAAGTGTTTCTCACATAAAAAAAATGGCCTGGCTTGAAATTTGCTGAAAATTTGCTCGATGCCACTTAGAGATCTTATCGACGTCTTTAGGAGCAGAAAAGAAGGATAGGCTCGATTTTGTCGAACCATAAGTTTTTTTGCATCTCGGAGCAACACAGCTTCGCGGCATCTAGCTTTTCCACAATAAAGTTGATTCCTACTTCCGCCCACTAGCTTACACCGAAATGCAGTATGGAGCAGCACTATGGAAAACTATAATAGCAAAAAAGCTAAAATTGTGCGTGTAAAATGATAATTATCCATTCTCCTCCCTCAATCACAAGGATGTGGCTGAGCTCACATGGGTGGAGTTACTCGTGGCGCCATTAGTTCGCACGAATTCCGCGGCCTCACTAAGAGCGCCAAAATCACAACACGGTAACAATAGGGAGTGTCAGAGGCCTGCCCATGGCTAACAGTACCAAATAGTTTTCCTAACCCAGTTAAACATCTCCTTATGTTTCCTTTGTGACCACTGCCTAATCCATTTCGACAAAATTCTAGGTAATTGCTATGCAGGTTTGCAACATTATTTCCTCATCTTGGTAAACGTAATTCAACAAAATATCAAACCCACCCACATTTTTCCAGTAGCTATGTTGTGTACAAGAAAGAAGTCAATAATAATTCCAACAACTGGTAAAGTAATATTAACGAACAATGCCTACCAAATTGCATATTTTATATACATGAGTAATGAATGGTATAAATGTTATAAGGGTAATTTCATATAAAAGGATAGTAATCAATTTATGTTACTTCATTCAAGATAAGGTATACCAATTTTGAGCTCCTGATTTGCAAAATATAGGTTAACATTTAAAAGAGCATAAGTAATTATGCTTACATAGTAGGCACAATTATTAGTTCCATAAACATTCCTGTAGGCAGAACACCAAATCTTAGTGCTACTTATTAGTGCTACAGTAAATGTAATGGTAAAATGTTCACCTTATGAGTTCATGGCGTTCATATCAGAAAACTTGAAATCACAAAATCACACTTGTTCACAATCACGTTAATTCACCACAGTCAGTAATAACTACTTTCTCAGATGTAGTCCCAGATTTGCTTCCACATTTCTGAAAGGGAATGACAATGGAGATTAGTAATCAAAAGGATGAAATCAGGATAAAATTGAAAGTAATAAAAATTTCTTTACGAGTAGAGAGAGGGAGTGAGATAAATTAAACAATTATTCACACATATGTACCACCTAATAGCTATCAGTAAAAATGTTAATTAGTACACCAAGGGGAAAGTGCAATGCATGACAGAAAGTGAAACACATTACAGGAAACCAAACCAATCCATTTTGAGCAATAAAATAAGAAATAACTCTGATCTTGGACATTCAAAATTTATACATGGCTAAAACAGCACAAGACAGGCTAGAAATGGACAATTAAAGAGTATCAAGCTGGATACCATTGTCCATCGTGACTCGTACTTTTTATATGAATTTCAATGAATTGGTTGGGGTGAGTGATGTGCTTTATTTATGAAAAATAGAAGCAGAAAAGTTGGAAAATAATTAAGGAAAACCAAGAGATTGCATTTCAGTCAGTAAAACGGATGGCAATGGATTCAATACAGAACAATTGAAAAGCATATGGAATGAAGCTTAATAAGATAAAAATGAAATCAATGAGTTTTCTCACATAAAACAGGGCAACAGTAAATATCAAATGAGAGTTTAAACAAGAGCAGGAGGAACAATGTCATTAACAGGGCAGAATCGAGGATGAAAATAGACATAATTCAAATATTATTGAAAGCTCTGAACTAGCAAAAGGTTTGTTTACTTGTAAGGGAGAGCTGCAGATGGCATTGGGATGTAAAGGGAAAGCCAGTGAACATTGTAATGTGAAGCAATACATTGTGAGATGCTGAAACATGGATACTAAAGGGAGATGAAAACATGAGGGCTGTGTTTGAGAGGAGGGTGAGGAAAAGGGTGGCATATGTAAGATTGAGAGAAGAAAAGGCAGAGGAGGAAGTGCAATGCATGGAAGGAAGTGTAAAGTAGGAAAAGCATGAAGAGAAGAAAATAAGATGCAATAATATGTATTTTTACGATATGTTAGAAGGATTAAACCAGGTAACTGGAGATGATGAAGGAAGAGAAGTCTAATGCCTCAAAAAATCATATCAGAAGCAAGAAAAAAGTTAATTTGTAATTTCAGGAGAAAAGCAATAAATGTCACTAACTTATATTTAGGGAGCAAACATTTTAAAATACTTAATAAGTATCATGTGATAAAACATGACTTTAAAAAAACCACCACTCAACCAATTTGATCTTTCAACCCAACAGAAGACCAAAGACGATTTTACTTGAAGGTTTAATTTAACTTTTCAAAAGAAATTGTAATATGTGGTAAAAGAATAGACAGCTACCACAGAACAAATCACTGAACATACACAAAATGTTTCTCTCACCTCCATTTTCCTGATTATGTCCAAGCCACTTAAGACATTTCCAAACACAACATGCTTCCCATCCAACCTGGAAGTAGAAAAAGTTTACTAGCCACTTCAATGCAAAGAGAGCAAGAAACAACTAATTATGTGCCCTATGGCACGGAAATTTCAAAGAGATATGAATTGTTAATAAGATAAACATTGAAATTACATGAAGCTACGTTTTCAGAAGTCTCCATTGATGAATCATTTATGGCATAGATAGAGAGATTATTATTATTTATTATAGATATATCAACTAAAATATAAGGTCATAAGGCAAAATACATATGTATATGAAATGTACTGGAGCACATCAGAATGAAGTCATTCAATGAGGAACATGAATTAATGAAGCATGGCTTACCACTCAGTCTTTGCGGTACAAAGGAAAAACTGTGATCCATTGGTGTTAGGACCAGAATTAGCCATGGATAGCACACCTGGGCCAGTATGTTTTAAGGTGAAATTTTCATCCTCAAATTTTCGTCCATATATGGATTTACCTCCAGTTCCATTGTGGTTTGTAAAATCTCCACCTTGACACATCTATTCAAAAGCTGTTAAGAGGTGTAAACATACCAACTGCATGTTAGAGAGTATATCAAGGGGTGAAAGAAAATGATAACCTGGCTCTTAAAAAAATATCTATGAATCAAGTATAAGCCAGCACATTTTCGGTTTTGGATGCATGGTAAACATAAGTCATTGATTGCAAAATCCCCAGAATAAGCAAAGAGTGACATGAATAAAAAGCTAAATGCTGGCTAAGAAACTATCTTACGACATCGGAAAGCTCAGAAAATAACAGTAAATGTTCTTCATAGTTCTTTGTATTATATGGGCCAATAATTTGACAACTTCATCAGATGACAAGTGCACTACAGGCAAAGGCTACACCAGCAATTGAAGCTTCTAACAACTTATGAATGTAATTAGAGATGAGTCAATACCAAAATTTATCGATTCTTGATACTGATTCCGATTCCTGAAAAATTGATTCTTGATACCAATACCATCAACCAATACATATACAGTCAAGCCTGTTTATTACGAAGTTGAAGGGGCCAAATATTAACTTTGTAATAACTGAACTTCATTAAATGTGGAATGCGAATGGAGGGAGGAAGAAAAAGCCAGGGAAGCGCCCTGCCAGGCAGAGACTAGAGGTCCTATATAGGGTAATATAGTACTCTAGCAGAGACGAGTACTGAGCACCTCAGCTACACTGCTGTAGCCAGACGAAGCAGCAGCGCCTGGCCACGGCACACATATTCAAACATTGCAGTACTGTCACGGCTGCTTCAGTGTAAATTGTAGTTTACCTTTGGCCAAAATATAGACCCTGCTGCAAAATATACACCGATTTGGACCAAAATGCGAAATATCGACCAATATAGACCATAAGCAAAAATATGGACATTCTATACTCTCTATATACCACATGGGATGCCTGAGTAAACATAACGTTAAAGTGTATGAATCATTCATCATCATTTTCATGTTTTCTTTAGCAATACGTGCATTTAGCGTAAAAAAGTTACAGAGATTGCAGTATTATCAAAGACAGGTAATGGTAGGATTAAAATTTAATCATTAAGTCTCAACTTGTGGTCAAAATGAAATCATTTGAGTGGTTAGCACAGTGAGATTACCTTGACAGTTTCCAACACAATCCTCCCTGACTAATCTTAAGTCAATTCATCAAGTAAAGCAATTTTATGATAAACCATAGGTTACAATGTGTTCATCAATGAAGGACTTAGATTAGTGTGAGGAATATAAACTATTTATACATAAAGGATACAAAATCAGGGATGATCCTATGAAAGGATGACCCTCGGAATCCAAAACCTTTCTCATGAGTACACAGACAACGGAAATTTTCAGCTGTTTTTGGAACAATGTCAGCGTGAAGCTGCATTACAATGCGGCCAACATTCTTAGTTCCAATTTTGATTTCAAAATACACCTGAAAAAGCAAAAAAAAAGTCCTTTTAGAGATAGAAAATGTTTTCAACAACATTGTGAGTGTTTAATTTTCACCAGGAGAAAAGAATTACACACAGACAAATTTTAATTTTATCAATCAACCTATTCAATAAAACACTATTAAAATACAATAACATACTTATACTCTAGATCCTACCATGAAATATTTAATAATATAAGGTTGCTTGATGACTGTAGAAAAATCAATTTAAAGTTATAGTAGCAACAAATTATTTCATCACATGCCAAAGTCATCACAGTTTTAATGGATTTTAGACTGCATGGCATAATCAGTGCAGTCAAAAGTAGGATACCCAAAACATACAGGAAATAAAGCAGGCTAGGAATAGATACATTGGGTGAAATGCATGTCCCACCAGAATGTATCAAGACACACACAGTGAATAGTGCTCAGCTCAATAAGATGTAGGCTAAGCCATTCAAAGCAAATCACAAAGGGACAAACTCTTCATTCTCTAATTTCAAGTCTAAAATGATATTCAATTTTCCATACGTTATTTCCAAACTAGTTTCATTGATAAACTAGGACAAATGCAATGGATGAGTACAAGTTTCTTTTCATTCAAGTGAATTAGGATACATACTACAAACTCCAATGCTACTTTCATTTTTTTATAGGAACTGACTGATCACCTGCACCCCCAAATCATTTATATCACTTGCTTCTTAATACTGTCCAAATTTCAATATGCCTGATCTTTCACTTAATGATGGTACACTCTTTCCCTATTTCTGGAGCAGTACAGTAAGTCCTCGACTTACGCGGTTAATTCGTTCCAAAAATTTCCGTGTGAGTAGAAATGCAACCAATTACCTATCCATTTTTGAACCATTTGCGGTGCTGCTTTTACTGTGGTTGGCGGCAATCAGCGACTATTGCAGAAAAAGCCATCTTTTGAGAGGCCGTTAAGTTACCATAATATGAAAATTCCGAGAGTAACACAAATCCAATCTTTATTTCATTGGATATTTAAATCTGAAGTAAGTATAATTACTCAAAACATGTTCTTTTTTTGTTGTGATGGATAACAGACATCAACTATGGAGTAGATAGTTAACTACGCATCAACTTATGTGGGATGGTAAAACTACACCGAAAAAAGACGTTGATGCCATGTAAGGCCGGTGACAGGCTTACGTTTTCTTCGGGTTTCTGTCTTCGTGACAGTTACGCGGCAACAGCTAGTGAAAGATCAAACACATAGATTCTTATGGAGCCAGCCAGGCTTTCGACCAGCGATGGATTTCAAAGTGCTACATGTTGTGTTTATGGCACGATGGAACAAATAGCCAATGTACGCTCCTCATACTGAGGACTGCCAGACACGACACTGCTTAAGGCCGTCTGTTTGTAAGTCTAGTCTGTTTTCTCTCACCTACTGGTGTGAATGTGTATCGATTGCAGTTGCTGTGAGTTAATGTTTGACATGCATTTATTTATAAATATGATGTCTCGCAGGGAGGTGTTATTGCATGTGAAGTCCACGGACTTATAGACTTAAAAGTAAAAACAAGGTCAAAAATTCAGCAGTCATCACCTAAGTAAAAGATTCACAGGTCATCATCAGGTGTATCTGTCACGGCAACAGAAATGCAGAGAAAACGCAAACATAAGGTCTGAACATCAGTGATCTGAACACACCAGTGCGGGATGCAGGAGTGAAATTTGCCAAGAGGGCGAACTTAATGTCCCTCAGACCAAAGCGATACATTCACGGGACTTCAGGGTGCGTGCGGGCATCAGTACTTCTGCTTCAGTGTTAAGACTATGTAAGTGTCATCTGACAAAGATGAAGCTCTCTTTGTAATGGCATTGGCAGAAGACGAATATCGAGAAAGGTATATTAGCAAGCAATACTTTCTAACTAAAAAAATACTATTTGCAATTAATGTTCAAAAGCGTGCTTATGTATAAGTATTTGACCTAATCACTTTCATTGATTTTAGGATTGAGTACTGGATATTTCTTAACCGCTACAATGAACTCTCCTGTCGACACATCTCACAGTAATTTTGCACTAGACTAGTTGCGGAACGAGGGTAACGCAGCATGCAGTGAACTAAATAATATTTGTGGCATATTCGTGGCCTTCCGCAGACCTTAACACTGGCCTAACTGAACATCCGTGTAAGTCGAGGACTTACTGTAATGTTAAATATTTAGTATCCCTAACTGATGAGTCCTGTCGGAGATTGAAATACGATACAAATATTACTCCATTACAGGTCTCCAATACACGGCATCATTAGCCTAGTTCATGGCTATACTATCATTGTAATTGATTGCTTTGAAGAAACCAATTTGTCATACTGACTTTGTGAATTCGGTGAAGTTATTATTCTCTTTTTAGTAATTTGGATGTTTGTGATTACCTAACTCAAAAATTTACTGGAACTGACTCCATAAAAATGCAGCTTAGGATGGAAGAGGGAGATGACAAGGAGCTCAATGGTAGTTTGCATACAAGAATAAACAGCTGGGAGCGACCAAGCCTATCTATCAAAAAAATAAGCGAACACACAGAAACTATCATGATGCGTAGAACTAACAACATGATATGCTAAGTGAAATGCTGTGCAGGCCATTGGCCATTCATAACAAAAATAGCATACTCCTGAAGAGTGATTGTTCTTCACATCTACTGACAGGTGTCAATCGCATGTGCCATGAAATATCATAACCATGAACACAAACCTGAGGTTTTGGTTTCTTAGCTGCTGGTGGAGCATTACTTTCTTCCTCATTGCTTGCTTTAGTCTGTAAAGAAAAAAAAAAGATTTTAAAATTTAATGAACAACACACATCAGTTGACATTATATTACTGCCTCCCCATGTAGAAACAATGACAACCTGAGAGACACAACAAACAGTAGTTTCTTACCTCCTCTCCTTCATTTGCAGACTTCTCTGTCTCCTCTGATCCACGAAGGGTCTCTCCAGCATGGACTCGTAGCCATGTGTCGTCTGACCATACAGGCTTGCTAGACCCCTCCTTTATCTTCTGTGGCTTAGCCAAATTAACACGAATAGTCCGCCCAAATAGCTCTGAATCATTCTGGAATGCAAAAATTAAAAATCAGTCACACTGATAGATTGATTTAAAAGTCATCATTCATCTCCCAAAAAGCAAACTTTTAACTCATTTTTAGGATATATTTATCACATTTTTCTCCACTGAGATCAGTAACCATTTACATAACTGTTTACAGCTTCTATACAGTACAGGCCAATGTCCAAGGAGAAAGTCTTGACTATTTCCATTTCATAAACAATTGGATCACATAACTCACACAATTCAATCAAATTAAAGGGAGTGACTGGTAGCTAGAAACTTCTAAAAATGTAACTATGTACAGAGACTGATTAGGTCAGCTATTCTCAAATACAGTTCCCAACAAATTTTGGTAAGGCTACCAAAACATTTGAGGGATCAATCTACTTCAACAACAAAAGTCATAGGCTGCTATTCTGAATGAGATAAGGTCAGCCTAATACGTCATAATAGCGGAAAAAGTCGATATTTTCAAGATTATTATGACCCAGTCGTTATTTGCCATTCTGAATGCCGAAGAGTCACCGGAGGTCACAATTCTACAGATTACCCATACTGCGGTCGCAATATGCTATTCTGAACGGCAAGTAGAGACCGGCCATGTCGTAATATTATTCCCCGATCCTGAAGACCGGGCAATCTGGATAGCGTGACGTAAATCAGTACACTGAATGACTTTCTAATGTTTACTTTGAGTAGTATTAGGTATATATTCGAATTTGTTTACTAATTGAAATGACTGGACGTCTGCATTTAAAGTTTCGGAAATTTTTATAGTATATGTAGAAGCCTGGGGTAGGCTACGATTAGAGAAGGTGTGACATATATGTGTTTGTAACTGTGGAATCAGTGGACTGTTGCGTTACTATTGACTTCGTTGTCGTTGGTGGTGCCTGTTTTAGTTTCTGTGGTTGTTGTATCGGAAAATGTCATCCATGTTCATTTCATTCAGTAAGCATTAAATCTTGTTAAGAATTACTGGAAAGTGTTATTTATAAACTTACTGGAGGCCCACAGACTTCCATTCCATGCCCCTCTGTAAACCGACCACAATTTATAAATGTTATAAACGAGAATAATAACAGAAGGATAGCATGAATCCATTTGAAGTGATGTAGGAGAGATTTATTAACCATTTCCGTGTGTCAAAGGAAATGAGTGTTTGTAGTAAACTGGGCTTGATTAAAACTTCTGGAGAGAAATCCCGGCTTGATGATGTGTAAATACTCATTAAGAGTAGACAGGTAAAGTGTGATGTGCCATACACCTTACTGCAAAGTCAGTTTATTAATGTGAACGTATTTACAGTACCTTTGTTTCATTATTTAATTGATCCATGAAAATCAATAAATCTCCTGCCGACAATAATCCTTTCCATTTTATTGTTTATTTACAACGTCTCCATGGGGGCGTTCTTAATTGTAATTAGTATGCTAATAACTATGGTCACCCTTGAGTCTGAACGATTTTTATTTCGCTTCATTGTAAACAAACAATAGGTAGTGTTCATAAAAACTGAGCATGCTGTCAGAAGTGAGAAAACGACCCAGATCCACTAATACGTTACTCTATCACTGTAGTGTTTGGTTAAGTTAAGAAATTAATGCTATACCCTTGATGAAATAACCAAGGGAGCTACCAGTACAGAAATGACTTATTGCTGCACGTGAAAGATGTCACTTAAAAATTCTGAAGGGTACAGAAACCACAAGCATTTCCATTCTATTAATGTGCAAATTGTATAGGTGTGAAACTATAGTTAAATATATTGATCTTTTATGATGATAAATACTGTTTTCGTAAGAGTACCCTAGTCTCTGTAGCAAAACATATTTATTGTTTTTCAATACCATTCACTGTCTCTGAAGATGATAAAGTAATAAATATAAGTTCTACCGCTTAAGATTTGTGATGATTGGATGAATATAATGAATGTGGTTGCTCACCCCAGAGCGGAGCATTACCAATTCTACATTACTAAACTCCTATTTATATACCTATTAATAAACGCCACATAAATATTGATAATGAATACATTTTCAACATATGACCTATTCTCTGGCATGCTTTTTTAACGTAAAATAGCCACGACAAGTTCATATTTCATATTTATAGCTAAGGATTTTAATAAATTAATGGTGAAAACAATTTTACAATGAGTTTGGCAGTTTCAAATGCAAATGTAAGCAGGAGAGTTACCTAAGGTAACCATGTTTGCTCGAAAGATACATTAATCTGGATGAATACGCAAATTTTCCAAGTAGGAAAATAAATTATACATTTATAATTTAATACATTAATATCAGCAGTTCGCTGGCCATTGTGAGAGGTGTAAAGTTGGCCGTGAATCTGTCCCAAACTGTCCCAGAATAATGTAAACATCGCTTGCTATTGGCCGCCAGAATTTTTGTTTTCCGATCTTTATGGTTCTCATACCAGAAGGGCTGGGTACAATTATTACGACTCAGATCTGGGTAATTTATTACCCACCTCAATTGAGAATAGCAGATCGGGCAATAATGACCCATGGAATAGCACAGCCTTATAATAGCGACCCCGATTCAGAATACCAGCCAAAGTATTCCTTTCTTACTAGAATGAGTTGAAATTAGAGAAATTTAGATTCTTATCGTGAAGCTTGTTCATGGTGGAAAAGCATCATCATTGAAACAAATAAAAACACTTTTGCGATTTCCACAGTAAGACATATGACTAGTTTCAGCTGTTAGACCATCATTTAGCATACAATCTCCATTGTCATAGGCTTAGAGAGTTAGAAATGGAGGAAAGGGGAGGAAGAGGTGGGAGTGGTTGGTGGAACATGGTGAAGGTTGTTTTGCTGAGTTAGGTAGGGGTAGTGGGAGGGGAGGTTCCACGAGAATAGGGGGGAGGGGAATGGAACAAATTAAAACACTTTTGTAAATTCCACAGTGTACAGTAAAACCTCTTTATATCGAAATGGAAGGGACCAATTTTTTAGTCATTTTGATAAATAGAGATTCGTTATAAAGAGTTTTCAGCAAAATGAAACCCTATAGAATAGTCTTATGGAACGTTTTGGCAATGATATGGGCTGCTGTCTATTTAATTACTATATTTGTATATTTAAATAAATGCAGTCATGATTTTACATAGTTTTAATGTTTATAATAATAAAAAAGGGAACTAAAACTTACTTAAGTACTCGTCACTGAAAATAAGTTTATTTCTGTTTCCTTCTTTTTTCCAAATCTTTTGAAATGATATTTTCAACCTTATTTAATGATAATAGATTCTCACTGCTGTAGTCTTTCACAAAAAAATCACACCTAAAGCATCCTGCACCTCTTTTTTAGTTGTCACAGACATTCACTCCTCACCATCAACCACTTCTTCCATATTGTTTATTGGTGACTCACTCACCTCCTACTTCTTCCTCCATTTCTCCCACCATCACCCCCTCAATTTGGAGTGCATGAGAGAAGGGCATCGTCGACATTCATTAAGTCATTTAAATATGATTGAACATTAATTATTTTATTTCATGCCACTCTGTTGGCTCATTCTCATGCATAATGTCTTCCTTGCTGCTGACCCCCATAAACCCAGCCTTCTTAAAACAGTTCCCAATAACCTGCAACTTTCAATAAATGCATGTAAGACAGCCTGTGCATGGGATGTATTATATTCCACAAACACAGCTCTTATATCATTTTTCTCATTAACTGTTTGCAACCAGTAATATCTCTTCGCATTGGAAATATTCCTTTATCAAGGGGTTGAAATTTACTAGGTATTTGGAGAAAACTACTCTATTTTGATGCATCGTAACACAATCCCCTCAATTTTATGTGCTGTGTACTGATCAATAAAGAGGACTATTTTCTGGTTGCTCATTTCCATCTTTGAACATTTTTAAAGCCTCTAGGCTTTATATATTTCTCAATAATAAGTGGCTCCAATTTCTCAGAACCATCAAAATTGACAGAGAAAATCACTTGACTTTTCTTTGTTTTTTTCCCCCCCGCCATGGCATGATTGGTTTCTAAATGGCAGAGTTCTGTCAGGAAGCAAGTTAGAAAAAACTCCTGCCTCATCAGTATTAAAAAAGTCTTGTGGTTTATAACCCACTAAAATCGTCTGAAAAGTTTCTTCTTCACTCTTCTACCACTGTATCACTTACAGTAGCTTCTTCCACACACATCTTCAATATTTTGAGATTTTACCACACTTTAAACTTTTGTAGCCATCCATTTGAATCTTGAAAAAGTTCCATTCAATGGTTCACTGCTTCTTCTCTTGCCTTTGCTGTAGAATAGATCCAGATATGGGAATATTTCTGGCTCTACCTGCCATCAACCAATCAAATATGTGCTCATCTAACTGTTCACTTTTTACTGCCCAAGATTTTTTATTTATAACCCTCAATGTGCTGCTTCTTCATTTTCTTTACATTTTTTTAAAATGGATATCAGGGTTGATGGTGGTATTCTAAACGTCTAAGCAACATCTATTTTTTGCTTCCCCTCATCAATGGCTTGGAAAATTGCTAATTTAATTTCAGTTGTTTCCAGCTGCCTCTTTTTTTTTAGATTTTTCATGTCCATCGTGGGCATATATTTATCATGTAATTTATGTTTGTGTGCATTTTTACAGGCAAATATTTAAAAATTGATAGAAAATTACCAAATTAAAAATAGGTAAGCACATTTATAATATGTATAAGGAAATCAAATAAATAAATGGTAATTTCAACGCAGAAGTTAGGCGTTTTTTACTGACCGATGTCTTCAACTACAAAAATGAGGCTCAAGTGACAAATAATGTTCCATATGGGGGAACGGCAATAATTGAATAAGAATGGTGGAGTTAAAATTCGTGGCGAAGACACTCAGGAAAAACAGACGACTGCCGACTGCCACAAGGCACAAGCATGGAAATAAACACTATGTAATTTTCTAAGGTTATGTTCGCAACAATATCGAGAGTTCATGGAGAACTAACAAAAACATGAAGTCAGAATCGGCTAAATTCCCCTTAAAATATCATTTGAACCCTAAAATATAACATTTCTTCAGATTAAGGTATAATAACTGCGTTAGATGGTAATCTCGTACGTGGGTATGAAGGAGTTCATCTGAGAGGTTTAAGTTGTTTTGCAAGTTTTATTTAGACCAGAGGTTAGTTTTACTATCGTTTTCGGTAACATAATAGCTGAATATTTTAATTCCTGGAGGTGGTTGACTCGTCATGGGGGTGTATTCTCAGTACGAAGTGTGGAGGTTTTTCGAAAATATAGAGGTACCATAGGAAGAGGTTTCTCCATATAATTACATACAAATTTTGGTGGGACCTCGAAGACATTACAAAAAATGGAGGTTTACGATATGAAGAGGTTCACTAGGTAGAGGTTTTACTGTAATAAGATGTTATGAAAAGTGTATTAATCGACAGAAGCAATTTCTATTAATGTAGAAAAACAACTGAATAAAGAAAAGAAGTGACGAGAGAGGGCTGGGCTAGACCTTCTTAAGTAAGTCGTTATTGAAACTCATTGGAAACCACTGCGTATTCTCACATAAGACATACGACCGGTGCCAATACCCCTCCCACCTGCTATTATTGTGAAACCTCCCCTCACACTACCCCTAGCTAATTCAACAAAACAACCTTCACCTTGTTCCACCAAACAACCCCCCCACTACCATCCCTCCCTTCACTTCTCACACTAAGAATTTCCTATGATCCCACTAGCCCTATGTAAGCACATGACAATTGAGATTGTACATCTGATGATGTCCCAACAGCTGAAACCGGTCGTATGTCTTATTAAACTGTTGAAGTCACAAAAGCATTTTTGTTTCAATTAGTGACATTTAAAAAGCCCCAAGACTTGCCCTTTAATAAACTCATATGATAGCACAAAATGTTACTAATTTTATGACATTATTTCTTATATTTACCCAATTGAAAATTAATAAAACACCTATCTTAGTACATGAGTTATTTCATGTCAGGTGGTGGCCTGTCCATCGCTGGCAAGATATTCCTGGACTAGGCAATAGGCGTAAAAATTAATTAGTGAAAAGCTCTTCAAAAATCTCAATTCTATGGCAATAATCTTTCCTAAGCACTACCCTCTCTCTTCTTGCCTAGGTAAAGAGTTCCATGCAGCATGACATACGTTCACATCACTGAGCACCATTGCCACTGGTGGGATGAACACCTACATGTCCCAAAGTCATATTATCTGTTCAGTACTATTTTCCTACCCCAGAGTCACAAATGCTCTACAGCATGGGTTGCCAACCTTTTTATTATTTCCATCCATAGAAAGACCAAGTCAAAGTACAAAGAGAAGCTCAATTTTTTTGTTTGCAAATACTCTGGTTAATGGATACATTGCAGACATATTTATGATATTCTTGCAGAGTAAGGAGTATAAGGTAAGGAGTGTATTGAGCTGGCTCAAGTCCCACCCAGCAAGTTTAAGAGTCCAACTGGAGCAGGCACGTAGCCAGAAATTTGCTTCGGAGGGAGTGAGGGGGGGCTATGTCTAAAGTGTGTTACTTGAAACAAATCAGCCTTACCCGTTCAATGCTGACATGTTACAAATCTCATCCCTTACTTTTCAGTGCTTGGTATTTACTTTCACAGTACCCATTCTTATCTCTTCTCACCGGTGAAGTTCACTGTTTACCTTGCAATGAAGCATTTAATTCAACTGGCCCCAGAATAGAAGTTCAACGCATACATACATATCAGATTGAAAAGAACAATATTAACCACATACAAGCACCAAACTAATGATCACGTTTCCAGACACTTAATTAGGGATGGGTCAGTTCCACTTTTTTTCGGTTCCGGTTTGGTTCTTAACTTTGGTTCTCGTTTCCGATTCTCGGTTCCGGTTCTTAATTTACCACTTACTTTGCATTGCTCAATGGTAAGATAAGGTAATCAATAATCATTTTCAGAGACTGAATTAGAATAATTCGAGACTTTGAAGCATCTAAGTACACTATTTCACCAGGTTTTAATGTGAAGCCTCCACTTTCGGAGTGTGAGTAGGTTTCAAACTGGTTTTCGCGCCAATTATTTCGGTACCGATTATTTTTGGCCTCGGTTCCGGTTCTAAGCTCAAGAACCGGCGGAACCGAGAACCGAACCGACCCATCCCTACAGTTAATATTTGAATTATACACAGTGTAATCAGGATTATCATGAGGGGAGGGGGCTGAAGTCCTGGAAGCCCCCCCCCCCCTCCACGCCCGGCTATGTGTCTGAACTGGAGAGATGTGACCCACCAGTCGGAAAACACTGCTATACAGCCCTCAAAGTCATCAGGAAGACTCATGTAAGGAAAGTCAGTTTTCAATGCACTGAAGGCTTTTCAGTAATTCTCACTTGGTGATACATAAATGCTATATTTCTTTTGTTTTCTGGTATTTGCCCATGCACATATGGCTTTATGGAATTCCTTAATCAGTTTTCTGGAAATAATATTCCATGTAGCCAAGCAATTATACATTTTTAAGACAATTTTTGTTTTATTTTATTTTTAAAATCTTCAAGTTTACAATTGCTTATCTGATAGCAATTATAAACTCTCTTGATATGTATTTTCTTCTCAATGTACTCCTGCTAACTGATTTGGCAATTTTATAACATATTACATCATTTGCTTTTCTATTACTGCACAAGAAAGAAATAATAAGTAGAACAGCATAGTTGAAGAGGGCATACTAATAGGAGAAAAACCTACCAAAACAAAATCTTAGAAATTAAGAAAACACTTTACTGAAATATAATGAGAAAACTTTCATGGCAGCAACACATAAACAGTAAAAACTGCAGAGAGACATAGCTGAATGAATAATAGAGGTGTTATAAGATAAAAGATTGGTTAAATAGATGGATGTCTATAAAATAAGCTTTAAATGAGCAGAAGGGAAATGAAATCTCAGTACAATTCTGAAAAGAAGATGGACCAATTCACATAATGTAAAACACAACAGAATAATTACCAGTCGTCAAGGAAAATGTAATGGGAAGAATGAAAAAGGAAAAACTCAGATGGAATACACAGAGCAAGAAGTGAGAGATAAAAATTGAAGAATAATTTAAACATAAAAAGTTAGACTGATGAAAAATCAAGCAGAGACTGCATCAAACCAATTTATTATTATTGGCAGGTTATATGTCATTGATTACGAGTGTATCCTACTTTGGAGAGGACAACTTGTATTCCCAATATCCCCCGAAGAAGTATAGAGTCATAATATGTGGAATAGAACTTTTAAATGCTCCCAAATATGCTCTCAGAGACATGATCTGAAATAGGTTCACCAACCATTGGAATAATAATAATTAAAGTAATGGAGTGTTGCTTGGATGCAGGCAATTTATTGCATTTGCTCACTACAAAGGCATCAAATAAGCTCACTAACTGCTGGACCAGAAGATCTCTAATATAATTATTGGTAGGATTGGTAAGGGGTGAATGTACTACAATGCTCTCAGCATTCCCACTGGGTTGAAATCCCAAGAGCATTTCACTATAATCATTTAATGGAAGAACATCAAATCTTTCATGGGGTGAATATCTTTACTTTTGATGATGCATGGGGAAATTCAAGAGTGATGTATTAATGGTCAGTTCTCAGTATAACAAAGAAATGAGGAAAACCCCATCACTGTAATGATAAATATTAGGCAGTTGCCAAATACAATAGGCAACAGGTAACACTGATTGTACTGAACAGAGAGTGTTTTAATGTCCAACTGAAACAGAAACACAAAATTAGAATTATTAGTTGTGTTGTAAATCTATTATGTTGTCAGTGTAACCAAGAACACACTTCGTCATGTTGGCAGCACTGTTGTGACGTGGTCACATGTGTTCAGTCTGATTTAGGGCCTGTTACTGAGAAGTTGTTCTTGTACTGTACCCATTGACATTAATTTTTACGAGGCAATAAAGGCCTTATGTACATCGAAAGCAGAGTAAATTATTTAAGGCTGAAAACCCAACAGGTTGTGGGCCCAGGCCACAGAACTCATGCATCTTTAATTGCTATTCATAAAAATCATCGGGGTGGAAATTATTATCTCGGGGGAGAATTTGACTCTGTAGCGTTTGTGTGATTGAAAGAGCACTATGAGAGACAGTGTTAGAACACATTCTATCTTGGCGAGTACATACTTCAAATTTGAACGGTTTGCAAGACATTCAGGACTGGAAATTTCAAGTAAAGAATTATCTGGGGAACAAGAACTTATGTCAGCAGTGGTTCCAGAAACCGACAAGGACGGTAATGAGTTGCCGTTAAATGCAGATAAAGACAGACTAGCTTGCACAACTATTTGCATGCTGTTGGAACCTGTGTGCTTTACCAAAGTACGAAACGCAATCTCAGCGAAAGAGGCCTAGAAGAATCTCTGTGATGCATATGAGGACAAGGGTTGGGGCAGATGCCTGCGACTTCAACGAAGTCTGTGGCATTGCAAATTGAAGACATCGCGATCAATGGACAATTATTTGATGAAAGTAATGAATCTTGCTCATCAGCTAGAAGACATCGACTCCAAGTTTAGTGAAGACTGGCTCGTATCGATAATTCTAGGCAGGCTAACTGATCATTATGCATCTTTTATCATATCCATTGATAATAGTAAAGAAGTTGTTAAAATTGACGACCTAATGAATAAACTTTTATCTGAGAGTGACTGGCAACAATCCAGTGAAGTCCTGAACCGTGACGATGTGGCCCTGTACACCGCAGCGAAGAAGAATGCCCATGGTAAAAAATAGGGCAAAGAGCACAGAGGTGAATACAGAACTGCTAAGCACACTGATGGGAAGAAGTTTGTATTCAAGTGCTTTAAGTGCCATGAGGAAGGTCACAAAGTGTTGTAACATAACAATTGAGCCGCCGAGATCAACAATGTAATGTGTAAAAATGGAGGTGAACATATGTTTCTAGGTGACGCCGGAGCCAATAGGCAGAAGCATTGGTAATTAAAGAAACAATAGGAGAGAGCGAGAGTCGGGGAGTTGTGTGTTAGACGCTGTGGTGTGGAGACGCAAAAGTGATGCGTACTTAAGAAAGGGCATTATTTGTGAGCTAGTTGGTGTCTTTTTGAGTGAATAAGCATGCATGAGGGAAGAGAGATCATTGGTATTGTTGTGGTGTGTCTGATTTGATAAGAAGTGGCTCAAAAGAAAAAAAATTGAAAAAGTGTATGGACTCTTAAGTGCGAGCCTGAAGAGAAGTGTACTTTGTTTGTTTGTGTTTGATTAATTTCTAAGTGCATTTCATGAGGGAAATTTTATTGCCTGTGCATGTTTTATGCAATTAATGTGTGACATTTATATATAAAGGAATATATTACAGTGTATGAATGTCCAGAGAAAGAAGACCACAAATAAAAAGAATTCTTTGGAGTGAAGAGTGGACGAGAAGTTGGGCATGCCTTAACGGTACATACTGAGTGGTTAGTTCCTGGAAAATGGTTTGTAGACAGCTGGTGTAGTCATTATGTATGTATTACCTGAAAAAAATAAGATGGTAAATTTTTCTTCTCGGGGACCAGATCTTGAAATATCTGTTGCTAAAAATGATGTTATCACGGCTGCTGGCAGTGGCAACACCCCCATAAATTTGCCAAACAGACATGAAATATAGTCAATTTGGAGGGGCAAGGTATTTATTGCTGATGATGGATGATTATTCCAGGAAGTTATTTGGATATTTCCTTAAGAGTAAAGCTGATGTGTTGGAGTCATTTGAAGAATGCATGTTGTTAGTTGAGAATCAGATAGGGAAACAATAACAATTCTCCGTACTGACAATGGGACTGAGTTCTGCAACAAACCATTTGCTGATTTCATTAAGAAAAATGGCATTAAGCACGAAAAAACTGAGCCATATTATCCAAAACAAAATGGGAGAATCAAGAGAGGTAATCAAACTGCCATTGAAATGGCTCGTACCCTACTTCATGAAGCTCATTTAGATAAATCCTACTGGGCTGAAGCAGTGAATACAGCAATTTACATTAGGATCAAGTGTCCTAGCAAAGTAATTTCAGGAAGTGTACCAGAAGAACTTTGGAGTGGAAGGAAAGTTAACCTTGGTTGCTTAGCACATGTGTACGTCCCAAAAGAGAAGAGACATAAATTAGATCCAAAGTGTGAAAAGATTATATTCGTAGGTTATTGTAATGAGACAAAAGGATATCATCTGAATAGCCTCAAAGTACCAGGTAAATTTACAAAAGCTAGGGATGTTATATTCTTTGAAAATGTCTTTCCAGGAGGTGAGAAAAATGAACCAGAGGTGAACCCTACTGTTGTGACAAGTGACTGTGTTCTGTAAGAGGCAGTCTCTGAACTTGGTGATGGTGAAGCAACTGAGGGGCAGGACCTAGTGGAAAGGGAGGTATCACATAATCTTGTTCGTTGTACCCATTGCGAAAAAGGAGGCTGAATGAATTCCCTGATTACATAATCTACAGTTCGGTATGTACAAGTGTGGACCCAGAGTCCTTATCTCAGGCTTTGTCTTCTAAGGAAATGGATAAGTGGGTGCAAGCAATGCAAGAAGAGTTAGATTCCCTAAAGGAAAATGATACTTGGGAACTTGTAGATTTACTATTAGGTAAGAAGCCAGTGCAAAATAAATAGGTATTTAAGATAAAAAGTGACAGTGAGGGTAATGTGATTAGATATAAGGCAAGATTAGTAGCCTAAGGTTTTACCCAAAAATATGGTGTGCATTACTTTGATACTTTTTCCCCAGTGGTAAAGTACTCAACGTCGAGGGTGATCTTTGCTCTATCAGTCCACTTTGACTGGGATATGGAACATTGGGAGATTAAGACAGCATTCCTAAATGGAGTACTGAATCATGACTGAGACATGAGAAATCATGATTGTCACATTAAAAACAACTTTTTTTTTCCTTCACATTATTTTCATTTTATTCCTAATGTTTCCGTTAGTTATAGGATTTTATTCGGGTACAACATGTAGAAGAGCTCTGTGCTTCCATCAAAGTGTATCCTGTAAGCTGGAAAGGCCACTATTTGGCACACACTATATACTAGATCATTTTGAAGTCATAATGGAGGCATGGTGATGTCACGAGATAGTCACCATATGACGTTATTTTGACTTTTGAGAAATTACCATATTTTGACATCATTTTAAAATCTTTTAGACTTTTCCGTTCCGCTTGGGAATCCACCAGTAATGTCATCTTTACTTATAAGTCAGCCATTATATTTCATGCTCATTGTTTTTGCATTATTGATAATAGAAATTGTTCAAACATACGGAATAGAGAACCCCGAAACAAAGTAAAGTACTCTAAAAGTGGAATGATGTTGAAAAGCATGACTAGTCATCTGGCTTTCAGCAAGTTCCTGAATACTAAGCTGTAGCCCATAGTAGACTAAACCCAGATAGCAAGCCAGCTGGATTCCAGCCTCAATGAATCCAGCTGGACTAGTCAAGTCTGTATCCAACTGGATTCCAGCTGAAATCCAGCTGGTTGAGAGAGCCAGGAACATTAGCTTGAAATCCAGCTGGATTCCAGTTGAAATACAACCTGTTATCCAGCTTGAATCCAGCTGGTGTCACGTAAAGAGCGTAGCTGGAATCCAGTTGGAACCCAACTGGCTTTACTATCAGGGAATTAACCAAATTCTCATTTGTTCCATCATTCTCCAATAGCGGAGCCAATGTAAGACCTAGCATCTTACCATGTTATCGATGGCCGCAGCAGCATCTTCTGCAGATTCAAATTCGACGAAAGCAAATCCTCTATGGTGTTCTGTTTCATAATCCAGAGGAATCTGAACATCAACGATATCACCAAAAGGAATGAAGGCTGCATGAAGCACTTTTTCATCCACTTCCTCAGCTAGGCCTCCTAAGAAGATTGAAAAAGTTACCATGGCCCTGGTAGGCGAATTGTAAGCAATACCTGATTGAAACACTAATTTACCGACGTAAATTGTTCTCTTAGGATTAGTCGACATTATCAATTAAATTAGGAAATTAATGATATCCACAGCCTGTTCCAACAATAATCACAACGCCACCAAAGTGATACACGAATTGACGACAGAAGGGGCAATTTTAAAAGCACCGTCACAAATTTTAACAAAACATTCTTGTTGTATAACAGTACGTTGCGCGGGTTGTCCGGCTTCGAATGGTTTGCTGTTATTTGAAAATTTAAACTCCAGATGGCGAAACTAAATATATCGTTATTGTTTTGTCATAAAGCCGCCTTTTTAAATCCTGAAATAAAGTAATCGAAAAGAAATACTTCAATATTTGTTTCCTAATGAATGGCGAATATTCTAATTGATAAAAGCTGACGCGAATTAGTTTTCTTACATTCTTTTGGTATTTGATGAGAATTATCTACATTTAATCCTTATCTGAAGTGTATTTTAAATTGTGATGGTGTCGAAGGTGATGAGATTGCTAATCTAGGAGTGTGGGGCTTCCTTTATCACACATCATAGGTATTACAACCGAAAATCTAAAGGGACAAATAAACCGGATATTAGAACATATATGACAGCAATTACACTGGGACACTGAAACAATCTATCAAAGCACTTGCAGCCTAGGGAAGACAATGGGGGCGTTTACTCGGAACCGAAATCGCAATTTTGAACACGAAATCGTTAGATGGAAACAAAAAAAGAATTTTAGTGAAAAAATTAATCTTCTAACCACAACCATTCACTCATAAATCAAAAATTAAAATAAGCAAACGGTGGCTCCCACCGAAAATGCTGCTGTGATAACATTGACGTCATTTTCCTCCCTTCCTCAACTGCTTTTAGGGGAGGGGAAGGGAGTGGAGGGGGATTCTCGGAAGGTCTGCTCGCACAGATGCTGTCGCAATCGCTCCCATTCGCCGAGTCAGCTGTGTCCCCCCCATTGTGATAAGGCAAAGTAGCTTCGCGGGCTCAGTTCTGATTCGATAAAGTCGATATACGTCAGAGGTTGCACCATGCCCACTTTTCCGAAAGGGTTAAAAACAGGGTCACTTTATACAGCATTAAGGGACACGGTATTAAGGGACATTAAGGGACAAGGGTAATATACACGGTATTAAGGGACCATGGTTAAAAACATCAGTTTTTCGCCACTTATAACTCAGGAAATTATTGTCAGATCAAAAAACAGAAAAATATGTCTTTTTATTTTACAAACTCTATCAGATTCGACAATAAAAAAATATGGTAAACAACCCCATTGGTACATTAGAACCTTTTGATCAAACAGTCGTATGTGAACACATATTTCAGCTACAAGGTACCATGTGGTCCTCCAGTTTACTGAAGGAAAAAAATGACTTTCAAAATGAGGTTGAAAGCCATCCAAGTTCTTCCATATGCAAGAGTAATGAAACTGATACTTAATATATGGTACTGATACTTCATACTAGGTATTCCTAACCCATGCGAGGTCAGTCAAATGGTAATTACCATCTTAAGGGTCTTAAGACCTTTCGGGAAAAAACTGTCGATAAACTTTTGAAACTTGAAAATTTCAACAGTTAATTGGGCACTGTTGAAAAAACTGTTGAATCTAACATATGTTTCACATTTCTTGTGTCTGGAGTGGCACAGTAACACAGCAGTGTTCATTGAAGCCTTAAACCGACGTCACATGGCCATCCAGTTCATGACAGAAATAGAGAAGGAGGACTCACTTAACTTTCTGGATTTTGAGATTTCCCAAGCCGAGAGAAGGTTACAATTCACCATCTTCAGGGAGGACACGGCCACGGACGTCACCATACATGCGTTCTCCAGACACCAAGTGTATAGCATGTGGAATTCCACATACCATATTTCAGAGTATGGAATGGATTAATTGTACTTACATTAATTTCAACAGGAAATATTGTTTCAGTTCACCGCCAGGGTTTAGGAACAGATCATTAACCCTCTCCTTCCTAAGTCACCTGAAACCAGCAGTATGGTGTTCTCAGCCGTCTCACCGAATTTAAATGCCCAGTATCCCCAGCATTCGGCCAATTAATTCCCAAGTGGCACTCGCATTGCTCCTAAGTTCACATCTCAAAATATAATCTATAAATTCTGAAACCCTTTTGTTAAATTTCAAACAGATTTTTATTAAAAATAGATTATTAAAACTAATAGACATACCTCCAGGTTCATAGCTTATGGTATTTGGCTGGCCTCCATTTATTCATGGACTTATCTAAAGTACTCGAAGTGACATCCTACTTTTGACAATGGTAAATAGCATTGAAGACATTTTCAAGAGGTGATCTCTACACACCTTCCAGCTCTTTTTTTCCTTTTTTGGGCACTACAGCAAGCAAACTCTCTTTTACTTCCGTCAATTTTCACAAGTTTGTGGGGTGTCACCGGAAAACTAGCGGCATGAGTTCAGGTTCTTTTGCGGCCTAATATCATGCAAGTGGAGTATTTCCCTATCATGTCTCTATAGAGCTAGCCGAAAATCTTTTTGCCTTGTTCCATGCCTTGTTTATTTCAGTTATTTAAATTTTATTAACATTTCCTACTACTCTGTGAAAAAAATCTTCACCTCCTAATATACATTTCAAATAATTTAATTCATTCGATCCTATGGGTAAGTTGTGCTTTGGCCCCCTTCCTCCAACAAAAGCACGTGGAACTTCGTGATACAATGAATATTCCCATTTAGGGTGGAGTACATTATCACCTGTCGAATCACTGACACTGGGAGTATCATCCTCTTCTATATCACTATCACCAGAACTGGCACGTTCAAGCAATTCCTCCACTTAGTCTGAAGAGCTTGGACACTCTGTATCCCTAAGGGAATCATCTCTATATGACACAGTTTCAGGCAATACTTTGTGGAAGTCAATCATACTGGGAGTAAAGGATTGAGCACTGCAGCTTCCACTTAGATATTTATTTAACATGACCATGGTTTCGTAGCAGTACTACATCATCAGGTGTTACATACAGTGCTACATCAGGATCTGATGATGTAGCACTGCTACGAAACCATGGTCATGTTAAATAAATATCTAAGTGGAAGCTGCAGTGTTCAATCCTTTACTCCCAGGAATCATCTCTGTCCACTTCTCTCGCCATATCATCTGCACTCAAAGAAGCCAACCCTCGACTCATTGCCAAGCGCGCAAGAGCTGATGCCAAACTAAGGGTGTTGTGAATGCCAACTCTAGTTTAAGACATTACATTGTTCGATAGGTGATATTTGATCATCGTGATGGTGAAAAATCTGATGTGATCGGGAATCAACGTCTTTTTTCAGCATAGTTTGAGCTTCCCACGTAAGTTGACGCGTAGTTAATGGGGACGTTTACCATATTTTTTTTATTGCTGAATATGATAGAGTTTGTAAAATGAAGAGACCCGTATTTTTCCGTTTTTTGATCGGTCAATTATTTCGCGAGTTATAAGCTGCGAAAAACTGATGTTTTTAACCCTTTCAGAAAAGTGGGTGTGGTGCAACCTCTTAAGTATATCGACTTCGTCCAATCACAACTGAGCCCGCGAAGCTACTTCGCCTTATCGCAAAGGGGGGGACACAGCTGGCTCTGCCAATGGGAGCGATTTCGACAGCATCTGTGCGAGCAGACCTTCCGAGAATTCCCCTCCTCTCCCTTCCCTCCCCTTAAGAGTAGTCAAGGACGGGAGGAAAATGACGTCAATGTTATCACAGCAGCTTTTTAAGTGGGCTTCACCTTTTGCTTATTTTGATTTATGAGTGAATGGTTGTGGTTAGAAGATTAATTTTTTCACTAAAATTCTTTTTTTGTTTCCATCTAACAATTTCATGCAAAAAATTGCGATTTCGGTTCCGAGTAAACGCCCCCATTATCTACTCCATAGATAACGCCTGTTGTCCAGCAACAGTATTTTCAGAAAGGAAGCATTATTTAACAATTTACAGATAAAAGGAAGAAATAAGATTAGGCTTTAATTGGATTTAATTAGAGAATTCACGAGAAAGGAAGCATTATTTAACAATCTACAGATAAAAGGATGATTTGAATTTAATAAAATTGAGGAGGATTAGATTTGGGATTGAGATTTGAGATTTGAATTTGATAAAAAAAACAGGATTCAGATTCAGGATTTGGATTCGAACAAAATTTGGATTCACATCATCACTAAAAATTAATATTTATTATAAATTAGGGAATATAAATAATCAATGAAATAAATAATACTTCAATTATAAACAGTTTATTTTTACCATGAACAAACAACAAGTCTATTTACAGTTCATAATTGTAGGTATTGCATTTACAAAAGGGATTATTATTTTATGAATATCATAACAGAATTGTTAGGCAGTATCAGATTACATAAGTGCTTTATATCTCATCTCCACCAAAGAAATTTTCCACCAAGTGCTACATGAAAACATCAAATTAGTTCAAATAAATTTTAGAAGGATTATATGAGGAATTTTAGATAAATTAAAATGTTACTTCAAAGGTGAAAGTTATATGACATTGGAGCTCCATGTACTTTGCAAAATATGTATCAAGCTCAATTGAAAATAGAATGTATTCAATGTAACAATTGGTAATATGCCCATAATACGACAATAAAAACAATTGATAATAACAGATTTAGAGACAGTAGGATTTTTCAGATATATTGCATTCATTTTTTAATTTCATTTTTTCAAACTTTAGTGGCATCAGTAGAATTGAAAATATTGATCACCACTGTTCTTATTAACGCAGCAACATAAATATTAAATCAACATTAAAATTTCATTTCAACCATACCCACAAGAACACACATTTTTATTGACAGGCATAATAATGAAAATTATACTTATGATCACATATAAACAAATCATGAGATCATATTTCACAGATTCAACTGCAGTACCTTGAAAAATTACACTAATTAAGTTACATAATATCAATCCAATCAAAAAACAGCTTGGTGAAAATTATGGTCAAATCCACCTTCAATAAAACAGAAAGTGAAAATACAAATGCAACGAAAACCCTAGAATGGCCCAGCAAATCATTAACAGGAAGAAAATTATCTCATTGGCAAAAGTATTGCAGCTATAGCCCGTGATGATCACAGGCTACTTGGAATGTTATTGGTATTTACAGTTGCATATATGTAATGATTTTCATTGAATTCATAGAAGTTTCCTCATTGCACAAAGCAGTGAATAGCATTAGAGAATGGATGTATTTGTGGTAGATTGACTTTTTTTTAATAACAGTATAGCCAAATTTCACTAATCTAATAGAGCACACTTTTCCAGCTTATGTTTTTTGTTCAGAAATTTGGACATTCCTTCCCAATTAATTGCAAAGTAAAATCATAGATGCCCAGGTATCAACATATGCACTTGTTATTTCCCCTTTATCCCAGTTTTATTGTCAGTAGGGTAACTAATTTTACCTAGAGCATCACATTGGCAAAATACAACTCACATTAATCCATAATAATATGATAATATACCACCATAATGTTCCTATCATTTAAACAAATATATTTATATTATATATTGTACAAAAAAATATCACAAAAATATTAACATACATACATATCACATCCAATGAGGTTATTTTGTAATCTGCTCTAAATTTTATTTTAGAAAACATATGCCAGCTCTTCATTATTGTCTCATAAGATTGAAAAATGTCCAAAGTTATAACTAAATATCACAACAGAGTGGATGTCAAGGCATGAATACAAATTTTAACACTGTGGAACTATGTCTAACTTTGTTAAATAAATGCAGTAGGTCGACAAAAGCTGTAACTCAAGGAACAACAGATTGCTATGCTATTTCATTTATTTTATCATACATGTGTCATAATGCTATAATTATTTCATGATCTTCTCAGCTTTATTAATTTTTTTATTAGCCAATTTTATCTTCACAGCACATGAAGCTGAGCAGCCACAAACCTTACACACTGATTATAATTCTACCCTATAGCTCTTCATCCTTCACCAAGTAAACTGTACACTATTTAAATACAACTGTCTGTGGACATTAGCCAACACTGATTAGCACTGATATTAAATCCCTTCTAACTAATGAAATTAAACATCCTGTTTCTTTGAGTATCTATAAAATTTCCAATACCCTACAAAAACTAATAGTCACAAAACTGATTCAATAAAAAACATTTTACTTTACAGTGATACTACTACAATGCATATATTTTCTCATAATGATTTTCACCCAACAAACATGCCATTAGGACTTCATACCATTTCATACATGATCCACTTATTCAAAAACACTGAGAGAGCTATTGCAGATTATTGGATACCTTTCTTAACAGGGTGATGTTACAAGAATTATTTTATCATGGCTACATAGGATACCAAAGATTAGATTCATGGAGGTTTTTGTGTTTTATACCTTTTAAGATCACGAGAATGCATGCATGATGAGGGCAATGGTCATGGATATTTTCTGTGCATTCTAGCTATTACCATCCATAACGTGAACTTTCATCGCAGTACACTGTTCAATTCTTGTTCATTGCAACTTCTTTTACAATGTGAGAATATTGATGTGGTGTACCTAGATGAACTTGAAGATCAGTGACTTTCTTAGTGACCACTACTCATAGTGATTCAAAAACGTTATTCACTAACAAGTTATGGAGGTCCATGATCATGCTCCAGTATGCTCAACTTATAATTAGCGACATCAGATAAAGGCACCAATTTTCTCTTAAATCAAATGAAACTTTCTTTCCCTATACAATACTTTAATTTAAAAAATTATTATGTGACTCAGATAATATTTTTAATTATATGCCACTGTCAACAGAAGTAAATGGAAAATATCGCTTCAATTCATGCCAATCAAAACTTAAATAGAAATTTCACTCAGGAGCTATTGCAAAGAGTGAGGCACAGATATTACATGATGAAGAAGGCAATTATATTGTGTTTAGTCTTGAATTCATATTCTTCTTTCTGTGCCTGATAAAGTTTGTGGAAACATAGATTTGTTCCTATAAGAAACAGCAGCAAATGACCGTATTAAAGAAAATTTATCCCGGGTTTCCGAGTGAGACAATGAGTCTATTGCTGACATGTTTTAAGGTCTGCCTTGGCCCTGGGAAGCTGGGTGCCCTGATGATGAGAACCAAGTTGGACCTTGAAATATTTGCAGCAATAGACCCAAGGACCCAGTTGTGAACCAGAGAGTTTTTCCTTAATTGCATTAGCTGGGAAAGCACCATATCTAACTTCAAGCGATCATATTTAGGTACAGTAAGAGCTCAATATTGGCAAGAAATGGCAAACACAGTAAAATCTTAAATAGTGTCCCTGTGCTCAGTCACGTGGAGCAAAGATAACCTTTGTACAAAGACCTGTGTTTTACAAATTTTGAAATTATCACACAATGAGTAGGCTTGTGTTTATGGATTCAATGGATTGCTATATGCTGCTCTCTGCTCATTAAACATAGTTTAATATTAATATGAGGCCAAACAGAATAAAAAGATAACCTATACCTTATAAACATATCATTATATTCACTTGCAGAATTAACTGTGGCAAAATATGGCTAGCTTGAAAACTGGCAATTAATAGTACTGTTTTCACTCCCCTCATTAAATTTAGAGATCACCGTCTGACATAAAAGGGTTTAGTTTCTTTGAAAGTTTTTGCTTTGAGGAATGTATTTTCATGTTATAATAATGGGAATACATATAATGCCAAGGTTTTATAGTGAGAAAATGTTATATTTTCCATATAGTAAGTTTCCAAATCTATTGCATATATGATGAGACTATACACTTGACTATTTCTGCAGTGCATCTTGCGTGCCCCAATCAATTCTTACATCACAAGTGACGTTATTGGAGGTAAACAGACCTAGTGTAACTTTCTATATCGATAAGGATAGTAACAGTGCCATTTTCCATGTTATTTATTCAACTACCATAACTGGTAACAGAGTATATACATAATTTCATCTCAAGATCTAGCAATGCAAAATAAGTAGCATGGAAAACAGGAGAGTTACTGCACTTATTACACCCAACTAGTTTTTTGATAATTGGTTAATGGCTGCAAGAAGGCAAGTGAAGTGAAGGAAAGTGGGTGTTTCAAGAAAAAAGCATAAAACAAGTCACATGAACAAGAAAGATAGGCAATTAACATGAAAAAGGCAATGTATGGATGGTATTAGATCACAAGTACAGCTATTTACCAAAATCTCTTACAAATATTTAAGGTTGAAGTGGAGCTATAATTACCATTATGGACTTTCAATACACCACATTGATGTTTACTATTGTACTACTGGAAGTAATGACTTAATCAGCTCAAGGGTGAAAAATGCTATAATTTAACTTATCTTTGTTTTTCAGTAAAATACATTGAATGTTATTTATTTATGAAATGATTCAATTGCCCAAATATCCGAGTGATGGTAATTAACATATGTAAATGTATTTTAAGTTCATTATTAAGAGCACTAACAAAATATTCACATTTTAAGATACAAATTAAGACTGAATTGGCTTAGCTCTGTTACCATGTAAAATAATAACAGCCTTCTCACTATAGGACACAAATGATTATCCTCCAATTGGAGGATAACTTAAGTTCATGAACTGTGCACTGTGTAATTACCCAAGCAGCCTACCATATTGGGCCCATACTAGCCCAATGTGGTAAGCTACTTGGGTTACTCATGTATCTTGACATGAAATGCAATAAAAAACTAGAGCCAAAAAACCCATGATATTTTGCCATTAGGGTCCTCATAGGGAGAGTTAGGACACCTAATTACCCTATTAACCCACTATGATGATCAGAATGCCACATTTTACACAGAACAAATTATGTACTCAACAGTTAATTGAATTAATCTGAAACAAAAGCAGTTCAGGTTTTGCGAGTATTCTTCAAAACATTCTGAGAACAATAAAATATTGAAAATATTCTAAATACTTGAGATTTGAGGCAATTTTTTGGAAATATTTTTTGTATGTACCTGATAATTCTCTGTGGTAATTTTCATGATAAAATTTTCATCTAGATTTTCAGTAAGTTTTTAAGGAGTAAAATATTAATTCCATTTCTGTCCCTAGGCCCAGGGTTAACAGCTTGTGTTCCATTATCAATTTTAATGTTGAGGTATACTTCAAATCCTTATGTATTACAGTGAAACACTCCACTCTTGGCTAGTATAATACAGTTAATTTTGTGGTAAAAATAAATAGTTAGAAGATATTCATTTGAGAGTGCATTTATTTCACAATAAAAATTTTTCACTTTCAATGATGCTCAAAGGATGACACATATTAAAATCATATATGATGCCAATGCATGCCTCATAATGAATTAAAATTTCCTTTTTTTCTTTTATTTAAAGATATTTAAAAAAGGAGATGAATTTATGCTAGATGATTACACACTTTGAAATCTAACAATTATACAAGAAGTTAAATAGGTCAAAAGGTCCATTATATGAAAACAGTATATATCTATCACAGTTGATACTGTTTGACTATGAGGTAAACATAAAGAGTTTATCAGATCATATGAAACTTATTATGTAATTCCTTTGAGTACCTGCCTGATCTCAAGATATACAAATGCTTTCTGCAATCACCAGAGAACTGGTTAATTTGACCTCATTGGGGCAATTAAGAAAATTTTAATATGAAATAAGGTATATTTTTTATCAATCACAAAATTTGAACATGTAAACTATTTTTGATATGGACAAATGATATGGTGAATTCACACATAAAATTACTCTAATGCTACACTCTCATTCAATTTAAATGGCATTCTCAAATAAAAGTAAATGTGATAATAATTTATTATACACCCATTCTAAGTGAGATGAGATCATTTTGTGGGAACATCATGAGCCTTTGCAACTTCATAAATAATTTAACCTGAGGTATCATGATTTTATGTAATAGGTATATTTTATCCTTGATAAATACCACTGCTTGAAAACCTGTTTCCTCTAGGGAAGAAGTAAGTCTGGTCACTAGCATTAATGCACATATTATTCATGTAAATATATTGCTTAATACTTAGGCAAAATTGTCTATGTAAAATTAGATGGGGTGTGAGAAAAAATGAGAAGATTATTCATCCTAACTCGTCAAGCATACAAAGTTCAAAATAAAGCATTCAAAAAAGAGGATTAAATCTTCATATGAATAATAATAATATTTTTTTGAAAGGTCCTCCGAAGGTAATCACTGACATTTTCAGCAGAGCATAGGCAACACTCAGATGAAATGATTGACACTTTCTTAAAGGTAATAATTCTCATTTTTCTCTACAAAATTAGAAAAGAATGCAGATTACAAGGGCTGAGAATACAAAAAAATTATCAACACACTCTCAATTTCAGTAATTATTAGGACCAAGACAGATAAAATATTTCATTTAAAATATTAAAAGAAATGAATACTCTAAATGCAAAATGCCAAAAACAAGAATATATCTTTAATCTCTTGATTTTTAATAACATGTTCTACTAGTTTTCAAGCCAAATGTGGCAAAATTATGTGCACTCTACAAAGAACTGAACCAATGACTGTTATAGGCTTTGGAATCAAGAAAAGGAGTTTTCTTAGCATCTAATGCAAAACCAATGGAAACCAAAAGACATTCTTATACAACCTGATGAATTAAAAAATGTCCATTAAAATGACTTAAAAGTGTCATTTATTCGTGCAGGGGCTCTACCAAGAGTGAACCCACTACCATTTTATTGCCGAAATAGATTTTTAAATGCACTTGAAATAATTGTTTTCAACCCTATTTTTTCTGATAGAAGTCCAATTTCAGTAATAAAACATCAAAACTAGGGTAGGTGCTACTGATAATGCTATACTGATTTCTCAGTATTGAGCTAAGGTGCTCATAACAAAAATTTTTAATGATACAAGAGACAGATTTAATTTACAGCCATGGAATCGGAGTTGTTTTAAGCCCTTGCTGAGGGAATGAAATCGCGATTCGATCTATCGAATTCTTAGTTTCATGGTATTCCCTCATGAGTACATTAAAGGTAATAAGTTCACAGCATGAATTGAAAAAAAAGGATCATCAAATATGGCCTTAATTCCTCCACTTTAGGTATACCTATATAAAACACAGCTCATCAATGAATGGAATGCATATTACAGCCTAAAAGACATGCAAAAATAGGATTACTGATTATTAGCATTAAATTGGCACTTAAAACACTAAAAAATTACTTAAGATTTTCCCATGGTAATCATAAAATTGGTAACACTCTCAAATTATTAACTTTATTTTTCATAGAGATAATTGAACTGGTGCATCTTTAAAGTTATTATATTTCAACATATATTATTTTTTAGAGTGAGTTATCAATTATTGTCATGTTGAAAACAACATTAGCCAAATAAAACAATTATTTTATATATACATAACACATTGCTCAAAAAGCAATTTTCACAAAGATTTCATATCTTAATTTATGCAAATGTAGTGAACGCTACATTTCACAAGTACACCACCATCTCAATTGGAGTTTATTTGATAAGTAAACACTCATAAAATACTATGAAAATACAACCAACAACAGTAAAAACTTTTCAATTTAATCATCCTGTTTCCTCCATGTGGATGAGAACATGACAATTCAAAAACATCTAGAAAAATGCATGGGAGACATTCAAAATAAAGATATGAAATATTTCTATTCCTTTGAAATTTAAACTTCAATAGGATAATTTTAGCTCCCAAGGAGAGAGCCTCCACTTAACTCTTTAAAGGCAAGTGCTTTTCAGGCTCTTCTAAATTATTGTCTTCTTCACTTTTCGAAGGATGACAAATTGATGATAATTGAATGCTCTCCTATCTTAGGATTCAAAAGGTGGGCAAACAAAAAGCTATGTCTCTTTTACTGAAATCAATGATAGCACAGTCAAGCAACATTTTAAAATAGGGAAATTATGAGAAGAAGGACATTTTGCATTTCCTGTAGCCTTACAGATGACAGAGATAGTGCCTCTAATTTTACTTACTGATTTGACTTCTCTCAGCCTTGAAACTTCCAGACAATGCATGTGACTAAATTGTTTTCCAAAAGAAGGATTTACACAGAAACTGTTAGAATGGGATATTAAGGCACCCAGTGCACCATTTCATTTCGGAATGACATGATAGTGCCTAACAAAACCGCCTTAGATATTTTATCAAGTATTTGCATCAATCTAAACTTTCTGCATGATAAATGATCTCCTTTCATGAGATCTATGCAAATCAGTGAAATCAGTTCATTTTTATCTCAACCCAATTATAGTACTACACTGTTTCGTAGATGAGCCAGTGAATCATCCCAGGAATTGGGAACACTGAGTTAGAAAGAAAGAACACAACAAACTTTAAAAATGTGTTCTAAGAATATTACAAACAGGATAATTATATCACATTCATTATGAAATGAGACAGATAAGGACAATCTCAAATATCAATTATGGTGAAAACATTACTATTACTCTGAAAACATCAACAACCTATTGACTAACTTAACTGATCTGATAACTGAAAAGGACAGAGAACGTGGATGTAGTCACATATGATTATTAGACATGGATCTGCCATCTTTATAGAAACAACTCAGGAAAATGAGAAACTGGAAATGCTTGAATTATTCTCAATTGATTAAAATTAGTGCAGAATGCTATTTTAGTTGATTGAAACACTGATGGATGAATGATAAAATTAACAACAAGAAAAGTTACAATATTAGGAATCCAATTTTCAACAGTGTTATATTCAAATTTTTTCTGCATCTGATGAATATTATACAATACAAATTTTAAATTACTATTGGAGAATGGTAGTAGGTCTTTGTAAAAAAAATTGCTGCGATGATATGTACACACTCATGAAAATTTGAAACCCTTCTTGTATAGCTTCTGATCCATATTCTTAGCTACCCTTCAACAATTCTCCCAACCAAACTCAGAAAATATTTTGTATTTACATAGCACACTCACCCAATAATTCATGTCTAAAAATAAACAAAAAGGATGAGCAATCATTATTACTAAAGTATTGACTGAAATCAGTGACTAGAAACTACTTACTAGCATGTTGGGAAAGGCAAATACTAATTCATTCAAGATCACTGAATTCAGGAACCTTTTTAACCCATTTGCATCCTCTTTCTGAGATTTAAAGTGACCACAAACACCACTGAATTTTTAGGTATTTAATCACAAATGTAGTTTCTAAATTGATGAATAGAAAACTTGCCAATGAAGCCGTCTGATAGCAGCTGCAAATAGGTACAGGTAAATGATCAAAAAGTAAAAAAAAATGTAAGATGGCAGCAGCATCAACCTACAAGTAACACTATGCGTTATGCATACCAGTATGCTTGCGGTGATTGAGGCAAGGTCCAGTACACTTATGGATGCAAATGAGTTAAATGATATCGACTTCATTGTTTGTTCCAAATTACAGTCACCTCCTGTAAGATTCCTTCAAAACCAATGAAAAAATAAACATGTACAGTATTAACCTTAGGAGAGATATTACAAGGTTCAACGGTGAACAGTATTACCCAGAACATATCATTGCAATAAACAAATAAAATGTGATAATATCAGTACACTTTGAACTTTAAGTCAATAAATCAATTACAAACACCTCCCTTTTACTAACATAGAATGGAAAATCAACAAACGGCCAAATAATTGGACATTGAAGGTGTTATCTCCAGCTTCTTACATCTAAATTAACTTTCCTTATGGCTAAGTGTCATCATCTTCATCTTCTTCACCATCTGGAGGTCGAGTTGGACAGCAGAGGCCTTCAGAGCCATCCTCACGGATACAAAATAGCAATGTCTCAGCCATGGTGACACGATGTGGGCACACACCATGGAGTTCTCTCAGCTCCTCACGGGGGAACCATGCCGTTTCCTCATCTTCAACAATTACTACACCAAAAGCCCTATGAGAAAGACAAGGGTTAGTTCGTTATTAAAGGGAGGCGACCGACAGCTGAGGTCATTTGCACCATTTAGGATAGGTGGGTAATTGAGTAATCGTAGGAGTTTTCAGAGAAGGGTGGAGAGAAACCCGGCATTGGCATTAGCCTACTCTTAACAATAGGCACCAAGGGGACCATGGTTTAATGTCCCATCCGACGGATGGATTACTGAACCTGAAATGCCCTCTACTAAGCACTCAAGTAGGGACTGGTTAGCCACTGAAAAATCTGCCACTGCTGGGAATCAAACCTGAGCCCTTGGGATGGGAGGCTAGTACTCTACCCACCAAACCAACCTGATCCCAAAGGAAAGAGAATTTTAGGCTGAGGGGCAAATAGGAGATTTAACTTAAGCACAAAGAAAACACTGTACATGATTTTTTCATTCTTAACCCTCCAATTGCCATGCGCTAACTATCAGCTTTCGCTCCTTGGATCAAAAGTACCATGAGCTGATATATCAGCTCTTGGGTGGGCTGAAAATGATATATGTATAATAAAATAAAAATTATGCACTTGACTACAATTGCATTTTTAAAATATCAACAAAGAATTATCCTGCACATTACAGAAAATTTCAAAATAAAAATTTTCAGAGCATTTTCTTTCCTGAAGTATTATATTTTTGTTAAAATGCCTGTGGCACTTCATTCCATAGTATCTAAAATTTGGTGGCACTACGTTTTTTATTGCAATTTTTTGTCACATTTATGAAAATATTGGCAGAAAAAATCATATAATGATGCTGATATCAGGAAAAACCTGTCACACATCTATTCATTCAATCTTATCTTTTAATAAGTTTTTTTTGCTTACTTATTCATACTTAGCAAAGTATAATGCATTATAAAAATGACATTAGTCAGCAAATGTCATTTTTATAATGGCAAATGTTATCACTTTTGACATTTGCTGATATCGGTAGCCAATATCCGATTGAGCAATAAGTGATATGTGACGGTGTAAAAATCATATTGAGCCGATATCATGATGCTGCTTGGGTAGCTGCTGTTTCGTGGCAAATAACCAAAGGAAAGGGTATATTCTTCATTAATCTTAGGATTTTATTATCCAATTAGTGACTGTTTACTGTCATAAATCTTCATAAAAAAGCTGATGTCGTTGTGTAGCATGTGTACCATATAAAATGAAACTTAAGGCAGTTGGATTTCCACAAGGAAAAAATCCACCTTGACCAGGATCATCCGGATGGTGGATTTTTTCCTTGTGGAATTCCAATTACTGTGCATTTTCAGAGGGTGACTCCGCTCAGATATTCGTGGCTTGTTCGTAATTCTTGAATTGAAACTTAAAGTAATTGTAAAATCCAAATGGCCAAGATAATTTTAGGGCACCATAGTAAGTGGTCTTTCTTTTGATTATTGCAATAACATATGTATCAATAAAGGAGCACTGATGGAATGTGAGACTCTAATGCTGGATATGGACTAAGTTTTTTCCCCAAGTGAGAGAACCTCAAACAATAGTTTAAAAAAATTAAAATCCTTTTCCACCCAACAAGATTAACTGACATCTGATGGTAGTAGGTATGACTGTTACCAAATTGTTGCCCCCATGCATCTAAGACTTAACCCTTAGAATGTCAAGATTGGGTCAAAATGACCCATATTGGTCACTTTCATCTGAACTGACGCAATTTTGAATTTCTAGTATTTTTACCATTATGCCCATGCGTGAATTCTTTGTATTCTTTATAAATGTGTTCAGCATTCTTATGAAAAATAATTACATCCATACACACATTTTTTAATTTCATAAAGTGGAAAAAATAGAGCATGTGTCAATTTAGCTAATATTGGTGCCTCTTATTACTACTTATAAGTTCCATTTGCACTGCACTAATAAGTTGTTTACTGTGAAATGATGCCATAGCCATTTGCAAATTATCCATTCCTCACCATCCATAAATACCACAGTAGGGTGCCAATAGAAATCGAAGTAGCCCATGCGGAGTTCTACAGTAAGGCCACATATCACTGTATGGCACTGCATCATATAACAGTTCAAGGGTAATTGTGAGCATTGTGGAGAACAATTCAAAGCCAGCATTAGCCAATATTCAGTTTTCACGGGCAACATTCAAAGTGATATTTTTCAATCAAACTCAGATGTTTTGCTTGATTAAATGGTGACTTCGGCTGCAATGTAGAACCAGAAATGAGGATAGGATCGATTTTTTTATTTGTTTTGGATAATTTGTTCTGGATGCTTTGTGATGCTGTAAAATTCTATTGCTGCAGCTTTTAAGAGTATTATGGGCTTGTTGTCAACACTTATGAAACAAAAATATGAGAATCATAGAAAAACTGTGATCCTTTCTTTACGAGAATGCCCTCTACTAGGCATTCGTACAAGAGAAAAGTAGCACGAATCATAGTAGTTTCATATTCAGAGCTAATATGGGTATATTGTATCCATGGGTACATTCATAACAACGGTTTGAACTTCTGAAGGAAAATGATTATAATGGATACAATTCATTGTGTATCATGGGCCTAGTCTTCAGTGAAGCTTGGAAGAAACCTCTCCTACGCATAGAAGATGATTCAAGAGATTTTCAGAAGTAAAAGTGAACAACCCTGTGCAATTTAATTTGGGTGGAAAACATTGAAGGCCACAAAAATGAAGATTCAGTGAACTTAAATGAATAGATGAACAGTGATAAGAGTGAGCCGTAAAAGTGAGAGTAAGAGACATGTTTAAAGAGAGTTAGAGTGAGACAAACAGAGTGGTAATCCTGCCAATCTCAGCTACATACTCAATTATGCAAGTGATTTTCTGCAGTTTTTAGGCATTGAGCATTTATCCAAAGGAATTTTTCTCAACATTTTTCGCTCATTCCTACTTCCACTATAGTTCATAATATTATTCCCCTTTCCTAGACATTCTGATATGAAAGACACATTCCAATCAAGGCTTGTGAACTAGCTCGGGAAAACAACTGAGTTACTTGCTGATATGCACTATTGAAAAATTTTTACTGAGAAAAAAATCATCCATCATGGTCAAGTTCAATGATAATTTTTTTCTCTGTGGAAATCTTGCTGAGGTATATTCATAGTAACTGAATAGTACTTCAGTTCTTTTCCTCCTAAATCTTAATTTCCCCCTAGCTGAGATCCACTGAATTTGAGTGACCTTACTCTAAAACTGTAACTAAAACCAGGAAGAGCTGTTGCTTGGAGAGAAAATCTTAATAAGTTCATAAAATAAATTAAGCAAACAGACTATTGTTGAATAAATAGCAAAAGGGAATGTTTAATTAAATATAGAAATGAGAGAAATAATGGTATATCAGCATGTTCTCTCTACCCTCCCCTTCATCAGCCAAGATTTTGGAGAGTACATTTGTATTATAAAAATGGGCTAAAAACAAAATAAGTTCAAGGAGAGGTTCTAATGAATGTTATCATAGGAAGTTGCTAAAGGTCGTTATCAATTCACCTTGCTATTGCTACAACAGGAATCCAGAGAGCAGATGCTAGAATGAGAATAGCTATGAGGCACACAGCCCAGGTTGGCCACTCTCGAGTTTCTGTTTCCCCACGCCCAGCTACCCACGCTGGGTACCCACTGCCCTCTGTAGCAATTTCTGCAAAACTGGCCACCAAGATAGAGATCATAGCCAGGGGAGAGAGGTATTTCCAGCAAGCTTGCCAGTACAGTCCTGGCCTTCGTCCAGTCATGAGTTCTATGTCATCAGCAAACCTGAAAAAAAAGTGATTAAATTCATATAAATGCAGCTACATATGTTAAAAAAAATTGGAGGTACATTGCACCTTTGCCAATTGGGCCTTCAACTACTCTTCTAAAAAGGCTTCATGCATGTAAAAGCAGCGCTCCAAGTATGTAGAATTTTATATCCCATAATACCCAATGTTGCCAGAAATAGAATTTGATTTCACGATCTGGAAGATTTGTGGTCACTGGAATGCTGGCATCCCATCTCAAGGTACCGAGTTCGAATCTGAGAATTTTCAGAATTATTTTGGTCACTGCTTGAGTGATATGTAGAGTGCCCTTTGAATACGGCACTCTGTCCATTAAAGGGGACATTTGAACCCCTCGGTGCCTTTTGGTTCAGGTTGATGCCAACACAAGTATTCTCTCTACACGTCATTTGACTCCCAAAAATACTGTCTATATTCAACTACCATCTCTCCTAGAAAGCATAAACGAATCTCTTGTTTGCCTACCTGGATAATCGTAACATTAGAATCGTTTAGACTGTTGGGTTGAACTAAAACCAGGATTTCTTGCCTAACCTCTGAAAGGAGGTTATGAGAGTTATGGAGAGTTAGGCCATCCAATTTGGCCTTGGACAGTGAGGTCAAATGGAATAATTTGACTTCCAATCATTCATTTCAACCATTGAGCAAGTTTTAACGGCTAGGACCTACCGACCAAGGAATACAAATGTTATTTAAATAATATCCATGGTTAGGGTACGGTAGCGAGTCATCGTGAGGAAAATAAACGATCACATCCTTGTGGGTATACTACTCGGCTTTACGTTTATGCACATACGGTTGCATAACTCCGAGGATGCATTGTTACTGGTACATATTACAAATGATCTAGATGCTTTTTCGGTTAACTGTTTCTGCCCTTACAAAGAGAGGGTAGGGTATAGAATAAATTGAGTGTTCTAGAAATAAATTAATAAAGGGATTAATTGATATGTTTCGTGAGCCGGTGCTGAATATGGTTGGTAGGAAAGAAAGTTGATGTCAGAAATTATAAGATGGCAGAGGAAATGAATGGAACATACACTCAGGGACAGAGATGGGCAACTCGGTAAATTACCGTGGTAATTTTCGTAAATTACCGTGGTTTTTCGTAAATTACCGTGGTATTTTTCGTAAATTACCAACACCCCTGAAAATTACCGTAATAAACGGTAATTTTCAGAAAAGTTCTTTTTCAGAAAATTTCTTCCCCACGAAGAAACCATTGGAATGGGTGATATAAATTAAGTAGCTAAAACTATTTTGTTTACACTGTGTCCGTGTTTAATTCAGAGTAAAATGACAAATGCACATTGCGCAGAGACATGTCTTTGGAAAGAAAATTTCTCATGGTGTGACAAAAGAGAGGCAAATTGTGTGTTGCTGCCAGCTTTGTTATAATTTTTTTAATGAGTTATATTAGATAAACATCGTGATATATTTGATACAAGCATTGGCATTTATATATCAATGCTATTTGATTTCGTTTTGAGTCCTCTGATAAGGATTTTCAGCTCAAAACTTAAAATTACCTGAAAATTACCATAATTTACCACGGTAATTTACCTCAATTGAAAATTACGGTAATTCACCCATCTCTACTCAGGGACAATGCAATTCTGAAGGACATAATGAGGGTACAATGTTTGATAAGTGATAACAAGGAAGAAAAGTAAATGTAATTTTGTTGGTAGGAAGAGGGGTAGGAAACATGTCGATTTGAGAATAGGTATAGTGTTGGGAAGGTGTGGATGGAGAAGGAAGTAAGGGTGAGAGTGTTTTGAAGGACGTGATTGAGGGGAGAATATTGGGTAAGCAGGGAAGAGGGAGGAGAAGAATTGATAGAATGATTGGAGATAGGAAGCATTTGGGGTTGAAGAGGACATCCTGTGAAATGTAGGGATCATGGAAAGAATTAAATACCCATTTAGACTTACATTTACCATTAGAAAATTAATTACATAATATTATTTTTGTGTAGACATGCAGCTGATAGATGAATGAAATGCGAAGTTTACTAGGGATGCTCCATCGAAATTCACCCTAACCAGCAGAAAACTATCTATCAATCACTGAATATTTTTGAAACATTTTTTCTAAGGTTTCAGATAAAAAGAGGTGTCACTCAAAGGGTTAACCATATTTAGTGCAACCTTCATTCAATACACTTTCCCACAAATACTTTAATGCTAGCATCTTGCAAACCTTGGAAAATCATGGGAAATACAATGCTGGTCCTATCTCATCAATGCAGGGGTCCACACTAGATTAGGGGGATTAGTTAGGATTTACCACGAATGATTAGTACCATCTGCATGAAGGAATTTCACTCTTCACCTTGGTATAATTTTTATCTTCTTTCATGACTTTCTTCAGGGGGATTGTTTCATTTCCTTCCTCTTTCACTTACACATTTGTTTCACTATAAATGCAAGATTTAACATTCAGTTGCTTTTTGATACCCTTTCCCTTCACTTAAATTGATGTCTTCAAAGTTGTCAAAAAAAACTTACTTTCCTGCTCAAACATTCTAAGTTTGTCTAATTTTCTACCCAGTTAACAATTTCAATCCTTTCTGAAATGTACACATAACAGGATATATGCATCCTATCTGTTCCATCTCCTCTTCCTAAAACACAAGGGCCTAGAGGTTTACAAAACTCTGCTACTCTAAATGTCTTTGCCAGTACTTGCTTTATGGCACTACGTAAGATCACTTACCACCCACAGCATATATACATACCTAATTCTTTTACTTGTACGACTCTAATAATCCTTCATCCTACTCAGAGATGATACAATATTTTTGGTAAAGTGAAGTTATTTCAAAATCACTAATTTCAGCATTTGTCCTACACACTCCACAACATACTGATGGTATGTTTACTCTGTACACATGCTAATCTCATTTTCAAAGACTTGCAAAGATTTAAAAAACATCAGATCCACAAATAAAAACTATTGGGTACTACTGATTTCATGCAAAAAGTTTATGCTCTGAGTCAAGTTCTGTCGGGGATGTCAGTTGGGTGATACAGCACCCTTTCACAACTTAGTTACACATACAGAGGTATAAATCTGCACCGACAAACAAGACAAACATTAAATAAATAATGGCATTATCCTGCATTTAAATATATTTAGGCCTTTAAGCTACCAAGTATAAGAATACAAAAAGCACATCATGAACTCAAAGAATATTTTGCCATTTCACTGTGAGTGAATCACCTACCTCTTCAGTCCATAAACATATGACACCCCAATACACTCAAAGAAGGCAATTATTAATAATGGAAAGTTGCCACTGAAGTCGTCAAATAGAACGAACACATAATTCCCTGCACCATGAGCGAATGCCATGGAAATTAAGCAGCATAGCAAGCAGAGGCCACCTGAAAGTGGAATAGTAATCATGCATTAAAAATTTAGCAGTGGAAATAATATTTGGAACTTCCAACTGAATACAATTAGAATATGACATCTAAGGGTGCACATCTTTCAGTTGATAACAATTATTTAAAAGGATTTTGGTAAATGGAAACTATACATATTGGGATCATCCTGACATTTTTTCATCAATGTTTCATCAAACTATAGTCTATCCACTGGAATAAACCAATAATTTCATAAGATTCATGACCAGTTAGGAATTACTAGAATATGAACTAAATCTGGTTGAAATTATTAATATATTATCCTTCATAAGTTTCAGGGTCAGTTGGGAGCTTTTGATGGAAATGGGTTAGTCAGCTTATTTTCAAATATGCTGGAGATTTTCAACCATATTTTAAAATCTTCTAATACATTTTTATACTCTGTTATCATTCGGCATTAATAATAGAAAAAGGAGGTAAATTTTTTATCATTGGAATACAATGATTTAAATAAGCTCATAGGATGACCTAAAGGAATAAAATTAGTTATGAAACATTTTTAATCTTAAAGAGAATTACATACTCTATTGACAAGAACCATCAAAGTTTTGAATCTACTTCTCCCAAAGAACTTGCAGCACAACAAATAATTTCCGGAAGAAACAATAGTGAGGGACCTACTTTAGGGAAGCATAGGGATAAATATTTTACAAAAATTTATATTATTTGGATGAAATTTTACTTGAAAAAGTATAGCAAGAAGTTGAAATTAGAATATTTGACAAATCTCAAAATGAAAACTAAGCATACTTCTCTTTCTTGAGATTATTCTTTCACTAATACATAGAAAACATGCAATTAGAGCAAAATATTATTAGTTCTCCCCCTGTTTCCGATGCTCTTTACCCTTTCGCGCTGAATGCCGTGCCTGTGCGGCAAAGATATTCTTCCCTTAAACAACGAATGCCTCATATGTGCGGCGTGAATTTTCGTACCTTAACCAACGAATGCCGCTCCTATGCGGCACAGGTCAGAAGAAAGTGACCGTGGTGGAAACAATAGACCCACGTACACGGTCGCCCCTCGATATCCGGCTTAGCGCGAGCCCAGGCCCTTCCTCGGTCGCTCAGGTTGACTCCTTCCTATCCTCTCCACGCGGTCAACTACTGTTATTTGCAGTGTTTTTTCCAAAAAAATATTTGTTGCTTACTTTAGAAATGCAATGTTAGAAATGAATGCATCTTTTTTTGCTTACCACATGAAAATTTCAAACGAAATTCTAACGTTGATATCAACGTTAGAATTTCGTTATATATATATATTTCGTCAAAATATAGAACAGCAATCGAAGACGGCATTAACGTACGCATTTGGAAAATTTTGTGGTTAATCCTTCAATATGAACGTTAGAACTTCGTCTAAAATTTCTGCACGCTCATAAAAACACAATAAATTCATTTTATATGTAAAAAAATCGATGCGAACAAAAAATATTTGTTTATATTAAACATTGCAATTTCAGTCAGTTGACCATGGACTCGCGCTATGAAGGAGTCTTTTAATCCTTCGAGGGTCTGGGACAGCGGCCGAGTAAAGGGATCGGTGACCCGCTGAGTTGGGTCGAAAAATGGTTAGGGAGGGAACCTCTGCCTTCCGTCGGTGCAAGGAAGCTTCGTACAGGGGAGTGAACAAAATTTTCAAGAGACTCGTAACGAAGAAGAATTTCCCTCCTCGAGGCTTCGGCGCGAAAGGGTTAAATAAGATTCCGAGAAGCCAGTATAGTGGACAAACATATATTTAGGTACTCTTACTCCTCTGTCATAATCAACACTGATGATGGCTCATCTCTTGCAAAGCCCTAACTCCTACTAACTCTTCAAATGTTGGTTCAATATCAAGCAGTTACCTGTGAGGATTTCCTTTCTAAGATTTGGGAACAATTTCATATCCACAAGGGAAGTCACAACTCCCTCCAAGGTACCAAACTGGGAATCAATTCCAAGAGTGAAGAGCATGAGGAAGAAGAGGACGGACCAGAACTGCGCTCCTGGAAATTGGTTGATGGCTTCAGTAAAGATGATAAATGCCAATCCAGTGCCAGCTGCAGACTATGAAAACAAACAAAGCCCCCATTAATGTGGTATAGGTTAAAAGATCATATGAATAAAAAGTTATGACAAATTGGTGACCAAACATGCAGATAACAATGTGCAGTTTGTTGAGCACGGTCAGGTGGTTGTGTTTACTGTATAAGTTTCCAGTCTAGGAAGAAATTCAGGTCATAATCTCATATGATATGTTTCAGGAGAGATATTACATTAAAGGTTGTTAGAATATATAATTATGTATTAGTATATTCTAACAACCTTGGTTATATGCCAAATATTCTAACTGTTCAGAAGTTGGGTACCTATTTAACAGCAGAAAAGCCATTCAGAGTATTAATTTATTTCTACATCATCTCCACAATAATTTGATAGGTACTTATTGCTATTTAATTCCCATTCAATATTATCTCATAGCTTTAATTTTCAGATAGCATGATCCATGACAAAAAGCATATCTTCCACTTTCAAATTGAAACATCAAATTTGATGTATTGGTTTATGGAAATAAAGTCAAATTATGCTTTCAGACTGGAGTTCATATGTCTTAAAATGTAACAATTTAAGTGGCATAATTTTAAACAAAAATCTTCACAATGAAACTTACACTGTTCTTCAAAAAAACAATGCTTGAATCATATCCTGAACTATATTTTATTATTTTTTTATGTAAGTATTCAAATTTATTTGGATGCTTTAGGGAATGCAATTATTGATAGGATTTTGGTATCCCATTCAGCACTCGCAATACATTTAATACTATCGAATGCTATCTTCTTACAGTAAAAAAAAGATGAGAACATTTTATATTTCATTGGTTCCTTCTGTTTCCAATAGATCAAAAGTCCAAATGAATCATTCAATAGAAATTATGTCCATACATGCGGTCAATCATGTGACAAATGATTCACCCATAATAACTCTTTGATAACATGGAGTTCATTTTTAAAGGTAGAGTGGTAATTACTTCCTTAGAATTTTGGTGAAAACCACAATACAAATAAAATGTAAGATATGGTTTTCATCAGTTGAAAAATTGGTTTGATGCTACTAGCCTCTCAATGTTTAGTTTTAGCAGCAAATAGTCATTATTCTCCAACAGGGACTATTATGGGCATCATTACAAACACCTATTTCTCCTTCAAGAATAGACTAGGACATTATTTAAATACATATTTCATTTTTTCTTCTCAAGGCTTTTGCCACTAAAGAAATAACCAATGTAGGAAAAAAAGCTGTCTTAAGTCCTATTTTTGTGGCTAAAATTTCTTATAGGCTTATAATGCACAGGTTGGATCAATTTGATGAGTTATAAATGCATTATTTTTTTCTTATGGCTACTTATGTGAGTGAAGGCACAGATTTAGGAGAAAAGATCTCACTATACCGTTCATGCCAACACATGTACTGAAATTTCACATTGGTTGAGAAGTTCCTTTGAATGGGTGATGACATATCTTTGGAGCATGTGGTGTAGTTCAGCAGTCCATAAACTCACTTCTATATTTTACATGCCTATTACTTTGTGCATTGCATGAATGAATGATGTGAACTCCGACGATGGTGTTAAAAATAGTGCAATAACAATGTAATAATGGGTATTTCTACAGAAAATTTTTAAGACAGGCAAGTCCAATAATAAAAACCATTAAGCAACATGGCCAATGATAAAATTTTACTTATTTTATTACGTACTTTACTGTTGAGGCACAAAGTCTAATATCAATTCAATACTATTTGAAATTTTAGGTTCCACTTCCTACTTTTTCATGACTTAGGTATAAGTTAGTCAAAATTATTTATTTTCACTCACATCTAAATTTCCATTAAATATTAACTAAACTTTTTCTTGAGAAGACTATTTGAATTTCCATCATATTATCAACTAATTGAGTGCTAGTGATTCACTATTTTTGCAGTGCTATTAATTTCAAAGATGACTGGTTCTTGAGAGATACATGCAAAATTGCTGCAAAATACAAGATTTTTGAGAAATGCAAATAATGAAAGTGAAAGAAATCCAAAAGGCATGCAATTACTAGAAATAGATGAACTAATGTTAACAGGCTTGGAAATCCTCTGGTGTTATTCAACTCCACAAAGAGAAAACTTCAGTTTTTGTGCATTTTTCATTTTGTGAATGCATGCCATCCATCACTCTACCACTTGCACATGCTGATGTTAAAATGGATGTGTGCATATATTTCATTGATTTGATTCAATGTGCAATATTTCATATTCCTGTCATCTTATGTGCTCCATTTTGCTTTTATGTGCAACTTTGGTTTTGGTTAGTGCATAAGTGCATATTTAGCCTTGGTTTGCATTCTCAGGCATACTAGAGTTTTCTCTGTTCACTGTAACATACATTTGGATGCTTATAATATTTCTCACGGTGAGAAGAAATTTTGAAGACTCTCTGAGCAGTAAAGAAGCTGTTCAATATCTCAGTTCAAATTGCCCATATCACGAACAATTCCTGTCAAATGAATTCAAGTCACATAAAAATATAGAGTAAAACTCTCATAATAACTTCATCTGCTGATAGTTTACAGTATGTATGTAATTATAAAATTTGATTTCATTATTTTCAATGTGATGACACAAAAGCAGAGGTGGATCTTTTGAAAGCACTGATACAAAACATCTCAATTGGCCACACATTCTTCAAATAAAGGATTTTGTGAAGCCTATAGGCTTAGTGCATTGACAATAACAATTATATGTTAAGAATCCAGCAAGGAAAACTATATGAACAGGTAGCAAGGTACCACATAAGAAAAAAAGCAAATTTGTCATTATACATCCAGGTGAATTTTTAAAACTTCAGAAGCATATGATCCATGTCACACATTCAAAATATTAATATAACAATATCAGAAATAAAGAAAATAGTTGAATGATAAAAAAATAATTGGAGGCATATTTAAAAAATAGCCTGAGTGCTGAACACTGACATTCCAATGAAGCAAAACCATCTGATTAAATTCCATTAAAAAAATTGACTTAGTCAAATTGTGGTGCAAAGTATAATTGAAAATGATGCATCAAAATTGGTTAATGAATATGAATGAAGATTACAATAATTATTGAGAAGATGACAGCTACTAATACTCAGTATAAATCAATATGATTCTTTCCAAGTATTTACATTCCTTATATAGTTCATTTAAGTGAAACTAAAATATTGAATTAAGAATCTTAACCTTTCTCTTCAAAGGTTATTAAAATGTCTCTCAATTTTAGCATCAATGATATACCGAAAAAATGAAGGCAGCATGCCAATGAATACCAGTTAAATAGGCATGACTGTGTAGATTTAAAAAGAGGCAACTGAGAGAAGCTCTATTAACATTTTTTGTTGTAAGCATTAAAATTAATGCAGATGCTCTGTTTAAGTCATGAAACTGGTAAAAGGAGAACTGAAAAAATAATGCAAACACATTTATGCATAAAATGCACCATGCATATATATTTACATATTATTTTTAGTTTTCGCTTTGACAATGGATATGACTCATATATACACGTAACTTATCAAGTGAAAAACAATTCCCATTCATTTCCCAATAAAAATGTTTTCATCCTTATGTTATCAAGATTTCGTGAATACTCTGAGATAATTAAATCTCAGGAAACTTTTGAAGTACATTCATGAAACTAATTAGTGACCTGCACTATATCCAGCAATGATATGAAGGTACCTACCAATTTTCCAAATATACCTAATAATCATAATTTTAAATGAAACAAAACAGAGCAATCTCATTCCCAGAAATACGTCTTATAAATGTTCACTTTTTTTCTTTTCCTATTCCATTTCAAAACACTCACATTATCCAGTTCCTTTTCTAGGTCACATTCTGGAAGATTTGGTAAGTCTGGCACCTCAGTTGATTGGAGGAAAGCAGTTGAAAACGTAGGAGTAGTGTTTGATGGCCCCCATGCAAGCACGGGAGACTGAGAGGAAGAAACACTCGCAAGGGAGGCATAGTAGGACGATAGCGTGGCATTTCTATCCTCTAGGCACTTGTCATATGTCATATGTGCCTTAAACCCTGTAAAATGTAGAAAGACTAGGGTAAAGAAAGTTCCAATTTTGAAAAATGATATAAATTACTCCTATAAAGAATTACAGACTCAACCAATGAAAACTAAAGAAGTATTCTGCTCTGTAAAAAGTCACCCAGCCATTGAAAAAAGTCAATGTGAATCAAAGTGATCATGGTCTGACTTAATGGCAGTTCGTTTTATAAAATATAACCAGATAACATCAGTATCAATACTATTTGGACAATAGTCTGACAACTGCCAAATACAATCAATTCCTAACAGCTCACAGTAAAGAACCTGAAAATTTTAAAATTCAAAAGCAATATATTTTAATCAGGTTTCTGCATTCAATATCCTCAAATGAATTGCACAAAATGACAATTTAAATTATTATTTTTCTGTGTGGAAAAAGTTAGCTCTTTTGGATATGCTTCCACAAACTCCTGATAAAAAAAAGAGCCGGCTTTTGGAGATTGAAATCCAATGGTCATCACTCTTTGATTTCGTAATTCAGTTAATAATCATTCTATTAATACATTTATACAAATACACCTCAAAATCCAATTACAGAGTACAATGCGACTCACTTGGAATGAATGAGTTAAAGCCTAAGTTGTACTGTTGGTACCATAAAAATGCCAGGGTCACTGATGAGCAGTAGAATTACTTGACATTCATCAGATTGAAAATTGTAATTTTAACTGCACTTTGAAAATTACAGAAAGCATTTGATTTTGTGGAAAAGGGAGTAGAGGAGTTTAAATTACCAACATCCAATTTTTCCTGAGAAAATTTCACACAACTCTGATTTATTAACTAATCACTATACATAATATATTATTTTTGCTGTATAGGGCATACCATTCGGGATTTCATCAAGCAAAGCAATTCAGTGACAAAAGAGCATTTTATGAATCTTGGCTCATACTTAAAAAAAAACATTAGTACATAAGAAATATATTTTATATATAATGGAAGAAGTCTCTAAAAATATACTAAATTTGTTAATGGATTACTGTGTTTCAAAGCATTGCATTTCTAAGGATGCAAACAAATATAAAGAAAGAATATATCAGAATTCTACTGATAAGGATAGGTTATTATGGAAAACTTCTACTCCCTTTTGCCACTTTTGAACTAAGTATGTAAATACATATGATCAAGGCAGGAGAATGTACAAAAAATAGCATAGAGGAAAAATATCATATATTACCAATAACTGAGAATACCACAATGCCTGCAAACATGGAGGTGAAGCAGTTGGTAAAGGACACCATTATAGCATCCCTAAAGCAATCATTGTTGACTGGGTTGTAAGAGGAAAAGGCTATGAGACCACCAAAAGCAAGACCAAGGGAGAAGAAAATTTGTGTCCCAGCTTCAAGCCATACAACTGGATCTGTCAACGTGTACCACTGAAAATATTCATACAGATCAATGATTTATAAGCAAATAAAATGAAATAGTTCAAACATGAGTAAGTTTCTCTTAGTTATAGAGGTAAATTATAAACAAATATTACTCATTCCATGCCAAATTTCTAGAAAAATTCAAGATGCATTTGAGTGAAAGTGGATTCGGTGGAATAATTTATAAGAATTAAGGCTGAATATTAAAAAAATGATTTATTTGATTGAGCAATATAAATATTTATATCCATTTGATGGGATATGTGTCTAAATAAGGAATTAAGAATGTGAAATTCACATTCAAATTCACCTGAAACAAAATAAAAATAGCAAATGAAAAGAAAATTTGAAACAACTCTCTGGTAGCATTATGAGAATGCCATATTAACGAACATGCAGATTTTGGAGAAATAGCCACAATCATAAACATCCCCATTCTTCCTGGGAGGAAGGGATGAAATGTGTCAGAATTTAGTTCCTTGGCAAACATGAACCAATTTAATTTGACTGCAACAGTATCTTTGATAAAAATAAAAGTAATGAATGTTTTCATGCAAAACATTTAGCAAAATTATTGCACTTTATTGATGTGCCCACCTTTGGTGTGAATAAGTGCCGCAGGCCATCAGACATTCCTTTTAAAGTAACACCACGGAAGAAAAAGATAATCAGCACCAGGTATGGGAAGGTGGCAGTCACATACACCACCTGGGGATGAAATAAGGGTAAATCATGATCACAGCTGAATACAAATTTCTTTCAAACTAGTTACAATGAGTTTGTTAGTGTCTTTCATTTTTTCATTTCATCAAAGCATATCTAATTCTATTTAAGGAACAGGTAAAAATATTCAAATATATTTCCAATCATTCAAAAAAACAAATGAATTTTGAGACAAGAATTAGAGAAATGGAATAAAATGCATATGAAGAGACAGTTAGAGAAGGCAATAAAATCTCTTAATGCTGGTAACAAGTCAAATTTATCCATCAGCAATAACTTTCCAGTGCCAGAATGCGTGTGAAGAGTTTCCTGCAGTACAATGAAAGGATAATAATGGTGAAGATTGAAACCAAACCTGTAGATACCATAGTGGTGCAGGTTTACATGCCTACGACGAACTATGAAGATGAAGAAGTGGAAGATGTCTACAAAGATATCACAGAAGTTATAAAACAGGTAAGAGGAGAAGAAAATCTAATTATTTATGGAGACTGGAACGCTATTGTCAGCAAAGGTCAAGATGGAAGAATAACTAGAAAATATGGATTGGGAAACCGAAACGAAAGAGGAGAAAGACTGATGGAGTTCTGCAGACAACATAAGTTAGTGGTCGCCAACACATTGTTTAAAAATCACAACCGAAGAAGATACACATGGAAAATGCCAGGAGACAGAAGATTTCAAATAGACTACATTTTAGTGAAGCAGAGATTTAGAAACCAAGTGAAGGACTGCAAAAGCTACCCTTGAGCACATATCAACAGTGACCATAATTTAGTGATGATGAAATGCCATCTAAAATTCAAGAAATTGAAGAAAACAAAGAAAAATATATGGCAAGTAGAAAAACTAAAGGAGGCCCAACATCAGCTGACATCTCAAAAATCAGTGGGAAACAACATAGGAGAGAACCTGAATGAGAAATCAGTGGAATAGAGTTGGGAAAACATTAAATGTGGACTAAAGGAAGCCGCAAAAGAAGTTTTTGGAAGAAGAAAAGTTGCCAAGAAGAAGCCATGGAAAACATCACAGAGGAAGTCTCAGTACTGATTGAGGATAGAAGAAAGTACAAGAATGCGAAAACTGAAGAAGGGCTGTTTGCTACAAAAGAATAAGGAACGAAATAAGTTGTAAAGCAAGGAAAGCTAAAGAGATGTGGATCAAGAATCTATGCGAAAATGTGCAAAGCAACCTTGCACTTGGAAAGGTGGAAGATGCCTACAGCATAGTGAGGAACCACTTCAAGATGCAACGCAATAAAGGAAGAATGGAGAAATTTTGACTTAAAACGAGGACAAAGTGAAGAGATGGAAAGAATATCTGGAAGAGTTATACAATCGAAAAAATCTCAGCACAAAAGCTATTGGAGAGGAAAGCGAAGTGGAAAAGAATGATATGGGAGCATCAATACTAACATTGGAATTCAACGCTGCAGTAAGGGATGTCCCTACCTAAGGTACCTTTGGATGAATAAGGCTGCTGTTCCTGTTTTAATTAGTTCCTGCAGAACTAATTAAAAATGCAGGAGAGAAGACATCAACTCATCTTACAAAACCATCTGCGACATGTCCTCAACAGGAGAAATTCCAAGGGACTTCGAGAAAAACATTATCATTCCTATTCCCAAGAAGAAGAGAGTGGAGAAATGCGAAAATTTTTGGACTATGAGCCTGACGACATATGCATCGAATATACTGACCAGGATCATCTACAGAAGAATAGAACGAAAAGCAGAGGAGTTTCTGGATGAAGATCAATTCGGATTCAGGAAAAGTAAGGGTACAAGGGAAGCAATATTGGCCCTTAGGCTGCTTATAGAGAAGAGAATGGAGAAGAACAAGCTGACGTTCATTGCATTTGTGGATTTAGAGAAAGCTTTTGACAACGTGGATTGGGATCCAATGCTTGGAATTCTGAAGGGAATTGGAGTGTCCTACAATGACCAAAGAATAATACACAGTCCGTACAACAACCAAGTAGCTGTGATCAAATCTGGACCCAGCTCTGAAGAAGCAAGAATAAGGAAAGGAGTGAGACAAGGCAATGCACTGTCTCCCGTAATTTGTAATGTTTACATTGAGAGAGCCATCAATGAAATCAAAGAGAAGTCTTCTAAAGTGACTATCCATGGAGATAAAATAAGCATGCTGCGATTCGCTGATGACATAGCACTCATAGCAGAGACAGAGAGGGATCTGAACAAGATTCTAGTAGCCATGGAAAGGACAATGGCCAGATATCAGCTGAAGATAAATAAGAAGAAGACAAAGATATTGGTGTGCAACATAAAGAAGAGGCCAAAACCAATGTCAAACTAGGAAAACAAAAACTTGAAGGGGTGAAAGAGTTCTGTTACCTAGGAAGCCGAGTAACCAACGATGGACGAAGCAAGAAAGAAATAGATAGTAGAATAGCCCAGTCAAAGAGGGCTTTCTACCAAAATAAGAATCTCTTAAACCTGGAAATACAAGCATAGAAGTAAGGAAACAGTTCATCAGAACATACATATGGAGCATGTTTCTTTATGGCAGTGAGGCATGGACGATGACAGCAGAGGAGAAGAAAAAGGTAGAAGCATTCGAAATGTGGTGCTACAGAATGATGAAGATTAAATGAATCGACCCAGTAAGTAACGAGGAAGTCCTAAGAAGAGTGGGAGAAAAGAGAAGTCTTCTGAAAACCCTAAAAAGAAGAAGGGACAACTTGATCGGCCATATCTTGAGGCACGATGGCTCGATGAAGACTATCGTCGAGGGAAAAGTGAACAGGAAGATTGGAAAAGGCAGGCCTCATACGAGATACAAGGAACAGATTGTGAAGGATGTAAAAGAGAAGAATTACATCACAATGAAAAGGTTGGCCATTAGAAGTATCGAGTGGAAAGCTGTGTCAAACCAATCCTAGGATTGTTGAACAATGATGATGATGATGAATAGCTTTCCCTATACCATTTCATTTCTATGAGCTACAAATGTGAAAGAAAAAGATGGAGCTTCACAACAGAAATGATTCATGGCAGTTTATTCACAGCAAGAAATTTTTTCAGGAAGATGAAAAAATGGTATACATTTTTTCATGATAAATTTTATCCTTAGAGGTGTCAATTTGATTGTTATGATGAACACATCAAAAATGGCTCAGGGTGAGGACAATAGGGTCGTTTACCATATTTTTTTAATTGCCGAATCTGATAGAGTTTGTAAAATAAAAAGACACATATTTTTCCGTTTTTTGATCCTTCAATTATTTCTCGAGTTATACGCAGTGAAAAATGGATGTTTTTAACCCTTTCGGAAAAGTGGGTGCGGTACTACCTCTGACATATATCAACTTCGTCCAATCACCACTGAGCCTGCGAAGCTACTTCGCCGTATCACAATGGGGGGGACACAGCTGACTATGCCAACGGGAGCGGTTACGACAGGAGCTGTGGGAGCGGACCTTCCGAGAACCCCCCTCCACTCCCTTCCCTTCCCCTAAAAGCAGTCAAGGACGGGAGGAAAATGACGTCAATGATATCAAAGCAGCTTTTTTGGTGGGCGTCACCTATTGCTTATTTTAATTTTTGATTTATGAGTGAATGTTTATGGTTAGAAGATTAATTTTTTCACTAAAATGCGTTTTTATTTTCCATCTAACGATTTCATGTACAAAATTGTGATTTTGGTTCCGAGTAAACCCCCATTGCAAGTGTCTCGTTTCAGAGGAGGAAATGGTAGCTACTGTCCTGGTAATGAATTAATGGAGATAAAAGTCTAAGAAGAGAGGTATCTAATACTAATTATGAACCATTTAGTGCACATTTAAAGTGTGAGGACAGGGATATTGCAAAGAGGATTTACTGTTAGAAATGTGAGAGATGGATGAATTTTCAACAAAATATCAATTAATTTTGCACTTAAATTACATATCTATGCATTGAATGTTAATGGAGATCACATTATGTATAAGTTCAAATAGATAGTTTTCTGAATTCTCGGTAAACATTCCCCATTTTCACCAGTTTGTTTAAGGAATTCTGTGTTACATTGAAATGATACAGTTAACCAAAGAAAGGTAAAGCAAAAAGGAATGCAAATTTTTTCTCGTTCATTCTGGAACTTTGTCACATATGAATGGTGGTATAAATAAATATCAATAAATTTCTTCGTAAATAGTTAATAAATTGAAATTAAATTGATAAGGCAATGGCTAGGTGATTGCTTGATGAACGAATAGTATAGACAAGGCAAGGCGACCAATATATCAGACTATATGTGCCTTCATGGATAGTTAGGTCGGGGTGAATAGGCATGGATTTAAAGAGAATGGAGAAAGGGCAGAGATAAATCCCACATCAATGATACCCAAGTCTTAAAGCGGTCCACTGTTGGATAGAGAGCTGGAATAATGTATACCTAACACAACACTCAAGCAGGTGTTAGTATTCAATGAAAATTGCTCTGTCACTGACAAGTTTCGAATTCAGGCCTGCGGGATAAGAAGCCCGAGTACTCCATCCATCACAGCAACCAAATCTCCGGTTTGATTGAAAATAAAGGATTCGACTATGACAAAACCACGCTTCATTAGTGAGGGTGCAAGGAAGCGGTTCTCAATGCATATGCGATAATGAAGTACTCCACTTATTAGTGAGTTAACCCTGAATTAAAAAAAGAAGAGAAAAAATTGGAGCGCATCTGGTTGGTGGGGGTAATGGAAAGGAAAACAGGAATTTCGAGGTTTCTAAAGCGGGTTTCACGAGGAAACACGGGCGCTGAAGTTTGTAGTTTCACCGTCCATGAGGATAACATGGCATTAACGACGTAAGAGGAATCATGTCGGAGGAGCGGAATAAATTTTTTCACGGGAGCGTGGAAACCATGCCGAATCAGCGGAATGAAGCGGATGTGGAGGGGAAGACTGCGGGGCGAGAGAAATGGGACGGATTGACGCGGGAGAAAATAGAGAACGCAAAGCGCTGAGAGAATCACCTTGAAAATAACCGCGACGTCCCTTTCGTATGTTCTAGTGAAGAAGACATGATATGCGGATGTGGAGGGGAAGACTGCGGGGCGAGAGAAATGGGACGGATTGACGCGGGAGAAAATAGAGAACGCAAAGCGCTGAGAGAATCACCTTGAAAATAACCGCGACGTCCCTTTCGTATGTTCTAGTGAAGAAGACATGATATGTATTTTTGTTCCCAGGAACACCACGCATCCGTATACTACCTTCCAGATGAAATTTTATGATTCGCCCAACGATTTCATCTATGAGTGAACGACAGATGTAAAGAAACTTTTCGGGTGCTACCGCGTACTCATGTTAGCCTGACGTTTCGCGACCCCTGCTGGTCGCTTCTTCTGAGGGAATGGTAATGCATGCCGGTGTGGGTTGGTATATATACACTTCAGGTCGGTGGGTTGGGTGTGGTAGGGAGAGGAGGAGAGGGGGGAGAAGTTGAGGTAGAAAGTTTATTTAGTACGGGCATTCACGTGTGACTCATTTGAAGGCCACCATCTCTATTGAAGTTGGCTTCTGTTTTCTTATCTCGATGGCCTCTCGATAAAGACGAGGTTTGAATTTGTTGACCCCGGCAAGAACTTTAGTTTTTTCGAAGTAAATTTGATTGTGGCGGGATTCGAATAGCACGGCACTAACCCTAGCAGTCGGACGGGTCAACGGCGAGGAGCGCCAAGGCCAGCGGCCGGTATAAATACGACGGCTGAACAGCGGGCCAGGGCAGTCACCAGCCGCAAGATTAGCAGGCACCACTCTGTAATCGTGTTAAACTGTAATCGTGTTAAATTGTAATCGTGCTGTAATAAACGGCATCCCGGATAAATCGGCGAGTTTCATTCACCAACCAGCACATTGATGACCAAGGGCCGCGTGATCTGCCACCGCCGACTTCGAAGGCTGTCCGAATCGAGTGGCCCGCTGATGCTCTTCTACTCTCGTTATAATGCTCCGTCCAGTTTCCCCAATGTACTTCTTTCCGCACGTTGTGTAGGGAATCTCGTAAACTCCTTCTATTTGCAGGGGCGTTCTAACGTTAACGTTTCTCAGTAATTATTTAACTTGTAGGTTAGATTTGAAGATGGTCTTGATTTTATATTTTTTTAAGAATATTTCCTGTCTTATCAGTCGTGCCTTTTATGTACGGTAGACTGGCTTTATTCTTGATCGTGATGTCGTCAGGTTGCGAGGTGACTGTTTCCTGCGGGTGCCGATTGCCCTTGTCATTTTTTCTTCTAAAAGCTCGGGAGATAGCTCCGTCGTTGTACCCATTCTGGCGTAAAATGGTTTCTAGTTTTTGTTTTTCAGCTGGATAGTTCACCTTGTCACTGATCCGCATTGACCATTGGAATAGACTGGTCATGACACTATTTATTTGGGCCGGATGGTGGTGTGATGTAGCGTGGAGGTAACGGTGGGTCGAAGTCGGCTTCCTATATATTGTATGCCCTAGAGTTCCATCGTCCTTCTTTTGGATTAAAACATCAAGAAAGGGTAGTTTCCCTTCTTTCCCAATCTCCATTGTCCACTTAATACTCTGGTTCGTGCCGTTTAAGTGATTAAAAATTCTTCGAGCTTCTTACATCCATGCGTCCAGATGATAAAAGTGTCGTCAATATACATCAGTCATATCTTCGGTTTTTTCTCCGCGGTTACGCGGTAACATCCGAAAAGTTACTTTAATCATCACTATGAACCACGAAAGCCTCAACGAAGAGTTAAGATGTAAAGAATTAAAGTCGACGATCCGAAATCAACTAGCAATAGGAAAAAATCAATCGTCAAGCATGCGAGGATTTCTTTGTAGAAAGAACGTTATAAATTAATGAGAACATGATTGAAAACTCTTTTCTATAGACAAAAATAGTGAAAATCTGGAATAATGCTAAAATATGTGATGTTTGGATTGAACAGGCGGGAATTAACCGTAAAATTGGTTATGACAATGATAAAAAATCGTTGATGGGTTTACTTTGTGGAAGTTCATCACAATAAAAATAAATCTCTCCTTGAAAATGACGTAAAAACGTCGAAATCGGTTGAGGTAGCAATAAATAGCATGGAAAATAAAATGTTTCTCTCTGCTATTGCGCCAATGATATCGCAACGCTGAAGAGTTAGTTATGTAACGGTTAGATAGGTTTTAATGGAATTATCCTTCTCTTCTACACTTTCCTTCATTTAATTTTTTCTCAAAAGCCCCCTTCTCTACAATATTTCTCTCTTACCGTAACAATCACAGAGTTGCAATCGGGTATGAGAGTACACGAAGATAGCGTCCGTTAAGATCACATTTTTATCCGTTCACACTTCCTGGGTATGTATGACATTCAGCGGAACTTTCTAGATATTACAACCGGGTGACCAAGTTCTCTGATATTTTCAAGCAGTAACAATGGGCAGTAGACATGCGTAAAATCATGGCGCAAGCGGGTGGTAAGAAATGAGAAATCTGCTCGAATGACCTACCTTTCCTGAAGACGCGATTCCCTTGATCATGCACATGTACACCAGCATCCAGGCCACGATTAAAGCGATCGCGATCTTCCAGTTGAATACCTCTGGCGCGTTTATGTCTTCCGAAATCATTAGCGTCGTGCGGTACCAGAAGTATTGGGTGGGACTGCTCCTCTGCAAAAGAAGACATGAAAGAGAGATGATTACTGCGCTGAAGGAAGGAGTAAGAATAGATATGAAGGAAGGAAACTGCACAGTATTGAATATTGGAATTAATAACATCGATACTTGTTTGGATAATAATGCAGCGCGGAGGTGATACAAATGCCAGTTTATAAATTTCACACACTGATATATATAAACACATTCATACAAATTATAACCCCGAGAAAACTTTTTATAGCTTTCAAATTCCTAGGCATAAGACGAGATGAAATGATCAAAAATATTGGAAATTATTTAAGGAAAGGCAAGAAATTCTTTCCATACAATTTAACCGTCATAGCGTTGTGTGGTGGCATTTCTGAGTGGTTTTTTGAATCGCTCGCACGAGGAAAAATTACCATACAGGTCCGTTTATTAGTGCTTACATGATGATTTCAATGTGTTCTAACTAATGCATACTACAGTATTATTCACCACATCCATCACATAATCACTATGGGAAATGAAATTATTGATTATTTTTCCATTTAATGTCTTACCTGGCATCTTGCTGTGATAGTTCCTTGAAGCTAAGATATCCATTCTTCCTTCTGATTTAATTGTTATAAATAAAATAAAATACTTATCCATTCCCACATAATTCCCCTCACTTCAGTGTAACAGCACTCATACTTTTACACAGTGTTTTTAATGCACTAATCGTTTCCACTCGCATAGTCATATAGAACACCACTAGGTTTTTCGCGTCATATACTCGTTCCCTTCCCCTAGGTTTTCTCCGTCATCTGCCTGATCTCTTTTGTTTCTATAATGTCACCCATTCAACTTCTCTTCCCATCCATCAAACTCCGCTGCCTTAACTCGCCCATTTCTCTTGCACCTTCTTCCCTATATATGAATTCATATTTCCCTTGACAACACCTGTCTTGTGCGTGAGGATGACGCTGTGAGTTGAAGCGCGTAGTGCATCAACAGCTCAGGGGAAAAGTGTGAGTATTGTATGGTTGAGAATATGTTCCTTCCACCACATCAAGCCTAAATCTGTCCATCTGATTGTTCTCTCCTCTCAAAGACGTATGAATCCACAATACAGGCAAGCGGAGAGGGTACGGGTAACAAACCAAACAGGGTACGGGTTTTAGTATTGATTCCCGATTCTCCTAGCAAATTCGACCAAGGTATTTTCAACTGTCTCGACCATAAGGATAGCTAAATACCAGAAAATCAAAATTTCTCTTTGCCGAACTTCAGAGCTGTAATAAACGGGGGCAAATGAGAGTCAGAAAGAAGTCATAGGGGGCAGAAAGATAACAGGCGTTACTGTCGGCTTTCGCTGGAGTCACTGAGCTGTTAGAAATTCCAAGTTTACTTTTTTCTTCTCTATCCAACCTTGGCGGTTTCTCAAGGTGACAATTAAGCAAAGAAGCACTGAAACTGAAGATCAGTCAGCCTTCTACTTCTCTCTTGAGCTTTGATGGAGTCACAAAATGAGTAACCTTTCTTTCCCTTTTTCGTTTTACCATTCATGCTTCGCCTTGCCATTCCTATCGCTTCGCCCTCAACTCCCATAGCCCAATTTTACCCACATCTATTTTTTTGGCACAATTAACATCATAAACATCATTAACATCAAGGGAATACGTAACACTTCTTTTGAATTAACACTTTATTTGCTTGGCTTATGTATACACATAATCCATTCAGATCTTTGGATTATCCCACAATCTACCTTTCCAACCCACGATTTACCTTTTCTTCAGCTTTAAGCTCTCAGCCTCTCCTCTTTCTATATTTCCCACATCCTTAGAATGTCATCATCAACCATATTTATCGATTCAGATCTCGTCTTCCTCTCCTCCTAGTTTCTTCTATCTCTTAAAAATCAATACATTAAAATCCCTTGATCCACGCTAATCCTGTTTCCATCAAGGTCGGGCTTTGGATTAATACAGCGCAACCTTACTGAATAATTTGTCACACGCCTTCTGTTTACATTAAAATCTCTGCTTTTATACTTAAGGCCTTTCATTTTGTAAGCTACTGCACGATCAGCAATTCCTTTCCCAATTTTCCTACGGATGAAGTTACTTTAATCGAATATGCTATCGATGTACAGTAACCATTGTAATGAAAAATCCGTAAATCCGAAATAATTCAGGTGGTTTCCGCCGTTGCGAATCCTGGATTTTTATAAATAAATATTTTCATGCAAACATACTTGAAGCAACCGAGCACTTCCTTCACATGACCTTAATTTTTTATCATTCAGAATGATATAGAAGAATTCAAGATCGGCCGTTAGAAGATTTAAGATTTGCAGAAGAAATTGGTCTTTATGTTATGCTGAAGGACAACGTACTTACAATTACCGTTGGGAGAATGAATCAGACATACCTACTGCCCATTCGTGAGGTGCATGACATTTCAGAGGCATTAAAAAAAAAAATCGCACAACTCAAGATTATTCGATCAGCTCGTTCTGAAAGGCACAACGCAGTAGGCAAAATGTTCATCAGACATTATGATATCATAAAATATCCGGTGGCGGAACAATCATTAAGAACAGAACACAAGGAACGGCTACGTGCAGCGTAATCTTTGTGATGCTGCGATGATGGCGAGTTAATTCCTGTAGCTAATCAAACTTCTTCCTCAACTTCCTCCTCTCACGTCTCCGCTCTCTCTCTTAATCTCTTAATATTCCTATCTACAGGGTAAGAAGGGAGATTACCAGGGTATCAATCAGTCACTTGAAAGCACTTCTCCGTACGGGAAGTGGATGGATTGAGGATAATACTCACCACACACTCAGGCTCCGGAACGTAAGAACCGTTTTCGTAATATTTGTTGGGACACTCAGCCCAGGGAAGTTGTGCCTGAAAACTCTGGAACGAAATAGATGGAGTACTTCAATGAAATTTACATGAAAAAACTTTTCTCGTATAAAGCTAGGCTCATACTGGTGTAGGAGATATTACGAGATTACTACATGACATTAAAGAAAAGAAAAAAAAAACTCAAGATGCAGTAAGGATTAAAAGCAATACATCCAAGGCTGAGCAATTTTCAAACGATCATAAACTAATATATAATTATATGATAACGATACTCATTTTATCTACATCGCATACTTCCCATACCAATCTACGATTTAAAAAATCAAGGTGCTAAAAGCATATGAACGGATATTATCAACAAACAAGGGGAAGATTACATATATTCAGTTAACGAGGAGAGGATAAGGGAAAATGGAGATCAATACACCGTGAATAATAGTGAAAGGTTCAACCTTAATGTAAATACCGTGCACGAGTTGCGAGAAATATGAATTATGATTATATCCACTCAAAACGTGCTTTGGATTCATACAAATTCTGGTTTTAATACTATATGGCGCAGTAATAATAATGCCTCATGAGTTTATATGTATCAGGGCCGAACCAGTGCGAGGAGAAAGTCAACACTCGCGACAGGACAGATGAGGTGACAAGGCAAGTGTCGTCAGAAACCCAGAGCGCATGGGAAAAGAAATTGATTGAACCTGTGCTTATATTCTTAATTGTGCATAAAAATCTTGGATAAGAGGTGTCCAAAACTAAAGTGATAATAAAAAAATTGAATGAAGTACGCATGGAGAGATAAGGGTGCGTTAAAGATGATAATAACGGAGTATTGAAGAATGCTAGGAGTCGAAGCAGAGGGATTTAATATTTGAAATATGAATTAGTTGGGGAGGAATTTAAGAGACTAACGCGGTGGGTGATACTGGCCAGGGTTCATACACGAATCTTGTAGGCAGAATGGGAAAATGGTGAATAATTCCCGGAATGGACAATTTTGAAAGATTCTAAATAATGCTGGTTGTCGGAATTCCAATTATATGAAAATAGTTCGGATAAAAGGGCTAAACTTCTTCATTTAACGGAACCATACGAGTTATTTGAATTCCCAATCCTTCTACAAAATATACTGACTGATGTGGGAACGGAGCGTTAAGAAGTCGATATGGGAAACTAAAAAATTATCATAATAATATGTTCCAAACATTAAATGCACAGTTCGTAGCCGCAAAACTGGGTCGTGAAAATGTAATGAATGGAAAAAATAATAAATAAAGGAGTGCTAAAGATAATTCCTGCAAAGAATGCTTTTTTAGCTACGGATAATATCGCAGTCATAATTGATGATATCCATAGGTTAATAACATTAACAGAATTTTTAAATGAATTGATTTATGATTTTTTCAATATATTCAGCATTTATTCAAAGATTATTGGCATATTGGCTTTCAGAAACGGCCGAATTTGAAGAACCGCATGGAAAGGGAATAACTAATATTCAGAAACATGCACAGCTTAAGTTCTGACAATCAAGAAAACAATTTTTAAAGCAACGACTAAATACAAATCATAGTTTCTCCTTGAGCAAATTCTTTTAATAGAGATTTTTGAAAATAAAAACAGCTATAAAAATCCATGGAGCTTGATGAGTCTGAGTTCCGTTAACTTTTAATGCATCTCTCACTCAAGCAATCTCAAGCAGTAAACTTTTTCTGAAGAGATGGGCAAAAACTGACCACATTTTAGCACAAAACGGTGAGGATCACGTCGATTTGAGGTTACTTATATACCTGGACGAAGTAGAATAGGCACCAGGCGATGATAGTGTTGTAGTAGAGAGCCACATTAAAGGACACGACCGCACTGCTGATTCCAATCCCACCCAAGTACGGCGACATCTGGTTCCAAACACCAATGGCTCCTTTCCGAAGGCGCTGGCCGATAGCCAACTCAAGGTAGAATATGGGTATGCCCTCGATGGCCAACATCACGAAGTAAGGAATGAGGAATGCACCTGCGGGGTAAAGTCATAAGATTTTAAAATGATAAAGACATTTTTTCTAAGATTACACGATATATGTAGGAGTCCATTGTTCTACATGTATCTATCCACACGCATCATTGGCTTTTGCTCCCATTTCATGTACATATGTAAGGGATGTATAAGGGATACTCTTTTTAATGTGTGAACGTTAAATGTACATAGATCTCATACTGGAATGATAATTGGTCAAATACTGCCGAGGAAAGATTTAAAATTTTGAGAACTATATCCGAAGAACTTTGAAGAATCAGCATGAATTATTTTAAGGGTTAAACTACTGTTTTAGAATCGATCAATTTAAGACCATAAAAATATAATTTTAAGAAAGCGTTATGCAATCGAAATGTGGAGCAAAATGTAATGTGCTAAAATCTACATATTGTTAGTGTTCAACCAGTTAGGTTGAACGTCTCTTCTTTGCATTTCTTTCACTACTGCGCTCCTTCTCTACAATATTTCACTCTAAAAGTCAGCGTTTTTATAGACGATATAAATCAATTCCTTGATATAAAAATTTATAATCCATGTTGCTAGTTATATCCAATAGGGACAGCATGTACGATATTGAAGAAATGAACGAAAATTTATGGCAAAGAATCAAGGAAAATAATAATAAAACACTTAAATGTTCAACAAACGCTGTATAATATAACTTAATCACACTCAAGGCTCCTCTCTAACTATTCAATTCCCAAATTTTAGATATTATCGCATTGATAAAATAACACGAACTGGGAATAAGTTAGAATTTGAAACGCGCATAGAGCAGGTGTGGAATCACGGATGTATCTTTCGCGTTATCGCAATCTTTATCGTTAACGCTTACCCCTAGAGTAGCGCAGGGTTAACAATGACCGTTATAAAATTCGCTCCGCTGATTGTGATAAGCGATTTGAAGTGCTGCGCGAAAAATGAAGAACGGAGATCACGTTCTCTCTGAAATAAGTTAAATCAAAAAATGACGATAACGCTAGCGCGCGCCTTATGAAGATCCATGATCGAGGCCCAGGTGCGCGATGTAACGATAGGATGATAGGGAAAATAATTTGACATTGATACAATCTTCTACCAAAATGTTTTACAAAATTAAGCAGAAAATTAACTCATAGCCTTATTTTTCAAACAAGTGGGTAAAATCATCAATGTGAACCACCTTTTACACTGGAATAATTGAAAACTGTTATTTCAGCTGGCCAGACCAAAACATTACTAATTTCAATTCACCTACACCAAAATATTTCACATTTACTACCAATGGAAATAAAAAAAATAATACAACAAATTTCTGCTGACACTGAGTTAATTGTTACTAACATGCGGTTACAGGTCTGAACGTGAAAGCAATTAGAAAATTGACAAGTAAGTGAAATTACGTGATTTCCGCACAAATAAGTTGCTGAAAATATTAAGCAAATTTCCATCAGGAGCAAAGAGTTCCTGTAGACTTATCAAAATCCCATTATGTCTTGTTAATCAGTGTCATCCAAAGATACGCGATAGGAAATGAGTTACCAGCAACCGTGCTCTACTGATGTCGACCCTAACGTTGCAACTCGAAATCACTTCGCACCGAGAGCTGCGATTTAAGGGAACCATTATTGACGTTCCGTGTCAAAAGAAAAACTGAAGTCTTTGAGGCAATAAAAGGCTCAGGACGGGAGGCTTTCACGTCGGAGGATTCGTCAACATTAAGTCATCAAGCACATGCATACCCCTGAAGAGGGTGGCACCTGTCACATCCTTGAGACCAAAATACCGAGCACACTGATGAGGAATAGGTACTGTGGAGCACTAGTTTTAAAGTGGAACAGTGTACGTTTGAAAAGCGTTTTCACAAAAGTTTTCAGGGAACCTTTAAGGCGAAATACACTGTAAAGGCAACAGTTGGATCCGGACGAACACGTCAGGATTATAATACTGCCACTATTTCTCATATGACTGAAATTACTTGATGTATTTTGCTACAAAATATTCAATAGATAATTTACGATTTAAAATTCGAGTGGAGTTCATCATAATTGTATAATCTTCATGATCTTGTCTAGGCCATCTTAAAAGGAGAAAAAACACCTTTAATGCATATCTTAAAGCAGTGCATAGCTTCTTAAGTGAAGAGCAAACATTCTCCATTAATAAATTATACTGAGTGAAGGAAGTGGCGAAAAATATTGATGATATAATAAATTGGAATTAGGCCTTAATAATGGTCAAGCGGGAAATAAAGTCAGAGAAAAACTTGAGTATCATGAAAACTACGTGTGGAACGAAATTTTGCGAAATATACCAAAAAACACAGTTGCAGAAAAATTATGCCACCTTCATTGCAAATCAAGTGAAGGCGGGAGCATAGAGCAGGGATACTGAACTCATAAGGCGAACAACTTCAAGTAGAGTTGAATCATGGAGAAAGAGGTAAAAAGAATCAGTATAGCATCAGCAACCTCTCTGGCGATCTAGAAATAATCTAGACCCTAGGGCTGGTGGGTACCGAGCAACCTTGGCTGTGGGGTCTCGGACAGTTATGACTTGCAAGCCCAGAGAAAATTGTCATTTCAGGGCTGAATCATAAAATCAGTTCTAGCCATACATATTATTTTATAATTTATTTTTAAAATGAAGGAACAGGAAGGATAGATATTACCGTAATATTTATTACAATCATAAGAAGAATAAATATTACCGTAATATTTATTCTCCTTGTGACCAGGGGTCCTCCTAAATGTGTGGCCCTAAGCAGAAGCCCCACTTGCATAGCACAAAGGGCGATGCTGAACTAGGCAACGAAAAATTCAAGCATACAATGGATTTTATTCCACCATATAATTCAAGTGTTCTGTTGCTGCGTACGCTTGGATAGATGCCCGGAAAAATATTGAACGACGAGACTTCGTCAAAAATTCACCAGCTTATATTATTTCACCCTTCAGCTCGGTATACTTACTACCCCATTTCATTACGCTCTTTCCCTTTTTCCCGCTTACTCAACATTTTCCTTTCTCGAAAAAGGCCTTCAACATTCTATTGCCTCTCAATTCCTCCTTCATCCACCAATATCACCGCCATTGAATTTCATCCAATAACTTCCTTTCTCCCTCTATCACGCCAAAACACTCCTGTCATCTCTCTTTCCGTCCATATCTTCTCCATCATGGACCTGGCCAAGCGGAACGCACAATGTAATATTTTCCGAATAACCGTCATTTTACATCGATTTGCTCCGCGGGCACTGTTCTAATGTTAAGCCAAGCATTACGGTTACTGGTGGTTATTCAGGGGAGGCAACCGACAGAGCTAAGGTCATTCGCACTATTTAGGATTGATGAGTATTTGGGCATAAGCTTGAGTTTTTCAGGGAACGGAGTAAGGGCGGAAAGAAGCCCGGCGTCGGCACAAGCCTGCTGTTAATGAAAGGCACCGAAGGGTGTAAGGTTGAAAGTCCTACCCGTCGGACGCAGTACTGATCTTGAAGTACTATCCACGCAGCACTAAAAAGGGAATTGTACACCAATAAAAAGCCTCTGCCACTGCCAGGATTTGAACTTGGGTCCTTGGAGTGGGAAGCCAGTACTAAAGCTATTTCAACACCCAGATCCCAGCTAAGCATAACACTGCATACACAACCGAGGATAAGGGAAAGAAGAATAACATTTCTCAGCCCTTGGCGGTCGGAGTCATTTTTTTCCACGATCGTCGCAGATTGGGTGAGTATTCCGTGGGAGTTGCGGGATTTTCACTCACACGGCCTTTACTGAGTGATCTAGGCAGCTGGATGGACGAGTGCGCTTGAAGAGAGCGACCACGGATCGAGGACAAAAACCGCCGAAATGCACCCGTCATGAAGGGCGTTTCGTGCAGCGAAACAGTGCCCGATCAGAAAGCTCTTTAAGAGTTGGAAGTGACTACGCATTCGGACGTCCGCTGATCAGTCTGGCTAGCCTGGGGCCTGCGAACACATTTTTTAGAGCCGAAATGAGTTCAGCAAATGCGTTCTCAAATGACTCCACCACGAAAAGTTAAGTAATGAAGAGAATGTATGCATACTGAGTTACGACAGTGGATCTCATGGATTATAGATAGCACTGAAAATCTTCCTGTGTCCGAGTGTCCCAAGAAAACGCTCCAATTTTCCATCACGGTTACAAATGATATTGATTTTGTAGTCTATTGAGCGGAGAGCCTATCTATCTTGTGACCATTAAGGCTTTTTTAGCTCAACACATAACTATTGAAACACTAAGTAATATTCTCTGCGACTCACAGGTGATGAAATTTCATATAACTGCAAAGTAATCTAGTGAAATCCTCTCACCGAGGGAGAGGGGGGGCCGGGTTCGAATCCCGGCAGTGAAAGACTTTTTCACTGCCGGGAGTGTTTTCACAGACAAGAGTGTTTTCAGGAGAACATTCGAGTGCAGTAATCTGTCCATCGGATGCCGTTAAGCAGTGGTCCTCTGGGCGCCTTTTCGTTAACAGCAGGCTAATGACAACGCCAGGTTTCTCTCCACCCTTTCTCCTTACCATGCTCTTCCGCATCCCATCCTTGTGCCTTTCCTCCCGGTCTGAAGCGCCTTTAAGTTCAGGTACAGACTTGAAAACCATAGATAGAGAGCGTTCTTTTGTGATTTAATATTCTTTAAAATTCCAACTGTGTAGGTGCGTGATATCACGTAGCATATTTAATTCATTCAGTTTCAATGACACCTTCGAAAAGTACTTTAGAAATGCTTTATTTGGCCTTACGAGGCCGATAATTATCGTGTCTGAAAATTTCCTAATTAATAAATGATAAGTAAATATGTACAGATGCATATATTTCTAAACGCAAGAAGCACTTGTAAAGGCTGCATTCTAAATGCCAATGATGCTAGTATTATATCGCCCAATAAATGGTGGTGTAACACAGCAGTGAAAAAAATAAGATGTGTATGTCACGATTAGGACATCCGAGAAATTATAAGCGTAGTGATTAGCTAATTAAGCTTCACCAGAAATACTCCTCCGCTAATTCTGAAAAACTTTCAGTAGCGATTTAAAATTAAACTTTCATGTAAAGCACAGCCGAGCGATCAAAAGACAATATAAGGAAATGCATCAGAGCTTCATATATAATTATCTTCGAAACTCATCATATTTTTCACACTTCAATCTAACGCGCAAGATGAGACATCATGATAGAATGATAAAATATTTAAGGACTACCTAACACACCGAAAAAGTTCCCAGGTCACTTAGGTTCCAAACTCCTCCCTAAGTTTTTTCGACAAGGACGAAACCACTACGCAAAATACGTTCTTTTGAAACTAGTCTCAAGTCACAGTAGTTAAGAAATACCAAAAATGAGAGAGATCCTTTTAATATTGCAAGTTTTGCTCGCTTTATTGTTCCAGAGAGTCTAGAAATTTCAACATTCCATACTTTTCAAGGCAATATTGGCTATGGATAGAAAGTTCAAGAAAACATAAAACACTTGTTTCCAACAGTTCTGAAATTAATATTTCTGGTCTGAATATTCTGAAACAAACAGTTCTGAAATTTAATTTGGGTACGTTGACGAAAAGCAAGAAAGCTAGAAAATGAAAAAAAAAAAGTTTCACGTCGAAAGTGCATTAGCCAAAGGAGCAGTTATTATCATTCAAATGGCGAATATATGATTTCACATCACAATTGGTTTTTAAAAATTGATCTATACACAGAACAACTATACTTTCATCATGCATGTTGATATTCGGGCTCTAACTACAAGGCATCTCAGACAAAACACAAGTTTCAACAGCACCTCCCAAAAGCAGTGGTTCCCAACCGGCAGGCCACGGAACTTCAGGGTGCAGGGAAAACAGGACGGGGTGCCGCGAGATTATTGTGGTAAAACAAAAATATTTAGCAGGGCCACCTTCTGAAATGGTTACTCTCACGCCCGACAGATGGTGAAAGAAATCAAAGCACTTCTTCAAACATAAGGACTAATTACTGTAATCGCCGATTATCCTTGGTAATTAAGAGGAAATCCGAATCGCATTAATAAAAAAATCTAAGAAGGGTGCTCCAAGATTATAACCTGTCTATGGGTGCCGCCAAAATAAAAGGTTGGGAATCACTGCCCTAAATAGTATTAAGAAATGCGATTGATACAGGAGATATATCATTTTCCAATACCAGGTTCAACGGAAGAACATAAAAATATAAAAAATCTTACTTATCTCCTCGAATTTGGAGGATTCCGGCAATACTGAGTGGTATTTGAACATATTTAACAAAATTGCAATTTACCACAGCTTAAAAAAAACAATGTATTACGAACCAGGTTTCAGTGATGAATTCACTGCATCATCTTCAGGTGCCACCTGAAGATGATGCAGTGTCATTGAAACCTAGGTCGCAATATTTTTTTTTTAAACTATGGTACCTTGCAATTATGTTTCCTCGTGTTTGGTAAATACTTCTCTCTTCGTTTACTGAGATGTAATAAAGAATAATTAGTTTAATTACCATTGTAAGTGAGCGCAATTCCATCAACTGAGGCTATAAAACAAAAAGAAAATATAACTATCGAGTTTCCTTTTACAATTAAAATTTAAATAGTTGAAAAACTATTCTTCAAAATTTTAATTTTTTTGTACGTCTATTCACTTTTGCGAGAACTCGGCCCTTCTCGGCCTCTGGACTTGAGAGAACTATAATTTACCCTCAGTTATTTTCAAAGAGTACTGGTTTGAAATAGAACGAAACAATAGCTTAAGTTGTTTGCGTATTTTTAAACAGGTTGGTTGTACGGAACTGGAAAGGTTTATGGAGCACAGAATCACTGCGTGAATAGTCAAGAAACACTCCGGATGAAAATATAATGCTCATTTATTTGAAAAAAATTGATGAAAGTGCCTCAGTGGGGCGGCATATCTCTTCTACCTTGAAAAGCTCTGGTACTCCAACGAGGGGTGGGGATTAGGTTGGTGTGATGACTGACTTAATGTCCTCCAAATTGAAAGCCAGAATCAATAGCCACGAAGTCCGGGTCGAATCAATTCCACCTGGATTCGAATCTAAGCCGTGGCAAAGATTTTGTCGTGGGACCCCAGTCCCTACTTGAGAACTGTGGGGACAACAGTTCGAGTTCAGTTCTCCGTCCGTCGGTTTGGACGTTGATCCGTGGACCCCTTGACGCTTTTCGGTAAGAGCAGACTAATGCCAACGTTGTGTTTCTCTTCACCCTTTCTTCACTCACAAACACTACCATCCATAACTAACTACCCCCGACAATCTTTTATGGCGAAAATAATCTTAGCTCGCCTCCCTAAATAACTCCTACCTCTATAAAGGAGAGGATATAAGACTGACGAGTCATGATCGCAAGTCATCAACCCTAGGATTAGTTTCACGCAACTCTCTACTCAATTCTCTTATAACATTTTCATAGTCTTTTTTAACATCCTTCTCTATTTGCTCCATTAATTTCATACCAGGCCTTCTTTCCTATCCTTTCCACTCACTTACCCCTCGAAAACTATTTTCGGCAGACTGAAGATGTCTCAATATGTGGCCGATTATATTGTCCCGTCTCCTCTTTACAGTTTTCATTAACCTCCTCTTCTCTCCCACCTTTTTAGGATTTCTTAGTTTGCCACTCGTTCTCTCATTTTATCTTCATCGTTGTTCCATAACACCACATCTAAAAGCTTCCAGTCTTGCCTTCTTTGCAGCTGTCATCGTCCATGGCTCAATCTCCTAAAGAAGCATGCTCTAAATGTAGGATCTATTGAAGTGTTTCCTTACTTCCAAGCTTGTATATCCGCTGTGAGAAGATTTTTCTTCAGGTAGATTTCCCTCTTCGTCTGGGCTATTTCTTTCTTGCTTCACCCATCACTGGTTACTCAGATTCCCATTATTCTTTCACCTCTTCAAGCTTTTGTCTCCCGAGTTTAAAATTTTTCTTGGTCTATTCCCTCAAATAATAAACTAGGGAAACTAAGGAAAAACTAAGGCTTTAATAATTGGTATCCAATGTCAAGGGCCCAGGTGCAATTTCTGGGAGAAGAGAAAATTTGTGAGAGAAACTAGGACCCCTAATGCGTGCCGAGCAGTAGGCTCTTCAAGCATAATACTCTATTTTGAATGGGACATGGGGGCCTCTCGTTAAGAATCTTAAATGGTGGCCCAGAACGCATCCCCTTGTACCTAAAGAGGATAGCCCACGGCATGGTTTTCCCCTTATGACTTGAACCACTGGAAGGGCAACATCTGTAGAGTTTGAATAACAAGCACCTTCAAGTGGCTGAGAACAATGAAGAATGAACAATGAAAGGAGAGAACAATGAAGGCTTGAATGGGCAAGAGATGGGAGAGACAGCGCCGAGAGAAATGAAAAGTTTCAAGTTACCTGTGAAAAAGTTGCGGTGAGGCTCATAATTACTATGGGAAATAGCTCTTAGGGTGCTAAATAAGACTCATTAATGGGTCTTGAGGGGTAAAGATTCAAGGTGGAGATTCTCTTCAACACATGACCTCTACAAATGTGTCTCGGCTTATCAAATTAACGATATGAGGGACTCTCAACTCCCAGTTTGCAAGGAATTGGTGTTACTGTTAACCTTGTACTACGCATACAAATGTAGCGACATATCAATTGCTCTTTAGTAATCCCTAGTATATAAAGAATAGCTAAATACACTAAAATATACTCACAAACACGTCAAATGAACGATGAAGACAATGAAGATGCTTCAGTTCAGCTAGGAATGAGCGAAACAACAGATACGTTAGCTGTGATGACAAGATAATTTATTTTTTATTGCTATGATTTTTCAATAAAATTACTTGTTAGAAAATTATTTATGCCTGATACTCCTAAGATTAGCTTTTGGGTTCAGCTTAAATGAGTACTCGTGTAGCTAAAATAGTTAGAGAGATTGTGATGCTCTAAAGTTATAAAAAGGGCTGTTAATTTTATGGAATATCTATACGTATCTTTCAAAAAAAGAAACAAAGTCGGCCTATCTATAAGTGAAATCCCAAGATATGTATTCGTCCCCTGGCATTTTCACTTAATACCTTTGTTCAGTAAATTATTCATAAAGCAAATTATTTAGATTCGACATTGAAGACATGAGAATCCGTGAAACTGAAAATAAAAAAACAAAAACATTGAATTGAATTGGATTTATGGAAAAATCAGAAAGATTGCATGTCTTAATTTCTCAGAAAAATCCGTCATTTCAATAGATATTTTCAGCATTCATAAGTAAATTATTTTGATCTGAAAATCGAAAGAATTTTTCCGGAATCATACTGAAATTCGTATCAATAAAAGTGCAAAACTTAAAGATACGCAAGTCCTAGAAAAATTCATTAATTTTATAAATGTTTCGCTTCGCTTTAATAATAAGCGGATTATTTTATTTGTAAACTGAATCGAGTCAGGCGATACTTTTTGAAAAAGTCGCATACTGACAGAAAAACTTAAACAATGTATTTGTCACACACTTTATTGAATTACCAAACCATACCGGTTTCGACACTCTTGTGTCATTATCAAGGCACTCTGGGTGCATACATAATACATCGTTTAAGTTTCTCTGTCAGTATCCCAATTATTCGCTCTCGAATAATACTGGGATAGGTACACGAAAAACTGAAAAGAAATCAGATTATCATTACTTCATGTTTATATCCAATTTATATTTTTCCATTCTCTAGGATTTTCGGAGTTTTTTCTTCAAAAAAAAAAGATCATGATCTCACCTCCGCCGTTCTTTTGAGCAAGGTAAGGAAACCTCCAGACGTTCCCGAGGCCGACGGCGTATCCGACCGTCGCCAGGAGAAAGGTGAGCTTGCTGTCCCACGACTCCCGCTGCTCGCCCCCGCTGGCCCCGATGCCCCCTCCGCTCGCCAGGCCCACGGCCACGCCCCCAGGCACGACCGGCTCCGCCACCGCCGCCGCCACCTTGCTCTTCGCCTCCGCCGCGCCATCTGCCGCCTGCAACCGACACGGGAGACAACCCTTTGAGACAAACGATGCGGAGGGCGCGAGATATTATGCAACCCGTACACTTATTGGGGGGGAGAGAGACAGGGAAAAGATCCTTTTGCGCGACCGAACACCACCATGCCCTCGCATCATGCGAACAAACCCTGTATTTTATCAGTCAACCTCTATTTTTTTTTGCTGTAAAATCCAATCAGACGTTTTCGTGGTGATTGAATTACTATATAATGTTTCACAAAGGCTAATTTTTAATCGACCGCTTTCAAAACATTCACATCGCAAGATTACTCAACAAAATAAATTTTTCAGCTCTCCCAAACATTAAGGTGGGCACGCTGATATTGCATTCTGCAATACTGTTTAAAAACCTTGGAATTACTTTAACTAATAACCTCTCGTGGAATCCTCACATACATGAAGTCTCCAATAGAGTGAACAAAACATTATATCAATTGAAATTGCGTAAATCTCTTCTCACAATTTTTACTCGTAAAATGCTTGCTTTAACTCTCATAATCCCTACTTTTCATTATCCACTTTAGTACATAATGACCTTCCCTCATAATTATAAAATAAGTTTCAGCGGCTATTAAATTCCTATGTGAGATTTATTCTTGACCTCAAAGATGAACATATCTCTCACCACTTCCGCAACCTGTCGTGGCTTTAGATATCTTCTAGGAGGAAATATTTACTGCCTCTTTTCTTTATGCTCTTTTTCACAATAAAAACCCCGACTACTTATATTCTATATTTAAACCTAGCGCAGTCTCTGTTTTTAGACCCTCTAGGATTGAACCTTTTTACCTGATGCGCCCAATACCTCGCACTAATGCGTATCTTAAATCAATTCTCATATCTGGCACAAACCTTTGGACTTCGTTGCCTTTGTCCATGAAAAACTCTGCCTCTCTACCAATTTTAAAGGGATAACTATTTTGTAATTGTTACAATGAAGACTTATAAATGTAATATCACTATTGTATTAATTGGTACAATTTTATAGTATTATTATAGTTCAGTATTCTGATAACTATTATTATAGTTTTGCCTTATTAATTGATGACTTGTTTGCCAGCTGGTCTTTTTATCTATTTTATTGCAAACTTGTATCTATGTCTTCTGAATTACACTTTTGGGGAAACCCAGTGCATGAAATAAATAAATGAAATCAATCAAATGTCATCAAGGGTGTAGTCAGAAGAATGGGGCGGGCTGCCTTCAATACTGCACTAAGAAAATAGATTATGAGGGTTCATGAGTAGAATCAGTAGTTAATGGGGAGGGTGGGGCGAAAAAGGAGGTTAGAATGTACTGGAGGAGACATTGGTATTCCAGCCTATGGGTGACAATGAAGCCAGAATGGGGGTGCTTGGGAACGATTAGGTCCCACCTCGTTGAATCAAAACAATGCGTTTTATACGGCCTCTTATGAGGACTGAACTTGTATTAAACATTATAAACAAAAATAAATGAAACTATCTAAATTTCATCGCAACGGCATCTGTTAATCTTTCTAAGGCTATTTAAGATATGTACTAATAGATTGGACTCCCCTGGGAGTTAATTATATACACTGAAACTAGGTCAAATTTAACGAATTTAATGCATAAATTTGGCGTTTGTTTGCGTGTTTGATAAATTTTAAAAATAAATTCCGTTATCATCTTAACGCTCTTAAGTTTTACCACGTGCAAAAGCAACTTAGATCAAAAGTATCACGAGTAGCAGGCTGGTACGTTCTTGCCAACCAAGATGGCCAATCTGGCTTCTCAAATCATCCATTATGCTTCCTCCAGTTATTCTAACCTCCTTGCGGTGACCGAGAGCTGAGGTCATGGTCACCAATACGGTTCGGTGGGAAATCAGATGGGCGTAGGAAACTTTATGGGAACGAAGGTAGGGTGAAAAAATGCGGGGTCAATATTAGACTGCCCTTAGCAATAGGCGGCAGGGATTCCTCAGTTTTACGTCCCATCCGACAGGTGGAGACTAGAACTGGAAGGCCCTCCAGACAGTATACATGAATTCTAGTGAAACATTTCTGTCAGTGACGGGGTTCTAACCCGGACCCTCGAGATGGAAAGTCACCACACTGACCCGATCCTCTAAGAGTTGAAGAACTCGGGTGGGAACTAGATTAGATACCATTGAAGTACCAAGTGAGTGGAGGAAGGAAAAACTCGGGGGGAAAATAAATTTTCTCGAAGGAATAAGAGCCCGAAAAGCCAATTAAATGGAAGAATTAAACTCCAATACTGGCATTTCGGTTTACCAATACAGGGAGGTGTGGCGTGGAAGGACAGGCGTGAGTTTGGTAACTCATACCTTCCATTCTTCCATGTAATTGGCTTTTCGGACTTAAATTCCTTTGGGTAAATTTATCCTCAGCCAATTCGCTCGCCTTCGACATACTTCGGAGTGCAAATCTTTAGTCAAAGCGAAGTACTCGATGAGACTTGTGATGTGAAGCGGATTAGGGTGAAACAGAGGTGAATATGTAAAACCGGTCGAGTTGACAGAATTAAAATCTTCAGTTCTATAAGGGCGTTTACTCGAAACCGAAATAGCAATTTTGTACACGAAATCGTTAGATGGAAACGAAAATAGAATTTTAGTGGAAAAATTAATCTTCTACCACAACCATTCACTCATAAATCAAAACTTAAAATAAGCAAAAGGTGACGCCCACCGAAGAAGCAGCTTTGAGACTATTGACGTCATTTACCTACCGTCCTTGACTGCTTTTGGGAAAGGGAAGGGATTGGAAGGGGGTTCTCGGAAGGTCTGCTCGCACAGATCCTGTCGCAACCGCTCCCGTTGGCAGAGTCAGCTGTGTCCCCCCCATTGAGATAAGGCGAAGTACTTCGCGGGCTCAGTTGTGATTGGACGAAGTGGATGACGTAAGAGGTCGCATGCACGCCCACTTTTCCGAAAGCGTTAAAAACATCAGTTTTCCGCCGCTTATAACTCGAGAACTAATTGACGGATCGAAAAACGGAAAAATACGTGTCTTTTTATTCAACAAAATCTATCAGATTCGGCAATAAAAATGTGGTAAACGACCCCATTGCTTAACTAATTAAAAAATTTTGCTTAAAAACTGGAATAGGATAGCCTTCTTGGATGGAATGAGGTGAGATTGTAAGCACACTCTGCTAAAGAAGAATTAGAGCACAGTATGAGAGGCTGCAGCAGTGCACGCAGCATGGTGATTCGAGCAATAGATATAGAAAATAACACTGTGGCAAAATCGACAAGTTTTCACCTCTGTGTCATAGAAAAGTACTCATGCATCCAAGTTCACGTTAATGGTGGACGTATTGGTGCTTGGGCTTCCAGATAGCTCCTTGCTTTTAACTTAGGGGAGAAAGGATTGGTTTCTATCATCTGCAGTATCTACCTAACTTTTCCTTCTCTCTCGTCTTTGATCCTTTGAGTTTCCTTCTCCTTATGTACTCGCTTGAGACTCGACTAAAATAGTTTCGCAAGTCAGGTTTTATCCAGCTTTCTTAAATCAATAGATTGCAATTGAGGAAATGGTAAAATGGTCCAGGAGTCATTACTAAGGTGACTAGTTGATCCCATGGTGCAAAGTGATCGTAAAATTTTAGTGAAAGAATGAAACTTTTCAAGCTAGTTGCTAATTCTCTCAATGGCTATGCGAAGGGTAAAAATTAATTGTTTTTCAGGAGCAATTCCGTTAATTTTTTCCGAAGTGCAACGGAAAATACTAGTAAATCAAGCAACTTTTGAAAAAGGAAATGTTCTAACTGCTACAGTGCTATTTTCCTTAGTAAAATTATTCCCTTTCTTGGTCACATTGCAATGGAAGGAGTGCCCATTAATTAAATGTGTTCAATGTAAAGGAAAAGGCCAATTTACCAGACGCTGTACCATGGAACTCTACGTGGTAAGCTGTACAGGGAAAATATTTGGTAATAACCATGAAATTTTAACCGTCAGTATTCCCCGAATATTTTTATGCTATCTCTGAATATAAGAACAAAAGCCTTAATAATTCTTCTGCTTTCACTTCCAATTACCATCCTTCTTTGTTTATAAAAGTAATATAACATCATACCCGTAGAAAAGACACAATAAGGAATTTTTCAGTCCGGTGAACTTAGGCCTATCCCAAAAAACAGTGCAAATAGCCGAGTTAGATAGCGTATGAATGTCTCATCTTACGAGTGGGCAAACATGAGAATAAGATAATATAATTGCGTGTTGAGAAAAATTAGTTGCTTAGGAAGGTTAATTTTTGAAATAACAATGCACTATAACGTTTTTAAGTATAAAAATAAGAGAAATACGGGATAAATTACAGGAAAAGATCGATACGAAGTTATAAATAGGCTTTTAGTTACTTTTATTTCAAACTCATTTGGTAAAAATTTAGCTCTAGAATCCTTGAATACGGGTGGATACGTACGTGTACCAGGTTTTTATTACATGACTAATAATTGAAAAGAATAAAGAGGATAAAGTTTAGTGTAACCCTATAGTTGATAAAGTAGACTGACTATAGCACAGTAATTCGAAAATTATTTGAGAATTTAGGCAAGGGTTTGCTGTTTAGAACTGAATAGAAAATTGTAGAGGAGATGAAAAGTACTCAGGGTGACACTGATAGAAGAACAAGGAAGTAAAAAATATGATTAAAGACACGTACAGTAGCATGAATCTACATCTAAATAATACGAGATGCAATGAATTTTTTTGTGCTCGGCATAAAGATTTTTATTGAAAAATTTCTCGATCATCACGAAAAAACATGAAGAGAGGAAAGATAGACGGGAACGATGCATGTCACAAGACCTTCGTGTATCAGTTACTCTACAATCAGAATTCCATTTATGATGAATGCAAATGGAAGCAATTACAATGAAAGCTAGAGTATGTTATGCATGTTCCACAAACACTTGAATATACCACAAGCAATAGTTTACCCGGGTATGCGTTTGTAGAACTATGCTGTTGAATGACATATTATCCTTATAGAAAATTTGAGATATGTGAGAAAAAAATCTTTCAAAAATGCTATCAAAAAAGGTAGTGCGGCGAAGTCAAGATGAAGCAGAGCAAGCTTGTCACGCGAAGCCTTCTCCGAGCATAATAAGCAATATCATACGTACTTGACGTAAAAAAATTAAATTGCACGTATATGTCACCGCGAAACGCCAGATAAACTACGAGCTCCCTCTATGCAAAAAAAATCCCCGTTCCGAAAATGAATCAAATTTCGTTTCTCCTGCGGAGGTCGTGGTCAAATTTCCAATTATTTCCGGTTTAGCGAGCGGCACTTACGGGAATGCAAACGGGGCGGGGGAGGAATTACGCTGCAAAAAGTAGGTTCTGGCCGCATGACCCCTTAGCACGGTTGGCAAGGATTGAGCAACGGGATCGATGGCTAGACTGGCGTGACGTCACCCCACAATAACCCAATGGAAACCCTTGCCGCGGCGCTCGAGAGGATGGAGAGAAGGAGAGAGGGAGACACTAAAATGGGATAGATAACTAGAGAGGACGAGAGAGAAAGGGGCAGAAAAAGAGGAATGAGGAGGAATTTATTCAGCTCACGAACTCAAATCCCGCGGGAGAGTAAGTGCACGCTAGCCAACTGTGAAACAAATATTGAAACGAGTAACATCAGTACACAGCATGGCGTAAAATACTCTAGCTTTCATTGTAATTGCTTCCATTTGCATTAATCATAAATGAAATTCTGATTGTAGGGGAAAAGATACACCAAGGTCTCATGACATGCATAAAGAGTTTAAACATACCTAAACTGAAAATTATAGATGCATTTCTGAAAGTTACTCTACGGGATGGAATTTTGAGGAATTAATCCATACAGGAATGGAAAAAAATTAATGTAAATTTAGAAATTCTACTCTAAAATTCTTGACACACGCCATGAGGGATACAACTGTTTTAGAACCAAGGGTTTCATGAAAATCTGAAACTTGTGTCTGACAAATAAAGTAATTTGAGGAGCAATTATAGTATTTTTCTCTTTCACCTTCACTATGAGCGAATTTCGTATAATTAACTCTCAAAATCTTAACTTACCCCCATAAGACGAGAGAAGCACCAAATAGTGAGCGCATTACATTATTGGTATTATCGCTTTCGTTTGAAGCTATTGGGAGATAATGTAATCATTGAAATAAGTTCTAAACAATCAAACTGGTTTATCCTAAATAGCCGGGAATCCGGATTTTAGTGAGTACCATTGAAGAATAAAAATAAATTATAAAATTAAAATTTTCATAGGAGCTAGATATATGTCAGAATGGGTAGTTATGGAATTACTGTTGATTGGAATGCATCATTTGTCATACAAACGGTAAACAAATACGCAACTTTAATCCTCTAGATATTATATAATCGCTTTTAGATATAATATGGGACTTCATCACAGTTGTAATTAAAAATTGAAATGGTACCACAAACTTACACCCAAATTAATATGAAATTACGCATATGTATACGTCGTAGTGATCACCTCACACGTAAATAAATTAATGACCTAATTAATTTCAACACATTTTAATGATTTGTAAATCAATAATATATGATTTTAATATAACCAATCATGGAAATAATCCACACTATGATAGAGACTTCATTTATAATAAAATTGCCAGTCTACCATCTAAGTGTAATAAAAATTCAGGTAAATAAAGGCCTGGTAACAAACGATATCGTAAAACATACTGAAAGATTGTTCAAATTCCCTTTATATAAGCCATTTAATAACTAATGTGCATTGCCTCCCATATAAATAGTCTTCTTTTGATTCCAACTGAACTTGCATTTATTTTTTTTCTCAGAGAAAAATTCTATTGCCTTTCTTTCCATCCAGGTATTTGAATATATAATTTTACCACCAGTGTTACTGATAAGACTACCGATAGAACTGATAAGTAAACGTAAAAACATATCTAAGCTCTTAGAGGAGTAGAGTCAAGTCTAAGAAAATGTTTTCCTTTCTCATTCAAATCCCTTATAAAAATAGAGTTACAACGACACCAGAATTCCTGGAATCCAACATTCTCCATTTTATGTTTTTTTAATATAAAACCAAGAAAATGGATTTCTATATTAGAGAATATTGCAATCCTAAACGAGCTACATTCTCTGATTACATTCTCACATATACATTGTTTATTCTCCTGTAATTATAGGTGGCCGGGGTCTGCATTTATTAATACCTCTGCTGTAAAATGCCACTTAAAGCTCTGGGGAGCGTGAAATGACAATGATAGATTCGACGTTTACATCAGTAAATAGGAACCTTTGATGTTTTGCAAGGTCGAGAAATGAAATCTTGGCCAAGCTTGGGGCAGCAATACTAGATCATTGAGATTTATTAACGAGAACAACCTCCACTCAGTGTCATTACACTAGCTGAAGGTATGTTCTTCACGGGGTAATGAGCATTGAAATTTCTTTTTATTTCTTTTACCCAACTCTTTCCACGGGTTTCGTCCTCTAAACTGCTCGAAGATGAGTTGAACAACCCCATCGGTTCACGATCTCAGAGTGAATCTCACCCTTGAAATGAAACGACGTTGACACGTACGTCCGCAAAAACAAGAAATTCACTTTTTTTAAAAACGCGAATGAAACGCAGTCATGTCGGGAGACAGTCGCTTTTATCATTAAACCGATTCCCCAGGGCGCCTTTTTTCAACTCGAGCTCGAGGAACATTGCTTTTTTTCTTTCATTTTACCCTTTTATCCCTTTTTCGGCATCGAAATAAGGGGGAGCGGATGTTTTTCTTCCGACAAATCATTCGAGTTGGCGAGCGCGACAGCTCGCAGGCTCCAAATATTCCTATTCTCTGCTGCGCTAGTTTTTTTTCGCCGCGCTTTTCGGATGCACGCAATTGATCGTAAGCGTGGGTGAACTCACTCGGAGGGGAGAGACGGAGCGATGTGGTTCGTACGTCCTTACACACTTTCATATCAGCGGGCTCGCCGGTGGTGAGGAGGACATAATGAAATTTAAGCCTCACGGCTGGCTGATATGAAGCTAAAAACCAAGTTTTACGATTTTATAAAGGGAGGAACAATTATCCACTCAGGTCAGGAGTCAAGGCCGACCGCAGAAGTTTATGAAAGCCCTCTTAAATACTTTTCGTTCCCGTTCCTTGATTACAGCCATTTCCATTTATCACCCCAAAAGTAAATTAGTGAAAGTCAATTTCATACTGTGCGACTTCAAGAGAAAAATGTATATTTGGAGCTGGGAGAATCATTTAAAGGCATTTTTCTAATTATATCCACTTATAAATACAAGTACTGAGAGTGCACAAGGAAAATGCGATATATTTTCTTAAAATTAACTTATGCAACGTTTGTTATTTTCATATTATAATTGTATTCACCATTTATAAATACCTCCCTCATTAAAGAAGGAATCTTATTTTGTACACATATTGGTTTTTCATGAAACGACAACAATTCTTAAAAATCGTTTCTTGTCGTGCAGTCTGCCATTCACGGAGTAAAAACATAATTTTCTTCCATCACAAACAAATCTTTTTACGTAAATAGTATAATCAGATGTAAGTATTAAGTGACGCTAGAAATAGTGGTAATTTTGGTCATTATTATACTGTGTGACATAAAGCTGTGATGAATTCAGAAAAATATTGGTTACAAAACCTTTGTGGTACCTATCTCATCAATCGGAACCGTACATTTTCCTAATTTTTGGAAAGGTAAGTACTGGATTGAATAAGTTCATGTCATCGTGATTACAGTCTGCGAGTATTTGTATTAAATTGTAATAGTTATAAAACAAAGTCAAGCACTTTGTCTTGCCCTATAACAATATATGCCTTAATGTTTATAAAATGTGACGGAATGGAGATACTGATGGCAAAGAAAAAAGTAGAAATAAAACTTCAGCACTAAAATAAAAGCGTCAAAACACATTTGTGACTAACTACTCTTTAACCTGCGTGGAATACGAGGGAGAGTGGAGATATTGCCACGCGGTATCCTGAGGGTTAGGCAATAACTGAATACAAGAAATGATTGTATGTCATGCAGGTTGCAAACACGAAGGATATAAATCGAATATCAAGGATAAATATTACCCATGCGTGAACGATATCATAACGTGAGTAAAGGGGTGGGAAAGGGAGAAAATTGATTACCTTATGCTAAATTTCAAGAAAATTTCGCTGATACAGAGCCAAATGTCGGATAATACAAAAACAAGGAAAAATGCGTAGAGAAAGAAATTATAATTTTATTCATAAAAGGGGAAAAAAGTTGAAGATGACATTATAAAATTCACTATAAAGTTAACATGTTTTACGCCTTGAGCCAACTTACATTTTTTTTAGGTTTTTGTCAGACTATCATGTAGTCAAGCAGTATAAGATCTAAAAGATAATAGTTACCGTTTTCGAGTTATCAAGCGGAGAATGGCGGAGTATATTCGGAACGGAAATCGCTCCTGGGTCCACGAAATCGTTAGATGGAAACGAAAAATGAATTTTAGGGATAAGTTAATTTTCTAACCAAAGCCATTCGCTCATAAATTGTAAATTAAAATAGACAAAACTTTACGCCCACTGAACGAGCTGCGTTAAGGCTACGTCATTCACCTATTGTCCTTGACTAGAATGGGAAGGGAGCGGAGGTGAGGAGGGAAGGTATACCTGAAGAGATCCTATCGCACTCTGAAAATAACCCTAAACAAATATTTTCATACACATTTCAGTGTGACTAAAAGTGTCCTAAAGTTTATTTGCTCAGTCAAAAATTACAATATAGTCGAGTTTAGAATATGCAATTCCTTTAGAAATAATCCGAATGGAGTCTAACCACAACTCCAAGGACAGAGTCAGCTGTGTCAGCTGTGTGCCCCCCATTGTGATAGAGCAAAGGAGTGCGCAGTCTGAGTTGTGATTGGATAAAGTGGATGATGTGCGAGTCCTTTGCGGGTCCACTTTTCAGAAAGGATTAAGCACATCAGTTTTTCGCTGCTCTTAACTCGAGAACGACTCGACAGATCGAAGAACGGACAGATACGGGGCTTTTAGTCTACAAACTCTATTAGATTCAGAAATAAAAATTACGGTAAACAACACTGCGCGAGACAAGAAAGTATTCACGAAAAATATAGGGATGCTCATAGAAGGAGTATAAGGAGAAAACTAGCCAAAGGTCTGATGAAGCTATGCAGAATGGTTCATAAATCAGGGGCTTGAGAAAGAGGATGTATAAAGATTGGAAGCCTTTGAAATATGGGTGCAGAGAGGAAAAGAGAAGGTTAGTTGGATGGAGGGAAGACGAGCGAAGAAGAGTTAAATATGGTGAGAGAGGCTAGGAAGTTGGTCGGAGAAATAAGATGATGGCAAATCAGTGGAGAGCATTTTGAGATGTAATGGAATGCTAAAAAAGGTGACAGCTGTGAGGGGAGGATGTTGAGTACGGACTGAAGAGGGAGGTAAAGAATGGCTAGAAGGTAGAAAAAGAAATGACGATTTACAGTGAGGTTTGATGTATAAAACGAGAATTTAATGATATAGATAGATAAAATATAATGTAAATAACTGGGCAATATCGGGAAGAGAATATCCCCGAAATCAATACTGCTGGTATGGCACTTATGATAGTAAAGATCATATCCTTGAACATTTAATTATCACTACAAATATACTTTACATTACACATAGGATAATTGTACCAATGTGAGCATATGACCAATATTTTATCAAAACAGTACCTGGCCTCACAATGTAATTTAAAATAGAATACCAAAAGGCATTACGAAATGAGAAAGATATTTATATATAGCCACAAGTAATTAATAGGCATCACAGAGAAAATATAATTCTATTTTAAACGGGTTTTTCAATTCATGTAGTTATTTACTTGAGAAGAAAAAAATATGTGGATTATTATGTAAATTGAAAGAAAAGTCATAGTTACAGACCGAAGACGAATTTAATAGCTATGGTGTACACCATATATATCTTTTCCACTTAATATTTCGCCACAATCTAAGCTGTCATTAAAGAAATCCAATCTTAGAAGGATAGGAATGGAAATAGAATTATCCTTATTCTATTTCATACAACACTCCTAAGGTTGATTTGAAGCAGCTCTCCATTGGATTCTACGATCAACTGACCCCTTCATATTCGTATTACTCTTATCTTTCACATCCGGGCTTGTAATAAAAAACATTCAAATTTTGAGCCAATATTACCATATTTATGCGAAAAACACAAAAATTCAAAAATTTTAAAACATTTTTTCGGATTTTTACTGCCAGTCTTCTTTCAGCACGTCACGCTCAACAAAAGCGAGATTTATTCAATCAAATATTTATCATAAACAAAAGTATTAGGACCATGTCACGCACTGAAGCACACACCTTGCAATTACAATTGAACAATGATTAATTACTGCTGCTCGTGGTTTAAAGCTCGTAATAGATACTGAGGGTCTTAAGTATCGTGGTATGGAGCTGAGCATCTTTACATGCATAACAGTTCACGTTTACGCTCATATCAACTCACTTAAAACCTTCCTCCTGACTTGTGCAATGTTACGCAATGTCGTCCTTTGAGCCTACTGTGGATGCGATTCATGAATAAAAAAGAGTCATAGGTATCACCAGAGAAGTTGGCTTCACATATTTTAGCATGCATTTTAATGCCGCGATAAAGAGCTAAAAATACCCTCATGAGTCTTAAATAACGGCTTGCAGCGAATTTGTGAAAGGAAATGATAATAAATGAGCAAATTTTGTAACATCAGAAAAAGGTGGAGAGTGAACCGATGCACTGACGCATGCGCTATTTACTGAGTAGGATAACCTGACGGCGTTTCTATAAATTGAGAGTTTTATTTTCTGAAGTAAATTAAGCGGATAAACAGCAACATGTACCTAACGTAAAAAATCCTAAAAAATCTCAATAATATATTAACATTCGAAAGTGTAGGAAGATGGAGTATAGCCATCTAAAGCCATTACTGGATACTAAAGTCTCCATTTGGCAAAAGAGGAATTCCATCTGAATAATGGACACCGGTCAGGTTCTCAGGGTATACATTTATCTCCGAAGCTCTAAATGGTGTGACAATACAAAAGCATTTTCCTCTTTCTCCTCTTCAGCCTCCCCATTATTTTGTAGATCAGAGAGAGAGAGAGAGAGAGAGAGAGAGAGAGAGAGAGAGAGAGAGAGAGAGAGTAGCTGAAGAGAAAGGATACGTTATGACCTCAAGCCATGTATCGTGAAAAAAAGCTAGCGATGAATCAATTCTCGTACCCTTAGGCGCATGTCCAGAAAAGAAATCCACGTGTGAGCCGTTCAAATGCGAATAAACTCTCTCCTCTCAGAAGATAGGAAGAAAAAAAACGGATGAAAATCCTGAAATGCACAGTACTCGAGAAGAGATTGATTACGACCATGCAGCTGGAATCCATAGCATCCCCTATGCAATATACCATTTCCAAGAAATCATCGATTGTTTCAAACTTTATAATTTCAGATTCGGTAAGGAATCAAGAGAGGGAGTCTTAATACTCTACCATAGACGTTCTAATGGAAACATCAAATAATAGGAAACGGTGTCTTTCTCTAGATGGGAGAGGATTTTCCACGATATCATTAAGGAAATTAAAACTATGACAGTGATTGAAATCTTGACCATCGGCGCTGCAATTTTTGTCTAGTATGTCTTGATAATGTAAAATTTATTATAAATAACTCCCGACAGAGTTGGAGCACAGACATGTTAGGCGCCTTCATGGGTCGGGATTTTTTCTCCGCGAGAAATGAAAGGGAATTATAAAAGGCATTTTTCTATGAGTTTCATTCCTCTTTTAAAACAATTTCCTCAAAGCGGTCTTTGAGCAAGATAAAAATTAATACCACTTCCCCGGCCCACCTTCCTTCTCTAACCAAGAAAATCTTCTCTCTTGACCACCACAACCACCCCTTGAGTATAAAATGGACTGTAACTTCATACTTTGCACATACAGATGACATGAGCTGTTGAAACCCGGGTCGTGAATAAAATATTTTTAGTGATATTCGCTAAGTTTTCTCCTTTTCCACCAGGATAAAAATTATTTCTACAGCCATTATAATGAAAATATTAGCAATGACAAGGCCTGTTTAAATTATAAGTAGGTACATACATATCAAGGCCGAACTAGGTTCTGGGGATGCATGAGTTACATATAACGTCAGTTGAAGACGACATTTAGGGAAAGAACACAATATAGTCCCTGCCTTTAGAAATCTCCCTGCTTAATAGTTTAAGAAACCTACGACCTTAATTGGATGGAAACTATCTAGTCAGTACAATTTTTCCCATGATACGAATTGGTAAGGATACTCTTTCAAATATCAATAAAGGTTTTATTAATTAGATGCGGTAAGAATAAGAGACAGCAAACGTTTCGGAGTATCAGAATTCGCCAATAAAACCAATATTGTATTATTGTCCATTTTATAAGTGCATTCTAGATAGCAGTGTGGTTTAACTTCATAGTTACCTCCACCGTCCACTCGCTAGAATATTCAGACATTTATCGAGTGAGCAGAGCATAACCCAGTAAAGAACTTCCACTGAAACGGGTGTGAAAGCTGAATGCGACGGTTTCCCCAAAGTTACTTGCTGGTGAATAGATCTACTTCATACCAAACGTTTCGAAGATAATAGCTTGAATTTAAAAGCTATGTCCTAGAAAGAGAATATTTTATTGATCGCTATAATGCATAGCTTTTGACCTTACTGGGAAACACTAAATTTGTTGACTTAGGTCGGACATCTGTTTTTGATCAAAAGTTAGTCGACTAACTTTTAGCTTCTGAATCCAAAAATAACCTCAGTTTTTGTCTATCACGTCAACTTTTTAAGGTACAGGATACACTCTTTTGATTCTAAAAGTCACACGAAATATGTATGCAAAGGAAAACAAAGGAAGAAATTGTCAAATATATTGTTCATAGAGAATAATTTTATTCATGCAAATTCTATGCATAGTCACTTGGACAAATTAAAAAGTAGTAAATAGACAATTAAAAAATAGTAGTGAAATACATATTGAAGTAGTAAAATTCTTTCGCAAAACGTCAAAAATGAATGTTAGGGTAAAAATTTTCGCTTATATCTTTTCCTGGAGTGTTCAATCTGTGGACAATCTCACCAGATGCTACAACAATAGTCAGCTATCATATTTACATCCCATCTGCCCTGATACCTTGCTTCCACGACCTTCAAATCTTGGTGGACTCGCTCACCCTGTTCATCACTGACTGCACCAAGATTTTCCGGAAAGTCATTAAGATGGCTATGTAGAAAATGAATCTTGATGCTCATGTTGCAACCAAGCAATTTGAAAATTTTCAAGGATTGTTGGACAATTTCGTAGTAATTCTGTGCTAGTGTATTTCCAAGAAAGCCTTTAAATCTGTGGACCATCAAGCACACCGGCCTTCAAAAGACAGGCGAAGAAATGCTGATGCTGAGATACTTAAAACAGTCTCCTTCAGTTGGCAACGATTTAACAAATTGTTTCAAGAGACCCAGTTTTATATGCAGCGGTGGAAATATAATGTTCTTTCTGTCTACAAGTGGCTGATGTACAATATTAGGATCACCAGGTTTGAGGTCAGATCTTGGCGGCCGACTTGACTGCACCCAATGCTTCTCGTGAGCTCTGCTGTCCCACATACACAAAAAACAGGGATACTTGGTATAACCACGTTCCTGGCCAAGAAGAAAGCTGATCATTTTAAGGTCAATACAGATGACCCATTTGTGCATTTGATATCGCAAAAAATCAATTACTCTCTTTATATCTTCATACTCTTCACGCTAATAAACGGAATGGCCTATTGGTACTGCACCAAATAAATTTCCATTGTGAAGGAAGATACATTTCAAGCTTCGTTTTGAGCTATCTATGAACAGTCGCCATTCATCTGCATTATATGCTGTGATCCAACTCCTCCGTTAAACCATGTACGTTATATCAATACACAAATCCACAGTCCTTTCGAAAGTATTTCAGAAATACAGTTTCTCTCGATCGAAAGTAGGATATCTTAGCTCCTTTTTTAAGCAAGTTTTTCTTGTGCAGTCTAGACCCTAGGAGTTTTGAATCCTTTTTGGATAGTCCCAAATCTCGTGCCAAATCATTCAACTCATGCTGATCAAATCCTTTACGAACGGAGTCATCTTCAACTTCAAAATCTTCATCGTCGGTGTCACTTCGATTTTCACCATACTCGATTTCCTGTTCTTCAAAAGAGGGCAATTCTTTGAAAACTGGCACTGGGATTTCAGCTGAATAAAGCACTGGGCGAATAGCCTATGGTACACTGGGATACTCTATTTTACATTTGCTTTTCTTGTTATATCCTGAAGTTTTCACCGTACAAAAGTAACAGTCACTTGAATGGTCTCTGGGCTCTCGCCAAATCATAGTATACCAAATTGCAATTTATCACGTGTTCCCTTCGTCCACATCCGCAAACTCTCGACACACTGCTTGCACACCTTGTGAGGAGCCCAAGGTTTATCTTGAACACCAATTTTCACTTTAAAATACGCAAAATAGGCTTGCCTGACACATGCGCTGATGTTTGTCCTTTATCTGGGAATTGTGAAACTGCCGCATATGTAACAAAACAAATCAGGGCATTTACGACGCGAAATAGTGGAGACAGACATGATCTGGAGGTAGAGGGAATAAGAATGTATGCAAATAAAAATACTAAACACTGCCTACTCCTCGTACTCACAATCAGACATGAACTCAGAATCTACTTTGAAATGCGCTTCACTACAAAGAGCGACACACGACGTCTCTCTACACAATCCTACTTTGCGAAACTTGCCAGAGGAGGGGCATGGGAGTGACTTCACGCCTTTACATTTATTAATTTCATTGTTGTTGACTACGATTTCGTCAGTGAGTGACATTGTCAACGAACACATTGAAAAAGTCTCTCAGCGACGAAGCCAAGAACGGCGACAATAAAATTAATTGTATGCGGAAATAGCAGAAAATTTTACAAACGTTCATGTGATGAATCGCATAGGCTCTGTTGCTGGTCTCGCACGGCACCATTCATCCCTCACCAACCAAGGGAGATTTACCGCAGTGAATAGGAGGGCACTAGTACTTCCTATGATTCCCAGGATGGATCCAGCGGTGTGAGGTCACCTCAAGTTAAGTCGCAGAGAAAAAAACTTGACGTGATAGAAGAAAACTAACTACAGTTTTGAAATCAGAATGCCAGCTGAAAAATCGAACTCAACAGAAATTTTGTTAAAAATTGTTCCCCGGTGTTATTCTTCAACAGAAATCATACAAAAACCTCAGGAGTGCGTGCTAAAAGCTGGTGTAAATGAAGATTGTATTAAATTTTTCTTCCAAGATCCATCACTTGTAATTTCATGCTTGGAGTGATTCTTCATTCTTTAGCAACTTGATTACATTCCATGCAAAATATTAATTTACTCGCATCTAAACCAGACGGAATAGTGAAAAAGGGTGAGTTATTGGATATCGATGGGAAACTCAGTTTTTACCCTGCCATTGATGCCCATAAGTAGAATAGCGAGATATAACATGATATAAAATACGACCTACGAATTCTTCATGACCGATTCTCCATACAGTCGTCAAGTAAGATTAGAATCTGGAATATTTTTCATGCGTAGTGCGTATATTCGCAATAGGTAACAGAACGGATATGTTGCTCCTAAATCCTTGAAAAACACATGCAAGCACATTTACCAAAACGGCAAAGCTATTTATGAGAGGACCGAGCAAACTAAGTTAAGCTTGTTAGAAGACAAACATAATGTACCTTCCATTCCTTCGAAAGGTTAGTTAACCTTCAAACGTTAATGAAGTCCAATAAAAAATGAAACGTATAACAAATTACGGGGCGGTAGCGGGATAAAAACTCAACTTGATGGTTTCAGGCTCAGCTTTGTGAAATTTCATTGCCACAGTGAAAAGTACAGCTTTGTAAAACATTTTCACAGAAATATTAACGCTCAAGACCGGTTTCGTCGAAGCGTCAAGGGTCATGATGATGATGTCGACTCTTCGAAGAAACCGATCGTAAACATTAAAATTTCTGTCAAATTTTTTTTACAAAGTTGTACTTTTAATTGTGATAAAAGCTCAAGTCTATAGGGGACGAGCACGCTGACGCGCGGCTTAAAGACCAGAGGAAATGCGGAAGACCTGAGAATTCTACATCAGCCTCCAGTGTCATCAGCAATTTACCTACAGTTCCAAACGTTCCTGAGCTTTACGTAAGGTGCTCTCATTTCTCGATACGAGTCGGCAAGATATGATTTGACGGCTTTCACTCCGTGTGGGCCGAAAATCAAAAGTCGTATGGGAGAAAGAGGGAGTAAAGGCAAGCCACGGATGTTCATTCCGAGCAGTTTTCGACCCGCCAAATCTTCCTCCCACGAAGACTCACTCCCAAGACACCGGAGGAGCGGCTGGGGAGGTCCGACTGGGACGAGCGCAACCCAAGCCTACTTTAGTGTTCGACCTTTTCACCCTCATCCTGACCGGCAGGGCGACAAGAGAGTAAAAGAGAGAGATTGAGAGAGAAAGGGAAGGGGAGGACAAGAGGAAGGGAGAGAGGTGATCTCGAGGAGAGTTCAGCCGATCGGCCCATAAAAGAAATCCCTGGAACGGCTCCACCCGATCCAAACAAGGATAAATAAGTTTCTTCCCGGAACTTTCTCCAAAGGGATTCGCCGAAAGGTTTGAGACTGGGACGATACCTTCCATCGGAACCGAAATGAGAAGTTATCTCAAAGCAGAATGAAATTGATCCGATCACGACCCATGGAAATCAATTCGTTTGTCGGAGAAAGAATACGGGAACTCGGCGTTCAGAGCGAGTCGACGGGACAAGAATTCCAAGCGAAATTTCATGAACAATGCTACAAAATAACACCCAGGTACGAGCAAAATGATCACTCGTGAGTAGAAATTGGTCATCAGAACATTCGGATTAGTGAATATATCATATGCTATAGGGAGCACAGAATTCTGAACAATTTCTACAAATCGAAACTACATTTTCACAAATCAGTATCGGCTCACATGAAGTTAAGTTGGAAAACAACATATGGTTCTACTCGATGGGTTGCTCGCAACTGGCGATGTAAATAAACCCATCAAAGGGAACCCTTTCGTTTATAAAATATTAAAACGACATTGGATACAGATAGATATTCGCTGCAAGAGGTATGGGTGCACCAAAGCATAAAAATTGCATACATTCTTTTAACTGTTTGCAGCAAAAAAATTGACCAACCGGCCGGATAGGGTGGACTTGATTCTGATTTCGCTTGACTAGTCAAAAAAGAGAATAAGTCAACTGATTAAATGACTAACACGACGTAAGTCTCTAATCTGTGGACACATCAGTTAAGTAGACTAAGGACATGTATAGCTCACTCGGAAAATAATATACATTTTCGCGAATCAATGAATCACATTCATGATGAACTGACCCAAAATGTTATATTTTTCTGGAAATTGGAAAACAATAAAATGAGAGCAGAAATTGGAGATAGAAAGGTGTTAATTTGTGAGTTGAGCACAAAGCTGATTTGAGCACACTTTCATATTTTAGATCGAACAGAGATGACGATGAATGAAATTATGTGCACAAACAGTAGTCTAAACAACATCAATTTCGTTCTTGGGATGACAAAATCAGCATCTAACTTTCAAAGATACGTTTGTGAGGAGAATAAACTATGAGTTTCCATGGTAATCTCACTGCAGGAATCATTTGGTTTTCATATATATCATTCTTATCATGTGGTTGAACATGCCATGTGCGTACAAGACTAAAACGTTACTTTTATCACACAATAGGTAATATATCCTCTAAAGGCCTGGTTACACGATGCATTTACCCGCGCAAGTACGTTGCTGGACAGATGCGTGAATAGATGTCTGGACAGATGCGCGTTCTCGCACTTGAGGAGTGTTTACACGATGCTTGTGTTCGCGCAATTGTTCGACCATTTTCTAGATACGCATTACGAGATTTCTTTTGTTTTACTAGTATCAAGCGCCACTTCTACGAAACATACGAAATCATACGTGAACTTCAGTTATTGTTATTGACTTTGTTGTTGACGACTACAAATTGCTCGCACACATTCACCAAAATAGAACAGGGGCTATTTTCTGTGCACGCATTCACGCATTTGCGCAATTTTGAGTGTTTACACGGTGCAATTTTGATGGTGAATGTGTTCACGCATCTACCCGCGCGTGTAAATGCATCGTGTAACCAGGCCTTAATGCATTTACGTAGTATCTGCGCGCTTGACGATGATTCAAGTGTTGCCACACACTCCCTCGAGGCGGCTTTCGGGGTTCTCAGATGTACTTGATCCAGCTTCAAAAGATACACGGCATGTAGGGTATGCGTATGTGCAACAGCTGGCCTTGAGGGACTATCGTTGAATGGAAGTTTGCTCAGAAGCGAATCTAGACTTGGCGAGGTTGAAAGAGCAGCTACACCGTTGCGTTACAGCATTTGCTGAGATTTAAATAGAAAAAAACTCAAAAAAGTCACCATTTCCATAATTATTTACTTCCGTCATCTGGCACGACCGTGATTATGATGATGACTATGTTCCAGAAAAAGGCTAATTAAGGCATGAGGCACACAGTGAACCTTATTAATGTTCTACTAACCCGAAGGTCAGCCTAGTTCGTCAGGAGTAGAGTTCACGTAGAACATAGTACAGCGGCGAATAAAGTTCGCTATTAGATGAAGGGGGATTTTCTTTCTTTTTGCCTACTGTATTTTCTTAGTACATCTGTGATCCACATTATTGCTAATTTCAAATAACAATTATTTTTGAACTTAGATATCATAAAAGAACACAGCAAGTTGTATGAAATGGTTTGTCCTTTGATTGCGAAATCAAATGCAAATTTTTCATTCGCATTGCTACTTCTATCTGGAAAACTTCCTAGAGGCTATTAATTAAAAGTAAATTTGTTGCACGACAATTATATAAAATTCCTTTGCTGACAGCGTGTCATTATGATATTTCATAAAACTTTATTTCTATCAAACTGAAATATTAAATAAAATTATGCCTCATTAGTATTCATAACTAAGCAGTCCTTCATAGCCATAATACCTAGAGTATTATGCTATTCAGCATGAACTCAATGAACTAAGTTGATGATGGACCATATTAAAGGTGAATAGGACCTAGCTCCTATAGATGCAACTAAAAATTACCTTTGGGACCGGAATCCTGAGTAGTATGGTGGCCTGCGCATCGGCCCGGCAAGCCAAAGTTCGATTCCCAGTTCAGGGAACGGTTTTCCTTGGGCAATTTTCAAATCACTCAACTTGGGTAAAAGTTACCGTGCGGAATTCATGCAACCAGAAGCAAATTCATTCTCCAGAGTGAACAACAGACACTCAAAGTATACTGGCACCAGGCAAATTACACGGATTAACTTTTTCAGAGCACCCGAAAGAATAATTCAGCTTTTAAACGAGATTTATTCGGTTAAAACCTCCTCTTTCAAGGCACAGGATTACCATACAAAAGTCAGCATTGATCGGGAGAAGGATTTAACAATTTACTTTAGCGAACATGAATCGCTACTGATAGCTTAATAAAATATTCCGTAGCATGCTAAGTAAGCAAAGCCTCGAGCGAAAAAACAAAGCTTAATTCTAGAGAACAGGAAACTTCTTGGAAAAAGTATTAACATGTAGTTTGTCCTGAGCAATTTTTCCACGACGGAATGATCCAAAATGCAGTGCCAAAAATCAAACATTCCTAACAAGACCGTAAAAAGGTTTCATCAAAAATGACTGACTCAGCCACATCATACAAAACCGTGTTGGCTTGACTGGTTCGTGCTCGGCATCAAAGACGTAATCATTAGTTACAATATCGTAACTGTGAGGCAAAGGCTGCAATCCAGATTTGTCCATCAAAATCAGTAAAGTATTGCCTTTCATTCTGATTTGACGGATAGGTAGATCAACATGAAATGTATCGAAAAACAAACTCTTACTTCGCAACGCACGTGATATTCTCACTCGTTATTTTAAAGGGCGTTTATAACTACGCAGCGATCGCAGGAATACAATCTTCACGTTAAATTGGGATTCCTCTCTCGTGAAGAAACTTTTATTTTGGCAAAACCGAAGTTTCGATCATGGCGGACGACAGGTATTCCGGTTATCTCTAATGGCTCTATGATATTCACGGGTTAACGTCCCACCTGACGGACATAGTGACTGAATTGGAAGAGATATCCACGCAGAACCCAAGTGGGATCCGGTACACCAATTAGAAATGCCACCGGTATTCACAGCCGGTATTCATACCCAGGCCCTCGAGATGGGATGGCAGTATTCTAGCCACCGTACCAATCCTATCATCCTTTCAGCTCATGTAAACGTTATGTTCCTAGGGGGTTGTCAAAAATTTTGGTTTAGAAACGTAAATAAGGCAAACGATTAGATGACATGAACGTACACTGCAGAAAAGCACAACCTCAACTGTTTTTAAGCTTCGAATATATTTGAGTATACATTTTGAAAATAGTCATTACTAAGCAAATAAATGAGAATGTATAAAATAAATGTATATGTATGTGTGTATATGTGTATAAAATTGAATATGAGTATGCATGTTTTTATATATGTAAATAGGGAAAAATGTGTATTTCAGGAAAAAATGTGGTAGCCATATAATTTAATGATGTTGTGGAACCCGCTGACAAGTCCTTGGGACTTAGCGGGGCCCAAATTGTTATATAAATAGCATTAATATGTATAAAACGTAAATGTATTAATAAATGCTTATCTATTGCACTGTAATCAAAATCCACCAAGCACTGGCAAACCGCTTAAATTCAATGGAACCATGCTTAAAGACTGTGATTCACCATCACCTTTCAGTATATCAACCAGTAGACGTTCCATCCATAGATATCGACTCCATGATGCTAAACGACTCACGTTAAACTTTTAAAAAGGATTTCATTCCGAAACCTTATGTCCTGAGGCAAACCACAATCGTGGACTATAAACAATGTTCACATGTGTGAAAAATAATTATAAAACAAAAAAGGAACACTCACAAGTATCTGGATATTTCAGTTAGCCACAGCCACCTTTCTCGACATGTAAAGGAAAATCTGCTCAGAGGAGTGTTCCTCTTCTAGATTTTGAAGAGTTCACGCTGTCGATTTCCGATTATTTCCAATTTTGAATAAATTTCCCATAACAACAAAGAGATCGTGTGGAATAGGGACGACTCTGGGGAAATATTGAGAACTTATATCGTATTACTTGTAACGTTACTTATAAGTGTAATTTGAGACTTTGTATCGTGTTCATGAGGAAGATTGTTGCGAAAGAGAACAAATCCATGCTTTCTCACGATATCAAAACTCATTGGAATAAGGTTTTTTGGCACGTTGCCCATTCCACAGCTGGAATGCAGTAATCTCCATTTCGAACTCCAAAATGGCGTTCCGTTTCAGTGCACAATCTGCTCGGAAAAAAATGATCCAAGACTGTCCGCAATTGAAGGGATATACCCATATTTTGCAGGGCCGTTGATGAAAAATTAAATAAACGTCAAGTAGGACTCAACCCGTTTCATCAGTGTATTTTGTTACAAGGTCAAATGTCTCAACCATATGTGCAGGACACACATTTTCAGTCACTGGCATTGGGAGATACCAAACGTGAATGAATAAACACAACCTCGAATTAAATATCACTATTGTTAAATCAATATGTTATTGAATGAGCTAAATGTAAAACTAGATTGTTTTTCAAACTTTTCTTGGTGGTTTGATCAATATACCAACCTATACGTAGCAATGAAATTGATAATATTAAAAAACTATAGGGTCAAAAAACGGGAAAACGGGAAGTTTTGCCCCGACCATTTCCAATTTCATAAAAAGTGGTACATATGTTTCCTGTTCGTGTATTAGATTGGGTGCAAAACAGTTTTCAGCAAAAGTGTTATAGCTATTTGTTATTTTTAGATTTTTACGATTAAGTCCTTAGCATTATGTCTATATCTCTTGAGCTACATGAGCTAGAAATCTCCAAAAAAGCTTTTTTTATTTGTTAAAATTGAGAAATGATATTATAGGGACAGATTAAAATTTATAAAAAGGTTTTGAAATTTTTCAAAATGTTTAAACTTTTGAACCCGATTTGCAAAAATACGTACCCCTTCGATTTCGCTAGTTTTTTTCATGGATCAAAGGGCTACGTGTCCGCTACAGACTAGTGAACTCACATCAATGTGCAATTCATAAATTACTGCGTAAAAAATTCCGAAAGAATCGCGTGCAGAGTACCGAGCGGCCCAGCAGCGCAGTGGTGCAGGATCTCTAATATTTGGTATTTTGGATAAAAATGTTCAATTTATATTAAATTTGGTCTATAAAGGTTTTCGAGGTCGCTGAATATGAATTTGGATTCAAAACTGTTGCAAACTAATTTTTTCGCGAAAATTGTTGCAATTCTTTTACTTATATTAACTCATATTCAAAACATGCCGATTAACAGGAAAAAATATAGGTTTTATCAGTCACTGAATGCTAATTTTAAGTTCATATTTTTGCAAATAACTTTTTTAACAAAAATATTTTCAATAGATATTACAAACAAATATTATATTGATAATCACACAGGTTTACCCTGTCCCACTTTTATATGCACACAATAATACTTATTATTGCACAAGCCCTGCGTACATATATGCATGTATACAGCACAAACACGAACAATTTATATTTAAAATGATACATGTTATTTATATATTAAGAATATGGACATTTAATAAAATTTTCGTGCATACAACAAAAAATAGATTATGCGCAAATAAGGTCCCATTAAAAAGTTATCAACACACATGGGAAAATTCCGTTTTCGGTATATCATAACTATTTTTAGGAGCATATTTTTTCAACTTTTGAATATCTACTTGTAGGTAAAGCATTGAAGGACAGAAAAGGTTTCACTCCTTAATATTGAAAACATATTGCACTTTTGCTTTTTTCAAAGGTTAAAATTTCGTATATACAGAAAATGGAAAATTCCCCAAGTTTTGATCATTACACTATTTTGGGAGCATATTTTGTCAAGTTTTGAATATTTACTTGTAGATAAAGATTTCAAGAATAGGATAAAAAAAGTTTGGTTCCTTAATATTGAAAACAAGTTATAATTTGGTTCATTTCAGAAGCAACATTTTTTGAATTTGGTTTATATGAAAAATATATTGTTGATTAAAAATTTTTGGAGAAGTTTGGGGAAACTTTTTTTGGATCAGGTATATGCACAATTGTATACTTCATGACGTACAACATCTTTTTTACATAATACAAATAAATATATATACTTTTGTAACTTTGAGCGTGAATTTTCAATAAAAATTTCCCTTATTTTTGAACAAGATATTATGCAAAAAAAATAATTTTGCAAATTATATTTGCCATATAGTAACAAATATTTCAATAGCACTCACGTTCAGTTACCAAACTCATTTTGCAAAACAAGAATCGGGGCAATACACGTGATATTAGAGAGAATTGAAGGTGTTGCTGTGCCTGCTCCTTTTAAAATGATGCACTTGCTACCAGGGCAACATTTTCTTATCTTATCTACCAGAGGAGTAATTACAACGATAAGTTCTTACCTGAGATGGTTTTAAATTCGTCAATTATCGGTGTATCCAACATATATACTCAAAAATCCTATATAGAAAATTTTTCTAGACTCGTAAATACCAAATATTAGGGATCCTGCACCACTGTGCGGCGGATCTGTTTTCTGTTTGCTCAGTTTGGGGTACTCATTTGGGAAAACGGTTTTGCACACAAACTAATACACGAACAGGAAACATATGTAACACTTTTTATGAACATTGGAGATGGTCGGGGCATGGCCTCGTTTTTTGGCGTGAAATGACCCTATAATTCTTTCCCTTTTGAAACCCTTTTTTTGCATGGTCAATATGAAAATATTTCACTTCCCATACTCTTTGAATTTAAATTATCTCACGCATAAGATTTCCCCAATCTCATCAATCTAATCACATTAATGTAACGTCTCCCACTCCTATGGACCTGATTCCAGACATTCCAAATCAAATTTGATATTTGTACGGGCCTTCCAGGGAATAAGATATGTGCTAATAAGATGCTTTTCACCATGTGTAGAATGTGGATGCTTTTCACAATGAATATTGAGTCCGAGTTGCAGACTTTCGCTAACTTTAAATAGTAAGTATTCTGCCATATGATTAGCCTGCTAGAATTGGAGAGCGGGAATACATACCAACAGAATTCAACTTCGATAATAAATCATCGACTCCACATCCCACGCATTCGACGATACGAGTCGAGGTACGTATACGTTAACGCCCTTCGTTTACCCGTTTCGTAGAAGGCTCATGGCCTAGCAGGATAGCACCTCTTTACCTGCTAGTTATTTCGGGGAGCAGAAAGACAACTAAGGTGGTTTAAGAATATATCAGGAAACGGATGCAGGGTGGAGAGAAATTCGGCGTCGGCATCAGCCTGCTCTTAACGAAATACGCTAAAGGAAACACGGATTAAAGTCCCATCTGACGGACTGAGTACTGCACTCGAAGTGCAGAACTCACCCCAAAAAGGGAGCGGTATGCAACTGTAAAATATCTGCCGCTGCCGAACCCGGGGATTCGAACCCGGGCCCTCGGGATGGGAGACAATTACTCTAGCCACCACACCAACACGATCCCCAACTACTTTAGCAGAGAATTAAATGTTCACTCTCGTTAAAATGAAATGATATTAAACTACGAGTATAAAAACAAAGTCTGGTGATGATATGAAATCCACACAAACATTATTGATTGGGAGAAAATGAGCAAAATTACCTCGCCCTGATTACGTGTTCCGATGACTACCAACACAAACAAAAAGTAACATGAAACAACTTTGAGTTTTCTCTAAAGGTGATTTAAAATAAAATGGATAAGACCTCAAAAAACCTAAATTTTAACTTAAAAATTTTCCTGGACAAAAATCGAAAGACTTCGACGCAATTCAATGCTGAGAGAGCGGAGATGAAAACTATCTTGGGAACTATTCTTCGCAAAAGCGGAAGAAAATGAGACGGAAGATGCTGGCGGGGAAGATGAAAGTACACACAGTGTTCCTACCGTTCCCGACTTCCAGCGGGACGCCCGGTTCGCGCACACCCTCGAAGGACAATGGGAGCGAGAAATCGCCGCCTCGTATCGACCCAAGGCGAAAACCCCGAGGATTTGCACTTAAAACGTGGCATTTTAGAGCAAAGCCAAGGGGGATGGGATTTCAAGGGCTCCTGAGAAGCAGCGCGACAAAGTTCAAGCCACGTCACTCCCCTTGATTGCGGCCACATTAACCTGGGACTGCCGGAACCCTAGGTAAGATACGATTGTCCCATCAACCGGTCGAAGTGGCCGCGTCTTCGATATAATCTTCGCTCCTCAACAGTCACAACCGCGGTGACGGAATGTCAGGAGCATGGACGCGAAAATCTCTCCGGGTTAGAATATTTGTGATTGGAAAATAGGTGAATATGGCGGGCGAAGGAAAAGGAGGATGAAATTTGTTTCAGAAAGGTAGATGTGTTGATTATTAATCGCCAAGTTTCAAGGAAAGAAATGACATTTTTAAGCTTTGAGAGAAATTAATTTTTTTAATTGCATCACCGAAGCTCCTTTAATGAGCACTAAATACAAGTGGAGCGAACATAATAGGAGTGAATAAAATAGGAGTGAATAAAATAGGAGAGAATATAAAACACTTTTCACGCCATACCATCTTCTATTTTGTCCGTCCATATCATGAAATATATATTCTTGGTTAATCGAAAGAATAGCATCGGAAATCAGAACAAGAAAAATACTTTGAATCATCAAACAGATGACTATCGTTTTACGAACGAATGAAAAAAATTCACGAATAAAAATTATTATAAAACGTATTTAAATGAACGGTAACAGAAAAAATTCCTTCGAAAAAATAATATTCCAAGAGATATTTTACCTTAGATAACAATTGACACATCATTTTATGAATAATAAAAGTATATAAACATACAAATGTCATCTCGGTGTAATATTAATAATGTTATATAGGTAAATAAGCCCAGAAAATAAATTTAAGAAAATATGTACAAGACGAAATGATAGGAATTGCGGTTGCCAAGTAAAATTATGTTTTTGCCGGTGAAACCTGCTGACAAGTCTTTAGGACTTAGCGGGAATTAGATGGTAATTTATTTGAATTTGTACACTTGTTAACATTTGAAAATATTTATTTACTATGTAGTGTGTTGCTTTATATTTCCTAATTAGTAGGTATTAGCAAATAAAATTGGATTAGCAGAAAAAAATATCCATTTAAAAAATAAAAAATTATCTATGGTATCTTAAGGAGGTAATGTATTTAAATTTCATGTCAATGGTATTACACTTCAATATATCTGGTAATATCTTCCAGGTGGAATAATATTTCTCTATTGAATCTTTAAATATTAATCAGAATTATAATAATATTACTATTATTAGAACACGCATCATTCTTTAAGCACCATAAATCTGAAACTATAATATTAAATTGCCTTCTTGACCTTTGGTGAAGTAAGCACTAGGCGAAGATGAAGTATGCGCAGGTTGTATCTCTACGGTTACTTCTCTGAGGAATTCCTCGAAGTTGCGGGACGACAATATACGAATGAATTTATCATGATTTCAGCCCAATTCAAGCAATGAAATAAAAAGAGTAAATAAAAATAGCATTGAAATTCAAATATGGTACAAACTAAAAAAGCACTTTATTAATACGAAGGGATGCATTCCAATGTCTCTCAGTTTAAACAAAAAAGGCCATCATGATGTAGCATATGGCCAAATTGAAAACAATCCTTATAATTGCCTCGCAGAAGTATAGCTGCGCTGCTTTTGAACAGTCCCACCCGCGGCCAAAAGGGGCGCGAAGGTGCAAATAAATCGAGCTCTGTGCGCAGAGTACACAGATTGAAAGTGTCCCAGAAAAAAAACAAAATAAAAATGAACATGTCCCACACGAGTGAAGCAGAGAACAGTAAGAGGGCAATTAACTATAAATGCAACGGTGAGCACTTAGCAAGGCCGAATCACTTTACTATTCCAAGACTTGCATGTGGTAAGGAGACTGCAAAAGAAAAACAAATGCCAGCTGCTGGCTTTCCCCGCGCCAGTTTTTACTGTAATACTTTCTACTATGCAAGTTTTAGGGAATGTACAGAATAGATTTCAGTTCTATTTACGGTAATAGATTTCAGATCTATTTACGGTAAAAATCCTATATTTCAATGCATAATAAGCCTATTTTTATCAAATACTACATTCTTTCCTGGTGATTTAAGATTAAAATACAAAATTATATACAAAATTGCATAATGATTTGATAAATTGAGTGAGACATGATGTCTTGATGAAGACAACTGTCGAGGAAAAATTGAACGGGGATAATGGCAAACGCAGGCCTCGCATGAGATATATTGAGCAAGTACTGAAGGATGCGAAAGAGAAGAATGATGCTAATATGAAGAGGTTTAGCCGATAGGAGACTGCAGAGGAGAGCTGCGTCAAACCAATCTTAGGATTGCTGGCTGATGATTATTTAATTTGGGGAGTGGCCAGTGAAAATTAATCTTTAACACTAGTAACTAAGAATAATCTTTGACATTAATAACATTCTGTTTACATGAGAGGTCTGGTTGCGAACAATATACCCTATTCTAGTAATCATAAAAAGTACAGCATGTACATTATTTATCAAATTAATCTTAGTAAGAATTATGACTCACTACTTTCAATTGTTTCTCCTCCAAAAAAAGCAACCCTCATTTTAAGCTTAAACTGAATCGATCAGTGAAAACGTACCTCAATGACGGAGAAATCACTTTGAAAACCTTAAGAAACAAGGAAGCGAAATACGGCACATTCTGAAGCGCACAAGGCCTAGGCAGTAATCACTAATCTTCATAACGTTAGTGCTCGCGCAATCGTGATTTTTTAAATGGGAACGAAGCAGGAAAAACATTAGCATAATTCTAGATTAATTTTTCCTTCTACTTCAAGTTTACATGGTCAATTTATATAGCAAGTCGAAACAGCAAATAAAGGAAATTGTGAGCTTTTGGAATGACTCGCACTATGGATAGCAGGCAGTTTAAATTGATTCTTTGGCGTCGAAATGTAGTCACTGTAAAGCCTACACAATATCTAGTCCTAAGTGAAAAAGCCACCAGAATATTTTACAGCCTCCAAAATACTGCAAATGTGACGTTTTAGCTTCTACAAATCAAATTGCCTGCGCACTAAATTTGGCAATGTCTTTCACTGTCGAGGTTCGGCAATATAGGGTCTTCACTGAATTCCAGAAGTAATTCACTGAAAAGAAATTGAATGGAACGCAGGACTGCATGAATTACATGAAAACAGCAAAGGAGAAGATAGATTTAAGGAAGTTTGGTGGAATAAGATACTGTTGGGTATATTAATTACTGTACGACCCAAGACAGTTGACTAGTTAATGTCGCACGATAATTTATACATATTTCCCCGAAACGATTCCACCCCTAATTTTTTATTGGCTACATTCAATGGAGAATGGTATATACAGGATGGAAATGACAGATCGGTGCTTTCAAGTCCAGAGGAGCATGAGTAGCCATAAAGTTGATTTGAAGAGGAATCGCGGCGGGCTAAGGGGCTCGCATTGGCTGGAGATGAGGAAAAGCACACTAAAGCTGGAGTTAATAAAATCGGGTCAATAAATTTTCATGTCATTCATAAGAGACATCATGTACATGTCATTTCACTATTTTTCTCACATCAACTGACAGACTGTCAGATATATTTTACAAAATCGGTACTGTCAGAGAGCAAGTCGATAGCATATCCACGCAAACCTCCGGTTGACGTTTTTCTGAAATCATAATACCGACTCTTTACTAAAGTCCAGTAAGAAAATAATAAACAACATACCAGGACACAGCGAACCGATAAGATTGATTGTCCTCGTTTGTAACGACAGGGGATTTAAAGGTAACTAGCAGTTCAACCATTCTAGGGAAATTATTACTTTACTTAACCTTTGCAATTGATTTCTGAGATGATCGTGATGCTCGAAAGGATTTATCTGCTGCGGAGAACACCGGGACTCCGAATTTCATACAATTTACAGTTATTATAAGGTTTTTTTTCAGATTTCCTGAGCTTTAAAAACAAAGCTTAGCGTGTATATAATTTTCCAATTTACGACTAAATTACGGTATCAGCGTAGAACTACGACTTATAGAACTAGACTTATAGACAACTAATAGAACTGGTTAATTATTCGAGTGTCACTTTTCACGGGTTAATTTACTTACGGATTTGTATCTCTGTATTTGTTTCATTAGAATATACATCTGGAGCATTATTCTATACGGCAGCGAAGCATGGACAATAACAGCAGCAGAGAAGTCCAGGCTGGAAGCATTTGAAATGTGGTGCTACCGAAGAATTATGAAGATAAAATGGATCGATCGAGAGACAAACGAAGAAGTCTTAAGAAGAGTGAGAGAAAAGCGATGTCTACGGAAAAACTTACAAAGAAGACGGGACAACTTAATAGACCACATCTGAAAACACGATGGCCTGATGAAGACAATCGTCGAGAGAAAAGTGAACGGGAAGAATGGAAAAGGCAGGCCTCGTATGAGGTATATGGAGCAAGTTGTCCAAGCAAGTTGTGAAGATGTAGAAGAGAGGAACTACGTCAATATGAAGAGGTTGACCGACAGAAGAATCGAGGAGAGGGCTGCATTAAACCAATCCTAGGATTGCTGACCGATGATGATTTGTATTTCAATTTAAATTTACATATTTTACGTGAATACAAAGACATACGACACGGGTACGAAAAAAGGGATGAAATAACTACAAATAGATGAACATTTACGCATAAGTCAAAGTTTGTTATTATTCTGTAAACTCTCAGTGAGCACCAGTAACACAACGTTTACTGAACATTTTTCAATTTCAAGAATACCAAGGAAAATAACGAGGGTTACTTTACTTACTATTCTCGAATTCTGGGTATCTCTCTCTGGGACCTATATGGGGCATTCAACCACTATCTGCAACTGGAACGTTATTTTCTCAATCAAAGTGATGATAGCCGTAATTCCGCCACGACTTATAGCGAGTAAATTAATAGTATTTACCTAGGTTGACCCTTTACCACTAGCTTTTATACAAGCGATTATGAGTGCCTAAGAAACTAAGTAGCAACGGTTTAGCCTGAGGTTAAGGTTTGCCAGCATTTGAACCAATAATGCTGATTCAGCGTTGTTTTGAATACATAATATCCATTGCAAGAACGCGCAGCACACGAGGAAACAAAAAAAGCTGATAACAACGGTACCAGAGAATCTGAAATTAGTTTTGGTTCAGACAGTAGGGACTAAACTGTTCTAAATGGATTTTAATAACCTTTGGTCATCTTTGGCAGCATAAAAGAATGAGTAAGATTGTTATCACTGCTTATAATCCAAAAGGATATGAGGTGTGCACACTTTGCATAGAAATATTTAAAAAAATAAAGAGATTAGAGTTTAAGAAGATTGAAAACTCATTAGGAAACAAAGAAGTAAGATCAGCCGAGCAATTTACAAACGGTTGAGAAGAAGGCGAGTTCAACACAATCCCTCGCGAAGGAAAATAACAAATGCCTTTGAAATGCCAAGATATAACGCTGAGGTGTAGCCAGAGGAAGAGTGCTATCTCCGTAATGTCGAAAATACGTTTTAATAAAATTTAAGACTTAAGACAAAGATACGAAAAATTATCAAGGAAAGCCGAAAAAGTGCATAGAAACTCGAGTGCAATCCTTGTGAAATATTCCTGATGACCAAAAGTTCGCAGGTTTGAATTCTGCCTCGGCCACGGATAATGCTGTCTAGGCTTCAGAATAATTAAGACGATGCGATTTAAAGTAAGCTTCAATATCCCCCGACAATTCAAATGAAGTTTACCACTATTATTGGCGTCTGAATGCCAAACAGAAAAAAAAAACTTTCCAAATTCTTTTAATACTGTGAGTAGGGAGAAAAAATTGCTCCGCTTTAAGGATATCGATTAGGTTAAAATGCTGCGAGGTCGGAAATCAAACTGCGAAGACCATTCCTGGCTCCCCTACTTCAGCTGTCACGGCCCCTCGTGATGAATCCTCGCCCACGTTCACGTCTGTCAAGGTGGAGAAAAAAATGGTTTCCCTCCACCGCTCCATCGGACCGAAAATTCCAATGGAGTCAGGAGTGGCTTTTCGGCATGGGCGACCTCGACCCCTAAGCATATTCTGATGGAGTGGACAGAGCGAGGATCCCATTGGCTTTTCTCCTCGCCCACCACCTTTCACTCCATCGTCCGAGTCGACGTCATTTTGAACGAATCTCCATTAGCGTACGAGCAGCGGCGTTCAAGAGTCATATTCTCAGCTGCTGCTTTGCAAGTAAAATATGGAAGCTTGACGTAACAGGCATTATCTACTTCCATAGCTATTCATAAGCCTGACTCTTCACCAGCGCATAGAGAGGTGTTACTATACACTAGTTACTCCCTACCTTTAACACGCAGGTAGTACTTGGGATCCACATGAAGAGTAGATTTGATTTTGGAATTGAATAATGCGTCATTCCATGCCAACTGGTCTGTTTCAGAGAAGTTCCCCGCTCTACCATCATGAATTTCAATGAGATTTTGCATGGAAATTCACACATCCCAATGGAACATTTGTTATGTTTTAAGTTCGCCGATTGTATTAATTTTTCCTTAATTCCCTTTTAACCATTTTTTCCCTATTTTTTTTCTCCTTACCTTTTGTATTTTTCTTTTCTTGAATATCATTATAATCTACTAACTTTCCTATGTACATGCTATTATATTTAAGTTATTCTTAAACACTAGCTTTACTGTAGGTAGGATTTCGCAGGTTTTTCACACCCCCCTTCTAGTGTGGGTGTTTTCCTGCAGTGGGTTTTTGCGTAAAGGATGTAAGCATAATAATCCTCACGTTTTTCCCACATTGTAAATTCTTTCACACACTATTAGATATGTAATATTGATATATTGTGTATGTATATTTCTTTTGTGTTAATTTATCATTCTTTAATTCCTATAAGTGTATTCTTACTGATGTTTTTTTTGTTAACCTCAGATTGTAATTGTTTTAGGTATTGACCACTATTTCTTTTATATACTTATTTTGACGAGGGGTTAGATGGCAGAAGGGACAGTTTTGTCTCAATCTCGCCCCAATTAAGACCTTTTATTATTATTATTGTATACTTGCAGAGATATAGTAATGTGTTTGACCCCGTGCCGCAGCCTTCTTCAGTATGGCTATGAGATTTCGTTAATTTGAGACATAGTATCTAAGGGGATATTTGACGAGTGAAACACAAATTGGCTATTTGTTTACAACTATCTGCGCTCTATTAAACAAAATAATAAAAATAACTGTAAGAGCGACCTCCTTGGAAAAAAAACAGGGCGAAACATTAATGCACAGCGAAGAGCAGCTAAACCTGTGAAATGGTAATCTGATAGGTTTTTCAGCGTCGAAATACTAGAAGAATTAAGATTATAATCACTAACACATCGTGGATCGATATACCGACTAAAGGACATGTCAAAATCCCCAGCCTACTATGGTAGGTTAAATCGAAAAATTAAAATTAGAGAAATGGAGAAGTTTAAAAATGCAATATTTTTCGAAGTACTATAAGGCACAATAACTTATTTAATTGAAGCAATCGGGAATGCGAAATCGGTAAAGCTAATTTTACCCTTTTTACACCTCCGCAAGAACCTCTACAAGCTCAATGTAGGTGTGTAATTGTGGCTTGACATATCCTTTCATGTTTTGTAATACACGAACGTGGTATTTCAAATAAAAAAATGTGCTGATGCTGTGGTCATGGAAGCATTCCGAAACCTTAGGTTATTTGCGATATTTTGGATAGTTAGAATTTTTGTTGGGAAATGAGGAAGAGCGCTTCACAAAGCGCTCGACTAGGGACCGTTACACTAAAGAGAATCGGGCTGTCATTGACGAGACTCAAAGCTTCGAGATGAGAGGCCAGGGCTAAAGCCTCTGCATCAACCCGACTCCCTCGAACAAAAACGGAAGACAAAGAACGCGGTATCCACAGAAAAGGTAAATAACTGAAGGGCTTGATATTTTCCCTGGAAAGTAATGCTGTCACGAGATCACCTCCAGGCCAGAGAATCCTCTGCCAAAGTTTCTATGGCAGATGTAGCTCAGAAACGTCAGCCCAAATATACCCCATTTCCAAACCTGGTGGAAATAACGATGGTTTTAATCTAGATCCAACATCAAAGCCTCGATCTGTTATCAACTTTATTTATATTAACATTTATTCATTTTAAAGTGTATTCGACTTTAAATTATCTCTTTCAATAGACTTGAAGTTTTTTAAAAATTAGATCTTTTCCTTTTAAATTTGTTTCTATTCTAGAGATCATTGTTTTCCTCGTCACTGATTTGAAATCAGTAAAATTTTTCCTACATTTCGGCAGAAGAAAATTATAAATATTGAGACGATTCTGAGATGTTCTAGGCATTTTTATTCACGGTAATATATCACTTCATGATAACGCCATAAACATATTTTTTAGTGTCAAACTTGGCATTTAAATTGCAATAATGAGCACAAATTTGACTTTTGGCTTGGAAACAATGTGTACCTACCTTTACATTCATTTTTGGAATATAACGATTAAATTGAAATTCACATGCATGATTTGGCATTAGAATTATAATTTAAGAATTTCGACATCAGAAATCTAACTGCGAATCATTATTATCATCAAAGAAAATTCTCCGGGAGTGAATATCCATGTGGAGAAAATTAACATGCTAAGATTCGCCGATGACATAGCAGTCACGGCAGAAATAGAAGGCGATTTAGAGAATACACTAGGAAATATGGTAAGAAAAATGACCAGATATCATCTGAAGATCAATAAAAATAAAAGAAGGTATTGGTATGCAGTGGGAGAAAGGAAGCCAAGACCAGTGTTAAACTAGTAAAACAAAAGATCGAGGAGGTGGAAGATTTCTGTTACCTGGGAAGCCGAGTAACCAGCGATGGAGGAAGTAAGAGAGAAATTGCCAGTAGAATTGCCCAAGAGAAAAGGGTATTTTACCAGAAGAAGATTCTGTTTACAGCTGCAAATACAAGCGTGGAGTTGAGAAAACATTTCATTAGAACATACATCTGGAGCATTTTACTATATGGCAGCGAAGCATGGATAATAACAGCAGCAGAGAAGTCCAGGCTGGAAGCATTTTAAATGTGGTGCTACCGAAGAATGATGAAGATAAAATGGATCGATCGAGTGACTAACGAAGAAGTCTTAAGAAGAGTGGGAGAAAAGAGATGTCTACTGCAAATCTTAAAAATAAGACTTATAGGCCACCTCTTAAGACACGATGACCTGATGAAGACAATCGTCGAGGGAAAAGTGAACGGGAAGAATGGAAAAGGAAGGCCTCGTATGAGATATATGAAGCAACTTGTGAAGGATGTATAAGTGAGGAGTTATGAAGAGGGTGGCCGATAAAAGAATCGAGTGGAGGGCTGCGTTAAACCAATCCTAGGATTGTTGACCGATGATGATGATGAATCATTATTATTTTAAATGCCTGCGGGCACAAAATAACTAGTGTGTAAAAGCATAATTACCCTCAATATAGTATCGATTTTTTTCCTATTTCAACTACAATAGATACTGAAGTATCTTTACCCCCAACTCGATCACTATACTATTTCCTATTTTATCTGTGTATTCGCCTGCTTCGATTCCACTTAATTCCAGCACCAAAACTGTATCCCCACATTTTCCATCCCATTCACTTCCTCCTCGAGTTTCCGTGATTATTCCTCGCTAATTATGCCCATTAATATTTCGTGCGGAACATCTGTGGGTACCGTACTAACATCGAAATTAAAATTTCGTTAAAAACATGAAATTCCGTCACTTACACATTTTATAGCGAACATTGTTCCAGGAGCAAGAAAGTAATTATGAACCAATGCGTGCACGTGAAAGAAGCGGAAAATTAACGCTAGTGTAGGGAGAGCTATGCAGCAGAAACGTTTTGAATGTAGATCCTAGAACCGCAATCACTAATTAAGTCTCTTCATTCTACATACCCTTAAGCAACGGCGTGCAGTGCATTCATTAATAAATACGTGTTGTCTCATTTTTCTAATTGTACGAGGAGTGTATTTTACAAGCTCTAAAGGTAATGAGTCATGGACAACAAAAGCAGCGGTAAAGGTATGTCTTCAAGAATTTTAAATGTGATGCTGGAAAAGAATGATAGATTAAATAGATTAAACGAGTAAACAATTCTAAGATGAGTAGGAGGTAAAGAGCACATGATGAAAATGGAACAAAGAAGACGGAACGAACATGTCGGGAATATCTTGAGACACACTGACCTCATGAAGGCAATAGGCGAGTGTGGGAACCAGGGATGCGACGACCGGCGATATATGACGACCAGGGATGGAAAAATGCGCAAAAGGTGAAACGGGAGAGTTGGATCAATATGAAGAGCATACAAACAACGAGTAAGAGAATAAAATATTCACATTTCAAATACCCAGAATTGTAATACTACGTACCCCATTCCGGACTTCTCAAAGATATTAACAGAATAAACAATAGTTCATTAATGATTTTTCCCATGAGACATGAATAATTTTTAAAGGAATTTTCAATGCCTTTAGTAAATAGAGATAAAACTTTTTCTTATCTCGGTGAAAAATGAGGACGAAAAATGCTACTAACCAATGAATAATTGCAATTATATTAGAAAGGACTGTATGAGATCCCTTATTTATAATGAAATTCGTACACTGGCTACAAATTTAATATGAATAAAATAGTCTCATAATCACATTTTAATGAGGGTGCGGGGATTGAATCAAAGAATTAATTAAGAGTTGAATTCAGAAAATTGAGTCGGAAAATGCTAATTCCATGGAAAGTCGTACGGAAGTTGAAATTTCGAGCAGAAAATTGAGTGAACAGTGTCCCATCATGTTGGTGATTTTTCTCAATCACTAAAATCCATTACTTTCGAACCTGACTGACTTTGAGTCAGAATTCACGCACTAGTGCTGGGTCATTTCGCGTCACTTACAACCGTGTTGCACAGTCTTGCCGCTGAGTACGTACTTATAGTAATTAGTGACCGAATATCCAAATCTGAGTGGGCGAAGACTCAACCCTTATGTGAAGCTCGATTGCAAAGCCCATTTTCCCCAGATTTTATTCATGTGCGAATTTTTATTCAAACCCACTCATCCACATCTGCATATAGTCAACAAAGGAAGATCACAATGGGATGTGAGAACTTTGCTGTCACCTAGGTTGGACTTGATGCAGCGGTGGTGGTCACAGTCCGTGGCAGTCTCAAACTCGCAGGGCAACATCTCAAAAATTGGGAAAAAATGAGGAATATTTTGGGCGAAATACGCTCTATGAAGTATTCGGAATTAAGTAATTAACAGCAAGAAAACTCTATTAGCAGTATACTGGTATTGTTGTATCTTGAGATACGGGCTATTTAAAAAGGAGAGTAACCGGACTCTTTAGTACATAAATTTGAATTCAATATCGATTAATTTTGGATAATGAAAATATAAATTTTGCTGATTTTTAAATAGATGTGTCACCCCACCTACCTATCATACTCGTCGACGCTGATTAATAGATAATTATACAGGCAAATATTTCAAGCTAAGTCATTGAAGTGTCAATATTAGTCCTCATTCTTTCCAGAGAGTCTGCATGAGGGGCAGGTAGTAAAAGACTTTAGATGTTTCAAAGGCTAGGGGTACAAGTCTTAACTAAGATCTGAATCATGAGAAAAAGTGAAACGCCCTCACCTTAGAGTGGTTACGAACTCAATATTGGGCTGCCAGGCGAGTAACCGATCTATCAGCTTGAAAGTGCAGTCACAGGCCTCATAGCAATAATTGCTTAAAAGAGGAGGGACACGATATTATGATAGTAAAACGTCACTTGTAGTTTCCATATTCATTTGCGTCACATTTAGTTCGAAAAATTAACGAAATTATACATGAAAACTGATAGACTGCGTTAACATAAAAATTACAGCTCTCTTATGATTTTATATAACAAGACTACAGACTTAGTAATATGCTTAGTAATAGACTTAAAACTTAAAAAATAACCTTAAAAAAACTTTTAAAAAAACTTAAAAATAACCTTAAAACAAATGAGCGTAATATCTTTCCCTCATTTGGGAAGCCTTTATGCAAATTATCTTACGCTTCATGACACTTGTAATGTTTCATACTTTGATGAGTAGTGTCAGAATACATTATCACAAGAGAATAGGAGAGAAGTTGCGAAATAGAGATGTTTCAAATTGTTCCGCCGGTTCGGTTTCAGTGGAAGAGTGAAAACGTAAATGCATTAACTGGATGCATGGCAGAAAAAGTCAATAAAATTCAATGAAGAGAAACAAATGAGAGGACAAGTGACACGACAGAGCGAATTCGGCTCCATCCATCAAATCGGAAAACATTAAAAAGAATAATTTCGAAAACCCCCAGCAATAAACGTCACTAAAATTTTTCCATTGACTCCCGTTCTACGCAAATTAGGACGTCATTATAGATAATAAGTTGAGTTTAATTTTCCACCAGCCTGGGCAACCCAATTTGAAGGGGGTTAACGTAAGACATGACCTCCATTTCATTAATTCAACGTTAATTTATCAGCTTGAGTTGCAGGTAAGGCACGTTAAAGTATCAAACTAACTAAATTGGACGGAAAATTTGCTGTGGCACCTTAATTAATTAAGAAATGGCCGAATGAATGAAGGCGCAAAACGAAACCCAGTCTTACGAAGCTCACAAATTTATTTTTCATTGTTAGTCCCTCTATTTTGAGCTTTATGCCAAATCTCCTGAAGCATCCCCCCACCCACTCTCTTCCTCCTTCCACCCTGTACAGTGGTACAAATGGTATTTGTAATTGCTATACTGAAAATAAACACTCACCTGAGCTACTTCAAGAGGCAGATATACAAAACAAAGCTGCCTGGACTGTGCATACCTTTCTCAACTATTTAAAAGAGAGAGGAGGCTATGCCCGTTATCCTGAGCTAGCCAATGCCTACGTCATCATCTCTTTGTCCTTTCTTTGTTCCAAAACGAATGCCTATTAACATTATAACTAGCTTATTTTTATGGTACAAATGGCCTTAGCTGCTGGTCGCCCTTCCAAGTAGGTACGATTCTTCACAAAAAGCAGGACTTTAATAGAAAAATTACCATCATAACGAAGTTATAGCAGTGAGTATATTTAAAGAATATATCTAGAATATATCTTAGAACGAAAACTAAAACTGTTGTCCATAAGCCAACTGACGCGATGGAAAACCCGAGGAAAAATGCAGGGATCATAGAATATATCTTAATTATGTATGACATTTCTCGACGGTTTCTGAATCATTTACATCAAGGAAGCATCTCTCGCAATAGTAAACCTTGTTGAACATATCTGTATACTTTTCACTCATTTCTTCCAAAAAAGAAATTCGTATTCATTTATACCTACAGCTACTTCGACTCAGCTAAAATCTCAGTTTACGGTGGTTACTTCGTAGAGATATTTACAAAAATGAATGTTATACACAGAATATTTTTCACAGCGCAAGATAGGATAAGTTATAAAAGCTCTGCATTTCTTTCAAACTCCAATAATTTTTTAGCTGAAAAGGAAGACTGGCACCACCAAGACAGTCACAAACACAGATAATATTAAGATAAACTAAAGATACTTAGGAAAATATTGCCTGATTCGGTATTAGCGCATTGTTTAAGAGAGTAAATATGTTAACAAGGACCTGAGATTCTCATACAGAAAAATTTTGGGAAGCCGAAGAAAACAAATTTCCATTAAAAAGTTGTGTTATTGGCCCAAATTTTCGGACCTCCAAAACTTTCCTGAACAATATTAATATATTCCTCAGGCGGCGCCCACTTCATCCGTTTCAGCTAGTTCGGCTTCTTTTTGCAGCCTAAAATAATTTATGTCTTCACCCATTCGCGCTCACTAACATTCTCCTTTAGTATCCCACCATCCGTCTACTTTTTGGGAAAAAATTGGCATTGGGAATCGCCTTCAGTTCCCTTCTTCTTCCAACTATCCCTGACTAGCCTTGTGATATATATAACTTTTTCATTCACTGATTTATGGAATTCTACCGGTTTTGGTAGGTTATGAAATCGATAGTTGGCGAGTTCACATTGTGGAATGAATGCATGATAAATAGAATAAACCTAGTTATATTCCACCAATATTCCACAAATAACCCCGGAGGATGAACTGAGAAGGTCGAATACGGTCGGTCAATAAATATTTGTGGAATATAACCAAGTTTATTCTATTCATCATTAGGGTAGGTTAGCTTTGATAGAAAGTACCAACTCTTCTTTATATTTTTTTTAGCTATAGTTTCTTTCCTGACGCTATTTCTCATCAGATAGGAGTATTTCCCACCCCTCATGCTATCCCAACACCTTTTCTTTTTTTTTCCTCATCCAGGCTCACTTAGAATTCTACCTTCGTTAACGGCCTTCAGCATCACATTTTGCCTAATCAGCTGTTCCATTCCCCTGCTCTGCTCTCTTCTAATTTGCGCTATCAAACATCTTTCTACCCTCGCCACGCTCAACACTCCTTCATTCGTCTTTCTTTCCGCCCGAATCACTATTTCCATTCCCATACAAACCCACATTTTTAAGGTTTTCAATATTTTCCAGACACCTTTCCCAACAGACCGGGTCTCGGATATAACGAAGCCGCAAAATGTCAAGCTCTTCACTAGCCGGAATATAACTGTTGTGTTCGAAATGCTTGATGAATAGCAATAAATTGGGAAAAATTCAAGCATTGAAATTCACTCAGTTGGATGTCTAAGAACCTAATATATTTGGGGCGAAAAGATAGGGTATTCAATTCTTCAAATTTTCATAATGAAAGCAAATTGAAATTCACCATTCATTCAAGGCAGTATTCGAATTTAAATTAAGTCAGCATTATTTAGGTTAAACCTCAGTCATACAGAGGTGAATTATGTTTTCGATCGATATTATTGCAAAGTTTGAGGGAAGTTCTCATTCACTTCGAGATTTAAAAAGAGAAATAGAAAAATGAAAAGATAGAACTGCAAACAAACCAATAACCCATACTGTGAAAACAACTAATTCCATGGACTATCATAAAATTATCTCGGATACTGTATCTTCGTAGGTATTTAAATAATTAGTTACATTTTAATTCAATGCAAAACTGAAATGTTATAGTAATACAAAAAGTAATTAAATAAGATAGATAAACCTTATTACATTTTTAGTGGTAGTTTAATTACTCAACTTTGCGATATGAGAGGGATTACCTCGATTATCTCTACGAATAGATCTCGTTATTTTACATTTTTTCCAACAGACAAGGTGGATGACCCCTTTTTTAGTCAAAAATGACTTCGGAAAACTTATTCTTCTCAACTGTGGGAATTATTAAAGAGTATATCAGTGAAGAATGGAAACAATCCACTATTGAAACTTAGATCGTTCATTACTTGTAATCTATGGAAGGCTCATAGTCAAGAAAATGGATATTCCGATAATGGGCTTCAACTCTGAATACAAGAGGGATAACTTAACCGGATTGAAACTTTTGTCGCGGTAAACACAAGGCCGTGCATTAGATATGCAAACAAAAATGAAGGAGGGGATAAACCTCTCAGAGCGATAGTTAGAATTGAGATGAAGGTATTCCAGAGCAAAAATTGTATTTAAGCATAAGATAAGCAACAACAATAGCAAAAACTATACTTGCATTTTTCTACGAATTACAAATATAATAAAATGAAAAACATTTAAACGGATGTCCATAAAGTAATGACGTTTACTGAAATGGAGGGTAACCAGCTTAGAAAAAATCTCCGGAAAATCGTTACAAAAAATCGGTGTCCTCAAATACTTGGGAAACGGAACGAAAAGAATATAGTAATGGAATATCGTGAATACCGTAGAGGATCTGTGATCCCACTAAAAGGAACTCCGAGGAAAGAATGTGAGCTAATTTCCACGAAAAAGTCGACGATATTGAATGAGACGTCCTTAAGTGAAACAGAGATTCGCAAGTAAAGTCACATCACTTCAGATACAACCTGAGTGCAAATATCAATATGACGAGAGTATCTGAAGGGAAAAGATACAACACAACAAATAATGGGCGATGTCACAGTAGAACGGAATGTCGAAACATCCGTTCACACATTATACTTTGAATCGATTGCACTAGCCAATATACACTTAAATGACAAAATGCTTATTTTAATTAAGGTCTAGCTCTTATTTGTAGAGGAACTATTTTATTTTGACACTAACGCCCCATTCAAACACGGTGGTGTTAAAACGCACTTAAAAATCCATTAAAACGGCATGAGTATCGAAATTTTTGGCACTTAACCTTCAATAACTTTCCTATTGGAACCCATTCATCGAGTACGAAAGAAAACCTGATTCGGCCACTTTTTACCAAGCATTGGACAATCCATACATCACTATAATCCGCCAATAAGAATCGAATGGTCACCGCTCGGCCTTTTACTTGTATCGTCAGAAAAGCCATTTGTTGGCCAATCTAATATGACGTCCGTCATTAACAGAGATCGTACAGAAACATTACTCAATTTACATTATCCTAGCCCGTCTTTAGTTCACCATTCCTTTACCTCCTTAACATTAATATGTTCCTCAAAAAAGGTGGGTAAAATCCTGGTAAATATCGTAAAACCTCTCAGTGAATCCAAATAGAAGATATTCCAGTCACGAAAAACTCCAATCTTGCGTTCCGGGCTAACGCGGTGATGTGATCATGTCATCGCTGCCGAAATCGTTTGGGTCAAGGCAATTTAATGTTTAACACAATGGTCGACAAACAAACGAACAGCACTTTACCTCTCCAACCCAGATATCTCCTGCTTAGGATTGATAGCGACACCGTGGTGGGCATGGAAAATGAATTGGAATTTAACTCCGGACAAAGCATTTCGGGCAAAAAAGTGGGTCGCGTTCGGAAGGAAAAATCATGGCGCGAGAGAAATAGGGCACTACGATGAAGGCGCGTTGGTAAAGGTCAAAATGAAATGAGACGCCCACAAATTTGATGAAAAGTACAAAGCAAAGTCATGCTAACGGAATATGTATTTTCCGTAACAAAAAAAAGAAAATTTTCAAGGACATTGATTTTTTCTCCATAGAAATATTTCTGTTTTCCCCGAGCGTTCGACCTTTTCCGTCACATTATTAGAAATGTTACAATGGCAGTTTGCAACTTATACCACTAAACAAGTGTGAAACAACGATTTATTCGAGACTTACAGCCTCATTTGCGACACAAAAATAGACTTAGTGATGATATACTGATAATCAACTGTATACCTACATTATTTATCTTATCAATAAGATAAGTGACCGCACGGGATAGAAAGATCGAAGAATTTATTTTGGTTAAGCTATTAAAGGTGACCGTTAAATGGGCGATTACACCACTGAAAGCGAATTATGTCATTGCAAATGCACATCAAGTTATCTAGTACCCGTGAGCAAGCCAATTGATTTACCCAGCGATGAATTTCGGCCAAATATTTTGATGCATTATTGATGTAACCAGCTAAAGCGCCAATTAGCAAGGAAATATCAGTAGGTAATTACAGGCTACATTGATGGCAAATGGAATTGCCCTGGATGATTCCAAATTATATCCTTAAAAAATTAAGTCCGCTATCTCCACCGTCACATCACTAGGCAATTAGTTTTTCGACCGTTTTTTGCAGCAGAAGTACTCGGCGTTAGGTGCTCTAACTGCCTAGGTTACATCTCGTCTTACCTAAACTTAATCTAAGATAACATCATTGCCCGAGGAGAGACTCGGGTTAGCTATCTTTACGTTGCCGGGCCAGTACGATACCGACCCAGCTATCGCGGACGGATCAGGCTTTTTATAAAACCGTGAGAGGATAAAACTTACCGCTAAACGTATATAATACAGTCCCCAACAACAATGAAAATTACCAATTTGAAATATTTTGGAGCGCCCTTTGTTTCCTTAGGTAAGCCGTATTCACCCTGACGATCTCGAACATCTGAGCATATCCGAAAATGCACTATTTGCATGCTCAGTACGGCTCCGATGAGGTGAGCCAGCAGTCTGCAGATGCGTGGGCATACCCTTAATTAGCTCCCCGTCAGCGCATAGGTGGAGAACTCAAGTCACGCTTTCCATTCAGACCACGTTCCAAAAACCGCTTTACCATTTAAGGTTTTTTTTCGCGAAGCTCACCTTTCCGCTGCCCGGGGACGTGTCCTCGAAAGCGACGTTGGTAGCGCCGTAGTTGGTGCTTCCGTTTTCGACCACCAGGCGCCCTCGCATCTCCATGAGCTCGAGCCTGTCGAGGGATCGTTGTGGATTAAGGTCCCTGGAGCTCTGCCTCCGGACCAAATGCGCCATGTTCGACATGGTGGCGGCTGCTGTTGTTGATGACCTCCTCCTGTTCTTCCCACTGCTTCTGGGGCCTTCCGCTTACAAGCGGGGCAGCCCTGCAAAGAATTGAAATGAGATCGTTGAGGGCTGGATGAGAGGATTGTACATAAAAGCGAAGAAACACATGACAAAACGGCCAGCGTGAAAAATTTCGTTATTCCTAATTTGTCGTTATTGATATTAGAGACAGCTGAGGCCATTGGCGCTATTAATGAATGCTGGGTTTAGGTAGGATTCTTTCAGGGAATGGAGGAAGGGTGGAGTAAAAATCAATTTTGAAGGGTTGGGGAGCCGATGCGTAAACCTTCACACTGCTTACCACCTCTACCCCTTGAATAAAGCGAAGCTTTTGAGATAATACTTATCTCTATGGCGATAATTATTTTATCGTTCTACTTATACTATTAATGAGCTTCTGTAAGATTTACGCCCCTTTTCATTTTTCTGGAAAAAATAATTAGCTTGGATCATTGATTAGGCCGTAAAATCCTGCAAATGACGTGAATGGGAAGTAGTAATTTCATAAACTTATTTTGGAGAGGCAATCGAAATATAATATCAATGCAAATTGGTAGAAAATAGAATAGATTTAGAAATTTGTCAAGGTATGGAGGAGGGCTGTTGTGAAACTATGTTCGGCATTCGTTTGCCCTTAGCGATAGGCGCCAAGGTTTTGCGCCCAGTATTATTTCCCATCCAGTGGATATAGAGCTTGTGTTCAAACTCTTCATACAACCAGCATTCCATCGAAAAGACCAGCATCCCACTGAAAAACCTACCGTGCCCGGGGACTCGGGATGGGAGGAAAGAACTTCCGCCTTCCGAATCTTGCAGGTTTTACGGAAAGGTTCAAGAAAAAACGTCAAAATTCCAAATTTGTGGCGTTTCATATCAATATCCGAAGTTATGACTAAAATTATAGAACGAAATATCACTGAGCGTCTCTTATTACCTATTATCCTTCAGGTTCTCGTAATCTCGTGAAAAAAATGAGAGGAGAAACTAGAAAGTTGTGATTACATTCAATTCAACCATGTTATGACACTGGAAATTATGGTGATAATCAAATTTTAAAAATATTTCCAGTCATTTTCCAAAAATATTAGTTTAAAGTTGAAATTAAAAATTTTCACGCACAGGACAATTCTCATCTGAAACATTATTACGTATTCTTTTGCTGTTCACATGATATTCACTTATTATCTCTACATATTAGTACACGGAATAGGGCGCCACAGTCGGATACTAGGTATAAGATTCACATTCAAGGCTAATTTTGGCTCAAACAGTTTTTTTCAATTCCATAGCCGCCATCATTAATATCGTCCGAATTGAAAACATCGGATACTTCGCCCATAAAAGCGTACGACTCTCTTCCTAAATAAAAAATTACTCAAAATCTATGAGAACCATTTAAAATTAAATTTAAAGTTTTTAATACACAACCCAGAAATAACTATAATTATTCACAGGAGGTCACAAAAATTCGCGTGATGCTAAGAAAACTACCAGCAACAGATAAATGACAAGCAACGCAAATATGCAGGTGCGATCAGGATATCATATCAAATCATGTTTGCATTTATCCAAAATATGAAATGATATGCAGTATAGAAATATGCAATGCATAGATAATATTAAGGTCAACTTTTTAGGAACATGTTTTCAATTACTGCAATATACGGTAATGAAATACTATACCATCAGGAGGAACGTAAAATATCCATCAGTATCACAAAAACTAGGAGTTGATTTCGAACATTGAGGTGGAAACGTTTTCTAAAGGTATTGAAAATAATTAAAATTTCAACTAAACGTAGTAATTTAGACCATAAAGAGGATACCATAAAGACGTAATACCATGAGAGAAAGAGGGTCAAAATTTTATTTTCTGCGTACGATTACGAACAGCAATACATATATCGCTACCGGGGGGTAAAATGGGATAGGTAAATTAGTTTTTGCCCGATGTTTTGCATAAAGCTAAATGAAAGCCCTTTTATTTTTTTGCATGACGGTCAAGAAATGCCAAATATTTGCATGCGTACGGTGTTCAATGCGGGGTATGAAGGCTTTTCATTAGCAGCAGTATCGCCATTTAAGATATTTTATACACAGCGAATTTGATTTTTGTAGAATTTAGTGTTAAAAATAGCATTCGCATAGTAGCAACCACGATCTTAAAATACATCAGTTCTTAGTAACATCAAGTTTGATTTCTTAGCATTGTTGCAAGCCTAGTTTTGCTTTACCCCTTTTCACACACCCTTGCTGTGGCTTGCCGGGTATTTTGTAGATGTATATTTTAAATATTTAGATTTCAAAATGCCCTTGGAATTGGTAGAGCGCCCGCTATTCAGCGAAAAAAAGTTTCAACGAGGTAATACATCCCTAGGTTTATGGAACCTAAGAATCATGTCCTAAAACTCAACGTGATAACTTTTTCACGCACCATTTTCCGCGACCTGCAAAAGTTAACGGTGCGATAAAGCCCCTGAATTTACGTTCCCTCCTCAAAATTAACACCTCTCCTCGAAATTTCGCTTCGTGCACGCTTTAGGATCGATCGTCACGGTGGCGAGGGTGGTCCTCCCTCTCTCTCGTTCCCCAACCCAACAAAAACACCCACCCTTTCGAAATAACACCTTTCATCCGCGCAAATTGGCGAATTTAAAAGTCCTCCCGTCACGCCTCGTTCGCGACTGGAAATAACCGTCGGTGGAAACAAAAGCGCTGCCGCTAACGGTCGTGTTCCCATCAGAATCCCTTTACTCTTCATTCCCACCTCGTACACCGCTATGACTTCCTCCTCGAAAAACAATCACAAGTATACTATTCCAACACTCGCATGCTCACGTACTGTTCATATCTTCCATTCTCCACCACCTATCAAGGAATGATCTCTAATATTTCTTCCAAACTAATCCGTATCAAAGAAATTAATATTCGAATTAGCCCTTCACATCTCCTATCTAACTTAATGCCGGCTAAATTTCCCATTCTTTTCCTCTTTCTTAACCATTGAATCAAAATTCAGACTGACGTTTATCAACATCCCATCTCCATTGTCCTCGTTCCACTTTTTATGCCTACTTCGAATATACCCGCGCCAGTCACACCAAATACCTTTCCTCCCAGCTCGGGTAATTTTTTCTATCCATTCAAGATTTCGACTACCAATTTTTTTTACAACCTTTCCATTTTACCACTTATTCCTCCGTCCTCAAATCTACACAGCTTATCCACTCCATTCTATTTTGCACCAGCAGCTCACACATTTGTAATCCACACGCATCTTTTGACATAACCACCTAAGTTACGGGATGATATAACGCCAAACTTTGGCTTTTGGTGTCGTGGCCTCTCTACTAGAATCTCATTCCGACATTCCGAGTCCCATGGTTCAAATCCGGGCAGGATCAGACATGATTTAATGGAATCCTGAACCCTTCTCAAAAGCCAAGGGGAGAGCATTTCTACATCATTAAACCGTCCGTCGAATAGGACGTTAAACAGTGGACCCTATGGTGCTTGTCTTCACGCGCGAGATGATGTTGAAGTCGAATATCTCCACTCTTTCCCAACACCGTGAAAAATTACACTGACAGAAATTACACTCAATCAAGATTATCCATGAAATTGAAAATAGTATCATGCATGACAAAAAAGCCTTTAATTCAATCTGCACAAACTTCCACTGTCTATGTTAGAGTTTTAACCTGATCCCTTTTCCTTGTATGTACTCAAGAGTCGAAGTCACTTCCCTACGACCGACTCTTAAATATCGCACGCCCTTTCCCAAGAGCAACAGGCTCCGCTTATCCCGGCCCACCCGAGATAAGCACGCTTGCGGCCCAAGGTATTTCCTTCGTCGGAAATTTTGCCGGCTCGCGACAGGATGGCGGGTTCGCGTGCGAACATGCAAGGGCACGCAGGGATCGAAATCTGGGCGAGTACGTGAGCGCATCCGAGGAACGAAGAGCCTTGTAATTTCGTACTCATTTAACGCATTCCGTGTACACGCTTTGGTGAACCGAAGGTGAGATAGAGTCGGGCCCGGCCGATCGACCAACCTCTCGTATTTAATCATTCATTTCCATTTTTATACCATTCACTCCTGTGCATTTGTCGAAAGGCTCTTCCCCATTACATTTTTCAGATATATTCCCAACCTCCCCTCTCACTATCCAAATATCCTTAAATTTCCCTTCCAATCCCGTATTCATTATCTTTCCACCTTAAAAAAAGACCTTCGGTCTTCCAGTGCCCCATTTCTTTTTCTTTCCTCCCTCATCAATCGCAACACTTCATTCGCCCTTCTTTAAGTCCATCGCCCATTTTCCATTCTCCTCCACACCCACTTCACTGAATCCTTTAATATCCCTTCGTCGTCTTTCCATAGATGTCACGTCTCGTGTCCATACCACGCTAAACTTCATACGAAGCTTTTCTTTAACATTTTTCCTCACACGTTTGTCAAACATGATGGAATTGAACACAAAAAATTATAAAAAATAAAGATTAAAACATTGTTAAAATGGCCCCTAAGAATCATCTTTGCCAATTTTTCTATTAGCTTCATAATTAAGTTTTCAGAGTCGTTGAAAAACTATTTTCTTGGCATCCATTAAACCATAGTGGCAATAATGATTGACATCGATCATATTAACTTTAAATTTAAGAAATGTTTAAGACTTGGTCGATCATTAAGGCAGGTTAGAAATAGCTTCCATTATCTGGGTATTCTTCTGCACGTTATAAGTTGAGCACGAAATACAAAAAAAGTAGCGAAGGATATGCTTATGAAGAAAATGGGGTGTGATGATGAAGACCCTGATCAATGACGATCAAATTTTTAGGAAACTTTGACACGGAAGACGATGCTGTAAAGTTGTGAAATCTTGACAAACTACGGTGAAGAATGTAGAGAACTGACAGTATAAACATTCAGAGGTGAGTTAAGGAAGGACAGAGAAGGGAAGGTGAAGGGAAGGGAAGGTGTTGAATGAGAGTGGTTAGCAAAATCGCAATACATTCTTCATAAACTAAAGCGCAGGCATTGAGGCAGTCGATTATTTTACTAATCGCTCCCTCACGACTCGAGTTAGTGTTTAAAGAAAAAAATGACAGAAATTAAACTGACTCAGTGCTACTTAAAAGCAGGAGTAAAATTCTGGTAATACTAATATATTTTAACCCACGCGGCACACAACTCACCATTTAAATAACAAGCGAAGTAACTGATTTACGAGGAAGGATCAAGCGTCAAACAAAAAAAAATGAAGGATTAATTTACTCTTAGCACCATCAACGAATACAAACATAGCTTCATACTGCCAATCGCTTTAAATCCCTCAATTTATCCGTTTTTCCTCACTCTCTATTTCCCTTTTACTCTTTTCCATTGTTGGTAACCTACAAGTCTCTGCGATCACGGCGGTACCAATCTATGAGTACATCTCGGGAATAAACATGAAGGGGAAACAAGTAGGCAGAAAGATTCTTTTATTGAAAATCAAAGTAAAACTATGAAAACACAAAATTTAAGCTAATACTTCTTTCCGCAAATGCTTATTATCCTAATTTTGGAATGAATACATTTCAGTTTCACACGATTCCCATCATCTCGCGGGCTTTGTTTGACAGTGAAACTAAAACCTGATTATTAATATCATCCAATGTATTAATGGATAGGTCCTTTCGTAAAAATCGACGAAAAATGGAAACGGAATAAGCCAGGCAATAGAATTTAGAATATATCTCGAAAATTTCAAAATTTTATGAATCACAACCATCTCAAAAGGCAGCAGTCTCAACGGCTATTTCAGGTCGAATTTCAGGTTGGGCATGAAGTTTAACCCTCCAAAACCCTTTTCTGGTCAGGTCTACCGGGAAACACCGGGAGAAATGGCCAATAAGAACTTCTGAGCTACTAATTGACGCTTGGGCTTGAATAACTATCGATTAGGACCCCAAAAGAGGAAAGCAAGCGACTTCCTGAGGGCTCACTCAACCAGAAACGACAGAAAAGGGTTTATGGGGGCCAATAAAAAGTCCTGAGCCAGCAAAACTTGACCCTGAATGTAAAACTCTGGAGAGATTGACTATTAGCATAAATTGCGCCATGACTGGAAGGTATGGGTTCGAGGGACCTTGAATAAAAGTGAGTTACTTTGCGGAGTATGAGACAGGGCTCAGCATTAGCACATTTATTACAATACTCTGAAGGTTACATAATACATCGGTGGCTAAGTCTTGGACCAGAAAAAGTAGGCATTTGACATGAGCACCCATTTTATAATAATTAGCTGTCTCTCTTTGGGGTTAAATTGAGACTAAGTACTCTTCTTCCACCTAAAACCTCATCATCATCATCGGTCAGCAATCCTAGGATTGGTTTGACGCAGCCCTCCACTCGATTATCATTCTCTAAAACCTCATTAATATTAATTACAATGCTTTTAAAATAAAAAATTAGTAAACAAATATATCGTTTTAATAAAAAGGATAAGAAAAAATAATTTCGAATAGAAACAAATTCGAAATAGTAGGAAATTCTAAAAATAACAGCAGAAGTTACGTGCTTAGGACACCTAACAGCATAAAAAAGCATGAGTAACATGCATAAAAATAATTTAATCTATTATTTTGATTTAATTTATATTAATTTGAAAAAATAATATCACAGTATAAATATCATTTAGCGAAACGGTTTTATATCTTAAAAAATATTTACCGATCCATCTCTAAAAACGCGATACTAACTCATTTTTATAAATTTTCTCTAAAATATATGCTATTCTTCCATGAAACATCATAAGCTTCTTCTCCGCTAAATGTAGTCAACCTTTACTCGGGTCATCTCTTTAAATTAATATCAGGCTGTTATTATCAACAGGGCAAATATAGCCATGTTTATAATGTGTCAACAAACATACACCTAAAATTAGAAATATTCATGAATATGTCGCATACATCACTCATAATAGCAGCACATTTGAAATGACTGGTAAAAATAAGTAATAACTTTTATGAGTTAATACGCTGAAAAATAATAGTTTTATTATTGAGAGAAATGAGTTTAATGGAAATTATTCGCAAGTGTGGTAGGGAGGTGTTTATTACTCCTGATTAAAGATACGATTGATTCACCATATTTTTTCGAAAATTTTTTAACAATCTTGCAATTGAATTAAATCGATTAAATACATTGAAAATTTAATAAAAATTAAACCTATCCTATTAGTAAAATAAGATAATTCCCCAATGGAAATAGCTAAATAATCTATTTTATCATTTAATTTCCCATTAATATGCAAAAAACATGTTTGCCGATAGTTTAATTTTGAGATACTTTAAAGCTGAATATCATTTTTAATGGTAACATTTAAAATAGAAAATTAACTAGAATATGAGGAAATGGCAGCACAAATATATTGTCTATTGAATATTTTTTGCTTCAAAATGGAATTGTTAAGTGAAGCTTATGGACATTACAGCTTGTGGACAACGGTTCATTTAAACCACACGAAGACATTCACACAGTCCAATTTTTTCCAGGAAAATAATTCGAAATCCGGAAAACAGCAATATCAATTTAAAAAACTGGTGCCTGCGAATCACGAAAAAAAAATAAAGTCACCAGATAAATTGTGAACCAGGAAGTCTCTACGGCTACTCAATTTTTAATGGTTGCCTTTCTTTCTACCCTCATTGTCCTTTTCGTAGGGGCTGAGCCTTGGGAAAATTTGAGGATCTCTTGAGCTTTAATAGGAAGAAACAGATGGGCAGGAAAAGAAAGAGGAACAAAAATTATCTATCATGGAAAAAGAGAAATGGGACTCGGATGGCTTGTCTTTCCCTTTCCCCTTTAACGGCCTCCCACACTCCCAAAGAGGCAATTTTCAGGCTTGAGTACGCTCGAGGAAATTGGCAGGCTTCCATTTTGACACGCACGCAAGGCCTTCAGGAGGAGTGAGAGGGGAAGGATCGATTATGGGGGCAGAGGTGAACTCCATAAGTCACTCCTTATGATGATAAAAATAGGGCTCTAATAGAGCTTATACAGACATCAACTAAATATATATTTATATAACATCTCGCTAAATAAGCAATTACTTGTCTTGCAACAAGTGACGGCGAAGTCAAATGGGTAAAACGTTCATTTGCCAACCACGGCATTCCAGGTACAAACTTTAGAGAGCACTCATTGCAAGCGCCTGAAACAATTTTACAAATAAGCCATTGCTTCTCTTATACCAAGCGACGGCGAAGTGCAATTGGTAAAACGCTCATTTGCAAACCACGGAAATTTCAGGTACAAGCCTTTGAGAGCACTGAAGAATGGGAATGGCAGGCCTCGTATGAGGTATGTGGAGCCAGTTGTGAAGGATATAAAAGAGAGGAGCAACGTCAATATGAAGAGGTTGGCCGATAGAAGAATCGAGTGGAGGGCTGCGTCAAACCAATCCTAGGATTATTGACTGATGATGATGATGAAGCTATAAAGAATTTTATCACGCATAAAAATCGACAACTAGTTTCATTCGAACATAAGAAAATCACTTGTAAATACAATTATCTTCCAGCATTTCCATTACTGCTGCAGGGTATTTATCGTTATCATCGGGCAACAATCCTAGGATTGGTTCGACGCAGCCCTCCACTCGATTTTTCTATCGGTCAACCTCTTCATATTAATGTAATTCATCTCTTTTATATCCTTAAATAATATAAATGAATAACAAATAATAAGATCCAGGTGACAATGAATGTTTCTGTCAGATTCAACTGTGATCTAAAACGCTAGGATCACATTATAGATTCATATAAGAAACTAAAATGCCTTCAAATCTTTAATTATCTCTTTTCTCCGCCTTCAATAATTTCAAGCCAAACTGCCTATCTTACATTTTAAGCTCCTTTATTTTAAAATATATTCAAAATAGCTAAATATTCCACCATTTAGACCTACAGATTGCTAAGTAGAACACGAAATTCTATCATAAATCCTTCATAGCCACAGTATCACATAATTGGAATTCACTCCCACAGGATATAACAAAAATGCCAAAATATGGAAAATTTTAAAAGTAAAGTATTCAAGTTTATATTTTAGCTACACGTAAATTACGTGATTTCCTTTGTATCCATTCCACTTCAGCAACTGGAAGAACACAGGAAAAGGATCCAGCCCACCTAACTTGAACCAGTGAATTTCGTATTTCACTGCAATTAGTGAGACGAAGGCGTTTTATCACCGATCCGAGAACCCGAGACGGTGACGGACTGACATAATAGATATTGGCACTCACACTTCTCACGCTTTAAATATAAAATATGAACCCATCAGAATTCAGATACTAAGAGATGATGAGTAGAAGAGCAGGATGGAGTCGAAGGGAGATGAGAAGCAAGAACACCTGCTTAAGAAGGGATTCAAAGAACTGGCTCAAGAAAATACACACTATTTTCGCAATAGATACGAGTACTATTAATCATCTTACTATGAATAAAACTCTTACCATTTAAGATGTATGCGTAAAAACAGAGTAAAATGTTAGCGAACAGTCTTAGAATATCCAAAAAAAAAGTATATGGCTGATACGGAGCACATATTTGACCTCAATTCCCTGTATTAATTATTATATATTATTATTGTTGTGTACAGGGGAATATAAAAAGAAAAAGAAAGGAAATCGCTTAGCAAGGATTTAGATGTAATTAAAGAGTGGTGCGACAAACGGCAGTTAGAACTTAACCTTAAAAAGTGTGTAGCTATCAATTTTTGGAGGAGGAATAATTCGATAGAGCGATCCTATAAAATTAGTAACACGAAGATCGAAAACGTTGAAACCATAAGATATTGAGGTATAACAATCACTAAAGATTTATCGTGGGGAAGACACATCCGGGAAATATACGGCCGCGCGAAGAGAAAGCTAGGATTAATAAAAAGAGAACTTGGGAAATGTCACGAGAAGACAAAAGAGCGATGTTACTTTTCACTAGGCCCCACCTTGAGTATGTATGCCAGTGTATGGGATCCGAATGAATTAGGTTTGATCAGAGAACTAGACAGTGTGCAGCGTAGAGCAGCTAGGTTCGTTAAAAGGTGTATTATAGGTTTAGTAGCGAAACAGAATCAATACAAGAAATAGGGTGGGAATCATTATCAGAGCGTAAGTTAAAGTACAGATTATATCTATTAGAGAAATTTCAATCGGATAGCAGGCATATGTTAAAATACCAGCGTATTATGCTAGATTCAACCAGATAAATAAGATTAGAGAGATAGATTATCGTACTGATAGATTCAAAATATCATTTTCCCCCGTACTATAAGAGAACAGAATAGGCAGCATAGCAAAGGGATAGGTAAGGGAAATATTTTAGAGTAGTCTGCAGTGCATGATGCATGTATTAACAACCAATCCCTTATTACTATATAGATACTAACAATCTAGTTGCCTGAGACCCTATTGTAGCATGTTTGCATGTTTATATATTGTAGCATGTTTGCATGTTTATAATCATGCTTGGTGATCTTCATCCCCTGCTACACACCCTCGCGGTGGCTTGCAGGGTATCGTGTAAATGTAGATGTATTAAAATAAATACTGGCGCTTCATTGAGACATGATTACTTCGGCAGAGTCATCGACGTAAACGTACAGCTGTATTAGCTATCAATACCTCATAGATGTGAAAAATTACCTATTAAGTTAAAAATAAAATTAAAGCCTAAAATTATATTTGCATAACCTTGGTCGTGCCCTTCACCTGACTTTTATCTGTTATGTATTCTACATCCACCATCCACCATAGAAAGTCATTTCATTATCGATTAAATGACTTTCTAAACGTGAGCAATGTGTTTGCATGCTCTAGCAAGTGTTCCGGTTCCGGTATAAGTAAACGAAGGGAACATCACTAGTAATTAAATGAATGTAGGAAGCGGGTTAACTTGATGGTTGGATGATATGAACGTAATTATGGATGAAAACAAAATGGATTAAAAGATCTAGACAGTATACATGGATACATGGAAGTACGCTGAAGCGTTATCAACCAGCATGAAAACCAATTCATAATGGAACGTTGGTACTAAAGAATAATAGTTAAACAATGGATGAAATTTAGCATGAGAAGTAAATCAACAATTCCAACAAATTGTTGACATAGGTAAAAGAGGCAGAAAAGGAAGTTGAACGGAGATTTAAGTAAAAAGCAGTGAAAGTGGTTGGATGACGTAGAAGAAGATAATAGAATACTAAAGAGGGTTAATTATGAGTAAGAGTGGAAACGGGAGGAAAAGATTAAGCATATATTCAAAATGGAATGAACACAGGCAGGATTTATAAAGATTTTACGAGTGATTGAACGCAAAAAGATCCCTTGTTATAGTTATTACGTTGATGTGAATTGGTTAGGAAAAGAACCTACACGGAGAAGAGTGGGTTATACACATACTAACCAATAGAATTATGTAGATTAATGATGATCGTTTGATTCACTTGCCTCGCATCAATGCTTGTACTCACCAACAGCTGTAATAAAGTTAAACCTGTACTTTCTTACACTCTTCTCTTAAAAGCCTGCCATGAAGATCATTAAAATCAAAGTTCGAAGCCTTAACGTGGTGGAAGGTTGTCATGATGTCAACTAATAAGAAATCTTAGTCACTTCCACAGGATTTTATTCAATAAATAAAATCCTGTGGAAGTGACTAAGATTTCTTATTAGTTGACATGAAGATCATTGGTTACTAAACTCATTTATAGAATAGTCGTGGAAAATATTGAATTTCGAGAGCATATCTTGGAATACAAAAGTGATGAGCGAGGGAACTTCCATAATCAACGACTAAATTCCTCCTTACCCTCCAAAAAATCTCAAAACACTAAGCTTTTAAATCCGGTAGTCCTACACAGCCACTTTAACGATTTTGGAGACTAACTGGAAAGGCAGACGCTACCGATATTCCGAATTTCCTGTGCGAGCGAAGACTACGGAATCGGAAGCAAAGTTACGGAATAGAATAGAGTTCTGCGATCTTTCAGGGAGCATTAGCACTCTCACTCGAATTTCCAAGTTTGAGGTATTTGGTTTGTTTGAAGGGTTTGAGGGGGGTGATGCTGACCACACACAGAGTGCACGATCGGAGATTAACTACACCCTCGACCGAGGGCGGTGAACCGAATTTTTTTCATCCAATCGCACCCCCAACCGGCTTCAGGGGTGAGAGCTGGATAGAGCCTACCATTATCATCGACCAGCCTTCCGCCAACTCGTCTCGTCGTCCGCCCGGAGCCGCTAATTCCATTATCCCTCCACTGCACAAGCCGACGTTTTGCGGACCGCTTCAAGATTCAAGTTCTCCGCCGATGGGAAAGACCGAAAGCCGCGAGGTGAAATCAAATCCAAAATGCATAAGGCATGGTTTCGAACTGATATAACCAACGCTCTCATTTCTACCTGCATGAATAAGGGACGATGACGAAAACTCAATGGTACATGAGACCAAAAGAAATTTTCGGAACAGAAGGTTTTCCATTTCCCGAACAAATTCGATTTAATATCAAGTTTTTATCATCACCACCACAAGTTAGCAATCCTAACTTGGTTTTGAAGCAGCTCTCCACTCGATTCTACTATCGGCAAACCTCTTCATTTTAATATGATTCTCCTATTTTCACAATTCTTTCCATCTTTCACAATTTGTTCCTCCATCTTTCACAATTTGTTCCTCCATCTTTCACAATTTGTTCCATATACCTCATGCAAGGCTGCCTCTGTGCCATTATTACCGTTTTCTTGTCCCTCTACGATTGTCTTCATCAAACCATCGTATCTCAAGATTTGGCCGATTAAGTTGACCAGTCTTTACTTCAAAGTTTTAAGCAGGCTTCTCCTATCTTCCACCCTTCTTAAGACTTTTTCGTATGTCACTCGGTCGATCCATTTTATCTTCACCATTCTTCTGTAACACCACATTCTAAATACTTGACTCGTCTGCTGCTGTTATCGCGCATGCCTCACTGTCATATAGAAGTACGCTCCAGATGTAAGTAATAATGAATAGTATTCTGACTTCCAATCTTGTAGTTTTAGTCATGAGTAGATTCTTCTTTTGCTAAATTACCCTCTTTGCCTAGTCTATTCAACTTAATATTTCCTTCTAGCTTCCAAGTTCTTGTATAAAGAAAAGATAGCAATTTCTAGGTTTACTGTCATGTCTAAGGACGTTTTTTGACGTCATTAACGAGGATCGGAAAACGGGAATATCTAAGGTTGTTTTAACTCAGATAACAACTTAAAACTATCATCCTAGGAGACAATTATTCCTAAAATATAAAAAGATGTTACGAAAGGCTGATCGCGTATTTTTAAGATTTTTCTATATACTCATAAGCCGATGAATTATTATATTATAATGAAGAGCAAAAGTAGACACCTTTGTGTTTAAAGTTGCATTCAACCTCATGACGTAGTGCGTACGATTACAGCGGCTTCATTACAGTACGTACGCTACTTCGACAATATCTTCTCCTTTAAAGCATCTACAATTTTACATGGAATAACGACGCCTTGGCAGCTTCAGTGGTTACAGCATTGGACGGGAAATTAGGGGTTTCAGGTTCGAGTCCTGGTCGGAGTGAATGACTGTTCTATATGTATGATTATGCATTATATGTCTCTTTCTTTCAAACTTCCACTTTTCCAGTTAAGTTCTAAGGAATGCAACATAAAGCGAAAACAATAAAATAACCATACAGCTCATTTTTAGAAGAAAAATCGCTGCATATGAATCCTAGCGACAATTCCTAAACCATTCACGACTTTCAAGCATCAAAAACTGGAAAAATTGATGAAATGGTTCAAATGCATTATGATTTACTTCATTAGAGATTGAAAAGATTAAGAGTTAAATACATATCGAACATTCGGTGTGAGATTCTGTGTCAGCAGGTGTGAGAAACCGGCATAGCATCGTACTGAGAATATCATTAAGTAAACCTTTCAACAAAGTGGGATACGTGAAAAGCCATATGGGGTTCAGCGATCGTTCGAAATCCTGTGAGACACGAGTCATAGTTGCAACGCTATTAGGATTCCCTTCGACCAGTCAGAGCGGAAAAATAAATATATCGAGCTACGAATTTTCCCCTGCAGGAAACGCGAAGGATTCGAATAGAAGAGTCTTCCGGAAATGCTCTTTCCTGGGAGCCTCTCTAAACGTCGTGGCAGTGCACGCAGCGCAAACAAGGGAGCATTCCAGCCTGGGAACCGACAAAAAAAACCTGGAATTTATTTTTTGCGCCCTCTTGGAAAGAGCCACTGGAGGAAAATATTCCGAGTGCTCCGCGAAGAGAGATACGAATATTTTTCTCTCCGCCTCCGCCGAGGGAAATACGAAAGCACGCTCAGCACTTCCCCGAATATCTTTCTGGGCAAAAAAAAATCGCAGTGAAAACAAAACGAAAACAAAAAGATGCCTCTGTTGCCGACATTGGTAATCGTGGAGATTTAAGGGGTGGAAATTTCCTTTCTTCGGCATTTTCTTTGCCAGCCGAAGACTTCGGTTAACCTCGCGTTGCATCAAAATGTGAACATGATCTATGAGAAGATGCAAATTTCATGTGTCATGCATATCGCGTCGGAGAACCCAATTGGGGCTCGAGAGAGAATAAAATTTTAAGACTTCTCCATTAGCATGAACATTCCCGTAACATCCTTCTTAAAAGAAATGGAACCGCTGTTAGGGCGCTCTAGAAATAATTAAGTAATTATTGGCGACATGAGTATTAATATTTTAGATTGTAATTATGTTTCAGAAGAATTTAGCCTAATGAGCTCTTATGTTTAACTAGTATGGTTAATGAGCCTACACGAATTACCTCATCAACTGCTACATGTATTGACCATGTTTTTGCCCGGATTTTTAACTCCTTTAAATTTGAAATAAGCGCAAGGTAGCTCACTTGTCGGTTACTGATCATTGTGCGACTGTTATGTGAATCTCAGGCATGCTCAAAAACGTAAATTTTGATAGTTCCCATTTCATCAATTCCAATAAAATTCAGTGCAACGTATTAAAAACACGACTTGGTCACATAGATTGGGGTCCTCTTTATTATGAAACAAACGTATCCAGATGCTTTACTTTATTCTTAGATATATTAAAAAGCTGTGTCCAGGATTCAAAGTTCCAAACACAACGTGTTATTAACTCGAAAAAACTAAAACCTTGACAATGATCAATTATTGAAGAAAATGGACCGCAAAAAATACTTACTGAAAAAGCTGCAGAAGCATCCTCATAACGAGGAATTAAGAAAAAGAATTGTTAATTTTAGAAACAAAATGCAAGCACACAAGAAAAACTGCTAATAGCTAATATATGAAGCAATTTGACAGGTGGAAAGGTAATGCAAAAGAGCAGTGGAGACTAGTGAAAGAGTTAACTGGCGAAAAACTAAAGGGTTCTCACATGCCAGAGTTAGTGATTAACAATCAACTTCTCTCAGATCCTGCAATTTTAGCGAAAGAATTCAACAAATATTTTATTAGTGTTTTCGAGTCCACCAAAACAATCTCATTTCAACAAGGTAATGCTTCTGGGCCTGTTATCAACATCCCAATCTTATACATCCTAGTTCCATGTATCTAGAACCAGTGTCATCTTTAGAAATTCGTAAAATTGTGAGTTCTTTTCAATCTGGAAAATCCGCTGGTCCAAATGGAACAAATATATCAATGCTAAAAGACATAATTGACCTCAGTGCTGATGCTCTGACCCATAATTTTAATACTAGTTTTATTCAAGGTGAATTTCCCGAATACCTAAAGAAAGCCATCGTTATTCCCCTACATAACAAAAGAGACCGACGCAATATAACAAACTATAGGCCAATTTCATTGTTATCTGTTCACTCAAAAATTCTTGAGAACCTAGTTAAAAAAAATGCTTTTGTCCTACCTGGAAAAGCAAACATTTTTAAGACGCAACCTTCATAAAGGGTAAAGGATCAGAAGATGCCTCAAAAAGCTTCATGACACGTCTACAACGCAATTAATTCGAATAAACGCGTTGCAGTCCTGTTCCTAGATATTAGAAAGGCATTCGATACCATAATTCATGATATTTTGTTGGAAAAGTTAAGTACATCAGCTATTCGTGGTACACCATAGAAATGGTTTTAAGAGTTATTTATATTCCCGCTCACAGTTTGTACGGGTAAATGATTGTGTTAGTGACAATGAAACCATAGCCCTGTCCGAAACGTGTGCTTCTAGCGCTAAGCATACTACAATGCTTGTTTCCAGATGGAGGGGGATACCGTCGGAAACACCCGAAGTATGTCCGAACGCAAAGCACTCTGGAAGAAGCATGCTACGAAGCCAAAGCACAGAAGCACGCTTCCATGTAGGCTTCGAAGCATTATTGGCAAGAATAACAAAAGATGGCGGAGCCGTTGGCTACTTATAAATATTTGTAGTATCTATTTTTTTACTCAGTATATTACATTTGCAAAATTATTACTATTCATGTCAATGATAAGATTAATATACATATAATCGGTATTTTTCTTCCGATCTAAACATTTGATAGATGTTGCCCTCTATCGTGTTTCACTATACATAGTGGTTATTTTTGTTGCCACTACTGCATAACGTCGCTCCTAACCGTAGACAGTCCGAATATGGAGTGTTCTTTCCCAAGCATGCTTTACTGTACGTCAGCAATACGTCATCACCAAGAATGCTTTGCCGAAGCATACTTGGTTTTCGGATACGGCTCATATGTTTTGGTGTACCACAAGGCTCAGTGTTAGGTCCAATATCATTTCTCATCTACGTAAAAGACTTATGTAATTGTAAATTTACTGGAAAACTAATTATCTTCGCTGATGATAATGCACTTATTCATGAAGACTCATCCTGGGAAGAGGTGAGACTAAATTTGGAATCAGACCTAAGTATACTTAGTGAATGGATGGAATGTAATAAATTATTATTGAGTAAAAAGACGAAATCTTTGTGTTTTAATGTGTGCAATCGTTTCTCAATTGATTATCAGTTAATGTATTATAAACCAAATTGTGATCGAAACTTTTGTACCAACTGCATAAATATTGAACGTGTGCCTGAATATAAATACTTGGGAGTGACTGTAGATCAACATTTAAAGTGGGATAAACATATAAACCGAATTTCGAGGGAACTTAAATTTATCCACGTGAGGTTTTATTTCCTTCGAAATAAATGTCCCCAGCAATTCATTAAATCAATTTATAATGCTTTAGGCGCCGAGATGTCTATAATAGAATGCAAACTAAAAGACTAACAGGAAAAAACTAATTACACGCTTCTAAATAAGTACACGAAAATCCCCCGCCGTCGTGTGTTTTCCACTGACAAAAAAGCAGGAGGATGGCATTTTATAAGAATTAACACATCCACGCCAGACATAGGAAAGAATGCCCGAGCTTTATAAAGCAAGATACTTAAACTAAAAAAAATCTACCTCAGCACGGAGTGGGGAATGTGAGGAAGAAATTTTTTGGGGCGAGGAAGGAAAACAAAACTGTCACGAGCACTCCAAATCCTTGTCACTCCCCAAATGATATGGGATTACGTGTATCTGTACCGCCAAAGAGAAGCCGAGAGCTTGGAAAGCTCCGCCCCAAACTCCGCGTGTAGATAGCGAGGGTCGTAATGGATTCCTGTGGGAAGGCGCAAACTTCCCGGATGCGGAGATGGGACGCGAAGGAGCGGCACAACAGAGGCTCACGTCGGAAAATGAATTCTTGGGAGGGAAATGAGGCGGTGGATGGAGATAGCCGGGTTCGGTGGATGACGAGGGGCGCGCCGAACGTCTTCATCGAGACCTTGTTGGAGAGTAATTCATCACCATGGCGAGGGGAGAATGTAGTGACGCCCTACAACGGAAGAGGATTGGGTAGCACGAGATTGAAAGGGCGGGACAGTTGATTTTTTTCTTCCAACAATAAGAGAGGGAGAGGATAGCGAAACTTTTTTCCAAGTCTTGACTAGAACGGGGGTTATGACATGATTAACGAGGCGATAAGACTCGCTGCTGTCGCAAAGCGTATCTGTATTTTTGATACTCAAACTTCATTCTTGATATAAACGACAGTGACAATAATACTGCAGGGACTGGATTGGTCCGGCCTGATTAGTTTCACAATTTCCCACCCCAAAGACACTCATCCAGTTATCGTGGTACCCACGATCGCGCGACCCGTTAAATAATTTATTAAAAATTATGGGCGATGACTAGTTGGAGCAATTTATGTGATTAATTTGATCAATTGATAATTCCTATCGTAACTAGTACGTTCGTGCAATAATAAATCACATTTGCTGGCAAGCACGGCATATGTTCACTGAATTAGTGTAACATGAATGTATTTTAAATCTTAGTACTTGATCCGACCTCGTAGAAAGGACCATCTAAACCGAGTGTACATATTGTATTGCCATTTCGATGGCTCTCTCCCCACGAGTTGAAATCCATTCCAGTAACTTCGGAAGGAACAGTGCAAACAAGGATTAAAATAACCAAGCGGCATTGAAAAGCGCGGCTCCAAGGGGCATCTCATAATTTGGATGGACCGATGAGAGGTGAGTATACGGATCCAAATAAGAACAAAATGTGAAACATATGTGCACCATGCTGTACAGGATTATTGGAAAGTTTTTAATATCCATCTTAACCTACCTCAACAGGTAGAACACTAGTAGGAACATGATGGACGAAAGAAGTAACGTTAATGCGAGACCACGCGCCATGATAAAACATGATCGTACTTAATATAATGTAAGACATGAGTGAACCAATATTGGGTGTAGTAACTAGAGTACTGGTATCCCTTCCAGATGGTCCGTAAACAAATCCTAGCTGCAGTAGATATTTTTCAGTAGAGTGAAAGTAGAATGCTGCGTAGAGAAAAATTCAGGTGAAGTTCACCGTCTGTTGGAAGGCTCTTGGACCCTTTGGTGCTCATCGTTAGAGCAGGTTCATAGCAGTTCCGGTTTTTTCTATCCCTTTTTCATTCACAGAAAAGTTTGTACCACCATCCAATAACCCACCATGCCTTAATGGAAAAAATTATTTCAGCTGTCGATCACCTACCGAAAATGACTACAAATAACTGAACGAAATATGCTTGTCACATTTGGCTATGTTAGAGACGGAATTTCACACGCTATTTGATGAACCAAGTATGATATTTTGGCCAGGAATATTAAAACGGCGTGAAAAGCATGTACAAGTTCATTCGAAGAATGTGCAACGAGGGAGTTATGCTGGTTTACGGCATAAAATTATCCCACTATCTTCGCTTATCCCGCGAACAAGAAATACCATTTAGTTTTAAGGTCGGCTCATCCATTCTCCAATTCAAACTCATGCGGCTCGATTCCTTGTCAAAACTCTTTCAGGCATATTTTCTCGGCTACTTCAATAAGAGTATTTTGGGGTGGCGGCAAAATGGCCTCGAAGCCCTCTCGGATCCTTTGAATCAAACGCGAGATCTTTATCACAATATCCGATAACAGGCGCTAATATATAACCACTTCGCGCGTAGGTATTTCATCAAACAAATGACGTCGTCGACGCCCTCCAATCTGATTCGATTTCCTCCGCCTTTCCGCACAGACTTCCGTTCGTTTTTATCGCTAAAATCTTCGATTTTTCCTTCGTGGAAAACCCGCACGTTCAACCACCTCCTTCTCCTCTAACATTCATAACGACCTCAACTTATCACTGGCCACCGGCTGACCGTGTCGACAAAAAGTTCTCCCAAACGGGTTCAGGATCTGGTTATTTTTTTTATCTTCCTCCACTCTTTTCTCCTCCCACGCCTTCCCACGAGCACCGACACGATTAATTCCCCCACCCCACCACCCACCCCTCGCCGGCGAGCTACCGACGACAAAAAACATCCGCCCCTTCGGACGGCACCAGGGGCTTACATACCAAAAGCACACAACCCTTAATCTCATCCGATTGCGCTCCGGATAAAAATAAAACATCCATTGATCAGGCTCAACTCTGCGAAATAAAAAGGGACGAATCATGCGTCGGTTTCCATCGAGACTGAAATAAAGGGTGTACAACCTCCGCTGCGAAACGGTTGTGACTACTTAAATGAGGTTGAGTGGCGAAGTTGCGGAAGCCCGAGGGGAGCGTGGTGCGTCATCTGAAGGGAGTCGTCATCAGCCCCCTGCCAATTATTCTGTCTTGAATGGGACCTGACTGATAGTATAGTTAAACGGAGGAAGAAACCGGTAACTAAAGTTATTTTCACCATTTGCGACGGATATGTCCTAGGGTACAGGTAGAATTTTTAAGGAAACGGAGAGAGGCTGGAGAGAAACTTGGACGGTATTGGCCTGCTCTTAACGAAAAGCGCCAAGGGGTTAACAGATTAACGTCCCATCAGACGGATGGATTTCTGCTCTTGAAGTGCTCTCCATATAATTCTCAAGTGGGGACCACTATATCAATGAAAAATCTCTACCGTAGCCAGGCTTCGAACCCGGGCTCCCTGGGTCGGAATCCATGACTCTAGTTAACACACCACCCCGATCCCCTCTCTTTTATCAGGCCATTTAAGACCTTTAAGTTTAAGATTTAAGAGTGAGAACTTACAATTCCCAGGAAAGATAGACCACGGACACCCTTAGGTATACCTCAATTATGCTAATGTTCGAGAGCATCAATCAACTCGAGGTAGGTAGGTATACATCTTAAGGAGCCTCTCTGAATATTTGTCGCCAAATGAACATTTCTGCGACGCCTTCAAGGGAAGATTTCTAGCGCAATGCGGGCAGCAATTTCTCTACCTTTGAGTGACAGTAGAGCACGGCGATACTGGATTCTCCAACAGACAAGATCGACCCAATCATTAACAAAATTCTGAACTAGAGGTTTCGTCATCGTACCGCATTTTGGCGAAGTTCCAGCACTAACAAAACTTGGAACCACAGCTTGGGTTCCAAACCACAACCCTGTCATTGGTAAGCTGTCTCATTTGGCCACTGCCGCACCAAACAATCGGCTCATTCCTTATCGTAATCCTGTATAACATGAGCGTATTTGTTTTCTAATATACTAAAGCCGAAGGTACCTTCGCAAAAAGTATGGGCCTTTCAAAATAAAAAATAACTCTTATATTATGCTGTTTAAAATATGTTGTCATTTCATTTTAATTCAACTTTGTCTTTGATTGGAAAAAAAATTGGACTGATGGGATTTTTTTACGAAACACCAATTACTATGAGGCAATCTCAAATTCCATCATCGCGCTTCGTATTCGTACATTGCTTTCCGGTTGTCATGAGTACACAAATCTTTTCCAGTAGAGTATACCAACGTCTTTAATGGGCATTAAATTTGTGGGAGGCACTAAGCACTACCGCTGCTGCTCCTTACAACATTTTCTGAACATTCTCAAAGCTACTGAACTCCAAAAAAAGAAAATGCTGAGCTGCATTGCAGGCATAAAGGTATGAATACTCCACTCGACTATTATCTCTTCCAATTCTGTGACGGAAAATAGATGCTTGTTGGTTGTTCGTTTGATGCTTCGGGTAAAAGTGAACATCTATTTTCGTAAGACACTAACTTCCATTTGAACATTGAAGCCTAAGCATACACAGCCATAGGCAAGACACATAGAAAGGTATTCAAGAAACTTTTGAGTATGCTTGGATTCCTCAAAGTACTCATTACGTCTGAAGAATATTCCAACAAGATCTATTGATGATTTGTCTCTCCTTAATTTGAATCTCCTTTTCCAATTACTTTGAAAGTGGAAATTCTATTCAATCTACGACTGAAACACGGATGCTTCTGCAATAAATTTACAAAAGTGAGATTATAGATTTCAAGGCTTTCAACCGTAAATGACATTGTACACTTAAGTAATTCGATAGTTGGAGAGGAAGTCTGGAGCCGTTCAACTAAATGCAAAACAAAGAAGACAGTACGTCACACGAATTAATGGGCTACCCGATTGGCACCTTGCCAAACAAATTCTCCTCTTAATTCTAAGAACATGGTATGAGAAATTATTGAGGAAATCAAATCTGGATTGAGGTAGTTTTAGAGGCCTAATGTACAAGATAACGAAAGCGAAAAATAAATGCAAATATACAGCCATTAATCAACCAAAAAATGCTACTTTCGTTGTATTCTGAACTACATTTACGAAACAATGCGTTTATAAATTATTAGGCGTCATGATTTTGAGGACAGAATAAAAAACGATTTTCTTGGATTCAAAATTATTATTTTAAAAGATGAATATTTGAAAAATGAGCCATGCGAACTAAACCTAACTCAAATATGAACGTGAATGCTTCAAGTTCAACTACTTGAAAAAACGTTTCCCATGGATAAAATAGGAAGAGAAAATATTTCACTAATATTGCTGCAGTTTTTTCTCGATCTGCTTGGAAGGTTATGTTTCCGGAAGAACAAACAATACAGTGAAACAAAACTAGACGCAAAACTTTTATACTAAAAAATACAGTAAAATCAATTGCAATGTATATTTGTTGTGACATTGACTTCACGTTATCCTCATGATATGCACATCATAGATTGTACAATATTAGTATTAATAACATGTATCAGTAATATTTATTAAGCAATATATTCGAGGGGAAAGTAACAATGGAATTGGTCTGGTAGTGAAGGAATTCAAAATGAAAAATTTGAATTAAATCTGAAACTTTTATTGCAATTTAGAAGCGCATTCATGGTGTTTCTTTACGGCAGCGAGGCATGGACGATGACAGCAGCGGAGAAGAAAAGGGTAGAAGCATTCGAAATGTGGCGCTACAGAAGGATGATGAAGAGTAAATGCATCGACCGAGTAAGTAACGAGGAAGTCCAAAGAAGAGTAGGATAAAAGAGAAGTCTGCTGACAACTCTAAAAAGAAGAAAAGACAACTTAATTGGCCACATCTTGTGACACGATGGCCTGATGAAGACAATCATCGAGGGAAAAATGAACAGGAAGATTGGAAAAGGCAGGCATCGTATGAGATACATGAAACAGGTTGTGAGGGATGTAAAAGAGAAGAATTACGTCACAATGAAAAGGTTGGCCGATAGAAGAATGTAGTGGAAAGCTGCGTCAAACCAATCCTACGATTGTTGACCAATGATAATGATTCATGGTGTAAAAATATTGCCCAAGGCTTTTGAAAATCAGATTTTAGTACGGGGTACGAAGCAAAATAATACATTTTCAAATGCCAATGAAACAGGCATATATAACGGATTCACATTCAACGCCAACTGACGGATATCCTGCTTTGGGTACGGCAGAGAGGGTTAGTTCAACGACTCAGTAATCGAGTTTTTCACTGCCAAAATGCGACTTTGAAGACGACCGAAGAGAAAAAGGCATGAGTCTTTCATAGAATATAATATGTTTCAGAAGAAAACCCTATACTCTTTTGTGAAAAATACTCTATTCGGATATTATATCCCCAATAGTATGGTTTGTGTTAGTCACCGATTCTATATGCTGACATTTAAAGAAATTTCAGCATATTGGTACCTAGGTGCCCATATTGGAGCATAGAGGACAAAGCAAAGTATTCAGAATCGAAGAAAATAAGTAGCTTACTGAAGATTCTTGGAGATTTCTTTATATAAGTCAGAAATACTCAGCATTCCGCAATCTCTTATTTACCCTACAGCTATAAAGTAACAGGTTGATGGTTTCAGGCGTAACTTTATGGAAGTTGCTTTTATTCATTATGAATGATTGGATTTTTTTTCGCAAAGACCATGGTTTCGACGGCTAACGGACCTGATGATGTTAACTTTAACCGTCGTTATCATCGAAGTAGTAGCAGGGGCGTAGATAAGGGGGAGGGTGTCGAGGGTGTCTGAAATCCCCCCCCCCCAAACAACAAGTACTAATATAACATAATAATGTAAATGAATTACTAGCAAGTGTGTAAATCTTTACTTTTCCGCTTATTTCATATTATGCGTCAGCAAGGTATCATCATCATCATCATCATCATCATTGGTCAACAATCCTAGGATTGGTTTGACGCAGCTTTCCACTCGATTCTTCTATCGGCCAACCTTTTCATTGTGACGTAATTCTGCTCTTTTACATTCTTCACAACCTGTTCCATGTATCTCATACGAGGCCTGCCTTTTCCAATCTTCCCGTTCACTTTTCCCTCGACGATAGTCTTCATCAGGCCGTCGTGTCTCAAGATATGGCCGATTAAATTTTCCCTTCTTCTTTTTAGAGTTGTCAGCAGACTTCTCTTTTCTCCTACTCTTCTTAGCACTTCCTCGTTACTTACTCGGTCGATCCATTTAATCTTCAGCATTCTTCTGTAGCACCACATTTCAAATGCTTCTACCCTTTTCTTCTCCGCTGCTGTCATCGTCCATGATTCACTGCCGTAAAGAAAAATGCTCCAGATGTATGTTCTGATGAAATGTTTCCTTACTTCTATGCTTGTATTTCCTGCTGTAAGTAGATTCTTCTTTTGAAAGAATGCCCTCTTTGCCTGGGCTATTCTACTCACTATTTCTTTCTTGCTTCGTCCATCGTTGGTTACTCTGCTTCCCAGGTAGCATAACTCTTTCACCTCTTCCAGTTTCTGTTTTCCTAGTTTAACGTTGGTTTTGGCCTCTTCTCTTTTGCTGCACACCAATATCTTAGTCTTCTTTTTATTTATCTTCAGCTGATATCTGGCCATAGTCCTTTCCATGGTTGTTAGCATCTTATTCAGCTCCTTCTCTGTCTCTGCTATGAGAGCTATGTCATCAGCAAATCGTAGCATACTGATTGTTTCTCCGTGGACATTCACTCCAGAACACTTCTCCTTGACTTCATTTATGGCTCTCTTGATGTAAACATTAAAAATTACGGGAGACAGTGCGCAGCCTTGTCTCACTCCTTTCCTTATTCTTGCCTCTTCACAGCTGGGTCCAGATTTAATCACAGCAACTTGGTTTTTGTACAGACTGTGTATAATTCTTCGGTCATTGTAGGACACTCCAATTCCCTTCAGAATTCCAAGCATTGAATCCCAATCCACGTTGTCAAAGGCCTTCTCTAAATCCACAAATGCAATGAACGTCGGCTTGTTCTTCTCCATTCTCTTCTCTATAAGCAGCCTAAGGCCCAATATTGCTTCTCCTGTACCCTTACTTTTCCTGAATCCGAATTGATCTTCATCCAGGAACTCCTCTGCTTTTCGTTCTATTCTTCTGTAGATGATCCTGGTCAGTATCTTCGATGCATGTGTCGTCAGGCTTATAGTCCTAAAATTTTCGCATTTCTCCGCTCTCTTCTTCTTGGGAATAGGAATGATGATGTTTTTCTCGAGGTCCCTTGGAATTTCCCCTGTTGAATACATGTCGCAGATGGTTTTGTAGAGATGAATTAATGTCTTCTCTCCTGCATTTTTAATTAGTTCTGCAGGGACATCATCAATACCTGAGGCCTTATTCATCCGAAGATCCCTTACTGCAGCGTCGAATTCCGATCTTAATATTGATGCCCCCATATCATCTATTTCCACTTCGCTTTCCTCTTCAATAGCTTTTGTGCTGAGATTTTTTCCATTGTATAGCTCTTCCAGATATTCTTTCCATCTCTTCACTTTGTCCTCGTTTTCAATCAAAATTTCTCCATTCTTGTCCCTTATGGCATTGCATCTTGCGCTCCGTTCCTTGAAGTGGTTCCTCACTATACTGTAGGCCGCTTCCACCTTTCCAAGTGCAAGGTTGCTTTGTACATCTTGGCAAAGATTTTTCAACCACAGCTCTCTAGCTTTCCTTGCTTTGCGACTTATTTCGTTCCTTATTCTTTTGTAGCAGAGCTGCCCTTCTTCAGTTTTCGCATTCTTATACTTTCTTCTTTCTTCAATCAATTCTAAGACTTCCTCCGTGATCCATGGCTTCTTCTTCGCAACTTTTCTTCTTCCAAGAACTTCCTTTGCGGCTTCCTGTAGTCCACATTTAATGTTTTCCCAACGCTCTTCCACTGATTTCTCATTCAGGTTCTCTCCTATGTTGTTTCCCACTGCTTTTTGAAATGCCAGCTGATGTTGAGCCTCCTTTAGTTTTTCTACTTGCCATATATTCTTCTTTGTTTTCTTCAATTTCTTTAATTTTAGATGACATTTCATCATCACTAAATTATGGTCACTGTCGATGTCTGCCCCAGGGTAGCTTTTGCAGTCCTTCACTTGGTTTCTAAATCTCTGCTTCACTAAAATGTAGTCTATTTGGCATCTTCTTCTGTCTCCTGGCATTTTCCATGTGTATCTTCTGCGGTTGTGATTTTTAAACAATGTGTTGGCAACCACTAACTTATGTTGAGTGCAGAACTCCAGCAGCCTTTCTCCTCTTTCGTTTCGGTTTCCCAATCCGTATTTTCCAGTTATTCTTCCATCTTGACCTTCGCCGACGATAGCGTTCCAGTCCGTTAAAATAATTAGGTTTTCTTCTCCTCTTACCTGTTTTATAACTTCCGTGATATCTTCGTAGACGTCTTCCACTTCTTCATCTTCATAGTTCGTCGTAGGCATGTAAACCTGCACCACCACGGTATCTACAGGTTTGGTCAAGATCTTCACCATTATTATCCTTTCATTGTACTGCAGGAAGCTCTTCACTCGCATTCCGGCGCTCTTTCTGAGCATGATCCCTACTCCAGCATTACCATTTAATGATCCTGTATGTATAATCCTGTAGCTTCCACTCCAAAAGTCTCCTTCTTCGGGCCACTTCATTTCGCTGATTCCTAATACGTCGAGGTCCATTCTTCGCATTTCTACCTTCAGGTTCTCCAGTCTTCCACAGGTCCGAAGCGATCTCACGTTCCATGTTCCTACCCTAAAAAGTGTATCACATTTGACTGATGTACTCTCTCGGGTAGTCCCCGCCCGGAGATCCGAATATGGGACTATTTTACCTCCGGAATATTTTACTCGAGAGGGTGCCATCACGTCTTGATAATAAAGGAAAGAGTGGAGTAGCTGCGACTCCTCGGGATATTAATGTGGTGGTTTCCCCTTGCCTTCCACATCGCAGTACTACAGCCGTTAAAGTAAATGTTACCACGCCTGTAGTGAAATGAGTGTCGCTGTACCGACCACTGTGGTCTCCACCTTCACTCATGTGAAGAAGAGCTGCTGCCCTCTCCTCCGGGTGATGAGAAGCGTAATTATTGGCGGTCTCCCGTCGCCAAGTCACGACATCTTCAAAGGTTCTGTATCATTTAGAGGCCTATCTTACCCAGGGATAGACCAATACCCCCTCGGAATGCCGTCGCTTTTTGTCCACGACTGCTTATTCGACGAGTAAACTCGCTTATCTCGCCGCTAACCTCTATATCTAGAGGTCGACCCACCATCCGCAACCCGGTGGACGCACTCGGTGGCTTTAAGCTCAGCCGCGAGCAAGGTATCATACGATAATTTAAAGAAGATCAGGAATGGTTACATGGACAACAATACTTCGAAAAATCCAACAGCAATCAATCATATTAGAAGATATTCTTAGTTTTTCACATTTTTAAAAGTAGGCATCCTAAGTGTGAGTTAGATCACCAGTTACATCACTGTATCTATCATTCATGTATATGCATATTCATTCCAACCTAAAAATCTTAAACTTAAGCAATACACTCAGAAGTGTAAACTCTGAAGAACTACGGAGGAAGATTATCCTTAAATATGAAAGAGGCATACCGGAAATGAACAATAAGGCGGGTACACATTGTTTATGTAGAATTTACTGAGAGTAAATCACGTCAAATGATAAAATATAAGTTAGATATGGGAGAACATGGTGCATGATTGTAGACAGAAATGATCATGAGAGAAGATGGTTTAAGATTTAGAGAGGAACATCTCAGGAATACCAAATCACGTATGAAGCGATATGACTTCGACAGCATTAAAATATATTTGTAACTGCAAGGCAGTGAGAGTATAACCAGAAAAAAAGTTGGCGTAATACCTACTTACAATAATTAGGGCATTTTCTTCCACTTTGGATACCCCAAAAGAGATGCCAAGTATACTTATATCTATTAGGATTGGAAAATTATTAGGAATTCCTTTGCAACTGCAATCACGGGAGGAGGCTTAATTGCGGCAAACCAAAGATTCTCACTTTATGAACTGGATACGTGACAAACAAACACTACTTACAAGGACCCAGTTCAATCACCGCTCTACCTACTGGTCTCAAAACGAATTGAAGCATAAATCAACATTCGAAAGTGCCTTCATCTGACTGTTACGCGAATAAGTCACTGAATGCGCTGCGTCGATAGAATTTACTGAATGCATTATGAGTGGCACATGCTTCTATTCTTCCCAGCTCGACATACTTCAAAGTCTATATTTGATCTACAGGCTTATTTGATCTAACGTAAATTCACTCAATAAACGTTAAGATGCGAATATATGAGGATAAATGGATTACCTTTGTAGCACTTCGTAAATTTCCGGTATTTTCTAGCCAGACCTCTGGAAAATGACATGGCGTGTAGCAAAGGAACTGTTTGAGAGCAATAAAAATCAATGCCATTTGACAAAGTGGTGATTTGTTTTAATCAAGCGAATATATACTGATTTTTTAGACGTTCGAAAAAAACAAAAGACTATTAGAGGAAAATGCCCGAGAATGATACGTTGTGCTTCTCTTGCAAAGAGTTGTAAAATGAAATAGTAACGATTTTGTGAGAGTGAAGAACCACGGAGAATGGCTACATTAACCGGAAATTGGTTTGTTGCGGTCACTAGAATGTTGAATTTCCATCCAGGGGGTTTGGGTTCGAATCCAAACAATGGCAGAAATTTTAGATAGATATTATTCGTCCCCACTTGAGTACTGCGCGGAGAGCACTACGAATTCAGCACTTCGTCCGGCGAATGGGACGTTAAACCGAGGACCACTAGGCGCGTTTCTTTAAAAGGACTATACTAATAGCTTTTTCTTCACCTTTTCTCCGTTCCCTGAAAAACGGTATCTCCTAGGTACCAAATTACCCACCATTCTATGCGGGGAAAATGAGGTGACCTTGCGGTAGCCTGCCCCGAATTACATGACTTCCGAACCTCAATCATTAAAGCTATCGTTTCCATGTAAAATAATATAACTTTTAATACATAAATGGATTCAGGTTATATCTAGCCAAAAAATCCACATCCTACGGTGAGGGGATCTCTTCGTTCCAATTTGTTCTTTGAATTACTCAATTAAGCTCCCCGAACAAAACAACACATGGGAAAATGAGCTGATTGGAGCCTGGAATGCTTTGAACCTCGGACAAAAATACTTTCATCGAATATTTATGCGACTTTAACGGGAAAATAACTTCAATTTGAATGCCAATGGAGGAAAAAAGGCGGGAACGGGAATTAAACTGATTTACACAATTGGCTATTTAGTCCAAGCAAACTTTGCGCTAAGGAGAGGAATTTACAGAGCAGGAATTAAAGAGAGGGATGTGAGAGTTAAGCACGTTACATTGCACTGTCGCAAAAACACTTGGTTGTATTCAACACTTTTTATTACATTCGCAACTCAACCGATTTCGAATTTTCAAGTAATTTCCAAGAGTTTTCCCTATATGAATGCAAATTATTTTATCGTCTTCTACGTAAATATCAATCATTGTGAAAATATCCTGGGTGGGAAGAGAAACAAATGAAAAGGTTCATAAAAGGAATCGAGGGACACTAGGATTGCTTAAGAAGCTTAAGAAGAAAAAAAATAAATGGACGAGGCATATACTAAGATACGGGGGGTATGTTGGTACTATTATGGAGGGCGCAACTTAATGTAAGAACTGGAGAGGCAGACCAAGAACTTATTACTTGGGACAGTTGTGAAGGATATAGACTACCAATTGTATCAAGAACTGAGAGAACTAGTTCACGATCGCGGTAGATGGAAAATTTAAGATCAATCCTAAAAAAGATTTTAACAGGAGTGGAATCAACTATTGCACTTGAATGCCATCGGAAATACATGCATTATAGGAAATTAGACCGCTGTGTTAATACATTTTGAAATACTAATTCGTATTTTACTCACTTTCCAGTTGCTCTTCACTCAGTTGTATTCGATTTTTACTATAAGTTGACCAATTTAGTATGCAAATTAGGAAACTTCTTACTTTTGAATTTTAAATAATGAAAAGTAAATCCTATTACAGGATATGAATTTTTTATTAGTTTTATAAAATTTAATAATTTGAATATCTGAAACCAAAATTGTTCGAGCCCGTATGAATAATATTATTAAACATTATACACAAACGACTATGAGAAATACAAAGCCATCACCTTTAAGTATACTTTAGCTTAACGTTCCGATTATAAGTACGGATCCACTTTAAATGAAGTCATCACATATTTATCTAGGTAGTTAAGTATCTCCATACAAAAATCCTAGACCGGAGCCTTAAAAACAGCATAGGCCACGATGTCCACCATCATTCCAGGGGTTACATGGTGACAGGGATAGTTTTGTCTCAATCCCGTTTCAATAAAGACCTATTACTATATTGTGATTAAAGTTAGTGCAAAGAAAGACCAATGATTACGAGAAATCCTTCCCCTTGGAACCTCAAACTCGACAGCGACATCGTGAATGAAAAACCGCATCCCTTGCAAACCGAAAAAGTCGAATAAGTTTTAGCTTCGGAGCCGTATACAGCCGACGGTGGATTTCCCTCGCTACGGAAACAGTTGAACTAATTGCCTCAACGAGTTAGAACCAGACCGCAAACAAAAAAGGGACGACGGGGCCGCAGAGACGGACGAAAGGGTGAAAAAGCGCTGACATTCACGCAGGGCCGATGGGATTCGGGAGAGCTACCGCTGCCAGTTGGACGCCGAGAGACGAAATAATTTACAAGTGGAGAGAGAGGACCTAATTCACCGTTTTCTTTTCTCACAAGGGGAGTACCTGATTTTCATGAAATGATCAGGAGGATTTGCCTCAGAATGCTATTCGACATTCAACCTCATTATATTCTCACGCAAATCTAACAGTTTCAGCAAAAACCCTCTTAAATATAGACTTTATCAAACTCTCCTCACCCAAAAAATACAACATTTCGCAATGTATAGGGCAAAAAATGTATTTGACAAAATTTAAAGATCGTAAATGCCTGTAATGAGATGATATTTAAAGTTGAATTGAAATCTTTCAGAGCCAAAATAACAAAGATTTTTCATAATACAGCAATATTTTCATAATGCAGCTACGTTCAAAGAACCTACGGCTGCAAACTTCATTAAAACATTCGTATGGAGCGTGGCACTCTATGGATCAGAGACATGGAACACCGGGAAAGCAGACCAACGAAGAATTGAAGCCTTCGAAACATGGTGCTGGAGGAGAAAAATGTAAATTGGAGGGGTGAGCGGGGGCCTTCTGGAGCCCCCCTGGCACTTAGACCTCTTTAGATGCATTGTGCCAACCCACATTTAACCTGCCCCACACTTGCAGACAGGGATGGAGGGTGGCACCCATCCAACCTCCGTCCGGTCCCAACGTTTCTTAACTTCGGTGATCTGACGGGAACCGGTGTAACGTGGCTACGCCCTTGCCCACTGGAGGACAATGTTGAAGATTAAACGGACGGATAAAGTGAGGAACGAAGAGGTTTACAGATGAGCAGACGAAGAAAGGACAATATGGAAAACCCTACACGGCAAAGAAGAACCAGATGGATTGGACATACCTTGAGGGACAATGAATTAGTTAGAAATATAATAGAAGGGAATATTGAATGGAAGGTCCCGCGAGGAAGACCAAGGGACAAATATATAGGGCAAATAAAAAAGGACGTGAAAGAGAAAACATACCAGGGCGTGAGGGAATCAACACTGAATAGTGCAGAATGGAGGGCTGCAGTAAACCAATCCTAGGATTGAAATACTGATGATGATGAGCAATATTTTTACAAAAGTTGCTCTTCGTCCTTCAGTAAAGTAAATGAAGGAAGGAGGAACTAGGAGAACCAAATGCCTCCCCCATATTTTACTCTGACTGAAGGCTACTTAGAAGGTAGAAAGCGGAGAAAGTGAGGAAAGGAAAGGGTAATTCAGATGAGATGAAGAGAGGTAAGAAATGTGCTGATCTGATGAAAGATATACTGAAGGGAAGGTGTGATTCAAAAGATTCAAAGCAATGCAGGGATGTCCTGCGAACAAACAGCATAAAGATACATAAAAAAATAATGAAAAATAATAAATTGGTTAAGGGGTGGGAACCAGATACGAGGTGGAACTTATTTCGACGAAAACAGAAAGGATATGCCATTGACATCAAACAGATCCAGCACACAACTAGTATAATAATGAATTCATTGGAGATGTCAGCCGATAGGAGAATCAAGTGGATAGCTGCATCAAACCAATATTATGACTGACAAAAAGTAATGATGATACCACTAACCACTCACTGGTTATCTACACTCAAGAGTCTGTCCAAAATAAGAGTAAGTAGAGAGAAAAATTATATTCAAATTTAAAAGGATCAGCCAACCGAACCAAATCTCTGGATAAAGGGTCCTTATTCCAAACTCTAACCCGAGCGGGTACACCTTCCCTCACAAAGCACTTCTACGGAGGAAAAATGTATAATTGTATTGTGATGCCGAAAATTAGGCGGGTATGACTGCAAAAGGGGATGTGAGCCTTAATATGCTTTACGAGGACTCTGCATAGTTGTAAGTTGACTAAATTCCACGATTGTGTCTATGTAGTACTCCCAATCTCCGTAAAGCTAGTACATTCTCAGGTCATTCTACCGGTGGGGGGTAGAGATGGGAGCGACTTGGCGCCAGGAGTGAGAGCGACTCTTAACAGGCAAAAATCACCCGCGGGCAACAAGGTGGCACTCAATTGCGATGCCTGGAAATCAATGGAGCATTGATATATTGATTTCACTTCGAGAGAGGGGGCGGAGGCTGGGGTTTGAAGGAATTTACGGAGGATATAGTAGAGAAGAGAGGGGAGGGAGGGCGGGGGACTCGCCACTCAGCCGGGAGTTGTCGGGCCGCAGGGATCAACGGGGAGGCCGTCGGGGGCGACACGGATCACTGCCATTCACCAAACTCTTCACCCGGAGAGCTCGGCAACATAACACCCGCGGCTCCGGGGACGTCGATCGCAGGCGCCCCCTTTTCGGAGAGCCGTTTGGACCGTGACAAAAGGGCGCGTGTCGGACGTGACCCAAAATCGCTATTATTTACGGCGATGGCGTGGCTCAGCAGCTGCGGTGCTTACTATGAGAAGCCACAGGGCACTCCGCACACGGGAGGATACGGATGAGCGTGCGGAGAGCAACAATCGAGCGAAAAATATATAAGAATGATTAGGAGAAAGGAGGGGAGGGAGGAAACATTTTAGTTATCCTCGAGACCCCCAAATATTTTCCTTTACCACCAGGCAGTGGTAATCCCATCCATTCGACTATCCTCACACATTCCCCTCCTTGAACTCGTCCTTGACTACGCGCGGTAATCCGCAAGTATTTTTGAGCGAAATTTGAAATTCCGTAACACACAGGTGACTAACTCATTTCTTTGACCAAAAATCATTGCATTGCCACGTTGGGCGGGTTCCGTTAAATGCAGGTTCAATTATATAGATATTCCTATGCTGCATGTCGGGACTAAGGAAATTTTCCGTTATGGACAAGCTTCCGCAGTATACAGGATCCGTTATAGACAGTTTTCACTGTATTTGAAAAACTGAAAGACTCGAGTAGAGGGAGAGGGAGCTTTGTAAACAGCAATACCGTTTTTAATTCACCCCGCTGTTCTATCCAAGGGGGTTAGAATGTACTGGTGGAGGCATCGCAGCTGATTTGAGAAGCCAGCGGCCATCTTGGTAGGCACGGGCATACTGGCTTGCTACTCGCGATGAGGATGAATTTCATTTTGCGCGCGATAAAATATGCAGTTGTATGAACTTGCAGTACAATGAAAATTGGAATGGATTCCTGAAATTCATCAAAGAACCAGAGGAAAGTGCGCAAATACGCAGACAAACGCCGAATGTGCCGTTTAAATAGGTTAATTTTGGAATAATTTAAGCTATAAAATTAACTCCCAGGGGAATTTAAATGCATTATTACCTCCTTTAAATAAACTCTCTATAATAGCCTTAAAGAGATTAACCGACGCCGCGGCGTCCGCGCCGTTGAGATGAAACTTTGGTGCGATTTAATTGTTATTTATGTTTTAACACACATGGCAGTCTCCATAAGAGAAAGTGTAAAACGCAATATGTTTTACTGAGAAGGCGGTGACTAATCCTTCCCAAGCCCTCCCATTTTGGCCACACTGTCACCCATATGCTAGCATGTCAATGCCTCTTCCAGTACGTTCTAACCTCCTTGGATCTATTCGACAATTCCACGCTGAGATAATTGCACAACCTACCATACGACCAAAAAGGTTTGCACAAATTTGTGAATTTCACACCAGCCACAACAGATTACCATCGAATACGTAAAATATCTAAACATCTTACGTAGCCAATTACAGCGAACCTTAGAGCGAATTATTAGCTAAATACGTGCATTCGATCATTTTATCGTTGTAAGTTTTATCACTGCAATCAGCGTTTTACATGTTTCTACTCTTGTCATGGTGTTTTAATATTTCATAGTTCTATTTATGAATTTTCTCGCGGGAAAAGAGCAAAAAAATCATTAGCAACTGAGCATCAATGCAGTGAAAACGGATTGCCAAAGTTTGCGAGACAAAGCCTTGACTAACTCCGACGACAGGTAATAGTTTTCAGGCATAATAGAGCAATGTCTCGAAGAGAACATATACTGATGATACGTACTTTTACTGAAAACTAAATAAAAGCTTTTAAAATGAAAATCTTAGATGAAATTTTCTCGAAAGCTGAGATGGATAATAATCTATCAAAATGATCTTAATGTTTTGATAAAAAAATTTAAAACAAAACTGAAACTTTTCCCAATTCTTCCTAATACAAACCACAGAGATAGACGCAACTACTTCCTTAAACTCTTGATTCCCACACAATACCAGCCATCTCTTTATTTTTTTTAGCTGTTGGTGGCAGAGAAACTGCAAGATTGACCGATAGTCTCCCTAATTGCTAAAGTTTCGAATGAATAGCCCCCCTAAGAAATAAACCCTTTCAGGGTGAGAGAGTTCGTATTCGCAAGATGATAGAGGTGCGGAAAATCGCTGAACGTTATTGCTGCCTTCCTTCCAAGGAATTCGCAATTGCAATATAGCGTAATGAGAAGAACGCTCACAGGATTGATAAAAATGGACCCTGAAAACAATAGGATTACAACCACTAATGATATTCCACTATCCATCCATATAAAGAGTAAAGTGAAAGAAAATCACGTTGCTGTAAAGTCTACGGTACTGACCATCCACCGACGTGCTTAGGTTCGAATACCGACAGAGAGAGTGAGTGTATAGAGTGTGCTCCGTGTAGGGAGTGATTCCGAGTGAACTTAACGATCGGTGCTATATCCGTCGGGAGAAGCACGAAACTGAGGACTCCGTACGACAGTGTCGAGCGCAAGTAATATTTAACAATCTTCGATTTCCTAAATTCCTCTATGTCCCATCTGTCCTGCACAACTCTACCTGGAATATCATGAGTTATTGAGCACGTGTTGCAAATAACTATTGTTACCCCAACGTTTACTTCAATAGTTTTTGGCGGGAGCGAATTTCCTTAAACAAAAACTGACAATGTTTCATCATATTCCATAAGCCTTATAGGCTCTATTTACCAAGAGAAAACTTTCATCAATTACCATCCTCTAAACATATCACCCATCCGAAAAATTATTTTTTCTACTTGAAGGCTGCTAATGCTATTATAAATATAAGTACAAAGATAAGTCAATTTGCACACCAAAACCAGACAGCAGTCAAATTTTTGCACAGTTTACATATACAAACACCAGAATTTTTCATCACGAAAGATATCTTTCATTATATTTTGCATAAAAATAACCAAATTACACACTTAAAAAGTAAGCACGCCCCATGATGAACTCAGTGCCACTATAAACTATCACTGGCGTAAAACGCGTTCGGATAAAATAAATATGTCAGTCGTTCATTAGACCCAAGTACACCGATAGTGAAATAAGATTAATGACCGATGTTACAGTTGGTGTCATTGACTAAAGGTGACAATGACCACACTGTAGGCTATATTTTGAAATCAGCGTGGGAATACACTCATCAATTGTCAATTGAGGGTTGATGAATTACACTGGGTTGATGCATTGATGGGTTACACTGTGTGGCAGAGTACTAGACACAACAGTCGCAAATTTGGGTGACAGATAAATAGCAGCGAAAATTCAAAATCGATATCACAGTCTCACAACTCGTCCCTTACAGATGAAGGCAATAAATCAGAGGAGGTTTGTACCAATTAGAAATCTAGGCCACTGACCAATTTATTCGCAACCCCACAACAAAATTTCACTACGCTGCTGGGAATGTCAAAGATACCGCCACCTGAAAGGTCATTGCCAATACAAGATGGAAAATCGGTGTCTAATACGGGTATTTTTCCACCAGCATTACAGTATTCACAGCCTTATATGAGAAAAAGATATTACGTTTTCAATCATATCTCAGGCTCGCAAAACACACCGAAAACGAAACAAATCTTACGGCGATATTAAAAAAAACGTCAATACAACATGACCTCGAACCATTTTGCCCACGATTGTCGTTACGAGGGCCAGTATGCTATTCTGGTACAGTTTAAGACACCAATATACCACGGGCGTTCTAGTCACTATAGGTTCAACCCTAATAAATTCTGATCTCCCTATCACTTAAGCCATTTCATGGCATTCTCCCCAGTTATAGATCTCTTTAACGCACCTTTATTTTGCAATACATCCTCCTCCAACTGCTTGTTTTGCTTCTATAGATTATTCCCAAATTTATTTACTTCTTTTCTACCAGCTGAAACTTATTCATGCTTGCCAATGAGTGCGAGGAAGGCAAAGCAGGTGAGGGGTGGAGACAGATAATAAATAGAATATCACAAAAAGGAGTTGCTTATCAATTATAACATTTTAAGCTGCAAATATCTATGGAAGAAATTTCTATGGTCCACTGGACAACAATGGAATTAGTCAGATGAAATAATGAGAGCTTCTAATTTGGCTTAATTGAAAATGTCCGAAGACTAGAAAATCCAAATGCCAAATTAATTATGGAAAACGATATCTCCGAAACCGGTCTTTCGATTGCCTTGACAATCGAAAAACCGGTTTCGGAGATATCGTTTTCCATATTTAATTTGGCATTTGGATTTTCTAGTCTTCGGAAATTTTCATGGAATTAGTCGGTTTTTTATTGATTCAATAAGAATATCTACACGTCTTCAATGGACAACTACGCGCATTAAGGGAAAACACTGAAAAGAATTCGAATAAAACGAAGAACAACTAAAATAAGAGGCACCATATATTGAAGAAGAACAGACGCCTCAGTGAAACACAGGCTTGATTTTAACTATGCCTGAAGAGACAATGCCATTGCTACAAAGGCAAACCTCTGTTTGGTAGATTTGTTGAAGTAGATGACCGTCCGGGCGTCGTAATTTACTGTGCGAGAGATTCCGAGCACAGCATAGCCCTCGCTATCGCCGACACTATAACTTTAAATTTACTAAAAGCAATGTACGAAACGGTGCAAATCTTAATGTTTTATCAGTAGGTCAAACTGTGATATATACTATCACTCTTTATCGGAACAAGTAAATTTAGCTGTAAGTTGCAGTTGAGCATAAATGTTATATGTGGTTATAACATTATTACAGATTGTACGAAAGTGACTATAGCAAATTATACATAGAGAGAAAGAGAAGTATAACTATTTTGTTTGTGGTTCCGGCTTTTAAGTCGTTACGCACAAAATCGAAGCCTATAGCAGTAATCAAAACATCCCAAGAGCACGAAAAAAAGGGTTTGGAGCGTAACTGATCTCAGGCACTGGGAAACCAGAAGTACGAGTCCGAAAAAAGACTTATCATTTACCCGAATACGAGAGATACTCACGCCTTAAGAGGTCGTAAGAGTGAAAGGAGATGCGTATTACGGAAGAGATGCCGTACGCTTCCTCCAATTGGAGATGGGAATTGTCCACTTTTGTTTGGCCGCGTTCCAGAAAGGACTCCCGTCGAAGCAACAGGGAAAATACGGACCGAAGTCTGGGAGCAAAAGTGCCCGCAGTCATTAGACAGATTTGTAAATAAAGATCGAAAGTTACGCTGCACTCGCACACTTGATCGCAAGTTGCGATGCATGCCGGGATCAACGTAAAATAAACTGATAGACTTTGGAATTGTCATTGTGTCAATGTGTCATTTCTGCTGATGTTTTTTTTAATTTTCAGCGGAGAGATTTGGTCTGCAACAGTAATTAGACCCGCATGTCCCTTTCACACAGCTACCTACATCCAGGGAAGCAACTTCAAGAGCTTTCATCCTCTCGAATGCCGTGAGTGACAGCCATTGTCACCAATGTGCTCACTCGCTGTAGTGATAAATCTTCACCACCAGAAGACAAACAGCATTCCATTATTAGTAAAGAACACACCTTTAAACACATGCTTCAAACTCATGCTACTTCATCATTTTCACTTAAACTAAGCCCATTCAAAACGTTGAAAATTTACATATTTATGAAGACGATGAATTCACTGTCTTAAAATCGAGTTGATATGCTCTCCTCAACTTAATTTCTTTTGAAAAAATCTAAATTTAAGCTTGATCCTATATAATGAAATGAAATATAATGATTATTGTACTCGTACATACTATTATAATTATACAAAAATGCCGTAACATTGTGACACCCAGTTGAATATTTTCTTCGGATCGGAACTGATTTGGACACATTACTGTCGATGAAGCTCGCTACAACGAAGCGACAGCTTGATGGACTTCATTAAAAACGAAGAGTCAGTAACAACCATATGATATGTCACGTGAACTGATCGTGAAAGATGGCGAGCCATTTTAAAATGTGTTCTAATAATAAACAAAAATAGCACAAACATACATGTACAGTTGTTCATCATACTTAAATGCATGCAAAACACTTTTAAAATAGCTCCTTCATCTCCCTATCCTTTGAAAAACATATAATATTTTTTTCTCTAGGGGAGGAAATATTTCCATACCTGAATAGCCTAAAAAGTCGTGGGTGCTTTTCAGTCTCTTCCTAACCTATTAATTAATGGCGATGAATGGGAACGAGTGAAAAGGGCCAACGCTCTTTTATTAGCCTCGCGCGCTTGAAAACGTTTTGGTTACTGAATAAAAATTAACTTTCTATACATTTTTGCGCATTTTGAAATGAAAACGTGTCCTTCTGAAAGGTTTTCGAGCACTTTTTTTTGTTTCCGAGTCTCGAGGGAGCCTAAGGAAAAAAATCTGAAAATCCATCTCGTCTCCCCATTTATTCATACTCCCTCTCGCACTTACTGGGGTACATATGTAGGGTATGTACTACTTTCATCACGGCCACTGCCCCCCCACCCTTTACTCCCCTATGACCCTCTCACCAAAACTACTCGCCACTTCACCCACCCCTCCACGGCCACCTGCTTCGTCGGCGTGCGTCAATAAGTGCTCTCGAAAAATAAAAAGATGACGACCAAGTGCACGTGGGATGTTGCCAAATCTTGGTCAGTTCAGCTTCCTCCGCTTATCAATTTTTTTCCGTGACGTTCATTTTTTTCGTGTTTTTTTTTCTTCGGAGTCGAGGACTAAAGCTCGGGATATCGAACGTTCTCTCCTCTACCTAACACACACAAATACAAGTCCACAGACACACGTTGGCAGATACACGTCCTTCCGAGCAGAAAAAAAGAAGTTCCCTCAGCCTTTTCCACCTTCCGGAGAGTATGGATTTTATACATTTTTGGGGAAGCATCGGGGTTTAAGAACGTCCAACCAGCCCACGCCAAAGCCCTGACTGTGATTAAAAATACTGCTGGGCTTAACCAGAAGGAATTAGCAGCCTCATTAATAGGTACCAAAAGAAGCTATTGTTCATTACGTTGATCTACTATGCCATGCAATATTCTGTGTGCAAAAAAAAAACAAAAAAAACATGAATGGGGCAATCCGTAGCTCCCAAAACAGTTCATTACACGTAGCCTGCGACGTGATCATGCACAGGCAAAAATATCGGACATTTTAGCCTTTTTGGAATTCTATAAATGCTACATTGCGGATCCTCAACGTCGGGTACCAGGTTATGAAAAGAAAGTTATCATCTTAGTATTCTTCGCGAGATAAACAAGAGGGTGACAAGAGAATTAAAGTAGATTTTAGGTGCATAAATACATAGATATGCATTAAAAACTGTATGCAAATAAGTTTCCAGGAGAAAATGTGAATAAATTTCCCTGCCATATTATCTTTAGAAAAATTCTCACGATAGCTTTAATTTCCGCAATAACTTCTACCGGGGGAAAAAGAACACGTGCTCCATAAACAGTAATTCAAATTTAGACTAAAAAAACTAAGCTTCTTTTATTTTAAACAGGTCAGAGCTTCATATATAGTTAATAAAATTATTCTATAAATATTATTTAGGTGAATCATAGGTGCTAATAATGCATTTAAAATTTTCTATTAGCATACATGGGTCTAGTACAACTCGGCGCGGCCACCTCGGCGCGGCCACTTCGGCGCGGCCACCTCGGCGCAAGCCACCTCGGCGCAGGCCCAACTCGGCGCAGACCCATCTCGGCGCGGGCCACATCGGCGCAGGCCACCTCGGCGCGGTCCATCACGGCGAGGCCAATGTATTTAATACTGGATGTTTCTAAGTGTGGACATACATATGGACCACATTTAAAATGAAGTGTAGGAGGTAGTTTGTTTACTTGGGTTTATATCTTAAATGAAATTGGACGCAGTAGGAGGGGAATTTCTTTGACGAAAGAGGTGTTAACTAATATGAGAGATCTTTTGACGAGAAATTAGGGCATAGATGTATATACTTATACATCTACGTGGTACCCTGCAAGCCCCCGCGAGGGTGTGTGGCAGGGGGTGAGGAACACCAAACATTCACTATTGATTGACTATGCAACTGGAGCTACCATGTAATGCTAACGATGCAACGAAGAGCTACCACTACAGGCTACTCTAACAATTTTTCACCTACCTTTAAATATGCTATGCCGCCTATTATATTTTCTAATGGTAAGAGGGAAATATGACATTTTAAATCTATCGGTATAACAAGCCATCTCTCTAATATTATTTATCTGGTCAAATCTAGCATAATACGCAGGAGTTCTTAATATATACCTAACTACTTCAGTAAAGTTTTCCGTTTTAAATTTCTTTCTGTGCATAAATGATATCAATAAGGAGGTAAAAAGTAATATTCTATTTGCGGATGATGCAGTGGTCTACAGAGAAATTATTAGCCCAGCGATAAAGAATTTTTGCATGATGTCATATTAGCAATTGAGAAATGGTGTGATGCATGGCAGTTGGAAATAAATTTAAAAAAATGTGTGCTAATGAATTTTTGGAAAAAGACTACTTCTCCCCCTAATACTTATTGCATAATGAATAGTAAATTTACAAACATGGAGTCCGCTAAATATCTTGGAATATTACTAACACATGATTTTCCTTGGGGTAAACACATAAGAGAAATTATGGGTCAAGCTAATCGTTAAACTGGGATACATCTGGGTAATATAAATTATATCTGGGTAGATGTAAATTTTAACTGGGATTCAGCAAAAGAGTACTGGGCAAAAATGACGACCATGTACGAGAAATTAGCGACTTTTCCCTTGTTACACCTTATTTAGAATATGCTGCCAGAATACGGGGTTCTTTATCTAGACGTATCCCTCTAATTTTATCTTCATGGCGTAACCTTATATGTTACGCTGGTGTTCATAAAATAACTGCAGCTTCTTCTGATAGCCCGTTAATCTTATATTTTTGCATGTGATTTATTTTGTATATCAACTTACGATTTTATAATGATTCACAGCTTCTATTACATTAAAGTTGTCTATTGAAGAGGCAGATACTCGGTGCCATTAGTATTTTTACATGAGCATCTGTCCCGGCGCTTAAGATCTCTGTTCTCCGCGCCGAGGTGGGCCTGCGCCGAGATGGCCCGCGCCGAGGTGGCCCACGCCGAGATGGGCTTGCGCCGAGGTGGCTTGCGCCGAAACGGCCGCGCCGAGGTGGCCGCGCCGAAGTGGCCGCGCCGAAGTGTCCCATTCCCAGCATACATAGGCAGCAAAATTAACTCTACAATGTATTCCCAAATTGGTTCGGAAAGACAAAAAACCTAAAAATGCATAGCATACATTTAAATGATTAAATGAATAACTAACGAATAAGCTTTCAAATACATTAGTATTTATATAAACGTGCATTGTATTCAGAAAAATATGCTGTCAATTACTCAATTAAAATTAAATAATTAAAGCGCATTCCAAGCTCACGTTATTGTTGTTTTTTTATTGCGCATAGGATAGCAATAAAGAGTTCAAATAATATCCGGTGATTTAAGCCGCCAATCTTAATTGGGAGTGCGAATCGCTACGGCAATCACTGAGACCATTACGCTTCAAGAGTAATTTCCGTTATTAATAACGTTAGCAACAAGGCGAAAGAATTTGCCGTGATCCCGCCCTAGGGAATGTGAAGATGTTCAACTAGCAGTAACTATCGGAAAACTAATAGGATAAGAATCTTCACCAATTCCTAAGTAATTGACCAGAGATCCTACAGGCTGAGGAAACGTTTGGGGCTGAATATACTTTTGAACCTAACAAAACTGAATAACTAGTTCGATGAACTATTAAGTGAAAGTAAGGCTCTGCCTGGCAAACTGTCTGATTTTGAAGTACGCTTAAACCATCTCGAGCAGGATCAATTGCGGAATGTGATAGAGATTAGAGGTATTCCTGCCTATGATTGTGAAATTATTGATTCCCACGTTATTACTACTGGGCTGTCATTAGGAATTAAAGTTAATGTTAGTGATATTGACTATGCATTCCGTATTGGCAGACGCTCAGCCGATAACCCTGGCCGCGCAATTGTCGTGCACTTTATTAGGTCTCGTGTTGCTGAAGAATTCGTTCAGCTGCGCAAAAGAAAAAGAAATTTGTGCCTGAAAGACTTGGAGGGGCCCCATCTACGCTCTCATCCATCTAACCCTCCTATCTATGTAAATGAATCACTGACTCATTTTAACAAGTCACTATGCGCAATAGCCCGTGGCCTTATAGAAAAGATTGAAAAGTCAAGTTCATTTAGATCAGAAACGGCAAAGTGTATGTGAGAAAAGTGGAAGGCGCTGACCGAGTTCTGGTAAAGACCGAGGAAGATCTCCAGAGAATCGAATAGGGCTTGTGTGCATGTTTAAAACCTGAAACGCAGACCTTAACCTTTAACAACAAACCTGACCTCAAAGATGAGCTATCGATAGTAAGTGTATGTCGCGTAAATTCTCAATCTCTGTTTGCACATATAGATGAGCTTAGTCATCATTTCAATCAATGCAATTACCATGTAATAGGTGTTTCTGAAACTTGGTTGAATCCGAGTGTGCCCTCCAGTTGTGTGCATTTGGACGGCTATTCCTTTGTTCGTAATGACAGAATTGGCAGAAGGAGGTGGTGTTGGAATTTTCATACATGACAGCCTGAAGGACAAATTTTTAAAAGTCTCTGATGGGTCTTCCTGTAAACCTGAATTCCTCTTTGAGTAAATTTGGATAATAAAGAATGGAAAACTGCTATTCGCGGTATGTATACCGTCCTCCAAAAATAGGTTATCTGAGGCAGTCCTTCGAGCCTGCCCTCTTAGATTTCCTTCCTGTTTATAAAAATGTCATACTTTGCGGTGATTTCAACTCAGATATGGTGAAGCAGTCACATGATAGTAATTATATACGAGATCTAATATATAGTAGCAATCTCTATGTGGTCCCTTTCAAAACCACACATAATTTACCTAGCAGTAGTACATTATCGGACTTGATCATAACTGACGATCCTGCGAAACTGATCGAATATTCGCAGTACCCTGTTCCCCTTTTTGTCGGAGCATGACTTGATCCATATAAACTATCAGTTTCGATTACATTTGAAAACTCCACAAGAATTTTAATTTAGAGAGTTTAAAAAATTCGATTTAATAGGATTTAAGAATAACTTTGATGCCCTTGATTAATCAGATTTCCTCTCTCAGCACCCAGTAAACAAGAAGCTGGAAATTTTTAATTCTCACTTTCTTCACGTTCTTAACGTTCATGCGCCGATTAGGAGAATAACAAGCCTTAAACATAAACCTTGGATTACAAGGGGTATAAAAGATTTAATGGCTAAAAGAGACCGGCTACGAAGAATCTCTGGACGTACTTATATTACTACTGCTCACGAAAAATACAAGCAGTTAAGAAACCGAGTTAAACAGCTTATAAGAAACCTGAAGTTAAAATATTTAAGCAATTGTTTTTGTAGTAAATGGGATGCTAAATCCACATGGAATGAGATTCGTTGTCTTGGTCTCGGTAAGACATGTCGGACTGCTACCAGTATTAACTATTCCCTAGATGAACTAAATGAATATTTTATTAAATGATCATCTGTGGTTAGTCATTCCCCTGTGGAACAATTACAAACATATACACAACAACGGTCACAAGACTTTAGTAGTGAAAGATTATGTTTCTGTCACTTCACTTTCGAGTTATTTTTTCGCTATTTAAGAATGATAAAATCAAATGCAATATGGGTGGACTAAATCAGTATAAAATTTATTACGGCTACACTCTCTGCTATAGCACCTATGCTATTTAATATCTACAATTGTTCATTAAATTATTCAGTATTTCCCGATCTTGGGAAATATGCTCTTATTCTTCCCATTAATAAAACAGCCATTGTAAAAGATATATCTTATCTTCGTTCCATATCTATTCCTTGTGCCCTTTCTAAACCTCTTGAAAGGCATGTGTATAATGTCCTGGAACAAATAAGTATATCTATCTATCATTATTTTTCCACGCCAGTCATACGAACAAAATCAAAGGGTGTCTCATAAGAAAACTATTATTTTCGCTACCAAAATATAATTGTTATTAGAACCTGTTGTAGATTGATATCAAGGAGTTAAAAGGGTTAAGTACGAAGGAAAGCGGGTCGTAAATTTTAGCAGTACTGCAGAAGCATTAGAGTGAATTAAATATCGTTTCAAACTTTCACTTAGCGTTTAAACCCATACTAAGCACACAAAAAAGCTCAGGGAATGCAGTACAGAAATAATTAGCAACTTTAAAATATGGTTAATGCTCCTTTATAAGGCTTGTTATCAATGACAATAAAGAACTTTTCAACCATCACAAGGAAGAAGGAGAAAGTTTTCATAGGCCACGCAAGCTGTCGTGAACACTTGTCATTATCATCAGCTGCCACATTGAAGCAGGCATAGGGCCATGGCAATTCGGTACAAACCTAAGACTTGCCTCTATGCAAATGTGAGCATCTTTCTAAAGAGGCAAAAACTTTGAACAGAACCTGATTTACTGATTGTCGATGAAGAACATCGGATTACCAGGAAAGCGTGTTAGAGGAAAGTACACGCAGCATACAACTCCGCAAAGAATTGAGTTAAGTTAAAAAAATGTTTAGTATATTTCGGCCAAATAATAAGTTATTTCAAGTTATTGATAACTGAGATAGCGAATACTATGAGTAAATATAAAAATTAAAGTAAAGTATGCATCAAGTTTCTTTCATTCATAACGAGATAGACAAAAGTTAGAATCTTGTGAGTACACACTGAGTTAAACTGAATTAGAACGAAGTTTATCAGCATTTCAGCTAACTATCATTCACTTAGCAGTGACAATAGGAGGCTTGTGAGTGTGTAGCGTGAGTTTTTCATGGGATCGACGATAACCTCGGCAGAACAGCATGCTTCGAGCTTCGTTACTCCTAACGGATAACGTTACATATAATATTTACCTACTTCATGAAATTAATTCACGGTTTAGGATTTTAAAGGCGACCAGGGGCGGAATTCTGTACACACCTAACGACACCTATCGGTATCGGTGGCTACCGACGGTCGTCGCTTGTACTGATGGTCGAGCTATTCTGCACCCGCCACCTACCGACAGTCGTCGGTGCAAGCGACCTAACTCTGACGTCAAGCATTTGTCGGTACGGAAGCAGCACCTGCGCGCGAGGCTATAAGTTTTGACCAATGATATAGCTTGACACAAACAGGAAAAAGTGCACCATCGAACTGCGAAATATTTCATCGGAACTGAGCGTAGTAATGCTATTTGAAATCTACAGTGGACTTGACGTGGATCATTTGTGATTCACATTCATTCAAGGATCATGCGTAAAGTCGAAGAGAAGTTAATACCCAAGGCAGGATGAAAGGTGGGATTAGTTGAAACTGAGGGGAACGCATGTACCTAATTTAAATGAAATTTTATTCATACTTTGTTATTGATTACGTACTGTGAATTGGGTACGATTTTACGATCGAGAAATAACACACGTCTATATGGTTCTAATAGACTGTATTCAAGTGCCGTTACCTAAGCCAACAATTACATATCCGAGTTACTATACGTACACAAACAAGATTAAATTCAGAGTATTTGGGCAATATTTTAAAACGTACGATGGTCCAAACAATAGTCAAGAAGTTCAAGTCAGGGCGAGAGGGAATTGCTACATGGGGGAGGAATGTAATAATAATATATTTATTAGATTACTTGGTAGAATTGTGTACACATCTTCGTGGAAATTACAAATTATACAGACATCACAGTAAGTAGTAGGCAGCAGTCAGCTAACGTGTAAGTTTGTTTTGTAAGTAACGTTTGTTTTTTGGGAGGCAATCTTAAGAATTAGAAACACTAATTGGTACGGAAGTAAAAGTGACCCTGACAAAGAAACAGTGAAGTGAATAATGACTTGCGTTCGTTTGAAAATGCATTGGAATGAACTGAACACACTGCTCACTCGCAATGGCGATGAACCGCTCCCGCTGCAATATCGGCCGAAGTGTTTCAATGAGAACCAAATCAACATGTGGGTAGAGGCGAAATAAATTGATAAACTCCTCGTTGTCCAGCTCAAACGGGTCGTGGGCTTCCCTTTTGTTAGAGTTGTAATCTACTCTAACACCTTTTACTCTCGTATCCCGGCACGATCGTCGACGTTCGAGTCTAGTTTCTACGTATTACATAAACATTTGATCTAAAGCAAGATATCCCTCTGCCATTCTTTCGGCTGATAATTAAAAAACACCAACCACTCTGATGTAAAATGCATTACTAGTCTAGCGATAAAGTTTCTACCGTCAAACATTTAAATACATCAAACTGCAATTGCATATAAATATTATAGTAATTGACGTAAAATATACTTAGTAAATAGAACATTATAAATAAAACTGCATTTTTATTTAATAAAGGTTAGAAGAACTTAAATCACCTCTCACTCTCCGCACTTTGGATACTTTAAAGCAAACTTGTTTTGGATGCGCTAATTTTGCAAATTAAGGACGAATATAACTAGCGCGAATTATATCGTTAAGATTGTAACTTAATACTAATATGGAAATGCAAATAAAGGACGATCTCAGTTCTCAGAAAACCTACCAATTTGCACAAGTCAATTCATCAAAACCAAGCTCGTAGATAATCAAAACATACGTCCGTCGCTATGCGTAGACCGATCTATCACTGTTTTTACCCAGCATGCAGTTGGCGAAGAGACGAAATACAAATCGGTAAGGCCTAGCGTGGGTTTGTAAATCGTCGGTAGGCTCAGTCATCGTTGCCGACAAGTAACGGTAAAATTAACGACAAGTGTCGGTAGAATGCGTCACCGGAATCGCTCTTACCGATTTTTGTCGGTCGGGGGAGTTGGCGACACCGATAGGTGTCGGTAGGATGTACAGAATTCCACCCCAGGGTTATTATCAATAACCGAAGAGTTATCCATAGTTTGTACAAATACCAGGAGGCTACAAATGCATCTAGAACCAGTAGTAAAGGAGAAAATATAAAGGAAGTGTAATACAAGGTTGCGAATTTCTACCGTAATTTTTAATGTCTACAAAAAGATAGGCATTAAAGAATTCGAAACTTCAGAAAAAAATATCCATGAGGATAAAGTTAGCATTCTTTGATTCTCTGAAGCGTACAGGCATAACAGAGTCAGGAGGGGATTTAAAAAAGGCTCTAGTTAACATGGAAAACCATGGACAAGTTACCACTTGAAGGTTGATTGAAAGAAAAATAGGCATTGTTAAGTAGATGAGCCGAGTCCAATACCAATGTTAGACTCTATTAACAAAAGCTAGAAGAGGTGGGTGAATATTGATGACTGGGATAACGAATAACCAGAAATGAACAAAACAAAAAGGAAATATTCAGTAGAATATTTAAGGCAAAATTCAAGATTGGAAGTCATTAGCACTTCATTAAAACTTGGATCTAGAACCAGAATCTGGAGCAAGCGTGTTTATGGCAGTGAATCTTGGCGATAACAAGTCAATGCTGGAAGCATGCGAAATGTGGTGCTGCAGAAGAATGATGAAGATAAAATGGATCGAGTGACAAATGAAGAAGTACTGAGAGGAGTGGGAGAAAAGAAAAGTCAGCTGAAAACTTTGAAAGAAGACAGGAGTGCTTAACCGGCCATGTCTTGAGGCATGATGACCTGCTAAAAACAATCGACGAGGGAAGAGTAAATGGCAAGAATGGCAACAGGAGAGAAGGACATGAGATAAGAGATAAGTATGAGACAGGTGGAGCAAGTAATAGAGATGTAAAAATGAAGAACCATGCCGATATGAAAAGGTTAGATGTTAGAACAATCGAATTGAAAGCGACGTAAAACCAATTTTTGGGCATATAATAAGTCATGATGATGACCCTATTTTCGGAACAATAAAACAGACACCGAGACAGGATTTGACCTTGCGAACTACGAGAGTCCTAGCTGGAAGATTACCCGCCTGCCCCGCTGAAAGCGCGGAGAAGACCGCAAGATTTCGACCGGGCTTCACCCAATGAGCGAAGCAGCAGCTCAACGAGCCATTACCCATCAAGGCTTCGTGGCGAGGCTGGGACGAGACCGGGGGAGAATTTCCGAGCGACCGCAACGTTGGGCTTTAAAGCCTTGGGCCGAGGCAACGAGGATGAGGTCTGGAGGGACGGAGTGAGAGAGAGGCGAAGTTATGAAGTTCGCAACCGAGCGTCTCATGGATTCTCGTCTATTTGGGTGACGTCACTCGCAGAGCCCGGGCGAGCCGTGGGAGAGAGGGGGACGAGGACGCATATCGTTGTCAACGGCGACGGTCTTGAGGAAAGAGAGGCAAGGACACACGAAGGTGAGGGAGAGTGATGCTCTTGCTTTCTTCACTCCTCTCGTTAAAAATTACCCCGCGGACGAAAGAGAGGGAAGACGATCCACACGGTCCTTATGAACACTTGCCCGGGAGTAACAATAGCTGTGGTGGTTCGACGGACGGCTTTAAGAAGCAATTGTGACGATATGACTTTCAGAAAATGGTCGATTGGTATACAGTTCAACTATACTAATCTCACATCTACGTGATCTCACGACTTTTTTAATAAAGGCGACATATACAAACTGTAATCGTATATTTGCAATCTCGTAGTGCAAGAATAAGTTTTTATATTACTCCAACTTTTAAGATTATAAATTTAACTTTTATGGCAACACTTGGTGGTACCACTGGGATAATTGGGTTAAATAAAACCAGTTTCATTGTACGTTCCACATTTTACTGAACGTTCTAATATCGGTTGTGCCAATTACAGTATCGTCACACAAAGTTCGTGCGTATCTGACGATAACGTTTGTGGCAAAATCGGTAGTACAACGCCAATAAATTGTGGAATTTATAAAGTAACTGGTTTTATTTTACCCAAAACGTTAATATTATATCATACAGTATAAATTTAATAAATATTACTTCGGGTTTCCGTCATTATCGGCGCTTGGTCATCGGCCAACATATGTACTTTTCCAATTAGATTACGGGAACACCTTGGAATCTCGTCTCCAATCATGTGCAACAAACTTTTTAAGTACCGTCAGATAATTCATAACTTTTAATGAACTATGCTTCTGAACTGAGTTCGGGTAATGATGGTCTTAAAGTACATACATGGTTCTAACCTATAGGGGTCGCGATTTCTTCGGATATACTGGCAATCATAGCTACAAATTCCATGTACAACATTTTTTTTCATTGGATAGGAAATGCTCTAATCGTGTAGATATTAGGACGTAAAAACAGCGCAGGGGTTAAGACAAGCACTTTCATTCATACCTGACAAGTCGCTGGAAAACAGACGAGGATGCAAAAATAAAACATCCTTTGGGTTATGCTACACGTGTTTCAAATATGCATTTGTTGTCACCTCCCTCACCAGGCGTGATGGAACTAAAATAGCATGAGAAAAATCCTCAGCACGTAAAGTATTTTGCTTCATTCAATTCTCACATCCCTCTCATTCATTCCACCGGGTAACGAGGTATCTCCTTCGGAAACTATTTATTTGGACACTTAATACTCCAAGAGGTGTCTTCACACCATCCTCTCTGCACGAAGTTAATTACTTGTAATCACCCGATAAAATCCCCCCACCTTTGTAATAATAACCCATTTGAAAGAATAATTATACGGAAGGAGTTTTATACGATTAAAACTAAATGGAAATGAGAAGAGAAAGTATTACCTCATAAGAAAAATTACTACCATTATCATAATTATGCGCCGCTAATGGGGGGATGGTAAAAGAGATGTAACCAGGAGTGAAATGGAGAATGAAAGGAACGCAACATTGAAAGTTTCGCGGATCCCAGTTACATGTCGAGAGAGTACCTTCACAAGTGAATGCTTTTCTTTAAATTACCTATGATCTAATCGATTCCCTGAAGATTAGCCAATCTCATTATAAAATACGCTGGCTCAACATAAGTTAACGAACATGAGAGAGTTGTGAACTCTTGAGACAAAATATAGCATGCAATATCAAAGGTAAAAAATCTCGTTTTTCGATCTAATTTTTTCTGCCATGGTTTCCAAGATTCATTCGAAAAAAGTATAATTAGTACAATACATGTAATGCTATATGTGAGTAAAATTAAAAAATACATTCAGTAGAATGATACCGTCCCACAAACAAATCAAAATTACTTCTAATTTACAATTAGGTATTAAAGCATTACTTGAGTTTTAGAGGGGCTACAAAAAAAACATTGTCAAAAAGAATAAGACGACGAAAGTTAAACTGGGTTTAAATTAAATCGTACTCTGCTGTGGTGTCATTATTCAACTTTTAACACTTCAAGGATCAGTACCCTTCCATTCACGTGATTATTTTCGAGAAGTTCTCCAACACTTCATTCCAACTAGAACACAGAACTAATTTCCATGATCCTTTAGGACGTCGCCGTTTTTAATAATTGAGATTTAGAGATACCCGTGTCCTTATTACGTTCACGACGATGGTGTATTGGTGGTGAAGAACACAATGCATTTTTAAGAGTCCCAAATTACTTCTGAGGACAGAGTGATAATGGACTTGAAGATAAATGAGTCCGGAACCAAAGTGTTAATTTTAATAAGAGGTGGTCATAATGAGGATGGATTGGGGTTAATTAAATGAGTGTGAATTTTTTTAATTCTAGAAAATGTTTGAGAAGGATATTAGGAGAGATAAAGATATCAAAAAGCACAAGAATTCTGAAGTAAAATTGGCTGGTGTCACGTCAAGTTGAAAAAATAAACTTGGATCAAAGGAACCTTAAAGGCCGTGTTTAAACTGCCCTAACTCTTAATATCATGGACATAGTTATTTCACGATAAGCAAAAACGATGAACACAGGTTAGATAAATATTAGCATTACAAATGGACAGAGTGAATCATATAACCTGCATCGGACACTACAAGGTACTATAGATATATTTGTTTTTCCACCACTACGAAGTGGCTGATTAAAACAAACGAGCCGTATAATTTTGCAAGTTATACAAAGTTACGTGATAGTAAGTGGCACGCTAAGATAATCAGATATTGATTCGGCAAGAGATAGTCATATACTCTTTGGCCTGGTTTTATAATTCGTAGTTGACGGTAACCACCAGAATGATAAGAAAATTAATCAGATTATTTTTTAAGGTAAGGTTTTTCCAAGGCACATATCTCTGAGGCGTAAACTTGGAGCCTTTCGTTAAGAGCAAGCTAATGCCACTTTCGGGTCTCTCTTCACCATCTCTTTATTCCCTGCAACATTCCTGCCTTCACCCCGTTTTACACCTATACTAAATGACTCAAATGACCTAAGCTGTTGGTCGACTCCCCCGAATAACTACTTCTACCACTCGAAATAAGCATTCAAGAATACAACTTAAAATTAGTGTACATCATAACTCGGTCGGATGATATTAATGGTAATCTTTCATCCAGTAGCATGCGTAAACATAAGTGCTCGTATGAGGGTGAGTCAAATAAAATTTGAACCTTAAAGGTGAAATAAAATTTCGAAATGGGATCAACTCTTCTGAAAGGGACCTATATTCTTGCTATTAGTGTACATGCGTAATATCAAGTAGCAGTTAGTAGCGTGTGGAGGTCTAACCGTTACCATGGGATCAGTTAAAGAATGCAGAACTCGTTGGTGATGTACTCGTATGTTACGTAATAACTCAACCCTTAACGCACACCCTCGAGGTGACTTGCAGGGTACTCACTGGATGGAGATGAATCTACATTTTTAAGGAATGAATTCGAGTCTTCAAACTTATCCGCAGTGAGTTAAGCTATGCGTAAGTCAAAATCATACCTTTTAGTCTGGCCGAAAATCATAGTTATGGGAGTAGTGTTCCGCGATGCCCACGACAGTACGCGAATCGGACATCCCCAGCAGATGGAAGCCCGATCAGCCAGCTTTGAGCGCAAACAACTCGTTTCACGCTTCGCCCGTCGCCGGACTCAAACGAAAGCTAGGATTTTATTTCCAAGCCCAATGATTAAAACTGTCTCCAGGGAGGAAGCCCGGGATTATAGACTTCGTTGGCGGTCGCAGGGGCGGTTCGAGCAGATCCGGATTTGGGTCAGTGGCGGTTCGATAAAGATTCTGAAACCGGCTCGGAGAAGTCAATGAGAGAAGAGAGGAGAGAAGTGGGGTGGGTGGGTAGATGGTGCTGGACCGAGGATAATGGGAACGTTCGGAATCATTAATCCCCCAAGGGGTCCGCCCCATGCGGTCAAGATGCAATTGGATTAGTCGGGAATTTCGGAAGAGAAGCTTTTGCCCCACATACAGAAGGAATTATATCTCACGAGCTCAATAAAGAAATCCCATTGAGATATAGGACCCAAGCCCAGCTAAAAAAATTCCCTTTGACTTCCAGGGAGGCTACCATTTACTCCTCGAAGAAACGCCAGTAGATAGCGCAGGCGTGGGAAGTGGGCAAACACGCCGGATTTAACTATGAGGAATCCTGAAATACCACGTGAGCAACGCTGGTTCAAATGGAAAACGAAAAAGTATCAATTTTTTAAGTAGCAACCGTATTATGCGGAAGGGTCCTACAATAATTAAACCATAATAATCTTGCCAATAAAATATCAATCTACATTACTGAATGCCGCAGAAAAATCAATCACAGAGGGGAAGGAAGCTTCATTCCACCCAGTCGGTACGCTTCACAGGCAATCAATTTAAGTCAATATTGAATCTCGATTCGAATTGGAATTGATATCTGTCAGTGAAGACGGGCTGTATTTCCGAAAAAAGCATCACCTTTATTTACCAAAAAGATTGATTGAAAACGAGCAAACCCTAGTGGAACGTGACAACTTGATGATACAAAAATCACTTCAGTCCACGTCACACTAGTGACATGCTCACTGCGTACGAAATCTAATTTTTAAAATTTTTATTATATCAAAAAAATTCAGCAACTTAACCTTGGAAACAGTCTATTGACATATTTTCGAAAAGAGAAAGTTTAGATGCCAAAATCCATCCTTTCCTGGGCAACCTCATATGAGATCAAAGGCAGAATATGGAACTTGATTAGAGCCACTAACTCGCAAATATAACGTTGAACAGAAATCGCTCATGTTTCAAGCAATACATGCTTGAATACAAGTCAAAATTGACAGAATGTAATAATGATTAAAAGTGTTTCTTAAACCAAAAGTTCAAACAGAGCTTTGTAGCTGATCAAGACATGCATCGGAGTCACGTCGAAATCTTCCTCTGAATATGAGTCTAAATTTCATTCCAATTCATAAACGTCTAGAATTAATTATGATTAAGCTACTCTTACGAAGGTTGGTATTGATTACGCCCACTGCATTCCTTTACTTCATCCTACCGCGTAGTAATGTCGAAAACCTCCCAAGCAAAAAATTTCATCCTCTTTAAAATATTCCGTCGCCCAACTGACGTTTCTCTCTCATTCCTCCTCCATCCACTCTCTCATCCATTGAATTTCTTCACCAACTCCTTCTCTTTCACACTATTGTATATAACATTCCTTGTTAGTCTTTCTCTCCACTTCCCTCGTCATCTTCATTCTTTCCACACCCACATCAAAAAAAGCCTCAAAAGTACTCATTTTCACGCGACAAACAGACCAAGTGGAAATAAAACAATGAAACAAACTAAATCATAACGTTTTAAATAATTAACTCTTTACATCTCTAACGTTTCTTTTTCTTCATCAAATCTGTCCTTCCCGCGGTCTGTTTGTATTGTATGCTTCCTTGCATATTAAAACTTCCTAGCATACAAACTAGCCCATTTCTACAACAAAGGTTACAGAAGTACGAGCACCTTAAAGCGGCATTGACCTTGCAGCTCCTACGAAACTTGATTGTTCATATTGGACATAGGCAATCGCAATATACAATAGATATTTTATTAATACGACGCGTGGCTTTGCTACTTTTTTTAGGCACAAACTTACACATAAAATACCTGAGTATGCAAGAAAGTATACATTTATAATATAGAAGTAAAACAGATAGGGAAGGGAAATGGGGATTACTTATGGTATTATAACCAATTACCATCATGTGATACCATTTACAATTACGATTACAGTTACCATTTTATTTGTAACTCTGTACCTGAAGATGCCGTGAAGCGGTGATACGCGTCGTACCAATTAAATATCGGTGGAAAAGTACGTTAGTTTCGTTTAAATACATTAAATTTTTCCACGATCTGAAGCCTGAAGCTATAGAGTACAAAACATTGATTGATTAACAAAGTAACAGCAATCGGAAAATGGAGTCTAAGGGAAAATCTGACGAGATCGTTAATTGAAAAAAAAACACGGAGGTGTTTGAGGGTGGATGATGACATTAAAAAAGTTATAAATCACGGCCTCTTCAACCGGCATAGAGTCCTTTTGTACCACAGAAAAGTCATCCCCTTTAAAAATGCGACGGGCACATGGGGGCGCTCTACCGCGCTTTTGTCATGGAATCAGCTCGATGGCAGCGAAGCGCACCAAGAAATCGGGTAGGGACTCGGATGAGGGTAGAGACGGGTGCGAGGAGGATTGATCGAGATGGAGAACTTTCCCTTTTTGAAGATATATGGCACACATGCCGGCTGTTACGGCGAAAGATTCTCACACAATTCCAACCCAAACGACCACACTCGTCGCGCGAGAAAAATATTTGGGAGCCGAGGGAGCTGAATAAAGGCCGACCGTCTGGAAAAGCAGCAGTAGAACTGTGAGATATGGCGATAAATGCACTCCAACATATCGATAGTGGATTCGATGTTCATCCACATCGACTGAGTCAGTCGAGAGGTTTGGTACAGCTTACCAAATGATATTTCTCTCGGCTTGCCACATATTAAAATTTTATTCCCTTTTATATCCTCCAATATCCGCTCCACAAGTACTGTTTTCTCCCTTTGCAATTCTTCTCATTCACAAGCATCGATGATTACCTACATGAGATCATTATGTCACAAAATAAGTCATATGAGCTGCACCATAATATTTTAAAATTTAACGAGATTCCCTTTCTCTCTCACTGTTTTAATCACCTATTCATCAGTTACCAGGGATATCTAGTAAATATTTATCACTCCTCAGAAACTCAATATTTCAAATGCTACTAAGTCACGTCTTTTCTAAAATTCAAGTATTGCAATCTAGTCGAGAATACCTTAGCGATTTCACACGCTGAAATCACAATAGCAGAATTTACGAGCAAAAAAATCCACCTCGACCGGTTCTCGAACTCAAAACCCCCTGATTTCTCTCATGAAGCCTCAGTAGCTCAATTGTCAGAGTACCTGGCCGGAAATCAAAGGGTTCCGGGTTCGAGTCCCGGTCAAGGTGGATTTTTTCCTGGTGGAAATTCCGCTGTTACGTGTTTTCTGATATGGTCGAAGTTCATGCCAGACTGCGATGAAAGAACATGTCTGAAACATACGGCTCAGCTAGGGATATTATAATCTTTAAAGCCGATATTATCGATATAATTCAGTACCTCAGTTTTATCCATAATATTACATGAATATTCAATAATTATCGCACCTTTTCTCATCTTGTGGACGATATTACGACGCGGACTATTCATTAAAATAAAACTGATATCACATGGTCTTTGAGCATACATCTGGAGCATTTTTCTATATGGCAGCGAAGCATGGGCGATAACAGTAGCAGGGAAGTCAAGACTGGAAACATTTGAAATGTGGTGCCACATAAGAATGATGAAGATAAAATGGATCGACCGAGTGACGAAAAAACAAGTCTCAAGAAGGGTGGGAGTAAAGAGAAGTCTACTGAGAGCCATAAAAAGAAGACGGGACAACTTATTCGGCCATACCTTAAGAAACAATGGCCTAATGAAAACAATCGTCGAGAGAAAAGTGAACGGGAAGAATGGAAAAGGCAGGCCTCGTATGAGATGTATGGAGCAAGTTGTGAAGGATGTAAAAGAAAAAAATGACGTTGATATGGAGAGGTTGACCGATAGAAGAATCGAGTGGAGGACTGCGTCAAACCAATCCTAGGGTTGTTGACCGTTGATTATGATGATCACATGTTCGATATTACTTATAATCAAAGAGAATTGGGGTACCGAATTAAGGTAACGGTCAGTAACAAGACAGTTTTTCAAATGAGGGTCGCAGTCAGCATCTACAGACCCGACGCGGTCAAACTGTGCCCGAAAGCCACTCGCTCGATTCTGGAAAGCCAGCAGTCACCAAGATGACGTGAGAAATGGTTGCGGAGAAGCGATCATTATTTCAATTACTTAAAGCGCGCGGCGCCTTTTTCACCCCTCTCCAACGGAGCAATAACGGCGACGAGGAGTGTTGCGGGATTGATTAGGAGTTGCCGTGGCAACCCATTAGCCGCCAGCTCCGACCGCGTGCCCTGGCCGCCAAGGGGAAGCGGGGACGACGATACGCATCCGGCAGTCACGTAAATAAGCCGACAAGAGAGGGGAATGGGAGGGGTGGGCGAAGTATGGGGAGACAAATTACCCTCCGTCTGTGCTCCGGTGGATCCCTCGCTCCCCGTTCGTTGTTCTTCTCTGCCGGCGTGTCTCCTCCGCCTTCATTGTTCCGAGACGATGACGAGGGCGCGCAGTCGTGTCAATGCCATGAAGACCATGGCCCAGAAGTACTGGTTGGGAGGAGAAAACTAACAACGGAGGGGAGAAAAGGAATTTTTTGATGGCACACAGTGGTCGGGAAACGAGAAACGCTAGAAAAATGCTTTTTTGCGATATAAGCATGAAACTTCGCGCAACTAATCCCAAACGACTGATAGCTTAGAAATAATACGTCATATTTCATGATTCTCACCTATTAGTTAGATACAGTGGCTCAAACACGATCAAATTAAAAAAAATCTTGCCTTCATTTTTCTCCAAATATCTTCCAAGTTAGGTTGTTGGTGATGCTGTGGGTGGAGTTTTATGGACTTAAAAACCATATGACCTATTAAAATGACCATGGTGCCTTTCTTGTTACGTTTAGATAATGTTGAATGCTGTTTTCAGATAAAATTTAAAATTAAGTGGGAACTAACTGCGGTACGAGGAGGAGAGAAGTAAAGTGACTTATATCAGAGCACTTGTTGCAGACTGATAATGACAGAACTAAAGTTAAATTAACAATCTGCTTGCAATTCCGAAAAATACAAATGATTTTACTATCATACGTCCGGCATTCGAATCCGCGCACCTAGAGCTGTAAATATCGTGACTAGCTTACATTGTTCAGGTGACATGGACTCTAAAGCTTCGAATTAGGCGTGCGCGTTGCCACTAATCTTCGTAGAATCTATATTGCAAAAAAATGCGAGATTATTGCAGCAAACGAGCGGAAACGTGCACGTGTAATCGCGTTCAAGTTATTTTTCATATCTCAAAGATAGTTATTTTGGACCAGTTCTTTTCGATTTCCAAATACCACGGTGTGACGGTTCCAAAAATTAAGATCCCGCACATTTCAACAATACACCATCTCATTGAGAAGAAGTAAATGTTGCTCTACTAAGGAAAAACATCAGCTGAAATTTATTTAGACTTTAGATCCGTACTCGAAATCAATGGATCAGCCCTGAATATGATGGACGACCCGGGCATTGAAATGTCGGCAGCATTGGAAAACCTGGTCCGGAGAAAATACTAAGTAACCGTAACAAGCAGTTCTTATACCAATAAAAGGCTGGTAGAAGTGATCTAGAGGAAGTCAAATTAAAAAACCTCATTTGAATAGGAGAAGGTGCGTTCGCGCACATGCACGACATTAATCATAAATTATAGTAAAAACCAAAGGATACCAGCAAACTATCGTAATGTGAGACGTACCTCCAGCAACAACAATGGAGAGAGAGTATTAAAAAAATACAAGCTGAACGTACTTCCCACTGAAAGGTTTATGCCGCTAAGTTGGACAAGTTGGACAAGTTGTACCAGAGGAATGCAATTTTAGCAGAAGCTAGCATTTCATGAAATACTACAAGCATAGTGAAGGCAATGCGTTATCTATTATTTTCAACGGATACTAAGTAATTGAATTTGCCTTCGAATCATGTTCCCAGTGCCAAATAGACCATATCGGCGTGAAACGCTGATAGATTCGCCCAATAAATCATTAGTGAGGCACCGGAAGGGATAGGAGTCACGCATCCCCATTTTCAACCCAAAGTTTGCCTCCTGAAAGATAAGGTGGGGTTCACCTCGTACTCATCCCCAAAGCCCAAATGGAATTCGCGTATCTCCGGTGGGGAGATCCCCTTACAAAACCACCACCTACGGCTTCCAGTGATGTTCAGATATCCTGAAATTCACACCACTTGGATTTTAGCTGAGCATCTGAGGAGGTATATACTGGAATATTTACCAAGATCACAATCTTTGTAGTGAGGGTTCCATCGCATTCGCTAGGTTTTTCACGACATCAGGACCACGCATTTGCCCTCGCTGCTCTTCAACTCTTCAATAAGTAATCCAAGTAGAAATTCAAGCGTTGAACAATATGCAATAAATAAATTGCGAACAATGATCGTCAGAGCAAGTTCGTTTAATAGATAACAAAGAATTAGGTACCCTACAGATTCACGTCTAATGTAGGTGATATGGGAGGAAATGGTACTCATGAGAAAACGTTACTAAGGAAATTTTGTATATAAAAGTAGGAGAGAAGGAACTATAACATACTGTATGATAAAGTTACTCGATAGCATTCTGGACTCATTTGGGCGTAGTAATGAGGGCTAGAGGCGGAGAATTTCGTACGTAAAATAGGCGTCATCTACCAGAAAAGAACACATGACGAGACCTATAAGAAAGGGACCGAAAATTGTCAGAAAACATCTGAACATGCACCGTGGTATTATATGAATCCGATAACTAGATCCTGGGTAAATAGGAGGGAAATTAATTGCAAATTTTTGATGCAATGGTTTGAGGAATCATGGTGAATCATCATAGGCAAAAAAGAGAAGAAACAATAGTGTGATTGGGAAAAGAAGGAAAGTACTTCAGAGAATGAGAGCGGATTTTCCTCCTTTTCTACTCTCCTCTCCTCTTTTATTTACAATTAGTAGGCGGATTAAACAAATACATAGGGAATTTGGAAAGATAGAACAGGAGGTGGAATGTTAAGATATCAAGAAGGAGGGATGAAAGTGAAAGACATTTAAGATGGTATGAATGAGATGAAGATTATGCTTACCTGAAAATAATTATCTGGTTAGAAAGAGGAATGCAAGGTAAGTTGGGATAAGCAATGCAGAGTAGAAATATTGCATCTCAACCTACCCCAAATCCATTACAATACATAGCGAGAGCCCTGACTGCAAACCCTGATCATCAAGGATTCGTTCGCGTGACAGAAAGCCAAGTATACGCAAGGAATATAATGATCACGCTGCAGAATCCTTTATCGTCAGCTCTGCGAGCGAAACAACCCCACCACCTGAGCCGAAAGAGAAGCACAAAAAAGGATGAAAACCGGAATCACTCAAGATGAAACTAACGCACACAGTTCCCTACTCTGAAACCATTCCATCGATGATCTTTGAAACATTAGAGAGTCCGCATTAACCGCCACGCCGCAAACAATCGTGTCATCATCACCCCCGACGAGGAGAGGTAGGGGTACGGAGACACTAATGGGAAACTAAATGACGATAGTCTTACAATTTCGTTACCTTCCCACTCCTGATGCTCATCCGAGATGCATGGGACTAGGGGGCAGTCCCGACAATAATTATCCCGTCAGCGAGGAAAATGAATGGCGCAATATCGTGTCGAATGATCGCACTTCCCCATCGGCGTCGACGGGAGGGTGGGGTTTGAGGGGATTGAACGGAAGTCGTCTCACTCCCGTGATGGCCGCGCAAATATCACGAAATTACGAATTGGAAACCAGGAGGCAGCGGAAGGTTAATGCCCTTCTTTGCAATTGCATCCAAGAGCTCTTAAGGACGCTGGATCGTTAAAAAAATTCCTATCCTCAACTTTTTAAAGGGTGTTCAACCATGGTGATGTAGCTCCATTTTGAACTGATGTGGATATTTTAAGCTCTGAAATCAATATTTTTATCGGACATCGAGACAATTTTTGAAGGCAATTCGAGGCTTAATTTGGAAGAAAAACGTTCCAGTACGCGTTGTATAAAATAAAAACAAAGTGATATTCTTATCATCACGCCGCTATTTGCTCTTTACAACACGATTACAGGCTTCCACGGACCTTAATCGCATGTGATACCTTCAGAAGAGTCATATTTACGTAAACCGACAAACTGGTAAGGCCATTCCCGAGGCTGGAATCGAACCTGTGACCTTTGCATTGTCAGACGGCAAGTAGTGTCGGGGTTATAGAGCCTGGCAGCCTTCCGACTATGCGGGTAGTTAGTTATGAACAGAATTTCAGTTGCGGAAGAATGGAGGGAAACTTAGCATCGGAGGCATCAGGCTACTCTTAACGAAAGGCTCCAACGGGTCCACTGATTCCGACTCCGCCGCACAGAATGTTTCACTTCAAGTGTACTCCATATAGCACTCAAACAAGCATCAGAACTCCACTTAAAAGCCCTAGCAACGGCTGGAATTTGAACCCCTGCGCATGGGGGGGGGGGCACTATCTAGACCACAACAAAAACCTGAACCCCCCTAACTTACAGTATACTTAGAGGAAAAACGTAATCCGTCCATGCGGACAGAGCTCAACTACCTCGCTTCACCTTTCTCAGAAATCATGACTGAAATTACTTGCTCATAGAGGCCGAGGATAGACCTTACGTGGGAAAAGTACAGGCAAATTTTTCAATCTGTAGTGAAATCACTTTTTTCGCAAAATTCGAAAAAGGTGCATATTTTATCATGACGTAAATGGTGGCAAAAAACTGGCACTAATCTTTATCGGTTTACAGCGTAAATATTGCCAGGACTACAAAGGGAACGGGAGGTGAAATTGAAGTGGTGCACCGTCGGATTAGATCCCATCCTTGGCGTTGAGAAAAGCAATTAAACAAGAGCATACTCCTCTACTATAAATGAATCTTATGGCTTAGGCATGATGAAGGTAAAGTGTTATTTCTTATAAACCAATATACACGCATGTCTGAATGAGCGATCATCGCGAGGGATTTAGCCTCATGCAGTTTAGGGCCAACTTCCTTTAAATATTCCACCCAACCACGCGCAAACGTATACCGCCACCCTCTCCCACATCCAAACACCATATTGGAAACTCGTGAGAGATAGAGGGTGAGGGAGTTCAGCCATCCGTGCAAATGAAAATTTCCCGCTCCCCAAACCCAACCTCCCCTTCCCGAAAATTCCCGCAAGGCTCACCCGCGGGAGATATCTTGAGTACTTCCTAGGAAGCCCTGCTCTCATTCGTGACATGCGATGCACGTCAGCCATGTTCGCCTCGACACGAAATGCGGAGGCAGATCGCTAAAACCCAACGTCGAGCGTCGAGCATTAAGGGAGCATTTACCTACAACGATATCTCCGCCAGACGCCATTCGAGTCGAGAACAAAGAGCAATTGGCCAGGAGTCGCTCAAAACTACTTTTAGAATGCGGGAAGAGCGTGGCAAGTCTCTTTCATTCTTCTTCCATATTTTCTAGAGGTCTCTCATTTAAAATCAATTACAGTGTGGAACTTGAGTAACTCGTACTTCTATATTTCGATATAGTCTCTAAATCGAATATTTTGCTTGATCCCCAACATTTTGTTTGTAAAAAATGTTGACAAACCGTAGGTAATTTGAACTTCATTTTGGTTAACTTCCAGGATTGAGATCTAGCCGCGAATACCTAACCTTATGAGTAATAGGAGCTGCACCATCATATTTTAAGAATTTTACGAAATTACCATTCTCCCTCACTTTTCTTACGGCCGTTGTACACGGTACAATTACTTGTACAAGACATTGTACTATAAATTGAACGGAGAGATTTGGCCAAGAAATTGTACAAGAAGTTGGTTGACGGTCGTACATTTTCATGCAATTTGTACGCCAACAACATGCGCAGATATCGTTTACTGTCGAACAGATGAATTGCGATATCCGATAACGATAGTATTTTGAAAATACTGCCACAGTAACTGGGTTACAATGATTTGTAAATTACATTGATCCTAGCATTAATAAAATGAAATTATACGGTTGGTCACTTGCACTCTTATATCGCCTCATGAAACCCATCATTTATCCTCCAAACATCATGTTTATGCTTGTTGCTAATATTTCCTTTTTGGTTCAATAAAGTCAACTTTATTTCATTGAGGTTTAATGTTTGCCAGTGTGTCCAACTCATCTTTTGAGAAATAGAACACTTCCAACGCGTCCGACGAATATTAAAATATGGAAGCAATAAAAAACGTCAAAATGTGGAAGCAACAAAGAATATTATGATACACACCACAAAAATGGAATTTTGCCACGCTAATACGAATAAAAGTGATCGCAAACACAGAACACCAACCTTACGAATACTAAACGAACGCATCACTACCGTCACATGTCATGCGCAGAAGCTACGGAGTGGATCTTTGACGGTTTCATCCAATAATTTAGAGCATGATTTAAGTGTACGAACACCTCGTACAAGATACAATTCGCGCATTGAACAAGTTCTTGTACAAGAAATTGTACCGTGTACAACGGCCTTCAGAACCATTCCTAAGGATATCTAGTAAATCTCTATCACTACTCAAAAACGCAATAATTCAAATACTTAATCACGTCTTTTCTAAAATTCAAGCATTGCGATCTAGCCGTGAATACCTTAGCGGATTCACCCGATGGAATGCACAATAGCATAATTTCCGCTAAGGAAACAATCCACCTCGACCAGGTTTTTGATGGCCCTTTGAGGTTTTAATCATCCAAGTTCGACTGTAACTTCAAAACCACTCACGTGTTTGCTTAATATAAGAAAATTTAGGACATTTTACCGAGACCGATGTTGATTGCCGATTTTATTCAAAAATAGGTAAGTAAACGCAAATGATTAATGCGTCATAGTATGAATACTGGAAGGGGCAAGGGTCTAGTCACGCTGAAACACCGGTTCCCATCATATCACGGAAGTAGAGCAACATTGGGCCCGGGCGGGTGACCCTTCTCCATACCTATACCGCTGTGCTCTTGTACCCTGTCTGCAAGTGGCGGGCATGTAAAACGTAGGTTTACACAATGGATTCAATGGAGAAATTTTGGTTTGAAAACCGATCGAAATAAGATCACCAAAAACCTTCGACAAATTATTTTCTTCGCCTTTGGACGAAAACGCCCCCTTGCTAAGGGTTCATCATCAAAGAGTTCATCATTGAATAGTTGTAACATGTAACTGATGAGAGAAAACGTACTATTTAAAAAATGATAAACGGTGCATAGCCATTGTACTACCAGCTTGAACATTTTTCTTCCACGAACCTTAACTCCATCGTTTTATTTCGAAGGTTTACTACCAGAAAAATGTATTACACTATATTATGGCCGGGGAGCTACCACCCCGTGCCACAATTTTCTGGTGGACAGCAAGGTATCACGCAGATTTATAGCACTTTCCTTCGAATAAAATACAACGACCTACAATATTTACTGCAAACACTGACGTATATATACCCAAAAATATAGTTCACAATTCTTACGTACGGGCAGCTCATTTGGAAGTCGAGGACATTCACTGCGACTATGTTTCCCAATTCTATTGGATGGCAGCGGTATTCTACCTAATTAGCATAACTAGATTAAGCTTAACGATGGTATGCGGGGGACAGTAGCTTTCCCCATTTTTCCACGGTAATGTAATGTAACCAATAAGCATTGGAGTTGAAGTTTTAACATTGAAATTCAGGGAAAATATACTGGAATCGACCATTGGCCAGAAATCTCGAAAAAAAACAACAAAATGGTACCTATTAATCCAGTATTTCCCATCAGAGCCATGTTTCTACAAAAAAGGATTTACGGAGACAGGAGGGATGAGAATGATGTATGTGTCAGGATTATGAATGCATTACAGGGACGGCAATGGTGCATATGCCGACAAATTTAAAATTATCGAACGAAGGATTATTGAGGAAGGCATGCCTCTATCACGGAATGGATATTCTCAGAAGAAAACAGCTATACTGTTTTTAATACATGAGCACAAAAAGCAGCATGAGAACGAGGGCATGACAGGCTTTCGCGCTGGAAATGAAATAACTCAGTAAATTTTGACTCGGTGTTCCTCACTACACAAGATTCGTGGTACGGAAGAGCTAAGAAAAAATATCTACAATACCGAACACAAAATCAACCAGAATTACGAAAACAATTAAATATTAAATAACATCGATAATGACCCGTACATTTTTAACGGAGGAATTTATAAATTACAGCCAATGAATGTCCAATGAAGGCCAATGAGCCACCCTAAAGGTCGTTCTTCACGAAACTATAAAGCTCACAACTTTAAGCAGCGTCAAATCGTGGAAACTGCGAAGACTCATGCATGTTAATAGCACATATTCTCTGTGAATTCCACCATGCACTTGTGAATTTTGCAAGCATTTTTTAGCTTTGCATGCTCTGAAAAAAAAACCACTGTTTTCATCAATTAAACTGAATTTTTGTGCTTACTACTGAATGGTAGTGGATAGGGTGGGTGTAACCGGTGTAACGATACCTTTAATTTTCAACTGCCTAAATAATGCATTGCGTCCTGTACTAGTTTCAGGTCTATTTTACACAATTCTGACCTTTCGTGCAGTCAATTGGTGGAAGAGATACACAGTGAATATTTCACCGCGTGGAGCAACAAATTGCTGATGACGCATGATCAGTAGAGGGGCTTGTCTTCTTTTATTCAGGGAATTTTCTCTTCTTTCTTGCTTAACCGCTGCAATTTCTAATGGTTTTTTTTAAGCGCCAAGCGAATAAGTGATAATCCAGTGAGCCGCTGTCATTTATAAGCAATGAGGGACAGAAAGAAGAATATCTTTTGAAAGAGCGAATAAGGAGCCAAAAAAATGCTCGTACACTGTCTTGGGGAGACAAGTGATCGAAAAATCATCCAAAGCAATAGTTACGATTAAGTAGCCACGGGTGCTATGCCGCCTCGATAAAGTGGACAGAGCAAACTCGTATACCTACTCAATAAATTTGTAAGGTAAGACAAAGATTCATTTTTTCTATCGATTAAAGTTATAATAATTTCAAAGAAGCTCGGCATAAAACAAATTTAATTAAACTTCAATATAACGCTCCAAACCATGCTCCAATACCATGATATTTTTGTTAAACAAATTACGAGATTGCATTCTATGGCCGTTTCCATTTTCGCCATATTTTATTTAGCAAGCGTAGTCCTCATCTAATTTACCCTGAGGCAGTCATGTAACTCCTCCTAAAATTGGCGAATCCCAGCCACAAACGTATTTTCAGGACCTACGAAAATTTATCCTTTATAACGAACCTTAAAAGTGGAGCCTAGTGGGTAGAGCGCTTGGCTACTGATCGAAGGGTCCCGGGTTCAAATCCGGGTGAAGCCTTTGGACGCCCCCGATCGAAAAATACTCGGTGTGCGAGGTGGCCCAGGGAAAGGAACTGGCCCCCTTACCCTGAATGTGTGAAATTCACGCGCCTGTGGCTTATTCCGGGGTGAGCTCTACCCCCACCTATCAAAACCAACCTTCGGGTTTAATCACTGAGTGAGAGTGAACGAACCTTATACATATAATCCTTTATATCAAAGGTAAAAGAAAACAAAACCTTAGCACTGGCATAAAAATTGTCAAAAATTTTATCACAACCTAACCTTTGTAAGGTAAGACAAAGATACATTTTTTCTATCGATTAAAGTTATAATCATTTCAAAGAAGCCACACTTCATCACAACCACAAAATCCACGGTTACATATATGTATATAATTGTCATATATGACAATTATCGCCATAATATCTGAAAAATATTTCTCATTTTCGGGTAGAAAGAAATAATGGAAAGGAATGGTAACCTGATGCGTCTGAAAAAAACTCAAAACAGTGACGCTTATCACTAACATTTCTACTATTAGAGCATAGTTAATTGGAGAGAATATGGATAGATACGCTACTTTGTCTTCCGTAAACGTGATGCACATTTAACACATAACCCCACTTTAACAAACTGCACTCCGTTGCATTTCAACTTATTTTTTATAAGATGTTGAAACAAGGAATAAATACAAAACAAAGGAAAGAGAGTTAAAAAAAACTTCAGTAAGCGTAGGTTATCAATTGCATGAAAATTGGAAGATGAAATCTCTTAGAGTACAGGAGGCTGCACTTCAGAATAATTTCATGTACTTCATAAATTCAAGTCAAACGTGTTTGAGACTGACAATGGGGATATATTTCTATCCATGCGCTATGCAAACAAAATAAGATTAACTGTCCTACCGAATTTTTCATTTACTTTTCCCAACCAAAATAAAAAAAACAAAATACGAAAACAATTTAATTCTTTCTAAAACAAATTACGCCTTTTAATCGTTTTTATTGGTTTTTTTTCACCTCATTTTAACCACCGATGATCCATCGCTTCCCACTGTATTCCTTTGTGGAGGCTTGCAAGGCATTGGGCAGATGTAAACAAATGCTGAATTCTCTACTCGTAACATATTAATCACAAAACCATGCTCGGAGTGCAAAGCGAAATGTCTCCATTAAATCATGATTTTCTCGGGTCTCACTCGGGCATTGTGGGGAAGGCTTAAGGTCGACATTTTGCGGGAAGGGGACTTAATCCACGTGCCCTTTTGACCTTTTTCGCTAAAACGAGACTTAACCTCGCCACGACACCACCTATCTTTTATCCAGTCTCCGCCCATCCATTTTTTTCTCATCGCCAGTTTGTGCTAGTACAAAAGAACGGAAGTCCGCTTCAGCCCTACAGAACCTTTACTCGTTCCTGCCTCCCACTTCCAGATAAAAATAACTAGGGCACCTTATCTTAAGCTAAGTCCACTGGAAATACTTTGCTTGATTAGTGTTCTTGAGAGACTTGTTGAGCACTCTTTACAGTTCCGACTAGAGAAGAAAGACGGCAGGCCAATTTTAGCGGTGACGTGCCTTGTCGACCACACCCTTGTGGAATAACACAACCTCGTTCTCCTTCCACCCATCGGTTTGAAATTTTATCGGAGCTGATGTAAGATATTTCTTGCTTCGCAACAGGTTTTTGTAACGCTACGCAACAACAAATAGCTCACCGTCCATTACAATAATAAATATCCCAAGAGGAATAGTCATTCATGTAAAAGACATAATGACACAGGAAGTGTGGTCAAGAATAAATGAGAGAATTTGCATCAGTTATTACCAGTGATGAGATTTATTAAAAAAGTGGTAAAATTAGGCAGTCGTAACTTTATTCAACCCTCATATTTATCATTGGACAAACCCAACAGCCATGCCCCAGAAGGGATTTGAACGCGGGAGCTTCAGGTTGCCAAGCTGGCGCGTTACTTGTTAACCTCACCCGGCTAAAAAAAATGATGCATTTAATACAACAAGCTGCGAATTGAACATTTTCCTGAGGAATTTATGAAAGATTGCGTGAACGAGTTGTTTTGGTACAGGTATAAATCACTAAGACTTGGATACCCTACCTTAATGATTCCAGAAACAATCATTGTAGTCCCTATTCCCAATATTCTTCCTTAATCATTCCATTATGCCTTTTTCTTTTCCCGAACTTGAGAACAAATTTGAAAAGATTTTAGGGTCAAAGAGCAAATTGAGAGAACCCCGACAAACCGACTGAAGGCGACGTCAGTTGAGGACTTAGAGCACTACTCCAAAGGGAGTGGGAGCAACTTCTCCGCAATTGTAAGGCTTCAGATGTAAATAATTTTGAAGGAGATAACCTCAAATCACAAAATATTTTGAAAATCACCATTCTCACTTCTTGTAAGCCACACTTCTTAAGCAATAATGGTAGAATAGTTTAGTGATCATGTTCATGCATAGAATATGGCCACAGATATATTTTGTACAACACTACCTAATACGATTTATATGGTTCAAATATTAAACTACAAATTTGGGTATGGGATCTAAACACTGCTATCACTTAGGAGACAGCATGGTACTTCGCCTTGTAAATACAGTAAAAATTATGAAAATAATAATACTGACCAAACTTTTCACACAATATTTTGTAAAAGGTCAACCATCATTTCAACATTATTGTGGTAATGAAGGTCTAATAATTGCACGGTGGCGTTGACATTAATATCCATCTTAAACAAAATACATTGGAAAACTGTGCTCTGTATTTTAATTTGTATAAACTAGACTGCTAATATATCGCTACTCCATAGGAATGTATCATCATTGAACAGATCCAGCGACAGTTTACATTTGAGCAAAGAAAAGTAACAATTTAATACTATTAAGTGTTCTCTAATACTGATTTCATCACCTCTGCGATATTTCGTGAGCAAACAAAATACACGCCACCTCACCCTGTGCTAATCAGGAGGCAGAGTCGAAATATTCTACCATTTACCTCAGAAGTCACGCAACGGTACTCGAGCATCAGGTAGGGAGTAAATTGAGGAGGATACACAAGGAAATACACGCCATGGCTGGGGGATGTGGGGCTACGAGAATGCAAGTCACCATACCCACGATCAGGGAGTAAGCGAGTCACGATATTAAGAGAGTTCTAGCGATTCCTTCGTGGCACGCAAACAAAGGCTCGTAAAGTTGTCGCCTTTGATGTGAAACAGGAGCGTTTCCGGAAATATCCAGGGCCTCACAGAGGAGAGATAGGATATAGAGGGTGCGCCCCACCAAAGAGGGAGAACACAATTCTCATCATTTTCGCGTGTCAACTGCTTCAGTGGAGGAAGGAGGGCAGGGACGGAAAGTGAAGAGGCGTATCAATTGGGTTCTGAGAAGGATCATCGATCGACATTCAAATCCATGGTGAGAGTGCATGCTCCCTCCCAATCTTCAATTTCACCTCAAGAATGCCGTCGCGGCGAAATGGAATCCACTCGTAAAAAAACATTTCGAACGCAATCTTAACGCAGGCATTCCGCAAATCCCGTTCCGAAATGGGTAACCATATGTTCACCTCCAAAAGTAGGTGTTTCACCAAAATGATCCCTCCGGGCAATTTTTGACGTACTATCTGGATGTGGAGAGGAATGGAGAAGGGTATCTCCATGGAGAGGAAGATGAAAGAGGAAGTGTACAATATTTTCGAAGATGAAAGGAAGTTTTCCAAGAACTTTGGGGAAGGCGACAAAAGGGGATGGTAGTGGTTTTGAGCGATGAAGAAATGATAAAAAAATCTCTGGAAACATTAAGATAGGCAAATGATTTAGAGATTTAAAGTAGCTCAACTGCAAGAACCGTGGGTTGAACTGGAAGATATGTGAGATACTAACTACGAAGGAGGCGATGCATAAACCTTTAAATGTCGGAAGAATACTTAAGACGCTAACTAGATATAAAAATTCAATACCTATAATTAGTCTGAAAGAGAGGAAACGAGAAAAACATAGGTACGATTTGATGTGAAGTATGGTCCTGTTTATATATTGTAGCGTTAAAATGGACACCACAAAATAATATAAGTATGGTTTCATAGATGGGATAATTTATAAACATGCACGGAATTTTGGACGCAAAAGATATAGCAAGGTGAAGGTGTTGAGAGCAGACCTACGTAGCAAAAATAGACTTCCACTAGCAGCAGAAAATTATGATAGAATTCAAGGGTGAGTGCTTTCAGAAATTGTAAATGAAGAGCAATATCAATTCAAAATCAGGATGTTGAGGATCGGTTGAGAACAAATTTCAAGGAATTCGTAACATCTTCACTTGGGGTAAGGAAGTATGAAGATAAAAAAAGATAGACAGGAAGAAAGATAAATAATGGAGTAGTCGGCTCGGCCGGGAAGGAAAGGAAGAGAATTTGCAGGAAATTCGCAGGCGGGGAAAATGGATAAAGCAGGCGATAAACGTTTTGAAGACTGGGGCAGAAGGGAGAGAAGGGAGGGTAGTACGAGAATGAGGGATAAAAATATACATGTTAGATTAAATGAAGTGAGATATGTATGACAAGCTGAATAAGGTTAAGAGACAGTTCCCTACAGTAGAGGAGGAGAATGTGAAATATTTTAAATTCAGTATTCTCCATTATCTTAAGTTATTTTTTTTCTTATTGAAGGCAGGCCAAATAATTTTCCCAATTTTCCGTTATCCAACGTTTGTAAAGTGATTATTTTATCTTAAGGGCTACAAAGGATTTATATGTTATCCTTTGTAGCCCCGAAGATGGAATAATTACATTCCCAAAAATTGGCTAAGAGAAAAATGTGTGTTCAATTTTGAACTGCCCTCGATAAAAATAACAGAAAATATTTTTACATCCACAAAAATTAATTTTATAGATAAATGAAAACAATGGAACACTCATAAAAATAATCAATTGAAACTAATAAAATTAGCTAAAAAAATTGTAATGGGATCAAACAAAAAATAAATTATTTCATGCAAGAAATGATCATTATGATATCACGTTGAGTGAAAGTGTACAGCTAAATACGCCCGTAGTTGACGAGAAAAAAAATATTTTCAACGTTAATAGAATTCTTGTTTTTCCATGACTAGTGAGCACACACGTCCATCATGATTTTCTTTCAAGATAATGATATTGTTTAAATTAAAAATCGAAAGTACATCGCTAACACGAGTAATTTAACATGGTCCTTCGAAAAATCAAAGACCGCTCAGAGCTTACCCCTCCTGTCAAGAGAGCGTTTAAAAAAGAACACACATTCCTGACTCACTGAATTCACATCACTCAATACGATTTGCGTAAAAAAAGTTGATTCCTTGTTGAATCATTGCTGAATAATAAAAAATCATTCATCAATGATTGTTACTCCCACCGAGCACAATCTTCAACCCTAAAAGTCGGTTCGATCAATGAGGGAAGTACTCGACAAGTATTTAGCTGAACTGCATGCAATAATGCTGCTGAAAAACTAAGGAACTACCAAAGGTAAATATTTTAAGCCATGGATTAATAGATAAATAGAGATCAGCATTCGAAGTAGCAGTACTACACGTTAGCTATTTTTATCTTTTCCCACTCATAGCATTTTAGAAAACTAATACCCATTTTCCTACAATTTATATAACAATGAGACAATAGCCGCATTCTTATGGGCTTACGTGTCAAAACCTCAATTAGACGACACTACGACAGTTTTCATGACCATTAGTGAGGCAATGAAATAAATACAACATTCCCTTTAAGCTTTCAGGTTCATGGGTACCGTGCGAAAAAATCATTCCTCGAAGAGCGCCATTTTGACTTGACCAGAATTTCGTAGGGGAATGTTAATTATTCAATAATCACATGAAAATATAAGCAGAGTTATTCATGATTAATCGGTACTCAGCACGGAACTCCTGAATCAAGTACACCAAAAGCATTCTTGGGCATAAGATGAATTTAGGTAAAATTGAATTCAACGGACATGTAATACCACTGGATAGATCTTTAATTCAAACAACCAGTGCACGACACAAGGGTTCCCAAACTGTTCTCCTCAAGAAAGTAGATAGTGGTAGTCAGAGGCGTAGCGAGGGGGGGATTGGGGGCGGTCGGCCCCATGCCCCGCTTTCAGCATAGGCCCCCAAATTTTAGTTTTCCCGTTTTTACCAGACCAAAACCTTGGTTTGAATTAATAATTGGTTGTCTGAGCTGTCTATAGAACTACCTCATAAAATTGGTTATAAATGAATTGATGAGCCAAGAAACAAAGTATGAACACCGAATTCGGAAGTTTCTAGGCCCAGTGTACAGCAATGACATAAGCTCCGAGGGACAGAACAAGGGAAGAAGGCAGGGCGAAGCAGGCCGCGCAGATTTGCAGACGCATTATCAGCTGTTCGCCACTCGTCACCCACCCTACCCTCCAATCATTGTAAGTCAACTCTATGGAAGTAACGCGATGTCTTTTATGCCTTAATTTTCCGATTATAACACTCAACCATTTTTACAGTACATTTTTACGAGGAAAATGTGGGAATTTTCTAATCATTATGTGCAATGCGCATTCGACTTTTTGAGAATGGCACTCCTCGCTATTATCTGCCGCTACGTTCAGCGCCCAAAAGAACAACGTGCAAAGTAATGCTGCCTATGTATAACTTTATCCTACACTCACGTGACCTTTTCCTCAAGGCTTTCATAATTAATGGTCCATTTGTAGTAGCGAGATGTCCATTCGTGTATATGTAAATATTTTATTCATTAAATAACTGAATTGCTATTCGCCACAAAGTGATATCGGTAATTAATTTGCCATAGTTTTTGTCCGCTCGTATCGCACTCCGTCCGATCTACTTGCGAGAGATATGTTATCATGTAATTTCGAGATGTTACTATTCTGAGGTTCTAAATAGGCAATTATCAGAATCTTTGTGGGTTTAGTTGTTACTCACACGAGGAGAATATATGTGGTGGCCTATTGGTTGCCGATGACTCTGAGGGAGCGGTTCGCATTTGCTGGCAGATAAAGTGCCCGATTTCTTGCTATTGAGACGATTCATACACTGTGGCAGATAAAGTATTGTTAGAGCTCAACTAGAGGGTCCATCGAGGGTCAATTATTAAGTACGACAAATGTTAGTTTATTCTAGAGATGCACATGCACACGCGCATTAGTTTCTTCTCTTATTAATCTTGAGAAAATCTTGCTTGCGGTCAAAATCAAAACTTGCGGTCACCATCATTAGTCATCAAGCCTCAGATTTGTTTGACGCAGCTCTCCACTGAATTCTTCTATCGGCTAATCTCTTCATAGATACGTATTTCTTCTCTTTCACATCCTCTATCACTTGCTCCATATATCCCACACGAGGTCTTCCTTTGGCATTCTTCCAGTCCACCACATTTTATTTGAGGTAAATCTTCCCCAGAAATACTTGCAGATTGAAGGATCAGTTTTTAAAAGTATGTGTTAAAGCTGAGAAGCTTGAATATCTTATTAGAAGAAAGTCGGGAAGAATTGGTTAACAATTCTTTAGAATATGCGAGTAAAACTTGTACTAAAATGGACATATATGTTGAAAGCAGGAGACGCAAGCATGCTAAAAGAAATGATGCCAGGAGGAAAGAGCAAAGACGCAGGCTTGACTCTACAGCAGAAAGTGTACAGTTCCATGTTTGAGTGCATTGATAAGTTTCTTGTAGAGCTAAAAACAAATCAACCTCAATGGAAAATGTTTACAAACAGTTTGCTGCTGTTCATCCGATGAACTTGTAAAAGCAAGTAATGACCAACTCCCCCTTCTAGTTTAGCAACTAAGAAAAACATTTGATGATTTTGAGAAGGAAGAAATGGTGCCAGAAATCATGAGGCTTCGAAGGCATCTATAGGCTTCAGGGATTTCTAAAGATGATGCAGTGTCATGGTCAGCTTTGAATATGCTGCAGTTCATTATCGAAATGGATTTTCAAGAGTCGTTAATAAATATTTGTGAAGCCCTAAAACTATTTTTTGACTGCATGTGTGTCTGTCTCTTCATGTGAAAGAAGATTTGTTCTATACTTAATTAAAAGCTATCTTCGCTCAGCAATGAGCCAATCCCACCAGACAGGCCTAGCCTTAATATCGATAGAGAACGCTGTTGCTAAGTGAGTAAATTTTGATGATGTAATAAATCAGCTGGCAAAGATAAAAGCTCGCAAGAAAAAATATAATTCTCACTACTGTAATATTTAAACCTTTAACTTTTGGGTTTGATTTCTATTGTAAATAATGCTGTGAAACAACAACTCTTCATTTCATACGCATTAAATACCATTGCCGATGGAATAGCATTCTTACATAAATTTCCTCCGACCAAAAGCCGGTACCGGTACTTACATCAAAGTTATTAAAAGAGTGTTAGGTTGCATTTAACGTACTATTCTGTGAATGCTGAGATACATGACGTAATCCATTGATAAATAGTTGATTCTGGGTCTGCAGGAATACAAGAAAAAGGCATCTTCCTATTATACTTGCGTAGACTAAGTCTATGTTATAAATTCCGAGGCCCCATATCGAATAGCGCCCCAGACCCCCAACCATGTTGATACGCCTCTGGTGGTAGTAGAAGTCGTCTGTAGTCTGTACAGCTCATCAGTTCCTTCACGCTGAGTAAAATTTACTCATCAAGTGATTCGTTCCTTGCCTTTCCGTGATTCCTTAGAAAGTTCTGGCATCCGAAAATTCACACAAATCGGACCGTACAGTTACGATTCCTTTCCGGGCTCCAGGCATGAATTCTGAAGAGAAATGCACCGGAGGTAATACATTTTCTGCTGTAACTGATATCGGGCATTCTCCCAACGGCAGAGTATCCTATTAAGTTTGTCCTGTCGATATCTAGGAGGAAAAATGTATACATGCCAAACATAAGTGTCACCCATACAGAAGAAGCAAGGGATACCAGGATTAAACAAATGTTGAGTGGAGCATTTGTTTCAGAATTAGTCATTTCGTTAAGTTACACGATACGATGTAGCCTTAGCATTTGGAAAACCTCGAAACCTAATTCTTCTTCTGCTGTAAATGATGTTAAAGAGAATGATACAATTAACGTGTTGACAAAAAAAGACACGGATAAAAGCGGTAGTCTTCTATGTTTTATAATACCTGGCTTGAATCAACCTAAACGTTAAAAACTACTCGAGAATTAAGGAAACAGCTAAAGTAATTCACGCCATTAAGGATAAGTGGAAAGGAGGATATAAGTGATTATTTGGAGTGAGAGGCGGAGAGAAACCTGGCGAAACTGGAAATCAAACATGCATATCTACATGCTCCTCTGCAAGTCATCGGAAATGTGTTTTACAGGGGGTGTTGGGCTTACAGACAAGATAAAATGGGCCCAGCGGCAAAAAGAAGCCAAAGGAAAATAATGATGATGAAATATTACATTTTGCGACAGTATAAAGTGTTGTCTGTTTCTGATCGAGGATGGTGAGTGATAAATACAACCCTTGAATCTTTTCTTTTGATATTCGAACCTCAATTTTCCGCTTCTTTCTGCCCTGCTGTTTCGGTTTGACTATATCGCGAGTTCACTGCCGCATCGGCATTGAACTCGCGCAATTGGAATTCACCGACTAATTTTAATTTGGCGTGTAACCTCCTAGTCTCCAGAGTTCCCCAATGAATTCCTTTCAATAGCAGAAAGACACTCTCAGTATGCTCACACATAACAAAGCAAGAGAACGAGAGATCCTGAGTGAAGTGATGGAATAGAAGTATGCTTGCAACTGTAAATAAGGGAGAGACACTACGGAAATTCTTGTTAGCGTATTGGATTAGCGTCGGCTCCCTATCTCTAAGTACAAGGTTCGAAGCGCAGCAGAGATATGTTTTTTTGGTGGAATTCCGGTCTCAATATAAATGCTGCGTGAAGGGTTTCAGGTTTCATGCTCCGTCTGTCGGATGAGCCTGGTGGATTAAGCAGTAGATTCTATGACGTCCTGAGGTAAGAGCGTGCTGACGCTAAGGTCAAGTTTCACACTACTCTTCCTCCGTTACCACCGTGCAATCCCACCTATACCAAACTATCTACAGATTTAATGGCTCAAATTACCTTAATTGTCCATCACCTCTCCTCAGCATTGACCTTCATTAGGAGCGACAGAACTCACTCTATATCACATCTGAGGGCTATTCGGACTCCCTTTATATAGCACTTCAATGTTCCGTTTTTATAAGTTTCGTTAAATATTTTCGAGGTTTGAAAACGATTGTGGATGCGTCCTTTTGCCGTCAATGTCCAGGTAAAAAATCCTGATATGCTGTCTATAACCGTAAGTGTTCGCAAACACCACGATAACATACTGCCCAATGAAATGAGGGTTTAAACGAATTACCCAGAGGTGATAAAATCGGGTTTAAATGGTGTTTCCCGCCCTCTGGATAGAAACAAACCTGAGTTTCGCATTTTTCATCCAAATAAGGTTAACGCCAACACCGGTTTTCTCATCATCATCCCTCCGTTCCTAAATAATCCCATCCACATCTAAGATAACATATATTTTTAAATATCCAAATTACCCTTGTTCTCGGTCCCATTCTTCATAAATCATCACCACCAATGAAACCCACCCTCTTAGATTTGGTATCTTATTTATTTATTCCTGCATTCCACGCCAAGAACAGCAACCCCTGTCTTTCAAAGTTTCGTTACACAACTCAAGAAATTAAGTTGAGGACATGCATCCACATTCGGGGTGGTGGTAAGCCCACAAGGATAGGATTTAAACCCGCGCCCACAACATTACCAGGCGAGGTGCTACTAATTCTGAGGTCACGAGTTAGAAATCCACCCACATGCGCTATTCACTACATCTACTTAAGTGTCCTGTAAACCTCTTCAAAGGTGTGTGGCAGGGGGTGAATGATAGCTACCCGGTTAATGGATGCGTGTCCGTCTTAATAGTTATACAGCTCAAGGACAATTACGACAGTAAACCCCCATCAATTGATCTTTTCTGACTACGGTTTCACTGCCAATGAAAGGAACGGCATGAAGGTTGCCTACTAAAATAAAGATTCCTGGTTTCCCGAAGAGTTTCGCAGAGGTTGGCTGTCCAATGAACGACCCTCAGACGCCATTCTATCCCGGCGAGCGAGGACACGAGCGATGAGGGACAGGGGACACTTCCGTTTCCGCCCAACTCGTGAAGGAATTAAACACCTCTTGACGGGGAAGGGAAGCAACTTTTATTTTCGACGGAAAGTGGAGCTCCGCCGGAGCAAACACTCGAATTTAATCTCCCTCTTCGACTCGAGCGAGGGGAGAGCAACAAGGCAAAGAGGAGGCATGAATCGACCCTCTACGCTTTGGCGAGTTCCCATGACGACGATGAATGAGACCAAAAGTGACACGGCTGCGAGCCAAATTTGACAAAAAATACTCCATTGATGATTCCTCGACTCCATCTCTCAAGTTGCTATCTTTGCGTGGTTTTTTTTTCACCGCGTAACTTCGCTGAACGAGCTAGTTTATTGAATTCGACTCTAAATAGATCACAGTAGTATCCTACCTTTTTGATTAAACAATTTTCCAATTTCAAAATAAAATATCACAAAAAACTATCAGTAACAATTATGCGCCAAAATCCACCATGACAAGGAATGCAGTTGTTTTTATTTTCAAGTGGAAATATCTGAACATGCGCTAGCTTCAATTATTTCATGCACATTGTTCACAACCATTTAAATCAACATTTTTCAAGGCGATTTCCTAGATTATTATATATTGGAAGTGCTACTTTCACATAAAAACAATTAAAAACTAAATTCCTCGGAAATTGGGGCCACGTATTAAACGCAAAGTCGTAACTTGGACCAGTAGCAGCATCTCTTACAACAATCCATTTTACAAGTACAAAATTACAGATAACGTCAACGTCATCATGGCAACATAAAATCGCTGAAAACACCTTCGCAATTCTAATGCAGGGAATCTCAAATATCATTTACGCTCCTCAGATCGTAAATGCGGTAAAATCTTGACTGCCATCTTACTTTTTTTTGATCAAATCATCATTTCTATAATTGGCAACGAGGCCACGAGTTGTGGGAAAAAATGTCCGTTTATGAAAAATGATCTCGTTCGTGGTTGACGTCAAACGGCCCCGCGCAAATTTAACTACACATAATTGCAATTCCTCAACGGTAATTTATATCATAATGATGAAGTTACACCAGTCAGCGCAGAAACGACCCATATTGAGGAATAAAATTTCTAGTAATTATTACACGGAAACGCTTATAGTGAAAACCACATAGCAATTTCATAGACAGATTTCATTATTGTTCTAGGGCAAGCCTATAAGAACAATTACATTTGAGTAGGGAACCAAGTTATTCCAATTATTATTGTTTCCAATTCCAATTATTGTTTTCAATTATTAACTATTCCAGTTAATGAAATTATTATTCCAATTTTGACGGGACCAAAGAAATATGTCTTTAGGATTTTCTATCTCCGCTCACCGTCTCGTTTGCGAATATACTTTGGGGACGAATCGAGCACAAAGGAAAGGAAAGGAACCGAAATTACATCTCGCCCGAGCGATTCACGAAAACGTTGGGGGACACCGCTGAATGAATGTCCGCACTGATCGATAACCCGCCCTCGTGGGACCAGTTGCACGGAAGGGAGGAAGGACGGTTACACGTCCGTCTTCCTCGGGTAGCAATGGGGACCATCTGGGCCTCGGGAGAATAAATGGCCACTTGGAGGAGAACGACACACAAAACAGACAATCTTGCCAAGTATCGAGCAAAGCGGTCAAGCCGGAACACCCATAGCAGACACTGGTCGACTCTCTCAGATTTTAAACGGATATCGAATCCAGTATTTCACTTGATATTTATTTTCACTCTAAAATATGTAAATTATTTCAATTCGTTACCACTATTTTAATTCGTTAATTAGGGCACACGAAGCATCTCTCCGAATGGCAGTGGAATAAATAAAGTAGCGGGATTAAATTATAGGAGCCACAATTGGAGGGTTGAAGAAGTCATTTGAGGCGGATGGAAGAATGTAACATTAGAGAGAGAACCGCAAAAATACATGGGTAATCAAGACTGAGCAAAGAAATAAATCATTCTTGAGAATAAAATTCTGTAAATAGTTGTTTGCAAAAGAGTGGTGCATTTAGGAAGTGAATATCATTCAATTTGTTTAACCTTGTATAGCAGACCTCCCATTAGAGTATTGACTCCAAGTTTTGAAATCAGAGGACATTTACAAAGTGCACGAATGCGCCTAAAAAATGAACACCTTGTCTATTTAACTCCCTCGCAGCTGAAAAAATATATCCACTTCACCGAGTAAAAATTTTGAAGAAAGGTTAACATTTTGGTGGCTATTTTATTGAATTCAAGGATCACGAACTAGCCGTGAAAACTTTAGCGGCGTTACCCGCTGAAATTGCACTATAGAAAATATTCCACACAGAAAAAATCATTCCGGTCAAGGCGAATGATTTTTTCTCTGTGGAATATTTGCTATTTTATTGCTTTAGAATTTTCCTTTTAAGTGCAGCAACTTCAGGTGTCTAAGGAACAGGACAGTATGTAGGATGTAGAGTAGGAATATAGCAGGAGCATAGGTTACGAGTAAGTTCTGAAAAAGTTATTAGACAACAAAGATGAGTCCTTCAGCCTAGCACCATAATTGGCCTTCTAAGGCTAGGTATATCCCGAAAAGAAGCGGCCTCAAAGCTATCGAAGTATAGCCTCGTAGAATTCCACTCACGAGGCTCTTCGATGGGCTGGAAATTCTACGCACAACGCAGCTGCCAAATCAGTTAACGATGCCGAAGCCTTCGAACCCTTCAACACACCAACTCCTGCGTCCAAGAGACAACATCGGAAATCTCGCGCCGCCTGCACGAGCAGGAGCGACCCTCTCCGCCTCAGGGCGAGGGATGACGAGGGGGTGAGCGTGCGCGGAGGGATGAAATACCACCACTTGGCATCCTACGGAAATATTTTGGCTCGCCGCGCGGTCACACTTCCTCGGCACGCCCCGACACTTCCGGCTTCAGACAAGACGAATCCTCATGTCGGAAGCGAAAAAAAAAAACGGGCGGACTTCCAACGGGAGAGAAAAGAGCGAAAGGAACGAAACCTCGCCGTGCACAACAAGCACCATACCCAGTCACTCGCACACTCGGCTGGAGCCGGGACAACAGCGAACCCCTTCTCAACTCGTTCGGGAGAGCGCCGTGCAATGAAAGGGAAATAAATCTCATCCCCGTTGCACACGCTCCCTCGCGAGCGGGGGGGTCGTTTGAGGAGGAGACGATGGTGTAAGCACACGCGACGGGGGAGGCCCGCCTCTTCCCTTCCTTCCGTACATCCATCCGACCCCCCATCCACGACAACCACCCATCCCCCAAAAAAAACATTGACGTATTTAAAAAAAACCGCTCATAACCGCTCACTCACTCACTCACCTCTGGGCCCCGGTTTAATCCCCAGCGTACCCACGTCGCGCCAGCCCTCTCTTCCACACTGGGCCCACCAAAGTCTCTATCTGCGAAACCCCCTCTCGTTCCCGCTCGGGAGGGAGCGTCGAGGGGTGGAGAGAGGGAGGAAAGGGAGGGAGAGGGAGGCGGGGGAGGAGGAGGAGGAGAGGGCGGAGGGGGGAGGGTAAGGTAGGGAGGGGCGAGGAGTCCCTCACATCACGGGGCGGAGGGACTCGAAAAGGAGGAGGCGGGTCTAACCGGAATTCGAGTTAACCGTTTGGACTGTTAACCTGGAAAGTAAAGCATTTCATTCGGCTAATTTTCGGAACCATCCCCCCTGATGGACTACGACCCAGACGGGGTGGGAAAGGGCTTGAGCCTTCCTATGACCCCTGAACCTGGAATGGAGGGAGCAATGAAAGTTGCTCCTCGTTGGGCCATGCACGTCAGATAGGTCGAAGAGTTGGGGCCAGACGAGGGATACCGCATCTGCCCCTCAGTGAGGCGACTGTGAGAACTCCAGTGGGGCTGCCACTACATTGATGTTGTAACGTTCAATAACCGATAGGGGAAGATAACAGAAAACAGCTTCAAGTGGTTCTCGCATGAACGGACAAGGGTGGCACAAATAAGAAAATTTGGAATCGTATGAATTTCCACACGATCACTTACAAGCACCCATTTGGGGGGCTACGCAACCTCGATTAACCGGTTAACCGAAAACCCGGCAGCTGGCAACCCATTTGTTCCGGAGTGCATGCGTATAGGAAATACCTATTGGAAGAGCCTGACGTCTGCTTCGAAGAGGTCAGTAGCGACGAGGTCGACAACTCATTGGTCTAGGGTTCGGATCCCACCTCGAGAATCTTATCGTACATGTCTTAATATTAAGTTTTAACTGGATGGTGCGACCAACCACAGCACTTTAAAGCACACCTTAAACGAAATACGGGTGGGAGAAGCCAGACATAAGCCATCGACATAACTTCGGTCAAATGATAAACCGTCAAACGTTGAAAACAGGATATACGGTCAAAACGCTGACTTTAAAATACGCCGGTTAATACCATATCTGCTAACACCAAGTCATAAATTACTTAACCGAGCAACACCCCGATTGAATTCGATCAAATAAACTTGCAACATTTCCCAGCATCTTTCAACAAGTATTCCAGACAGTTTTAAATAAAAATTGTGAAGTCATGCATGTTCATACCCTTTTCTTCGTATTTGGCAAGGACAATGTGTCCCCAACTGCTTACTCTCTATAATAAGGCTGCTGAATGAAATTGTTACCAATCCTCATCCAATTAGGGCGATTAAGGGCATAACCGATATTTTGATGTGGTCTGATTGATCTATGAAAGTTCGAACCAATCAATAGTTTTTTTTTGGGATTCTTGCAAAACCACCATTTTTCCATTACTAAATTTTTGGATTGCTCATGCGGTATAACCAGTTCACTCTAACCCTTTTAGATGGGAAAATGGAGCGCGGAAAAGGCATGAGGGTTCGCCGGAGGAAGGTAGAGGAAGGAGGTCCTACCCACCACTCCAGCGAACACTCCTACCCGTTTACCGACCCCCACGCAAGCGCGCGCTTATCACGCCCCTGCCTCCGCGAGATGACCGCTCCTGCCGTCTGGGGGAGGCCCAGGGAAGCTAGCTGGCATATGAAAGGCCGCCGGTGAGATAAGGGATGCGACATGGGTTGGCATATTCTCAGTTTTCTCCCGTGAGTGCGGGGGCGCGAGATTCTCTCCGGGTGACATGAACGTCAATCCACGTTTCCAAAGCTACATCCCAACAAATCTCGTCCTCTTTCACGCGTGCACAGGAGAAATGCCATGATAACACCATGACAATTCTAATTTCTTTCCAGAAAGAGGTATAGGAAAATTGGGGAAATATAGGATTTCGCAGTGAGAAATACTAATGCGTCAGAATTAATTGATAAGCAGGTGATAAGAAACTAAGCGATGGTTAAAGCCATTCTTATTCGTAATTGAAATAGAAACGTAACTTGGTTGTACATGAAAATCTTTTTCCGTGGAACAACCAAGTTACGTTTCCATTTCAGTTATGAAGCAGTTCCACAAAGTTTTACGTTGGATACAGTTAACTATACCATCCTTATTCATTCTCATTGTGAAGATAACACGGCAATAGTAAATTATGGCTGGTTACTAAACGAAGAACCGAGAGTTTTTTGAGAGAACAGTGACTTTCAATTTAAAACACAAGCATTAAGAGCTTTCATGGCGTAAAGCGTTATAATTTCCGCCTTTTAAGAGAATGGTAAATAATGATGCAAAGGTTAATGGTTAATATAAATGGTAAATAATGATGCAAAGGATAGAGATCATGGATAAAATGATGAGAGGTTAAAAGCCTAGAAAACCATAAAAAAATAAATATAATGGTAGAAGGAAATTAAAATGTATACAAAATTAGTAGAAAAAAATATCCATCACTCAGGCTTATTTTACTTAAAAGAAAATCCTCAAAGCACTCTAGCAACATTCAGTCATTAATTTTTGGTAGGCAATTTCACATTCGCCCGGGGGGAAATCGGGAAACGCAGGTCTTACATAGAGTAAAAGATATGAGGGTGTATGCTGAAGTGAAGAAGGATGAAGTTAACCGTAGCAGATGTGTATAAGAAATAAAATAAAACGTTTAGGCAGCATTTTAAATAGTGTAAAATTTTAATATATTTATTTTATCTGCCAAAGCTTTTATAGTCCATCTTGACTGAATCTACCTAGCAATCTCTCAATCCAATCTCGATTTAGTCAGCACATAATATCTTTTTTAAATTAAAATATAGTGCTGAGGGGGAAAATCCAAAAAGAAACTCGTTAAGATGAAATTTACTTAAAAAAAAGGCTCAACGAAGAGAGCTCGAAACATCCTATGGCATTATGTATTTATAAATAAACTGTAGTGTTTATAAATAGCAACTGATCTCAATCCATACCAACTTTTAACTGGTAATATCCCCAGGACATTGCATTAATATCGACTCGAAAATGTTTCACGCAATGGAAGGGGGTCAGTTGCCCTTCCCTGCCACCCATAAATGACATTTCTAGTGGAAGAGGTTGGGAGCTTGCTCGTTTTCCTAATACCCTCCCCCTTCCTCCCCGTTATAGAACCAGTTGGAGTGATGGAAAGCGTGGGTTTGGCACGGTTCTTCCAGAAACCAAACCCATTCCCCGCGTGGCTCAACCACCTTCCCCCCTACCCCCACCCGAGGAAAGCATCCACCCACACGGAGCAGATACCCCCGGAACCCCACCTTCTTACCCTCCCCAGTCTCCACCCCCGGTTCGCGCACCCCCGCACGAAATGGGGGGAGAAAACCACCCCCGCATCCCGGACCCACAACACCCGAAAATTCCACCCACCCCCCACACAACGAAGCCCAACCACCACCCCACCTGCCCTACTCCCGAGACCTTCCCTCCCCACGCCTCCCCTCAAACCACCCCCCTCCCGTACACCCCTTTGCCCCCCCTCCCAAACGGTGCGCCCCCCGGAATCAATATTCTGGCGCCGCCGCCTGCCTCCGACTGCTGCCCCTCCCCCGCCGAAGAAGAGGTTGAGAGCGAGAGAAAGGGAGATGTGTACACATATATAGATGTGGGGAAAGGGAAGGAGAGGGATGAAGAAGGGTTTGGGGGCTTGTATAATTTTTTCCTTCTCTCTCCCTCACTACCCACGGAGGAATTAGAGGGGAGACAACGGGGGCGGGATGAGGGTTTGTCGGTTTTTTCGTGTTGGGTAACGGGATGAGGACGGAATCCGTGATACTTCGAGACGGAGGGAGGACCGACGTCTTGGAGAAACGTGGGCGCGAAGAGTTCGGTCACGAAGACGAGAGTGAGAGGTGGAAGAGGCGGGTGGGCATTCTCCTACTCTCTTACATATATATATATCTCTCCGATGTGGGATGGCGGGGAACGGAGATTTCAGGGGAATGAATCGGCAGGAGCCGAGCGGTCTGGCTCTTGCAGCCGGAGGAGTCGGCTTCCCAGTAAGGCGGAAATGAATAATTCATGAATGAAAAGTGAAACGTTAGGCGCCCATTGTTAGATTCGTGCTTTGGTCAGAAATGGCACATGCGGAAATTAATAACAGACGGTACGTGAACTCTACCAGAAGGGTGATGAAGGAGCTCGGGAAGGAAGACGTGGAAAAGGGCATCGTCGCTAGTGGCATTACTGCGTGGGAGACTTCTTTGGTGGCAGGTGACCTTTCTATTTCCATGCAGGAGGGGTTTCAGCAGTTGCATGGTAACTGCCGCAATCATCAATGCCAGCACAAGAGAACTATCGTGCGATTTCGTCGTGATAAAAAGACAAAAAAGTTTGTTTTCAGGCAGCACCACATGGATGGATGTACTGCGAACGAACTGAATGCATGTACCACACTGGGCTAAGAGCAAGAAGCTCATTTCACTAAAATATACTCTTCATTAAAGGTCACGTTAAATCCAAAGTCTCCAAGGATGTGGTCTATTTAACCGCATTTCCTTGCCTTCAAGATGGCCCATTAAAATTGACTTATGATCGGTATTTTGACCCTCCGTACGCAACAATCCAACCAATGGTCATGATAGATATAAATAAACTGAGGGTGCTATCAAAAATGTATTCAACGAGCACTAGAGTCTCCATTATTTTTTAAAGCAAAGCATTAAAAATGCAGCCGTTTATCTCCAAAGTTCCCCAGTTACCCAAAACGGCTATTCTCACATCGACAGACATTTTCACAAGAACCTCAAACGTGCATGGCAGTCGAGAGGAAATTAGGCTTAATGGATAGCTACAGGGAGGGGGGAGGCAGAAGATCTCCGTAATTGCATTCTAAGGGCCGAAACACGGGCCATTAAATTATAAGCAGGACACCCTGAGCATTGGTGAAGGGTTTCATTGAGCTACCCATTTCACGAGAGCTCAGATGTTCATGGGCGAATAAGATGTGCCATTAAGAAGGATGATTCCCTTCACCTTATGTTTGACTCGGAACTAAACGATTAAAACAGAAACCAGTAAAATTATTATTATTATTAACATTCAGCCAATTAAAGGCGAAGTTTAATAGGCATTAATATTTTATCGCCCTATTGGGTCCACTACACCCTCTAACATACGACCACAAGACAAACACAACTTAATACATAATTTGCCCTTACTTCGCCTTCCTTTTCAACCGGTTTTTCCTTGACTTCTTACCCCAATTGATTATTCAACTCTACTCACACGCTCTTCTCCATACCATTCAAAATCTTTTCCTCTCACTTATTAACTTGAAGAACGTCCTCACTTCTGTTTCGGCTATCGCCACTCCATTGCAACGAATCACCTAAGGCATCCACCTAATCTCTCCCAAACTTATAGCATCAAATTCCTTCCTTCCCATACCAAGTGAAGCACATTTTTGCGTCAATCCTTTCCGAACCCCATATTTTTTATATCCTTCCCTAAAACCACTTTCTACGACGGAAATGAATGGGTTAGTTTCCCGCCAAACTTTCCTCTACAGACTGGCACAGCAACAAAAGATATATGATGCTACATTTTGACACTGGCATTCACCACTTTAACATTTATTAATGGAGCAAAAAGTTAGATATTTTGGGCTAAATGTGGATTAAAAATGGTCATCAATATTGATAGCTCCCCGAGGAAAATCCAGACTTTGACCTGATCAAAAACCAAAACGACGCCCCAAAACGTGTGGAGGATGGGTTATCAAAAGTTTGACTCCATCCCCAAATGAATCCAAGGGAGTGATTGGGAAAGGGTTTGGGGAAAGGTCAAAAGCAGGACCCGCACACCGATTGTTTCCCGAAAACCGGTCGTCGCGCCACTCCTCCCCCACGATATCGTCAAGGGGATCCCTTTACTCAAGGAGATGAATCAGCAAAGAGGGGGGAGGCTCGTTTTCCGGGCAATGGCCGCTTTGCACGACGCTCGTTTCGGGACCGAAATCATTTCGATCACCTCAAATTCACTTAAAATCGTTCCGCGCGGGAATAAAGAAGGAATCGCATCGGAGAAAATGGGTTTAAGTCGATTTTCAGAGCTGAGAGAACAGGATCATCAAGTGCGAAACTACCTTTTCCACCCAACTCTTGCGAGCAGCAACCAATCACCAGGAGGGAAGTTGTCAAGAGATTACAGCTGATGGTTTTGGAATCGATGATATCCTTCCAGCAATCCATTTATCGGAATAACAGTCGTGGTTCCACTACGGGGATGACAGTGCAAATGCATATTAAAAAATCCGTGGATAATATGAGAGAGCGATTAGGGAATGGAAATATCCACGACTTCGTTTTTCCACGCAACATTTACGACCACAATTAAAACAAAACCTAATGATTTGAACAATAATTCTTCTTCCTTTTCAACCGTTTTTCCCCTGGCTCCTTCCCCATCACACGGCTAACGACTCACCACCTTGTTTACGTCCTTTCGGTGACTCTCAGTTTTTAAATACGAGGGTAAATATGTTCCGAGACATTATCAAAAGGTATAATCTATTGAGCGTCACAACTGTTTCCTCCGAGAAGATCAGGGAAGAAATCCATAGTCCTTGCCACCCGATTTGTGAACCAAACTTGCGGCTGCGATAAAACTCAAAGCATCACGCAATCACTCAAAACTCTGAGCTGGAGGTCTCAGAGACGGATAAACTAATGGTTAAATTCATATTATTGGCAAAGATAGCAATTAAGTTACTTATAGTTGAGTAAATAATCCTGGCCCAACTAAAACGGCAGGTCTGCAAGAGCGATGCATTTAGTGAGATGATCTGCAGAATAAAGGTTCTCAAGAAACAAATTTTCCCTTGTCCCATGAATGAATATAACATTAAAAGGGTTGAAAAATTACCAATGTGTCCATTCCTTTTCTTTCTTGATTTCTTCCTCGTCCATTCTCCCGTAACCTTGGCTGGTGACCTGACACCCCTCGCCGCACGCACCTGCAATGAAATGCAAAGTAATATGTAGATGTAGGTTGTAATTCAAGAGTTTGCAGAGGCATTAATAAAACATAGAGCAAAACCTTAAGCTCCCACCCCAAAGTTAATAAGAAAGGAACGTTGGATCCTATAGAGGGGTTAATCACAAGGCTTATGAATTATTCACAGGCGATAATGAGTATTCTGATTTTAGCATTCATTTAAGTAATTGAATCGAGCATCATGGGATCTACCTTAACGATTTACGGATGGCAATCCGTTTGAGCGTTCTTCTTTGCTCTTTTTTCGACCAATTTCCCCATGATTTAAACAAATATAATGACCACCTCTCTATTTCGGGATTTCACCTGATTCCTAACGCAATTTTCCGCTCGATAATCTTCGGAATCAAACGGTCTTAATACAGTCTGATAGGTTTCATTTCTTGTGGCACCAAGTACCCACCCCGATATCAATGAGTGCTCAGAATTTTTAATTTTTGAAGGTAATAGAGATTAACGATTAGTTTGATAATAGTATAACCCTCTTCCCAAACATCTTTTCCTTCTGACAATCAACGGTTAAATCCTTCTATTACATCGGTAAAATTTAATGAATTATTTGATCCAAAATTTTCTGTCACGAGATTAAAAAATCTGGACCTTTAAACTGGATGTCAGTTTGATCGGTGAGGGTGGAGTTTACCACGGAGTAAATTCAAATGGCGTGTGAAATAACTATATCTACATCTACACGATACCCTGCAAGCCACCGTGAGGGTGTGTGGCAGGGGGTGAAGATCACCAAGCATGTACTACTAACATGCAAACTAGCAACTATATTGTCTCATGCAACTTGATTGTTAGTATCTATAGCATTTAAGGGGTTAATACATGCATAATGCACTACAGAATACTCTAAAATATTTCCCCTACCTATCCCTTTGCTATGCTGCCTATTCTGTTCTCTTATAGTACGGAGGGGAAAAATGCCATTTTGAATCTATCGGTACGACAATCTATCTCTCTAATCTTATTTATCTGGTCGAATCTAGCATAATACGCTGGTGTTTTTAATATGTGCCTAACATCTTCAGTAAAGCTATCCGATTGAAATTTCTCTAATAGATTCAATCTGTACTTTAACCTACGCTCTGATAATGATTCCCACCCTAATTCTTTTATTAATTCTGAACTCAAGGGGGCAATTACTTTCCTGGCCCGTGATTTTCATTCATTTGGTACTAAGAAAAGAAAATAATATTTGTGTATTATCTGGATATGCCAACTGGGCACTGTCCAGTCTTCCAAGAGTTTTACTTTGGCCCTACTGCTATATAACCTGACGTCCATTCCGTAGACGATCACGACGCCGCACAGTGGGCTCAAATCGAAATTCGCCCGACAAAAGTCAAAAACTGCTTTTTTTGAGATAACGTCTTGAAACTTGGCACATATATACACGGAAGATATTTCTAGGTTATTCCGTAAAAATATTTGAAAAAAGTTTGCGACGCCGAGAATACTCGATTTTCGATCGCGCGTCGTGGCCCCGCTTCGCGTAGCGGGACCTGGAAATACCGAGACTCCGTTGGATTGTTCATGTTGCGTGGATATTAACTCCTCGAATTTAACTTTTTCAGGCTATGCATGCTGTCACTGATTTCTAGAGATTCTATACAGAAGCTGTTGCGAGGATATTGGTTTGCACTAGTAACTGCGGTAAATTTGTTTTTATTTGTATAATTTTCGGAATCATGCTGCAAATCACGAACGTGTTTTAACTCTTGAGAAAGAATGCGGGTTCTCGGGGTACCATGCATGTTCTCCATAAAAAGGCAACATTTGGTATTCCCTTCTTTCCTTTTACCCTCCCCTCCTCCACCCCGAACTACATCCTACGCCTTTACTACCCTAGGAGGGTGGCGCAAAACGGAGCGTCTTATGACAACGTGCAGAATTGCACATATTGAATATTGAAGAATTAATATTTGCAAATTTTCATGAGTATATTAGAATCACCCGAACATTTCAGTAGATGCTTACAATCATATTATTGCAGAGCTTAAGTTCTTTTTTTCTCTTGCGATCAGTTTTTCCAAAAAAGCACAGCGTTGGAAAATCACGTCACCAGGCAAATCAGAACAAATGTTGTACGTGCGTCGGGACCGCGTAGCCAAAGATACGGAAATTAAAAATCACGATCACACTTCATGCTCTTCCGTTAATTTCGTACACAAAAAACGACAGGGCGTGCTGACGTATTTCCGAGACCACCACGTACTAATTACGTAATTTAGGTAAATAACGTAATTAACTATTTTACGTATTAATTACGTAATTTTAGTAGAGAGAGTAGTTGGGGAGAGAAAGTATCGAACCAGGGACGTCGACACTGTGAATCGAGTCCTATACCCCTGACCTAAACTATACTAATGACCAGCGACTAATTTTAAGCGTTATATCAGCAATAAAATATTTCAAACTCCTTTTTTGATGAAGTTATTAGATATATAACCCTATATGGAGGGCGATTCGAAAATAATTAATCAAGGACTACCTGCCTGGCAAATTTCGTCAAAATCCTAGACCCGAAACTCGGGCACTCCCCTTGCAAGTAACGGGTAACACCTATGAAAAATGACTTACCATTCCATAATCATCAATCCTTTGTGTGTATATGTGCCACGTTTCAAGACGTTATCTCAAAAAAAGCACTTTTGGACTTTTGTTGGGCGATTTCGATTTGAGCCCACTGTGCGCCGATCACAAGATCTCATCATCGGTGTTTTGTTGAGACTGGTAATTGGATAGGCGCAGCCTACTGTTCCCCACCAATAAAAGTCGCGCCTTACCTCCTTTCCTCACCAACGTTATGCCGGTCTTCCAACCATTCACAACTGTTATTCTGTTGTTCTCCTCTCCCCTCTTACCCGCTTGTCATACTTCTCCCCGACTTTTGTTTTCTTTCAGAACCTTCTTCCATTTCCATCGTTTCTTCCTGATTTCTTTAACCAAATACCTTACCTTTTCTACAATCGTTTAAGGTCCATTTTTACGAAGCAATAAATTGCAGTTTGAAGCTGTGTCAAATCGTTTTTTTGCGGATGACGGCGTTCAAATAGAAGAGGAGCCATTTTTCGTGAAATTCATGCATTTATGATGTTATCCAAGCAATGCATCGCATCACACGATGCTTTACTTCGCACGGTTCAACGTTTGAGGCTTCACTTTGTGGAACCACGAGATTGGAAAAGAAAATTCACTTTGCACATTCCACACACAAGTTTTATCGATTTCGACAATGTTATGTCAATATCAATGACAATGTCATTAATAATGACATAAAATTGTCGAAACCATGGTCAAAGTCAATAAAACTTGTGTGTGGAATGAACAAAGTGAATTTTCTTTACTTCGCATTTCTACGCGCATCAGATTGTACTATGGCAATTCTCGAGTAAAAAGTATTAATATTTCCTCGTTCGTAATACTCTCCATTCTAATTCTAATAAACGTCCTCCATTATTCCCCACGCCCACACTTCCCCGGCCTCGAATATCTGCATATCCTCTTTCAGCTAGAATTAGGTTTCTGAGCCAGGGGCACTACCCTCCAAATTACATTTTGAACTTTCCTCATTTCTTGAGTCAGAGATGACAAGAACAAAGGAATGCGTTATTCGATGCAGGACATACACGTGCACTCATCGTTAATACTCATGCAGATCATTTGAAATTCACACTCCCTCAATGTCTCGTTCGTTGGTCACTTTTCTTACTTTCCCACCATTCATCACGCTTCCGATTGGGACGGAACGTTTTGATTTTGGGTGACTAATAACGGGAGACATCCCTCGTCATGTAAAATGGCATTAAGGAGGATGAAGCGAGAGAACGTGGTGCTGTGAAGGGGTGGGGGAGGGGGAAGAGATCGACCCTCTCGTACCCTCGTTGATGGGAGGGGAACCCGCCCACGCGAATTCCACCCCTTCGTCGGATGAGAAAGGAATTCCCCCCTCCCCCCTCAGCCTTATTTATTATTCTATTTCAAATTCCTTTCCCTCGCCCTTATCCTATCCTTTTCATCTACATCTACGTAATATCCTACAAGCCACCGCAAAGGCGTGTGGCAGGGAGTGAACCATTACCATCATCAATCAGTGAGAACACTTACTACCGCTCAGGCATGCAAAAAAATACTACTCCGTTTATACCCTACACAAATGAAACCAAAAGGCACAATACTACCCCTCAGAGGAAATTATTAAGCATACGAGTTACGAGGCAGGTGAAATGTTGGAAATAATTGAAAAAGTAATTAATATACATAAATAAAGTTTTTATTAATTATTCATTTACATAAATAAATAAATTGTAGTTAATACAAAGCAATGTAAATGTTTTTGAGCAGTAAGTCATTTCTAGAAATAAATTAAATCATGAACTTATATTTCCTAAGGCATGCATGATTTGGTAATGTTACAGCACTTTAGAAAAAAGAAATCATCACAGCATTCAAATTTCTATATCCAAATCTACAATATCTATTCTAATTTCCCCACGCATCTTCGCCGTAATCTATCACTACCCCTTTGCCACAGAATAAAGATACAAATGGCCGGATAGCACCGGTCGGTCTCTGAGAGCGTCCCAAACTCTCCCACGTCCTCCCCCGAGGAGGACATAGCGCGCGACCGACGGAAATTGGTTGGGCGTGTTGACTTTCGCCACGGCCGGAACCCTGGGGCTCTATCTTCGATCTCCGGCTATGGCTCCCCATCGGCTGATTGGCAAGTTCAGGAGTGCGTGATCACGCTCCGCGTCGAAGGAGATGTGTGAAATATATCCCACACCCAGTAAGTGAGCCCATTAATGGGGAGGCGAATTTAAATCGAAAGTGGAATTCCTCAATGCATTAATATTCCCCTGATTTCAACCGAAACCTTGTGAACGATCACAGTAATCACCCCATTGACTTGCCGTACCGGTTGAGGTTGGTGATTTCGAGCGCCAAATCAATTTTGATGAATTGATGACGCATTTTCACATTCCTACGCAATTAAAAAATAACGCTAACCCAATCATACGCGTTAAGAAGCTCCAAGATCCTGAAGCCATCAGCGCTTACAGTAGATTAAACAAGAAGAAACTCTAAAAGACAAGATTAAAATCTTGTCTTTTAGAGTCAATTAATTATTTCCCAATCGTACGCGCCCCAGTATATAGTTTTTTGATTTTATTTTTCTTTCTTTGGTCATCGAATTATTTTCCAAGCTTCGCCGCCAGCACGTTCTCACAAGAGAGCACTGAAAGTTTTCCATAGAAAAGACTTTCTGGATCGGGAATCGAACAGCAGACCTTAGACCTTTCAAGCCAATGCGTAGACCACTACGATATAAAGGATACATGATCCCTAAGGAATTTCAAAAGGGTCTACAGGAGCTATAGTACTCTCATTCGTCATAGTGGTTCAACAATGATGACAATAGATCGGTTAAATCAAGCGTCTAAGAAGCCACCGTCCGCAATGAGAAATCCTTTAATTAATGCACAAACAACCACACAAATCCAAAGCACAATAGGTCTCTTAAAATATTATATTATGAATGCCAATATGCACGCCTATAGAAAGTTGAAAATTGCCTGAGGCCTTTTTTTTGTAATTTTCAACACATTCGGTAGTCGGCAGTCATATTATCAAGCAATCTCGAAAAATGCACTAACTCTAAAAATTAAAGCTAAGGAGGCCCAGTAACTTTATCTCTTGAGCCCAATCTATAGACCAAGATATAATTCTTTCTAGAGACTTATAGAGACAATACGTGGTAGGCTTAAATACGATGCATGTGTAGGTAGTGCATGCTTATACTAACATTTTGTATGCCTACATGATGGTACCTGTAAACTTAATTCACTTTTGATTTAAAATACATGTCTGATGACTGTTCACCCCCTGCCATACACTTTAGTGTTGTTTTGTAGAATATTATGTAAATATATGGTGATAAATAGCCCAGTTGTGCTCCTACCACGAATTCCTCATTTATGCACGAGTTTCCAGGATTATCTAGAGCTTTCTATAGAGTTTAAAATGAATTTGAAAATTCGCCAAGATAATAAAACCATTCAGGAGCGATCCTTAGATTACGCGGCGCTAATTTTTCACTTCTACCCTGCCCCCAATAACACTTCGTAACCATTTATGGAGTCGCACCCCCCAAATTATGTGCCGCTCCTCCATTTAGAATAAAAAAACAGACATTTATATAAATACCCGATTATCTTCTCATTAACGTTATTCATTCACTAATTATTATGTGTACGATCATTATTATTAAATAAGAAATGAATTAAAGTAAGTTCAAAACTACATCGGCCGTAAAGGTTTTACGGCCATTAGAGTTTTTTACTTACTTTAATACATTAGAGGCCGTAGAACTCAACCTTCCCATATTTAAGGCAATAATTGAAAATGTATCTTTCTCTCAACGTTAAGGCCGCTTTACGCGATATAATTTCTTGTACAAACGCTTGTATGAGGAAATTGTTCCATGTAAAGCGGAAAATTATGTGAACGCTTGTGCGAATGTCTGAGTGACTGCACGGAAAATAGAACCAGTTCTAATTCCATTCAGACAAACATACAATTTTGTTCAGTTTATACAAGCGTTTGTACAAGAAATTGTACAAAAAATTGTATCAAGTAAAGCGACCTTAACGGAAGGCTGGATCGCCACCTCCCAGTCGATAGAGCACAGCACGACCGACCCCGCTCCTTCCCTTTAGCGTGACGTAATTTATGGATGGCTCATCAGGCTAGGATGTTAGTTTCCGTAACAGAAAAAAATTACTACCAGTTTTTCTTTTCTCCAACTCGAGAAAAACTCGACACAAAGGAAACTAACCATACAAAACTGCAACTCACGTTTTCATAAAATCGAAAACAAAACGGAGAAATACCCGAAGTTGAATTAATATAAGGTAAATCCACCACAAGCTCGTAATCAAAACCCACACCTTCACGAGGAGAGAGTTGTTCGGCTTCTCTACCTGGCCAAATCCTTCATGACTGCCAACGTTTCGATGGGAGAGTCTTCCTCCGAACCGTCGGCAGCGATGAAGGATTTGACCCGGTGGAGAACCAGAATAAATTTCACAAAGTGCATTCTCCTCGAAAGCATCAACACATTCTTCATACGTTCACAATTGGGGTACAGTAACTTACCATGCGCTCACTACGGTTTCCACAGTTTTTTACAACCACTTCGAATTTATGAGGTGGATGAAAAAGATAAAGAGACTTAGAGTAGCTCCCAGAAACTGATTGAAGGAAAAACATATCTACAGAACTCGGATATTAATACTTTACCTAGACATTGCTGTTTTGCCACGTCAAGTGTGAAAGTAAGCATTAGCCTTAAGATGAACTCGATCCTCTTTCATCAATGTCATAAAAATAAAATGGGGGATTCTTCTTTACATAAAATTATCCTGTAGAGTTAATATTCCTAAACTATAATCGAAATTCTTCGATAATCAGGCAAACGTTAAAACTTATAGACCTGAATGGAGTCGATGGACTCAAGCGTTATTCATAGACTTCCAAATTACAGTGTATATGAATAAAATTGCCATTCCATCAACACTCGCGTGTTTTGGAAATATTGTAAAAAGCTGGTCAGAGGGAGACACCACTACTTACTTTTTTAACATTACATAGAGGGGGTAAACCATTGCAGTTTTCTCAAACTAGGAAACCGTCAAGAAAATGGTACCCGACTGGACTTCACGGTATAGAAAATTATTTTTGCTTGTAAAGCGCATGATGAGGGTCTTTCAAATGCATATACCAATTCTGATTACTCTGATTTTTCTCCAGTAATTTCCTTTCACCCCCAAATAAAAATCGCACTTCCACAAATTTATACCCATTTTAACTCCTTCATTCTTTCCCTAGCGTCCATCTCAAACGATGAATCAACTCTCATTGTTCTGCCTCATAAGTGTATTAGGAAAAAATAATAATTGAATTTTAACTCGGGATAAGACACGGTCAATGAAACATATGTTCTCTCTATAGCTGTACTCAAAGTCTAGCTTAATAAATATGTACAAAATGAATATCAACGCATTGTAAGTTACTGTAATACTTTAGGTCTCATTCATGAAAGTGTCTCGGACTGTTAATCTAGCTCGCTTCCGAGAGGCAAGGTACGTCCCCCTCGGAAATTGCGTCCAATTCATCACCGGGAATAAATTATCCTGGGAAGACACTAAACGCATAAATATAAACAGACGAGGCAAAAGGTTTTTTTTCGCAACCCGCCTACTGCGCAACGAATGGCGAACCCCGCAACCCACCGCTAATAAACTATGAGCAACTCGAGATAAAGATCCGAGCCTCCATTCACTAGAGGATGCATAGCAGAACCCCAAGTTAAAGACGAAAATTTACCTTGCAGCTATATTTTATGCAGAATCCAATGCATCGGACCCACTGTTATTGCTACACAGCGTCTCCCTGAAACTATAAATTCTCGACGCAAGAAAAAAATCACATTGAGGAAAAGAATTGTTTTAATTCCCACGCCATTGAACACGCCCACCTTTCTGTAGAAATATCTATGGAGACATAGACATAAATTCGCACTATAAACTACATAAATAAGATAAATGTGTCCGGCGAGACGCAGTGGAAGGAAATCATTACATAGAGCTCATGCACTCATTCCTTTCCGGAAAGGAATGAGTGCAGCCAGTTGCGAACAAAAATGATATCACCAGAACAACACTACTCTCAAGGGGACTTTTGAGCAAGATTTGAACACCCACTCGGAAGGGGGCGAACTTATACCATTCGGAACCGGCTCGGAATGGAATTAGCACCTCCAAGGGTAATGGAATTAAGGAGAAAGGTGGAATGAGAGAGATAGAGAAATGGGGAAAAGTTGAAAAGATTTCTGGGAGATAGAATTCCCAAACTTTTCCAAGTTTACTGAAATTAAAAATCCCAATTTCAAAGTAATGTCTGAAGTAATTCCTTGACGCAAAAGTCCCACTCCTTTCAACTGACTCCGTGATCACTCGAATTTTATCCGCTTTCCGCGCCAGGACACACGTAATTACGCCTTTCTTTGGTTACAGAAGAAAAAAATGCAGAAAATCAGCACCATCAGCATTAGGTATTTAAACTAATTATCAAAACCTAGACATCCTCCGTAAATATATAATAAAATCCAACGCGGTAATCATCAAGTCAAGGAATACGTTGTACTTAAAATTTATGCTAATCTGACATATTTTATTCTGGCAGGGAGGAGTTTGGTTCAAATAATAGCAGAACCCTACTGGATGAATTTCTTTGGGGACCGGTTGGGCGAGATGGCTATAATGCTGGCTTCCAATGCAGAGAACCTGGGTTCGAATCCCGGCAGTGGCAGAGACTTTCCTGCGAAATCTCCGTCTTTCCGTGAGTATAGCAAGAGCTGTCACTTTCGTCCTTTGGAAGGGAGCGTAAGCGGTAGACCCTGAAGACCTTTTCGGCAAGATTAGGCTAACACTTTCGCCGGGTTTCCCTCTACCACTCATTCATTTCCCACGAAATTCCCACCCTTACATAGGTAACGACGAAATGGTCTTTGCTGCCGGGTACCTCATCCTAGTAATAATTCATAATATGCAACTTGAGTGCAGGCAACGATGGAGTTGTACGGATTAAATCCGTAAGCAAAATCATCTACAGACCATTATCGAATTTCTAACATTTTAGACGGCCTTCACCGGTCTCCCAGGCGCGTTTTCATTCGTAAGAATTTGGAGGCAGTCCAAGAGTCGCTGCCAACCCTCAACAAAAGGTGGAGAGGGCCTTATTTCATGCCAACTGGTTTCACAGTTGACTCCACCGATTTTGCTCCAGTTTTGCACACTCGGAAGGTTAACCGGTTGCATATAAAATTAAACGACTTTAATCGCTACCTTGTGAATGAGTCCCGGGGCAAATGACACGAAGAAATGCAACCCAATCGCTAAGACATAAGGCCAATAACTTCAAAGATCCTACAGCGTTTAACCCAACGAGAAATGAAACCATGAAGACATTGGATTTATCCTCGCCCAAACAAAAGGCAAAGTTGGAATACGGCCCCTAAACCAAAGAGTCCCGAGTTTAATTTTGAGCGAGAGAATTTAATTCTGCAAATATGACTACATCTACACTCGGAAATGACAGAAATCACTAGCGGCAAATCGTTTGATAGAAAAATCCTAAAGCGTGAACAAGAAAATTTCGGCCAAGATTATACTCCATCATTGTTCAACAAGCGATACATCAATAGGGCCAACGGTAAAACAGTAACTTAATCTTTTCTTTCAAATACTGTCATATAACCAGGAAGGGTGTTTTAAGAAATTTAATGCACAACCAGGAACTATTTCTATTCGTAATTCTGCCTTGCATTTGGTTCCGAGGTGATAAATACAAACAGTGTGCCTAAATCGGGTTTTCATTAATTTCACTTAAATTGCATTCACTAAATATGGCACGATAGGGTGGGAAAACTAAACGGGAGACTAGCAAATGAAGGCCTAGCCCAAAATATACAGATGAAGTAGTGAAGGCTGCAAAACAAATGGCTTATGTGAATAAGAAGAGGTAGACTACTAGGAGAATTGAGTGGAGAACTGCATCAACCAAATCTTAGGAATGATGACTGATGATGAAAATGATGATTAAGGGAAAAAATTCACACCCACTTATAAAGTTGTGAGGGCAGATGATAAATTCAGTAACCCAATCTGTATTTTGGATTAAGAGGGCATAATACTTCAGACATTGATAAGAAGATAGCATTAGCATCAGAGGTCTTTATCGAGAAGAACAGTGTTGAGAAAAGATGCCATGTAAAATAGCAATTAAAGAATTTGATTTGAGGATTGGTATTGTGTTTCCAAGACCTGTGCCTTAGGAAGTGGAAATAATAGTAGGCTGGAGACTTTAAAGATGTAAGTGAAAGTGTGGAAAATGATAACTTATATCGAGCAAAAGCTTCATAAAAATTTGTCAGTTAAGGCGAGAGGTTTACTTTATAGCCAAGCCGGGTGTAAGGACAATGATAGAATATGGCACAAACTATGGTGCTGTCTCTCAAAAAATTAGTAATATTTTCTCGAGGGATCAGTTTAGAATAGCCTTGTATAGTCAAAATAACCTAAGGGCAATGATAAGCAATTCAAAGGACTGGACTGACCCTTTGGATAAGTCCGGTGTGTACAAACTGGCATGTAAAGACTGTGAGGCAATGTGCATGGCTCAAACTGGAAGATCTTTCTTTCGCACTAGGGCCAAAGAACACTGGAGATGCTTCCTGTATGGAATGTCTCCCAATCCCTATTCCGTAAACATCTGCTGGAGAAAGGGCAGTGACTTCAATCAGGAAATACTACACATGATTAAGAAAGGGTGTAAAATGGACAAGTTGGAGGAAATGGAAATAAGAAGGCACTGGAAAAATGGACTCATTCTAAATATCATATTTGACAAACCCACTTCTTGAAACCTCTGTTTCATTAACAACTGAGAAACTTTAACCCCGTTGTGAAAGTTTTTGGAAGAGGGACTCATATTATGTGACTCCACCCTACATCCCACTTATGCTTCCCTGGTCAACAGGGATAAGAATTTTACAAAAGAAAACCCACTGTGTGTTCAACTCTGATGTGGGTGTTTCGGGTGACTCAACCCCACTGCTGACACTTCCCAGGTTATCAGGGATAAAAATTTGAACTCCCACTGTGTGCCTTTCTACTGACCCATCAACCTCACACCACTATTCCCGGAATTCACCTGACTCCTCCCCCATTATACTACTGCCCTCCCCTAATCCTTTCCCTCTCCACCCTGATTTTTAAGTATACATATACAATCAAATATATATATTATACATTTAACGTACAGGGGTATATTAAAATTAGATCTTTGATTATAATTTTAATGCTTGTGCCAGATAATGATGCCGAGGTGTCGAAACTAGTACATAGTACCAGTAAAAACTCTGTGGATTGAAACATATGTAGTTGTTATTGTCATTATTCAAGGATAGTTAAGCACAACAGAGGGAAAGAAAGATTAATAAGGAAGAATTTAATATGGCTAACAAAGAAAGGGAGTTGCTTGATGAAACTATGAGGAGGAAAAGAAGGAAGATAAATTAAGTATTCCAGCCAAGTTGATTTATTTCTTGATAGAATAATGAGGATGAAGAACGAGATCTGGAAAATTAGATGGGATGAAGGGTAAAACATACACTAATTGATTGAAGAGTATACATTGTGGAAGGAAGCACCCCAGAGGAGAAATGTAAAATGAGTAGGAGTATTTCATAAACACCCACAGGTCACATTATGGATTGAAGCAAGCTCTCAGAGTGATAAGTACTATATGTAGCAAACTCTCGATAATACGAAGCACGAAAATACGAAGTTTCGAATATACGAAGCAAAACGCCTGTCCCGACGAACCTATAGCATAAACATGGCAGATTCAGAAATACGAAATTTCGAAAATATGTATTTTTCGAAATTACGAACTTCGGACCCGGTCTCCAGAAACAAAACGAATTCGATTTAACGAATCTTGGTGATAAACTACTTCAGCAGAACTATTTTTGACTGTGTAGACACCTAACAAATCAGTGTTGCTGATTGCGGTACATCAAATATGAAATGCGTGACTACTAGTGCATTCACCTCCCACATATGCCAGTATCTCCACGTCATTTCCCGCATGTAACTCCGCGTACCATTTAGACCTTGAGTAACATTGAAATCGTAGTTAATGCCATCGTGGTTATTTTTTGTTTTAACTGTTACCTGCACTTTCATAATGCGCACTGTTCTCTTTTGATGACAGCTTACGTGTGACGTCACATACTATGCTCGCTGCCGTGGGCCTGGAATTATGGCAGTTCAAATTCTCCGTGAACGCTACCTCGTCCTTTAAGGCGAGCAATCCTAGCTCACCTCTCCGTGAAGGGACTGTCCGCTAGAGGCCTGCAAACAGGCGCGAAATCCGGGCGCCCTCACCCGTATTCGGCACCGCCCGTGTGACATAGACGCCCGACCGTGCCCGTTCACCCCAGATGCCCGCATACTACGCGGGTGCCACAGTCCTAGGCGGGTGCCTGGGTTACTTGCCCAAACTGAGGGGAGAGGTGGCAAAAAAGTCAACGAAAAATATTGCAAACGGCAAAGACCCTTGAGAAAGATACGCGGCGGTGACGATCTTAGGCGGTCGCCCGCCCAGCCGACGGGTGACCGCCTATACTCGCCAGGTTCCCCGTTATGTCACATTCGTGATACTTTGGAAAAGACCGTCATATGTCTTCGGGTTGGGCCTCTCTCTTTATCTCTCACACACAGTCAGACGACCCTCACCCGTATTTTGCCCCCGTGTGCAGGCCTCTAGTACTAATCTTTATCTCTCTTGCCGAGCTTGAAGGAGGGGAGGGGGTGGATGGATGGCATCATGAAACGTCTGGGAGGTTCCTTCCTCTCCAACTGGGAAACCCTGGGGGGCGCGTGAAGGCCGTATCACACTAGCGGTTGTCATTGTACAGTCGACCTATCAGCGCCAAACAGCTCTCAACGGTTGAATTATGGGAGCGCGTCTATTTCCAACCGGCCGGCTGTGAAACCGTGGCCAATAGGAGCTCACCTTGCGGTCACGTGCTGTTTATGTTTATATATCGCGATCATTTCATTGTTACCATTCAACTACGTCCTAAACAGAAAAAATATTCACAACACAATTTAAACAGCATTTCACTCTCTTGCATCATCTATTTTTTGTGAAGGATATATTATAATAGCATACATTTTATTTAGGTGAGATGAAATGTACTTCATTCATTTGTATCTTGTATTTGAGGCATAAATCCTGCATTTGAGGCAGCATACGAACAAAATGTAAACAGAAACAGCACGTGACCGTGAGGCGAGATCATATTGGCTGTGATTGCACAACCGGCCGGTTATATAAGCGGTCAGTGTGATTGGAAGTGTTTACGCGAACCGTAACCAGAAACGGCAACCGTAACCGGCAACCGCTGGTGTGATACGTGCTGATTGGAACCGCTTCGGGTGTTGAGTGGAATGGGGAGGGTCAGAGATGCGGCGTCCTTCACTATCGGGAGGGTCTTCGACCCCTCCTCTCACACCTCTAGATCATCCCCTTCGCTCCCCCCCATATCCCTCTAAGATCCACCCGTAAGCAAAGGACGCCTCATCCCTGACCCTCCCATTTCCACTCAGCACCTGAAGTAGTTCCAATCAACCAAGTACACGCGCGCCCCAGAATAAAGAGGAAGGAAGGTCACAGGCGTCCCGATAAGTTATTTCCCCACCCCCTTCAAGCTCAGCAAGACCGATAAAGATACACCTGCAACTGGGATATTTTCTCTCCACAACCTTCCCTTTTTCACCACGCTCCGTAAACCCAAACTCCCCGGCCGTCCTTGAGGAGACGATGCGGAAAATATGCCGAATCACGCCCCATTTGTCATCAAGGTCTTAGTTGTACAAAATAAACAATATAGCCTCCTAAGTTCATTTATTCCGCTGACGATACGGAAGACGCCATAAACTGCGATCATAACAGCGTTGATGTTTGAAGCAAATGTCTATTTTTAGCGTCCATACTAGATTTCCGTCTCTACTGACTATCCCAAAAATAAAATTCATATTACAAAATGTTCAACTTTTTTTTATATACGTTTTCGTTACGATCCCGGGACGAAATTTTGCCAACACTACGAACGCCGATTTTAAAGCATTGACATAGGAAATACAAGTAGATACTTATTTTATGATCTTATAAGATATGCGTCTTTTGAAATTATACAATTTTGCCGAAGAGAACAAAAGTTAGACAAAACAAAGATAAAATTTTTTCACGACTTTTTTAAAATGTTCGAAATTACGAAGTGCCGGTTTTCCGGTCCCGCTGACTTCGTATTATCGAGAGTTTCCTGTACATATTTGTATTGATGGCTGTTGTTGACTGCAGGTATGACCTAGAAGTTAAGCATGTGGACAAACATAGGACAAGTGGTGAGCAATTGGTGTGTGCAGGAATGGAAAAGTTTAGCACAGTGAGATGGATTCAGTAGCGGATCAACCATTGCCAGCAATTTAACTAGAAGATATGGCTGAATAAACACCAACAAATTTACAGCAACCATTTAAAAAAAGGATTAAATTAATTTTAAGATGGTGAATAATGCTTTTTTCAAATGTATGAAATTAATGCAGACAATGAAATAGTCAAATCTTAGTCATATTTAATTAGGAATTTTGAATACCGGCCATTACATTGACTGAAAAGGATTATAGCATGTTATTTGAAGTAAAATTCATCCCCTTAAAATAAATTCATAACTATTTCATTTAAATAATGGGCGTAAAGGAAATACAACACTTCCCATTGGTAAGAATATACCTACTGCAACCATAATTTTTTCATAACATGCACAAGAATCAATACCTTATGGGTGGAACAGCTGCTAAAGTTGAAAAAAAAATGAGGGTAACTTTATACAGTGTAACGAGAGAGCTATTTCACTGCTCACATTCAATCAATATTCATTTCCTTTCGATATCTGGGGTTAATTATGGGACAATGGGAATAAAAACAATGATGTACTTGCTGATCTTTTGTAAATAAAAATATTGGGATAGAGGATATTGTTTCATGCACAACAATGAAAACCTGACTTCAAAGTGATGCTTAGTTTTGGAGATTAAAATTTGCTAAGTTGCTGGCATTCGACCACCCAAAAAATGGCTCAGCAGGAGGTATGTCCTGGTGTGGTCATTTCTGCTGTCAAGAGGCAGCAAGCCATAGCAATTCCACATACGTCCCATTAAATCTTGGTTGTGTGCTTATGGAAGGAAATGAATTCACCTGCTAGTACTTCTCAGTGGATCATCATGATACTGTTATTATTTTCCTTTTGAAAAGGCATATCTGTTGATGAATACAACAAAATATATTCTCCCTGGCCTCTCAGGCCAGCAACTCCAATCTTTTATCCTATACATTTTGTTTTCATAAATATTAAAAAGTATAGTACATACGGTTGTGTCATAAAATTTTATAAAGGGAATGAATTTTATACAGGAGGCATTCCTAGTGTTCCCAAGATTAAAGGCACAGATACTAATTATTGTAAATTCACTGCTCACATGTCTCAAAAGTAAGCCACACATATTTCTCAACCTTAAATTAGTCTTTCACTAGGCCATGGATAGGGTGGTATAGCCCCCTACCCCCCACAACTATTTAAAAAATATTCAAAGCCATTAGTACTGGCTATTTTGTTACAATTAAGGAAAATGAAAAGTAACACTATGACAAGTAATAGTACATATTAAGCATACCTTTATCAAAATAAGAACACAAAAAGTATCTCTCTAGTTGATTTTACTTGTTGTGAGCTTGCATTTTCTGAGAATATATGTGTTACATGGCTTGTAAGTACAAGTCATTTTCAGTTTAAGACATGACTTTTTGCTGTTGATAGTAAATGAAACTTTAATAGAATCATTTACAGGTGCTACCACATGCTTTTATAAATGGAACTGCAATAGTTTTCTTTTCATTTTCAATTCTGTTCAAGAGCCAATACCCAAATACCTGCATGTGGCTCACAAGCCAGTTTACCTGCATTAGACTTTCGAAGTTTTCCTGGTCTGATTAAGGCCTATTTTTGGACTGGGTGATGTCTAGTCACTGTCCTTTAGCAAGTACAAAAATCCACCCCTGATGACTAACTCAGCCAATGAAAGGTGTCTTGAGCTCTCCAACTGTATGCATGGAGAAGACAAGCATTTGGAACATTATTTTAAAGCTATGATGCATCTAGAACCCTAAGCACATTCCCAACCAAAGAGCATCCAAATGAGAAAATCTTGGATAGACTTGAACCAAATTGACAAAAAAATGGTCTCTCATCCACATACTACATTTTTAAACTGAGAAAGTGTGCTCCAGTGCCATTCTAAACATCATCAAAGCAGCATTGATAAAATTCATGCTTTTACCCTTTTGCAGTAGGTACATCTCTGTACATGTTAACAGACCACTGGACAAACTCTGTTTTATGCTTGAGCACATTTCACTTTAGGGGCCTTGACATCCCAATCTTTATGATCCTAACTAAGAAGGAAAAAATCAGTTATCTTCCCCCCTCATCCCAATCCAGTTTCTCCTTAATTAATTTCATTGCCTACCTAAGAATTAAGATATGAGCACTAAAATATAGGGGATAGTTATGGTATTTTATCTGATAGGGGAAGTCTCATGATACCACTCGGGGAAGACTCGCATGATATCACTGCAATTTCTTCCCCATCTAATGGCAAGTGAAACATCAGTCTACCACAGCTAAAGGTTGAAGTTACACATAGATCATGTACACTTTATCTAATGCACAAAACCATTTAAAATTAGAGTACTTCTGCCCCAATCACTCAGATGCTGTCATCTACCATTGAATAAACCAATCCGTTGCATTTACTCACAAATCTTTTTCCACACAAATCGAATGATTGGCTCATTCTGATGCAATATATTCTTAACTATATTTAGCCTCAACGCAAGCAAGCTGTGACTTTTACCACGTTTTTCCAAATCCAGATTAAATATCATCATCCTTTTCTTGTCATATCCCAATGCTATGCCTCACTTTAGCTAAAAAAAACCCATTAATATACTGAAGCTCAGTACAGGAATTCTTGGCTAGTCAATTGACAATACCATCACTCTAAACACTTCGTCAGAATATCATAGAGTCAATAAAGTGGAATCAATGCCCGATTTTCTCAAACCAAGCTTTAGTAATGGTAAAAGTAAAGGTTACATCATTCAGAGAGATTAATATATTTCAATTGCCTAGATTTGCACGTACTCTTGGGAATGATGATGAGAAAATTGCTCATTGTGAAAGATCCTAGCAGTGAAATAGCTCATTACAATGACATTTTCCAGACCCTGAGGGTAATGTTTAATGGCACAAAATTGTAGCAGAATTAGCATGGTTCAAGTTAATTTCATATTCTACTAGAAAATCTTGGTATTTAACCTTTTACAAACCTTCAACTTTATTTGAATCCCATTCCTACGTAGTTCACAAATTCATCCTTCACTGAACTCACTATGGATTGATACATTCAGTCACTCATCACATCAAGAGTTTCAAGAATGTCAAAATGTCAAAAGAGACCAACATGGACATTTTTAAGGATAGAATTGAGGAAGGATCCACAGTTTCACATCCCATCCAATAGATGATGTTCAAATCTTGGTAAGCCTTCTGTGTGACATCCACACAAGGACGCCAATGAAAAATCAGCCAGGATTCGTATATGTGCTCAATAGGTGATAAAATGAACAAGGCACCATACTGATGCAATTTCTTTTCATCCTTGCATTTGCTGTCATCTCATTTCTAGTGACATCCTAAAAAGAAAAAGTTTACAGCCTAAAAAATGATCACTGAATAATTATTATACTCCATAAATAAACAAAAACACCCATAATAAAACAAATTTATGTTAAAATATCAGATTTTATATGCGAATAACATAATACACAATTTCCACAAGCTTAAGAAAAGCTTATTAACCATGGTAAAAACTATTAAGCTGCATTTGCTCTGGTGGAGCAATCTGCTTTCTGATTGTATCATCTCCATTCCTTGAGGGGGACCACCAATCACTTGACTGTGTTCAACGTTAGCTGGAGTTTTATCTACTCAGGTTTCTATCAACTAAGAACATATATTCTAAAAAATAACCAAGCCTGCCTAGCCTGGCATGACCCACAATTGAGTAATGGCTCTAAGATTAGTATATAAAATTTAAGAGGAGACATTACATACAAACATGATTTAGCCCTTATCACATAAATGTTTAATTTTAACATAGCTCCTCTGTTTGATGCTATTTTTCACCCTCAAGCCACCCCTTGGACAAGTAATAGGAAACCATATGCTGCACTGATTAAGTTAAATGGAAAAAACAATTAAGTAATTATTTACAATAAAATTAACTATTTAATAGCTCAATTACTGATTTTCTTGCTGTGTGCAAAGAAGCCCCTTACAAACCACTGGGATACTATACATATTGTACATTAAAACCTGATTTAACAGCCACCTCATTTTGTCAAACATAAAATATATCGGTAGGAAAATATATAGAAAATGAAAATAAAAATGGTAAATAAGCATCTTAATGTTTTGGTAGACAACTGAAAAATTTGGCAAATCAACTTGCTATAAAATTCCACAACCAAAGGGTTATAAATCTCAATATTTATTTTGCTAGTCAACATGTTCTAGATGGTTATAACACTTACAAATCATACATTAATAAATCTAGCCATTTTTAAATTCTATTTATTAATAGGCCTTACCAGATTTAAACCTGGAACCAGTAGTTAGTAGCTGATTGCTCAACTTTTTGTGCTACCATTCCAACCCCACACATCATAGTTTATAAAATCTTCAAAATTAAAATAAAAGTAATATCATGCAGAAATTCTGAGGAATTGATTCTCTGGCTAGGAATTTCAGTTGATGATCATTTCTATTACACATTCTCACCTGGTATGAGGTGACAGTGTTGGCCAGCAATTGTTTTCCTTCCCTTAGTAGCCATTATTCCCAATCCATGACACACTTGAACTTACCATTAACTTGAAATGTTCAAGGATTGAGAAGTAGCCATTAAAAACCTTATCCTAATCACCTGCTGATATACTCAATGGCAGAATTTCTACAGAGAAAAAATCATTCATTCTTAATCGGTACTCAAACCAGAATGCCCTGTTTTCTAGCCAGGTGATTTAACCAGTTAAGCTACCAAGTAAACTTATTGGCATAGTATGGTAAATGTTTATGATTCTAAGTACCCACCTTCATCCCAATCTAGACTAAGCTTATTGTCTTATCGCACAAAGAGTTCCCTCTATCCTTCATGTTTGGTACTACAAAACTGTGACATAAAGCAGAATGCCAAAAGCAAATCACTATTTTCCATACACACTTTAAGTGTATAGTTTTATATATAAATGTTCACGGGAAAATCGCAGTGCGAGACACAAATAGCAATAAAGCTGGTCACAGGCGTGACAAAAGTATAAAGGCACATAAAAAAAGGACACTCACAAAAATAATTTCCGATATTTCGGTGGCCACTACCACCTTTCTCAAAGGAGAGGAGAGAACTGACGGGGGGGGGGGCATTTGGGGAAAATATTGGTGGTGTCCCTCAAACACATCCTCAAAGACCTATTCCCTATCCTCTCTGATAACCTTATCACCACCAATATTTTCCCCAAATGCCCGTCTCTTACCTTCAAACGTCCCCCCAACCTCTCGGGCATTCTGAGAACCACCAGACCTCTGTCCAAATCCAATCTTCTTCCAAAAACACCCCCTTCCCCCTGCAATCGCGCTAGATGCAAAACCTGTCCTATCCTTATCACCGAGCCTCTCCCTAAACAATTCCTCTCTTTTCCACTTCCATCCATGCCTTCACTTTCCTGCACCACGGAAAATACTGTCTACCTTCTACTCTGCCAATTCTGTCCCGCTTTTTACATCGGCCTCTCCACCACCCCGCTATGCATCCGCATGAATGGTCACCGCTCTTCCTGCAATAATCCCTCCTCCCACTCTTATTCTCTTCCAGTAGCCATACATGCCTCCTCCCACGATTCCAGCTTTAACAATTGCTTCAAGGTGGGCATACTGGCCTCCCTCCCACCTTCAGCGTCTCCCCTTCAACTTAAAACGCTGGAGCATTCTCTAATTTGGCTCTTCCATGCCTTCCGGAAACCAGGAATCAACAGGGCTCATTAAAGGAGCCGTCTGTCTTTCTTTTTTCTTCTTCTCATACTTTTTCTCATACCCTTTCAATTCCCCCTCTTCCATACCCCTCCTTTCCCTTACTTCCACCTTTCACTTGTTTCTTCGACCTGCCGTCCCCCCCCCCCCCCCCCGTCAGTTCTCTCCTCTCCTTTGAGAAAGGTGGTAGTGGCCACCGAAATATCGGAAATTATTTTTGTGAGTGTCCTTTTTTTATGTGCCTTTATACTTTTGTCACGCCTGTGACCAGCTTTATTGCTAGTTTTATATATACAATTTTTACAGGTCTTCTCTGACAGCCCACTTGCGTAGAAAAACTTTATTTCATTGTAAGTGCTTGCAAGATGTCGTTTCAAAGAACTAAAATAAGTATTAACCACTCATATCATTATAATTTATTATATTTTCTATATTACAGATGTAAAGCATCAATGTGTCAGAAAAGGAGATCGGGATGTTAAGTAGTGGACCACTGGCATCATATTTCACATGGAGTATTAGTGAAACGATCGAGAGCAAAGCAACATAAAGCAGGTATCTCCTGTGTATGTGTTCTCTAGTTTCCTTCTTTTTAAGTAAAGGTGAACACACAAAATTCCTCTAACCATATGCTTTCCTCAAATATCGTACAGACAAGCCTCTTAAACCTGTTTTTCCCCATGCTCTACACTACTCTGATGGAATACTAAAAATACCCACCACTTTCCCCACCTTCACTTTTTGCAAACCTCCTCCATCTCACTAGTATTCTTGAACATAAATAATTCTCATTTCATTTCCATCTTCCATGCCAAATAACTTAAGAGTCTACAACATTACACAGTATATGTTCTTATTATTGAATTGTTTCACATATTACTACCCCCATGGTGGGGCTGTGATGGCCTAGTAGGGAGTGAGTGCTGGGGTGAGCTGGAGGGTCCTGGGTTCAAATCCCTTGAAGAAGTCTTTCTGGACACCCCCACCAAAATCCTCGCAATGTGATTTTCTGATTGTCAGAATTATGTGGAAAATCACTACGTGGTCCTGGGAAAGGCATTGGCTCCCTCACCCTATGTATGTGGATTTCACATGCCAATGTTTTACTACAGGGTGAGCTCTACTATATCTATTCCTATATATAGGTACCGATTTCTTTCTATCAAACCAACCTTAGTTTTGAACTCTTAACTGAGTTCTTTACTCAACCACTTTCATTGAATCTTTTCACATTCTCTTCCCTCTAAAGTTTCTAACTTTAGAGGAAAGAGAACCATACCCCTCTTCCTCTTTTCTCTCTGGAGCCTCTATCTCCTCACAATACCCTTTTCATCTGTGTTTGTCTTAACCTCTATATATTACCAGCCCTTGGTATATGGGCAAAAAATCCCAGCAGACTGATATACATATTGGTTAAAGGCAGTGGCAGATCTAGGTTTGGACCAAGGGTGGGCAAACTGGAGGGTCTAGGAGGAATATGTGACGTACGAAACGTATCATCGATTGTAACATACCAAAAGCATGTAAAATAGGCCGTAAGTTTAAAACAAATTTGTATTTTAATTCATTATTGTAGGTTATTTTGCCAGAAAATATAACTAAATACTCATACACAGTGGTACCCTCCAAACATTTTGACTTTATCTGGCATAAGTTTCGACCCAATGGCTTATAGCCCCCATTACAAAATAGTCACTGGCATCTATTTTTTAAAAAGTAGTGATGAAAGTCCAGGTAAGGGTGGTAAGTTATTTTTTTGTCCAGGAATGCAAAGTCTCCAGTCAGAAAGCACATCTGAATGACTAGGTTTATTAAGTCCCCTTTCATCTCACTTGTCAAATTCATTTCAATCATCCGCACTGAATAATCTTCTCCCTAATTTTATGCAAATACTAAAGCTATCATACAGTGACTCTCCACTTCACATTCTTGCTATCACTCCAGAAGTTTCTATTACTCCTTAATTTTTCATTCCTAAATCCCAACATATCACTTTTCCCAATCTCCTTCACATGCTTTAGGTTTTCCACCTCCCCTTAGCATCGTCCTAATACCCTAAGTCCCTATTCTAACCACCGTTGTCATTTTCTTTAATGTTCTTCAAACCGCCTTTGTTTCAGCTTCTTCATATGCTGCAAGCTACCTCGAAGGTGTGCATTACACAGATTACCTACATTGTACCAACCTATTCAGATATAATACAAATTTGAGCTCATGGAGCTTACAAATACTAATGAATAAAATACCTCCAAAAGGGATAAGCTGCTTAATTTATGGCTTTTGGAGATATTTAATCATTCACATATGTACTATGTCACTTACTATGATCTCTTCTTGTTTTGAGGGAGACATACAATTTTAAACTAACTCTACAGAAGTCTCTCTCTCCAAACTCATTTTCTTAATTGAATTAAGCTTAATGTGCTGGTCTCAATATATTTCTAACATTTCAACTATAAATCACAAAATAGATATTTGAATTTAAAACATTGTCTAAATTTTAACTTTAGTATGATAGAGATTCCATTTTAAGTTCTTCCAGTAAATTTGTTACAAACATTATCCAATAATCAAGATGACCTTTCACAAATATTGCAGATCTTCTCTATACAGGTTTTGATTCCTTAATCTTACCTGACTTGCACACAGTTCCCATATACTAGCAGCTTATTTAAAATGATATCCAACTAGGGAAAAGTAAAATCTTTAGCACTGTAAGTTCGGTTGAGAGCTGTAAGGGAAAAGCCGGAAACCTTGGGTTGACTTGTTTAATCTTTCATTTCAACACGTAATTACACAGACCGACCGTCGCACATCACAGCTCAAGCAAGACTCCCCCCAGCCTTCTCCCGCGCACTGCGACTCCTCTATTCTCGGAACATGCTGATGCCAGCGGAAAGGAACAACGCTCTTGAGCGACCATTGAGAGACGAGTGCGGCACAAAAGCATCCCCTAATATGGACATGGAGGTGTCCGCAAAGAATGCCGTATAAGGGCATGTCATTGCCCATACTTACAGTAATTTCTCATCACAATCATCAAGAATGATTTGTATCAATCCTAATCAGAAGTTTGCTACACTTATTATTTCCCAGATACCTTTCCCCATAATATATCCTCTGTCATGGTAAAACGAATGTATTTATACTTCCCATTTTGAACATTCCTCTTTATTTAATGCAGCAAATATTTCACCACTCATTTTCCAAAATTTCACATCTGTTGATTTCTTTGAATTCAAGTTAATCCCCCACACAGCACACCAATTGTCTATTGCTTGTAGCCCCTTTGATAGCACCTGCTTATCTTCGTCATTATGAACTAGCAGCAATCATCACATGAAATACTTATATTTCCATGTGTATTTCATGATTGGGAAAAAATAGAAGTCTGCTGAAAACAAGACAGGATAACTTAATCAGCCAAGATGGGCTGATGAAGACAATCTATTAGGGATAAGTGATTGAGAAGAATGAAAAAGGCAGGGTGCGGATGAGATGTATGGAAGAAGTTATGAAGGGTGAGAAAGAGAAGAGTTATACATATTAATATGAAAATATTAGGCGATAGGAGAATCGAGTGGACAGCTATGTCAAACCAATCTTCCGATTTGTTGCCTGATGATGATGATGAATTACTAGACTTCACACACCATCAACCATCAGGCATGGCACCCAACCTAGGGCACCAGGTTGGAATACCTAGACTGTAGAATACCTGGCTCTTACCAATCTAGCATGGGATTGATCAGGACTATTACTCATTGCTCCCACAAATTTATCTCTAGGGGTAGTAGGAACAAGAAAGCCCATTCCAAAACATCCAAGTAACAGCCCACAGGGAGTGAGTTAGTACTTATTGGAATGATTAGGAATGTAGGGGATTTTTGTATAATCCAACAACCTTTCATCACTGCAACAATAATTTAACGTGTCTCTATTATACATAAAACTAAATAACTGATGTTAACACTTATTCAAAAATAATTATCCATATTTAGAAATGAGTGCTAAGCTGACAGCCATAAAATAAGCAAAGGCATATGTAAATAATATGACTTAGAAAATGCATTCAATTTACTACAACAGTGCAAGAGCATATATGAGGGGTGTTCAAATGAAAAGGCACAAAATGAAACTGTGGGTATAATTGAAGTCCTTATTCACAAGTAATCCCCAGAGGCCTGAGCAAAACTATCCCTCTGTTTCACGAACTGAAGGTTTCCCAGTGCCTGTGACAGGAGCCAGTCCACCACTGTGTCCTTCAGTTCCTTGTCTGAGCTGCCGCATCAATTGGATGGAACACAACTGCCTGCTTATCTTCTGCTTCATGTGCGGGTGCCCGTGTATTCACACAACCATGCCGGACACTACATTCGCATCCCTAGATGCCTCACTACATTATCCCAAAGTGGCATATTCAAATTTCAACTGGTTTGGTAGCTACAACGTTTAGTGCCTTTTCATTTGAACACCCCTAATAGAGTTACCTTACTGGAATGATAACAAGCGTATTGGATCTCATCATCTATATTACAAATGGAGAACAACGGACCAGTTTACTCAAACCAGTAGATACCTCATCAAGGTGATTTACCATATCCAAACATACAGTTACCCAAAAACCTGTGTCATTCGTTATCAGCAGAGGCTGAAACATACTGGAAACACCTCTAATACAATTGCCACATCCTTCAAAAACCTTCAGAACCCTGCCTTAAATTAGAGATCGGGTATTTCCTTATGTAAATGACCTATAATAAATTAAATATCAGAGCAGAGTTTACTGACGTGAATGCAATTACCTTGAAGTCTCTCTTACATATGGTGCAGACGGGTAAGAACATTCCAAACTAAGGATTACTAATCTTCTGTCAACAGCAACAGAGATTCATAATTCCATGCCTCAATACTTGCCCCAGTGGGAAACCCAAAAGGAATTTCCACAATCAGTATGCCCGGAAAGCACTACATCTTTTTTTCATTCCAAAGCCAATGTTAATTCTAACTAGCATAACAATCCATATCTCTTTAGTTAATGTTAATGCATATTATCTTATGCAACAACATACAGAAGCTTAGGGATATAAAATGTGAATAAGGTAGCTCCTTAATTTTGACCTTTTCGCTGTAGCAAGCAGGAATACCCACGAAATCATTTACTGTGCTCAACATGTGGGATGTTCCTTAGGCACTACACTGCTCTTAAAAATAATTAAATAAAGTACAAAATATTTCCAATTCAGACTGCCTTTCACCAATGTAATACTGCTATATTATTTGTTTTATTGTGCAAAATAGGTTACCAAAGGCTGCTCTTTCCAGAGCTCAACCTCTTGAGTCCCTAATTAATTTTATGAACCTTAGTCACCAATCGAATGTAAAGTCCATTTTACAAGGTCATTGATACTGTGCAAGCTGCTGCGAGAACACTTGCGCAAGAAATATTGCACTGTGTAAAGCGATGACTTGTGAGGAGAGACAGTACCACTCCATGAATGACTGCAAGCAAATAGAACATCTTCTAATCTGATACATGCGTTCGCTCAAGTTTGAAGTTTATTTCTCTGACTAGATGGTGCAGATGTAGCGGCAACGAACTGCCTGGGGAATTCTAGCAATTAAATAGGTTGTTGACGATTGAGTTGAGTGTTTTTGTTTGCACTCAACTCCTTAGGTAGTGAATAAAGTTCAATAATGATGAGCTGGGCAATTAATCACGTGGAAGTTAAATTTTGTTCGTAAAGCTTCTAATTACATACTGGAATTAACTCGTTACCTTCGCCCACAGCCGTTCGTTTTTTGTGCAACTTTTGGGTTAAGCATATGGGACTTAAGTCTCCACTATTATGTTTAGACTATGGCTTAAAACATATTTTAAAGTGGTGGTAATTTATTGCATCCTTCACGTTCAGTTAATTGCTACTTAACAGATCTTTACATTATGCGATTATGGTATTACCACTACTGAATGTTATATTGTCACTGACATAATGCACCGATGACTGCACCATGTAAAGCTGTCAAGCAAGCATCCTCGCAATTATATACGTCACAGATTTTCGCAGACAACTGCTCAAACGGAAGCAGCATCAACTTGCGCAGTTTCAATGACCGTGTAAAACGGCATTAAGTGAAGGAGCTTCAGGTCAACAAGGAAATTTGGAGCTTTATTTCATGTATTATTTATTCATAAAAGAATAATAGGTATTAGAAACTGAATGCCATAAAATGGTCACTCCTGCATACCCAATTCTTGCAATCCAGTCTCCACTGCAGTAGTCACACAATTTATAATTGACCCCCATAAATGACCTCTTGCCATACATTTAGTGACACAAAGAGGTAAGAAGGATAATAAAGAATACATGCATACCTATGTTTGGTCAGCTGTCATCTACGAATTTCTTTGTCATGGCCAACACCCCTAAAAAGAAAATTTATAGCACATAAACTTTATGAAAAAATGACATTCCTATTTCAAAAATTTACTCCACTTACTCTCAATAAACAATTTTCGTTCCTCAGAATACAAGTAGTTTTTACTAAGCTCAGCTATTTTTCTGTGGTCTTCAGCTTGAACTATCAGGATGATGCTGGAGAATTTTAAGTATCTGTAAACAATCATTAAGGAAAGTGCTCTATGTTGATTGTGTGTGGTAAAATCAACAACCACAACCGTTTCAAATGCTGTCCATGACAAATTCTCTTGGCACAGATGTGCCCTACAAACCAATTAAAGGATTATATCTGGATTTATTAGGGATTTTCCATGACAAGCCAGATTTCTAAATCCTTCATAAATCCATATTAAATCTAGATTGGAAAAAAGATTTAATCTGGATTAAATACAGATCTTCATATAATTTGCATCCCATAAAAACCTCAAGAGCTCAGGTCTACATGATTCCATTCCATAATTATTTATTTATTATTAGTTTTCTACCAGTGAAGGTAGGTCTAAATGGACATGTAATTCTTCCCACCCCCTAAATTTCACATGATGTCCCTCTTCAGCCCCTCATACCTTCTGCCTCCCATCATTCTATCTAAGCTACCCGTTCTTCTCCTCCCTCTTCCCTGCTTGCCCAACGCTCTTCCCTCGATCACCTCCTTCAAAAGACCATTGCCTTTTATTACCTTTTCCATCCACACCTTCTGCCTTCTCCTAATTTAATCTATCAAATTTCTTTCCTCTCCTGCCAATTCTAGCACTTCCTCGTTCGTCTTCCTTCCGACCCACTTTACTTTCCCCATTCTCCTCCACACCCACATCTCAAAAACCCTAAGTCTATTTACATCTTCTCCTCGCAAAGCCCACGTTTCCGCCCCATAGAGGGCAACGCTCCATATTAAACTTTTCACTAGTCTTTTCTTCACTTCCCTAATCAACACCCCTATCATTAGGTCAAGCCTAAGAGTAAAGCCTCATTTGTCAATGCGATTCTCCTTCTCACTTCAATGCTTCTATACCCTTTTTCATCCAACACACTACCTAGATAGCTAAATTGCTTTACCTGCTCTAGCTTCTGACCTCCAACTTTTCTAGATATACTGGCCCCTTTTTGTTCTTAAAAATCACATTACTTTCGTTTCTTCTGGTTTATCTTCATCACGTATCTTTCGCACTGTCCCTGCATTGCATCCAGCATTTTTTGCAAGCCACGGGCTGACTAGCGCTTGGCCATCCGCAAATCTCACTGATTTTATCAATTTCTCCCGACCTTTACTCCAGCCTCAAGCTCATCCCAAGCCTCTCTCACCATTTCCTCCAAGTATATGTTGAAAAATACTGGTGATAACAGATAGCCCTGCCTAACTCCCCTCCCTATTGTGGCCCAATCCGATTCTCCATTGGCTACTCTCACCTGTGCCATGCATAAATTCCAGACCAGTCTCCTGTCTACTCACTCCTATCTTCCGCAATATTTCCATTAACTGGTCCCACCTCACCCTGTCGAATGCCTTTTCGAAATCAACAGAGCATGCAAATATATCCTGATTATATTCTAGATTCCTTTCCACTAGTAACTGATCCTCGCCTAGAAATTCATTTGCTCTCTTTTCCATTCTTCTGTTGATGATTCTAAGCACAACCTTTGCCCCATGAGAAATCAAACTTATTGTTCTATAGTTTTCACATTCTTTTGTCACCCTCTTTTTTGGAATAGGTATCAGCACAGTTTTTACAAAATCCTCCGCCCAAGCCCCTCCTCGTATATTCTACGAACAAGTTCATATAATCTGTCCCTTCCCCCTCTTCCTAGGTTTTTCAGAAGCTCAGCTGGGATGTTATCTATCCCCATCACTTTTCCCACCTTCATTTCTTGTAATGTCTTTCTATCTCACTACCCAGTATTTCTGGACCCACGTCATCCTCATCTACGTCCTTTTCCTCTTCTATTTCCAAGTTTCTAGGCCTATTTTTACTGTCATACAATTCCTCAATATATTCCCTCCAACGAAACTAGATCTCTTCTGGTTCCATTGCTAAACTTCCCCTTCTGTCTTTGATGCACGGGACCATTTTCCATTTCTTGATGCCCGATAACATTCTAACCTTAAGAGTAGACTGCCTATTTCCACTTCTCTCTGGAGTCTCTCCATGACCTTGAATTGCCGACTCCACCACTTTTTCTCTTGCTCTCTTTGTTTCTCTTCAAGTCTGTTTTTTATCTCCTTATAATGCCTTTTGCCTAGCTCTGTGTTTACATTTTTCCATTTCCTTCTTTCCTCGATCCTTTCCATCATTTCTGCTATTACCCACGGTTTCTTGATCCTTCTAGCATCTATTGTTCTAATTGTTTTCTCAGCTGCTTCATTTATGCCATCTTTATCATTTCCCACTCTTCATCTAGTGTTCTTCTTCCCTCCTCTTCTCTCATATATCTATCCACAATCTCCTGATATTCCCTCCTCTTAGTTCCAATCAGTGCTCCTATGTCCCACTTTTTTATTCTCCTTCCTACTTTCAACCTCTTTAGTCTCATCTCACATTTCATCACTACCAAGTTATGGTCGAAGTCTGCATCTTCACCTATGAAACTATGCGAATTCTTCTTGCTGTTCCTGAATCTTTGCCTAATCATGATATAATCTAGTTGGTATCTTCTCGTATCCCCCAGCATTTTCCATGTGACCTATGTAATACTACCATGAAAAATAAGATTTTCCTATATCTTGTGGGTGCTATCAACACAATGGAATATGGTCTATTTGGTAGGCAACCAACAACTAAGGCCACCTGTGCCAGAATGGATAGGTGGGTAAGGGTGGTATACGGAGGAAGGGTGGAGAGAATCCCAGTATTGGATGCATCAGCCTGCTCTTAATGAAAGGTGCCAGGGAGACAATGGCTTAACGTCCCATGGGATGGATGGAGTACTGGACAAGTGCTCACCAAAAGGCACACAATTACATACCAACTTATAAATGAAAAATTCATCTGGGAATGTTGAGTACAGTTCAAGTCCAGCACTCCATCTGTTGGATAGGACATTGGGACATGGTCCCAATGGCATCTTTCATTAAGAGCAGCCTAGTGACAAGGGTTTCTCTCCACCCTTGCCTTGAAACTCCTCTTTAACCAATAACCACAGAAATGTGTGGCCCTCAGAATGTGAGGCTATTGCTCTTAACCACCACACTAACTTGATCCCAACTAAATACATATTTTTATACATATGTTTTCCAGTAAGAATTTGAGTTTAATCCACCCATGATTTGAACCTATTACCTCTCAAGTGGTGTATTAACCCTTTTACTGCCAGCCCCTTTAAAGTAGACTGTGCGCAAAATGCCAAGCCCATTAAGCCCAGCGAATGGGCAAGCTCATTAAGATATACTATAAGCACTTAATATTAATATATGATTTTTTTTTTAATTTTGATCATATATTTTCACTTTTTAAGAGGATGAAAAAATTATTCATGCTGTCTCTGATTTGAATGAATTGTAACCATTACAAATACATGATGATGTAATATAGGTGGGCCGATATATCGGCCCCTTGGCAGTTTTCGCACAACCATAGAGGGCCGATATATCGGCCCACTGGCAGTAAAAGGGTTAAATCTAGATTTTTCTCAGAATTTTTAACCAGTGCTAACATTTAAAGATTTTTCTTGGATTAAATCTAGATCTTGAAATCTTTGCCCTTAGAAGGCAACACCATGTTTTTATGCATATGTTGTCCAATTGGGATTTAATCCACCCATAATTTTCTCCTATTTACTCTCAGGATGTGTTAAATATAGATTTTTTTAGGATTTCTAACATGTATTAAAGTCAAATATTTTGCATGGGTTAAATCTAGATTTTGAAATCTTTGCCTGCAGATGACACCATCATTGCCATGATGCAGAGGAATTGAAATACCATTTTCGTTATATCTTTTGTTACATCGAATTTAATTTCACTATGGGCATACCATGCACAATGAACAAAATAATGAATATAGTATATGAATCATTCAAAATGTGGTGTAACTTAGTGTTAGGTTCTTTTAGGTATTAAGTAGCAATAGCTTTACCCTGGCGATGAAAAATATTTAACAATTGCGAAAGCAAAGTAGAGAATGAATGGCATCGGAGATGTTTGTTGGAGTTATCTCCTTCTGTACTGTTCATATTGAGTGGCATAAATACTCTTGACTGAGTATGGAAATACTGGGGCTTCAAGGAAATGCTTTTAGGATTAGTGGTCTTTACATAGTGCTTCTTGTGGTGTTTAAGTATAATGATGTATTAAAAATGTTTTACACAATGGCCTGTTTCAATTTGAAACATTCACTGAGTCATCAAGTGCGAAGGTGACATTATCAATTCTCCTAAAAATTTACATCTTGTGAAATTAGGATGTTTTATACATATGCAATACAAACCACCCCAATTTCACAACTAATGTGAATTTCTAAATTCACATTAGCTGTGAAAACAAAGCAACATTACTGATTATGCCTACTTTAGCATTATTAAATGAAAAAAGTCGGAAGAAACCTCACCTTCCCTCGGGCTGCCCCTTTCTAGGAAAATATTTCAAAATCTATATTTTATCCGTAAAAAATTAAGATTATATCTTTTAAAAAAATCCAGATTAAATCTAGATTTAATAAATTATCTAGAGGACATAGTAGCAAGTGTAACACAGGTTAAATCCAGATTTGTTACAGAAACTATGTATACAGAAATCTGTGTTTAATGTACATGAAATCTTTCTCTGGTTTGTAGGGTGCCTTCCCTCGTGCATGCAGTATGAATTTCGATGAACAAATAAAGGATACAAAGCATGGTAAAACTTCCAACAATCTTCTGCCCACTCCACCATGTTTAAAACGGAGGGATATCTTGCAGTGCCGAAACATAACATCTTTCGATCTTCTACGGCTGTCAAATTACCGACTTTTTCTAAATATTTTTTGATATGTTCATGCTTCTTTTCCAAGACCATGTTTTTCGATTGGCACTCATCCCTGAAACGGACGAAAATTCTAGTTACTAAAAATTGCTATTCAGTTACTTTCGGTGTAGAAATCTCCAATTACACACATCAATTCAAACTAACGTACACTCACATTAGTTTTTGAAGCTCGACTATCTCTTCTTCGATACAAGACTCTATTTTAAATAAAAGGTTTTCTTTGATGTCTGGAACTTTTCCTAAGGGCATCCTTTCCACTTCGGCTCTGCAGAAAAACAAACTGTCATCAGCACACTGCCCTTGCAGAGAAAACATAACAGGCACTGAAACGTACTTCGATACTGATCTGTGCTGCTCGGAGAGATTTTTAATAGATTCAATTAGTTTATAAGTTTTCCTTGTGAGCTCGTTGATGGAAACATTATGCTTCTCAAGATGTCTAAAATATTCTCGCAGTGACTTAAGCAGAGACTCCATTTATTCGCATATGTAGATAAGTTTCATCTGAATTTCCGTTTTTATATATAGTAAAGCATCAGTAAAACCAGGAAATCACAGTATAAAGAGTGAAAAACTCAGATATAGAAATTACACATAAAAACACTTAAGACACATTACCACATATCCTACTTAAACCGCTGTTCAAAACTGATTCAAAATAGTTCGTTCAAAACGAAAACGTTTGAAACTTTCACATTGCGCAGGTGAATCGCGCCCCACGACAGTCACTTGGCGGCCTGGCGGAAACTCGCAGCGCCTCCACTGGTGTTGAATCCAACTAGAGGACATTACCCGCGCGGGATAACAGACTCTCTCAGCAGAACGATCCTCCGCCAGTTAGGTTAGGTTCGTACTCCGAAGTCGAGCACCTGTAACCGTTATGTGAAGTGATCATTCCTTAAAGAGAGAAGAAGCATGGACGGGAAGCCGACAGCGGAAGAGGAGCCAGGTTTCGGCGGTGATTTAACAAATCCCTTCGTTCATCACCTGGAACTTTCCGGTGCTTACGAAAAGATAAAGGTAAAATATTCACATTATTCCCTTTTCGTGTATAATGCGAGAAAGTGTCTTTCTGATCAAAGAGCATACATTGGAAGTAGCGTAAACTCGAGTCAGAGCTGCCGTGGGGTTGTTTCAATGAAAATAACGCGACATGTTATTCCATTCGTCACCTCTAATCGAGCAATAATTACTTGGTTCTTCGTTAGAAATGTGGTCTCGGAATTATTGAAGAAATGTAGGTTCTAATTGTGTTGAGTTATGAGCCTGACACACTTGCTATTGGGGACACTTTCCAAATCCTTACTGCAAGTTGATACCTACCAAATCAATTTCATCGCTTGCTGCTCATTGCCACTGTCATGTTTACGCTGTTTTGTTTGAAAAATTTTACTCTCTCCATCATTTCATGAGTGACAAAAAATCTGAATATGCATTGATTTCCCCCAATCACGATTAACTTACGCTCTAATGTTATGGGTTGTAAATCCTTTTTTCAATTGAACTAAGAGAGGATATTCAACATTATTTTTTTACAGATAGAAACCTAGGTCTTCTAATTCTTCATTCGCAATATGGAATTCGGGATATTAATAGACCGTTTCTAGTTCATTGAAATCACGATGCAGTAGTTTGTTTTATCGGTGCCACTTTTTCATTGATTGGTGGATTACATAGAACTTCATGTCCATTTATCATTTGTTAAACGAATGTTTTTGGGTTTTTTTCTTTTATAATTCGTCGCAGAGGTGGAATTTCGACTTCAGGGGAATTCATGAAAGGAATTTCTAGTTCATTAAGAAAGTGTGGTCGTACATGTCACCTTGTGGTGCGTATTTACGCGAAACGTCCACGTCTAATGTGATCCATCCCCCTCCTTTGACCGCTACACTTATATGCACAACAGATGTAAAGGTGGTGATTACCTACTAGAGTGCCCGGGGGTATCTTAGAATGCAATGGCAATGCTACTATTTCTTATGAAAGTCCGTGTGTAACTGGAACAAGGGCACGGCCACTATGTCCGAGAGTTTGAACTTTAGAGGTACCCTTCTCGTACAGTCAACGACGATCGCTGATATCTATTACCGTATGGAGCAGAAGTTGCTGAAAAAAACATTTTGACCGAAGCACGGCTACATGGGATATCTTGGAGAACGGTGCACTTTATGGCTGAAAATGTTTGTAAGAAATTATGGCCTTTTGGAAGAAATCATAAGAATAGGGGCGAAATATGTTGCCAAATTTAACCAGGATCTATTTTTTAGGGCAATAGGAGTGTTTGTAGATATCAACATGTAAAAGACGTACCGCTCCGCATCCTCATATGAGCTTCGTTTTGTTTGGGCTGTATTTCTTAATTTCGCCGTAAATGCAGTATAATTGTAACTGTTCCAGCGAATTGAGAATGGAAGGTCAAGGCCTTGTACTTTCCCCAATGATTTCCCTACTGCATGAAGAGAGAGTTGATAATACGGAGATTACAGGAGCGGGTGGAATTGAGACATTGAATGCTTTCTCTGATGATAACATCGATTCGTAAATTTATTCTCCGTAATTGATGATTGAGCCGATGTTCTCAAGGTCATGGCAAGCGTACTTGAATCTGATAGAGGGTAAAAAGCAGCGCTCGATCGTTGCAGGGTTCCAAAGGCTGCAGTAATCACAGCGCTCTTCTACAGTGTAAAATCATCTGCATCATTTTTATGCAACGCTCGAGAACCATAAGCTGCACAAACTTGAACACGGTGAATCATTACATGTCAACCCGCCGGGTAAAACTGATATTCTTGGGTACATAGCACTTCTACATTTTACGATAAGGACGCGCGGTAAAATCGGTTTTCCAATACGTAGTACTGTTTTATTTCCGATAGTCAAATTATTGTTTATAATTCGACAAATATAGAGCATCCCCCACAAGAAGGAATATCATGAAAATCTGATTCTCATAGTGAAATGTAATTTTCTGCTTCAAATCACAAAAACTTTCATATAATATACCGATATTTAGTTAAATTATGCTGTTATGAAAAATTTTCACCTTGATGACCAAATGAATTCTTTAAGTTGACTGTCATAAGGGCATATGGGGAAGATAGGCAATAAGAAATAAATAGGAAAAAAGTTCCGAAACACTGCCATTAGGAAAACACATCGATAGCGGGCAAAACGAGAGGGTCTGGGCACTATAAGAGGCGGTTGGGGTGCATAGCTCTCCTTGTTTAAGCATAAAAATTGTACGCGTTGTGACGAAATGTGTGACCAAATTGGGATTCGAACCCATGGAATCCATATAGCCACATAGCAGTCATACGTATACAAAAGACGGCCGAAAAGGTTTACGGTATCACAAGAGTCAGGCGCGGGGTCACCAAACTAGCTCAAGGCTTCTGAGATTACATTACGCTCACCACCTTGGATCCCTAAGGGATGTCAAAGGTTTCTTAACAAATCAAAAGGGAGAGTGATTATGTATTCTATTCTAGCGCGTCTTGGATAGTCATGAAGGCTATGACTATAATCGACATTACCTTCACTCCACTCTCTCACGAAGGCATCAAGAAATCTTCGACATTAATATCACGCTAGATTGTAGTATTGTAGATACCTAGGTAATAGTGTGTGCATACATATAAAATATTATTTTAGCATGGTATAATGGTCGAACAGCTTCTTGTAGGGTAGGGGAAGCTCCATAATTTCCGTATAGGATTTAGACGGTGCGAGACATGTATTTGGAGGCTACCTATGCCATAATTTGAGTTAGAGTTCATCTCTATTGATAAAAAGGCAAGTTTTGTTGCAGTTGGTGAAGTACTGAGAGACAAAGGAAAAATATTTACCACTCAGGAGTGCGAAAAAGTGAAGTAAAGATATGAAAGCACACACTAAAGATGTGTGAGGTGAATCAAGGCAGGTGTAAGACTGAAACAAAAATGTAATGCAATACCATTCTTCATTTCTTATTTGAAGCCATAAAATTAAATTGCTATAATTCTTACTTTATTATAAACTATCTATTATTTTGTGTTCCATTGTGTTACCGTGATTTCGATGTGTTATCATGTGCCGATGCGTGCAGAGATTCCATGAAGTATGACCGCAAATGAGGCGCGTCTTCCGGAACTTCTTCCGCATGGAACCATAGGCGTGGCAATACTTTTGCCGGCTTCACAGACAATGTATTCAATTCGATTCAGATTTTTAAAAAGCCTATAGAACTACCGTGCCGGAAATCGAGCGGAAAGATCATATCTTCTCCAAGCCCTACAAACGAGCCACTGGAAGGAAAGTAGAAGCAGTCGTAGTTATTTGGGGGAGGCGACCGATAGCTATGGTTATTTGAATGGGAAAAGTAATAAAGGCTAATGCGTTCCACAAGATTAAGTTTTACTCCAATATGTTTTGCTGCACTGTAGCATCTTCAGATTCGTACTTGTACCGCAACCGAAGACGGTATAGTGTAGTAATTTATTTTATTTTTAGAACGCTTTAGTTTTACTTGAATAATTTTCCCAATATTCCACTAAGTTTCAACCTCAATTATCCATTTCACAAGGTTATTAGCACCATTTTGGTAAGGTAGAAGTTAGAAGTAATTTTTCTGGAAAGGGGAGAAAGAAACCTTACGTAAACATAAAGGGCGGTCCATGCTTCGAGCATATCCTACGTCGACGAAATATCCTCACACAACACTCAAGTGAAGTGTGGTAGAGAAAAAAGCTCTGCTATTCCCGGAATTCGAACCCTGAATCTAGGGATGGGAGGATTATAGTCACTGTACCAACCCCATCAGGAAGGGCTTTATTGTGAAATGCAATTAGGTCAACCATTGAAAATTCAAGAGTTCATATTGCAACGGACCTCCCGTTTACAGTTTCCCCTCCAAAATACCTTGGAGGGGAATCCGTAAAGCTCTTAGACAAGCATAAAGTTTTCCGCTTTGTCGCTAATTTTGTGCTGCAAGTGCTATGATGCAAGATCGTTGCTTCTTGGATTTCTTAATGAGGTTTCTTTATCCAACGAATAATTGATCTGGTCAAAGTCTTTGACTTGGCGAGCATTGAAATTAATTTCTCCCGCCAGTCATCAAGCATTTCATATTTTTCAACACTCGGAAGCATATCAGTGTAATTACGTTTGGGTACTTTGCACGGGCGTCCAGAGTAATGAAATATTGTTTAATTTAGCTTGAGAAATCACTCGATAGCTTGACGAATGCATACGTTCTGCATGCTGATAATATTTTCTTCCAGCTTCGTTGGGACGTAATCTCAATCACGATCGAATGCGTATTGATTAGCATTTACATATGTGTCATAGTCACAGCCAGTGGTAAGCTACATCTTTGTAACGTGTAAATTAATACATAGGTGCGTGGCTGCGGGTGTGACTTCTCAAAGACTGGCAATGTTTTATGTGCAACTAAAGGATTAACTGCTAGTAATCATGTAATAAAATTTAGAGAAATGTGTATGGAATTAAATTTTAGATGTATGGTTTGTGCATCTGGTACTGTTGACGCAATAAAGGGATGTACACAGATATAAGGCTACCCACGTTACGTCGGGCCATCAGTTGATGAATATGGCAATTATCCCCGTCGATTAAAATGATTGGGAAAAGTATTATTGACTTCTCTCTTCGTCAGTTCATCTATCTTAAATTCAATGTTAAACAATTAAAAAACAATCTATTTCTATGGTATCATACAATGGATCTCAACACTGGGTGTTTGGCATTGTTGTAATATTATCTAGCGACAAGTTCAACCTTCTTGGCCTGTTTTTCTATCCCACGATGTATTAAGAGCTTCCATCCATTGTCATGTAGCAGCGATAAATCAGCACGTTGATGATTACTTTCCACCTTACCTTGACTGCATAATTCTCAGAACCCAACCCACTTACAGAATGCGATATAAATTAACGCGGGAAAAGCATTGCCGACTTTCGTTGGAATAAAAGCGGCAACTATAGGACATCTCTGGACTACCTAAAATATATAACATCTTTTTCGAAATGGCTATATTCAGGCTTGAGAATGTTTTCACAGAAAACTCTTGTTTTTTAAATAGGTACATACAACTGCTCAGTCTTCGGTGAGCTTCACATTAATGAAACGAGTGTTTAAAAAAATACGTGCCATTTTTCTCCTGCATTTCTCTTTTTTGATTTCGTGAATACCCATTTTCTTTCAGGCAGTACGTGATCATTAATATCGGGGTAAATAATAGGGATGGTGGGTGAATTTCGGCATCATCATCACCAGTCGGCGATACTAAGATTGGTTTGATGCAGCTATCATATTGGAATAATTCTTTCCTTTCAAATGATTCACCACCTGCTCCATACATGTCATCCGTTGACACCCTACACAGTTTTTTATTTAATTTCCTTTGACAAATGACTTCACGAGACCATTCCGCATCACGATATGCCGCATAAGGTCGTCTTGCCTTGTCTATAGCATCTTCATCAGTTCCATTTCTTCCTTTACACTTAAATCACGTACTTGATCTCCATCACGATTTCGACGAGTGAAACGTCATATAAATTGGTTATTTTTTCGCATTCGAAAGAGTCGAAATTTTTCGTTGCCATTTCGTCGAGATCGAAGACCATTTTCTAGTACGATTTTTTTGTTCCATGAAGCCGTTTAGATCGCCTTAGACTTAAATTTGTCTCCGGAATGAAAAAATAAGCACCGAGAATCTTGCTGCGGCAAGCATTATGGTTAAAACGCGAATCGTTTATGGAAGGAATAGCGCCAGCTGCCGACGAACTTCTGTGTCATCACTTTCTAACGAGGCATTTTCTACCCACTTGGCTATTGTCCTCGACGCCCTGATTTCCTCGCTGTTTTCCAACTTCATTCTAACTCATGAAACAGCTAGAGGCAATCGACTCAACCATTCTTACGCCGGATTCGAAGTGGGTCCCCGTTCGAAAAATCTGTGTCGGCGGGAAGTAAAGGAGATGGGTGGAAAATATTCGTTGAAAAATGTGGCCTCATGGCAGTGCCCAAATTTGTCCCACCAATTTGCAGCGTCGGGCATAAGAAGTGTTGAGATGACAATGACTCTGATCCCACACAAGGAATTGCCGACTTTATGGTTACAACTTCTTTGTGTAACTATTCTTCAGATGCCGAAACAAATGCATGTTTTTTAATTATGGCCTCTGTAGCATTTAAATACGTATTTTCTCTATTTCACCGAAAAAATGGTGAACGTATACATCTTTGTATTTTATACGATTACGATTCCTAATGGCCTGAATGGAAAATGTAAGGATCTTGGGTTTAAGCCGTAACCATCGTGACCAGACTCCAATCTTGATTTATGTGTTTGGCTTAGCCTAAATCAATGGAAATTTTTGAAATAATATTTTTTGTACTTCACTTCATCTTCTTTCATTCTCAGATCTTCTTAGTAGTATCTAGAGCTATCTTCCAATTGGGGACTATAATTTGGAATCGTAGACGTAATTCATGAAGGAAAAAGCCATGCGACGCTCTAAGTAATAAGTCCTACTTACCCGTCGAGGATTTGTTTCTCCATATAGTGTCTTTACCTATTTTACAAATACCCTAATTCAGGGCCGTATTTACGGTATGGCGTACCCGGCGGCCGCGCGCCGGGGGCCTCGCGATAGAGAAAATTAAGTATTGTTGTAAGAATGAAATCCGTAGATTCTGGCGATATTGTGTGGTATTCGAACATATCAGAAAGAAGACAAAATTTGCAATTTACCACATAAAAATTTTATGTGGTAAATTGCAAATTTTGTCTTCTTTCTGATATTGTTGTAAGGGTTGTAAGTAACCTGGCGCAAACTAGCAGAATATTAATGGTGATAGATATTTGTACTCATTATGTTTTGTCTAATTATGCAAGGAAAAGTCTATGTCAAGCTGCCAGGTTGCAATACTATAACATTAGGGGCCTCATTCTAGATTCCGCCGGGGACCTCAGAGATCATAAATACGTCCGTGTCCTAATGAGAAACTCAGTAAAGTATTTTTACCCTTACTTAAGGCTGGTTCCTTATCTAATAGCCATTAGCCCATGTAGGGGTATAAATGGTACATATATTCTCATTTGAAAACCTATCGGAAAGAGTGCAATAAGCTGCTGTCACGTTTTTCCTCCAGCAATAGGTGTCCATGATTTTTTTTCCTCCTGAAGCAATGTTTTCAAAAGAGATATTTTCACAGAAGCGTAACCAATATCAGTCCTTGATCCTTTCGCAAGTACATTTATACGCCCAGATATTTTAAAAAAATATGTAGTATACGCCTTTATAATTCCATGAAATTATGCCGTTGCAACAGTTTGTCCGGTTTTATTCAAGGTAATAGTTGAAAACTAGAAAGTAAGACACATTGCATAACTAAGGTTTATTCCGTTAACTCACTTACAGCCGGTGCATTCTATCTAATTGTGGCCTGACGAGGTTATAAGTAATTTGAGGATTGCGCTCGATCGAAAGTAATTAGTGTGAAGACTCTCTCGCGGATCATAGTTTATATCCACCTGAATATTTTTTACTTATGAAATCGATTAGTATCTCATTTTTTAATCATTGGGTTGCAATTGGAGGAATAAACATGATATAGGAATTTGTGAATCATAAATATAAGATTTTACTTGCTACAGAAGTTTGAAAAGGAGGAGAAAAAAGCAAATTTTCACTCACTCTCACTCACTCAGTGATTCAACCCGAAGGTTGGTTTTGATAGGTGAGAGTAGAGCTCACCCCGTACTAAGCCAATGGCGTGTGAAATTCACACATTCAGGGCAGGGGGGCCATTTCCTTTCCCAGGGCCACCTGCGATTTCCTACGAAGTTCTGACACGCAGAAAATCGAATCGCGAGGATTTTAGATGGGGGTGTCCAGCTAGGCTCTCGCCCGGGATTTGAACCCGGGACCCTCACTAACAAACACATTTATTTTTATTTTTGCTCCAAATTTTACTAACTCTCGCCTCCAAAGAAAAAACCCACGTGCGGTGAATCCCGTGAATCAAATTCAAACGGGAGTGCATAATTATCCCGAGCAGTTTTTGGAAGCTTTTGTTTGACATAGATTAAATCGACGCTAGTGGCATCCACTTCGACGGGGAATTGTTTCCTGGAGGCGTGAGTTTCAACATCAGAGACTGGTTAACCACTTCGATTGGATACTGATCTCGATCATCTATGCCGTAGCGTTTACCCGCGGGAAATATTTGCTGTTTTTTCTATGCCATGATCTAATTCAAAAATATAAATGAACTTCTGCCCATTTGATTCTTTGTCCCTCGTCATTTACCATGGAATTTCAGTTGGAGATCTAGGCCATTAAGGTTTCCGCGCGGAACTAATCATCTCCAACATTAGCATGTTAACTTACTCAGCCAACGCATTCTTTTGGTTCACAGTGATCAACTTCCTCATTTTCGGTTGCAGGAATTCAGTAGAAACTTCCAAAGAAATATTATGCAATTATGTTGCTGCTCGTATAAAGTTCAACTACCAATGAAATTATCATCGATATGAATTTGTTTTCTGCGAGTTAATGGAAAGGCGTAATTACATGGGATAAAATTCGATTCTGTCATACAATGCCCTCAGGTTGAGAAGGAAGAGAGTTTGTGAAGTGGGCATATATTATAAGGTCTGTTGACTTAAAAAAATATCTTTGTGCAGCATTCTGTAGCTGCAAACAAAAAGAAAAAGTGATGGCTTTTGAAAGGTGGTAATGGAAAATACAAGATTAGGATAAAGAAGATCAAACGAAAAGAGCTAAGGAATGGAGGAGAAATGAAATGAAAACATAAGGAGGTAACTTAAATAAAACAGAGAGATATAGCTGATATGATGAGATAAATAAGTGAAGGCAGTGATTGAATATGAAAAAATAGTATAAAAGAGGTCGGGAAAGACGATATCGCCCTTGAATAGGCGTGAAAGTAGAAAGAAAGGATACCAAAATCAGAAATGAAATACATTAAACTCTCAGTAATCATCATAATTAGTCTGTCGACATTGGTAAGTTTGGGGATAGCTGCATTCTATTTGCTAGTTGGTCTTATATTATTTTCCTCCCTATTATGTGGCGTTTCATGTATCAGTTCCCGATATATTCGTTTTCTCTGCGCCTGCTAGATGCCATTGTCCCCCCCCCCCCCCCTCTGCCGCGTACGTAACACTCTCCTCTTCAGCATTGCACTTGCTCACAAACAGTATTATGTACCGGTGTTGAAGTTTACCAGAGGAAAAAGGTTTGCTGTGTCGGGAATCGAAGTAAGGACCTTTGGCTTGCTGGGCTAATGCGCGGAGTTGGGCTTCAAGGAAGCCACTGTCTACAAGAATAGATCCTATAAATTAATTCAATGGGCGATAAGCCACCACAACACTGTTAACGGTATTTACAAAGTGTGAATGTGGAAATGAAATTCAATTCTATTCTATTCAGGCTGGAATCCCAATTGATTGTGCCTTCAGTGATTCAAAACGTTACACAAACATTTACTTACTACCCATCTGGATTGTTGAAGTGATTATTTTGATAAAAATCAAGCAGGAATGCAGTTGGAACTCAATCGCTCATTTTGATATTTATGGTAACTAACATGCAAGTTAAAAACAAATCTCCCGACTAAATCAGACCAAAATCTTGACGCTCTGACTGTTACCTTAGTTGCCTATTATCTTGTCATCCAAACGATTCATTCTATATTTAATTGCCAAATTTTCTTCGCCCGGATTTATCATTCTGTCATACATATCACTCCTGAGGATTTGTTTCACACTGAAGGAGAACTCATGAGGAGATAAAAAACGGGCAAGAGACGTGGGTGAACTTTTGAGCTATTTCAAAACTTTTCCGACCGAATCGCGATAGGTGCGGAACTGGAAGATTTTTTGGAGGGTGAAAAAGTAGTTTTTTTTAGCGTGTAACGATGGGAACAGAAAAAGGACTGGAAGTTACATGATCCAGAAAGAAGTATAATTATACTTAGTGAAGGAAATAAATGGGCATGTTCCGCACTCGAATAATGGTGAATATTTTAATGGGGTTTCTCTGCTAATGACAGCCGGACAATTAATTATAGCTTAGACAACTAAGCCGCAATACCGATAAAGAACAGTTTCTTGATGTCCGTAAAAAAGATATGTCTCAGTTCGCTGCGTTTTCCGGCGAATGCCACGTTCACTTCCGTCATTTTCGGCTAGGTCGAGTCAGTGGCCCCTGGATTGCGAATTCAAGGTGATTCGAAGTATAAGGGCCGCTTGAATCGCAAAACATATTGAATTCGCGACTCAGCGATCTTGTAAGGTGTATTTTCATTAACTGAGTAATTGGTGGAGTATCTGGATCAGACTCCTAGTTGTATAATTTTAAGCACGTCTCGAAATTAATGGAAAACAGAATATCTAAAATTTACACGCTCTTTGTTGATGACGCAGCGATAACCTACTGGAGCTTTAGGATCGGCGAGACAAAGAAATGTTTGGAGAAAGCTCTGGAGAAAGCCAGATGATGGAGCGATTATTGGCGAATGATAATATGCACTTATAAGAAGTATAGAGCTCTATCCAAAGGACTATGGAACTTCTCAACGCCGGGTGAAACAGCATAAGAGTAAGCTATCTACTGAGTATTCGGTAATAGCACTGAACGAAAGCCCGTATTTTGGTAAAGAAATTGAAGAAATAAGAAATGTGTAAAATTAAAAATTAAAAAAAAACAGAATTTACCAATGCATTACGCTTCCAATGCTGAGATTTTCGCGGCAGTATTTTCGGCACTGATGAATGCAACTGTAGTAAGTTAAAGTCATTAAGTTATCGAAAAACGGTCAGACCCGTGCGCACAATCGATGCTTAAAAAACAAGGAATAAGTACAAGATGACGAATATAAAAATAAAAAATTGATTTTTCTTGGGAAAGTTATTTTATCAGTGACGAGGGAAGAATTTACTGGCAGTAAACGTGTAAAATAGCAATTCATTAATAAACCAAGTACGAACGATAAACGCATTGAATGCCTATAACATGAACACGGATAAAAAACAGAAATCTGCAGTGAGTCAAATTAAAGGAGGTAAAAAAGCATGGACATAGAGGATAAGCAGTCGGCATGCGTCTTCTTAAACGTCTTAAACAAGTCATAGCACAAGCCCTCGTGGCAGAATAAAGATTGGTGGTTCCTTATGCTCGTACTGGCTTCAATATCCCTGAACGATCTCTCCTTTACTAGGTTAGTGAGAATTGGGATGAGGAGGTTATGGCAAAGTGAATATGTATTTCAGCTCATGCTCTTCAAACTATTATTCAAGTTCTTTGAATATCCAAAAAAACTCGCAGTTTCCACTCCTACGAGCTTGAACGCCCAAGTGGGGTGAAATTAGTTCGCTCTCTGGGCCAGCCCTGCTTTTTAAACGAGAAAATGAATGTTAATTAGCTTGTTATGTTATTTAGGGCAGGTGATCAACAACTGAGGTCATCTGAGTGATAATTAGCTTATTCGTCACTAATGCCAATATTTACTCATGCATTATGTCACCCGCAGCGAAGATCCAAAAAGAAAGCAAGACAGAGAACTGATATTTATTATTGTAACATAATTTGCACATTTGCGTGTCAAATCTTATTAATGTCTGCGAATCTTATTAATGTCTTATTAATGTCTATTTAGTCTGCAGTGAAGTTAACCCACTGCCTAATCACAATTTATGGCCCGCGAAGTACACACAGGACTGGAGAAATTTCAAAATAAACTTTTGAACCCTTACATGTTACACGCTGAGAATGAAGCATGTATTTGTCAGTTTTATTTTGTTTTTTTAATCATGTAGCATTAATTAACCTAACGGTAAACATTCAGTTCATAAATAAGTATCCCTTGTCTTCAAAAAATTTTTAATGTGTGACTTGCGAACTATGGAGTTAGTTTTTATTTGACAACTTTCGAATAAGATCTATTCGGCATCTTTTTAAACTTAAATCTTAAAACTTGGGAATGCAATTTTTCTACCTTGAGTTAATAAATCACGCATTTGGTCTCATATTTTTCCTTTTTGTTTCATCGTGTTCTTCTTTCTCGTATACTTCCTTTCCTTATGTTGAAAGTCTATATTTCATTCTTGATTGACCATTGTCTTAATCGCTAAAGTTATGAGCTTTGCATTTCCATTGAAAATTTTTCACATCCGTGGCTATTGAATGACATGTGTTAGATAAAATCCTCCGTAGACTATTCTGAGTTCAACTGTGACTGAAAACACCGCGCTGCTAGATTAAAGCACAGCCACCACATTGACTTGGTTTCTTACGTGATTGTGTGACCTAAAAATCCTCCGTTTCGCTAAGCATGAAATGGCGTAATATATTTCATGTCCTTCTTAAGTTGGCTTTACATTAACGCTGTGCACCATGCAATATTCTTTTCGTGGCCAAGACATCCGAGGAAATTTTCTTTGACTCCTGTTGCTTGGACTACTTTCAATCTTAAGGTTTCTATTTTTCGGACGGTTTGCAAAAATGATTAGGTCGAGTAGAAAAAATATGTGAAAATCCAGTTTCTGTGGTACCCCATCAATCACACGGCTCTTTCTGCTGTATCTATGAGAAAAACATGGCATGCATACTTTTGTTTTTTGTCACTCGTGAGAGGATCTTGGAGACATCAGATTAAACCTTTGAGTGGATTTTTTTCGATTGAGAGCAATCGCATTCCGAGGACGATGGCTTTCGCGGCCCGGAATTCACGCATCCCTTTCTCGCGAGTAATGCAGGCAACGCATCACAAGCAGCTACCCTTTCCTCTTCCGCCACACAAAGGGTCGCCGAAACCACGCAGTTGGCCCACTCTCTCCACGAAGGCCTGCAGAACAATCGGTCATCGAAGTCTCCGACATTGGCGACCTCAACGAGCAAGTCCACAGAGGTGGGATAACGGACCCGTCTTTTGCGTGGTCACTATCGTTGTATCAATAGTGCTGTATCAATAGCGCTAACTCATCAAGATACGTCCAGTAACAGCACTATTTACTTGATCTACTAACTGTGACAGAAGCGGCGGACAAAATTTGAAGGTCTGGCTGGCATTACATTTTCACTCTTCTAAGCGTAGCTCAAAATATCGATAACGCGAGTGGCCTGCATTTTATGAAGAACTGTGATCGAGTTCCGGGACATGGAGGGAAATCGATTTTTGCCTGGAGTGAGCTTTCTTTCTTTAAGTGGATTGGGCAACATTCATCGAATCAAAAGTTAGACCAGATTAAACCACCCTCTTCGGCCGTTTTACTGCAGGTTATCAACCTACTAATGTCATTTGCGCCATAAAGGAAGGGTGATTGGTAAATTACTCTTAGTATTTTGTTGGGTCTAGATGGAGGAGTGAAGAGAATCTCGAATTTCTAACGGGCTGACGGTGAACCCATTCGCCTACTCTTACAGAAAAGATGCAAGGCACCACATGTTAACTGAATTCTCAATGGGCTTAGTGGAGAACTTAACAACCTTCCAAATTGATTGGGTGGGAAACTAGTACTTTATGTGCCAATTGTACTCTATTCTTCTTTTGTATCGATTTAAATTGTATGTAAATGCGATTCCTCCCTGAGCAGATATTAACCGGAAGATTGGTTTAAAATTATGAATAAAGCCGCTGAGAATAACGAATGGTAAGCATCACACACACACACATTATTAGGGAGAAAAAGGTCTTTTTTCCGTCGCTTTGGCGACTTTTCATGAAGTTCCGATACTCAGGATATGTCACCGCAATGCATAGCAGAAAGTTTTTAGCCTAAGTTTATCTAAGTTTCATTTGTGTTTGAACCTGGGATGGTCGCTGATCAGTTTACCCACCAGTTACTCACTGCCAGTAAATGCTTGTATCTCACAACTAGTGTCATCGATTGAACATGGAATGGAATAATCTTTTGCGGATGGACGAAAATGAATCATTAGAAAATTCACGCCCTTGAACTCAAATTATTTTGGGGTTTCAAAGGATCCTATTCCATAAGAGATCGATATTCTTGGTGTTAGGAATCATTTATTTTGTTTCAAATTAATTCCTCCTGGTACGCCCTTCACTAAAGGTATAAACAAAGTTCTTAAATGCTGTGGTATTTGGTGTTACCTTGCGGCATATTACCACAGTGCAACTGATGCAGTCGTTAACTGAGAAAAGAGAAATAAATACCATTTCAGTTCCAACAATAAACGGAACGTTATAAATCTTACGTATTTGATTTTTTTCAAACTCAAAGGCGATTTGGTGCGGAAATATATATTTCTTTGGGTCGAAATCATAATTTCTAAATATTTCACTATATTATCGAGGCATTCTAATCCAAGGGCGTGAAAAAAGCCTGGCCATATGTTGAACAAAAGCTTATTGCTGGCTGCGGGATGATATAAATGCGTGCGACAAGGGCATAACTTTCGCTAGTACATAACTTCACGCTGGTGAGCCTTTCGTGGTGAAACTTTCGTTGATATGGCTGTGCTGATAGCAGAATTTCCTCTGCAGTATCACCTAAGTTTATTCAAAGAGTAGAATCGATTTTGAGTCTCTTTTTAATGCCACTTCTTTTCCAAAGAAGTGTTTGTTGAGTTCTTGTGTTTAACTTCCGAGCACGATAATATCGATATTTCTTGAGCTTTGATTTTCTTTTCTATCGCCGTGCCCCGGGTCTTGCGTTTCAGAGCATTCATGCTCGTAAACGCGCACATCTCGGTCGAGCGCCGTAAGTAGGTTGTCGCGAGCAGGCGATGGATGCTAGCGTCTTTTCTCTTCGCTCATGATCAAGAGTGGCTCATTCTTCCGTCATCGAGTGGGAAATTCGCAGATTTCGTTATGCAACGTCGCCGAACGATCTAGCGTGACCGCAGTTCGATATGCCTTTATATCCCTTCGTCGTTTGTCAGTGTAGTCTCGTGGGTTGTGTTTACTGAGTGTCTTAAAGAATCGGGACAACTACTTCCCACATGTGCTGATCAGGTGGTGTAGTATAACCGAGGAGTTCTATGGGAGAAAGAGCCGTAAAAACGGGGACAAGTTGCCTGTCGTAGCGCAAGTTGCGCTTGGAACTATTAGGCGAGAAATACGCGAAAAGGAGTTCAGCCGGATCTATTCCCTCTACTTAATAAAACAAATTATCTGATAATCGTTTTCTTTGTGTCAAAGAGTTCATCATGAGTTGTGTCGTTGTTCATCATGTTTTCCTCAAAGTTAATCCTTATCTTTAAAACTGTATCGTGTCACGAAAAATAGTTTTTATTTAATTTACCCTTGTAGGTATAAGCGTCTTCAGGTTTGTTTTCACGTTTTATTTTGATCAACCAACTCTCCCCTTTTTTCCTCAGACTTTTTAATGCATTACGCGTTTCAACTCGCAAGTACAAGGTCTTGTACCTGAAGGTGACTGGGTTGAAACTCGTAGTGCATTAAAAATTCTGTGTAAAATTGCGAGTGGTTTTGGATGAAATATGCGCTTCTTCTACTATGTCAAGCTTGAATCTATTATTTTGTTGAAGTTATTTTGAATCTGCTATTTTTGTTGAAGCTATTTTAAATTTTTCCTTGATAGCTAAATAGCTGCGTAGAATAGGAGTATGCCAAATGTATTCGATCACAGGTATTTGAGTACCAAAATGAATGCTGGGGCACCCGACGAATACACAAGGACCTGGATGATTACATGAATACCTCAACGAGTAAATGAGTACCCGAATGAGTACAAGGACGACTACCTCAGTGCCTCAGTGAATACTTAAATACCTAGTTGAATACGAGTACCCGAATGAATACCCCGGCTAGTATCCGAGTATCCACCTCGATGAATTTAACATTCGACCGCTAAGGTACGCACGATTCTCAAATGGTTATCGCTAGCCTACAGAACTGGGAATCCTGAAGGAACCAGACGTATGGGAAGTTTTTGGGATGACTATTTGAACACCTCGACTGAAGTGGCGAGAAGTTCCCAAATGTAAACAAAAGGTCTCCTTCCTCCCGTACCCGTGGGGAGGCTTTCAGGGCGTAACGCATGAGTTGTTTATATTTGCATTCGTTTATAGTGTTTCTAGATTTCTAGGTGTTTCTAGATGTAAAAGGCTAGATTTTTTCGGTAACCCGTTTTCATATATCGCTACAAAACTAGAAGAGTGTTTATAAATTACGAATACGAAATGAAATTCGAAAAAGAATTCATAAACATTAAATTGTTATACAATCGAACATTGGAGAAGTATTTCTATAAATGGTGCCAGAAGGCCAATCTCTTAATACTGTCTACATTATATGACCCTCTATTTCTAGATATGTTTTTTTACTCACAAACGACCAGTTACACGGTCTCATTCACTTGATGTATGTACTTGATTTCTTTGATGAAGGAACAGTACAAAACGGAGAAAGAGAAAAAGTGTTTTTATTCTTTTTCATTTTCTGTCAGCATGTTCTAAATATTTTCCTCGGTCAGTATCTTCTCTACCTCTTTGAAGTACTTATTCTTAAATAGATGGTAAAATTAATGGCGGTTAATTCACAATCCATTTTGTAAGATAGAGTACATAGGCTCTTTAGGAGAGCGATGTGCACTTCCGTAGGGAGTGTGGCATTATGAGCAGCTTTTGGAGTTCTGGAATCCCTTAGTCACATGGGTCATGAGGTTTTGTGTAAATAAATATTTTAATACCAAAATGCGTCAGGCTGTTATTCCCTCGTATTTATTATGCGCCGAATATTTGAATACATTCCGCTGCCACTTGCTAATTTTGAAAGTCGAATGTTGTTTACTGAAAAAATCTTCAAGGTGTGTGTCCACATTCTCCTGCACAAGACTCTTGCCATGAGAAGGAGAATGCCAGGAGGTCTCTTACTTTATCTATAAAATCTTGCGGACAAACACGCATAAATATTTTTTCCCGGGTTGTATGATTTTAGGGTGCGAAGACGAATCGAAAGGTTTGGAAAGGTGCTCCGAAATCCGTTAAAATACTCAACGATTTTAATGACTTCTGCAGCACATCAAGGCAAACAGCTCTATTGTCAAATGCTCTCGTGTGAGGGTTTTCACTTGGATCTCGTCAAGTAGTCCACCACCTGGTAAATTTAGGTAAGGAACAGTTAGGTATACGGTTCATCGGCATGACCAGCGTTTTCCGAGGTGAAATTTTGACATGATTCAAAATTTGGTCCCTTTGGTCACGGCAGGAGACACTCAGGAGAGGTATGTTCCTCAAGAGTGTTTGCATGAGGCGTTCGACAGTTTTTCCGAGGTGAAATTTTGACATGATTCAAAATTTGGTCCCTTTGGTCACGGCACGAGACACTCAGGAGAAGTATGTTCCTCAAGAGTGTTTGCATGAGGCGTTCGACAGTTTTTCCGAGGTGAAATTTTGACATGATTCAAAATTTGGTCCCTTCGGTCACGGCAGGAGACACTCAGGAGAGGTATGTTCCTCAAGAGTGTTTGCATGAGGCGTTCGACAGTTTTTCCGAGGTGAAATTTTGACATGATTCAAAATTTGGTCCCTTCGGTCACGGCAGGAGACACTCAGGAGAGGTATGTTACTCAAGAGTGTTTGCATGAGGCGTTCGACAGCAACTGATGCAAGACCGAATCCTAAAAATGAAGACAGGGTATTTTGTGGTCACGAGTTTTCGTTCACGTATCCGCGAAAAGGAGCGTATCCTTGTCATTATTCGAATGCACGTAGCCATTGTGATTCAAATGAACCTAATAAGTATCGGGTGAGATGGTTGTTGCGCGAGTTGCTTTTATTCTTGGAGTCCTTGGTGTTTAGAAAGCCTATCTTTCCAGTCATTGACAATTTACTGACCCAAAACCAAGGGAACAGGCGTCTAGGAGAGAAATTTTTTAAGAGAAAGGAACAAAGGTGAGAGCCTAACGGATTTCATGGATGACACTTTGCCACTGTCTCGCGGAGAGTTGAACAGTTACACTAAATATTATTTTTGCGCGGGTGGAGGGATGGTGATAAATTCACCTGCTCATCGTCCCTTTGTGGCTCCCGGCACTCCCACCTTTTCTTTGTGAGGGACGGGAAATCGTACCTAGTTGCGTGCCCATCGCTGCAAGGCGTTGTGGTATCTCTGAGCCACAGAGCTTGTCAGAATTAGAATTTAGTAGCAAATTTTCAGCGTTCATGTCTCATGATTTATCGTTCCCGAGAACAAATGCTTTGCAAAGAAACATACGTGCGTTGCCTTAAGTGATGAAGCCAATTGACTACAGTTGGATATATCGACTTTTTGACGTCGCTTGGTGCTCGCTTAGCGCGTTTATCATATCCTGGAATGCTTATAGCGCGAAAGAAGATAGGATCAGCCGATAGAGAAAGCAAGTCCATCAGACAGTAGGAAATGCAGTCGTATGACGGTTCTAATTGGAGCTGGTATTTGTACAGAGTCCTACTGTGCATATCTACACTTCCCTCCCAAGTTTTATGCATATTTAAACGTTAATTTGAAACGAGGTCTTCGAGTTCGAAGTGGTATCGTGACGAGAAAAATGAGAGGCAAAAGATGAGCGAACGCGTCAATGGGTAATTTAAAACTAATCTGCAGCTAAGTAATTAAGGTGGCTGGGTAATCGTGTCTTTGAGTGTTGTACATACATCGTAATAATTTTTCAAGTGCGTCAAAAAAATACTAGGGCCACATTTCATTGAAGTACAGCTAATTATACAGTGGAACTCACGGTACATTCCATTACAAGAAATTATACAAGAACGAGGTTCAACACGTGGTGCGCGCGTCGAACTTCTAAGGACACCGCTACGCTGTGTGCCCCCGGAATGATGTGGGAGGTTTAATTATAGTCGATCGAATTCTTTGGTTGTAGGTAGGCTGGTGTAATAATAAGAATTTAAAATACGTTTGAATTAATATTTTTCTTATTTACGCAGTTGATTGATAAAACTAATTCCACTTTCTTCACCTTCTTCCACTTCGTCAGTGCACCTTTTGTACCTTTACCAAAAACGTAAACATATTTACCTAGCTATGCAAACAAATTTGCTTAGTGACTCGTTCCCCATGTTAAAAGATAGGGAGAAAATCATTTTTTCATGCTTACATTTTCACACCTGGTTGGTTGACGAAAATAAAATATACTTCTAAGCAGCGCGCTCATCTTTTCTCGTTTGATCAAAACCACTCCCTCTTCGATCCGACCAGTACCTTCCGTGCTTACCTCAAATTAATGGACCAATCTCTCGCGCTGCAAACACACATAGGTACAGACAAATATCACGAATTTATATATAGATTGTATACTGCTATTTTTCCTTAATTAAAGCATGTTATGACTAAGAAAAATTAAGGATTTCATGGTTACTATTGATAGTTTCGGCGCAGTATTTGATTTGCCATATTTGTATCTTTGATCCGGTGTGACGCCGTGATATTTGTTAGCAGTCATTATAATAACATACCATTTATTATTATACGTTTAGAAGAAAATCTGTAGATGTGTTATCTAATTATAACGAAATGCATCTCGTGTACCATAAGCTTACACGTTGAAAAATCGCCAAATTACAAAAAAATCACATCGGTAAAATTCACTTTTTTTACACCAGTACTCACAATTATTAAGTTAATAATTAGGACACGTATGTAAATTTTTACGAAAATATATACATAGATAAAAATCGCTTCAGCCAGCTTAAGAGTTTCCGGCATGACATTGTCTAAATACTTTATTCGTCGTTTATTTTGCAGCTATGCTTTGGTCGAGTAAAGGAATAAACAACTAAGTTGCAAGGTTTTCATCGTCAGAAAATAGATGAGGGAGTCAGAGAACTGCGGGTCGCGAATCACATGTGGCTCTTAGGTAGAATTGAAAATGAGTCATAGTTCAATGAGCCATAGTCCATTCTTGTATTAGCATGAGACAAAGATGCCTTCATTTTCTGACCACAACTTGGAAACTCCTCTTTGATCAGCAACGATTATTTTACAAATTACACACCGAAACTCTTTCTCGAGAAATGCAAGCTCATTACACCGATTAAAACAAATTAGTGAAATTTTTCGAGTAAATTTACTTAGATAAAGATATGACTTGTGGCATCAATTGCTATATTATCAATTTAAACTTCCCTTACTTATGACAATATATTTATACCTGATAAATATTTACTTGTGAGAGATCGGTCTGGCTTGCCGGCTCTTGAAATAGATAATTATCAGTCCGGAGGAAAAGAAGAGGAGGAAATTAACATTATTTTTTCCAGTCTGGTACACACAGTCTCAAGTTGTTATTGAAGCAAATTAATTTCATATCTGAAAAAATTGTTTTGTTATCGACTGTGTGCATTTGCTATTCACTCATTTCAAGATGGAAAGCAATTCAGTTATGATCCGGCGTGCAATGTTTACCGTAATGTTTCCATGCCCCACATTACTATCTTGCTGACGTATCTTTTTAAGTTACCTAATTTTGAGGTGGGAAAAAATACTTCTTTTGACTTTATTGCTCTGCGTTTCCCGTCCGCTCCTCTCCATAAAATGGCGATATAATCTTAAAATGTCACGCTAATTTGATGGCATTTTAGTTCCCAAGAAGTCGAATTCCAAGTTCCTGCCGTTGTTGTCTGTCAAAGGAGAGGGAAAGTGGCCAGCAATTATAGAAATGATTCTTGGATTGTAAATTTTAAAGAGATTAGCGATGACTCGACCTCTTGATTTGAGGCGAAAGCTCGAAGACTCGTTTTCGAATTCTGTTAAAGGTTTTGGATTATTTAGGACAAAGCGTTAATAATATTATACTTGTGCGTTTACAAAAGTGCTTTCACACGGGCTTTACGTATGCGTGGTTAGAGCCTAAGAGAATCTTTAGGACATGCATGTCCATGTGAGATCACGTGGATAAATGAGGACCAAAAGAAAATGATGGCCAATGACCACACTATAAGATGCTACAATCGGTGAAGGAAAAAGTAATAGGAATTTATTGGGCAATGACAGAATCGGTGGATGGAATAAGAGGCAAGATGAATGCTATAGACGTGGTGGATGAATGTTTTATAATTGTAAAGCAGGAAATTAATGGGCATTTTTGTGTCATGAAAAGAGGCGGGAAGTATGTCGAACTGATGACTGCAATATGTAACAAGCTGGTAACAGGATACCACCCCCTGCCACACACTCTTTCGTCGGCTCGCAAGGTTACTAGTAGATGAAGTAGGTTAAACCAATGGTCTTTTAAGCAAATAAAACTCGTTAGTGGACAAATAACGGCATCATAACCCAACGAAATCGGTATGGCATCGTTAAATTACCTTGATTCATTTTGGGTATATGATTCGAATATACGAATACTTCATAGAAGCGGTTAATCATTTATATGAGTACTTTACATATGATATTATGTCACGAGGGAACGTGCAGAATGTTATTAAAACTTATGCGGTGATGGTACGGCAGTGGTCACTGACTAGGGCACAGTCACGGCCAGCGAGGAACTTTCCGGGAAAACGTGATACTTCAGGCGAAAGGCTTCAGCGAAAATGCACTTTACAGGCCACTCCTTCATGTTTATACTTTCACATCGTTTTAAGATGCATTCCCGTAGTGCTCAAACTTTACGAGCTTTGTTTCTGCTTTCCATTTGTCAGTTACGGGGGGATTCACCGTTCATCTTTCACAGTTCATCGGGTAAGAAGGTTAGGCGCCAATCTGCCTTGAAATTATTTGTACCTGCACGAGAAAATTGTTTTGAGCCTAAAACTAGTTGGTAGTCAAACAATTAATGTGCGCCCATCAAGAATTTTTAATGGCATTACCTTGATTCATTTTGGGTCTTGCAGTGAAATTCCAGTTTTGCCAAAGAGTATCAATCGTCGCTTCCCATCGTATCACTTCCATTGCGCGAAGTGTGAGATGATATTTTCAGTTTTTGCTTCGAATCCCCGTCGAAAGTTGGCAATAATAATATTCATCTACGATGTATTTTTTAGTATAGCGTTCATGGGTTTTAAAACTTAATGTTTCTCGATAGGGTTGACTGATGATTGGAGTGCATTGAACCGTGGGCTTAGATAACTCAATGTAACAAGCAAATAAATGCAAATTCTCGGTGTAATAAAATGGAACTAACCGGTGAAAGTGGTATGTTATAGAGGTTAGACACAACCTTTATTTATAAGGGTAGTTATAGATGATAAATTGCCGAGGTGACCTAGTGGGTAGAATACTTTGCTATAGATTGGAGGATCCCGTGTTCCAATCCTAGGTGGAAGCTTTCTGGACACACTCCCAACAAAAAATCCTCGTGATTTTATTTTCTGTAAGTCAGAAATTCGTTTGAAACCACAGGTGGCCAAAGGAAAGGAAATGGCCTCCCCTGCCCTGAATGTTTGGATGTCACATGCCAATGGCTTAGTACGGGATGAACTCTACCCTCACCTGTCGAAAACCAATTTTCGGGTTGAACACAGCTTTTTTTGATAGATGATAAAGGTTATGTGTCAATGTAGATGATTCGAGAGACTACGTCCGTGGAAATGCTGCTGTAGATAACGTAACCAAATTGCATGTTATTTTATTTGTATTTTTTGTTTTATGTTGACGCACAACTTCATTACACAATTTCATGTTATTTTGTTTGTAATTCTTTGTATTTCATGCGCATACTTTTCCGAGTGCCTAAACAGTTTCTACTTGAACTTTGATATAATTGATATTAATTTTTTTATGGACAACATCTCTTCCTTCACAGTACCCTGAAACCACGGCAATGGTGTGTCAGTGTCACTAATAAAGCTCTCATTCTGTTCTACGGAACAAAAGCAATAGTATCCGGGTTGTGAAAATCATTTCTTAAAGTGTTACGCCATTCATTCATCACAGCGTTTGAATATTGAAATTATAGCTTACTGAAAACGGTAAACTTAAGAGAAAAATGACCTTTATGGCTGTTGAGGTCATCCTTTTTAATTGCAGGGGATTCTTTCAAACGAGCTTTCTTTTCAAAATTTATATATTCAATCATCGCACTATTTTTCGGAAACCTGCCCCAGGGCAGCGGTTCCTAGCCTGTGATTCGTGAACTGGTACCAGTATGTGGAATTTTTAGCTACCAGCACGTAACCCTCTTGTCTAAAATTATGAAGTATGCACCTAATCTATGCTGAAAATTTACCGATACATGATTTCAAAAAGGTTTTTAACCACTGCCCTAGAGCCTGGATTTCTTTATATAGAAGTATGCACCTAATCTATACTGAAAATTTACCGATACATGATTTCAAAAAGGTTTTTAACCACTGCCCTAGAGCCTGGATTTCTTTATATAGAAGTATGCACCTAATCTATACAGAAAATTTACCGATACATGATTTCAAAAAGGTTTTTAACCACTGCCCTAGAGCCTGGATTTCTTTATATAGAAGTATTCGTTGTAGAATAGGTTTCAATGTCCTTAAACTACTGAGATATACGCAAAATATCCAAAGTAACTCTAAAAACGAACACGAAGTCCACGAGGCGGGATTCGAAGCAGCGACTTTTGGGTTACCAGTCAGGCACGTTACCGACTTTATTGATTTCGATTGATGCCGAATTTATTTATGATGCCGACTTTATTTTTATTTTTTTCAAGGGGAATGACTTCGCACCTTCAGTTGTACGCATCAGCATACGTTCTCAAAGTGGCGGAGCAATGATTAATGGTGTCGGTACCTGTCGACCTGTACACCGATTGCGGCCGAGCTACTCGGATAGCATTGTTTAAGAGTGTAAGGACGAGGGATGAGGTGGGCGGGAGTGAAAGAGGCTCAAGAGGGAGAGGATGGGCTCAAGATGGGAGGGAGCTTGGTTCGTTACGATTGAAGAGGTTCCTGGGGTGGCGTCCGAGGATGCCGAAAAGACTTAACGGTCTCACCTCTCTCTCTCTCCCCTTCCTCCTCCTCCCCCACGCCTGAAAACTGAAGCTCGTCCTACTTGCACACCACTCGGTTCCGTTCTTCGAAAACCTTTCGTTTCGAGGGGGTGGGAGCGTCGCATTAACATCGTCGTTGGTGTTTTGAAGGAGTAACATCTTTTGTTTCAGGGTGGAGTTTAGGATGGAAATATACTTGATAGCGATTGCATGAGGAGAAGGAAAGTCATGATGAAGAAAAATGGGTGGAACGAGGGGCGGATGTTGCTCCAAAGTTCTCGCACTTAAAACGAAAAAAAAAATATCTAGCGAAATTTAAATTTCCGTCCCACAAAATTTTGTAATCAGGGACATAACTCAATGCAGTGGTGCACCCACGGGGGCGTGGCCAAAGGGGCTCTGCCCCTCCCCCATTTAGCTCTCTACAAAACCCAAATTAATCTTTAATTGACCAGTCACAGTCACATGGTAGCAGCAATTGGAAAAATAGGAAAAACTCTTTACCACATTCTACTCGTGTGTGACTAGACCAAAAATAAAAGAAAGACTCTCTTATCTGAGCTGTGACACAAAACGAAATTAGCATAGCTCTAAAAGCTTATGACAATTTTTGTCTGAAAATCTTATGTGGCTACTGTACTATGCAATAACTAATATGGCCTACTACATATAACATTAAAAATATACTGATTAAAATAAAATTTTGGTTACACTCTGCACAAAGTCGGGCAGTGGGCGGACCCCACCTATAAAAAAATTCAGGGTGCGCCACTGAGTCAATGAAATCGCTCCGTAGGGAAATGAAACCTAAGCTCTCGATTATTCCAGCCAGCATTCTTTTACAGATCTGGTTTTGACCCAAAGCCTCATCATGATGGCCTTAGTAATATTTTTTTCAAAATCTAGTAATCTGGTGGTAGTCTAATATCAAATCGTTTAGGTTTAGTGTTATCTCATAGTATCGTGCCCACGGTTCCGGAACTTAGCCCATTCTAGTATTATTGGCCGTCCAATAAGACTGGGAAGTTGTTCAGGTGTGAGGTCAAAGATAATTAGAATGAGTAAGTCGAGATAAGGGCGAATAAAGAAGAGATACTTGAGGCCATTGAAGGGAGGAAATTGTTGGGAAGATTCGAAGGAAGTGAAGTAAAATCGGTTGTAGGGCGCTATGAATGGAAATAGTATACTGATGGCTGCGAAGGTAGGTAGAAAATCAAGTAATATAGCGCAGAAAATAAGAAAACGATTGGTATTTCGAACGTCAAGATGTAGAACTGAAAATTGAGAACCAGGTGGTGGTAACAATGCAGAGAAAGACGTGTAGTGTAAGTCGGTATCCTTTTGATGCTCCCGATAGTATGTAGTACATCTACATATTGTGAGCACCCTTCTGGTCATCTCACGGGTGCATGGCAGGGGGCAAACAGACACCAAACGTGCACTATGCACAGACAGTTATAAATACAATATGATACAATTAGATAAACGCGTTAGTTATGGGTCCACAAGGCGTGTTTAATTAAATTATTAGTATCTCCGAAGGAATATGATGCTTAGCAAAATAAGGTATTTATAGTTCATCTACAGGTACACAATAACCTGTGCGCCACCAAAGTGGCCTGTGGCAGGGGGTGTCAGGTCACCGGACGGTTAATGGGAGAGGGAAATGAATCCTTATATCGATTCGTTCGACAGTCTATCTCTCTAATGCCCGGCGGGCAGAAACTGTCCTTATGCCCACGTTTGCACGCCCTCAAAATATCTCTCTTCTCTCCCTCTTTCTCCCCCACTTCTTCTCGAGGAAGTACCTCTCGCCTCCCCTTCGTCGAAAGAGGTTGCAACTTCACTCCGCATTCCTCTATGGTAACGATTCAAGTGTCTCTCCGGGGGCGAATTTCCAGCTCTCCCACGTGCGAACGTAACGGACGAGGCGTTCTTCTTTCTCCCCCGCCAGAAATTTCACAGTTCGTGCCTCTAACAGCCGGCCATGTGCCGAAAAATTCGCCGTCTTGGGTCCACAGGAATGTAAGACTCGCAGTGACCCAGGTGAGGTACGAAGGTGTCGTTATCCACGCGTCCTGTGAGGTGCCGGGCGGATATTTTGCCATATCTCGCGGTTCCTATTATTCCTCACCTAGTCGAGGCTCAGGATAGATCGGGTAGATACGGCTAGCCTAAATTGATTTTCAACCAGGACTAAGATCAATCCATATCTAATTATGATCAGTTTATGAAATTACACAATGAAATATTAATAATGAAATTGCTGTTTTCTCGACGAGTAGGCTGTAACATACCTACCATGAATTAACTTTATTTTTCTTGATAGAAAATAAAAATCTCAAGAGGCCTTTTATTACTACTAATTTACTAGTATAATATTACTAGTTATTTATATATACTTAGTTATATATATACTAGTAGAATATTACTAGTATAATACAAACTAAAAGGCTAATTCTATTGACTAGCATGATTATACGAACAATACCACGGGTCTTGTTCGCTGAATCACGCTAAACAATTGTAATTGTTCGCCCATCATTGGTGATTTAATTTTCTCCAGTTATTTATCTTCGTTCTAAGTGCTGCTCAATCCGTCGTTGGCTGCAGCAGCATCAATCTAGTGTGAATTAGAGAAATAAAATCTCCTTGCTTTTAAGTATCTATATTTTCAATGCATTTCGCGAGTTACCCCAAGGGTGTGTGGTATGGAGTGAAGCATCTCTTAACGTACCTACTAATATGTGAATGAAACAAAAGGAATAGGTGCTACATGATAATCTATTTATTAAATGAGATGCCTACGTTTATATTTAGAGTTCAGAGTTTGAAGTTACTCCATGAATGATTAGAATGTAACTAAAAATTGCCAGAAGTTAAAACGGCTATGAGTTCTATTCATTAATTTTCAACTAACCACGATTTCGAATGCACCTTCAACAGGCTTACCACATGTAACCATGTTGATATTCCTCTAAGTCAACTCTCTTTATATTCCTATGATGTGATTTAAAATTTTACTGTGTCAGTATTGGTAGATTTACGTTTTAAGGTATGGGCACTGCCGAGGTTGTAATGCACTAACTAATCTACACTAAGCCAAAAATGATCACGATATTCCTCTCTGAAGCTGGAGTAAAATCAGTTGCTTGTGATTTGCCTGGCTGACACGTTGGCGACCAGGATAGTTTGGGGCGCAGTGATATTTTGCGAAAAATTTACTTTTCAAAAATCATTTCAACTTAACCCCCTGCCCACCTTGGCGATCTTTACATCCCCAAAGCATGCGCTCAGTCGGTTCCTCTTACCGCTATGCCGTCTCGCCAGTTTCTCCACATACCGCGACGCTGCCCCCAAATGTAGAGGCATCTCAGTATGATATTTGAGGTCATAATCTCGTTGAGGCCAGGCGTGTTCCAAAACAGTTATGTGAAATAATACTGAATGCTGCATGTTGTGGATTATCTTGTTTAATCATTCGCTGATTCAACCAAAATTGAGAGTTTTTCTAATGATCGTATCAAGAGGTTTTAAATTAATAGAAATTTCTTGATGGCCCTTAAATCCAGGTTTATTATTAAAAAACATGAAAGTGCCAATTATCATTTTATATTTCTGGGATAGTTAGAATAACATTTCAATACATAATAATATAAGTTTTCTCTTACAATTCAAAAGAAAAATTGTTGCTGCCAGTTTGGAATGAATTCATCTTCCCCACATTTATTGTTCAATTCAGGCCTTACCCCTTAGGAAGAACTGCAATGCTAGGATTTATAGTAGAGCTCCATTTGGTTCTCCGATGACTTTCATACAAAAACTATATGGCGATAAAGTGTGTGTGAAAAGAAAAAAAAAAAGATTTAAGAGAGATTAGGAACAGTATCAAATCATGTATAAGCATAACTACTGCAAGGTTAAATTATGCTATGGTGGATGTCTAGGTATACGGTTATTCTGGCGTAAAAATTACAATCAGAAATTCAATGGAGAGCTGTCTTCATTTATTTTAGGGTTGGTGGACTAGCAACCAAGCTGAAATCTTAGTCCCTGGTATTCACCTTGTAATTGTGCAAAATAGAATTCAAATATGAAATAGGAAATATTTTAATGTATCGATAAGTCATATAAAAGAATTATTAAAATGTAACCTCTGGTCGAAGTTTTGTTTACGCATTAATGTCAATTACTTTTTATTGTGGACGGAATAGTCCCTCAGCTTAACAATTTGGGAGCAGAATAATTTAAATGGAGATAACTACTAGCTTGCTCATCAAGATTGGAAGCTAAGCTACCTAAAATTAATTCGGTTTCATTGGAGGCAGATGAGAAATTTATTTGTTTGCTGTCTGGCAGCCAGGAAAGCAAGACAATTTAAAAACTCGGATATAATCGATGGTCGGCAAGTTGACTTGGTGGAATTTAGGCGTAGCGAAAAAAGAAAGTACTTAGTTAATTCCACGATTTATTTTGAATGACTCGACCGGTTTCAACCTTTGCAGGTCATCATCAGGAGTCCGGTCGAGTCATTCAAAGAGTCAGTCAAAATAAATCGTGGAATTAACTAAGTACTTTCTTTTTTCGTTAAAAACTCGGGTTCTATTTCATCTCATTCCCCAGAGAAATTAAGATAGCTTTATGGTAACGAAGAGGTCACTAGTCTCGCTGCAGTATTTCAATCGCTGCGGTCGATAAAAAAAGTTTTGCTACTACTAGTTGTTGCTGAGTCCCAGTGATCACGAATAGAAAGTTCTCCAAGTTGGGTCATTGCATTCGCAAATCGTTGACTGTGAGATTGTGAGAATGTCCGAATGAATACGCTGAATGAGGATAGGAGAAATTGTAATCTTAGAAGATAAAAATTGCTTAATATTATCTCATACTCGGTAATTATAGTTTCACTCACTGATTCATATTGTCCTTAAAAGCCTCTCTCATACATGGAGACCTATTATCGACTCAGAAGCTGGCTTGTGTCGTTGACTTCGATTGCATATTCCTACAGGAAACCAAAAGATCTATATTTTTACTGGTTTCCAAGAGCCCTTTCAAATCCATTGCTTACGTTGCATTTAAGTGCTTCTAAATACTCATTGTATCAAACGAGCCAGTCAGGGAGTAAGGGAGTGTCATGGCACGTAAAGTAAGTTTCATATTTTCGGAATGAAATATGTACCCCAGCTAAACTGAGTCATTTTCGTGTAAATTATTGAAAGAGAAGCGAAATTGATTAATTTCTTGATTGCACTTATCATGAAATTTTCTGTAAACCAAGCTCAATAATGTACCAAGGAGAATTGTAAGTTAAAGAGCTACTCTTGCCTCAGGCATTATACTTTGATGCTTGAATCACCTTTTACAAATTTAAAATCTGTCAGTTTAAAATTATACTTCCTACGCGAAAATAGCGATGATGGGTTCGCCTGTTTCCATATTTGCGAATCATATAACTTCGAATAAATGAAATAAATACCTCGGGAACCAGGCCTCTTTCACGCATACATGTGGATACGTCTAGAGATTCCGGAACCTAAGACGCTTGAAGATTCCCACGCTTCCTTTCCTGCCGCTGCAAGGTCGGTAAAAAAAATCGGCAGTATTTAATAAGATAATTGATTATGCATGCGACCCCAAGAACTTTGACATGTAAATATTATATCTAAGATAAATGACATCGGTTTTTTTAAAGCACGAAGGGAGGTGAAAACTCTTATGAATGCATGGTCCGCAAAGAGAGGGGAAAATATACCTTGTAGAAACCGAAGTCTCGTAGCTGCTCAATACCGTGAGGACACAACGTTTCCTATGAGTTTATCGGTAAGCGTAAGATCCGAGAATGAGGACATCGTAACTATGCTTTAAAAGCTTGTATCGTCTTTTGGGCGGTTAATATTTGGCTATGCCCTCACAGTACCTTATTTAATCACCCAAGTAAATGCAGTAATGCTCGTACTCCAAGCGTTCTATAAAATGTAATTATCTCATCCTTTGGCACTAATTTCAATGATTTTTCACGAACGATTTTGCTGTAGTTTTGTCAAACTGTGGTTTTTAACTGGCAAGCCATTTTTAATTAAACCGTAATATACGTGTTTTGTAAAGTACCTTTTCAAACACCTATTTTTTTCTCAACCATATGACTTATTATCTCCTCGGGGTGTATAATGTAATTTTAATATCAAAAAGTCTATGCGTTTGAGTCCCGAAAACAATGATAAGTCATAAATGCGTTAATTTCCTCCGATTAAATCATACTCTGTTCACCACCTTTTAGTCATCGTTGCAATCGTTTATAATTACTTCCCCAAGAATCGTTCACCCCAGGGGTAAATCAATTGTTCCCGGTGCTAGTTACCTTCTAGTGAAGAAACGAATAGATACTGTGACTTTATGCAGACCGATGATTGACTCTTCTATATTTTTCCATACAAAGTGTCTGGGTAATATCTTTTTCTATGCGGCGGAACGTCAATTTGGTGTTGAACAGCCTTCATCATTTACCATAAAAACGGAGATTTCTTATGGTGTTGTTCCCGTTGAGACTCAAGCCAGATACCTACAAGTAGCCTTAGAAGCATTATCACTGGCAGTTATAATGTGCTTGCCTTAGAATTAGGCTGTTTTTAAGAATTCTTTATGGACTCGAACCCGGGGCATTTGTGTTGCTAGACCTGCATGATACCAATGTGATTACCGAGATTTTCCCTGCTCCTTATTTGCAGAATAAAACGGTAATAGCGGCCCCTACCAGTTAGGTAACGTGATTAGATTATGTGTTAAGTATAAACCTTACTTAGCGGCACATATATTTGTTACGTGCTTTTTTTAGACCTCTTTAGCAGTTGTTCCTGGAGAGATATTGATGCAAAGAGAGACATACACGAATAAGATGAATAGATTTATAATGCATGTACTACGGTAAATACCTCTGTTGCCAATATTTTGTTTTCCGATCAGTTTCCATTAACGATTTTGTTTAAAAATCCTTGGTTATAATTTATTTTGTAAATTAAGATAACTGTACACGACTCATACCCTATGCGATGATGTTTAGGCAGAATAGTTATAAAATATGGGATTTAAAAACCTCGATGAATAAAGTGAGCTAAAATATAAACAAATATAAATAAAATTTGGCGGTGAATGTCCTCCATTACCTTGTGATATTTATTTAAATATCTGCACTCCATACAACGTGGTATGTAATAAAGTAAAAGTGGCACCTTTGTGAACTGCGAAATTTAGGCTGTTCTTCAACACCAGATACTCCCTTACCGCTACGACGACTTACCCTTCGACGACAGCGTAAAGATGACTTTACTCGCCAGTCGAATTGATGCTAAAGATTGCTATCGGTTTACCGTAGTATTGCTTTGTCACGGACACTACGTTCGCCATCCAATGGGATAATACTTTGGAAGTCTCCCACCCCATCATCAAAGAGAAAAATCAACGTCCTTCAATCAACACCTTGCATTGATTGACCCAATGACGAACTACGGGGTGGAATTCGGGCACCTACTAAGATGGCTTCCTTCTATCAAAGGAAGTCTTTATGCACCTAATTGGCAAATGACGGAGGTTTTTTTCAGGGGGTGCATCGTTAGGCCACGAATGGGGAGGACGCAGGTCAAATCCGGGTTCTCTCTTTGGGCAAATCCAGTGGTACACAAGCTGTGCGATTTGCTAAGAGCTCGCTATTTCAGGGACAGCCAATACCATTCCCTTGACAAGGTGGCCCAGGAAATGGAATGGTTCCCCACCCTGATGAAAGAATTTCTCGCACTATTGTGATTTAGTACTTGGCTGGATCTATCCTCGCAAACTATACCAATATTTGTGCTGAATACTGTAGTTCTACCCTGTACGCCCTGTACTAACTATATTGTTGCGTATTGGTTGCAAATCCTAGCTTAAATCCCGGAGTGAATTTAACCGTGTACCGGAATGAATGGGAAGAATCTTCATCCCTGCATAGCGTCTTATATTTTCGTATAGTGAACAGATTTTGTAGAGCACATACGATTAAGTTATTCTCGAACCACTTGCTATTGTGGTGGCATATTTGGAACTGTGTAGACGTGGTTGAGAGTATCTAATGGCATACTGCAAATTAGCAGAAGGTACAAGTGTAACAAGAATCGATTACAGGCACGGATATTAGTAAAATTAGACTGCGGAGATGTACGCGAGTGAAAAAAGGTTGGGAACCGCTGACCAACGGTGGGAAAAGAACGCACGCAGCACGGTTCAAAGTTCCACTGGTGGCCGCGAACTTGAAACTCCCCAACGCGAGACGATTGGGACGCGAGACGACAAGCAATTGAAACTTGGTGTGATACATGGCAGTTAGAATTAAACTTTTAAAAATGTCTTGTAATGAACTTTTGGAAAAAGAATAGCTCTCCTCCTAGCACTTACAAAATAAGTAATAATGAATTAACAAACGTGGAATCCATTAAATATCTTGGAATAAGACTGACAAACGATCTTTCCTGGGGTAAACACATTCGTGAAATAATGGGTCAAGCGAATCGTAAACTGGGATTCGTCAAAAGAGTACTGGGTGAATGTGACGATCATGTTCGAGAAATCAGCTACTTTTCCCTTGTAAGACCTCATTTGGAATATGCTGCCAGTGTATGGGATCCCTACGAAATCGGTCTAAATAACGAACTTGAACGTGTGCAGCGAAGATCGGCAAGATTTGTAAAGGGACGGTATGATAACCTTACTAGCGTAACCAGTCTATTAAATGAATTAAATTGGGAATCATTGTCAGATCGCAGGTTGAAATTTAGATTTAATCTCTTAAACAAATTCCAAGACCATATTTTCAGTGATGATGTTAAAAATATTTTGGGGACCCCAACTTACTATGGTGGACTGGACCATAATCATAAAATTAGAGAAATAGATTGCCAAAACTGACAGATTCAAAATGTCCTTTTTTCCTCGTACTATTAGGGATATGAATAACGGTAAATATATCCAGTACGAGTGTAGCAATGGATAACATTGGTAGCTGCATGTTGGTATAAGGACTTATGGCTAACCCAACTAACGGCATGTTTTTGCATGTATGTTTTGCTATTTTTATCTTTTTTTTAAATAGCGTAGTTTTGAACAGTACCTATAAAAGTACTGATCCTTTTTTTTATGCATTATATGTAGTGCATGTTTGGTGAGAGTTCACCCCCTGCCACACACCTTTATGGTGGCTTGCAGGGTATTATGTAGATGTAGATGATTTTTTGAGCGGCCGGCGTGCCCGCGCCTCTCGGTCAATCGCATCATCGCCGTGTCTCGCCCAGCGCAGCGACGTCACCGCGAGACGTTTTCCCCGAAAGATGCGCTGGGGGAGAGGAGGAGGCGAATGACCCACAAACGGCTCCCCGCGTAATGTGGCTCAAGGTCTTCAAGGGTGGGCGTGTGAGAGCTCCCGGCGCAACCGGTTTGCGCCAGCGGGACGGCCGGATGACGCCCCGCCCCCATCCCGGAGGTTCCCGTGGACGTCTCCGTAGAAAGTAACTTAATTTTTTTGATTGCTTCCTGACTAGTTCGCCGGCTATAGATTGCACTCCCGACGCGAAAATAGTTGTCCAAAAAGGATAAAGTGCCGCGGCACCTCCATCATCATCAAAGACATGGCCTTTTTGTACGTCGCTGTTGCCCAAATGGTCTGATATCCCCAAAAAATCCTGCAGATATTTCTTGAGTTGCTAAAGATTATGTTAAGAATTTCTCAAAATCTTCTGTTCAGAGTCCTCAGGGTTATGTGAAGAATCCCCAGGCGTTCTTTAAAGATTATTTAAATTTTCTGAAAGAAATCCTTGATTTCTCTGATCAGTTGCCAAGGAAACTGGGCCACTGATCGGTGTTCTCCGGATCAAATACGAGTGAAGCCGTTGGGACATGTACAGCTAAGTTGAACGTGTGGTTTTCTGGAAATTCATAGGTGGAATGAGGAAGGAACTCCCCTCCCAACTCTTTTCCAAACTTTTTTCAGCAAAATGCACTTTTCACGGCTGGTGACTTACCACCCACTGCCACATTCCCTTACAATCGCTCGCAGGGGAGCATATAGCCTTATGTATACCTTCATATACGAATTTCACACGCAGTTTAACTCAGTACTTGATGAGCTCTATCCTCACCAAATAGACTGCCCTTAAGGTCAGTCCTTGATTTCAGTATTTCTTCGACTATAGCCATCGGTAGACTTCCCTCACACATTTCGCTAAATATTCCCTAAATTATCTTCCAATTTTTCATGTGCAAATGGAGTTCAAATTTTGCATCCTCTTCCTACCTCACTCCAAATTTCTCAACCTTCCTCATATTGGATTCCGAAGTTTCATCTTTAATAATTTATTTGAATTTTCTCCGGATTTTTTCCCACCTTGTATATATGATTAGGTTTTTGATTGGTCCTTTTATTGTCCGACATATTTTTGATTCTCATTAAAAACCCGTATCATAAGCCATCAAACTAGTATAATACGCCTTTGTGTACCTCTTAGTTTTGAATTCGTCCAAATTAATCCTCTGAATTTTGACTCATACACCCTTTATTTAAAGATGTAGCATCTTCAATTTTTTCTGTCTTCCTCTTTCAAGCATGTCATCGACGCAGGTGGTACTTCCGGGGGGTGTGTCTAGCGGTAATTCCGGTGTAGAATGTTTCTCTCACTTTCGATGACCACTCGCTCTTGAGCCTCAACCTGAAATTCTTGAAGCGTTGAAATCGCCTAATCATCAAAACAGTGTTCATTGAATTAATAGATTGCAATTGCGTTAGACTTACTTTCAATCACTGGCTTTCATTATATGTCGTTGACTATTATCGCCCAAAATGAAATAGATGTTGGCGTTTGTTTGGCATCGGAATTTTTTATCAAATCAGAAAAAAATGCTTCTATCTGTTGAATCTTTTATCACAACTCAAAGTATTCTATTAATTTCAGGGCGTAGATGTTCGGTGCTTGTAAAATATCCCGGCGCACGATTGACATTAACGTCCTGAGAAAAACGATGAATGTATGCAGAAATATCTAGAAAATATATCGTGAAAGACGTTTGGTAAACACAGGAAAACCGGACATTCGAATGTATCTAAATATCTAGAATATGTCTACAAGTTAAAACTTGATATTTTCCTGTTATAGATTGAAGGCCCAGTAGATATATTATGTATATTATAAAATATTTTTTACCATGTGGTACCTTACATATACCTGTAAACGCAACCTTACCATCAAGTAACGTAAGATCCATTCTCTTCACCCGTATATAGCTCTTCTGAGCGATGCAGTTAAGTGTATTTTCTATTAAATGCAACAAAAAGTCTCTTCCAAGCTCAATTGGAAGTTTGACAGTCCTAAGTTCCGCGTCAAACCATCCTTCGTCATTGGATTACCACGACTGTTTAACTGTAGAATTTTCTAAACCTTCTTCTAACTAGGAGTCCTATAACTGCTATTTATCGATAATTGAAGGGAAACAATTGATGCAAAATCTATTGAACAGGTCGCCAAGGAACTCTAGCTCACCTAGGCGAGGTCACTCGGTGCTCACGTCTCTTTGGTGTCCGCGCGAACCGCATTCCATCCTTGACCTTCCAGTTATGCTGGGAGCCACCAGTAAAGCTTCCACAGCGACTCCATCGTTGAAGTTAGCCTGTTCATTCATCAGCGATTCCCTGCGGGTGAGCGTTCATCGATGTTGAACAGAAACATCCCTTATTTTTTTGGCGATGCGTGTCCACCGAGCTCCGACACCACTTTGATTCCAAAGGCACATGATTCGTTTTTCAATATGAGATTGGGAATTTTCGTGGCATGACAAATAGCCAATATACATGCCTGAAACGAAAATTCAACCTTAGAAAATTCGGATTTTTAGCGGAATTTGGTTTGAAAGGCGCTCATTTCTTATGTAAATCTCGGAAGACAAACACTCCGAGGAGTCTTACGCGATCAGAGCAGGGAAAGGCATCCTACCCGGAAATGAAAGTGATGAATGGAAATGTCTTGCAGCAAGACAATTCTAAGCGTTGCGAAATGCAAAAGAAGTCGTACCGTATCATTACTCCTGCGAAAATCGTTAAAAAAACACGAATTCTGCGCTGTGATGGTATATTAATCATAGAATTAATGCCTGTCTTCGGCGGGGAACGTATTCAGTCATTTAGAGAACCTTTAAATTTGTCAATTATCGCTCGAGGGAATTAATCAATTATTGCTGATTTCTAAGGGGCCTATTACCGATCATAAATGTATGCCTATACTCCTGCGATTATTGTCGAACTAAAGGCATTACGCCAAAGGGTAGACTGATGGTGAGGTATCATTAAACTGGCTTGGGTTTTTTGGATGCTATTGCCTCGAGTAAGTAAAGTTACTCCCGCCGAACTACTATTATTCTGAGCTTATTGTTATTGTAGTCTATGATCCTTATCAAGCAATGGAGGGCCAAGTTGATGTTTCGGCTCAACCTTGGAAACTGTCCTCATACAATATTTTTTACGATGAATGCGGTTAATAACGGTGCTTCACAGAAATTGCACAGGGCTTGTTTGGTGAATAATTTCCTGTTACGTTCACATTACAGTGAAAACCGTAGTTCGGACTCAAACCGTTTATCGTGTATTGATAGTGCTTTTTTTGTAGTGATTATTGTAAGGAAAGGAAAATTTGACTTACTGTTCCTGTGAAATGCCGACTACCGTGGTGTGTGAATACTCTCCACTATTCTAATTTCGGTTGGCTCTAACACTTAATTCAATAATCAGGCCCCCATGCTTTCAAAAAACCCCAAGATTTAACGCCGACCTCTTTTGCATGTGAAAGTAATGAAAGACTAAACTTTGGAATCTCTTATACACAGGTGCAGATAAATAATTTCAATTGAAAAGACGACAGGAAGAGTGTGTAAAGTAAATGAACTGTAATTGCAATGGAAAAATATTGACCAACTCTGCACAGAAAGCTAGTAGAAATGAAGCTACAAAAATAAGTTCTTTCAAAGACTATTACTATTCATGTTTAGCTGGGGAATAGCATTGACTTCGGCAGTTTATTATTATTAGTTTCCAATTGCATAAGCTCAGATCAATTAAATGTAATAACTTCCTTAATGCGAGCAATAATGGAATTATTCATACGATTAAATAAATGATTGATAGGCTAAATTAATGAGAGATTGGTACGGTTAAATGCTTAATTTTGCGGAGGATTACATTTTCGTAGTGTTTTCATTGTAAAAGAGACTCGTGTTTAGAAAAAAATAAAGTGTACATGATGGGTGCAAAGAGAAATGAGCACAACAGTATTTCTTGCAAGGAAAAGAGAGAGCTAGCGGAGGGAAGTCAAAGGAGTTAGGAAGAAGCCGGTGTTGAAGGCACATGTGTACAATGAGTTAACGGAGTATTGATGGTCATCCAGTGAAAAATATAATAGAATAGAAAAATCATTTATTGACCTAGGAGCGATTATTCCTATGGGGCAGTAGTTAACATCATAAAACAATTCGCTTGCGAGGAAAAAAATAATACATAACGTGCAAAATACAGAAATAAGAAATAGTTGTTTCAGTTTTATGTGTCATAAATTAGGAAATAAGGTTCATGTAAGGATATTTTAAATTGTGAGCTTATTTGCCTAATTTAGAGAAAAAATAAAACAGGATGAAAGTACAGCGGATATTACAATACATTCCTTAACATATTACAACAATCTTATTATCTTAACATATTACATACCTTACATATTACAACTATCATACATTAAACCTAAACATACCATAATGATAGCATAACATCCAGACAAGTATACAAGTGATTAGCAATATTTTTTATTAAAATCAATTTCAATTTTCAATATTCAATTTATTATTCATTGTATCATAAATTATGGTTACTTAAGTCTGATTCCTATGCTATGTTCTCATTTTCTTTTGCATAGTTAAATAGTAGGTTTTTTAAAACATTGATTGAGGTGATATTTTTTATATTATCTGGTAATTCATTCCAAAACTGACACGATGTTACTTAGAATGATTTCTGGAACATTGCTATAAGGTGCGATGGTACATGTAGATTTTCGGTTATTCTCGTTGTTCTCAAATAGGAGGAAAGGGATATATAATTAAACGCCACAAGTTAATTAGAAAATTTTAAGCACTGAAGACGGAAATATTGCGGAATGAAGAAGGGTATGCATGATACTTAATCGTCCAGCCATTTCCGTGTTGTGAGTTCAACCAATCTATGAAAAACTGGAGGGCTCTAAATTATTGATTTTTCCCTGAACATGGGTTTCCAATGAGCACCTGTTGTGTATGGTCTGTTGTCTGGTTCCTAAAGAAGTCATTGGAAACGAGTAGATAAATATTCCGGTAGAACCACTGGCCGAAAAAAACGGGGAAATCTTGAAAATATTTGGATTGAATCGACTCTGTCATTGTCCCGAGAGGAGCGAGGGTTATAGGTAAAAACTGGTAAAAAATAGCCAGAGCGTTCAAGCGCTAAAATGAAGGCTTTAATTACTTGAATTGGTAAAAGAGTTGTGAAGGTTTATGTTGGCCTTAGATATGGAAAAGTAGGTCGTAGTTATATGGGGGAGATGACCGTCAGCTAAGATCATTTGCGCCATTTATGATTGGTTGCTTATTAGGTATAGGTAGGATTCTTAGGTACAGAGTCGGCATTAGTCTGCTTTTAACGAAAGGCGTCAAGGTTTAACGTCTCATCTGAAGAACAGAGTACTAAACTTAGTGCTCTCCACACAACACTTAAGTGGTGACCAGTATGCTAATGAAATTTCTCTTCCACTACCGAGAATCGAACACAGTCCATTGGCCCTTGCCCTCCAATTATGATTAAAAACTTTTCAATGTCAATTCCGAAATGTGAAGTACTTTTAAGAATGTTTTGTGAGCATATCTGGGAAGCATATTTTTCCATCTCCATGGTTTTCAGCATTTGGACTAAGGAAATTTTTATTTATACTACTTTCGCAATGAATCTGCGAAGATCTGTCAACTTCCCGGGACAACATGAGGGACTATGAATTGCTAGAATCGACTTTATTGATCTCCCCGCCTTCAATAAAGTGAAGGATATTAGGAAATGGCTGATCTTCGGTCCCGGCATTCAAGAATTCAAGTTGAGGCATGCCTGATCGGTGACTTCAACGAGCGGTTATATACACAGCATTGTTATTTAATGAATGTTAGAATAAAATTTGTTATATTCCATAAATATTTATTGAACGACCGGTTTCGACCTTCTCAGGATATCCTCAGGACTTAACATTTTTTATTGTTATTTTACTTCAGTCCTCCACCGCAGCGTGTGGCGACGGTAATCTCCATGGAGGTATACCTCAATGGTTTTCTCGGATGCCATCCTTCAAACAGTATTAACAAATCGATAATCATGAGTTTTAGAGCACAAATTAGTGGCACTTAAAATAGGACTTTAGGATAGTTAGTTTAATGAAAGTGTCCAGCATTTTATACTATTATGATTGTGTTTTGGGATTAAGAATAAATGGTTGTTTAATAATTAGAGATTCTATGGCTTAATATCCTGACTCTTTGAGGAAAAGTCAGCACAAACCTACCAATTCTGGTATAACATTTATCATTATGTATATCCTTTCCAAGTGATTCTTGCACTTACTCATCGTGTCAAGAGCAATCATGAGCACCAGTCATTCCTTTTTTCCAGTAATCGCCAGAAAATATTATCCTCTACGGACTTTGCAAATTTGTCTTTCACTAATCCGAGCACGTAAATCAAGTCAAGCTGTATTCATTTTACCTTAAATTAACCACTTATATAGATTGTGTTCTCCCTTGTCTTCTTGTCACTTCAGGGCTCATGAAGGTTTCATTGAAACGCACAAAGAAACTAGTAATAGGAGCAAAGAAACTACATGGGGAATGAAGAATGATTAGAACCATAAATATTCATTGACAGCCTTTTGATGTAGGAGTTATATTATGAAGAAGTCATAATGTACCATAATGATGAGTATATATATTCACAATCTGGATAAGAACAATTTCAAACCAAAAAGCGTGAATTAAAATATGGAATAGTCAGCATGCATTCCCCGCTATTATCCTCACTCGATCATATCTACATACCAATTAGATTTGGCGACCATTGATGTAGTGAATAACCTTCAGTCCCTAATGTGATTGAGATATTTGTTTTCTTTTAGGAGCTCCATCTGGTGTGGGTAATATCGTAACCATCACACCAAACTTAATTTTTCGTAATTAAGGGAAACACAAAATCCATGCCCAAGACGAAATTCAGACTTGCCTCTTGCCAAGCTGGCTCGTCATCTATCTGCCTACCTCGGCCGTTTTTCAAAGGTTTAGGTCTTCTTTGTTTACCCGTCTATAACTTAGAAATTAGTGAAGAGGTATTTTGATATAAGTTGCCAATATTTTCCTAATCCTATTAAAAAATAAATTTATAAGAAGTGCTCGCATTTATTTCGGCGTTGAAAATGAAAGAAGCATAATTTCATTTTCCGCCCGTAATTACAATCGAATCCTCTCCAAGCCTGTTGGAAAAATGATACCTAAGCTAGGAAAATGTTAGTAAACAGTGAGTATTATCAGATAAAATTATCCCGCACTACCTGGGCAGTTACCTAAAGGAGGTGCCAAATGCCATGCTGTGGTAATCGGCCGAGGATAGGGGCAGTGCTACTGCCCCTATAACTCATGCAAATCGATGACTAGAGAATGAGCAGACCTTCGATAGAACGCAATTGGATTTCTGCTACCGGCACGAACAATAAACCACACTGTTAATGAATGTGCTCATGGCCGCCGGAGAGTTTTAAGCGACCCATTGCGTAAACGTGACCTCACTTTGTCGGTCAACTGGTAAACAATGGAATGCGATTCAAATCACCTTCTCCCGAACGCTGCATCTCCCGCGGTGACACTTCTCCCATAATGATTTGATTCATGTATTTCGAGAGGAGTAATCTGCTAGCTGAACAAGGCCGAAAGTCGCCTCGTGCCTTTAGAATTATTATCTACGCTTAGCATGTTTCGCATAATGCGCGCGGAGAATATCACCGTAGTTGATCGGAACCGCCATTGGTTATATTTTACGATCAGCCCACGCACTGTGTCCCAGAACTGTCAACGGTCTACTGTCCTCTCACCAATCTTACTTCACTTCTCCTTCAAGTGCGAACTTATTGGGGGGATTGAACGAGTTTAATATGAGTGATGTTAATCGGTATTGGTCAAAAGAGGATAAGCTCGTCACATTTTCCCAGATTAGAAGCTGACATAGGAAGAAAAGACATTTTTTACTCAAAATTAGAACAGTCATCATTCTTTTTTCTACGAAACTCATTTATTACCCCATATCCTAAACGGCGGCAATCGGTGAAAGATGAAAGTATTCATTTATCATTCTAATGAGTTGGTTCAGTGAAAGATTGCTACGAGATGCATATTTTTTAGCGGAAAGAATATGAAAATGGAAGAGGGTCATAGTTATTCTGTTTTTCAGCAAATTTTTACAATAATATCAGAAAAAAATTGTTACTTTCACTGATTTCATTACTCGAGCTGAGATATTTTCCTCTAAATATATAAAAATAACTGGGGCGTTCATCCACATCTATAGCCTAGTATGTGAGCATACTAAGCACAAGAAAGTAAATAATTACCAGTCTGAGATAAGGTTGTATGCACGAATAGACTTAGTTAAATATTTTTCTTGATTCGGACTTTTCAGGGAATACATGTTTAGTATCTTAGAGTTGAGTGGAAGAATCATCTACCTTGTGCGGCAAGTCTGCAGCAACGGTTCCCAACACAAGTTCCCAACCGTAATAGGAGAGACGGAAGGTTTTAGCGATCGCAACGGAGTAATGAAAAATCGCTTGATATCGTAGTCATTGCAAGTTTGAATCTTATACTCCGTGTAGTCATTTCGATTGACTGCCATCAGTGATTTTGGAGCCGCGAGTAAAAGGTTAGGTTCAAGAAGATACCTCTAGCTATAATGGAGACAAATTTTGTGTAATATTTGGCCCAATGGGGATATTACACCTGTATCTAGAGATCTATATTCACTATTTTTCTAGTTTATTTATCAAGGACTGGAAAGAGCAGATCCATCGAGTGGTGAGAAGTAGAGTTTCTCTGTTTCGTAGTGCTTGATATTATTTCGCAAGCAATAACTGTAGTACAGTCCAAGCTCAACAGCAGGAGGCGATTGAAATTCACTCTCGATTGAGCTGGTAGCAGCCTGTGCCAATTAAATGCCAAACGCATTCTCATGGTTGCAAGTACCTGCTTCGAGAAAGTGAGAAAGTGAATGCTGAGGCATTGTTGTCCTCGATTTATTCTAATTACGTCTCTGAGTAACGTTCGTTAGCGTTTCGCTAGAAATTGTGTTGACTCTAACGCCTCGATACTCTTTTCGAGTAAATTACTGCTTTCAATTACAAATTCTCCTGCTTCATGATTCATTAACCTAGATAATAAGGTAATTGATAATCATCTTTGTGCAGCACAGATCGTGCTTCACTCTTAATGTACGAATTAAAGGTCACCTACCGAATTTTCCTATTTTTATGCAAAGTCAATTGTTATTTCTTGCATTTTTGTAACCCTTGTCCTTTTATATGCGGAAGCTATGCTATAGAGTTAATATGCGAAATGCACGCGTGCTGATAGAAGTCTCAATTTTTGACAACGAGCTAATTCATTGATCAGGGATGTAATCCTGATATCCCTGATGGTATTAATTCAGCCAAGAATTCATCTAAAATTAATTCTTGAAGCCTATATAGAGGTACATTGTCCTCGCCCTATCTTAATAATAATATTAAAAATAACCATGTAGCATTATCAGGTGATGATGCTGAATGGCAGTGAACCATGGTCGTGAAGTTGAAAATGTGTTTTTTCCGCTGAAACGTCGTTGGAGAAATTCCTCCGAATAACGCCCGATACTGCTCGGTTAATATAAAACCAGATGTTGCAGATACGAAAGGGGAAAAATGTGAATATCAAAAGACTAGCTGATCGCAGAATCGAGTGGAGATCCACGTCATTTCATGATGATGAATGCTGTTAACTGAAAATTTCTAAGCAAAGTATTCACCATTCTTCTCCCAAATTTTCAAAGTTAAATCTTAATGTTAGTTCGTGACACATCCACGAATACATTCATTAACCGAAAAATTCATTTTCCGGATCACTCGTTAGTCGAGGTTATTGTATTGAGGCGTAGATGTGGTTACGTCGCTTTGCTTACCGACGTTTCACTAATACGTCGTGCGAAATATGGCAGCAGTGATTCGTTACCCTGTCATTTCGGTCCGTTTTTTCAACACATTGTGTCAGTATTTTATATACATATTCGAATATATCCGTCGGTATTTTATATGTTTATCCGCCGGTATATTCGAAATCGGTATTGTAACTTTGCAACTATGATGTTTAATTTAAGAAATATGCAATTAATTGGAGTGGTATAAATGTGTGCTTATATTGATGCGTGCGTCGATGCGTTTACAGCAAAATAAGGTTTCTCAAACGCAAATTGGCTCTTACGGAGCGCCTATGAAAATTTAAGTGAGTTTATAGACTAAGGACTCGTATATAGAGCGTCGACTGTAAATTATAATCGGTTTTTCATCGTTCCATTTTACGTCGCGATATGACGGGAACGAGGGGACTCCCTGTACTGTATCCCGTTTCATTATGAGTTAGCGTTGGTATTAGGGGGAAATGAATGTGTTTGGAGAGAGGTCCTCAGACGTTTCAATGCAGGCTCTGGAGCGCTCTGCTGTCCGCCGAGTCAGAACCGTCGCCCTCCTCTGCTTCCGGGGGACGGCCAAAATAGGTTTCGCGTGTGCTTCGCCGGCCTTTCACTCGACTGGAGACGAGGTCGACGCGCTCATTGGGGCCGCACATTGTGCTCGCCACGGAAATATTTTTTTGCTCCAGCCATCCCGCTCTTCCGTTATGATTTTTGGAGCTTTTCGGCGCACTCTTTCGTCGTGCAGCCACCCGAATTCCTCGCTGGAAATCGTTAAATCGTCCCCTAAGTGCACTCTGGGGAGGATTTTAACGACTATCGTGGTCGGTCCACCGCCCAAGCCGCTTGGAGCCCCAGGATGCCGAGGAAAGAAATTCTGCAATCGCGTGATTCCCGTCTACGATTGCTCTAAAGAAATTCCATCGGGAATGTCATTCGGATTTTTTTTTGAGATCCTCGATTTTCAGAATGTTTTTTTTTTCTTCTTCGATCTTACGACTTCAGTTCGCCTCCGAACAGAATGTGTCCGAAGATGGAGTTTGCAGCGAAGTTTCTAAAAGTATCGTTTCCAGTCCATCCCTCGCTTATATGCGCTTCGGGCCGGCAGTCGAAGTGTGGGAATATGATTGGAAAGATGCAGAGCGACCCGGTACAGGCATTAGCCTGCTCTCAACGAAAGACGCCTAAGGGGTCCACAGCTTACGGCCGTGGACCCCTTACGGCCACGGTCGATGGAGCATAGCTAGTAAATGCCATTTTACCCGAAGCAAAGAATTGCACAACTTTAAGCAGGGTCAAATCGTCGGAACTTCACCGGTGAATAAGTGGAAATAGAATAGGGGCTATTTTACCCCCAGTCGTCCATGCTATTGCGATGATTTTCATGCAACCCATTGTGCACTTGTAACCGCGAATCTTTCCGTCCATCAGGACTGCCCCATGACCAGCCTCGCGTAATAACGCCGATCCTGTCCCGGAGTTGTTTTATCCTCAAAACGTCGCACCAGAGGAAATGCTGGTCTTTTTTTTTTGCTCGAGGCGAAAAACATTTAACGATTTCAAGTATTGAGACCTTCCCCGATGAAAATTTTGTTTTAAAAACTCTACTGCTGGTTCAATACTGATGAGATTATCAAATGTACATATATCAATGGATCACGTTCCTTTGATTCTTATAGCTTAGCATTTATTCTCTCCGTGGCATATTCTTCAAACAAGAACTTTTGGTACGAGCGTATGTATTGTTGATTCATTACTCGGGTTGATTTTTATCATTTTACTCCATATAATTATTTTATTTATACTTGGTATATGCGTAACTTAGGACTGTGCTCCATAGCAGTCCATTGGTATAAAAGATCACTTTCAGCATAATAGAATTGCCAAAAAAAAATGTACGCTACCTTTCCACACGCCTTTCGCTGAACTTTTTTATTCGGTCCGATCCCTCGCGAACTATAGACTGTGAACATTGTTTAATAAAAGTAAATAAAATGCGATCAGCTGAGCTGGAAATTTGGAGTCCAAAAACATCTCTCTCGCATCAACGAGCAAGCTTCCAGCACGTTTGAAGATTTTCCTCTTTTTAACCATTTTGGTGAAAAACGACGCTTACGAAGCGACCAGAAAATTTTGCCAAACATTTAAGGAAATACCCGGAAGATTCGTAAACTATGCTTCACTCGGTGCAGAACGAAATAATCTCATGATTGGGGATTCCAATGTGACTTGTGACATGGTAAAGTATACTAATGTAAAGGCGTTTTTCATTCAAATGAAATTTTTATTTTTATTACCTTTACAACATCCTCAGTGTTGAAAAGTGTACCGGTAGCAAATGTCATGTTATGAAAACTATTCGGGATTATTTGTTTATTTATAATTGTTCGACTTTCTTTCCGCTAAAGTGAAATATACCTATAATTCTCTCGCCTCTAGGGATTCGGCGAATTGAGCTTCCTTATCGGTAGTGCCAGTAACAGATTTATGTAAGGCAAAACATTATTAATAGGAAAATATGTAGCTCCATAGTACCAATATTTAAGAAAAACTCATTTTTCGTAAAGGAAATGATAGTCATGAACGAAAAGAACGAGGATGAGAAGGAATAGGTAAATATCAAGTCTGAAATTACAATTTGAATTTCCACCTTCAGATTATGGCACTGATGATAACTTTTATGATAGATGAAACATTGATTATGTTCTGTTCAGTACCTAAACCTTGATTACTTGTAAGACAATGTGGCTATTTTGTGGTTTATATTTTTGCGAGGATTATTCCCATTACTCGAAGCGAATGTTTTGATTTATTCTATAGTTATAATACTCGCTGAGAGACATTATTTGGGAGCGCTAAGGACCGTGTTGTCTGCTAATGTATTTTCTTGATCTCCGAACTGTTACGAGTTTATTGCAATCAAATATAAGTATTATAGACAACATAGAAATCGAACTATTAGCAAGAATCATTTTAGCGTAATGTCTCATATATATTAAAGTTAGCTATGCATTCTGAAACCTGTTTTAATTTTTTACACAATGCCTATTCTAATCTTCTCCCAGGTAACATCGAATCAATCTAATTTAAGAAGGGGAATCAGGTTGATGGTTGATGGAAGGTGGTTAGAGCACTAGCCTGAGAGCCCGGGTTCGAATCCCGGCAGTGGCATAAATTTTTCTTCGGTTTACCTGTCCCCACTTAAGTGTCTAGTGGAGAGAACTTCGAGTCCAGGACCCAGTCCGTCGGATGGAACGTTAAGCCGTGGACCCCTTGGCGAATTTCATTTAGAGTGGGCTGATTCTGACGCCGGGTTTCTCTCCACCCATACGGCTTCCTCCGTTCCTTCGTTCCTCCTCCTGAAAAAAAATCCTCCGTTCCCTGAAAAAAATCCTACCCACTCCAAATTATCCACCTATCATATATAGCAAAAATGACCTCAGTATTTGGTCACCTCCGCTCCAAAAAAAAAACGACAACTAAGACCATAGTTAGGAATAGCGTATTGTAGAAAGTGGCTCAACCATAGCCTCAAATTTGAATGTCCTCGCCCCGGAAGGGAAGGCCTCGAAGATTATGATTCAATTTTCGACACCGTTACCAGTGCTGCGTTGAGCACCTCAGGTGCTCTACCTGGAGAATTATTGATCCTCATGAAGGAAAGGAAGCAGGAAAATCGTCAATGTGCGCCACCTATGTCCTCCGCGTCCCGTTCGACTGGGCCGTCATGGTTTCGATACCACCCAGGAGTGGATCTCTCTCTGCGATTTCGAACGGTAACTTTCAAGTAAACTCTAACACGCACGCTGACACGAAGAGATTTTTAGCAGGTCGCGTGGAGAAAGTCACGCCTCAGCTGGCGTCCTTATCCCGCTGATCTCGAAGGAGGAAACGAAAATTTAAAATATATATATATATACATATATGTATAGCTTTCGCTTACTCCTTCAGTTCCTAATCTCCGAGTGAGGGCAGTCATTATATTCAGATGATGACGGTTCACTTTTTGACTCCCGGGAGATTTCTCCGGCTGAATTTTTGGCAACGGGAAAATTTGTCTCCTCTTATGTTGATGACCCACTGCCAATGAGGTCGGATTGCGGTGCAGGATTAAGCCGGGTGGTTCCACGGTTCGGCTGCGATCGGAATATTCACCTGCATGTAAAATAAAGCCATTTTCCATTTCACTTTAAGAGGACGACTGTATCAAGGATGCTATAATTGTGACCAAGGAATAAACTGGACTCCATTCGGAAAGTATATTCATAGAAAGCCTATAGACCTTTAATCCGATTTGATATGTCTTTGCCGATCAGCTTTTATTTACGCTAAACTTGTCTAATTCCATAGCCTTCCCATCTCTCGCGTGATATGTCCATTTCGATCAAGAATATTCGCCATACTTCCTCACTCAATCATTACAATCCACTGGCTATCGGGACTGGTATATGGTCATTGAGGCTGACCCTTATTTTCAGTAATTTTCGCTATGTATTCCGTCTCGTACTTTCACTTTGCTATGGCAGTGGTAGAATAGGCGATTGCGATTTAATTTTCACCCTCTCAAAGTCCATTTTGTTTTCTGTGAATGATAAAGTCCCACGACTGAATACGGGGATAATCGATTTTATTCCTTCATTTATGCAATAATCTCTAATTCATTCACTAGTTTTGTCAATTCTAAATTCGCCTGGAAAACAATCGATTTATTCTAACTCTCTCAGTAGTTTCAATTCCTCTCTATCGTTATTCCTTTGTTTTAGATCATTGTGTGAAAGTTCTCTTAAATTTTCAAGCCATCTGCATCCTGCTGAAGAGACTGATTCGCTCACAATTCGTTTATAACAACTGCCTACTATTAGAAATATATGATGATTTTAAACTCCCGTCAATATGTGTGGCTTTTGATTTCCTAAGTAGTTAAAATTATGTGAGTACTTCATTATAAATATTCCGTGGAAAATGCGCCTGTGCATCTCCGTTTAATGGTTTCAATTCCCTTAAAGACGAAAAGGATAAGAATCTTAGGGCGGGTAAGAATGGTAATATTTGTCAAAGGACTTTAATATAATATTTTTCTGTGAAAAATATTACAAGAACTTGGTCGGAGTTCACTTCCAGTTTGTAGCTTAACATTGAATTGAATCATTTCAGAGAAATTGAAGCTTTTTTCCAATGATATCTAAATAATATTAACTCATTTTAAAAATTTTGATTTTGTACATATAATCATAAAAGATCGTTAAGTGGATTGTTTTGAAATGTATTTCTCTCCACGTACAGTAGAGTTCTTAGTTAGGGGTGTATTAATGAAATTAACAATATCGGGCATCGCCTAGTGGAATTTTTCCATAACGTAGCTGAATCAAGTAAGTCACTTCGTAAATTCCACTTATTTTTTTTTATTTCATGATCAGAGTTTCGAACTTTTAATTCCATCATCATGAAATCCATGTTTCAAAACGCGGATCGTTGTATTAAAGTAATTTACGTGAAATTCACGAAGTGACTTGGTTTCCTTTAGCCATATTATGGAGCAATTCCGTATTTACTAGTGTCTGACGGATCGATATAAGCAGGTTTTAGGAAGCGAAAATTATTGCGTGATTTTCCGTTTAGTTGCACCTTTTCTGTCTTTGACTTACTATACCTCTACCTCTAAACACTCCCGTATTCAAAAAATTCCTCCATCATCGCTTACTCGACGTCTATCAAGACTTTTAGCATCCTGTTGCGTCTTTTTGATTCCTCCATCAACTTTTTCAGCCTCCTTCAAATTTCTGCCGATATTCCTTCCTTTCTCTCCGAAGAATTCTTTTCAACCGTTCTTCTTTCCATCTTCTTAGCCCGATTCTCCGTACTCGCGTCTCAGAAGTCCTCAATCCATTTGTAATAATGTGAAAATTATTACAGCAATACCTTGGAACGCCGAAAATAAATCAAGGAAGTTGAAGTAATAAACATGAATTTTAAGTAAATTTACTGCCCTACGGCAAATATTTATAAGGATAATTTCGTCACGATTCACAAGTTATCAATCAATTGAATGAGAATTCTTGTGGTGAAGTGTTTGTTTTCTTTGACCAGCGTGGAGACTGAATAACTGTGGGAGCATACAGATACAGCCAGCGGAGTAGTATCCAATAGAATCTTTGCAGGATGTCGGGAAAGCTGTAACTATTGATGCTTGGCACTTGGCATTTAAAGGGTACAAGAAAAGTCTTTACGACACCATGAAAAGATAAATTCGTCTTAGTGCCTCGAGAACCGCCATCTCCTCTCGTTGATGCATATAGGTGGTGAATAATTTGTAGTGCGAGTTATGACATATGTTACACGTGGACTTTGGGGCAATATGCAGTAATATTGACTGGGTCTCGAGTCTGCTGAAAAATTCACCGTTATCGTTTTCGAACGCTCAGCCAATGCTTAGTCGATGATATAGTCATTTCCTTGAAGTGGAATTTCACAATTTTGATAGATTTATACTACATTGTACACTTTTCTGTCAATAATCGATATAGCATTTAATTTAAAATAATCTTTTAGAATTTTCTTCAAGGTTCATCAAGTTCCGATTTAATCCGCTGGATTTCAAAAAATCCCTCTCGTTATTAGAATTAAAACAATATGAGTAAAGACGACTACTTCATATTTACTTGTTGCCCCGTGTACGTGAAACTCTTTTTGAAGGTATCAATGCAAACTTTACTCATTTTGAAATAATTTGTTGATCTCTGAAATTTTTGTAATAGCTTGAAAGTTTAACTTTTTCTGCAAGTTTTAAAACGGATCAATCTGTGGCTTGTTCAATTTTTGTGGCACGTCTTCTTTCACACTGAGCGGAAACGTGTTCTTCTCGGAGTATCATCCACGGTCGCAAAATCAGGGTGGATCACCGGATGCGAAATTCAAGCCGCATGGCACGCTCACGTTGTTGAAGGCATTTGCGTCATGTCGGCCGTTTTGTTCGCTTGTCGACGACGCCCCGGAGTGTGTAACAATGAGTACTCCGTTTTATGCCGGTCCAGCGAACCGTAACGGCACGGAAATCCATTTCGCATAACGAATTTCCTCCGCGTCCGACGTTCACTTCGAGCGTTCGGAGTCTCCCGTACACTCATAATTCTTTAAGTCACCTGTCAGTCGCGCGGTATATTGTTCCTTAGCCAGGAAATCTCTGAGAGCGATGTTGAGCGACGTATCCGCGCCGAGAGCGTGGACCTCAGATGATCGAAAGCACGTATGCTGTTATCTAGTGATGTGTCCGGCGTCAAGAGTGTAACGAGCCCCAGATCATCCACGAATGTGATTCTTTTTAGTACGTTAGTGAGCCCCGGTTTTTTCATTCATAACTCCCCTCTCGATTCCTTTAGGTTATACTTTTCAGTGAAATTCTTATATTGGTATAGGAAAAGCATGTAGGTCCTGTTTTACAATGTCTCGTTTACTATTTTCGAGATTCGTATATGACCGTAACTACGTTCTTCTGCTGTTAATGTTCGTGTAATCTAATCGTTCGCATGATGAACTTTTGGAAATTAAAAGTTTCGAAAAGAGCCATATCACCTCACGTCTACATGAAATAACGTTCATCTCTAACCTGAGACCAAAAAACTCGGCCTTACTTGTTGAAATCGATGGTTGGTGAGTTCACCTTATGGAATGAATTCATGATGAAAATAATTAACTTGGTTATATTCCACAAACATTTATTGAATCAATAACAATGAATTAGAATTCATGAAATTCATTCTGAGGACTGAAATTCACGAAATTCGAATCAATGAATCAATAAATTTTTGCGGAATATAACCATGTTAATTATTTTCATCTTTACTTGTTAAGTACTCATACAACTTGTTCCATGATTAATCAACTGGACCACTGAACTGAGCCACCCTTCGGTAGCTCCAAAAGGCTGAGTGCCTCGAAAGCTTAAAATTTTCCAAATCGGCTGCCTCATGATCCTTCACTTGGATAATTGATGATTCATCGATTTATTCCTAATTATTAATCCGGTATTTTGGATATTCCAATTATTATAAAAAATATATGCAATTTTTTTCCATGTTAGCCGACAGATAATCCTCATATATGTCGTTGCAGCCGTCCGAGGCTTTATTCAGGAAGGATTTCACATTTTCGGCGCCGAAGAAAATCCGTAATGTCGTAAGAGCGTTAAAATCCCCGATTTTTCCATACACAAATCGGCATTTGCCGAGCCTCTTGACATCGAAAGCTCGACATTCTCACATTTCGACAGCGTCAAGTCCTTCCTGGATAACGCTCTAGAATACCATTCTCACATAGCCAAGGAGTTCACTTTATTGAAATCATTTTCTCACGCGATGGGTGGGGTGAGTCGATGGAAGGCGAACAGCCCGCAGCGCACGTCCTGATCTTCTGTGAAAGCAATTCAGTCTTAAATGTCCGTGCCACGCGGGAAACGTTGACTGGACCTGGTTTCCCGCCACTAAGGCGCACGATCGGCCAGTAGAGGGTTGGAATGGACTCCTAAGGAGAGAACAAGATGATGAGAAATGAACGCCAAAGGGCTTTAAGGGTGAAAAAGAAAAGAGCTGGGATAAATCGTGGGCGTCGCGACTATCTCTATGGAGAAATAACTTTTCGCGGGCGAGTTTCAACGACAAATTTATCCTCCGCGCCACATATTCCGACACCCGAGTCCGTTCCTTTCTCTCCTTTGCCTCGAGTCACCCCCCTCTTCAGTTCACCCCACCGCAACTGTCCCGAGAGCGTCTATTTATTCGCGAACGACCATAGAGGTTAAGACGTTCTTCTAGATCGCCTTGGGGCAACTCGGTTGGATGACGATTTAACCAGGCGACGTTGTAACCATGCTCTGTTACCCTTCCAGGCGGTAGACAACAGATCTCCAACTCTGATGCAAGTGCTTTCATGCTTGAGGACTGAAAATAAACGTCGCCCTGCCTATTGCTGAGATCTTAACCTCGGAGTTATTTTTTAAAGATTTTTCTCTTTACTAGCCTGTAGGCCCTTCATGCCATTCCCATTGGAGATAGCCACAGTTAAAAAGCGTGATTAATCTCTATGGACTTGTGAAACTGACCCTCTTTCGCGTTGCCGTATCCTGGCTCAATTATTTCACTCCCATATGCTCTCTTTCGTACGAGAGCCTCTCTGGGAATCAACGTTTTTCAACATGAAAAGTGTTGATTCCCAGGTGAAAAGGTGATTAAATTAGAGCATCAGACGAATATCGTTACAAAATGGAAGCGCCTAATTTTTTACTACATTCATGCCTCACTGTGTAATCAGTCTGAAGTTTCATTGACGAGTGCTCTAATGAATGGAGTACTATAGGTATGAGTGCGATGTTATGTTGTATTAGAAATGTAAATTAGTTTCACCTGATTGGCTGGGCTGAGTTTTCGTATAGGTTTGAGTAAGTCAATATTAGCTCGCTTTTATTCCTAGAGACCATTATCGAAATCTAATATGATAGCTCTTGAATCCCAAATGCTGCTGATGTCCATGACGGTAGGGGAAGTGGTGGGCCTCGTCAGTGGCTCATTGGCTAACGTGGGCTCAAAGCAGAGTTAAATTTCCTCTTGACTAGAATTTACAGTGAAAAGTATTCCTCTTCCGTATGTATTGAGGAAAATATCAATTTATTTTTAGAAAATACTATCTTTACCCCTGGCACCTAATCTACTTTACACCAAAAAAATGATTGTATAAAAAAATTTACAGAATGTCTCGCGGCAGCAGAAGAAACTAATGGAGCATGTATTCGATTGGATCACGGTCATAGAAGTTTGACTAATACCGCAACCAATAGATACAAGGACCCGCTTGTAACCTCTAAAATCCAAGTAAATTATCCATTCGCCGATATCTACCGGTGAAATTTACATTCATGTTTGGGAGCCGAAGTGGGAGACATGGAAGGAGATGTAGAGACAGAAATTGAATCAGTTATGCGCTTCCTAAGCGTATCTTAGAGCTCAAAGAGTTTGATCAGAATTTTCGCCAATGAGCTGATTATTCCGTTCTCGCTACTATCTCAGTGGTAGTTACGTTCTCTGTTAAGTAAAAGCAAGAATTCGAAATATCACTTATGCTAAAATTCATTATTCATCTCTAATTAAACTATTGAACTCTTATTTTATTATTTTCAATGATGAGTATAATAAGGCATAATAATAATAAGTGAATATGTTACTAGATAACGCCAATCAATATAGAAATTCACCCTTAATTTGTCCACACCAAAGCTCCGGAATCAGGGTTTATTTTAAAATGTTTAATAGAGGGGAAACATTAAAAAAGCCAAAACAGTTCATTATTCAAGAATGGCATTGGCCATTGTCTCTAATAAACAGCGCTCCATGAAAAGGATGCGGTGAATGGAAGCAAAGTTCTCCAATTCTAGGCATCACTAGGGATTATATATGAGAGCTAACTTTAAAAGGAGTCTGATGGGTTATATATGCAGCGTTCAAACGTTGTGGGCACTCACAAAGTCAAATCTATATCTCCACGCTATTCTCGGAAGCCTGATGGGAAGGGATTTCTGACGCCGGTCATTAATTATTGGATAATGAGAATCGAACTTTTAATAAGACCCCAGCCGACATTTGTTTAATGGGGGCAGTTCCATAAGCCTCCATAGACCAGCATGTAATGAGCCTCCATCAGCAAATAATCTTTCCTCTTCGTTGCTCTTATGTCACTTTCTTCTTCGCAAAGAGAAGTTATACCAGAAGATCAAAATTTAAAAAAATGTTCATCCACGAATGCTTAAGGTTCATAGGTAGGTAGTGGAAAATCTGAAATTATTTTCGCTAAATTCGAGATAGAAGGCCGTATGTCAATAATAAAATTGTTGAATACTATTTAAAGAGAAATAAGCTGGTAGAATATATAAAACAAATTTATCATATTCGGTTCTATTTTTGTCGATTTTGGCATTAATGTTCCCACAGTAGCATCTTGAGTTTTTTTAAAGAAACTAATACTGTCGTGAGATATATCTTGTATCAGAACAGTTAATTTATTGAGAAACAGGAGCTCTCTATGTTTCTCAAAAAATGAAATTTTAAAATGTGTGTGCATTGATGAAGGCTCGCCAGTTCTTTAGTGCTGACAGGTTTTCCATCATCATGTACGCCTGAGGTAAGTCAGGCGATTTTTCAGATAGCACAACTATTCTTGGGAAACCTCCGACGGCTGAATGAATAACACTCGTAGCGTGAATGAATGTATTTCCCTCGCTTTGCCCGCATTAATCTTTACCTTCATTTTGTGATTAAAGTGACTGTCCGTTCATTCATCCATCTCAATTTCTATCCTCCACATAACGTTGTAATTGATTCGACCAATAGATACGCAGCAAACGATATTACATTTTTATTCACTATTAGACCAGTTTTCGTTATCAATACTCGAATTCAGATTCAGAAGACAATTACATGCTGCCACAAGTTTAAGATGTTTTCAGACTTGTTTTCCATTTTGCGGAGTGCCAATAATTTCCCCGCTTACCAAAAAAACATGGATATGAACTGATTTCCCTCATTTCTTTCCTTGTACTGGTGGCAAAAACACTAAAACCTCGTCCCCGCAACGTTTTTGCGATAGGTGCCTGATGATTAGTCCGAATTTGATTTCTGTCATTTCTTGATCTAACCCACCGTCATTCAATCCTTTCCGCTCAATTACTGTCAATTTAAGGATCCGAACAGATAGGCTGAAGTTTCAAGTTTGCATTTGAAGACCTTCGTGGTGCCTAAACATTCATCTACATCTACATAATACCCTGCAAGCCACCATAAAGGTGTGTGGCAGGGGGTGAACTCTCACCAAACATGCACTACATATCATGCATAAAAAAGATTAGTACTTGTATAGGTACTATAAAACTGTTTCATCGCTATTCATCATTCATTTCATTCATCGTTAATTGGTTATCACCTCTCCGTTCGCCGCCAATGGGTGCTGTATAAATGATGTAATATGATATTTTTCAACCTTTTATAGCGTTAGTTACTCTTCGAATGGGCATTTTCGGAATACATACTCCTTATCCATGAGTCACGCTTGTAACTTGCGTAGCTGCTGTGCATTTACAGTTCAATTCGTTGTGCAGTTATTAAAAATATTATTGCTAAATCGTCGATAAAGCAATGCCATGGCTGCCCATAGCTGAATGTAGAGGCGAACGAATAAGTTTGCTTGTACTTCCGCCGTTGTTAAACTTTTTTCGCGAACCCCTAAATCATCAGGCGCGTGTCTCTAAGGGGTACGCATATCCCAGATTGGGAACCGTTCGTTTAAAATATTTGAGGCCACGCCCGAAGGAAAGTTGATCCGCGAGCCAATCCATATAAGCGAAAGGAAAGAGTACGGGAGTCGTCCTTGCTTGGAATGAGCCAAGACTTGGCTAGAGTACCCAATGGGTTAAGGGCACCCCGACGTGTGTCGTGCATTATTCATCACCATCGGAAGACGTGCCACCACCGACGTGATTTTCTGGCGACGAGCGGGGATGAGGGCCAGTAGGTCCCCCACTTGGAAGCCCTGCCAATTTCTCTGGCGGAGTGATCGGGACTGCCTATCCGGGAGAGACCAAGGGTTCGCGCGATCACGATTACGCCCTCCACCGCGTCGGCGACGGGATAGGGGCGCTGTTGGTTAGGTTGGTTGGTTATTCAGGGGAGGCGACCGACATTTGCGCCATATAGGAAAGGTGGATAATTGGATAATGGTAGGAGTTTTCAGGGAACGGAGGAAGGATGGAGAGAAACCCGGCGTCGGCATTTTCTTAACTTTCGGCATACTCTTAACGAAAGGCGCCAGGGGGACCACAGCTTAACGTCCCATCCGACGGACGGAGTACTGAACTTGAAATGCCCTCCACTAGGCACTCAAGTGGGGACCGGTTTTCCACTGAAAAAATCCGCCACTGTCGAATCGAACCCGGGCCCTCGGGATGGGAGGCCAGTACTCTAGCCACCACACCAACCCGATCCCCCGCTGTTGGAGAAGCACGCGGGTTGCCTTGCAATTAATGGGTGGCCCGCAAGAGAAAGTCGAAAAGTGGCCGAAAATAAATTTTCCCCGTTGTTTTAAAATTTTGCCGGTTTCACCAAATTCCACCAAGTTTTAATCACTCTAAATTTTTTCAAGTTACCTTAAATTTCTAATTCAAATTACTATTTCATCGCCCGGACTGTTACTCGCCCTATTTCTCAGCAAATGAGGATGAATATCATGTGATTTTACGGTAACATAATTCATTTATCCTCGCAATTCGACTGTCCTACTTTTCCCTCGAAATCATTAAATGAAGTAGTTAGGATCGTGAATTGAAATATGGAGTCAAATTTTGATTCTATGGGGCTCGAGCAAAATATTGCTCTGAATCAAAATATGTAAAATAAATGCATCTCCTTACACTAATAAATTTTACACTGATAAATTTTTTCAATAATCACGCAGAAGTTGTGCCAGTTTTGGAGTGAGACAGGAGTTCAATATGGAAAAACTTAGTCTTTAATTCCTTTAAGGAAAATATTTTTTGCGAAATACTATGAGTTTCAAGTTATTCTGCGCAATAAAACAGAGGGAAAATGATGGCAGCAATCGTCACCTTTTAGGTCGTTAGCAACTTACTACATTGAATAAAAATAGAAGTCTTAGATTCAATAGAAATGTCTCTGCCGCCAGCTCCTCAATTTGGAAGTAATCACTAAAAGCACATTTACAAACTATAGTATAACTTTAATGCCTCACATTTACTCTCAGTAGTCTAATGTATTTTTCCATAGAATTCATATGTAACATGTTTCCATTAGATAGGAGTATTATACCTCTTGGTTGCATTTGAGTAGAACATGTACGGTGGTCTTTTACCCCCTGCCACATACCCTCACAGTGGCTCGCAGGGTATTATGTAGATGTAGATAGGAATGAGTAATTATTAAACTGTATAAACAAAAGAATAGTACTTTTCCTCCGTGAAGCTGCGCGAAAATTTCCATCAGCTTTCGTATTTTGGAATTTTTAAGGTCTTCTATCTTTCATTTCAACTCGAATGTTTACTCGTCTGTATTTTCCACGATTCATTTCTTGATTTCAAGTAATTGGATCAAAAATGCAGTGAATTTCATTTCCTATCCAGCCATGCCTTGCTAACCTGCGATAACTTATTGTATTTTCGTTGTCTAAGGCATTTTTTTTCTTGGTTCATGTTCTTGATTTATAAATATTAAAGATAATAATTTTATTCTTATCATAATTTTGCCGGAAAATTTTATCTTACTTTTTTATTTTTTTCTAATCCATCGAAACCCAATACAATGGTATCAATACCGACACCTTAGTTTGAAAGAGGTTTAAGTACCCCGCATTTGGTATTTTGAACGCTATCGAATGTTCAGTTGGCAGGAAGGTTGCGAGGTTTTTAACATAATTTTGGTACAAAATTTTATCTTTCTTTTATGTATTTTAATGTATCTAAACCTAATACAATAGTATCAATACCGACACCTTAGTTTGGAAAAGAGGTTCAAGTACACCACATTAGGTATTTTGAACGGTATCGAATATTTAGTTGGCAGCAACGTTGCGAGGATTCCAGGCTCTTATTCTAGAAGGAAAAAACTTCCCGTAACCTAACATTTTATCTTTCTTTTATGTATTTTAATGTATCTAAACCTAATACAATGGTATCAATACCGACACCTTAGTTTGGAAAAGAGGTTCAAGTACACCGCATTAGGTATTTTGAACGGTATTGAATATTTAATTGGCAGGAAACGTTGCGAGGATTCTAGGCTCTTATTCTAGAAGGAAAAAACTTACCGTAACCTAACATTGCCGAGGTTGTTGGGTCAGAGTCCAGTCGAATCAAAAATTTTAAGCGGCAAACTCAGGAATTTTCGAGGCGTTTGCGTGAAAATGTCGTTATTGTGTAGTCTCGACAGTGTTGAGTCGTTCTTGAATGAAGCCTCAGGTGCCTGAATGGTGTGCTCAGAGGAAAACGCAATGGGCTGAAGGGAGAGTGGGAGCCTCACCAGAGCTTTCTTCCACGCGATAATCGTTACGAGCACAAGAGTATGAAAGGAGAAAAAAACCTACGGCCTACAGCGATTGAAGCATCGTCCTCGGCTCGGGAAGCATAGCAGCTTTTTCTACGACGGCGCTGCCTCTTGCTTCTCTCGAGTCTCGTAACTTTCTTACTTTCTTGGAGCAGAAAAAAAAATATATATACACACACATACGTATAACCTCAACCGGAAGAAAAACTAATATTGATAATGACTATTGATTTACTCCGAACTTTTATAAACCACAATGAAACTGAAAACTCACGACCCAGGCTTCGGCGCTAAGCACCATCAGGTGCGACATCAGGTATTCATCACCTGATGAAGATGCTCAGCGCTTAGATGGTGATGAACACCTGATGATGGTGCTTAGCACCGAAACCTGGGTTGTGAGTTTTCAATTTTATTGTGGTTTGTAAAAGTTCGGAATAAATCTATTGTCATGATGAAATTCCACAAATTTATAAGTGAACTTATTTCATTTAATATTAATAATAATATGATAAGGAGTTCGTGAAAGCCGTGGCTCCATCCACTCTACGGGTGAAACGAAAGCGTTTCCACCGTCATGAGGAATGATACGCTGGCAACGTTTGTAGTTGGAAAAGCATTTGAACTTGATATCCTGCTCACTTTCGTGGAACGCTCGTCTTAGGATATGGTGAGGTCATGTTCCCCCGGTGGAACTTGAGAGAAACCGCACGCATTAAGTGGAAAGTTTTGAGAGACGGTAAAAACGTTACCATGCTGCAGCAAAGAGCGCGAATAATAAATTCAAACTTTAATTCTCTCCATGTCTCCCTCTTTGAGAGCACGATAGTGTCTCAAGGGCCTCCATGAAAGAGAATTTTGACCTCATCAAGAAGAAATAGTTTCCTTAGATACCTCCACTGCAAAATATTATAAAATGAAATAAATGGGTCACTCACTTTTTCCCTCTTTCCTCTTTTTAGAGTTAAATTTGACGCTTTTGTCAACGAGGTGAGTAAACTAGAATCTTTTATGTGCAGTCGTGGACCACCAGTACAAGGCGTGGTATGTTATCGTTAAATCACTGAGGATTTTTGTACTGGTGATGTCATAAATGTACGTTTTCGTTCTTTGATATTTAAATTACGTTTAACATTTTTTTTAAATTTTATACGCCTGAATCTCAAAACAGGATCAAATCCCCGCCTTATCAGTAAGCATTCTCTTTCACGCGGCAACTTGTTTTTTGAGCCGTCTTCTTCCTAATGATTATCCTTTGATAGTTTTGTCTAATTGAAACTTAGAAATTAAGGAGTAAAACTAGGGCCAATATTTGGAAGGATTGAGTTTCGTTCGCTGTAACAATAGCGTTCAATGATACTACTTAACTTTAGATGTATTCCTGCTAAGTGGTTTCCCTGTTGTCCTCTTTCTAAACCTTGTATAATCCACGGTTTTCTCATCAAACGGAGATCCATGCTTCATCCTCAAGATGAGAATAAAAAGAAATACTTGGTACATTCCACACTATTGTGGTATATTCCACAATAGTGTGGAATATACCAAGTATTTCTTTTTATTCTCATTATGAATAAATTCCACAAAGTTACGCCTGAAGGCATCTCTTCACTTCATCTTCAATTTCAAAGTCGTCCCAAGAGGAATCTGGTTAGGTCATTAGCTAGAGTACAGACTTTCTATCCCAAGAGCCCGAGCTTTGTTTCCGGCAGGATTATAAATATTCCTATAAATGCCTGTCCTCCCTTAAATGCTTTCAGGAGAGTACTTCAAACACAGTACTGGACACGCCGGATGGGCGTGGATTAATGGATATGTGGATATAAATAAATTCCAAGGGACCTTTCATTATAAAAAATTCCTCCCTATGCCAAACTAATTGGTTTATCATTTACGGCGCAAATCATCTCAGTTATCTGTCCCCTACACCCCCTATTTTTAATACCTACTTTCACTAATTCGTCCCACTTTTGTGTGTCGCAATTCGATTTTCATTGGAAATGTACAGATTATCAGTATTAATAATAAAGTTATTTTATGAATTATTTGGAAATGTATTTATGAACATGTGAATGCATTCAGCGTGGATTTGTGATTGACAACGATCACAAATGGCTCGCATGTATCACTCAACCGTCATTTTAATCGCATTCAGTTGATGCAGTTGAAAATGGGTGCATTTATGGGTTTCACTTTATATTTATCTTTTAAATCCCTGACTAATTTAAAGTTTGGCTAAAGGCCTTTAAAAATAGAAGTTCCACAAAGAAAAAATCCTACGCCTTGGATGGGACTCGAACTCGCAACCCCCGTGCGTGCCGTGCGCACGGCTACGGCTGCTGTGGCACAGTATGTACGGCAGTCCGGTAGTCAGGTTAAAGACTCTAGATGTTCATAGGGGAGCTTGATAGCAGCTGTGGTTAAAACACCATGCTGGAAAATCGGGGTGAACGATGTGGTCTAGGTGAATGATTTTTTTCTGCATGGAAATTTTGCTATTATTCAGCTATTCAGCGGGTAACTAGGTTAAGGTTTTTGCAGCAAGTTCGCCAACTCAATGCGTCTATCGAGATCGGAAAGATAAGAATTATATGTTTGCTTTGGTACTCCCGAAGGTATTCTTTACAGAGGAGTTTCTGGGTACGCTTGTAACCTGCATACAATACTCGCATAATAATGCATGTAATACTTCGGAAAATTCTTGGGAGATCCAGTGGTGTCATTATTAATTACGGCAGAGTAATGGATTGGTCAGGATAACTGTGTGGTCTTCTGCATGCCTCTCCACTCATTAAATATTGTCGAATGATGGAAGTGAGGTTCACTTTTTTTCTTTAACTTTCATTCACTCCGTGAGGGAAGGTAAACATTCGTTGCCATGGCATCTTAAAGCGCTTCGAAAGATCGGCAAGAAGGGAAAGACTTGCGTGAAAATCGCTCGGCGCTTCGCGTGACCGCTCAGCCGTGGCGAAAAGAAGTAGTTGAATCATCCCGCCTGTGTTTCGAAAGGTTTTCTTTTTTCTCCGTGCACGCTTCCGAAAGAACGTCCGGGAGCCATCGCGTGCATAGCTTTGATCGGCATAGAATGTGCCACTCAGGAGCTACACCTTTTAACACACTCAATGATAACTCTCTTTTTTATAGTTTTCAAGGCAGAGAGTAAAAGTCAAGATACCTTAATCAGATCTCAGGTTTTCAAGTTTCGTCGTTGGGAATTTATGATTTAAAAATGCAAGAATTGTTCTGATGTGACAATTCTTCCGCGAACAATGCGCAGTTCCCGCTAACAGCCAAAGTCGAAAATACAAAATTATGGAAAAAACGAAAATTTTTCCTTTTGCGATTTTGCGATGCCTTTAGACCTCAAAATCGTGGTCTTTTACACCATATGACGATTCGAGGGATAATTCTCCTTATCCATCTAACCCTGAGAGCTGAGGATGGTATTGAAAGTCACCAATAGCCTCGAAGAGAGCTTCGATCTAAGCGCATCTCCTAATGCTTCGCATGCATGCTATCATTGAAGTTTTCGGTCTTAATTCGGTAGCTGGTGGATGATAATATTGACCGCTTTGCAGGTTGATTAACCCATTTGAAGCGAGACAAATGTGTATGTTTTCACAAGGTTTGTGGTGTTTTTCATTTTTTTACCTTTGCTTTGGGTTATTGAAAGATAGCACCATGGAGTAAGGAGCGAATTCCGGTCTTTACTTTGTGATAAAAAAGATTGGAACAATCTTTGGAGGGCATGTTAGCTATTCTCACCTTATGGTTAAATATTTATCCAATTCACTGCGCTAGGATAAGTCGTTCAAGGCAAATTTGTTCTCCCGCACTTTTAATTTCGCAGCTCAAACAAAACAACATGAGGATGCACGATAAAAGGGTGTCTTCCTTATTAGTTATTTCTTATCTTTTTAATATTCTTGTGGCGCGTGAAAATGTTAGGTGATTTTTCCAATCTAGCGAACGTTGTGTGGCCATCGCTTCCCATCATACGCCATGGAATCATCTCTCGCTCATGAATAAAAGCTACAACGCTTTGATGATATGACTTATACTAGATCGTGGGTCATGATTTCGATATTATACACTATCGTCAAGCGATTATAATATGCAATTGCATTTTTAATGGCATAAATGTATTGCATTTTTCTCAAAATACCGGCATAAACATGGCTGAGATAAGCGATGTTCGCTTCAACTCTTTCCTCAAAGCATGCACGTGTTGTATTTGCAGAGTATCCATGGTTGAATTTCACAGGATTTAGTCAGGTAAAGGCGAGTGTATTTCAATGGGTGCTTAATTTTTGGCTATTGCTCTTTCTTTCCTTTTCGCACATTTTTGGCCTCACTACCAATTGAATACTTACTTCGGTGACAATTGATTCAAATTATATGACCGAGGAAGTCGGTATTCTGTATTTTTATTTCACGTAATCATTCATTTGTTGTTTACTGTACCTTTTTTCATTATTTTCCAAGTCTTAATATTTTTTACTTTGGCTTTTAATTATACTTTAGGGTTCTGTAACACCGCTCGTGCATGGATCTCTTCAATTCTTGTCCAATGGCGATGATAATTCATTACGCAAAGACCTTTCCGTATTATAACAAGGAAAGAAAACACGAGTCAAATCCTCAAAAATAAACTTAAATAAAAGTTTAGTTTATTTTTGTGGATTTGGCTAGTGTTTTCTGTCCATGTCATCATGTTTCGCTTCCATTCCATATCACCGGAATCTTCAGAATTTTATTTCCTTAATAATCTGTACAGCTTCGAAGAGTTAACTAACGTAATAGCCCTGTCCATTCTGGAGCTACGTAAAGATAGATATATTGTGCAAATTATGGTAAAGATTAAGTTTTTAATTGCCACAGGCATAAGTATTTTTAAGAATTGGAATTAGTGGAACCTGCATGTCAGTCGCTTTTTTACAACGTTATTGACAAGTGCATGGAATTTAGAGGATTATTAATTCCAGGTAGATGGCTTCTTCACTTCACTCTATTGGCGCGCTACAGTCTGGTAGCCATCTTCATAGTCACGGAATTTATGAGCTACCTTCTTGCAATACGTCTGGCTGTCGATGTAAATAATGAATCCGTAAATTTCACTCTAATATCGAGAAGAATCACTGATCAGAGGATTACTCTTCGTACATTTGACCTCTGATATTTTTGCAAGTTTCTTCATGAATGCCTTCCTTGTTTAATTTTCTGTTATGTTTCTCCGTAGGATTATGTTCTACGATGATTTCGTTGTTATGGAACATCCATTCAAATTATTAGATCAAATTAGTCTTCAAACATTTCTATTGCGATTTTATGGTACATGTATAATTTCCGCATGATCCGCAGCTGGATAGTGGCATTTATCCTGAACTCTTGGAACGGTATCTAGCTCATAAGGAGCTCTGTGTTCATTTGGCTCATCCTTATTCACTGAAACTGGATGGCAATTTAATACCTCCAATGATATCTAACCGAGAGAAAGTGAAATGCCAATTGAATTCTACGACATAGCAATGGCTTTGAATGGTAATTCCAATTGCCTTCTATTCCCTGCCTTCGGTAAGGACCTTTGGCATCGGATATTACGTCAGCCATTTGCATTGAAAGGTCGAAATCAAGATACAAACTGACGGTATTAATTTCAATTGTAAACGAAACGATTTCATGAAACAATACAGGTTAATTACCATCGCATCTATCACTCTGTCAGAGTTAAGTGTCGCAAATACACAACACCTATACTTGGGAAGGATCCAAGTCCGTTTCCTCGTGATTTGGTGTCGGGCACGCGTGTTCCGAAAGAAATTAAGAGTTTGCGAATTCATTTGGATACGTTATCGATGTCAAGCATCACAAGTGACGTTTGTCACGATTATTTGGTTACAAAAACTTGATTACTTCTCAACGGTAGCAGTCTTCCGAATGGTGTAATTTGGAGTGCATTAAGTGCTATTAACTGGAAAAACTTCATATCGCCCTGCAACTGATTATCGGCTTCTTGTAGTCCCCTTTTAGCCAAGCTCTCGAGGAGGAACGTATGCGCAACTAAGAAATGAAGATGACCAAGATGGAATATATTTTCACTTCTCATAATTAGCCTGGTTTCTTACGTTATCATACCTTTAATTACGATTGCCGTTATCCTTTTGATGTTTAACATTTCCAATCATGCATGAAAGTTATCGTATCAGCACACACTGCGAGATTGGGTAGAACGGTGCCTAAAGTACTTGGTACCCATCCCGATACTAGTTCGAATCATGGCACGAGATTGTTCCTTGGTATACCGTTGCCTGCCTGAGTTCTGTGGAAGTGCATTGCATGCTATATGTATATGTTGGAATGTGGATAGCATTTCACTATTCTCCGTCCAGCACCTCAGTCGGTCTCCTTCTCATAAACATATACGACACCGTTTGTGAAAAGAAATTACCATAGGGTTAGATTCGGTATAGTCTTTTATCGTCGAGTTTTCTGGGTGATCTTTCATTCAGTCGCAGAGGCTCTCAACTACAGACATACGATGAAACGCTACGCAGGATTCGAAATCGGTTTTTTTCTCCCCTTCTCCAAATTTGTAGATGACAGTTGATTCTCAGAGCTTATGACTGTGAAAAACTCTGAGAAACGTGAGTTTTTAAAAAAAATCTTGTTTTTTCGTAATTTTGTCATTTCCTTCAGTATCGGGTACCATGCTTCTCACACCAATTAACCAACCATTTCATTTGCATCTACATAATATCTTCTGAGCCACCGTGAGGCTGATTGGCAGAGTGTGAAAAGCCACTGCACATGCACTACTTGCATGCAACTAAGATGTACAATTATATTACTTCATGGAAACATATTAAAACTACATTCAAGAGACACGTGCAACTAATTGGTTAGTATCCACATAGAAGTGTAATAATTATTGAGTAGTCAGGCATCTAATTAAATACCTAAATTTTTTTATATTCTCCAAGCATGTATGAGTTAGTAAAAACTTGTTTAAGAGTATAATCGACCTGGAGACCTTTCGAGTTGAAGTTGGATATACTGACCAATACTCCAAACCACCTTTTTCTCTACAATCTAATACGAGCGCCACGTAGTGAATAATGGCAACTAAGGTATTAGATGAGTTCGTTATTATTTTATCGTTCTAGATATAAGGTCCGAACATAGGTTTTCGATTTAATATTCCTGTCTCACTTGACTAATCTAATTTTGTGCTTCCTCCTTGCATTCTTCCGAAATTAATGTTTCCGATTTGCTCTTCGTTTCAGACGGCTGTTCTGACTGTGGCATTGCTGCCTCTCCGGGTATTAATCATCGCTGTGCTCCTGGTGGTGGCGTGGTGTATTGCAGTCATCGGGTTATTTGGTTTGTCCGAGGATGACCTGCAAAAGAAGCCGCTCTCCGGTTGGAGGAGGTTGGTACATAAATTGTTGAAAATCATTTTTTTCTCAATGCTATTCCATCTGTCTGCCGGGTATAAATTGGCGGGGTGAGTGAAGTGAGAGGGGTTGGGATTTGGGTTGCTTTAAGTGGACAGGGAGGCATCACCCCTTAGTCTTAAGCCCGAATCACACGATCATTTTTCTCGTCCCTTTAGGGGGATCATTTAAGCTATAGCTTTCAGGGACTGCAAAAATTATAGCTCAAGCTATCATTCCACCGCTCACACGATCGTATCATTTCTGTTCGCGAGATACGGTAAACGACTTCGTAACTATGGATGATTTACATCGTCGTCGACTGCTTTTGGCTGCAGCTAAACATTTCTTTCAGAACATGCGCTCTGATTGGCTAAATGACAGGCCCGAGAGACGGAAAAAAGGACGTGCTCAAATGACGAAAAAAGGGATAGCGATCCCTATCATTGCCGCTATCCGTGAAGTGATCAAGTCAGACGATCATTATTAAGCTATCATTTGAGCTATCCCTAAAAAGGGACGTAAAAATTGATCGTGTCATTCAGGCTTTACATAAATATTTGTGGTAACATACCATGCTTGAGAAAATATGTTGAAAAAGTCACACATATGCATGTAAATATCCGGGTTGATGGCTGCCTTTTGCAATCTTAATCATCCTAGACGATCTATCTTTTAACTGTCACTCTCTCACTCTTTCTCCCCAGGTCTCTCACGAAGCTGCTCTGCTTCGTCAGCAAGACCACGTACCGCGTCGGAGGGATGAAGGTGACGCTCAAGGGTCGCCAGGCAACGAGGAGCGAGGCGCCCATACTCGTCATAGCCCCGCACTCGACCTTCCTGGACGCCGTGATCGTCTATTTCACGGGATACCCCTCGATCATCGTGAGGCGGGAAAGCGGTCTCAACCCGTTTATCGGAAGTAAGTCGCCGACCCGGTTAGTCCAGTGGGCAGTGAGCTCGCTGGAAAACCGTAAAGATGCGGGTTCAAGTCAAGTCTCTTTTCGGGCAGGAATGTCGAGCTGTCGCAGAGCAGATTTCTTCGCTGGATTTCATGCTGTGTTAAGAATTCATCCTAAGCTTCCCTCAATCTACTAGGCAAACGAGTAATTTCATGACGACCGTGGAGGCCTTATCACTCCCGGTGCAAACCACGGCACCCACCATAGGGGAACGATACTGAATACTGTATTTACTACAATTTATTTCTCAGTATTGCAGGCCCATGACGCGTAGTGGAAAGAAAATACTTGGATTGGTTACCCGTTGCTTTCCCAAATAGTGTTTTTAACGTGATATCATCGCTTGAATGGTCTCCCCTACGATGTCAGAATCGTTTTCGGAGGTGATTCTGAGGAACAAACTCTGTCTGGAATACCTTTTATTTGGCTTCTAATCAGGGGCGTCGGAACTATTTTCCCTGGGGGGGCAACCTTGAAAAGGGCCCGCATTTTTGCAGATGGGAGGGGTTAGAGACTATAATTTCGATAAAAGAGCATATTAAGATGTGATAATGCGTGTCAGAAAGTACCCGCTTCGACTGAAAGGGCCCGGGGCAAATTATGGGGGGGTGGGTCGTTCGGCCCCTCCTGCCCCCTACTTCCTACGTCGCTGCTTCTACTCTTCGACTTCTTTGGCTTGGGTGCCCCTGATAGGAACAACTTCCAATGTCCCCGCAGGTGCAGGCAAACTCTAGAGGTTATAACAATTCACAAGCTCTTCTTGCCAGAACTTTATATTTTAGTGATCAAAGTCAAGTTAAAATTAATGAACTTTTAATGACCAGGGTAAATTTTCATAGATTTCTTCTCATAATTACTCATTGTAGTTATGCGAGTTCATTTCTTTATCATAACATATGGTCTGGTTTGTCAATCGGGCATTATTCATATTTATGCGCCGGGAAGAATCATGATAAAGGTGCATACTTCATGTATTAAAGGTATGATTGACATTTGCCTGTTATCGCTGGGCAGCCGCTTTACACTCGTGGCTATCGCCATGATACTCTTATAAAAATTAGTAGTGTTAACTATATTAGTACTATTATATAGTAGTATCAGAGGATATCGCCAGAATAAATTCAAAGGCAGGTCTCGTTTTTATTTATAAGCAAAATCTGGAATTATGCGGAAAAGCCCATAGATCACTGGGCTTCTTCATGTTAATTAGCAGTCCAGTTACTGCTCCTATGTATACCATAGGATTGGTGTAGTGGTTAGAGTACTACAAGTGTGCTACTGGCCTCTCATCCCGAGAGCATGAGTTCGAATCCCGGCAGTGGCAGATACTGTTCAGAGGAATACTGACCCTACTTGAGTATTGTGAGGAAATTTCTTAGAGAGTATAGTACTCCGTCCATAAGATGGGGCATTAAACCGTAAACCTTGCTGCCTTTCATTTAGAGCAGGCTAATACCGACGCCGCTACCATTTTCCGGTTCCCTGTAACATTCCTTCTTAAACCTAATTTTCATCTCTTCTCAAAAATTACCTATCTTATAGGTCTCCTCCTCTAAAAGCAACGGCAAAGTACATCAACCAGATTCGGTTTCGATTAATGTGAATGAACAGACTTTTTCACACGATTATTTCCTTTAATTTTGGATGGAATCCGCGTGGGTACAAATATTATACTTGCAGCTCAACCCTCTGTAAGAAGACAATTTCATAATTTTAATTTTTGTACTGAGAGGGTTGCCCAAGCATGACATTAGTAGGACGTTTGACCTTAATTAAAGCAAGAGGGAAATAGCCACTCAAGTCAAATGAAGGTAATGAGATTTTTTTCCATGAGCAAAGCGCTATCACGCTGCACGGTACATGAAGCACGACCATTCCAAACTCGCTTTCGGATGCGTGCATAATCACGCATGAAATTCGACGTGTTCTGTGATCCTTTGAATCAGTTTTTGTAACCTCTTTCTCTATCATCCACTAGCGCATTGGCTTAAATGCTTGCACTAAATAAATTCATGTACAATGCGATGTAATTCTGTTTGTGCTCCTTCGGGCGTTACTTTGTGGAAGTGCACTGTAATTAGTAAAACCTGTTGTACTTTTCCACCAAGATTTTTAATAAAACCCTACCAATGTTTTAACATCTTTACGTTATTTTCAAGGGTGAGAGCAGGAACAGCATTGACCCTTTAAAATGAAGCCAAGGTGTCGAAACCTTGGTAGAGTTTTATTAAAGAATCTTTATGGAAAATTGCAACAAGTTTTATATATTAAGATGTGATAACTATAACTGGTGGTGCCCTTAGAGCCGCGCAAGTGGGCCTTCTGCTCTGGACCCCACATTCCAGAAGATCTCTAATCTCAAGAAGAATAACTATTACGATAATATTTATTCTTCCTGTTCCTCCATGGTAATGAATAACATAACAAAATAATACTTCGTGAAAGAAATTGATTTAACAACTCGGGGTTCAAACTACTATGCCTGCCAACTATAGTTGCCCGGGGCCTCGCAAGCCCTAGGAGTGCCCTTGCCTACAGGATATCGTTCCGAGGTAAACGGGCGTCGAAACTATTTTCGCTGGGGGGGTGGGGCAACCATGAAAAGGGCCCACATTTTTTTCCGGATAGGAAAGGATAGAGACTAGAATTTTGCTAGAAGAGCATATGAAGGTGTGAGAATATGTGTCAGAAGGGATAAATCAAGCTGGAAACAAGTGGAATTTAATTTTTATTAATGAAGACTACTCATTTCTCAAGGGACCGGGGCAAATTCTGGGTGAGGCTTCGGCCCCTCCTTTCCCCCACTTCCGACGCCGCTGAGGTAAATGTGAACTTTGAGATGTCCGAAGGTAAATAACAATACTTAATTTTGATCAACGTCGATGAGCGATGCTTTCGCTCGATCCACGATGTCTTTAATATTGTATGATTTTTGCGGGCATTTAATCCATTCTCACTACGATGCTGTTATGAGAGTTCCAAAAAAGCTTATTCCATGATGTAGCTCCTTCCCCTCTCCCTTCCCGAAACGGATTCTCTCCCTCTTCAGCCGGTATTCTGCATACCTACCCACTGCAATAACGCGGGCAGGCCGGTGTAGTGACACGGTTTCCCTTAAACGGTATTAAGAGTTGTCGCGATTGATCGTAAAAATACCTACCCGGGCTCTGCTCGCCCAGGAAGTATGCTGGACGAGGTGGGGCGAACGCACCGACCCGAAATTGTAACGCTCCAATACCAAGCTGTTCCCTTCTCATTTTTAATGGGACCGCTACCGTATCCGTCCGTCGGCGATCTGTTGTGATATGAGTCATTCCATTTTAAATCGAAAAATGGTCCGAGCTTCACCATCTCAGATTTCAACGAAAATTGGTACATAGGTACTGTCATCTTTCCTGTGCCATTGGAAATTGAGCAGTTTTTCACCAACCATATCTCCTTAAACCCTAAAAAACACAGAAAAATTCTTTTAGCACCTAAAAGAATAACATTAGTACTTTTTAAAACAATGTTGATATAATTTTTAAACCCTATCCCACATCGTAAAATGAAGGTTAAAAATAGTATTGTTGGAATGCGTGTGCTTTTAAGGCCATCGCCAGTGGAAATTGAGCACTGTTTTTGACCAACCATATATCCTTAACCCCTAAGAAACCTAGAACAATTCTTTCAGCACCTAAAATAACAACATTAGTACTTTATAACGCAATGCTTTCATAATTTTTACTCCCAGTCCCACATGGACTTTTTTGGCCTCAAAAAAAAAACCATTTTTTTCGAAATGTCACAAATTCAAGTGATTTTTTTCTTAGTGATTAATGCTCATATTTTAATCTTCTTTTTTCAGTGTCTTTAAGCCCACTGCCAGTGGAAATTGAGCGCTGTATTTCACCAACCATATCTCCGTAACCGCTAATAAACACAGAAAAATTCTTTCAGTACCTTAAAGAACAACATTAGTAATTTGTAATGCAATGCTTTTATAATTTTTACTCCCTGTTCCACATCGTAAAATGAAGGTTAAAATAGTATTGTTGGAATGCAAGCCCACTGCCAGTGGAAATTGAGCGCTGTATTTCACCAACCATATCTCCGTAACCGCTAAAAAACACAGAAAAATTATTCTTTCAGTACCTTAAAGAACAACATTAGTACTTTGTAATGCAATGCTTTTATAATTTTTACTCCCTGTTCCACATCGTAAAATGAAGGTTAAAATAGTATTGTTGGAATGCAAGCCCACTGCCAGTGGAAATTGAGCGCTGTATTTCACCAACCATATCTCCGTAACCGCTAAAAAACACAGAAAAATTATTCTTTCAGTACCTTAAAGAACAACATTAGTACTTTGTAATGCAATGCTTTTATAATTTTTACTCTCTGTCCCACATGGACTTTTTTGACCTCAAAAAAACATTTTTTTCGAAATGTCACAAATTCAAGTGATTTTTTCTTAGTGATTAATGCTCATATTTTAATCTTCTTAATATATTCACACAGTAGACACGTATGAGTGATTTTTGTGAGAAATGGGCCCGTTTATTTCATTGTTTCATGGTGTAATTTTAGACTAAACTTGTGAAAAAATTGAGTTTTGGAAGTTACATTTACAGCGACTTAAATGCACTTCTTCTTGCGAAAAGTCCATTTTAAAGTACTTTGTTATCCAGAGCTTTTCATAAGCTTTCTAAAGACACCTTTTGAATGTGTACATCACGTAAAACCAGTCTGCTGTAGCTTGTAGAAAAACAGCATAAAAAGACGTTTTTCAGGCGGTCACGCTATGCATGCCTGCCTATAATCCAGGGGCGAAATTTTTTCCTGCTGATATAGGGAACGGCTTATGGCTCAGGAAGGTTGACAATATCTATGCACCAATTTTCGTTGAAATCTGAGATGGTGAAGCTCGGATTTTTTGAAAAATTTGTCGATTTAAAATGGAATGACTCATATCCCAGTAGATACTGAATCCTTCGTGGTTTGCCTGGGCATTTTCTTTGCCTCTGCTATGAGAATTTCTTGAAATCATAATATGTGAAATTCAGAAATAAACTCCAGAGAAAACATATTTTTTACCATTAAAAAAATTTCGGAGTGACTGTTGTCTTGAAGAGATGTTGTAATAACATAATTGCATAGCACCAATTTCCAAAGCTGAATTGAAAGGTTATCCGGTAGCATGTATTGGCGAAAGCTGTCGATGATTTGGTGATGAGAGTACTGGCCTCTCATCATGATGGTCCAGGTCCAAATCCCATTGGTGACTGATCTTTTCTTGGTATTCTGAATCCTACTTAGGTGCCGTGTGGAGAGTACTTTGAGTTCAGAACACCGCTCTTCTGATGGGATGTTGAGTTACGGTCTCCTTGGCATCCTTCGTTAACACCATATTTCTTTACCCATACCCTTCCACTCACATCCTTACACTTTTCTTCCTGGTCTGAAGTGCCTTTCAGTGAAACCACAGATGAGATGAGAATATGAAATTATGTGATTCATTCCAGAGAACTATAGCAATGAAAGTAATGTCCTGATGAAGATTGTTCCCGAAGGAAAAGTGCCACAACAACTGATTGGTACTTAGATTTTTTAGTGATTCTTTTCCACTCTTCGAAAGGTTTTGTGTCAGCAAGGGATAACCTTCTACAACATAGTTAGGTAGATACCTACCTATGCATTTACTTGGCAATAGATTTCCCTCCTAGCATTGTGATTGACAACCGTTTTCAAATATAATAAAACTGAAAATAAATACTATCTCACTTTCATTATTTTTGTGGAATTTTGGTGCTTGCAAAGACTATAAGTGGCAATGCAGTATAATTCTGAAAAACTGAAACAAGACTCAAGAAGAAGCAATGCCACTAATGTTTAAGTCTGAAGCAGGATAGAGAAACTCTTATTTGCTAGAATGTAATGATTTACAGGTAATAATGAGGATGTAGGGTTAAATTAGAGGAAGTTACTTGTTCAGGGTCTCATTACTGTTGCAGGAAGGAGTTCAGAAATTATACATCCATCTTATTTACCTCTGATAAAAGTTACGTAAATACATAAAACAGTTAGCCATCTACATTGTTGATGTAATCCAAAAATATAAATGTGCTGGTTTTGCTGAATTTAGGGCTTACACATATATTTCATCATCTGCTAACCTTGGTATGCATTATATTACTTAGGTCAATTTCCAGTATAACTTTCTCCAGCATACTTAGTTTTAAAAGTGCAACTATTGTCTTGAAATCAAAAGGTATACATCCTGCTAATTTATAACATTTAAAGTGATTATTTTACTTGATTCGAATCATATACAATATCATTATTATCTGTAAAAACAACCTTGCTGTTAGTCCAAAGTTCTGTTTCATCATTACTTAGTCATTAGGTGAAAAAGAACTTAGTTCTAGAAAGAGAGGATACCAAGTTCTTAAGTTTGTTCATGACTAGAATAATAATTATATATGTTGTTTTGCTTTCATGTCTCTCCATGAAGAACTAATAAACTACACACAGCCAATCTATGTATGGAGGCTGGACCCAGAATCAAGGCAAGAAACGATTCGGGAAATTGTGCAAAGGACTACATCATCTGTTGATTGGCCGCAGGCAAGTGATGAAACTAAATATGCTGGAAAAAATTTGATCTGCAAAAAAAATGGATGTGCACCATTCAACAATCCAAAAAATGCTCCAATCAAAATATTTGACTAAGAATATGGAATGCAAAGTTTAATCAGCCTATATAACCAATTCATGCATTCTAGTTTATTTTTCTCCAAGTAGAGAATCTATATTGGTTATCTCAAATACTTTATGAAAACCATAGTAATTGAGGCATTTGTCACAGTGCTTAAGTACATTCCAGCATAGTGTGCATGGCTATATTTTTTACATTTTGATTATGATTTTGATGTTGCAGTCATTATCTGATAATACAATTTACCTTATTCCAATTACTTCAGAGATACTCAAAACGTTTTGATGCAGCTAACACATATAATACATGAGGCTTCAAAATGTCATTATCATCAAGTTCATTCTGGCATTCATGACCAACAGAATATTTGATTTTGTCTGCAGGTGCTTATCTTCCCTGAGGGAACATGTACAAATCGGACATGCTTAATCACCTTCAAGCATGGAGCATTTTGCCCAGGAGTTCCTGTTCAACCCGTCTGTATTCGCTATCCCAATAGACTGGACACGGTGACCTGGACATGGGAAGGACCTGGAGCGTAAGTATTTCAGTCTTGTAAGGTTTTGTCATAATGGCCAAAGCAAGTTTCCTTGTATGGTGACATCAAATGACAAAGCAATAGTTCCAGCATCATTTCAAGGGAATTAGTTTGAAATAGGTATTTCACCTAATGAGAAGATAAGGAAAACTAATCTGCCATATCTTGAGACACAATGGCCTAATGAAGACAGTTGTTGTGGTAAAAGTTGAAGTTTTGGAAACCCATATGGTATCTAAGTGAGCATTTTGATGAATTATTTGCTAAGATTTAAAGCCAGGCTTAAGTATGTGAAGCCACTACTCGTCCTCATCCCCTGAGACTTCAATGGGGTCGTTTACCATATTTTTTTATTGCCAAATTTGATAGAGTTTGTGAAATAAAAAGACCCGTATTTTTCCATACTTAGATCCATAAATTAGTTCTTGAGTTATAAGCGGTGAAAAACTGATGTTTTTAACCCTTGAGGAAAAGTGGGCACGTGGAGGACTTGTACGTCATCCACTTCGTCCAAGCACAACTGAGAATGCAAAGCTCCTTTGCCCAATCACTATAAGGGACACACAGCTGACTCTTCCAATGGAAATGGTTGCAACAGGATCTCTTCAGGCAGACCTCCTCTCCCTCCCGTTCTTCCTCAACACAGTCAAGGACAGGAGGTGGATAATATAGTAAACCTTAATGCAGTTTGCTTGATGGCCATCATCTTTTGTTTATTTTAATTTTTGATTTGTGAGTGAATGGCTCTGGCTAGAATATTAATTTTTTCACTAAAATTCACTTTTCATTTCCATCTAACAATTTCATGCACAAAATAGCGATTTTGGTTTCGATTCTGGTTCATTGGATGGGACGTTAAGCTGTGGTCCCCTTGGCACCTGTCGTTAAGAGTAGGCTAATGCTGATGCCGGGTTTCTCTCCACCCTTCCTCTGTTTCCTGAAAACTCCTACCAATACCCAATTACCCACCTATGCTAAATGGCGTTAATGACCACAGCTGTCGGTTGCCTTCCCTGAATAACATAACTTATTGTCCTCGATCAATATATACTAATTTCTCACTTGATTAGTGAATATTATTACTAGACATTGGTTTTAAAAGTCTGGGTCTTATGGTACCCAGGTCTGAACTTGGTTTGAAGCCAGTGAGATCCATACTCGGAGGGTTAAAGGCCCTTTAGTCTGGGAAGAAAAGTAGATACTAAGATGATAATAGAAGGGTAAGGAAGAAGGGTAGAACCTGGCATCAGCATTAGGTTGCCCTTCAGCAGGGTGTCCCATGATTTCCACGGGTAAGGTCACTGTCCATTCTCTGAGGATCCCGCTATTCCTCATTGTTTCTCATATCTCAGGCTCATTGTTGTCCTTATATCTTGTCCTGTGTATCCCTTGATTTCCCCATCTGATCCTTCAATCCACATTGCTTTAATGGTGACATAATTTTCAGCTATAGATGGCATCTACATTCTCTTTTTAAAGGATGACTACACACATGTTCTTCCCTCTTTTCTTACCTCTTTCTTATTTCAAGGATAAAAAAATTAAAATTTTTGACCAGAATATAATTGGGAAAAAATTACCCAGCTTGAGGGTTAAATAAGAGGCACCAAGGAGATCACAGTTTTATGTGCCATCTGATAGACGAAGTACCGAACTCAAAGTGATCTCCAAACTGCGTCCAATTAGAGGCTGGTTTCCCAATGAAAAATATATAATCCTGCCGGGAATTGAACTGGGCCCCTCAGGATGGGAGGCCAGTACTATAACCACCACACTAACCTAGCCTAGGTACTCTTTCTCTCACCTGTGGTTTCAGGTATGTCACTGCACTTTAAGGAACTTCAGTCCCTGGAATTCCATATTCTTCTATTATTTCTTAATTCATGATGTACAACACTTTTTCAGAGATTTGAAGTTTGAGTGAAACTTTTGAAAACCATAATTCCTGACCTAATTACTCTCCATTGTGCTTTCTATTTGCTTGATGATTGTTTTGTGGTCCAAATTTATGGTTAAATAAAAAGGAAGTCCTCAGGCTTTACTTGGTGGAACCGCATGATAGTAGGCAAGGTCCTTGAAGATGATTGGTATACAATCGAAACCTAGGTCAGTGTTACAATAAAATTTTGTGGAATCTTACAAGTGGTTTTTCTATTGGCTATTATGGTAAAATGTTGATAATTTAGTTGGCGCTGCACTGATGTCAATTTTATGGAAATTTCCAGAAGGTGGAGATCAGAATTAAGTGATAAGATTATCTGATGAGTCCCAATGACTGCTGGATCCTTTGATTGACTTAATAGGCCTATTTTTGTGCTCAAAGAGTACATTTAGCTGTATAAAGTTTCCATCAAGAGGGCTTAACCCATTTATGCCGAAGGTTTGAAAAATGCGAATTTTACCCTGATTTTTACATATTATAGATAAAAATACGTATGAAAACAATATCCGAAAGAAAAAACAATGTATCTCTTGCCAATTATTAATTACGAGGTGTTCCAAAAATGGAACACTAGGCAAATCCACTACCATGACGTACTCAATGATAACAAGCAAATCATTTGATTCAGACATTTATTAACTCACTATTAGGAGTGATATCCAGGTGAACACTTAACATACAAGGATACATTGCATTTTTTGCATTGAAAAGTGGTATTTTTGTGACATTGGACACAGTGAGTTTGCTTTCCTTGCTTTACAATCGTATGATTCATGCCATCATGATGTGAGTCAAGGTTACGCTTCATAGATGGTCTCCCTTTCCTACCAGGCTAAGCAGTATTACCATATGTCTCTATATAGTGACAGGCCACACAGAGACGAAATTCAAGAAGATCCATTGGCTTCACATCGTTTATTTTATGCAATTGCCAAGCATTTTGTAAAGCCAGCTCAAAGCAGAATAACAGAGGGCTCGAGTACCATTTCTTTCCACGGATTGATGCTCGATACTTGTCAATATTTTCATCAGCTCGGTCCACTCCTCCCATATACTGATTATAGACCTTGATTAAATTTGGCTGAGTAACTTGTATCTTTTTTTTCTGCTTTTGAGAATAACGACTGACTTGTTGCAAAGGATTGACACCGACACCAGAAGATGCAACAGTCACAACACTGTTATCATTCCATCTACAAACAATATTGCCTTTTCCATCAATTCGGTAATCAAATGTGCCCCTATCTTTTTTCTTTAGGGTAGCATCAGATAGTAAAGGAGGTTTGTCTATGCGATCTTTTCTCGCTGTGCCTGTTGCTTGATGGCCCATTGAATGAAGTTTATCAAGGAGTGCAATGCTTGTGAAAAAGTTGTCGAACACAAAATGGTATTTACCAGGATGCTGCGTTGTGAGTGCCTCAGTAAATTGCAAAACAACTGAAGCACCTACACCATATTCTTGGTATTGAGTGTTCGGGTTTTTTCCTTGATAAGGCTGAAACCAGCAAATGTAGCCTAGACGCGTTGCACCACACCAGAATTTATACCCAAACCGAATAGGCTTACCACGAATGAACTGTTTGCACCCATGACGACCGAAATAGGGAATCATGGCCTCATCAAAGCTGAAGTATATTTCATTTGGTACAAATTTCATACATCTGTCATTCAGTTGCTCTATGAGAGGTCGCAGCTTGGAAAACTTGTCCATGTGGTTCAAGTTAGAATTGTCAGCAACATGCAAATTTGAAAATATTGTTTCAAATCGGTCACGTCTCATTGCACCACTAACTAGAGAATTATGCGAATCTGGTCTTTGCTCCCAAAACATATGCCGTCTCGGAACAGAGACGTAACCACTCAGGAAAATTATTCCCAAAAAACACCAACACTCACCAACAGAAAAACCCTCTAGTCGCCGATACGGCAGGAGTGGGGGGGGGCGGCCTGCCGCTCTGTGCAGGACAAGTGCGTAGCCCGAACACTTACAATAAACTTTCTGCTAAAAAGAAAAGGAGAAGAATATTGGGTGCAAGCAGCCGCACTTCGCTCATTGATAAGTGTTCGTGACGTCAATATGGCCCAGGGGGCTTGGTCCCGAATGGAAGAGTGCACAGGGTGACTTTCATATGTTTCCATCTCTCTGTTCACAAGTGATCAGTTGGTTATCAATGTATTTATTCTTTCACTGAAATGGAAACTGATTATAGCCAAGTCATAGCATCGTTTCCCTCAGTCACATAACATCTAATTGCTTACTTGATTTAAAATTAAAGTGAATATTTCAGTGTGCCTGAGTGCACGCATAATAGTAGTGGATTTGCCTAGTGTTCCAAAAATGGAACACTGTTAAATAAAAGCTTATAACTAAAACAAAATACATTGTTTCAAAATTTTCTTCTTAAAGCACTATAGGTTAACTATTACTGAACATGCAGGGAAAAATTTACAGCATTTGGACGTAATGGCAAATAATTATTAATATAACATTTGAGATGGTCTCAGAAAAACTTCCTTGAAAAAGAAGACCGATATTTCTCAACACACTGGCAGCGATGGGTTGGCAAAACTGACCAACTCTTTGCGCCTCGTAATACAATATATCTTTATAAAGATGTACAAAAAGAAAAATCGTGGCATATTGGTGTATAATGAGTCGTAGTCATTAAATTAGAAAGTCGTGTCAGGTGTTCCAAAAATGGAACACTAGGCATAAATGGGTTAATATTGATAGAAATTCTGAAATTGAACAAATTGCCCTGAGCATAGCATATGGACAAGATGCAGAATGAGTGAATAAGGGTAATAGCCACAAATATTGTCTTGGAAATGAGCAAGTAAGAATGTCTCTCTGTAGACAATTCAATCTAGCTTAAAAAATCTTCTTCGAGAAACAGCAATATCAGTATCAGGGCAAATAATAATCTGCATAGCTCTTGGTCTCAATTCTTCCTGCTGCATAATATATTTTTATTGGATTTGAAAGAACTGATACATTTTTTACTGTTACTACACTATTTAACATATGAAATTTTAATAATTAAACCAGTATACATATTAATTATTACCCTGATGTTTTCCAGGCTGAAACTCCTATGGCTGACATTAACGCAGATCCAAAGCACATGTGAGATTGAGTTCCTTCCAGTCTACCATCCAAGTCCTGCAGAAAAGGCAGATCCCAAACTTTATGCTAACAATGTCCGGATGGTTATGGCAAAGTAAGTTGACATGTTCTAATGCTATCAAATTATTCCAACAAGTATTTTTGAAAGATACGGATTAATTGAGAAGATTGATGATGTCTTGAGGTAAGATTATGAAGCCTCTTTTTGTACAACAGACTTGTAAGTGTAAAGATTTGTTTGTAAAACTAGACAATACAGAAAAATGGAAAAATCGCCAAGCTATCCCTTTCATTTTTCTTTAATATGTTGTTCGCAAACCCACAGATGTCAGCAATATGCGTTCACAGTGGCTTCATTATTTGTCTTTTTATCCTCCTTATCAATGGGATCTTGATGGAAATGGAATCCCCATGAATTTAATGCAGTGTAACTTTTTAAAGCTGTGTATGAAGTTTGTTCTTTTCATGACAGGAAAGTCTCCAACATCATCTTCTCTGTTGATACAGTGATTATTTTTGTCATATCAACTAAACTATTCTTAAAGTGAATTAAAATTAGTACCGAGTAATACCTCCCCGGAAATAGGAGAGGGGTGGGTAAAAAAGAAAACGGTGGGGTGAAGCCAAACTCACCGACTTGGCGAGAATTTATTAAAGTAATACAAAATAAAGAAGTCTACTTTGGCTGTGGTGGTGGAGGAGTGTGACGCAAACAGGAAGGGAGAGGAGAGGTAAGGACACTGGGCACCGAACCCAGCAGGAGACTGCCGGACAGCAGCCCAGGCTGCAGGAACAAAATGGCAAGTAGTGAGACGGCGGAAGCAGTGCTGTCTCGGTGCTGGGGAGGCCCCTTATACATCCGCCAAAAGCATGGGGGGAGGGGTGCAGTGTCGCCTAGCCAGGTCTCCTTTTGACTCCTGGGGGCTGCGTGAGGCATGACCCTGCAGTTCCCCGGCTGGCAAAGTTCATCACGACTCCAAACTTCCTGCCGGCGATTTTGGTGCTCGAGCCTGCCTTACACGGCTCAATACCTTAAGATATTTTTGCTCTCAGAACCCAAAATGATGTCCATGTTATCAGCCATGTTGTTTTCCTTGTTTGGCTGAATTTTTTACACATAGATGATTGCATACATCTAGATAGAGGTTGAGCTTTACACACATGTAAAATGCCATAAAAGCTCACTGGTAGTCTATTTTTAAAAGCGGTATTTTGAATATTATATGCATCATGAAACATGTCAGGCTCTGTCATATGTTTTAATTCAACCAAGCGATGTGTCATCACTTATCAGAATGGCATGCTAGAATGTTTAAATGATATTTTTAGAGTTAATATTTTCCTTATTTAAATTTTCATTTCATGCTCATTCCAATCCTTATAAGGAAACATAACCATTGACACTTCCTCCCCTCTTCATGGGTAGCAGGTGTAAAATGTTGCTCAACCATTTCTTAATGGCATTGGCCAAAATATCAGTCTTAATAAATGAACAGCATTTCACCAGATTTTCATATTCTCTGCAATAATTGGAGAGGACAGGCTGTTTTACCAATATGCTTGATGAGTGAATGAAAAATGTACATAATTATTCTTTGGCATTTGTGGCTCAAGTGAGTTTTCTCATCTTAATTTTTAAATATTCAAATGCGGTTTCAATTTGTTGCAATTGCAGGGCTCTGGGTGTACCTGTATCTGACTACACTTATGATGATTGCCGTTTAATGCGAAGGGCAAGGCGAATGCAAATTCCAAGTCATGTTGGTGGTCTTCTGGTTGAAGTGCAGAGGCTACGTCATCGTCTAGGGTGAGAAAATGTCTTTGGCTACTAATCCCACTCCTTTCTGAGTGTGGATTATTCTCAATAGTGAAATTTTTCAAATACTGCTCCTTTATCATTCTCAATTAATGTTGTGAGGCATATGGAAATACAGAAGTTGATGCAGTAGCTCAGAGTATAGTGTACAACCATTCTTATTTTAAAATATTAAATAAACTAAACTAAGCTTCACCCAATGTCATTAATTACTGTTATATTTGATTAAGTTGTGACCTTTTCATCGCAGTTGCATGTAGCATTTATTCTCCTCATTCCAAATAATTTAGTAGCATTTTGGTATGAAATAAAAAGCATAACAACTAGAGGCATTGCATTAAAACCAACTGTTCCCAGTCCAATGTTGATCTACTCCTTACAGTGTTTTGTTTTCTTTTCATTACAACAAGAAATTGAACAAGTATATGAACTGGAAAGAGATAAGAATGACAATAAAGAACAAGTTTCTCTTTTTACTGGATAGCAATAGAAAACAATCTGGGAGTAGTGGAAGAGCTTGTGCATTCCTATGACCTTAAAACTATACTGACAGGAATGATTAAAATCTGATCAGGTTCCCAAAGCCAGGGAGGTTGAAGGGTCAGAACCAGGGAGAAGGTAGTACCAGCACATCTATTCCTTAGTGAGGTGACTGGCCTCAAAAGTATTGTCTGACGCTAGAAGGATAGCAATTGAAGTGATAATGTCATATGTAAATACAAATGAGGATGGGTTTGAGTAACTAATTCAAGTATTTTTCTCACAATAAAATAGTCCTGGTCTAAATATGATAGTGAACCTTGTTAAGTATAGGAGCCGGTCACTGCACCCAGTGAATTGGCTGTAATCCCTGGCATCTTGAGATGCAAGGTCCACATAATCATTGCCAAAAAATTCTTGCTCTGCTTCGGATGAGAAGAGGATTATGTCAGCTGAAAGAGGTAAATGTTTATCCCATAATGAGGGGGGGATAACCAAGAAAATATTACGTTTAAGAATAAAAAAGGATTCCCGGAAAAGTTTGAGCAAGGGAAAGAACTACAGTATGGAATATTATTTAGAAATTTACAGCTGACAGGTTATGAGGCCATGGAGGAATTATTTTGTAATTAACCCATTCACCTCTTCATTTCCCATGGATTTTCTGCCCTTTAAACTATTTTGGATTTTTTTTATTTTTTTGGAAATTAAAATTATTTATGCATTAAATATTTCAAAACTTATTTTCGCTGAATGAGAAAAAGACTTGTTGTACATATTTTCGGGAAAAAAGAATAGCATTAGAACATTAAATTCCATTTAGTGACCGGCGAATTGCCGGCCCTTTACCCCAATGGTTTAACGGAAAATTAGGCGAAAGAAACGTCAATGCACGTCAGTTGAATGACAGTATTGTTATCATGGCTGACGTGAAGTAGGAATGGAAATAAGATCTGATAATATGTGACATTAATAGAATATAAATGGGAAAATCACGAATCAAGATCAGTAGATGCTTAGAAAAATGATCAGGAGAAGAAAATAGAGGAGTGCAGAAAAAAACTAGGAATCAATGTCGCACATTAAATGGCATAGGCAATGAAAGTGAGGTGGAGAGAATACACTGTATCGTAGAATGAAGTGAGAGTGAAGAGTTTGTTGAAGAAGACTATTACAGATGAGAGATAGAAGATGTGGAAGTAGGCTAGGGTTTATAGACTAATTGAAAGTTGATAAGAATAGGTAGAGAGGAACATACATAGAATCCGTGACTTGAGAGGCAAGCTTGTAGATGATTTCATAATGGGGAAGTAGGGATTGACATTTTCCACCTACAAATCGAACTTATCTTAATGCATCTGTTTGGAACCAGTGACCTATATTTCAATTTTACCTTCGAAGTTTCATTTACTTTTAAAATTAACTGATTTATTTCTATTTGGCATTCAGATAATTCCTAGAGTACTGTCATTATTGCAGGCTACAGAATGGTACAGAGGATTTGATCAAAGGCCTAAATGGTGTTACCTATGATTCTTCTGCTTGGCGTGTGGACATTAATGGCTTTGCAAGCTACCTCAATTTATCTCCCACCAATCCAGCAGTCCAGCAACTTTTCCATTTGTTTGATAAGGTTAGTATTATCCATAACAAATTATAATTTAACATGAATTGGTTTTTATCTATCAATCACTTAAAAGATCTCTATTTCTGTCTGGAGGCAAGAGCACTACAGTAGAGGTATAGAAGAGGGTCACCCATCCAACCTCCATCCCGGCCCAACTTCGCTTAACTTCGGTGATCTGATAGGAACCAGGGTTTCAACGTGGCTAGGTCCTTGGCCTCCAAAATGTCTTACCTTGTCAAGTTCTCATGAATTTTGCTCTGTTTTCTAGATTTATCTATGCCATTTGTTGAAAAGTCTCTAATATACAGTATTTGATGGCAATTGGTATAAGACACCGCTATTTTCCAAAATTATGACTCAAAAATCCCCCGGTTATTATATGCTTTGGGCTTTATGATTAACACGAAGGACAGAAGAGCAGTTATAACTTTTATAATTCCATCTCTATGCTATGATCAGCATTTGGAAATATATGGTTAGGTTCACTTCTGCAATATCAAGGGAGGTGCATGTGAGATATGAAATTGGAAATTGATCAGTATAAGTATGTGGTCATACAACACCATGTGTATTTGTTAAAGAAATTTTCCTCGGAAACATACCCTACTGAAAACAGGGTGGATCTTATATGCCATCAAATATAGTTGTGAATAGTAATTTAAAAGTTATTTATTTCTCAAAATTATAGTGCCAAAACTAGAGTGCATCTATTATCAATAAAATCGATGGTCGGCGAGTTTACTTCATGAATTTAGACATAGTAGAGATAAAATACTTTGTTGATTCCACCATTTATAAAATTATGGGATAATTTATAAAATACTGAAAAATTTGTAAAACACTAATAAATTTATAAAATACTGATAAATTTATAAAATTGTGGAAAATATTTGTAAAATACTGGTAAATTGTGGAACCAACCAAGTATTTTATTTTTACTATGCATCTTATACCTATACATTTGCATTTAGTTAGCTAAAAACAATGGTTTGACTAAAGCCATACATGTATCGTATTAATTTTGCCTTGATTTAATGTGTCCCAATGGAAAATAAAATTAGCCTCAATGGCAATGCATGGTTGCAAGAACAGTGTGAAATACTACCTATATGGTGCTGGAAGTGAGACTTTTAATGGTCGACTTTGGAGAAATGGGACACAACCTTGACTGTATAGTAAGCAATTGTTTGTTGAACCTTTGATCAGTGGTCTTCTGTTAAGTGTTCCATTTTATTCTATTCCCTTTTAGTTGAATCAATTTGCTGAATCTTCTTGAATATCCAAGAATATCCTATCCACACAATTGTGTGTGATTTTCTAACTATTAATCTTCTTTATTTCTGAAACTGATGAATATGTACTTGTAATCAGGTGATGAATATTGAGTCTAAATTCACGGATTATTCATTTCAACAATTTTTGGGGTAAAATTCTATTCTATCATGCTTTCATATTACTACTTTAGGAGTCATCTGGAAAAATAGACCTCCGAGAATACTTGCTTGGAGTGCTTGCAATATCCAAAGCCAGTACAGCAGAAGATATGGTGCAGCTAGCTTTTCAGGTGAGTGGCTTTCTCATGGAATAAAGCTATATCATTGATACTCTCAATACATTGGGAAGTAATCATACATTGCATTTAGCAACTCTCTTGGATTTAATGGACACTTGGTCAATCTCTGTTTTTTTAATTACAAGTAAATTATTTCTACCATATATTTTTATTTTAAATTTTATATTTCAATTTTCAATACTGAAAGCTAAGCTCGCAAAATTTTACATATCGGATTGTAATTCTGTTTGCTTATAGGCAGTTTCCAACTGCTCTTGGAGTAATGAGTGGTTTTCCATATAACTTAAGAGTTTGAAGAGGGGGAGCGTGCACCCTTTGTTTAACTTGCTTGTGCATGAGGATGTTTAAACAATTAATTAATATAATGGGTTATTTTCCTGAAGGCTTGGATTCAAATCAAAGTAGAGGTGGTTTCTTCAGTGAGATTTTTCATGTTCAGCCATATAGGTTCCCTCTTGAATGCTGTGTGGAGTAGAGTTCAAATTTGGAACTCTGTCCATCAGTGGGACATTAACCCTCATAGTGCCCCGGGCCGATGTACAGTAGACCCTCTATAATCCGGCACTGCGCCAGTCCGGCACTCCAGTAATCCGGCGTATTTTTACGGGCGTGGTGGGGGTTTCAAGTTGAGACACGTTACTGAAACTATTGTAAACAAACAACTAGCGATCACTCAGTTGCCTCGCCGTCTCGTGGTTTACCCGCCGGCATACCAGTTTACATATTTACCAGTTTTATTCGTGGTGTCTAGTGTGGTGTCGAGTGCGGTGACATTTTGTAGTGTAGATTAATTTATATTTCAAGATATTGATGAGTGAAAATGTCTCAGTGTAAACGGAAGCACAAAACTTTAACACTGATTCATAAAAACGTGATTTTAAATAGACTTGATAAGGGTGACAAGCTTACCAACCTAGCAAATGAATATGGAGTCGGCCGTGCTACAATACATGACATACGTAAGAACCGGGAAAAAATTAAGTCTTTCTGTGAAAGCAGTGACAATGTTAAAAGTGTCCGGAAAACGTTGAAAAAGGGCGAGTTCCCTGAAAAAATATTAGGGAAAGACGATTTTAAGGCTAGTGAAGGATGTCTTGAAAAATTCAAAAAACTGTTTGGAATTCGTTTGCTAAGTATGACAGATGAAAAACTTTCTTGTGATGTTGCCGCAGTCGACCCATAGAAAGAAAAGTTCAAAGAAATCATTAATGAACTAGGACTATGAACTATGAAATATATTGATTCTTTTGTATATTAAACAATAGTTTGGAATTGTACAAGTCTAATAAAACACGTATTTTGTGCATTTAAATGTTTTTATTAATGAGCTTCCAGTAATCCGGCGTTTTCACTAATCCGGCAGTACCCTGGTCCGATATCTGCCGGATTAGTGAGAGTCTACTGTATCAGCTTTTGCTCCACAGGCAAAAAGTGCCATGAGCCGATATATCAGCTCGAGGAGCAAATTAATGTTTAAACTATTTTTGTTGCAATAATTACATTTATCCTTTATGTAATGTATCAGAATACCATAAACAACAATTAATTCATTTTTAGTTAAAAAAACATTGCATTCATATCTAAAAAGTAACTTCCTATTGTTTATATTTTTCACAAGGAGTTACAAAACTGAAATCCAGCTGGCACTTTTTTCTAGTACCACCAAAATTCAGTGGCACTAAGAGGGTTAAGTTGAGAACCTCCAGGCACCTTTCAGGTTTTGCTCCACCCTTCCTCCATTCGCAGAAATAATTTCTCTACCAAATTACTCACATATCCTAATAGTGCACATGACCTTAATTTGATTGCTGGTTCCCCAAAGTATAATGTGTACTATTCTTCCGTAGAATTCTCACATTGATGCACTAATAAGCAAGTGACTCTGTGAAGTATATCATGGTAAGTTTGTGGTTCCTAGAATTAAATTTTTCTCTTAATGCCTCATCCACTCCCTAACATTCCTAGTTTATTTCACTTTCCTGATACTCCAGTTGGCATAATCAAAACCTGATATTCTCAATGCCTAATTCCAGCAAATTCAAAGATCGCAAACTTACCACAAAAACCTTATTGGAGTTAGCTGAAGAAATTTCACAATAGGCATCTTTTGCCTTGACTGAGACAAGTCTTGGTCATGGTGAATGATTTTTTCTCTATGGAAATTCTGATATTGCCGAATTCAAAGTTTGATTTGTATGGTATCTATGGGTAAAGAACTAAATGCCCAAATATTAGATTGTTGTCTACCCATACATGGGATTGATTGATGAGGTAATAGATGAGGCCTGTGAATCTTTTTAGGTCTTCCACGGACGGAGAGGCGGTATTGCAATTGAAGATGCTGTATCAGCTATGTCTCTTTGTTTTCCAATGCATGAGGCATTGCGGATATTTCAGATGGCTGACACTTTGGGGAAAGGCTTTGTAACATATGGTATGTATTTCAGGTTTTGCATGGAAATGATTGGTTTTGTCTTTTCAGCATAAATAATAATCATTGATCACTAATTTTAATACTAAATTATTGCCCATTAAGTCATTTTAAAGCTTTATAATGTAGTTGCAATCTACGCTCTTGATTTTGTAGAGGCAAAAAGTCAATTTTCTCTCACCTAAGTTCTTATTTTGGTAGGAAAGTGCCATCTAGTGAGTTGAGTGAGTTGAATGAACTGCAGATAAATGTTCTTTTTTTATGGTCTTAACTATTTTCAAATTGCAGAGGAGTTGAGAAACTGTGTAAGCCATATGCCCGAGTATGGGAAAATGTTCTCTTCAAGTGGAAGAACTTGGTCAAGTAAACAGACTGATGTTATGCATCTTGAGAAGAAGATTAATTAGATCTCCTCAAGTGGATGTTGACTTTTTGAACGAGACATCAAAGAGTTTCACATTTTTATGTGATGCAAGATATTCCAAGTCTGAATCTAACATAGGGACTGTTAAGATTGCTGGAGATACCTATTTATTGTTCATCAGTGCACATTATGGGGGAAGGAAAAACATCTGTCATCATGGCTGCTTGATTTGAAAGAGAGAAAGTGTATAAATGCATAAGTGATAGACAAGAATTAAGGACGAGTTTTTATAATCTTACGCATTCCAGAAGTGTTTGGGCAGTTAATGAAACATTTGAATCATAATTATCTTCCTCCTCATTCCATTATCATTTTTTCTACACACTGTCATATTTTTATAAAAAAAGTTATTTTAATGTTTATATTTAATGATTTATGTCATTGTTTTTAAATTGATACAAATAAAGTAATTAAGTTTTACTGTTTCATTCACCCCATCATTTTCTACATTTGGCTATCTGCCATTTCTGGAGAATCCCTTATTTGATAAATACACCTGTGAATATCATTTGCATTATTCTATAAGGCAGAGTGGATAGTGTATCCATATTCTTTCCTCCCAGCAACAGGATCTTGCTTAGATGGACATAAGCTGAGCTGGGAGGATAAAGGTAGGTCCCATTTCATGCAGCGAGAGCAGTGTTCTTTACCTAATACTACCTATTTACCCTACGCCCACATCTCCACAGTTACCTGGGAAGTAAGGCTATTCAGAATTGTAGGCTCAAGCCAACTAGACCATCTAATCCCCCTCTGTCATGGACCAATCAGTAACCATATCTTCAATGTCTAATGTGCTTCTTGCTGCATGTAAAAATGATCCTACACAACATCTGTATCACTTTATTATGTAATATATTATTCATTAACCAACTTCTATACTGCCTTGGGTTAGGGGATCTTTTCACTAAAGTTTGGGAAGGAAATACTTTAAAAGGAAAAGCGTCATATAGGCTTCCTCACTAGATACATATATGTAATGGGCTTTGTTGGTCTGAGACACCTTGAAAACTTTCGGTGGCCAATCGAAACCTTAGTTGACGGTATTAATACACTGTGTGGATCATGCTACTTCGAGTTTTTTTTTATAGCATGAAGAATTTCCACAAAGTAAGGCGACCATTGAGCAGTAACATTTCTGTTTCCTGAGGTCTCACTACTCTTTATTCCAATGTTTCTACTAGTGTGGAGTACATCCATGCTAATTGTAAGTCCCGACACAGTGCTACATGTGCAGGGTCTCCCTGACAGGAGGTAACTAGGGCAATTCGTCCCAAGCCTCCACCACTATGGGAATCCCAAAAAAGAAAATAACAAAAAATATCCCCTGTTATCTCAAAAAAATACTATGCAGCAGGAAGATTCATTTTTGGGATTTTAACGGCTGAAAGCGATGACTGAGAACAATAATGGGTGAGAACAGATCTAAGCACTTAATTCGATTCTTAGTATTGAACATGCATTAGTTAAAGTAATAAGGTCAATTGAAATAACTGATGATTATGCCTTAATGAAGGCAAAAAATGCTATGTAGGCCTTAGTTTTTAAACTTGTCCAGTTCTTTTTTAGTTTTCACTGTAACATTCAATTACAGTAAAGCGCCGATTATCCAACGTTCGATTAACCGGCCGTCAGATTATCCATTTATCAGTCCCCCCTCCCTTCCCTTCTCTCACTTTCCTAGCCTCCCCTCCCGCTTCTGTTCGCTCACGCAGACAGTGGCCGGCCGAGTTCAAGTCTACAAAATAGCGATTTTGCCCACAAAAGGTTTTCCTGCAGAAGAAACCCAATTACACACATGACAACGTTGTGTTATGGTCCCAGTGAGAACAGGTACGTGGATTCCACCAGTGTGTGTGGATATTTGGTGGAGGTGGAAATTTCTCAACTTCCACCTATTATCCACCTTGGATATTATTTGGAAATAGAAAATCCTAATCCCAACTACGATCTGGTGCCCATATTCACGTGGATTCCACCAAATGTCCGCGTATATCCACGCGGTACCCGCGTGGAATCCACCAACTTGTTCTCACTGGGGTGAGTCTCCTGAATCACTGCTCACTATTTGCGCGCACCAAGCGAGCTGTTTATATTGCTTCTGTGGCCGCTTTATATTTGATAAATTTTCGAAATATCTAATCCATCGCTGAATAGCAGGACTTAGAACGAAAGTGAACAAACCTTCGTCCCGATATGTACGTCTTGTTCCGTAAACTTAACGTCCCAAATTTTCGTTCCGTTCCGACTCAACAAAATCTTCGACTCTGGGACGATTTTTTCGCTTTTCGGACACACGCTTAAGCGTCTGTGGCATCATGTGTTTGGGAATTGGGCCGGTCTGCAACCTTGACTTGTTAACTGCGAGAGCAGGTTAGGGAACTAGGAATTCCCAAGATGCGACCTCTTATCGCCGCCGAAGAGGCATCTGCTTATGTCAGCTGTAGCTTGGGGTGGAGGCACATGCCTCCACCGCAAGGGTTGGTCTGAGTCCAATATTGGGCTGGGGCCACTGACACGAACGCAGACGTGCGTCAAATACCTTGATATGAGACTCGGAAGTTAAAAAATATGACGCAAATTTTTTCGATCGGCGTAGCCTCAGATTACTCGCGATGAGCGTAATATGTTGCGATCATGACCTAAAACACTTACTAGTAAGCAAATATAATTAGTAGGCATGTAAAAAGGGGACGCATTACGCGTGTGAAATAAAGAATCACCGCGAATGGATGGAGCGCATTCAATGTAAGTAGTCGTACGTAAGACTATTATTATTATATATATATATACATAGTTGGTAAAATGTTTAGGAGAAATTAAATTTCATGAGCTATTGGCCGATTAACGAAAGTGTACAAAAAACGAGTGCGTCAATGGAGTAGGCTCAAAAGGCGCGTAGAAAGCATGGCACTGAAACTAAGGTCAAAACTACTAGGAAAGTGATCATGAACTGATTATCCGATTGGACTCTCCCCTCCATTACCACGTAAAAGCGGCGCTCTACTGCGTAAGTTATAATTATGTGTGTCATAAAAATCTAGGTGATAAAGTCTAGGCATCTTCATTGTGTTTCCACCTTCTTGTTTCTGGGTGGGGGGAGAACGTTATTACGGAATAACAACCGATGCCATTTCGAGTAGCTGATGCCAAAATAGCATCTTTTTTCAGATGGCATCGGGCGCCTTCAACCCCCCAGGTCCCTAAACGTCTCTGGACGGCCTTGTTGGTTATTCATGGAGGGCGACCGACAGCTGAGGTCATTTGCGCCATAGGATAGTTGGGTAATGGTAGGAGTGTTCAGGGGGGTTATTCTCTATCTCCGAATTTCCCCATTCACGGGACACGACGTCATGGCTTTCACCTTATATGGGTATGAAACGTCATCATTGGTAGTTCCATAGGTGCTCCCTTGGGGCGCGCGCGTAACGGCTCACGGCGACGGGAGTGGTTCGTTTCTCCGAAAAATGCGAGCTTCAGGGTCCGCCTGCTACGAGGCAGGCGGACTGGCGCTATTGTTCTTGCGAACGAAAGGTGAGGGTTGAAGGTTGTTATCGTTGTTATGGTAGACTGAATTTTGTAGAATTTAATGCCTATTACCATCTTTTCAATGTCATTATATTTATTGTGATAGTGGGATAATACTGTAGCCTGTGTGATAAATGTCATTTAAGTGCAATGGGCTATTCTGGCTTATTCGAAGGTTGACAAAGGTTTAGTGAAATATCGGTTTTGGATTGCGACAATTTTTTATCTCTAATGTGCAGGTAACGTAAATAGTTCTAGTTACGGATGTGTATATCGTGGTGATGATTGTGATGTATAATCTAGTTAATGCCATGCTCCATACTGTCAATGCTGTCGATGAATTGAGGCGAAGCACAAGGATATATCGTATTTCATACTTTTGGCGTTTATTTGTGGAGTTGGTGTGTTGACCTTTGCTTCAAATAAAATATGGACGATGTTTCAATTCTAGTGCAACTTGGGTTTACGTAGAAACAACCATAATTTGCCTGTGAGAGTCGTGCTTGTTGATACTTGCTTGAAACGACAACACTTTATTATTATTTGATACATTGCAACAGCTTCAATTTTGCTAGCATGTTGGAAAATTGTTGATGGGTACAGCAAAAGTAACGCTGACAAACACTAGTGATATTTATATTGTTATCGTCATAAGATATTCTGTTTTCGTCATTGTTTGCTTATTTGATGGTGTTTCTTAAAGTTTCTTACCTGTTATTCTTGCATATCAATCGCAAGAACCGGCTACTGATATTTTGCTTAACTTGGTGTGATTTAATCGTCAGTTATGTGTGTTTATTCAGGTTATTTCGCGTACTTCACCGTGCGTTACTAAATTAGTTGTTACCTACTTCCGCGATCAATGTCTTAATGTTTTTCGACGCATGTGTGCTGTATTGTTCGACCGAAATTCTCTTCATGTAACGTTGAGGTTGGTCCCGGCATATGATTTACCCTTGCGGTTATTGAAAATTTATAAAAGTGATGTCAGTATTTCGCACGTTGAACACCCATATGTTTGAACGAGTACGTACCACAAGTTACATGTTTTTACAATGCAGTGAATAAAATTTTTGTTTTTATTTCCATCTAAACGACGGCTTTGTTTGCTTATAAAAATAGACTGACAGATAGTCATTCCTACTGGTAGTGTGAATACAATAAACTAATACATTTTAATCATTAAACCTATATGTAGTGCAGTTTTAACTTAAATAGCCTATTACAAGCCTACCATTGCTAGGCCTGCCAGGAAATCAATAACTATCCAAGACTGAACTGTCAAAATTCTAAATTATCCATGAGTCAAAGCAATATTTTCTAGATTGATTGGTGTAGGCCTGAGTCATTTGTAACCACTTCATGTCATTTTTAAAATTTTCTATGGCAAGTACTTGCATTTAGTTATATATGCAGTAGGCTAGATTAAGGATTATATTAACTGGTATTTTAATTGAAGTGAAATTATGTCCATTGCCACTAAGTGAAACATTATAGGAAGTATATTACTGCACCTCTATCAAGGTCAAGAGAAAGTTACCATCAAAAAACAACTTAAGAGCTGTATGTTTACTTGTTGTTTCAGGGCTTACTGCTCCCTTTATTGCTGGTCATTTCTCTTTCAGACAGAGGAAAGACCTCTATTGTTTTAAAACTACAATTATGATGTATTTTTGGAAGTTCTACAGAATGATTACAACATGATACAATTAGAAATGTCAAGAATAAGACTACAATAAAGCCACATGGAGAAAAGAGTAGTCTCTAAGTTGTAAGATTAAAACAATAAAACTATAATTTTTGGTTGTGTTAAGTCTCATCTTTGACAAGTTGGCATTTAGTATTTTTTTTTAGTATTAAATTTGGAGATGTCGTATAGGACAGTGTAGGCTTACTTAGTTTTTAATGCCTATCTTGAGTTATGTGGGATAGATAGATATTCAGCTGGAAACACTAGGGCCATGCATATATATGTTCCTTGAGTAGGCTTAAATGTTTTCATTTCTAATTCTATGAACATAAATGATTGACACTCACCCCCTTTTGAGGTGTAGGCCCACCTATCTGAAATCTCATCAAAATTAACAAAGTAAAAGATGTTTTTGAGCATATTGTTAAATACCAGCTACTGTTAGTAGAATAATAATGAAAAATACTGGTAATTAGGGATTAGATATACTCCCCTAATCAATTAAAAGAATTTACTGTTTATTAATGTTTTTATTTTCCAGTGGCTAATATTCATCAGATTTGATATCTTTGAGTTTAAGTGTATGGTACACATGTAGTAACCTTTTAGATCTTTCAAATCCAAGCCTGTTCCTTAATGGGCAATGTATGTATGACCAATTACTAAACACTTTTTCAAGTTGTGCAGAAGATGCAGGGATATTAAGTAATTTATTTGCAAGATTGCATAAACCTGGATGCTTGCATTTAGCAAGCTCCCAAAAGATTGATGGACTTTTGATGCCCTGATTTCTCAGCACACGAAAAACACTGTCTTTGCTATCTCTGATGAATTTCACTAGGTCTTCCAACCCATCTCCATCACCCGGGACCCTCCGATCAGTAGCTCAGGACTCTACCCACTAGGCCACCACAACACCTTATCAATGTAATACTGTACTTTATTTTTTTAATTGTAATTTTCTACATTTTATTGAACGTAAAACATTATTTTATAGACACAAAAATAATCAACATAATATTCTGCATAATCTACGCAATATTCTACATAATCTACACTATTTTCTATGTGTATGTAGAAAAATAATATTCTACGCATAATGACCCAACCCTGTGTAGCAGTATAGTCCCCCCTTGTCTCTGACAGCAGGAACAATGATGGGTAAGGGACAATTTATTATTTGTCGCCTGCCATAATAAGGTTTTGATATGTGCAATAGGTGTCACCTGTGTAGTAAACAATTCACATTACAAATTTTTTGTTTTGCTTTTTGAAAGTTGAATGCAACATTTCACAAATTATATTTTCATAAGGAATTTCAGATCACAGCCTATATATATTCCCTCATCAAGGCTCACCATATTCCAAATGCTCCCAATCTTTCCTTTTCTATGGCCATGATTGTCCATTCATCAATCACATAAGGAGCATATACTCTGAATACATGATATGATTGAATATTTCCTCATCTTCTGGCTAGTGTTCCCTTGTGACATAGATTATAAATTCATAGTCCCTGAATTGGTCTGGCAAAACTGGGGGAGACAGGGCCATAAAATAAACACACAAACAGCCTTTGAATTGGACAACTCTCCCACAAGGGAATATATAGGTATATTGCATTAAAATAAGATTACAACAGAAGAAAATGCCTCCTCACAGCCTGGGCATGGCCTTCCAATCATTATTGTCTCCTATCAATGGTAATTCTGCTTCCCAGACTGAATTTTCATCCATTTCTTTAAACATTTTTCTCCCATACGTGCTACCCTCCTGTCTCATGAGAAATGTCATGATTTCTCTTTGTTAATATTTGTCAATGGTTATGAATGTGAAATAAAAGGACAGCCAACTATTACCAATAAAGGATTTAAAGAATAATACAATGAATACACAGTAAAAACAACAAAGTGCATTGGACCATAAATAAGAGGAAAAATTATTAAAAGCAATAAATGACATAATGAGAGAACTAGCTAGGAAAACTACCTCTCACAGTTGCTCACTGGTAGGCAGAAAGTTGAATTAACAAATTTTAAAATTCAGGAGGAATAAACTGCAATAAGAAGAAAATAGCACATTTATCAGCCCGACAGAAGTAGAATTCTATAAGTGCTTCAGTCTGCAGTAGTGGTTTTTGATACATAGAATGGGGGAAATGTTTTTATGATGAGGGTGTATAGTGGAATAATAATAGGATAAAAAGGTGATTTCATGTATCATGGCTGAAGGAAAGTGGCTGGTAATGGGTACAATAAAGCCTGTCATGAATGTTTGTCTAAGGAAGCAGAAACTGCTACATAAAAAAGTGTTCACCTCCTGTAATTTATTGTATGACAGGGAAACCTGGGTATGCCAAACCAATAAAAATTAAACTTCAAAAGGTGGTTATTCATGCCAACAAATATATTTTTGAAAAACCTACCACCAGAGAAGTATATGAAGGAATATCATAACGCTATGAGTACCTCACAAATTTATTCACATTTGTGACTTATGTTAGTAAAGATGTTGACAAAGTTGATCACCATAAGTTTCTGAATAATGCACAGCAATATGTCAAAGAGTATCCTACAGTCGCCGACATCAGTAAAGAAAGGCAAAATTATTTTGAATGTAATTCTGTGAGCACAACTTCCACAGTTTAACGTGTTCCCTTTCCACCGCGATTTGAGGGCGTCTTCCTAAGTTAAGATTGACCACGACTAGAACAAATAGTAATAAGGTGTGCATATTGTAAGTCAAAGTACCGATTAAAAAACTATTAGTGAATATAGTACATAATATACGCTTGGAGGTATTTGGTCACGAAACTGAAATATAAATGAAGTTACTGGTTTCTAAACAAAAAACTTGACAAAATAACTTTAGACACAGCTAAAATATCGGCTTCTATAGTAACACCGCACGTAGTGTCATGCGTCGTCAATCGGATGAATTTTTTTGAAAGATTTAATATTTGTATCACGCATGACATCTATTGTCTAACACCTTCATTTCACTATATTTTGGCTGAAATTATGCATCGGCTATTATAATTAGTTCCTTCCATTTCAATTTCGGCGGTAGGTCGTTTCGCTATTCGTTACTCAACTGTTTCTACGTCATCATCATTCCTCTGCGACGCGAATGAGTCCTAAGAGCCGTTCTTTTGAAGAGTGATTAGTTCTCCGAAATAGTTCACGGTCATTCGGAGATAGCGAATAACCCCCCAGGGAAGGGTGGAGAGAAACCCGGCGTCGGCCTTAGCCTACTCTTAACGAAAGGCGTCAAGGGGACCTCGGCTTAACGTCCCATCCGACGGACGGAGTACTGAACTTGAAATGCCCTCCACTAAGCACTCAAGTGGGGACCGGTTTTCCACTGAAAAAATCCGCCACTGTCGAATCGAACCTGGGCCCTCGGGATGGGAGGCCAGTACTCTAGCCACCACACCAACCCGATCCCCCTAGACGGCCTTGTAAATGTGGTAAAACATAAACGCATATCTAGTGTTACGCCTTAAGTGGACAATGTGGATAGAACTAATAGTTTCAGTTCCAAAAAAAATTGTTTTATCTCCAAAATAATATGGACTTCGACTTGACAAGTGTATCATAGCGGGGGAGACCAAAAATGAAGGCAGTATAATCTTTTGCAATTTCGGCAGATACATGCACTTAGTTTCCACCTGATGCTATTTATGCAATGAATTTTCCTATTTCTGAGATGAAATGTTCACCAAGCATGATTCCTCTTCTTTCTTAGCCAAATTTGCATTGCTATGCTTTAACCCTCCCATGCCCAAGGTATTTCTCACCATCCGTCGCCTAAGGGGGTATTTCAACTACCCCAAAGTGTTTTTCGTAACTAATACGCTTTAGGGGTGAAACATAATACTAACACAATTTGTATTTAGTAGATGTACTCATATTTTAGTATTATCATTGTAAATATGATACATAGTTATAGTGCTAGGATAATATTTTTATTTGGTGACATAGTAACATGATTTTGATAAATGCTTCTGAATAAGTTTGACAATGTTTTTAATGCCGGAAAGTCTTGAAAATTTAAAATGAGCATAATGAGCATGAAAATTTGTCTATAATGAGAGGTAAATACATACATACTCTTTCATACAATTAGTGAATTCAACGATTTTTATACCTTTCTTATGAATGTATGTACATTGCAAGCATGTGCCTTGCATCTCACACATGTGCAAATATCTTTTTGCCTGTCATATTTTAGAGGACATAAAACACACCTAAGGTGAGAGGATAACTTGCTGCCATCTTCATTGCTTTCATCATTGGCGCCCTAAAAGTTATACCGCAATATTTCATTGCTTCAACAGTTACTTAATACATACCGTTTCTGTTAGATGCTCTTTTCTCAATATGGGGTTCTGCGAGAGCCATGCTAAGCTCTTGTAAGAAAAGTTTCCGTTTACTCCTGCAGCTGATATTTCATTCTGGATGTTTATGAGTCCATATAATAAAGGCATTCAATGGTGTTATGTCGATTATTTAAAAAAATAGCCTGAGTGGTCACCTTCTAGTCACTCGTACGCAACTATACTCTCTTATCATATTTTCCCCAGTGTCTACTGCACTCTTTGTGCTGTTATTATCTATCGGGTTTCATTTTATTCTGCTGTCCACTAACCGATGCTTCATGATGCTGAATGCCGAATAAAATGCCTTTTATGTAGTTTTTGTACGTAGGAGGCCAAAGTCACATTCTTGGTAAAACCAAAAATAGAGGAAAAATCAGCTTAGATTTTATTAGGGGGAAACCCTTTGGGTA